>CM046389.1:34727500-36050000 GCA_025413875.1 Rhododendron molle | reverse complement strand
CGCCTTGCGCTTTCGCCTCTGAAAACTTTGACCGTGACTGCTTATTCCTCTTCCACTTGATGAAAAAATCTCATGTAAAATTCCTTGGTTTAAAATTGGCACATGAATCTTTGGTGTATTCCATTCTATATAATTCCCTGTTTTTGTACTTGTAACATATGATGAGTAATAAATTCTAAATGCAGGTCAGTGAGATACTTGACTCAGAGTTGTTGGGTGAAGGACTAATCCCTACATTACAGCATGCACATGACAAGTTATTGGTGGAAAACCCACAGACAGTACCTTACCGAGCAACTACTTATGGCCAGGTGTTCGACTTAGGATATCCACTTATTTCTATTCACCTCTTATGTATTGTTAATATTCTCTGTTCTATTTGCATTTTCTCTATCTTTGTTCAGTTACTAGCTAACATCAACTATCCCTCTCCCTTTACAATGTAATAGGCATTTCATTCTATTGTTGAAACAGTATTAGTTCAATTAAATCAGTGTAGAAAACTCCTCAGGCTCGCTGAACTCCCCGAGCTCCTATTTAGTTCGTAATGTTAGTTACTTCAGTGTCGTTGCATCATACTTACCCCCGAATCCAAACTGATCAGGTTTTTAAAAAAGTTAAAAAGGTCAAAGTGTATGGGATTTTCCTCATGGAGTTCCAAGCAAAAGAGGTGTTCGGTGTACTCATGAGCTTCTGACTTGTAAGTTTTTGAGTCCGCCAAGGTTACTGTATAGGCTTTTCTGTGTGTTCAGAACAGCCTACACACCATCTATGATCTATTCCACTGTTTTATCTGATTTACAAAAATGGGAAAGATTCAAATGATCAGACTTAAGTCCTGTTTTTTGTTACTTATATATGGCAAATTATAGTATGGACTCCTTGATTACAAAAGGGTTATAGGGACTTTTATATACTCATAGGTTAGAATAATCACACCCACCACCCAATCTAAAAAGGTAAAAAAATGTGAAAAGAAAAAAATCCCCGAGAGGGATTCTGTAGGTAATCCATGCACCTACTTCCTTGTCTTCATTCCTGTCTACGCACATGCAGTATTAACAGGTTGAAATTAATATGCACATGCAGCATTTACATGTTTACATTTTTATGATGTGACGTATCATGAATGGCCCAACCAAATATCAGCTTTACACTGGAAAGTTGGAATCTCACTGAACAGCCTTGCATATATATTTTTTTGTTTGCTGCTTTTCCTTAATTGTTGGGTTTCCTGTTTTCTTTCCATCTGATGACATCTTTTTATTCTTTGTTTAACTTTTGCAATCACTTTGCTGCTGACATTTCATGATTTCTTTCTCATTTTTCATCCCAGTTAGTTGAGAGCAAATATCTGTGGAAGCTGCATGACCTACATAATAACGAAGTACAAGCATTGGATGACATTCATCTTGTTCCAACAACAAAGGAGACAATTTTATGTGTGAAGTCGCAACAGTTAGCCATGCATTGCGATGCACTACAAGATGAAATAAAACTTGTAAGACATTATTTCCTCTAAAAAACTTTAGTATGAAGATATAGGCTTATCTCCTATTCCTACTCAGTTTAACACTCACTCAGCTGTCAGAACCCTTCAAAATTTTTGAATTTGACTTTTGGAGAAGGCCAGAAAGTCGAGGAGAAAGTAAGCTATTCATTAAGGCAATTAATGATGGTACAGTTCATGCTGTTGTCTCATGGTATATTTTGTACTGCAATCTGTGAAATCTGTCATAGTTTTTCTTTGGAGTGGTTATTCCCATATATTTGTTTCTTTTTCAGGTGGATACTTCAACTTGATCGCGAAGGAACACTTTTTTATTCCACTGGCCCAAAATGGATAAGATTAGAAGGACTGGGTAAGCATCGCAAGGGCACATTTTGATTTTGCTGATGTTGTCCCTTAGTATTTTGGAAAATAGCAACGACTATTTTGGAAAATAGCAACAACTATAGATAGTGTTTTGAAACATGTTACTTAATGAACCACTTCCTTTTTACACATAGTTGACATTATGATATGTTAGGTGATACTTGTAGAATCCACGTAACTGGTGAAGTTGGTTGGAATTAATATACCAAGTAGGATGTAGATCCATATTATCAACCCATTTTTGCATCGTACGAGGTAAGTGGAACTAATCTATTTATGACTGCTTTCAAATGCAGCCTAGGTAATTATACACGTCTACTTTCAGCAACAGGTTCATTTCTTCAGCAGTTATTGGTAGATGTCAAACTAAATAAACATTATGTAGTTAGATTCTTTGCATTGAAATCTGTAATTTGGCGCTCTTTTACTAAAGTGCCATTTTGTTCTTAAATTTGGTTTTGTTTTTTTTAGAGTTCAATATATGTTTGGTTTCTAGGTTCTGGGGATTGGTGTGACCACTGGAAACAGTGTGTCTACTTTGTCCCAGGAAAAGGTCTGTCGGTATCCAAGGATGAAGAGCTTCCCCTGCATGCCATTCATACTGATATCAGTATCTCATATGAATTTGAGATTCAAGCATTCAGAAGAGAAGTTGAACTGCATGACTTTGCTCAAGAAGATCAACTCATTCTGCCGCCAGAAAGAGTTGCAGTTTATGGAGATAGCAATTGGAGATGCTCTATGTTAGAAGCTGTTAAAAAGGCTGTAAAATTTCTCTCCTTTCTCTTGATTGATATGTATCAACACCGTCAGATTTGCAATTCTGAATCTCTGATTACCATCTGAAAAAGTACTGCATTGTGATGTGCTTTGCCTTTTCATTTTCATGTCACCCAATCGTTCTTTTACATCAGTTTTTTTTCTTGCAGTTGAAGGGTCGAGTTTGCCCACTATGCCTTGTTCCAGATGATAGTGTTTTTTTAACAATTGCCCTCGCTAATCTGTGCGAAACATCACATGTAATCTCATTGTTTCCGGGGCTAAGAGAAAAGGGAGCCAAATATTTACGAGCTGTTGCAAGCGAAAATGGTTACTCAATGGATCGAATTGAAGTTCTTGATAATGGAAAAGATAACTTGACTATGGGGGATACTCATCAGAAAAAGGTTAGTTCCTTGCAGTTCCAATCTCCAATGCTTTGCCAAACCTGATGTGCTTCTAGTTTTGCAAAGTTATTCTACAAAATGTTGTGAAACTGTTCATATTCTTGTGAAACAAGACAGGAATAGCCAAATTTTCATTTAGCTTATTCTTATTGAAGGGTGCAGTTTTATGTTGCTATGGTTTTTCCGTTTACCAAGTTCAATAACAATTTTTTGTTTCCTCTTTCTCTTTTGTTACTTCTAATGCACTTAGTAGTTTTATAAGATGCTCGAACCAATTGTTTAATTCCATGTCTAACACTTGGGGGATATCATGTTTTATCTGCAGGTTGAGCTTCTTGTTGGAGAACCCTATTATTATGGGAATGATGGCATGCTTCCATGGCAAAACCTGCGGTTTTGGTAAATAATATGACTTCCATTTAATTTTTTCAGTGTTTCTTGATTTGAGCATCAAATAGTGTGTCCGAAGTGGGATTCAGATCCTCTTTCAACATTTTCCCTCTCAGCATCTTCTCAACCTTTTATTCTCAGCGCGTCACGTCATTAGTTTTATAATCTAACGGCTGCGCTGTTTTGAGCCCAACACCCAAACGCCAGCCTAATGCATTCTTCATATATGTTCCCAAGTTCTCTCTCTCTCTCTCTCTCTCTCTCTCTCTCTCTTCCATCTCTATTTCTCTCTGTGTTTAATTCCTGTTGTTTCTCCTCTCTTTCTATCCTCACCTCCTAATATGGTTGATTTCACGTAATTTATAATGACTTTGTAAGATTAATTGTGAATCTTAAAACATCGTTGAAGAAGCTTTGGTTTAAAGTGCCAGAAAACAATTGGATTTGGGGTTGGGGGGGGTTGTTCATCTCCTTTTTTTTGTACCCCCTATCCTTTGGGCCCATGCCTGCAATTGATATTCTCTACAATTGCAGAGGAAATCAGAAAGAAAAACACAATCTTATTCCGAGAGAGGAGAGGTCGAAATCAAAGTGGTGGATTAAGACGATCAACTTGGGCTTGATTTCAGAAGGGATTGAGCACCAAGAGGATATATTTCAGTCTGGAATGGGAGTTCATCATTTACGTAATTACGTCGTGTGATTTTTTTGTTTTGAACTAAAATTACAACTTTGATTAGATGATTCATGATTGTAAGGAAGGGTTTTGGTAATTACAGCTTCGTTGGATGATTGTGAATTTGTGAGCGAAGGGAAACCCCTCTGTCCTCTGCATGTGTACATTATATTGGGACGGGAAACAAAAACCAAAAAAGAAGCAGCCGTTAGGTGGTTGTTGGTTGGCCTGTTATTGTGAATTACGAAGTGGCATTGTTTCACTTAAGTGAATGGGAGGAGCGCCTCTCAGTCGTTTGATTCCAAAATTCATGAGGTGGCGTGTCAGGAATTGAAGGTTGAGAGGGAAAATGTTGAGAGAGGATCCAGATCCGTCTGAAGTGGGCATATTGCATGAGTCTGGCCTGAAGATTGTAGTGCTGAATTTTATAAGAATGGCACTTTCAATGTTCATTCTGGATGTAAGGTACCTTCGAATGGGTAATGAGATTTTGATAGTTTACACAGCTCTATTCTTAATTCAAGCACTTGATAGGTTAACTTACTGATCTTTAACCCTGATAATTTCATATTCAGAGATGTTTAACACTTGGTTCTTTTACCAGATAATTTAAATTACCCTGATAATTTCATATTCAGAGATGTTTAACACTTGGTTCTTTTACCAGATAATTTAAATTATGTGGACATGTATTTACATACCGGGTGGACGTTTTAAGTGGGGTTCATCTGATGGATGTGTAGAGGCCCCTGAATACTCATGTAAACTATCTTCTGTTTTAGTGGTATAAAGAATTAAGTATATTTATATCTCTTTTTTCGTGCAATCCTTTTGGTGCAATTTACTTGAATTCTTCTTTCGCTCTTTGAAATGGACGTGAAGGAAGGAACGGACTATGCTTGACCCAGTCCTGTCAAAAGATGCACTGATAATGCCTTGTAAAGGAATACTGAAGGCTTGTGCAATGTCTCTTCCTGTAAGTTGCTCTTGCATACATAATTTTGTCTTGAGCCAAGCCTGTGGTGATGTTACAGAGTTTTACTAAAAACTTTTTGTGTAGGATCTTTGGAGAAGTCGCCGTTGCTTACAGCTAATTGAAGGTTTTGATCACTCTGTAGTGAATGCCACCTTGGGGGGATGTGGGGATTTACCTCCACCCCAAGAAAGCCCTTGGTTGCCCTTTTTTATCTGGCAGTGTGGGGAGAACAAGGTAATCAATACACCATATATATAAAATTTCAAGTACTTTCGTTGGGGGTAAAATTACTATGGAAGTGGCTGCTTTATTACCTCTTTCAATTGCAATTATTATATGCGTCATTTCAGGGACTGAGCAAGATATTTGCAGTTATGGAGTTTGATTTGTCAAAACCAATAAGTCCGTGTTTTGGCAAAACCCAGGTATTCCAATCCTCTGTTGTAAGCATCTTTTCTCTTTTGTTTTAACACTGTCCCTTGAGGTATCAAAATTGTATATATAAAGAGTAACTTTCCCAGGTTGAATTTACGGAGACTGGGATATGCCATGGTTTTGCTGTCTGGATAGATTGGGTGATGGACACTAATAACTCCATTTTAATTTCAGCAGGACCAGGTATGCTTGAGTTTCGTGCTTTAGATTGAACTGCTGAAATTTCACACTTAATTATGCTTTCTTAGTTGCTTTAAAACAAACTTTCAAAATTATGCAACCAAGCTTTCTCAGGACTCTATGGGTTGCATTAAAGGAAGATGAATGGGTCTCATAAAAATTTATGCAGAATGATGCGGTTGAGCTGTGGATATCGTGTTCCGGCATTTACATCTCTTGCGTTTGTTTTCAGATCAAAGATACTGGAAGCAAGGAGTTAAGTTGTTGGCCGAGCCTGTCACAGTTGGAATCCATGGATCTAGCACAGGTAGCATTTCAGCAGAAATTGAGGCATCCTTCAACCCGTCAAGCGGTGAACTAGATTTCGAGTATGTGTTCACCTAGTAATACAGTTGCATGCCCATTTTTGGTTCTCAAACCTCCTTGGGTATTGAATAGTATTGGTTTAACTACTGGTGCTCAAGATCATTTACCCCGGCTTTCTCTTTAGGTATCAGTTGTGAATTTCGTTTGTTGTGTGTATGGCAGGGTAACTATGTAACTTACATTTTTAATGGAGATCGGGAGTTTAGTAATTTTTTTAAGGTTTACTTAGGGTGGGATCTTGTTTTATAGATATGTCTTAGGAAAAATCCTGATCAGGGAGAAAACACCCATAAAAATCCAAACTTGAATTGCAAACAAAATGTGTAGCTACACAAAAATGAATATTTTGAAATAGAAATGCTGTTGAAATATTCGGATTGTTACGGCGGTAGTGGGTAAAGGGGATGGTAACATCTATTCATATATTCAAGCAGAATTAACTTACTAGGTACTTTTTATGAATTTTTTAGCCTGCATTTTAACAGGCACTTGAATTTTAAATAATGTGGATTATGGTCATCAAACCTACTTAATTGCTTAGCACGGAGTAATAGTTACATTAAGTTTTAAGTGTTGAATTGAGTTATCAAACACCACCTAACTGTTCTCTCTTAATTTGTAGGATCTACTTCCGGTTATCAATGATAATATGTATACTATCGAACCATTTATGGATTAGCAATAAACTATTACCTCCGTTCCCGGAAACAAAGAATTTAAGAGCAATAAATTTTAGAAAAATGTTTAGAATTTTTGCTGCTAGTTATGCAAATATCAATGAATCCTTTTAGTTTATTTAAAATAAGTTCAAAATTTTCTAGGTAGAAATTTATTTTTTAAGTTCTCGTATTGAGAAACTGACAATTTTTTCGGGATGAAAGGAAAGGAATACTGCTATTGAGAAGCCATTTAATGAGTGATTCTATTTTAACCCGGAGAAAGTCTCTTTAGCCTCATATTTCTTTCACATGTACATAATATGTTTACTGTATTCCGAAAATATCCTCATCTTCTGAGCCTTGAGAGTGTTTGCACTAACTTGCAAGTTGTAACAACAGTTTTTTTGTTTTGTTATTCAATTTTTTAGTACCGTAACCGAAGTCTGGGTATAACTTTTAGCAAAACCACACCACACCCGGTGCATTAGTCTGTGGGTAAATGTCAATGGCCATTTTCGTTGACTAAAGAAAAGTCTTCAATTGGTCATTTTGTGACTTCTCCACAAAATCTTAGTTTACCAAGAACAGTCAACAATGAACCAAAACTAATGAAATGTTAGATCAGCGCTATGCAGAAAGGCAATGACTCACCTATGATGTTTATGGGTTTCGGATTTCATGTCAATTGATATGTAAAAGTAGAATAAAAATAGTCGATGTGCGCGCAAACTAACCCGGACAACTGAGTTATCAAAAAAGTATACTATAATTACGACTTGTACGTATTCACTATTTATAGGTAACAAGACAAACATGACGTATGTTAAATCTAATCCTTTTCTTCTCAGTTTCGTTACCTAACCAAATACTTAAAAGAAATCTCAGCAGTTTGGGAATAAACTGCACAGTGTGCAGTTGGGTATTTTTGATCAGAAACGTTTGTCTTGTTAGATAAGAGCAAATCTACGCCAAGATCAATACACTAGCAAAAGTTAATCATCCGCATTGCTACCCCAAAACTCCCTCTGCATTGGTGAAGCAAACCTCAAACCAAAGTATAGCTTTACCAACCTTGAGGCCAAATTAGGCAAAAATTATTAACGGCTCCAACCAGTGGACATGAGCAAATGAAGTAGCAGCCGTCATAAGTACCATGTATGAGACTTTAGCAGCAGTTGCCTAACATCACTTGCAAATTTACAAATGCCAAAGGCCATAAACCAGTCACTCACTACACGCAATATATTTTCGCTGTGAAAGATTCACACACAGTGGCGTCTGAAGAAAGCATTTGTATAAGGCTTACCCGACGGGGATCTCCAACGTTTTCCAAATGTGCTGGTATAACTCGTGAGGTCTCTAGCAGCTTCTTTAGCTATCTTTAGCAGCATTTTGGTCACCGCTATGCATCGATTTTCCTGTAGTGTGCATGCTGTAAGAGATTCTCAATAATGACAATTGGCCAAATGTCAACTGTCAAATTTTCGTACAATCAAGTTATTTCATCTTTTGCTAGGAACATCTCTATCCTTACTTCTTCTGACAAGTCAAAATTCTAGAGGCTAGAATAGTCTTAGTTTTTTTTTTTTTGATCAGCAGAATAGTCTTCTTAGTTATGCTATATATGGTGATTATTTCTAACCCAACGTTTTGACATTCTCTTATTCTTTCTAGCCACCTATCCATGATGAACTATAAATAGCAGCACTTCTATCCTTTTTATCATGCAAAAAACTACAAACAATATGAAGACTCCCACCACCTCAATGCTTTCATTTGTTTTTCTCCTCGTGATTTCTTTTTCTTTGGCTGCTTCAGCTGGTACTCATGAGGAGTTTCTTCAATGCCTTTCCCTTCATTCCCCAAACTCAACCTCGATCTCAAAACTAATTTACACCCCAAACAACACTTCATATTTATCCGTATTAAACTTCTCCATACAAAACCTCCGGTTCACATCACCGTCAACCCCAAAACCACTAGTCATTGTCACACCATTTGACGAATCTCAAATTCAGGCAACTATCTATTGCTCCAAATACCATGGTATGCAAATTAGGGTTCGAAGTGGTGGACATGACTATGAGGGCCTTTCCTATGTGTCCGATGTCCCTTTTGTCATTCTAGATATGATAAACCTAAGCTCCATTACTGTTGATGCTGAGAGTAAAACTGCTTGGGTTGAATCTGGGGCAACTATTGGGCAACTTTACTATAGAATTGCTGAGAAAAGTAAAAACCTAGGGTTTCCCGCCGGTGTTTGCCCTACTGTGGGTGTCGGTGGTCACTTTAGTGGGGGAGGGTATGGCGTTATGTTGCGAAAATATGGTCTTGCGGCTGATAATGTCATTGATGCTCGAATCGTCGATGTCAATGGACAAGTTCTTGATAGGAAATCCATGGGGGAAGACCTATTTTGGGCCATTAGAGGAGGTGGGGGTGCTAGTTTTGGAGTCATTCTAGCATGGAAAATAAATTTGGTCACTGTTCCATCAACTGTGACTGTTTTTACTATTGCCAAGACATTAGACCAAAATGCTACCAATCTTAGCCATAAGTGGCAGCACATTGCTCCCAAATTCCCTGAAGATCTATTCATTAGAATCATTATTAACAGGGTGAATTCTAGTGAAAATGGAAAGTGGACAATTCAAGCCTCTTTCAACTCGTTGTACCTTGGAGGAATCAGTAACTTGATTCCATTGATGCAAGAACGCTTCCCGGAGTTAGGTTTGACGGAAGAAGACTGCACTGAGATGAGCTGGATCGAATCCATCCTCTATTTCGCGGGTTTTCCCACCGGTGAATCTCTCGATGCCCTTTTAGATAGGACACCTCTAACAAGGGTATACTTCAAGGCAAAATCAGACTATGTGAAGGAGCCAATTCCGGTATTTGGATTGGAAGGGATTTGGAGAATGTTTTATGAAGATGAGGGGGAACAAGCAGTTATGATCTTGAGTCCGTATGGTGGAAAGATGGAGGAGATTGCTGAGTCTTCAATCCCTTTCCCACACAGAAAGGGAAATCTCTACAAAATCCAGCATTTGGTTAACTGGAATGAAGAAGGGGAAGAGGTATCACAAAGGTATATAAGTTGGATCAGAAGGCTTTACAGTTATATGGCGAGCTATGTTTCTAGATTTCCAAGGGCTGCATATATCAATTATAGAGATCTTGACGTTGGAGTTAACAATAACAAAGGGAACACAAGCTATGCACAAGCAAGTATTTGGGGCGTCAAGTATTTCAAGAACAACTTCAATAGATTGGTGCAAGTCAAGACCAAAGTTGATCCTGGAAATTTCTTTAGGAATGAACAAAGCATTCCTCCTTTTTCAGCTTGGTGGAAAAAGGGTGACTAGAGAGTTATGGGCCGAGGAAATTAGTATGTGGTTCATCTTCTAATCTTAAATGGATGTTAGGAATTTTATGATTTTATGATTTTTTTTTGTAAATTAGGAATTTAATGTTGATTTATGTAGTACCATAGTCTTTTTATTAACGTGTATACCATTTTCGTTCCGAGTAAAGTTTAGCTGCTTGATTTGCATTTGTATTGTGTCTTCTTTTGCTCTATAGAACATTAGTTTGAAATGTTTCTGGCTAGTGCGACTGTGCGAGGATGGAACTTCACGGGGTCCTCTATGTTTGCTTATCTTTCTCATGCATAGATAAACATACAATCATTATAACTAGTTGGGTTGGGTGGAAGTTGACGACCCTAATGAAGCGACCACAAAAAAATATATCTAATGCAAGACCAAAATTATAGCACAATCGAAAACAAGGAATGAGAAAGGAAGGTATCACCATTCAGAACAATATACAAAAAAAAAAAAAAAAAAAAATTACAAAATTATGGCGATGTTCGTCGGCCAGGATTGACTCTTGGTCTCACTCAGTAGCACGAGCATCGCCTTTGACTGTCCATCGAACGAATTTGTGTTTATACTCTCTCAGTCGTAGGAGCATCCAATCCAATCCTTTATTTCATGAAAGGACTACTAAGCATATTGAAATTGACAGTCATCTAATGAGTGAGAAGTTAGCTAGTGGTGTGATAGCTACTCTGTTTGTGTCCATAGACGCTCAACTGGCTGATATGTTTACTAAGTTGTTGTTCAAGCCACAATTAAAGTAATTATGTAACAAATTGGGACTATGTGATATCTATTTTTCAACTTGAGGGGGAATGTTAGAATATAGAGTGTCATTATCTTAGTCCCAGGTTGATTAGTATAATGTTATAATGAGGTACCACACTATATTAATAAGAATCATGTGTGTTAGCCTGTTAGAGTTCATTAACACCATATACACTTTCTCTTGTCTCTGACAACACAATTTAACTCCGTTACAATCTGTTTCATTGTTGGCCATTTACTTTTATTCAAGGACAAACATCTTTTTGTGACATTAGCAACTGCCAAAATTTCTTCTTTTCCACCCTCTTTCACAACTCAAGCATCGAGAATGTCAAACAACCAGTTCTCCTTTTTTTGCCCATACAAGGTCAATCCGAAAAGAATAAAAGAAGTCCTAATGGAACAAGGTAGCTTCTCTGGTAGAGATAAAGGGGGAGATGCTGTTAGGCTTCCCCCTTCATCAGATATTTTTGTCTTTATTTAAAAAAATTGGATTTTGATCGTAATTTTTTACTTTTAGATTTCTCTCGTCATGACGAAGCAATAATCCCCAAAAAATTGACAAAAAACTAACAAATGCGAAATTTTTTTGAATAAGGACAAAAAAATAAGCCACTTGGCTTATTTAGCTGAACAATCCTTGAGGAGCTCAACAAGTACCACCCCAAAATTGTAAACATCTCTTTTTTCTGTGAATTGGCTTGACTGAAAGTACGCTGGATCCAAGCAGCCAAAAGTACCCTGCAGTGCTGTGGTCAAGTAGCAGCGGTGGACCTGGTGGTGGTGGTCATGGAGAGATAGATGGCGATGGAGGTGGTGCTAGTGGTGACGGTAGCGAGTTGTTTGCAGTCATGATGGTGAAGACACAAGTTAATGGTAATGGTAGAAGGTGGTGGAGAGACGGTGGTTGTTGGAGTAGTCGTGGTTGTAGTAGAGCATTGGTGGTGGTGTACTGGTGGAGTGATAGTGATAGTGATGGTGGAGTAGCAGAAGTGATATAGAGGTGGTCAGAAGCGAAACTAGGATTGACAGGCACTGGGTTCAAGTATCTATATATATATAATTTGGTATTCCTACTTGATTAACATGAAAAAATTAGTACTCTAGAAAAATGCACTTTGCTTCAAAAATCTCATTGTAACTTGTAAAAGTTGATAATTAGTGGTACATGTATTTGGAAAAATCTCTCGAAAGAAGGCCACAAATAAGCTGGCTTATGTTGGATTGAATCAAACTCAAAAGCCCTAACTTAGGGGTGTTTTGGCTAAATAATTGAGTCAGATTTTTTTTTTTGTTTTTATACATTATTATTATTATTTTTTGTATTGATTAGTTTTACATCAATTTTTTTTTATGGATTATTAATTCGTATAAACGAGAGGAATCTAAAAAGTAAAGAATTATGAAAGTCAACAACTAGGAATCATGGGGTTGCTTTGCTTTGCACAAAGTTAGCTTGCTTTTCCGTTCAACAGAACGAATCAGTTTGCTCAAGATTCTAGAAGTCAGACCACTTTTTACCCAAATCATGGGGTTTGCTAGTTTTCGTTTTTGGCTTTGGTTCAATTGCTTGCCTGAGTCCCTCTTTTCCCATGGGTTTTCTGCCCTTTTACTCGCCACTCTAGCGCAAAATGGGGTAATGCAAGGCTGATATTGATGCTCTAAGTTCCAAATAAGCAATTTTTGGGTGAAAATTATTACTATCTCTATTGACATTTGGAAGGCAGTGGGTTAGCTGACCCCATTTGTCTCTCACTCCCTGTGGGCCCAGGCGAAGGTGGTGGTAGATGTTACACAGAATGTTTCAATCGGGAATCCAGAATACAAATTCTATTATGTTTACACATGAACAGAATTACAACATAATGAAATTACAGAAACTGAAATGCATGGATTCGTGAACCGAAACCGTGTTTCACACGGTATCCTTAAAACAGATTCGCCGCCTACCAGAGGGTGTTGAGGTTACTCGGCGTCTGTCTCCCAGAATTGATCTGGCTCAAACCACGAACATCGGAACACCATCGAAGAACGTCTTGGCTAACTAACTCAGCGTCTGTCTCTCTCTCACAATATATCAGAATGCTAGTGAACTCTTGAGTGAATTGGTATAGCACTATGCAGTGAGATGCTCCTTATATAGGCAGAACTTGACCCTTGTAATGTTGCCTAGCCTTCAATACGTGGAGTAAATGGCAGAATGAACGGGGAAAAACTCCCACCATGAATATGGGAAAGTTATTGGCAGTAACCCCCACAATGAAGAGGGAAAAAACTCCCATCATGAATATGGGAAAGTTATTGACTTGGGCATGCCAAGTAACCCCCCAATCCATTCACATTTCCAATAGTAGAATGGTGATTGATGGTAGTGGTTGAGGTGGTGGAGTGGAGCTGGTGGTTATAGCGGTGGATGGTTGTGGTAGTGGTGGAGGGCGATGGAGTGGCGTGGTGTGGTGGCAGGGAAACAGTGGTAGTCATGGTGGTCATTGTGATGGTGGCGGCGATCATGGATGGCAGCGACGACAATGGTGGTGGAAGAAAAGGATTGTAAGATGTATTCATAACATCAAACAGATGAGTGCACTATTTAATTTTTTTTTAAAAAAATTTCTTAGCCTACAATTTAAGAGGCGCTTATAATCCTAATGTTGAACTGGGTTATCAAACAACACCTAGCTATGATTCTGTGTTAAATTTGGAGTCGAATAAAAGGCGGCTAGGTATACATATACATTCTTGTTTTTCCTGGTGTCGTCAATCTTTGCTATGTACTACACTTGTTTGGCTGTAACGACCCGGATTTTTGACCCAATTTTTTTTAATAATGTTATTAGAATTATTTTCTTAATACAATTATTATGATTTTTTTCTAAAATACAATTATGCATGCATTTATATACATGCATGCACCTTTCTTTTTCCTACGTAGCATGCATGCACTCCATCATCTCCCTTACTTCACTCTCCTGCAATGTCTCTCTTTCTCCCTCCCACAGCTCCACCGCTCTCCCACAATTACTCCCCCCATTTCTTTTTCTCCAAGGAAAAGCAAATTCATCCCCCATTGCCCAAACTGAAAATTTCTTTATCACCAAGCATAATCCGAATTCAATTCATTCATATCCATTTCTTGCTTCCCCTTTAAACCCAAAAATTTGCCTAAATTCGTCCATTCCAAGTTCCATAAACCCAACTCCATTAAATTCGATCTTATCCTCCTCCAAAATTCACCTATAAATACCCCACCCCATTGACCCTCGGGCATACCACCATTTTCCACACCCCACAGAGTTAGAATACAAGCAGAAATAGTAGCTAAACTGAGCTCCAAGCCATGGAGTTCTAGAGAGAGAAAAGTGGGTTTTGTGCCTAGACCCAACCAAGCTCCAATCCGACCATTCCGATCACTTCCCCCAACCCCAAGCATCCCTAAGCACGCCTCAATTCGATCCCAAGGAGCCCCGACTGTCAAACCCGAAGTCTTCTTCTCCAAAATTCAAAGCTCGATTTTTGAACCAATCCGATCCAAACCAAGGTATTATAATCCCATCCAAACACTTCTCTAAGTATATTAAGTATTTTTATGCTCAACCCAATGGCCCAAATGGTCCCATGCATCGAACCCGTAACAAAAAGATGAAAAAAAAATGGAATCTGCCTTGGAGTTTGCGGCCGCAACCTTCAGGTTACTCCAGCTGCAAGAACCAGAGTTCAGACGGTGCAGGCTGCAAGGTCAAACAAGTCAGACCTTGCGTCAAGTACTGTTTTGGTTCGAATTGACTTTTCGACCTTCCAAACAATGTTTTTAACATTCAAACTATTTTTTCTAAACTCCTCGCATCTCAAAGAAGATATCTTGATAATTTCATATTTTTTATTTAATTAACTATTTATTATTATTATTTTTTACAATGTTTCCAATAAAAAATTTCTTGCAACCTTATAAACTATGTTATTAATCCCCGAATGATTTTTTTAGACTCTTTACATTCCCTAGAAAAAATCTTGTTAACCTCAACATATTTTATTCATTAGATTATTTATTATCTATTTATTTTACTTTCGGCGACTTTCATTAAAACCTTCATTTAAAATAATCCCGCGACCTTCTGGGCCCAACTTTTGATACTTGAACATGTTGTGTAGGACCTTTACGACTCCTATTAAGGTCATGATAATTTTTCTAATATTTTTACCCATTTAACGTATATAATTAGTTATTAATCAATCTAATTTCTTAAAAATAATTAATGCAAGCCTAAATTTTTTTATTTATTTCCCTTAAAACTTTTATTAAAATAAAGGTTTCTTACTTCATTAACATCTTGGCTATACAAGACTAAGGGCAACGGCCCATTCATAAAGAGTTTGTGATTGCATTGCTTGTTATTGTTTTAGTTATTGTATTGCATCGATACTTGATTTGAATGCTAGATTGGACCTTATAGACATGGGGTGGTATGCGAATAGAATTTACATAGACGATGCTAAGTTAATGGAAAAATGGTAAAGTTTTGGAGTTGTGAGATTGTGGATTTGATTTGGACCATTGCAATGGTGAGGGTGACCTGTTGGGCCATTTATTGAGATAGGTTACCTGCGGGGGCCGGTGATGTTATTGTGATGACCCTAACGTATGGTACGTCATGGGAAGTTCCAAAGGAAATCGTACCCTTGCAAGGCCAACAAGGGGGGATTGTCCCTTGACACGGTCATAGTTAGTGGCTTAGGAATGGTGGCGACCCTAACGTATGGTACGCCATGGGAAGTTCCAAAGGGTAATCGTGCCCCCTACTATGGTCTTAAATGAATTCATGCTAAGTACATAACTTAGGTGAACTCATTTAGGACCCCGTGTGCAGGACAAGCAGGGGGGGATTTTCCATGACACGGTCATAGTTAATGGATATGGGAGGAAAGGATCTCGTGAATGAGATCTTGGATCACACGTTAGGTTAATGGATAGTAATAAACTGGTTTCCGTGAGAAAACTCTATTTTACTTCTTCGCATCATTGTTATATTGTTTGCTTGCTAGCTGTAAAGTAAGAGGGGTGATTGGGTTGGATTATTCTACTGGGTGATTTATCACTTACGGATACGTCTGTATCCTGCTAAATTGATTGTTTCGGCGATCAATTTACCAGAGGGCGCAGGATGGAGGGGATTCAATGATGGTGCAGTTCGACACGGAAACAATATTAGGAATGGAGATCGAGCATGCTTGTGATTCGTATCAAGCCTAGATTCAGCTCTGAAGTTAATGTATTCTGAATCATTAAATTTTCTTGAGATTGTAATAGCTAAACCTTTATTTTGGAAAATTATATTTATTTAGGAAAATTTTCTTGAAAAATTATTTTATATTACTTCCGAAATATCGGGGCGTTACATTGGCACTAATCCTCTCCCTTTCCGAGTAGCAATACCCTATTGATATGGATTTTAGTACCATAGCCACAGTCTTTTCTTTTTTTTCTTTTTCTTTTTCTTTTTTTTTTTTTTTGGGGGGGGGGGGTTGTACCATAACCAAAGCCCACAGGTACGATTTCTACCGAAACCACGGATCGAGATCCTCTATGAGGATTCTCTCTGTGAGGATCAAAAGCACACCGTACTCACGACATTAGGATTAGAGGAGACAGTGCTGTCAGTGCTTGTGTGAGAGTTTGTTTTGAACAGCCGAGTTAGTAATGTACCAATCAGGGCCTGTTCCAGTTTCTAGAAAAAGTTACTTTTTGAAAAAGAAGGTAATTTCAAGCTCAAAAATCATATGTTTACGCAAATAATTTTCCTATCAATATGGATTTTGTTTGATAGATCTCATTGAGATCTTTTAAATGACGCAAAAAAATTTGAAAAATTATTTTTCATTTTCCTTATATTTGAGTTTGAAATTGCCTTCTTTTTCAAAAAGTAACTTTTTGTAGAAACTGGAACAGGCCCTCACTCTATTATTCCAACTCTTCGTACTCGGAACTTTTGAAATTCTTGAGGAATTGAGAGGAATGAGGAGAGGAATTAGTATATAGAGAAACTAGGAAAATAAATAAATCAAAATCCACAGGATGTTTCAGTTTAAAAACCAACCCACGGGTAGAAAAAAGTTCATATTCTGGTTTATCCGTCGGTATCCGGAAAAGTTGCCATCCCTGATTTGCTTGATTAATTATTTAGCTGGAAATAAATACTCCGTACATAAGAAGAAAATACGTACTAGTGTTCGTGCCCGATGCACGGGACCACCGTTACACGTGGTACTCAAAATTTATTTTCCACCACACGTCTTTCGGTGCATAAATTAAGACTAATGCTAGCTTGCATTGAACATGTGACCGGAAAAAATATTAAACTTTATTTTTTATCATCTTGCGTTGTGACCGTTTGATGCATGGGACAAAAATAATTTGTGCGGGCTCAACACTTTGTAGTGAGAACCAAACAAACGTGTGGTGAAAAAATAAGTTGGACCACCACATAAGAATGTCTTTGGAGCATTGGATTACTTTTCCTCCATTCTCCTCAAATCTCTCTCTCTCTCTCTCTCTCTCTCTCAATTTAAACAAATTAAAAGAAAATCAAAACTCTAGAAAATTAGGGATGGAGGTTGGGAGGATTGGTAAGTATAAACACATTCCTACAGAAGAATATTGATAGATTAGCCATACACTACCTTTTACCAAAATTTGAGAAACTTCTAAATATGGGAGATAAAAGTCAATGGTCATTTTCAATGACTAATGAAAAATCCACAATTGGTCATTTCGTGACTTTTAAACCAAATCATAGTTTACCAAGGACATTCAACAATGAACAAATTTTATGAAACAACAGATTAACGTACGTAGAAAATTCTGCAATGGTAGGCAGAAAATATGCCGATGCCATGGTTCAAATCGTACCTTCCTCGTCTCAAGTATCCCGCGCTTTGTTAAAAGTATGAAAGGCAATAGTTCTCATTACCTATGCTTTGTTTGGGTTTTGGATTTCATGTCCATCCGCAATTAAACGTGGTATAAGAGTACGATTACCATTTGCACATATTCACCATTTGTAAGCAACAAACCCGAACATGACGTTTTTCAAGTTTCTAAGGGGGTGTTTGGTAATCTTTTTATTTTCATGAGTTTTTGGTTTTTATTTTCACTTTTTTGAAAACTAAAAAAGAAAACTTGTTTGGTAACATATTTTTACTTTTTTGTTTTTAAAAAACCTTTTTAGAATTTCTGGAAATTATGAAAACTAGAAAATTGAGTTTTACATTGTTTTGAAAATAGAACTTCGGCCTGTCAATCCCCATTTCCCCGTCAATCCCGATCATTTCCCTTTGTCTCTCGCTCTGTTTTGGACTTCTGGTACTCTCTCTTTCCATAACTCCCTCTCTCTCTCATCAGAACATATAGGTTTAAATTGGAGGTTGCGATGTCGGTGATAAGTCGGTGGAGATCTCCGTTTGGAAAGAAGCAGAGGGCGATAGAGTTGAGGTTGGGAAAGCAATTGAAGAGTGCGGAGTGGGGGATGAGGCGGGATGGATCGACGATGTTGAGGTGGGTACGGATAGCGTTGGTGATGGAGAGGAATCCCTTGCAGGAGAGGGATGGGGATTCGAGAAGAGAGGGGGTGGTGGTGGTATAATTTGTGGAATATGATTTCCCAGCAATCGTCTGGAAGATCTTTGCGACTACTCATGGCCATTTCTTCCACTTTTGCTACTCCAGTACTGCTTAAGATACTCCAGTGAACAACAAGGAAGAAGATGATAAGACCGTGGAGAGATTTGGTTTGGGCAATTGAAAACCAAGTCTTGAGCCAGCGGGAGTAGTTCTCAAAATCCAGTTGAGATTGATATCACTCGTGGACAACTCCGTCGTATGTTCAATGTTCGTGATCAGATTGCTGAACAAATTTGGGCTAGCATGAATCATAGTGGATGATACCACTGCAAATGTAATTATCATTATTTAAAATTATGTTACCCTTATTTGAGGTTTGAACTCAAAGTGAACATCATTTGTATGCGATTGATGGATTTGAGTTTTGGTTTAAGCAAAAGTCCATATACTTTTTGTTGATAGGTGTTTATGCAATTGCTCAAAAAAAAATATATATTTGATGGTCGTAGAAAGTTAATCAGCTAAAAGACCAATTATATTGATATTAATTGTTTGTATGGGGAATTTTTTTTCTTTCATTTCTTCTAATTTCATTCAATTTGAACTTTTTTTTGTTGTGTTTTCAGTTTTTGTTGTTTTCAAAAAGATTATTACCAAACATGTTTCTTATTTTTGTTTTTATGAAAACATAGACCTGTTTCTATTTCTAGTTTTTTAAAAATTGAAAATTGAAAATTGAAAAGGTTACCAAACGCACCCTAATAATTTTCTTCTCAGTTTCCTAACCTAACCAAAAGAAATGAAAAAAATGTATAGATTAGGCCATGTTTTTCCCGCCTAATTTCTCTCTTTCATCAATCATTATCACAAGAGAATTCTGAGAAGTGAATCACAGAGTAATTGATGAATGAATTGGTTTTGACAAAATATGAAATAGCAGTAGTGTAATAACTACCAAATATGAGACGTTAGCAGCGGTTGCTCAACATCAATGTAAGATGGCGTTCCAGATTAGCTTCCTTTTTCCAAACTTCTTTTTTCGGTAATGAACAGTATTAAAAAAGAAACCCCATCCACTTTCTCTTAAAAAGTTGTTATTTTTAAAAAAGAGCCATGTTAAAATGACCATATTGCCCCTTCTACCAACTCAAATTCCCCAGACGCCCTCCCTCTTCTTTCCGTCTTCTTTGACGCAGCAGACCCAGACTCTCTCTCAACATCTGTTGAAAAAAATCAAAAGAAGCTAATTTTCAAGAAATGAAGAAGATGTTTGCAGACCCAGAAAAAGGAATACAAAAACAAACCAACAAAAACATCTGTTTGGTTACCCAGAAAGATGAGGGCTGAGACATGAGACAAAAAGATAGGCTGATTTTTCATTCCTCCGATCTCAAACATCAAAGAAAAAGGTCAGAGATTGAGAGAAAAGCTAATTTTTCTTTCACCTTTTCATTTTCTCAGCAACCAAACACACAAAAACACACACACGGAAACAAAAGTGAGCAGAAATATGCGGATCGAGAGGTACGTAAACAGTTCGAAGAGGGATCCAATTGAATTTTCGGAATTACCTTTGGGATGAGAAGTGTTGGTATCTTCAGCACAAGAAGTTTATGGGAGAGGGACGGCGACTTCTGGAAAAGGGGAAGATGGAGGGCTGCGGAGATGAGATGAGATGAGGAGGTGTTGTGCCGTACAGTAGAAGCCCTAAGGGATAAAAATCGAACAAGGGTAGTATTGTCATTTTACCTGGGAGGCTGTGGGGGTTGGAGACCAAAACGACGTTATTTCGGTCTTCCATTTTTGAAAAAAAGGAAGGTCCAGATATCTGGAACCAACCTTCTTTTTAGACAAAAAAAAAGGAATTTTAACAAAAAGTGGAACGACCCCTAAATATATTACACCACAGCCTTAAACCGTCACTATGCACAAAATAATTTCAAGGCTATTGTGGCAGATTCACGAAGAAAGCATAGGTTTAGGGCTTTCCCAACAGGTATTTCCCAATGTTGCACAAGCAATGATATAAATTCGCCAGGTCTCTGGCAATTGTTAGCCATATTTAGCAGCATTTTTGGTCGCTGCCATGGTTCAATTTTCTTGTAGTGTGCATGCTCTAAGAGATTCTCAATATCGACAATTGGCCAAATGTCAATTGTCACAATTTCCTTACATATACGATGCTTCGTCTTTCGCTAGAAACTTCTCCGCCCTTAATTACTTCTTGTGGGAAGTCATAATTCTAGATGCTAGAATAGTCTCCTTAATATGCATGGCAACAAATTCTAACCCAATGTTCACATTCTCTTATTATAGGTTTAAGCCTTTCCCAACAGGTATCTCCCAACGTTGCACAAGCAATGGTATAAATTCGCTAGGTCTCTAGCAGCTGTTTTAGGCATCTTTAGCAGCATTTTTGGTCGCAGCCATGGTACCATTTTCTTGAAGTGTGCATCCTCTAAAAGATTCTCAATATTGACAATTGGCCAAATGTCAATTGTCACAATTTCCTTACATATACGATGCTTCATCTTTCGCTAGAAACTTCTCCCTCCTTAATTACTTCTTGTGAGAAGTCATAATTCTAAAGGCTAGAATAGTCTCCTTAATAGCATGGCAACAAATTCTAACCCAATGTTCACATTCTATTATTATTCTAGCCACCTATCCATGAAGCCCTATAAATAGCTGAACTTCTCTTTATTTACCATGCAAATTAAACAACTAGAAACAATATGAAGACTCCTACCTCAATGCTTTCATTTGTTTTTCTCCTTCTGATTTCTTTTTCTTTGGCAGCTTCGGCTGATACTCATGAGGAGTTTCTTCAATGCCTTTCCCTTCATTCCCCAAACTCAACCTCGATCTCAAAACTAATTTACACCCCAAAAAACTCTTCATATTTATCTGTGTTAAACTTCTCCATACAACACGTCCGGTTCACATCACCGTTAACCCCAAAACCACTAGTCATTGTCACACCATTCGATGAATCCCAGATTCAGGCAACTGTCTATTGCTCCAAAAACCATGGAATGCAAATTAGGGTTCGAAGTGGTGGACATGACTATGAGGGCCTTTCGTATGTGTCCAATGTCCCTTTTGTCGTTCTTGATATGATAAACCTAAGTTCCATCACTGTTGATTCTGAGAGTAAAATTGCTTGGGTTGAATCTGGGGCAACTATTGGGCAACTTTACTATAGAATTGCCGAGAAAAGTAAAAACCTAGGGCTTCCCGCCGGTGTTTGCCCTACTATGGGTGTCGGTGGTCACTTTAATGGGGGAGGGCATGGCCTTATGTTGCGAAAATATGGTCTTGCGGCTGATAATGTCATTGATGCTAGAATCGTCGATGTCAATGGACAAGTTCTTGATAGGAAATCCATGGGGGAAGACCTATTTTGGGCTATTAGAGGTGGTGGGGGTGCTAGTTTTGGAGTCATTCACTACAAGAAAATACAAGTTTGCCGACTAAACTTTAGTCGGCAAATGTCAAATTTTAGTCGCCGAAAGCTTTCAGGGACTAAATTTTTGGTCGCCAGGTTCGTCGTTGACACTTGGTCTGGGAAAGTTTTTCCCGACTAAAAATTTTTGTAGGCGAAAAAAATAACTTATGCCGACTAAATTTTTGTCGGCGAAAATGAACAACTTTTTCCGACCAAATATTTTGTCGGCGAAAATGAATAACTTTTCTCGACCAAATATTTTGTCGGCGAATGTAAATTTTTTTCAGATTTTTTCAGATTTTTTTTAATTTTTTTTCGATTTTTCAAAAAAAATTTATAATTTTTTATTATTTAATTATTTGAACAACTTTTCCCGACCAAATATTTTGTCGGCGAATGTAAATTTTTTTCAGATTTTTTCAGATTTTTTTTCGATTTTTCAAAAAAAATTTATAAATTTTTAATTTTTTATTATTTAATGCCACCACGTGGCGCCCAGCGTGACGGCCACGTGGCTACCTGCTCGAACTCAACCTTTACACTACCCAGACTCGAACCCGGAACCTCTTGGTTCCTTAGCTCGCGCCCAAACCAACCACACTACCTGCTCACTTGTGACTGTAGGAAGAACAACTAATATTTATACTATACTGCGCCCAGAATCAAGTCTTTTTTTGCTCAGATAAAGCCTTTCCCGGTCATTTTTTTTGCCGATTCTTTGTGAGGACCCTTAAAAATACGTTTTGAACATATTGAGCGGTTCGGATTATCATAATCCTATTTCCATCGTGTGGCTAAAGTACATTACACTATAGAACATTAGCTTTTCGTCGAAAACTGTTCCGATCAAGCCCTTCCCGATCATTTTTTTTGCCGATTCTTTGCGAAGACCTTTAAAAACACGTTTTGAACACATTGAGCGGTTCGGATCATCATAATCCTATTTCCATCGTGTGGCTAAAGTACATTACACTATAGAACATTAGCTTTTTGTCGAAAACTGCTCCGATCAAGCCCTTTCCGGTCATTTTTTTTGTCGATTCATTGTGAGGACCCTTAAGAACACGTTTTGAACACATTGAACGGTTCGGATCATAATAATCCTATTTTCATCGTGTGGCTATAGTACATTACACTATGGAACATTAGCTTTTTGTCGAAAACTGCTCCGATCAAGCCCTTCCCGGTCATTTTTTTTGCCGATTCTTTGCGAGGACCTTTAAAAACACGTTTTGAACACATTGACTGGTTCGGATCATAATAATCCTATTTCCATCGTGTGGCTATAGTACATTACACTATAGAACATTAGTTTTTTGTCGAAAACTGCTCCGATCAAGCCTTTTCAGGTCATTTTTTTCCCCAATTCTTTTTCGAGGATTCTTAAAAACATGTTTTGAACACATTGAGCGGCTCGGATCATAGTAATCGTGTTTCCATCGTGTGGCTATAGTACATTACACTGTAATAGATGACCTTGATTCATAACTAAGATCTTCTACTGTAGTCTAATATACTATAGCTACACGATGGAAATAGGATTATGATGATCCGAACCGCTCAATGTGTTTAAAACGTGTTTTTAAAGGTCTACGTAAAGAATCGACAAAAAAAATGACTGGGAAGGGCTTGATCCGAGCAATTTTCGATGAAACTTCTCGAAAACTGCTCAGATCAAGCATTTGCCGTTCATTTTTTTTGCCGATTCTTTGCGAGGACCCTTAAAAACACGTTTTAAACATATTGAGCGGTTCGGATCATCATAATCCTATTTCCATCGTGTGGCTATAGTACATTTACACTATAGAACATTAGCTTTTTGTCGAAAACTGCTCCGATCAAGCCCTTCTCGGTCATTTTTTTTGCCGATTCTTTGCGAGGACCTTTAAAAACACGTTTTGAACATATTGAGCACTTTGAATCATCATAATCCTATTTCCATCATGTGGCTATAGTACATTACACTATAGAACATTAGTTTTTTGTCGAAAACTGCTCCGATCAATCCTTTCCCGGTCATTTTTTTCCCCAATTCTTTTTCGAGGATTCTTAAAAACATGTTTTGAACACATTGAGCGGCTCGGATCATTGTAATCGTGTTACCATCGTGTGGCTATAATACATTACACTGTAATAGATGACCTTGATTCATAACTAAGATCTTCTACTGTAGTCTAATATACTATAGCCACACGATGGAAATAGGATTAGGATGATCCGAACCGCTCAATATGTTTAAAACGTGTTTTTAAAGGTCCCCATTAAAAATCGACAAAAAAAATGACCGGGAAGGGCTTGATCCGAGCAATTTTCGATGAAACTTCTCGAAAACTACTCAGATCAAGCATTTGCCGTTCATTTTTTTTGCCGATTCTTTGCGAGGACCCTTAAAAACACGTTTTAAACACATTGAGCGGTTCGGATCATCATAATCATATTTCCATCGTGTGGCTATAGTACATTTACACTATAGAACATTAGCTTTTTGTCGAAAACTGCTCTAATCAAGCCCTTCTCGGTCATTTTTTTTGCCGATTCTTTGCGAGGACCTTTAAAAACACGTTTTGAACATATTGAGCGGTTCGGATCATCATAATCCTATTTCCATCATGTGGCTATAGTACATTACACTATAGAACATTAGTTTTTTGTCGAAAACTGCTCCGATCAAGCCTTTCCTGGTCATTTTTTTCCCCAATTCTTTTTCGAGGATTCTTAAAAACATGTTTTGAACACATTGAGCGGCTCGGATCATTGTAATCATGTTTCCATCGTGTGGCTATAATACATTACACTGTAATAGATGACCTTGGTTCATAACTAAGATCTTCTACTGTAGTCTAATATACTATAGCCACACGATGGAAATAGGATTAGGATGATCCGAACCGCTTAATATGTTTAAAACGTGTTTTTAAAGGTCCCCTTGAAGAATCGACAAAAAAAATGACCGGGAAGGGCTTGATCCGAGCAATTTTCGATGAAACTTCTCGAAAACTGCTCAGATCAAGCGTTTGCCGTTCATTTTTTTTGCCGATTCTTTGCAAGGACCCTTAAAAACACGCTTTAAACACATTGAGCGGTTCGGATCATCATAATCCTATTTCCATCGTGTGGCTATAGTACATTTACACTATAGAACATTAGCTTTTTGTCGAAAACTGCTCCGATCAAGTATTTTCCGGTCATTTTTTTTGCCGATTTTGGGCGAGGACCTTTAAAAACACGTTTTGAACACATTGAGCGGTTCGGATCATCATAATTTTTTTTTATTCCGATGGTTTTACACTCCCCATTTGAACACCTATTAATATCATTTTTTTAAAATAAATTTTATTTTTATTTTTGAATGCAATAATTTTCTTTTTTAACAAATGCCTTTAAATAAATCTTTTTTTAATGCAATTTATACTATACAAATAAGTTTTTTTTATTCTGATTATTTTACTCTCTCCATTTGAACACTCATTATACAAACAACAAATAAAATTATTTTTTAAAATAAATATATTTTCTATTTTTGAACGCAACAATTTTCTTTTTTAACAAATGCCTCTTTTTAACAAATTTATTTTTTAACAAAGGCTTGATCCGAACAGGTTTTGATAAAAATAAAAGACTTTTATAGCGTTTTTAGCAAAATTGCTCGGATCAAGCCCATTTTCTTTTTTAACAAATGCCTTTAAATAAATCTTTTTTTAATGTAATTTATACTATACAAATAAGTTTTTTTTTATTCCGATTATTTTACTCTCTCCATTTGAATACTCATTATACAAACAACAACTAATATTATTTTTTAAAATAAATTTATTTTTTATTTTTGAACGCAACAATTTTCTTTTTTAACAAATGCCTCTTTTTAACAAATTTATTTTTTAACAAAGGCTTGATCCGAACAGGTTTTGATAAAAATAAAACACTTTTATAGCGTTTTTAGCAAAATTGCTCGGATCAAGCCCTTTCCGATCATATTTTTTGGTGAATTCTTACGAGTACCCTTAAAATCACATTTTAAACACATTGAGCGGCTCGGATCATTGAAATTTGATTGGCCAAAAACAATATATTTTGTTTATAGTCGGCCAAAGAATACATAATTTTTGTTTCTTTTAATTACAAAAAATACTTTTGCCCGAATAAAAATATTTTAGTCGGAAAATCAATATTTTTTTTTTAATTACCAAAAATATTTTTCCCCGACCAAATAAAATTTAGTCGGAGAAAGCATAGGTCAACGGCGACTAAATAAAATTTAGTCGGCGAAAGCTAGGCCAACGACGACCAAATAAATTTTAGTCGGTGAAAGCAAAGGCCAACGGCGACCAAGTAAAATTAGTCGGCGAAAGCTTAGGTCAATGGCGACCAATTAAATTTAGTCGGCGAAGCTTAGGTCAATGGCGACCAATTAAAATTTAGTCGGCGAAGCTTAGGTCAATGGCGACGAATTAAGATTTTGTCGGCGAAAGCATAGGCCAACGGCGACCAAATAAAATTTAGTCGGCGAAAGTTCAGGTCAATGGCGACCAATTAAAATTTAGTCGGCGAAAGATAGGCTAACGGCGACCAAATAAAATTAGTCGGCGAAAGATAGGACAACGGCGACCAAACTGATTTTGGTCGGTGAAAGGCAAGGCAACGGCGACTAAATTCCATTTAGTCGGGGAATTTGGTCGGCAAAAGTGTTTTTTCTTGTAGTGATTCTAGCATGGAAAATAAATTTGGTCACTGTTCCATCAACTGACTGTTTTTACTATTGCCAAGACATTAGACCAAAATGCTACCAATCTTATCTATAAGTGGTAGCATATTGCTCCCAAATTCCCTGAAGATCTATTCATTAGAATCCTTATTAAAAGGGTGAATTCTAGTGAAAACGGAAAGTGGACAATTCAAGCCTCTTTCAACTCGTTGTACCTTGGAGGAATCAGTAACTTGATTCCACTGATGCATGAACGCTTCCCGGAGTTAGGTTTGACGGAAGAAGACTGCACTGAGATGAGCTGGATTGAATCCATCCTCTATTTCGCGGGTTTTCCCACTGGTGAATCCCTTGATGTCCTTTTGGATAGGACTCCTCTCACAAGACGATACTTCAAGGCAAAATCAGACTATGTTAAAGAGCCAATTCCGGTATTTGGATTGGAAGGGATTTGGAGAATGTTTTACGAAGATGAGGGGGAACTAGCAGAAATGATCTTGAGTCCGTATGGTGGAAAGATGGATGAGATTGCTGAGTCTGCAATCCCTTTCCCACACAGAAAGGGAAATCTCTACAAGATCCAGCATTTAGTTTACTGGAATGAAGAAGGGGAAGAGGTATCACAAAGGCATATAAGTTGGATCAGAAGGCTTTACAATTATATGGCGCCCTATGTTTCTAGATTTCCAAGGGCTGCATATATTAATTATAGAGACCTGGATGTTGGAGTCAATAATAACAAAGGAAACACAAGCTATGCACAAGCAAGCATTTGGGGGATCAAGTATTTCAAGAACAACTTCAACAGATTGATGCAAGTCAAGACCAAAGTTGATCCTGGAAATTTCTTTAGAAATGAACAAAGCATTCCTCCTTTCTCGGCATGGTGGAAGAAGGGTGACTAGGGAGCCCTTGGCAGAGCAAATTAGTGTGATTTGTGAATAAAAGTAAATAAAAACCATATGGTTCGTCATGTAATCTTATATAAGATGCTATAAATGTTAATTTGTTTCGTGTATTATCATCACTATAAATAAAATTTAGTTGTTGATTGTATTTTATCTTCTTTTGCTATGTAAAACACTAGTTTGAAATGTTTCTTGTTAGTGCAAGGATGGAACATAATGGGGACTACTTCTATGTGTGCTTATCTTTCTCACACACCGATGCAAATACACACAAAAGATAACTATAATGCAAGACCAAAATTACGACAAAGTAGAAAACGCTCCTAAAAAAAATTTAGTATGTACATTGAAAAGGAAAAAGAAAGGAATGTGTAAGAAGAATATTAAAAAAAAAAAAAAAAAGCTTTTCAAGCACAATACTTTCTTGCAAATAAACTCTAGGATGCAATAAAGCCTATGAACATAGAGAAATTCTATAGAAATTTCAGAATTTCTCCACTAGACTTTGAGTCTGTGGACAATTATGTACAGGACTGAGATTTTCATTGATCGGAATTTTTTCGATGTTATTACTACTAGACATGTCATGGGCTAAGAGCACCAAAAAGCAATCTATAAATCAGTATTATATCCCATATTCAACTTTTTTCTATAAGTTCACTTCTTAATTTCGTGGATCCAAATATTGCGTGCGCTTGCGTGATTTCCAATGGTACGACTATTTATTGTCATGACAAAGCGTTAGGGTAATAAGCTTTGTCGTACCGTATGACTATTTATTGTCATGATAAAGCGTCGGAGGAATCTTTATGAATTAAACATGTCTCCTTATAGGAAGATTGTACGCCTCCTTGACAAAGCAAGAGGGGATAAATCCGCTAAGTCCACCTAATCCAGACCCATTTTCCCTCAAAATGCAAACCAATGAGGACGGACTGCTTGCGATACATTATTCAGAAAGGCCCTGTTGAAGAGAAGAAAACATGAATATTCTCCGGGCAGACACCATAGGCTGAAAAAATGGGGTTTTAATTGCAAACAACTTCGTGCATGAAAAATAGAGATAGTTTCTCCAACATATGCACGAAGGTTCCCTCCAAGTGTTTCTGCAGCTTGTCCAAAAATTAGACATTCAATGATTCAGTATGAGTTATTTGGATGGTTTTGCGATAACAAGATGGTTCCATGTCACAAAAATAGTAAGGAAAACAAAAGAATCACAAGCGACACAAGCTACAATGGTTCAGAGTGGAAGAATTCAACTATCCGCAAAGATTTACAACACTAAGTGATGTAGAACATGTGGAGGCCCAATTCTATGATCAGTTGGACCGAGCCAAGCCCCGGAAGCACAAACGGTGTTTAATTTCATATTATCCAATTTGGCAAAATTCGAACGAGCTCGGAATAGGCCCAAACTTGGTGGGCTGATTTATTTTCGCGCTCCGGTCAATACTCATTAACCCTAGGTTGATGATGAATGGTGCTTCGGCCTAATTCCTTCATTTAGGCCTTTAATTGCGTTATTTTGCCGTTTTAGGAAAGATTTGTTTCGTTAATAATTCTTAGACCGTAATTTCTTTTAAGTCGATTCTTTTTGGGAAAGTCTTGTTTTTCTTTCCCGTTTTCAGTTTTAGGAAAAACCCCAAATTCTGGGACTTTTTATTTTCCAAGTTTATTTTTTAGAGTTTCTAGGGTTTCGGCCTATATAAGGGTTTGTAACCAACAAATTATGCAGCTTTTTATCAATAACATTGCAGAGATTTTCTCTTTCTTTCTTGTGCGCAAAATTTGCTTGTTGCGACGAGTTGTTTATCTCGTTTGGACCAGTACGCTAACTAGTCTCTCGTGAATTCCGCTGCGTAACTAAGTTCTCAGAAAGCAGCACTTATTCTATTGAATGCTTTATGAAGTGTTGGATAGATATTGTTATCTTCGAAGTAGGGTTTCAATTATTTCGTACAGACCGTACAGTACAGTATAATAACACACACCTCAAAACACAACTTAATCCTCGTCAAGAAGTGATCCTGCAATGCCAAGCAGATATTATGATTACCAACACTAGTTACACTACTCATATGAAAGACTCATTGTACTACAAGGGAAGTCACCAATATTCTTCCCAACCAAGAGGATTCTTCATACAGTAGAATAGAATGAACCTGTTGAAGTAGAAGCAGCCTCCTAAGGTCCAGACCGTCCAGTAAGGTCATCATCTGCCGCGAACTCAACGTCTTCACAAGCGGCAGATGCCCCATCTGACATTCTGATCGCATCCAACTCCATTACAACCTTTTTCATTGTTGGACTTTTCCTTCCATTCAAGGACAAGCACCTTTTCGCGACATGCGCAACCGCCAAAATCTCTTCTTTCCCTGCTCCTTGCACAACTTGAGCATCGAGAATATCAAATAGTCGGTCCTCCTTCATTGTCAATAGGAAGGTGGCAATTTGAACCAAGGTTGTCAATCCCGTACCGTACCGACTGATATGTACTGGATTTGAAGGAAACAGGTATCCTAACACCCCAATACCGTTCCGGACACAATACCGGTCCATACCGCTTGGTACCGGCCGTCTCGGGAAATACTGGCCGAGACAAAGTTACCGGAAATCTCGTCAGGTATTTTGCAGAGCAGAATATTTTTTTTTCTTCTGGGCATTCTCGAAAACCCAAAAAAAACAAAGGGATAGGGAAATTTTTTTTTCCTTTTCTTCTGGGCATCCTCGAAAACCCAAAAAAACAAAAAACCCAGAATTTTAGCAAAACGTATAGTACATGCACGAGGCTCAAATCCCAGATTTGCACCCCTCCTGCAAAATAATAACCCGTGACGCGCACCCGGTTAACTGGTTTTCAAATTAATTTTTTCAAATTGCCTTCGGCCACGGCCCATTTTCCTAAGTGCGCGAGACCTCTCCTTGGGTCCTCATTCACAAGTCCACTAGTGTGCAAAGTCATTTAAGTGGAAAAGAGTTTCGTAACTAGGCAATGTGGGACAAGAGGCAAACACATAGGTATTTTATGATGAATTGCATGGTATGTGGGATTTTTTTGAATTATAATTATATATAATTATTATATATATTGTAGTTGCAGTATATCCGAAACGGTACCCGGTATTTGACCAGTACCGGTACGTACCATACCAGTAGGAAAACCTGTACCCAGACCGGTATGGTATTCAGAACATTGATTTGAACCTAAACCAATCTACTAAAAAATAAATCCAACCCAACCCATTTATTATCAATTGGGTCAGAATGGGTCCAACACATTCAACCTATTTATTAATTAGGTCTATTTAAATGACCCAATAAGTCAATAATATAACCCTTAAAAAAAAAACCCTCCGATCTCTTGATTCCTGAACCACCTCTTGTCAACAGTGCTACTTTCCCCTTTAGTATGTCTTCCTTGAACGGCAACTCCATTTTCCCCTCTCTCTCTCTCTCTCTCTCTCTCTCTCTCTCATGAATGGCAACTTCATTTTCCCCTCTCTCTCTCTCTCTCTCTCTCTCTCTCACACACACACACACACACAAAAAGATTTGAACCAAACCAATACTACATTCGGAAAGAGTTACGGATGGTGGTGTTGAAAGGTGGTGGAGTGGTGGCCGATTGTGAGGTGGGAGGAGTTACGGTACATGGTGGCCTGGTGGGAATGGTGCTGGTTGCTCGGGCGGTTATGGAGGTACACGGTTGGGAGAGGAGATGATAATACACGGCTGGCTTTTCTCTCTCTCTCTCTTGGGTGTAGTTGCTGGGACAAAAAAAAGAAATGGGAAGGGAATATTTAAACAGAAAATTGGGCTAGAGTCCACAGTCTAGACTTATTGGGCCTTCTAGTCCAGGTTATTCTTTTAACAGGCTATAGATCCATCATAATAAGTTCTATGCAGTGTTAGGTCCATTCACGGACCAATCTACCCTCAGTATATAACGGCAAGATTCAAACTGGCCATGTCATTACTGTTGTGAATTTGGGACGACCAAATTCACGATCAATGCTTCCTCTCTCTCGCTCTCACAGTTTAGGTTTCAATTGCTGAGCTCTCTCTCTCTCCCCCTAGTTTGGTTTGGTGATTTAGGTTTTAATTGCTGGCGAAGGTTTGTCACTTGGATCTGACGAAGGTTTGTCACTGCGATTTGAAGGTTGGAAGGTCTGACGAAGATTGGAGGTCTGACGAAGATTGGAAGGTTTCTCACTCTCTCTCTCTCGCTCTCGCTCTCTCTCACATTTATTTTCTTTACTGCGATTTGAATGTCTCTCTCTATGCATTTGAATGTGTGTGCATTTGTGCGATTTGTGGACTGAATTTGAGAGAACAGATCAATGTTGAAGGTCTCTCTCTCTCTGTTCTCACTATGCATTTTATAGAACAGATCAATGTTTTTCAATTTTTTGGAGCAGATTTGTAGGACATATCGACACAGATAATGACATTTGTTTTCATTTTTTATTTGCAGAGGGAGTTAAATTTTCAGTACGGAATCTTCTATTGTTCTTCTGTGAAAATATGGTTCAAAAACTCATGTCGTATCAGTTAGGAGAGATTTCTGCTTTGATGATGTTGTCCGTAGTCTGGTTAAGAAGTGGCCAAGTTTGGAAACTTCTAGTTTTCAACTTTTGTATGCTGTAGGTGGACATGACAATTGCATTCTAGATAATGATGCCGATTTTATAAATATGTTTGCATTGGCTGGTGCGTATGGGGTTAGTTGCGTTGATGTAGTTGTTAAAGTGCTTTCTTCTTGTGCTGATCATAATAATCGGAGTATTGTTGTTGAAATTGTTGAATGTCGAAGAAGTTTTGAAGTCGGTCAAAGTAGTACTATGCATGAAGTAGAAGAAGATCCACTTGAGAGGTTTTGTCAGCACCACGAGACTGTCCGTCTTTCTGATGGTTGGTCTAAGTTGATTATTTATGTTGGCCAAGAGTTTAAAGGCGGAGTAAAAGAATTTAGGGATTGTCTGGCAATGTATGCTATTGAAGTCGGATTTGTATATAAGTTTTTGAAGAATGACAAGACTAGAGTAACGACGGAGTGTTCAAAAAAACATATAGAATCTGGTTGTCAATGGTTTATTCATGCAACCATTGAGAGATCTAATAGTTTCTTTCGTATTAGGGAGTTTGAGAAGAATCACAGTTGTGTTGGTGTTTTTGCTAGTTCGAAGAATTCTCGGATGAGTTCAAAGTTGGTTGCTAAAGAGATTATGGAGGAAGTTCAAACTAAGACAAACTATGCACCCATAGAAGCAGCGAAATTTTTTGAGAAGTACTATGGGAGTAAAATCAGTTATCACCATGCTTGGTTTGGGGTTGAGAAGGCAGGTGATGAGCTGTATGGAGATTATGCATTGTCTTTTGACCTACTGACGTGGTATGCTGAGGAAGCGAAGGCGAAAAACCCAGGAAGTGTTATTGATGTTGAGTATTGTGACAAAACTAATTGTTTTAGAAGGATTTTTGTAGCATTTGATGCGTGTATCAAAGGCTTCAATTATTGTCGTCCTTTGTTGGCGCTTGATGGGACATTTTTGAAGGGGAGGTACACAGGAACCCTTTCGGAGCTATAGAAAAAGATGGCGATCAAGGTTAGTTATTTTTATTCGTCTTCTTGTGTGTTCAATATTGATTTTCTGTTTAAGTTATTTGGAAGATTGGGAGACAAGTTTAATATAGATAACAGCATTTATTGTTTTCTGTTGATATACTGTCAGAGCAGATTCATAAATAAATACAGATTACGTTATATTTTCCCTTAGATTCTAAGATACAAAGGACTTAATTTGCATTGATTATGTTATACCATGAATATAATAATATAGATTAATGTTGCGTGTTGCTTTTTTTTGGATTAGGACTGTTTCCAATGGCTTTTGGCATTGCTGATTCTGAAAATGACGAGAATTGGCTTTGGTTTTTGAGGAAGTTGTCAACAATTCTATCATCTCATCCAATAACATTCATAACAGATCGTCATTCTGGGCTTTTGAAAGGTATTCCAGAGGTTTTTCCCAATGGATATCATGGGTATTGTTTGCAGCATCTGAAGGGTAATTTGAGGGACAAGTTTAAGGGCAGATTGTCTAATGGTTTTAGGGACAGAGTAGTCGAGTTGTTTTCTTATTGTGCATATGCACCATCGATTTCTGATTATGAAGAAGCTTTTAAAGAACTCTGCAATGTTGGTGGTCCCCAAGCTAAGGCTTTTGCTGAATCGTTGCCACTTGGCAAGTGGGCAAATGCATATTTTGAAGGTTGAAGATATGGGGACATGTGTTCAAATCCAGCTGAGTCTTTCAACAAATGGATTTTGGCAGCCCGTCATTTGCCAATTTTGAATGCCATTGACACGATAAGGGTTAAACTGATGGAGCAAATGTGTGAAAGGAGGCAATAGTCATTGAAGTGGAACGGCATCGTGTGTCCTAAAATGGATAAGAAGTTGGTCACAAGTTTCAACAAAGGTTGGTCGTGGACTGTGGCAAAGGCAAGTGACGGTGTTTTTGAAGTGTTCTCCCTTCCGACAGTTGTGGTTGATGTTCAGAGACGACGTGCACATGTTGTCGATGGCAGTTGAACGGTTTTTCTTGTGTGCATGCAGTGACGACTATTCAAAAGGTTGGCCTACAAGTATCAAACTACATAGATCCTTTTTACACCGTTGAAGCTTTTCGATTGTCGTATGAGAGTATGATAAATCCTATTCCCACTCTAGGAGCTCCAAAGTGACAAAAGAGAACCGTGTAGTTCTTCCTCCAAAGACAAAAAGGCCGCGGGGCAGACCTAAGGTTCAAACAATTCGATCAAAGGGAGAGAAAGTGCGGCAAATAAGGTGTGGGAGGTGTGGAAAGTTGGGAAACCACAATAGGAAGAGATATAAAGAGCCAATTGAGTGAACTTGTTCTTGGGATATTGCAGAGTATTGTTTGATTTCTTTGATTTGAACTTGTTCTTGGGATATTGCATACTATTCTTTGATTTCTTCGATTTGATCTTGTTCTTCGGATATTGCAGAGTATTGTTGGGATGATAGATAAGATTTTGTTGGTTTAGTTGGTGTAATAAAGCTTACTAATTTTCATAGATTTTCAGTCCTGTATATTTTGTTGCCAAAATATAGAGAACAGGATATGTCAGATTTGATCAATTGTTTGACAGATTTCATCATCTGTTTGCAAATCTGTCGTGTATGTTTTGTTGCCAAAATACAGAGAACAGAATATTACAGATTTCATCATCTGATTGACAGATTTCATCAGTGTTATGAATACAAATGTACATATTTCAGTTTCTGAATCTGCAGCAGCATAGGTGTCTAGCAAATGTAGCAAGAGTAATGTCATTTTCGAAAAGCATGGCAACTCAAGAAGCCAAGCCCAAAAAATGTGCAGCAAACAAGGAAAAAAATTGACAGGGTTTCGTTACTTTATGGCCTAGCCTGACGCCTTGCATCTCAAACTAATAAAAACAGCAACAAACAACAGTGTATATCAGCCCACTCCGGGCATTTCTCATCCTAAACTACCATTCACAATCGAAAATCACAAATAAACCCACACCGGGCCTTTTATCATCACAGTAAACAATCATGAGAGCAGCCAACAATCATATCTAATAACCACAGTCAACAATCATAGCCAAAATACAAGTTTTATGTAACTATCAAAATCCAGATTGTCACCAGTTACAAACTGTCAAACGAACCATTTACAAACTGTCATACCAACGACCTAGACACTGTTGTGCCATCTACAAAGTGTTCTGACAACTACAAACTGTTAAACCAACCACCTATACAAACTGAGTTCGTAAACAGAATAGGAAAAACTAGTCCTAAACAAAAGAGCAATACAAACTGTTCTTTTTTGAACCACTAACACAAATTGTGTTCCTAAACCAGTGCTGAATCCAGATTTCTCTACTTGTCAGAAGTCAAATCCTAAGCTAGTTGTTTGTCTTGCCACTTTTCTTTCGTCCATGATCTTGGCTCATCATGTAAAATCTTGTGGACCAAATACACTCTAAAAGCTGAAACATCTTCTTTTTCAAGCTTTTGTGGTATTTCTTCAAACTCTGCGATCTTTTTGATGATGTAACAAACAACGGGTCCACAATCAACCCTGCATATAGTCAAGAGATAGAGTTTAGTAGATTGCAATAGATGTCATCATATGGTTAAATATGGAAAGTTTGATTGAAGCTTACGAAGCACTATTCTGTTGTGGTGCTTCTTGCACTATTCTTAGTTGAGCACCATCTTTAAAGATTGACTCTATGGGAGTTAGCAAGTTGAATTGTGGCTGATCATTCCTTCTTGCTTCCAATTCCTTCATGAATTTCTCAACAGCATCTTTCTATGTTTTCAAAGTAAATTTTTTTATATTAGTTGCAGTCATTGATTACAAGCAATTAAATAAGCAACTAAGAGAGAGGTGAAGGTTTTTTACCACTATTGCAGCATCTTTAAGGTAAAGGTTGCCTGATTTCTCCTTCTTTCTTGATTTCAATGAATTATAATGCTTTCATTCCTGTTCTTGCATATCATAAACAAGCACAGTCCAATGATATGGACTGTTTTTGTTCGTCTTATTTCCTGAAGAGTTCATTGGGAAAACAAGGTACCGAAAGTAATCTAAGCCTTTATCATGTAATTCGTTGAAGGGTTGTTCAAGTTTGCTATCAAAGAGGTACTTTTGGGGGACTGATTTGCCATTGTGATAAGTGTCCATGGGAATAAAATATCTTAGTTAGATAAACACAAACATATGTGAAAATTTGCATTTCTGATATAGCACAGACATAAACAAATAATGACATCAAAACAGTGTGAACATAACAGTATTTTGTTATGGGGAAAAGGGCAAATACAGAGAACAAAATATGACAAATTTCATCATCTGTAGCATTTCTGGAGACTTCAGAAGGATATTGAGGAATGAAATTATCAGTTTTGGTATGCTCAGTTTTGTCTTGAAAAGACTTGGGGACTAGCCAGTGAACATACACATGATATAACCCCTTATATTCAGGAATCAGTGAAGTCACTGCTACAACTTACTAGGCTAGTAACATTAGTCAACTCACAGTGCCCGTGTATAGTTACCGTGGACCAGTCACATGAAACATGCTCTGCTGTTTAAGAACAACAAAATCCACGATTCACTTCCTATCATCTAATTATTCTTTGTGCACCCACCAAATACTGTGCTCACCAATCTTCATCCAAAGTTATTATTGTCGGTATAGGACAGACAAATGTCATCTGTAGATTTCATCATCTGTTTGACAGATTTCATCATCTGTTTGAAAGATTTCATCATCTCTAGTATTCTAGTCATAAACCATACCTAGATTTTTGATGGGCTTCCTTTTTTGTTGGTTTCTGAACTTGTTGTAGTTGTTGTTGTTCTTCTTTTTCCTCATCCTTATCCTCTTCTTTTTCTTCTTGTATCCTCTTCTTTTTGTGCTTCTCTTTCTTGTCCGTTGTAGACACCCCAATCCGGACCTCGGAGAGTCTTTGTCCGCCCCGATGATGAAATAAACGAAACGATACCTTTGTGAGCTTGAAAAAGGATTTCCTCTAAGCCAATGTAAGCCCAAAAACCCAAAAGAGTCCAAAAGCCCAGATAAGCCGAGATAAAGCTCAAAAGCCCCTAGATCAAAACAGGAGGTACCGTGCGGAACGGATATGAAGCGCACGGCATGCTGAAATTCAAGAAGCCGTGTGCGGCCAAACTGCGTCGCACGGCACCTTGAGCAAAAGGCTGACTGGCTCAGAAAGCTGTCGGTCACGCCAGTTTGAGCCACAGATGATGACTGGCTCAGCCGAAAATGCACTTCTGCCCTGCCCAGAAAATACCTCCACTATTTGAAATTCAAAATCCTTGGCCATTTGCCTATAAATTAACCCATCCACTCAAGGGAAATGGGTCCCTTTTTAGTCTTTCTTTTGGCTCTCTTTGCTTTTGAGTATTCTTAATCCATAAGTTTTCTCTCTCTAGTTTTCACACCCACTTTCCCATTGCCATTTCCAAGTCTTAAAGAATGTCATTCCCAAAAGACATTCTTTAAGCACTTTCACTCACTCCCCTTCTCATCATTGAAGTTGATCTCTTATTAACTTCAAAGTCTCATCCCCCATAATACTTAACCTTCACTCACACCCATACTCCATTTGTTTCATTTAACCTCCTCCATCTACATCCGTCACGATCCATCCTCGTCCTTGCGTCAACCATCCTTGATCAAGCTCAACGTCAAAGGTAAAAACTAGTTTCCTTGGACTAGACTCCGTTCTAGTCCTGAGGGGACTTTTCTGTCAGCAGGTCTAATCCCTTTTGGTTAGATCCTGACTTAAAACTCATTTTCATAAAATAAAGCCAGCGCTGTGTTGAGGTTGGGGAACCGCGCGGCTGGATGACCAGGTGCGCGGTACCTTTATATGCTGGCATTATGATAGGCAGGCTGTCTGGATCTGAGTTTTCCTCTGTTGTGGTTGTCTGTATCTGCTGTTTACTGTTTCTGTTGGTTTTGAAACAAGACCATATGTACAAGCCATGTTTTGACTCTTTAAAAAGGCTTTCTAGATCATCCCGAGTGATCAAATACGTTAAAAATCTTTTTTTAAAGTCATGTTTTGAGAAAATAACGGTATCCTTGGGATGATCTGACTGTTGTGAGGTTTCTGATGAGTTTTCCAGAGAAAACAATGAGCTAGATGATGTTTTGAAAGCCTGTGACAGTCTGACAGCAGGGTAGTCACCCCGCACGGCATGTTGAGATGCCGTGCGCGGCAGCTCAGTGTGCCGTGGGCAGTATGACTGAGGTCCAGACAGTTTGCTGAATGTTGTTTATTTTATCTATTCACACCATCTTATCACTACTGTACAGCCAGCACCACATGCACGCCAATATGATATATTTCCCATGTTCCTTCCCCGTTATTTGCCTTTATTAAAGAGCTTAATGTTCTGGATGATGTTTGAAGATTTCCCTTTTTTGAAAATATCAAGTAAAAACCGGTTTTTACCGGGCGAGTGGGGTGCTTTTTAAAGAAAAACCTTTCCCATTCGTAATGTGGCTCCCGAACCCAAAATCTCAACGTTTTCGCTAGACCAAAAGCCTTTTGCAAATAAGTTCTCAGTTTCTCGGATCATCCATCTCAAAAATTCGGGTGGCGACTCTTAGAACCGAAAAGGGCGCGAGAGCCCATAGTGGCGACTCCGCTGGGGACTTTCATTTAATACTTTACTTGTGCTTTTAAAAAAAAAAAAAAAAAGAGTTTAAAAAAAAAAAGAGTTTTTAAAAAAAAAAAAAAGAGAACAAAAAGTATTGGATGATCAAGAGGGCCAAACTTGAAAGGTGTTTTCAAATGAGGGGGTTTTCAAATATTTTTCGAAAAATTAAGCTCTTTTATGCTGTACACTTTGCACTGCACAAGTTTCGCTAGCGTGTTCCGGCTACCTTGCCCGGTTTACCGGTGACAAACTCTCCCGGAACGCCTAGCAACTCTCGACTATGATGAGCCATCGTCCTGTTCGACCATTGTCTTGCAATACACTTGACATGGGGTAGTACATCTTGGCTCTAGTCCGGGAAACCCTTCTGAGACCAAAACCAGCCTTTGCACTCGTACATAGCCATAGAACCATCCCAACTAGGACAGGAACCCATGGCTAGGACTTTTGTGTTATATCCTATTTATGTGCATTTTATTTCTGCACACATATCATTCATGCATTATTGCATCCTGCGGGCTAGAGGATTAGGCTCCCTTAGAATTCCTTAGGGCCCTCCGGTCGGTCTAGGAGACCTTAAATCCATGGAGTTTGCGATACATTCGGTGTTTGTCGTGCTTGAACGGCTCCCTTGGTTTGAGTCTAGCCTTAAGCGCGTGCGTATCTGGATTCCAATGGTCACATTGCTCTGTCTCGGATGGTCACGATAAAGAGATTGGCTCTGGTTCCGACCCGCTTGGAATTCAACCTGCTTGACAGCACATACCCGAACTATTGGAAATCTTCTGTACAAACGTATTAAGTGAGATGCAAACCACAGTAGGTCTTAGGCTTTGTTTCTAGGAAACAGGTAGAAGGTAGGGCGAGCATTCGGATCAGTTATGAGTTGCTCCCTTTTGACTTGTTACCAGTGCTGCCAACATTGATCGCCTGCGAAGAAAAGAGGCTATACCCAATTGGTTTCGTCCGTCCCAAAGACTAGTTCGCGTAGACACCCTGGAAGAAACTCCACTGTTTGAAGTCCATGTTGAGCAAGAGGAACAACAGTTGTTAGAAGAACCCACAGTCTCGATCCCGCCCGAAAATCATTTACCCATGGCTGATCAAGAGAACGAAATAGAAGAATTTAGACAGAATATGGCCAATATGGATGCTTAGTTTAAACAGTCCCTCGCCGGTGTCGACGCACAACTCAAGGCTACCGTGGTCTCTATGAAAAATGGCATGAACATGATAATGGAAAGTACGCAGGAAAGCAGTGACAAGCTCCTGACTAAGACTCCCCCGCAGCTTGAACGACTCAAAGAAGAAACACCAGCAGCTGATCCCAACCTGGCCGCCCTTATTGCTAAGATTGGCAAATTGGAGGAATATGTCCAAGAGACTAAACGACTTGGGAAATGAGAAATTGATATGAGCAAGCTGTGCCTTTTTCCAAACGCCAAGTTGCCGAAAAAGTTCAAGGGAGTGGATTTTGCGAAATTCGATGGTACCGGCGATCCAAGGGCCCATCTTCAAGGATACGTTGATTCCCTCACTATGTGTGGCATTGAGAAAGAAGCCATGGCCCAACTATTCCACGAGTCCTTGTCTGGTCCAGCCCTACAATGGTTCCTCACTCTCGAGCCATCCAAGAAAAGGATTTGGGAAGACATTGGGACGGCTTTCGTGGCCTAATACGACTTCAATGTTGACCTGAAAATGACCCTGAGGGAGCTGGAAAGCACTAAGATGAGTGAGAAGGAAAACTTTACCGACTTTGTGAAACGTTGGAGGGCTAAGGCTGCCCAGATGCAGAATAAGCTTGATTTAAAAGAACAGATATGGATAATAACCAAGAACCTGCGAAGCTCCTTCGCTCCTTACATGGTTCTCTCTCAGGCTGTCCCAAATTTCGAAACCTTTTATGATTCTGGACTGGCTGTAGAAGAGGCTTTACGGGATGGAACTTTGGAAAAGAAAGAATCAGGATCGGGGTCAAAATCCAAAAGGGCATATTCGGGAAACAACAATGTTCTCTTCGAGAATACTAACCAAGCAGGAACCTCATCCACCAAACCTATAGAAGTCAACCAAATTTCCGAAAACCAAAATCCCAAAGCCGAACCTTCACCCAATTCAGCACTCCCAGATCCACCCTTCTTAAGAAACTCACAGAAATCGGAATATTGAAACCCCTTCCGCCACCACAAACCATTCCACCAAAACTCAACCAGAATGTCTAAGGCGATTTCCACCAAATGCCTGGCCATGCCACTGACAACTGCATCCGCCTCCGCCATGAAATTCAAAATCTCATTGATAACAAAATTGTCGATGCTCCACCCTCAGATAAACCAAACACTGTCTCAAACCCTCTACCACAACATAACGCCCCTTTCCGTATTAACCAAATCAACCTAGCCAAAAATCAAAATCTCCCAGAATTTGACCCTACCCTGTTCATTATCCCTGATACCGAACCAAGGCCTGTTGGTAAATTTCCCGAAGAGACTGCCATTCGTTCTTTATGGGAATGGGAAGATACGTGGGGAGAATTGATTGCTGATTGGGAAGAGTTTGAGGCCGCCAATTTCCAAAGAAATGACGAACCCTTATTCGAGGCCGGATGGGAGGTAGATTGGCAAAACATCCATGCAGATCCTCTTGATGGATTCTCTTTGTATGCGCTGTTTGAGAACCAAGGGGAAGAATACCAAGTTTTCCAAGACATGCCTGAGTGGGGATGGGAACCAGTGCCAGATGAATACCAGCTTTTGGCTTGGAATGACCCTTTGGACACCTTCTCCTTACCGGCACTGTTCGTCGAAGAATATCAGCCAGGGTATCATCTTGAGATGATGACGTACGACTGGCCAGAGCTCGCTCTGCTCCTCTCGGATTTCTCTCATTTCAATAATTTTGTCATCAATAATCTGTACGGCAATGTGGACCTCACCCCGTACCCGAACCTTTCGGGATTCGAAGAAGAAGTTGCCAGTAACGGGTACGACCCGATGCCCGATGGACTACTTTGTCGACGGGACTGAATCCGAACCTTTTGCTACCTTTCCAAAAGACGCTGATGTTGCTATGATGAACTTATGGGAAGATGAACCAGGGGCTGGAACAAACCTGTGGGCTAACAACGAGGTGGTCAATATAAAAGTGGGAAACGAAGAATGGACCGTCAACAAGACAGTGATGGAGGCTGAAAAATGGGAACCCGAAGATCTGTGGGACGACCTAGTCATTGCTGATTTGGCCGCAAATCTGAAGGATACGACCATCGGAAACAAGCGTAAAGCCCTAGCCGACCTATGGAGCGAGGAATCAAAGTACCGCCAGATTGATCTTTTGACTAGAAGCAGCCGTGTTTACCAACCCCCGAACCTCTAAGTCGGAGAATCTTCCAACCCTGCACCCCTGGGGCCTTCTGATCCCTTTACCACCCCAGTTAAGAACACTTTCCGACCTTTCGACCCACCAGCCAAGGAGCCTTCCCGACCAGAAAAGAACCCCGTAGGAATGATTAAGCGCCAACTTGAGCAAACACAGGCCAAGATGTCCGTTTGGGATGTGCTGGTTCATTCCACATGCCATCGTGAAGGGCTCATTCTAGCACTCTCTCAACTGAAGGTTCCCTCTGCCATAACCCCCGATGAGCTTGTGGCACTGATCAAAACCATACCTATCAAGCATGCCATCACTTTTACCGATCGATACTTACCTGCCGAAGGAACTGATCACAATCGGCCGTTGCACACCACCTTGAAATGCCATGGCAAATTAGTTCCGGTAATCCTGGTTGACAATGGTTCGACAATTAATGTCTGTTCACTCCGCGTTGCTTACTCCTTGGGGTACAAAAATAAGGACTTCTCTCCATCAGAAGTCAAAGTCCGGGCATATGACAACACTCAGAGAGATGTGGTTGGGACCCTTATGCTTCCTATGACTTTCGGGCCATATCAGACAGAGGTGGAATTTCATGTGGTGAACATTCCCGCTTCTTTCAACCTGCTATTGGGAAGACCTTGGCTATACCAACCAGACATCATGGCTGTGCCCTCTACACTCCATCAGAAAATTCGGCTGGGACTGGAAACGGGAATGCTCACTATCCATGGGGACTCTGGGATTCATGCCCCTGTTGAGGACAATGCCCCACTCCTGGAAATTCAACATGGAGAAGAAGATATCGCCTTGGGAGGCTTCTCTCTGGATACCTCCCGATCTGTCTACTCGGTTAGAATTGATGACGACTTTGTTATCAGCAATGTCGCTATCAAGATAATGAAGAAGATGTCTTACATGCCAGGATTGGGGCTGGGAAAGAATCTCCAAGGCCCTGCAAAGTTTGAGGCCCAAGGCACTCTGATGCGCACGACTGGCCTAGGTTATTCACCCTCGAGCGACAGTAAGATGGAAAAGGGAAACAGGCTAGAAGACTACTTTGTCAAGGAAGAAGCAAAGCAGATCTACCAAGGCCAGCTAGAGCCGTTTTGGGATAAGGAAGCCAATGCCTTTTTACCGGGATTTGAGATATTCGCAAACGATGTTTGGCTGGAGAGTGATGAAGAAGTCGAAGTTGTGAAAAAACAGAAGGAACCAGCCGACTAGATTGAGGTTTTTGCCATGGGTAGTCTCGCGACTCTGTTCAAGGAAGACGAACCAATGGGAACAGCTGTGGAAGCAGAAGTGCTAATGATGGAACAAGACACTCCTGAAGATCCGACCTCGCTCATCATGGATGCTGCTGGGGAGTACAAGAACTGGACCTTCATACCGAGTGTAACTCACCGTGGATCTGAGTCTGAGTCTGAGTCTGCTGAGTCCTCTGAGTCTTCTGAGTTCGTCAAGTTCGAATTGGTGCCTCTCGGCCCAAACTCTCAGAGTCTGTATTTCGAGTTCGAGTCCACCCGTGTGTATGGTGCCCCCGAGGCCTCCGTTAACAGTGAAATGAATGAATGTGATTCTGCTTACTTCCCTGACTTTGAAATAAATTGTGTCGACCCTGATGGTGAAGAGATTGATTTCGATGGGGACATCCCTAAAGAAATTAAATCCCTAATCGACAGGAAAGACGAAAGGCATGCTCAACCTGTAAAAGAAGAAATCGTTTTAATAAATTTGAGAGATGAAGGGAATCCCCGGATGACCCAGATCGGTTCCGCGCTATCTGCCAAAGAACGCGAAACCCTTGTAAACTTGCTCAAGGAATTCGAAGACGTATTTGCATGGTCGCACGTGGATATGCCCGGAATCGATCCTGAAATCGTGGAGCACCGGATCCCCCTTTATCCCGATGCAAAACCAGTGAAACAGAAACTAAGATGCATGAGGCCGGATTGGGTGCTTAAGATAAAAGAAGAAGTCACCAAACAGATCAATGCCGGATTCTTAATGGTTACCGAATACCCTCAGTGGGTCGCAAACATCGTCCCTGTGCCAAAGAAGGATGGTAAGATAAGGGTCTGTGTCGATTTCAGGGACCTTAACAAAGCTAACCCTAAAGATGACTTCCCGTTACCACACATCGATGTACTGGTTGACAACACCATTGGCCACGCCCTACTCTCTTTCATGGATGGTTTTTCAGGGTACAACCAAATCCTCATGGCTCCGGAAGATCGGGAAAAGACTACGTTCGTCACTGAATGGGGAACATACTGTTATCGAGTCATGCCCTTTGGATTGAAGAACGCAGGATCTACTTAACAGCGGGCCGCCACGGCACTTCTACACGACATGATTCACAAAGAGGTAGAAGTCTACGTTGATGACATGATCGTCAAAGCTAAAGACCGAGAAGGATATCTCCCCGCACTCAGGAAGTTCTTCGAAAGAATCAGGAAGTACAAAATGCGCCTTAATCCTGCCAAATGCACGTTTGGAGTCACTGCAGGGAAAATGCTTGGGTTCATGATCACCACTCGCAGTATCGAAGTTGATCCATCAAAGATCAAAGCCATTCTAGGAATAGAGCCGCCGCGATCTGAAAAGGATGTTAAGGAGTTTTCTTGGAAAAGTGCAGTTCATCAGTAGATTCATTACAAAGTTGACTTCGACTTGCGAACCCTTATTCCGCTTACACAAGAAAGGAGTGCCGTTCACTTGGGATGATAGGTGCCAGAAAGCTTTTGAAGCCGTTAAGGCCTACCTACACAAGCCGCCAGTACTAACACCGCCCGTAACAGGAAAACCTTTGATCCTATACCTGTCAGTCACTCCGTCTTCGATGGGGTGTATGTTAGCGCAGGAAGGAGATGATGGGGTTGAAAGGGCTGTTTACTACCTCATCGAAAAGACATGCTGGGCATTCGTATGAGCATCCAAAAAGTTGAGGCATTATATGCTGGCCTACCCGGTAAAGCTGATATCTCGAATGGATTCCCTAAAATATCTATTCGAGAAACCTGCTCTCACTGGTAGGATGGCACGATGGTTGCTGATGTTGGCCGAATTTGAGTTAAAATATGTCACTCGAAAGTCAGTAAAAGGAAGAGCAGTCGCAGAATTCCTAGCTGATTGCCTAGTCAAGGGAGGGGAAGACGCCGAATTCAATTTCCCTGACGAAGACACAATGAGGGTGGCCGAGGATGTTTGGCAGTTGTACTTTGATGGAGCGGCCAACCAGAAAAGGTTCGGAATCGGTGTGTTGCTAATATCGCCCGATGGGTCGCACATCCCGTTTGCATTCAAGCTTAACTTTGAAGTTACCAATAATCAGGCAGAATACGAGGCTTGCATCATGGGCATGGAAGCAGCCATCGAGATCGGCATAGAAAAGCTGGAAGTTGTGGGAGATTCGAACTTGGTTGTATCCCAGGCAAATGCCGACTGGAAGGTCAAGGAAGAAAAGCTGAAACCGTATCATCAGGATCTCGAAGATCTTATTCCCCACTTCAGCAAGGTGACCTTCACTCATGTCCCGAGGCTCAAAAATCAATTTGCGGACGCTTTGACAACATTGGCATCAATGGTGGAGATCCCCGTTGGCATAAAGTTAAGACCGATTGTGATTGAACAAAGGGATACACCAGTACACCAGCACGTCATGGTGATCGACGAGCCCGATGATGGCCACCCATGGTATTATGACATTTGGAGATACGTGGAAAGAAGAGAGTACCCCATGGGAGCAAGCAAGAAGGATTGAATCACTCTTCAAAGAATGGCTGTTCAATACATCATCTGCGGAGGGAACCTATATCGAAGATCGCATTGTGGCACACACAAGCTGTGCATCCATGAAGAAGATGCAAAAAGGGTAATGGAAGAAGTTCACGAAGGCGTATGCGGTCTCCACATGAATGGAATAATGCTCGCCAAGAAAATTCTTAGGCAGGGATACTTCTGGACCACCATGGAAACAGAATGTGTGGAATATGTGCGAAGGTGTCGAAAATGCCAAATTCATGCCAACCTCACGCATGTTCCGCCGCACGAGATGCAACAAATGAACTCGCCATGGCCTTTCTCAACATGGGCAATTGACGTCAACGGGAGAATTGTGCCAGCGGCTTCCAACGGCCACAAGTTCATTTTGGTAGCCATCGATTATTTCACAAAATGGGTAGAAGCTGCCTCTTACACCACTTTGACTGCAGTTCAAGTTGCACATTTCATCAAGCAACATGTCATTTATCGGTATGGGGTCCCTCAGGCTTTTGTGTCCGATAATGGGGTTCATTTCAAAGGGTGAGCTTGAGAAGTGTTAGATGAGTTCCAAATCCAAGTGCACAAGTCAACAACTTACCGGCCGCAGACTAACGGCACTGTGGAAGTAGCTAACAAAATGATCAAAGCCGTCCTAGAGAACTATTCAATCTGCAAGGGACTGGCATGAACAACTACCCCTAGCTTTGTGGGGGTATCGCACATCTGTGCGAACACCGACGGGAGCAACCCCCTACTCTTTGGTTTACGGAATGGAAGCAGTACTTTCCATCTAGTTGGAAGTCCCATCTCTTCGAACTATGATTGAATGTGAAGTCCAGTAGGCAGAATGGTTAAGTAATCGATTTGAAGAACTTATGCTGTTTGATGAACGCCGGTTAAGGGCTCTTTACCACATTCAAGGGTATCAACAAAGGATTGCACGGACATTCAACAAGAAAGTGAAACCCTGGGACTCGGCAGAAGGTGACATGGTTTTGAAGGAAATTCAGGCTCCGGTCTACGTCCCACGAGGAAAGTTTCAACCAAAATGGTCCGGACCATACATCATCAAAACTATTCTATTAGGAGGAGCTACGCAACTCATCAACCTGGACAGAAATGAATTCTCAACCCTGGTTAACCTGGATCAACTCAAGCGCTATTACCCCTGAGAGAAGGTCGCTGGGCTGAAAACCGCAAGGGCGGGCAGTCCCAGGCAAAAATTAGAGCAAAAGCCTGCTAGGATGAAAACCCGTTAAGGCATCCTAGGCAAAAGTTAATGCATACAATAAATGAGCTCACTAGACCGAAAACCCGAAAGGGCGGTTCTAGGCAAAAGTTAGAGCGCAAAAGGAGAGTGTCAAAACCAGAGCGAATCCTACCCTGAACTACGTCATGACCTGATTCCTTCGCCAGGAGGATACGTAGGCAGTCTCACATTGAGACCCGGTCACAATCTATCAAAATAAAAATCCAGGTTGAGAAGGCTCGAAGAACAGAATCAAGGAGGGGGAAACCCTCCAAAACTCGTTTTTATTAATATGATTACTTCTACTACATAAGGTTGAGCAAATCTTTCAAAACTAAAAAGAAGTACGACATAATGATAATGGGTTCATAATTTATTCAACGGTCAGGGTGGTAAGATCGAGTCAGTTTCCTTGAGCCCCAGCCCTTACAGCAATGTCCCTCCTGAGCCACTTTCGATAACTCCCGTGTACCCCCACAGAAGGGTAGGGATGTGCATCGGTCACCTCGCGCGTCCTCCAGAAGCGCTGGTAATGACAAAGAACCGAATGGTTGAAGAGAGGCAGAACCACATCCACAAGAACCTCTGCAGGAGCCTCCTGCCTCAAACCTAGCTGACGCTAGATACGGTAAGGGATGTAGAAGGTGAAGGCTCCCAAACCAGCAAGAACGACCCACTGAGGGCCCATATAGTGCACTGTCATAGGAGGAAGATCCAGCCATCGACACCTCCAAGAAATGGTCTCATCCCGCCGGCGCCTGAAGAAGTCAACCCACTCGGCCCTGCTCCTATCAGCAAACTCGAAACATCGCTGAGAGAGTGACCTAGCCTCATATGACCAGTTGCCAGGAGGAATGGTCAGCACACTCACCTTGTCACAAAGCCAAATCTGTGGAAAGAGAGAAAACGAGTAAGAAACCGGAGGAAACCAAGCCGAGTGTTGAGGTAAAATGAGAACGTGGGAGAAACCCGAAAAAAGAGAGCTGAGTGAGGAGCCAACCTGTAGAAGGAGAGGACTACCCCCGAAAGCCTTGGTCTCTCCAAACGAACCTTGTCCAAGCCTATCAGCGTCTCAGCCAAAATCATCGGGACCACGTCCTTTCGGGCCTCAACTTGAACGGCGACGCTGACCAGTGCTGAGCTAGCATGACCGACAGAAGGGACCAAGCCGCAAACAAACACATGCAAAGGACAGTCATGCGTCGAGTCTGATAAGTCATGTCCGTGAGCTCGCCGGGAGGAGAAATAGCTCGATAAGGCGCATGACATTGAGATGGCCATTCCTAACCAAATAGCGAGCAGCGTCATCACCTAATCCAAGGGCCACGACCAAGACTCTGTAAGCGCTCTCACGCACAGGAGGAATGATGATCTCCCCTGAACCAAAACCCCGAGGTACGCGCGGAACTCCTCGACGGTAGGGCAAAGCTCCTGGTCGCCGAAACGGAATGCATGAACCTCTGGATCCTAGAAACTCACGGCTGCCCTCAAAAGCCCGGGACGAAGGTGAATATTGCGGAGGTACCGCATGGAATAGAGACCATGGGCTCGGAAGTTGAGCCAATCGATCCCTTCCATGGAAGCCAACCATGGACGGAGTGAACCGGTGACAGAAAGAGCCATTTCAAGGAATAAGGGGAGAAGATAGTAGTTGAATGAGATGAGGAGAATGTGGTATGAGCGAGCTTAGATTTAAAGGAGCGGTGGAGAGGACAACTTCAACTTTCAAAGAGCCCTGGGTTTCAAAAGTGCATGTTTTCCATGAGTCCTACATAGGGAAAAGCTTGGTCAAATCCTAAAAAGTCCAAAACAGACATGCACTGGTCCAGAAATGCCACTGCATAAGTCAGACCTCAACCCCCGAGCAACCTGTCTTGGGAAACAGCAAAACTGGAATCTGTTAGGAAAGTGCCACGCACGGCAACTTGATACGTCGCACGGCACAATGAAACCAGAGAAACCCCACGGCACGTTGATTGAGGTACCGTGTGCTGGATCAATACCTGCGCGGCACCTTGACGAATCCGCGCGGCACCTTAAGTCTGCATTTCTGCAGTTTATGGCAGCAGAACATCAAAATGGAATCGGGGCATCATGAGGCACCAGCAACCACCAAAACACACTTTAATGGGTATTTGGGACTTCAGAGATGTTTCGTTCTGAACCGACTCTCAGAACTAGTTAACGCAATACGAAAACTCGTTAAAAATCCGCTTCTTAAGCCATGTCGAGTTATCAAAACTTGTTTCGAGTTGTTCCAAGTTGATTTTCTGAGTCCCACAGGTCATAATGGTCAAAAGTGACTTAGTCCAAGTTCCGGTTCGTGTCCAAAGTCAAAACTCAAGAATGTCACATGTTGAAGTCAACGTTCTCTTACTTTTCGAGTATATTTGAGTTTTCAAGTCTCATATCATGATTTAGAAGTCACTATTGTCCCATAACTGTGTCCGAAGTTGGTTACAAAGGTGTCTGAATAAATTCTCGTATGCAGAGTCAATCTTTCAAAAAGTTTAATTACTTTCTTCGATTTCTATTCCATCATCCATATACTTTGGTTGTTGATATGTCACTCATCGTAAACCTCACACGCAGTTCAATCTTTTGAATCAACGACTAGTTGCATGTTCCAGTCTATGTTTTATTTATTTAGTTTTCTTCATACAAACAAAAGATTGAATGGCATAAACAACGAAAGAACAAATCTCTGTACATAAATCCCAAAGGCATCCATGAATCGAAGTACAAAAGAAGTGTGATGGATCAATGATCAAAATCCTATCTACCAAAGGCAAACAGGCGCCCTACAAAAGAAGCACGCGGGCCTCATCAAAAGAACAAAACAAAATGAGGAGCTCAACTCTCATCATCCCCATCCTCGTCCTCCCCCTCGTCCTCCTCAGAGACCTCCTCGTCCGCCTGGGAGCTGCTCACCTCCCGAGTACCGGTTGCCCTGGGCACGGTGCTCCCCGAGGTAACCTCCAGGTCAACGTCTATAGGCTCGGCAGTCTCGTCCTCAGAGACGTCGATAGGCTCATCCTCGGTCCCTGCGGAGTGTCGTGCACTCTTCGATGGCGGCTCTTCCCGAGAGCCAGCAGAAGAGACCTGTCGTGCTGGAAAGCGGACGGACTTTCACCCTAACCCTCGTGTAGCCCCTCCTCTAGCCTACAATGGTATAGCATCCATGTAACATTTGCATCATAATCATAAAAGTAAAGTAAATAGCTAAGGTTCGAGAGTTTACCATCGTCCCGCTAGCACGAGGTAGCACCTCAGGGGAGTGGCCCATGGTGTACTGCCGCACCAGCTGCTCCCGGCTCATCATGGCCTCCGCCATCTCCTTCACGTACCCTGGAGGAGCCTGCAATGGAAAAGTTGATCAGAATATGCAAAAGAGTGAATTTATGAAGAAGAAAAGCACGTTATACCTGAGCAAGGAACTCTGGAGCCTCAGCTGCGAGGCGTGGCACCACAACCAAGCCCGGGACTCCCTGAGCGGTCATCACGTCCATTGTCCAAGAGAGGGCAGGGAAGCTAGTACCACTCGGACCCGTACCCTTGCGGCGACCTCTGTCTCCATGGCCTCCGCCTCTACTGCCTCCATCACCTCCACCTCGTCTCCGTTCCCTTCTTCCTCCAACGCCGCCTCGCGTCGCCTGCGCCGCTTCCCAAGCGGCGCGTATCCCTAGACTCGGCATCAAGTACCGAGCACGGTACTCCGTGTAGTCAGCAGCCAGACTAGCACCTGCCTGGAAGAACGGCTCTAACTCGAGGTCCGACCGTGTGAACTGCTCGACCTCCCTCCGCGTATACTGGCCCGTCCTCTGCACCAGACTAGGAAGCGGCCTAGGGACTCGAAAAGCGTCCAACCTCAGCGACTTGTGTGACACTCGGTCACCCAAGTACCACTTCCAGCCGTAAGGGGACTCGAGAAGCACCCGTCCCCTAGAAACCTCCCTACTCTGAGCGACGTAGGGGATCTCGAAGCGGTCCCACACCCGCCAGCGAACCTGTCATCAAAAGATGAGCGATATCAAGGTGCTGTTTGAATGGAAACAAACAGGAAAGCTATGAAACAGATATAGAAGTGCATGAGTACCTGGTCCGGTCGCAGCTCGTCTAAGTAAAGGCGGAAGGCATCCAGCTTGCCCCTTCCCTTCTTCACTCCCTTGTACTCTTTTGACTAGCGCAAGGCCCGAGGGAGTATCGTGTCGTCGAGACACATGGTCTCGGGAGGGTACATCCCTAACACCTCATATGTCCAAAGCTGCAATTCAAGACGTTGAAAGTTAGCACAAGATATACATTGAATGGGTACGAATGGAAAGCTAACTATTCAAAAGAAAGGAACCGAGGTATACCTCCCAAACCCTCCAGTAGCCTCCGAGGCTCACGCCTGCCCCGCGAGAAAGAGACCCCATGAAGGCGTAGCACGTCCCCAGTGCTACACCTCCCCAGTCAAAACGGCCAATCTCCCCGACGTCCCTCAAGGCCTGGAGAAGCGAAAGGTGCACCCAATTGCGCCTGTTGGGAAACAATGACGCACCAAGCAAGTACAACAGAAAGCACCTCTCCATCTGCTCCTCCTCCACCCTGTCAGTCGGAAGCCTCTCTGTCCAAAACCTCAGGAGCTGGGCGTACTTGGCATCGTTAGCCTCTGCCCTCAGCTCATACCCCAGCATCGTCCGCTAGAACGCCGCCTGCCTCCCTGTAGCAGCATCAAAAAGGATAGGGTCACCTCCAACCCTGAGACCGGTGATCGCCGCGAAGTCCAACGGCGTCACGGTCAGCTCACCAAAGGAGAAGTGGAGGGTATTCGTCGTGTCCCACCACCTCTCAACCAGAGCCCTCACCACTGGGCGGTCATTGCACACACCCCTCGTCAGCACCCCGACAAACTCCCCAAAACCTATCTGTCTCACTATCTCCTGTACCGCCCCGGGCAACCTCTCCCAAAAAGTCGGCACGTCCGCCGAACCACCGTAGCACGAGAGCGAGATCACCTGTTGCAGCAAATCGGCAATATTTAATAGGCAGACATGGCATGCAATAGAAACGGTATACTTAGATGCAAGGAAATGGAAGTGCAGTGCATTGGAACTTGAAAATGCAAATATTTAAAGTATACCTCGTCTCGGCGCAAGGAAAGGTGCTGCTGAGGGTCCCTCAAAACTAGAGCCTCCTCGTACGTAGGCCTCCTCGGTGCGTAAGGGTCTAAAAGTGAAGGCACCACCACGTGCTGAAAGGGCACGTAGGTCGCCTCGTCGTAGACTCATCGTCTCTGCAAGGCTAGTGTCGCCTCGTCCACCACAGTACTGCGAGGGGCCATCACCTCTCCGGCCTCCTAGTCCACTCGCTCCTCCGCAGCCTCGGGCTCCCTAGCACCCCCAGTCCCGAGCTCGGCATGTAGCTCTGCCTCGCGGGACGCAAGTAAAGCCTCTACCAACCCAGGGAACCCCCGCACAACCTCAAACACGTCCTCCATGGACGCCGTCACTAAGTAGTCACCAATGCCTATATGGCGTGACGACCCTGCACCTGGGTCGCTGCCCACAAACATGGGCGGTGCATCCCTCTCCACCACTGGCTCCACCACCGGCTCGTCCTCAACGATGGGGGCCTTCCTCAGGTCAGCCCGGGGCTCCCTCACAGTAGAGGTCCCTGCCTCCTCTACCGCCTGGCCCAAACTACCACCACCGGGACCCTCCATGGTCCTCTCTTCCACACCAACCGCTGCCTCCGATCGGCCCGAGACCTCGGCACCGCCCCTCGACTCCACTGCACCCGGAGTCTCCGTCTCCTGGCCCTACCCGGCCAATACCGCACTGCCGCCATCGCCGCTACCACTGCTGTCCCCTGGAGCAGCCTCGGCCACGGTCCCCTCGGCCAATGCCGGCTGGACCGAGACCTCCATGGTCTCCGGTACGTCTCTAACAGTCGTATCGTCCCCCGGAAGAATGAGAGATGGTGTAACCTCGATCCGGAGTGATGTATCGTCACCGGGTATATTACTCCGCTCCATGATCGTGATGTAGGAGAAAGAGAAGGAGAGAGCAGTCGAGGGAGGGAGTGCAGTTGAGGGAGAGAGAGAGAGAGAGAGAGAGAGAGAGAGAGAGAGAGAGAGAGAGAGATATTCGTGAGAGAGAGAGAGTAACGAGAGAGAGAGAGATAGCCGTGAGAGGGAGAGATGATCGAGAGAGAGAGAAGGAAATTCGAACGTGCGAGGTGTACTGTATACACCTCACGTATATATATATGTCCCCCGAACCGGTTCACTTGGGGAACCAACTCTGGACCGGGTTCACAGCCTACTAAGCCGCACGGCACCTTGGAGCGAGCGCGCGGCACGTTGAACGAATATGCAGTCCTTTTGGTTCGAGGTACCGCGCGTCCCTGAATTGGCTACGCACGGCATGTTGATTTGTTTCGATAGTTTGCTTCCTGAAAGCAGTTCGTGGCATTTTCATGTTCGATTCGATTCAGAATTGGAAGATAGATGCAAGTAGAAGGAGGAAGAAAGGGCTTTTCATTAAATAAAACCCGGTGTAACCCCCGGAATTTGCCATTACATTTCAAAAAAAAAAAAACAACCAAAAAAAAAAAAAAAAGAACAAGCACGGCTTACTGCCCTTCTTCCTTCTCCTTCTTCTTCCTCCTCTCCTCCAGCCCCCCGTCTCAGTCGTTCGCCCTGTCTGAGTGGTTATCCGAACCGTTCGGATTCCCCTTGGAATCCTCCACAAAGTCGTCAGACCCACGCTCCGGTGCGAACTCGGGGTCGTGCTTGTCATCCAGTTGGTCAAAGGCGAAGTCCTGCAAGTTGGAGACGGCACGACGGAGAGTCCGGATGGTAGAAATGAGCCTCGCGATTTGTGCGTTCAGTTCTTCAATCTCCCCGCAATAAAAGGCCATCTCGGCCTCTAGGGAGATGACCCGTGCTGTCAAGTCGTTGTTCGCCATGCTTGAAAGATGGGCTGGTCTTGAAAAATACGGAGGGATGCGAAGAGTTTAGAAGGTGGTGCATAGAATGTGGCACCCCCCCCCCCCCCCTGCTTATAAAGAAGCCCCAGCCGACGAAAGGGCACACCCGAAGTAATGGCACCATTAAAACCTGTCAACTGTTCTCGAAAATCGAAGGGATGCCTGGGAAAACGAGGTACCGTGCGCTGCGACCATAGCCCGCACGGCACCTTGACCTCAGAAGATTAAATGCTTTTTCTCAACAATTGATTCACTCAGCCACCAAAATCCTCTTGGAAATCCAATGTTCCAACCGTTTTGCAGTCATAATCTCTTAGAATGTTGTGCATTGATTATTGCACCATTTGATTCTTATTCCCCGGGACTCGTGGGATTTCGCGTCCCCCCAAAAATCCACCGTAGTTCACAAAATTCGTCCTCCGGGATTCGACGTAATTTACCATCACCGTTCGGCACCTAAAGTCTCTTCGTCTCTCGAGCTACGGTCTAACAGACCTAAAGTCTCTTCGTCTCCCGAGCTACGGTCTAACAGACCTAAAGTCTCTTCTCGTCTCGAATTTTCTCACCTTCCGAGGGCTCGTCTCGAATTTTTCAGGCCTCCCGAACGCCCGTCTCGAATTTTTCACGATATTTTGCATGACACACGGCACCGTAAGCACTCTATTGTTTCTCTCAGCACTGATTTTTGTCCCCCGGGACTTGCATGTCACTGTCCCAATCGAACTACGCTGATCTGGTCCCTACAACGGGGTACGTAGGCAGCTCCCCGAGCGCAACCATCATTGTTATTTATTTGCATTTTTCGTTTTGTCTCTGTTCAAAGGCTCTAGAGCAACGAATTGGGATGCCTATTCTTTAAGCGTCACTCGTACCAACCAATGGTATCCGAGTTATGTTAAAAAGGGACTACTGTAGACACCCCAATCCAGACCTCAGAGAGTCTTTGTCCGCCCCGATGATGAAATAAAGGGAACGATACTTTTGTGAGCTTGAAAAAAGATTTCCTCTAAGCTAATGTAAGCCCAAAAACCCAAAAGAGCCCAAAAGCCCAGATAAGCCCAGATAAAGCTCAAAAGCCCCTGGACCAAAACAGGAGGTACAGTGTGGAACGAATATGAAGCGCACGGCATGTTGAAATTCAAGCTGCAGGCGCCAAACCGCACCAAGACGGCACCTCGAGCAAAAGGTCGATCGCTCAGAAGTCTGCCGCCACGCCATTTGAGCCATACCGATGACTGCTCAAATTAAAATGCACTTCTGGCCCGCCCAGAAAATACCTCCACTATTTGAAATTCAAAATCCTTGGCCATTTGCCTATAAATTAACCCCTCCACTCAAGGGAAAGGGGTCCCCTTTTGGCCTTTCTTTTGGCTCTCTTTGCTTTTGGGTATTTTTACTCCATAAGCTTTCTCTCTCTAGTTTCCACACCCACTTTCTCATTTCCATTTCCATTTCAATGTCTTAAAGAATGTCATTCCCAAAAGATATTCTTTAAGCACTTTCACTCACTCCCCTTCTCATCATTGAAGTTGATCTTTCATTAACTTCAAAGTCCCATCCCCCATAATACTTAACCTTCACTCACACCCATACTCCCTTTGTTTCATTTAACCTCCTCTATCTACATCCGTCACGATCCATCCTCGTCCTTGCGTCAACCATCCTTGATCAAGCTCAACATCAAAGGTAAAAACTAGTTTCCTTGGACTAGACTCCGTTCTAGTCCTGAGGGGACTTTTCTGTCAGCAGGTCTAATCCGTTTTGGTTAGATCCTGACTTAAAACTCATTTTCATAAAATAAGGCCAGCACTGTGCTGAGGTTGGGGAACCGCACAGCTAGATGACCAGGCGCGCGGTACCTTGACCATCAGCGCACGGCACCTTTATATGCTGGCATTATCATAGGCAGGCTATCTGGATCTGAGTTTTCCTCTGCTATGGTTGTTTGTATCTGCTGTTTACTATTTCTGTTGGTTTTGAAACAAGACCATATCTACAAGCGGGGCTCTTTAAAAAGGCTTTCTAGATCATCCCGAGTGATCAAATACGTTAGAAACCTTTTTTTAAAGTCATGTTTTGAGAAAATAACGGTATCCTTGGAATGATCTGACTGTTGTGAGGTTTCTGATGAGTTTTCCAGAGAAAACAATGAGCTAGATGATGTTTTGAAAGCCTGTGACAGTCTGACAGCAGGGTAGTCACCTCGCACGGTATGTTGAGATGCCGTGCGCTGCAGCTCAGTGTGTCGTGGGCAGTATGACTGAGGTCCAGACAGTTTGCTGAATGTTGTTTATTTTATCTGTTCACGCCATCTTATCACTACTATACAACCAACACCACATGCACGCCAATATGATATATTTTCCATGTCCCTTCCCCGTTATTTACCTTTATTAAAGAGCTTAATGTTCTGGATAATGTTTGAAGATTTACCCTTTTTGAAAACATCAAGTAAAGACCGGTTTTTACCGAGCGAGTGGGGTGCTTTTTAAAGAAAAACCTTTCCCATTCGTAATGTGGCTCCCGAACCCAAAATCTCAACGTTTTCGCTAGACCAAAAGCCTTTTGCAAATAAGTTCTCGGTTTCTCGAATCATCCATCTCAAAAATCCGGGTGGCGACTCTTCGAACTGGAAAGAGCGCGGGAGCCCACATCGGTCTTCTTCTCCTTCTTGTCCATTTTATGAGAATCTCTCTCTCGTTGCGTGACAGATTTTGTCGTTTGCTTTGTTGGACTCTGTTCAACTTCATCTTCTATTGTTCTTGTTCTCTTTCGAGAGGAAGGCATTTCTTCTGCTATCTTTTTTGGACTTTGTATTGCTGTTTTTTTCCGTGGCGACTGCTTCATTCTCATCCTCTCTGGAGGCAAAATAACTTGTATGGTTTCATAGGATATACAAGTACCAATTCTTTATTAGACTTCTTCGGTTTCACCATTTCCTGTAACAAAACAGCAGAAAATGTGAGTACCAATACACTAAAAATGGACAACAAGCGCAGAGTATGCAACAGATGACAACATTTGCCATGTGTTTTGTAAGAACAAACAAAATGCAGAGTACTGATCTTACAAAATTACAAAGAAGCTCTAACCAGATGGACTACAAACCCTAAATAAACCAAAGTCAGTAGGAAAGAAACCCTAACCAATGGACTACAAACGCAGAGTATGCAACAGATGCCAACATTTGTCATGTGATTCGTAAGAGCAAACAAAATGCAGAGTACTGATCTAACCAATGGACTACAAACCCCAAATAAACCATAGTCAGTAGCAAAGAAACCCTAACCAATGGACTACAAATCCTAAACAAACCATAATCAGTACAAATAGACTGCAAAAAGAACTACAAACGCAGAATGTACAACAGATGACAGTATTTGTCATGTGATTTGTAAGAGCAAACAAAATGCAGAGTACTGATCTAACCAATGGACTACAAACCCTAAATAAACCATAATCAGTAGCAAAGAAACCTTAACTAATGGACTACAAATCCTAAACAAACCGTAATCAGTACCAATAGGCTGCAAAATGGGCTACAAACGCATAATGTACAACAGATAACAACATGTGGAATGAAACCTAATTTTTTGGAACAAAAAGCAGTTCGTAGTCCCTAAATGTGTAGAAACAGAGACATAAAGAGAGACAGCAATGTGCAGAACGACTTACCAGTTGAAGGAAGATGATGACAACGACGTTGAAGGGGACGACAAGAATGACAACGGCAACGACGGCAACGGCTACTTTGGCAGGCGACTTTGGCAACCGTTCTCACTCACTCTCTCTCTCTCTTTTCTTCTGGAAAACCGTTTTGATCGAAGTCGAATAGAGTGGGGAAGTGTGCCCGGTTTGATTCAAAATAAGGGCATATTTGGAAACCGGGTCCAATTGTCCTGGCGGCAGCAACGAACTTATTAATGTCCTTATTACATTATTAGTCCCTATACTATGGACCTATGGTCGAAGCTCTCATATTTAAATGGAATGGGTTATTGCATGAGGGGTATAATCCTATGGGTATTGTTGTGTTGTCTAGGTGGGAGTGAATTAAGGAGGAAAATGTTGTCACCTCGCACGGTGTGTTGAGATGCCGTGCGCGGCAGCTCAGTGTGCCGTGGGCAGTATGACTGAGGTCCAGACAGTTTGCTGAATGTTGTTTATTTTATCTGTTCACGCCATCTTATCACTACTATACAACCAGCACCACATGCACGCCAATATGATATATTTCCCATGTCCCTTCCCCGTTATTTACCTTTATTAAAGAGCTTAATGTTCTGGATGATGTTTGAAGATTTTCCCTTTTTGAAAACATCAAGTAAAGACCGGTTTTTACCGAGCGAGTGGGGTGCTTTTTAAAGAAAAACCTTTCCCATTCGTAATATGGCTCCCGAACCCAAAATCTCAACGTTTTCGCTAGACCAAAAGCCTTTTGCAAATAATTTCTCGGTTTCTCGGATCATCCATCTCAAAAATCCGGGTGGCGACTCTTCGAACTGGAAAGGGCGCGGGAGCCCACATCGGTCTTCTTCTCCTTCTTGTCCATTTTATGAGAATCTTTCTCTTGTTGCGTGACAGATCTTGTCGTTCGCTTTGTTGGACTCTGTTCAACTTCATCTTCTATTGTTCTTGTTCTCTTTCGAGAGGAAGGCATTTCTTCTGCTATCTTTTTTGGACTTTGTACTGCTGTTTTTTTCCGTGGCGACTGCTTCATTCTCATCCTCTCTGGAGGCAAAATAACTTGTAATGGTTTCATAGGATCTACAAGTACCAATTCTTTATTAGACTTCTTCGGTTTCACCATTTCCTGTAACAAAACAGCAGAAAATGTGAGTACCAATACACTAAAAATGGACAACAAACGCAGAGTATGCAACAGATGACAACATTTGCCATGTGTTTTGTAAGAACAAACAAAATGCAGAGTACTGATCTTACAAAATTACAAAGAAGCTCTAACCAGATGGACTACAAACCCTAAATAAACCAAAGTCAGTAGGAAAGAAACCCTAACCAATGGACTACAAACGCAGAGTATGAAACAGATGCCAACATTTGTCATGTGATTCGTAAGAGCAAACAAAATGCAGAGTACTGATCTAACCAATGGACTACAAACCCCAAATAAACCATAGTCAGTAGCAAAGAAACCCTAACCAATGGACTACAAATCCTAAACAAACCATAATCAGTACAAATAGACTGCAAAAAGAACTACAAACGCAGAATGTACAACAGATGACAGTATTTGTCATGTGATTTGTAAGAGCAAACAAAATGCAGAGTACTGATCTAACCAATGGACTACAAACCCTAAATAAACCATAATCAGTAGCAAAGAAACCCTAACTAACGGACTACAAATCCTAAACAAACCGTAATCAGTACCAATAGGCTGCAAAATGGGCTACAAACGCATAATGTACAACAGATAACAACATGTGGAATGAAACCTAAATTTTTGGAACAAAAAGCAGTTCGTAGTCCCTAAATGTGTAGAAACAGAGACATAAAGAGAGACAGCAATGTGCAGAACGATTTACCAGTTGAAGGAAGATGATGACAACGACGTTGAAGGGGACGACAAGAATGACTTCGGCAACGAGGGCAACGGCTACTTTGGCGGGCGACTTTGGCAACCGTTCTCACTCACTCACTCTCTCTCTTTTCTTCTGGAAAACCGTTTTGATCGAAGTCGAATAGAGTGGGGAAGTGTGCCCGGTTTGATTCAAAATAAGGGCATATTTGGAAACCGGGTCCAATTGTCCTGGCGGCAGCAACGAACTTATTAATATCCTTATTACATTATTAGTCCCTATACTATGGACCTATGGTCGAAGGTCTCATATTTAAATGGAATGGGTTATTGCATGAGGGGTATAATCCTATGGGTATTGTTGTGTTGTCTAGGTGGGAGTGAATTAAGGACGAAAATGGGAGTTGTGTTCTCTCTGCTGAAAAGTTTGAGGATGGATTTGGTTCGGAGCAAGCACATGCACATAATCGGACCAGACAATTACTCGCCGGACACACACACAGACATAGACGATTACGGAATAAAAATTGATGTGATGACATAATTAATTTTTTGCATTAAATAAATCAACGAGCAAAAAAAATTTTTTTGTTTCGGATAATAATAAATCAGCGACCAATTATTGTCCACATGCCAATTTGTAGAGAAATTTTAGTAAATAGGGGTATTTTAGTCATTTAGATTTATAGGGGTAATATGGTCATTTTAGTGTAAATTGGTATTGGAGTCATTTTAAATTTTTGTATATAGTATGTAATTGGGTTAATGGGCGGGTCGGGTTTTATTTTAAATAAATGGGTTGGGGTGGGTATGAGTAATTGAACTCATAATTGATGAGTTCTAAATGGGTCAATGACCCATTAAAGACCTAACCCATTTGTAATTTATCAATTTTGACCCAAACCCGCCCATTTGCCACCCCTAATAGGAAGTATGTTGATAGGCTTCCCCCTTCATTAGACTTGCCTGACAAAATTGGTTTTTTTCAAGTAAGAAGCTCAACAAGTACCACCCCAAAGCTGTAAACATCGCTCTTTTCTGTGAATTGGTTGGACTGGAAGTACTCCGGATCCAAGTAGCCGGAGGTACCCTGCACTGCTGTAGTCAAGTGAGTTTTATCAACAGAAATTGACCTTTAAATGCCAAAATCGAAGACTTTTGCTCTGAAATTTTAATCCAAGAGTATGTTTGTGGACTTGATGTCCCGATGGTAGATGGCTATGGAAGGTGCTGAGTGAAGGTAAGATAGAGTTTCTGCAATTCCTATAGCGATGTGTAATCGCAAATCCCAAGTTGGAGGGAACTGTTCATTTTGGTCATGGAGACACTGAGAAAGGGTTCCATTAGGGATGAATTCATAAACTAGCATAGGAACTTCTGTCTCCAACCAAAGCATGCCAAATTTGAGGTGGATGTTCAACGTATACTTTTGACAGCTTCCTCCATTCCAATCAAGCTGCCTTTCCTTAGGTCAAATCCACGTGTAATTGAAGCTTGCTTCAAACATGCCAATTTTGGCATCAAGCTAGGGGCATGCCAATTTTTTAAAAATATAACCGTTGGAAAATTTTGGCTGTATGAATTTGAAAAATGCCGTTTGACATTAGGGTTGGAGAGGGATAGTTTGATGTTAAATAAAAAGAATTAGGTATAAGGGTTGGAAAGGTGGCTTTGATGTCAAATTGGAGATGCCAAAATGCCACATTTGCCTTTAAAAAAAATTTGACATCTCTAATTTGAAGTCAAGGATTGGAGATGCTTAGCGTGAGGCTGTTACAACCGATGCCTATGAATCTATTGTACGAGTAATAATTCAATACTCTCGGTGTATACTCCCTCGCCTCACATAACATGTGGAGCCTACATGTTGGTCCTGCGTATACCCCTCGTATTATGTGAGAGGAGGGAGTATATACTGGGAGTATTGAATAATTTTCCCTATTGTACGTGTCAGAGAACGAAAACGGTGTCGCTAACAAGTTAACATCTTGACTGTCGGCTCTACTAGAACAATTGGAAGCGATAACCGGATTGTTAACTTGGACAGTCCCATTTAGTGAAATATGCAGCACTTCCAGATCGATGCTGTCAATAAAAGGTTTGGGTGGATTGAAAGAGTCGTTGCAAGTAATTGGAGCAATTGGGTCCAATTCCAAAGGGTCAGGGGATGTAAATGTTTTCGCATCTTTTTTGACAGCCAGGCTTTGCTAGAGAAGATTTTGATGCTGATTTCGTTGTGGTTAGCCACAACAATAAGATGATTTGAAATCTAAATTATCAAATCTCTCTCTCTCTCTCTAAAAGGATGAGCGCATGCCTACACAGTACACGGATAGGAACAGAAAGGAGACGTGACAAGATGTAGGACTGCAAATGAATGAGACGCTTGTGAGCTGTTCGGTGTTTAATTTCGTAAAAATTCGTTCGAGTTCGATTCGTCTACTTAATGAACCGAACTGAGCTTCAATTTTAAGCTCATTTAATAAATGAACCGAACCTAAACCTAATGTGCAAAAGAGAAAATTGATCAATTGAAAACACTTAAAACGTTCTGTGAGGCTCCGATCAGGCTGGTTCGCTCCTTTGGATCTGGGGTTCGAGATTCGCCCTTGATCTTCTCCTTGTCCTGCAAAATGAAGCATGACTAAAGACCACACCCGAGGCTCTCCGGAATGGCACTTCGGTGTAAGAATCAGTACACTTGCAGAGATAAGTGAAAGAGCAAGAGTTAGGGTTTTAGGATTGTGTAGATTGTACCTCTTCCAAGAAGGCATAGCGGGGCATTTATAGGGAACTCCTAGCTTGGTCTCCAAGATTGCATATACGCTCGACACGTATCGGCTGACGTCACCCTTGCGTCATATTAGGGTTTCGTAACCGTTTGTAAGATGAGCTGGCGTCTTCAAGTGCTCCCATCGTTATCCTAATAACCGTTCGGATGACGTCACGACCGTCATCATGGGCACAGTCGTTCTCCCCACGTTGGTGAGCTGGAACCATGGCCCCCACGTTCGTTCAAAGCCGAATGTGGCGCTCGGTCATCAAAGGGTCGGTAGGCCGAGGGAATTACTTCAATTGGCCATTACGAAGACTCTAATAGAAGATCGTTGGCTTGCCAAGCCGTAAGGGGATAACGGCTCGGATAGATTGGGTTACAAAGAAGTGGCTCGGGATCTCGTTTGGTACGGCGTGAGCTGTCTGGCTCGGCCTGCAACACGTTCCACTTTGAAAAATTCTTTATCAGCCAATATCTTGTTAGAATAAGTAATTTGTAATCTTCTAGAATAATGTAGAATGAGTATTTAAATATCTAAGTTTAAAATAATTAGAAGTGTGTAGAAGTAATAATTACATTAGAAGATATTTGTATGAGTAGGACTAGATAATTCTAGAAGAAGCATAAAAGATGTATTTGTAATTTAGGCACAGGGGTTAAAACTAGAAAAATCTAGAAGTTAGGAGATCTTTGTAAAGCACATGTGCTTATCTCTAACTAGACAATTCTAGAGAATTCTATGTTGGTGGAAGTGCTCTATAAATAGATCCTTGTTGTACTCACTATTGTACAATGAAAATCTAACAAAAGCCTTTCACAACTTGCCCTTATAACATCTCTCACTCATCCTTTCTTTATAAATCCCACTCTCTTGTCCAATTTATTTCAAAATATAACTAAGCACCCCAACATATCTATCATCTTACTATAATCTTTCGAGTCGACCCACCCCAATATAAATCATTCTCATTCCCCTATGAATCTTTTTCCTGTGTTTAGTACTCCCCAAGTTCGTAGATCCAAATATTGCGTGCGCCGATGGATTTCTGATGATATGACTGATTATTATCGAGATGGCGTGTTGGAGGAATCAGTAACCACGCGTTGCTGTTGTAGAAAAGTAAACAAGAGCAAAACGTTCCCTCCTAGCGTCTCTCTAGCTTGTCCGAAAATTAATGTTTCGACTATTCAAGATGAATTATTTGGATGGTCTTGCAATAACAAAATGGTTCCTAATCACAAAAACAGAAACGAAACAAGAGAATCACAAGCAACACAATAGTTATAAAATGGTCCAGAGGCCGAGTGGAAGAACGATTCAAACATACACAAAGCATTACAATGCTAAAATCCCCCAAAGCAGCAGCCTTTATTCTGTTGCACGCCATACAAAATGTTGGAGAGAGATACTGTTAGTTTAATTGGCGTTTTCCGGATTATGTCAAAATTATTGGAGTCTATATTGTTCTTTTTTCATTCGGGTTTGGGAGGTGGTTCTTTTATTTTATCTTGTCTAGATACTCCACCCGGTGAATGAAGAAATATTGAGAAGCTCTTGCCTTGAATGATGTTCAGATTATGTTCGAAAGAGGTATATGCATTCATATGCATTTAGTATAATATTTTCCATGCTTCAGTTTTATGCCTAAACTTTATTTGGGTAGCCCTGTTTTTTTTTTTTTTTTTATTCCATGGCATTAACTCTCCTGGTTTGTTTTATGGAGTAGTAGAGAAATTTATCTAAGGCATGAGAATAGGTTTGCTGACCTTACTTGAAAGAAGAAAATTTTTATAAGGCATTAAAGGGATCAGAACCGTGTGCTAGCGGGGCGCCCTCGTAGCGCGGTAGCACTCATATGCGCCCCAAGAGTGTTAGGGCTCTTCGGTGGCGCTATTTAAAGTGTTCTTGATTTTTTATTTAATTTTAAATGCCAGAGTTTGAATGGCGCTCGCGGAGTGCCCCAGCACTGTGCTAGTGCCAGCTCGTGTGCTAAGAGCGCCCCAACAGCACGCTAGCGCTCGACGTGTCTCTCTCTTATTGGCTAGCTCTAGGTTTTTGTTCCTGCCCATATATATGCCGAATTTTTCTCATTTAGGGCAACCCACTCTTGCATCAGCCACTTTAGAGAGAGAAAAACACTTTCACTCATATCCCATGCGTGCTTGTGCATTTGAGATGATCTAAATTGAGCATTTTGATCATCCTTTGTTATCCTAGAGAAATACACTAATATTCAATGTATTCTCTCTAGGTTGATTTGTTTTCTACAAAAAAAAAAAAAAACTTCATCTATTTTAAAATCCATACATTGTTGCTGATGATACTACTTGGCCGGATGATTCCGGAGCCATGTTGAGCGGAGATCGAGGTGGTGGACTCATGGTAGCTATGGGATCAAGAAGGAGTTCGGGGAGCTACATCAAAGTGGTGGAGTTAGGATAAGCTTTTGGGGTAAAGTTGTTATTCTTCTTTTAGTACTTTGTAAACCTTTTGATCTATAGCAATTTCAGTAGTTAGGCCGTGGTTTTATGCTTAGGATATGATTGACCCTAAGTAGTTTCCACGTATATCTCGGTGTTCGCGTTCTTTAGATTAATTGCTCTTAACTTATATTATTAATTTGGATAGCATCGGCATGGATTTTGGATAGTAGCGTGAATTGTTGGTTGCTTTAAATTTAAATTAGTCATCCTATTCACCCCCCTCTAGGACTTCGTAGCTCATTACATTATTTCAGATACACTTATTTCTAACTAGCCTTTCAATTACTTCGCACAAAAACCGTGTAGGAGCATCGATTGTAGAGTATGTATGAAACAAGACACCTCAAAAACAACAGATATTATGATTACCACAGTGAGCTAGAGGATTTGTCAAGCAACAGAGGTAATTCGATATCCATTGCGTGATAAGATGAACCTGTCGAAGTAGAAGCAGCCTCCTGAGGTCCAATAAGGTCATCCTTTGTTCCATACTCAACGTTATCACAACTTTGTTTAACAGTGGCGGTTGCCCCATTTGACATTCTGATCCCATCCAACTCCATTACCACCTCTTTCATTGTCGGCCTGCTGCTTCCATTCAAGTACAAGCATCTTTTCGCGATATTTGCGACTGCCAAAATCTCTTTTTCTCCACCCTCTTTCACAACTCGAGCATCGAGAATATCATACAACCGATTCTCCTTCATTGTCAATAGGAAGTATGCTGTTAGGCTTCCCCCTTCATTAGACTTGCCTAACAAAATCGGTTTTTTCCCGGTAAGGAGCTCAACAAGTACCACCCCAAAGCTGTAAACATCGCTCTTTTCTGTGAATTGGTTGGAATGGAAGTACTCCGGATCCAAGTAGCCGAAGGTACCCTGCACTGCTGTGGTCAAGTGAGTTTTATCAACAGAAATTGACCTTGAAATGCCAAAATCGGAGACTTTTGCTCTGAATTTTTCATCCAAGAGTATGTTTGCGGACTTGATGTCCCGATGGTAGATGGCTATGGAAGCTAATGAGTGAAGGTAATATAGAGCTCCTGCAATTTCTGTAGCGATCCGTAATCGCAAATCCCAAGTAAGAGGAAATTCTTCATTTTGGTCATGGAGACACTGGGAAAGGGTTCCATTAGGGATGAATTCATAAACCAGCATAGGAACTTCTGTCTCCAAACAACATCCAAATAGCTTAACAATATTTCTTATGTTTATTTTGGATAAAATGACCACCTCATTGATAAACGGCTCAAGGTTGCCTTCATCCAATGCTTTTGACTTTTTAATCGCTACGATTCTCCCATCTGTTAACATCCCCTTGTAAACAGTCCCTTGGCCTCCCTGGCCGAGGATTCGATTAGCATTGTAATTGTCTGTCGCCTTCTCCAACTCCTTCGATGTGAATAACTTGGTTGTCTCAAGATTACCCTGATCTGATGATAACTGCTGCTGTAATAACAAACCACCATTTCGTTTGAAGAATTTTTCCTTGAGCTTTGCTTCCTTTCTTCTATTGACTTCTCGGGACAACCACCACATACAAATTAGTAGAAGCAATGCTCCCAGACTTGAGAAAGTACCTGCCGATGGTGAACAAAATAGTAAGGCTCATTCAGTTGACTTTGCAAAGAAATAGAGAAAGTCCATCTTTTTTTTTTAAACGGGAAAGTCCATCTTACTCATACAACGAAGGCGATGAATATAGAAGAGCTATCGGTTTTATCTTGGTTCTAATGACCATGTAACCATTACAAAACATAAATTAACATTTTTTTTTTTATGGGCAAAACAGAAATTAACTTATCAAAGCACCACCTAACATTAAGAAATCAGAAACCTAGTTTTCTCTTGGGTTTAATTAATGGAACCGAATTGAAACATAACATTTTCTTTTTAAGTCCTTCTTGCAGCTTCTTCTTTTTTTATCCATAGTTTCTTTGTCCAATTCCTAGTAATCCGAACTTCTACTGAGAAAATAGTTGGCCCATATAGTCCAATCTAGGTTTATTGACATTTTTCGTCTCCAAAGTGTTACTCGTGTTCCGTTTTAGTCGCCAATCTATCAATTTTGCGAAATTAGTCCCCAATGTTTCAATTTTGCGTTTAAAAGGTCCCTATCGTTAACTCCGTAGCCTCTTTCCATCAAAATGATTGGGATAATTACAAATATCACCCTTAAGATTTATAAGTACATATTAGTTAGGCCTCTACCCTACATCTATGAAGTTTATTGAATTTGCATTTGTTTGCTTTGCCTTTTTTTTTTTTTTTTTTGGATTATTGATTTGTCTCAATGAGAGGTATCCAAAAACTAAAAATTATTGTTGAAAGTAATTTTTTTTTGAATAAATTATGACAATAATCCAAAATAATTTGTCTGTTTCGGCCACCACCGCTCGTAAGTCACTTACCACCACAATCACTCACCGCCTTTTCCACTTCACAACTTGTACCATAGTCACCCATTCAAGTCATCACCTCATAGAACCCCACATAAATGAAGGCAAAAATCAAAAAGTTGGATATATTACTTTTTTATCTTTGTTCAATTTTTTTTTTCTTTTTTTAGTTTTGCATCCACTTTTTGTGGAAAGGGGTATAGAACCCCAAGTAATAAGAGGTAGGATAATAGGTTCTCCTACTGTGACCTAGACCTTATTCATTTATTTCAACAAGAGAAATATAAAATTATGGTTTAGGACTTAAAAACTTATTAACCAAACTATTTTTTTTTGGAATAAAGACAAAATAATGACAATTTTTTGCGAATTATTGGTTGATTTTTTTATGAACTTTTTAAAGAAGATTATCTTAAGTTTTTACTTTTTAGATTCCTCTTTTTGAGACAAATCAATAATCCATGAAAAATAAATGAAAAAGTAAAAATTAAATTTTTTTGAATAAAGACGAAATAGTAATCCAGCCTTTTGATTTCTCAAAAATAGGCCTTAATATATGTACATTCTTTTTTTAAGCGCGTATGTATGTTTATTTACTTTCTAACTCCTTTTATATATCTATGTATATACCACAGGAAAAATAAGGTAAATGACCCATTTTACTGTATATACATGTATACACACACACAACAATTAATAAAGCAATGGATGAGGGCAAGGGGGTAGGGCAATGTCGAGTCAAACATCGACGGTTGTGGGTTCAATGAGGTGGTGACTTGAATGGCTATGGTACAGGTTGAATTGGCAAAGGCGTTGGGTGATTGCGGCGGTAAGTGACTTACAAGCAGTGGAGGTAAGTTGTGGCTGGAAAAGACAATTCTTTTTGGATTATTGTCGTAACTTATTCAAAAAAATTTACTTTCGGTAACAATTTTTAGTTTTTGGATTTCTCGACGAATCAATAATCCAAAAAAAATGACACAAAATAAACAAATGTGAAAAAGATTTAAATAAACTTTATAGAAATAGGGTACGGGATTTACTGATATATAGTTATAAATCTAAAGGGTGATATTTGTATTGTAATTTTCCCGATCATTTTGACGGGAAGAGGCTACGGAGTTAACGGTGGGAACCTTTTAAATGCAAAGTTGAAACGTTGGGGACCAATTTCACGCAATTGGTAGGTTGAGGGCTAAAACAGAATGCAAGTAAAACTTTGGGGACAAAAATGTCAATAAGCCGTCCAACCTTAACCAACAAGTGATGGATAAATGCCCCTACAAATGTGTTTATTGTGGCATTCGAAAAGGGCAATCTGATTCAAATGTTCTGCAATGATTCAACGAATACACATATTTTTTTCCTTTTCTCCCTAACAAGGGAAGATTGTTAAAATCTAGATTTTGTGTGGAATCCTTGGGAGAGATGGTTGGTCAAAGAGTAGAGACAGAATGAAAGAACCAGGAGTCTATACGTACTGTATAAAACAGAAAGAATCAATAAAATTAGACGCAAGGCAAATTTAGTTTTATTGAAATTTAAATGCATTTTCTAAGTGAACGTAATTGTAGTAGTGTTGTAGGACTATTAAAATATGGGAAAATTTTCAAAAAGGTCCTTGAACTTTTAGAAACTTTACAAAAAATACCTGGACTTTAATTAATGACAAAAAACACCTGAACGTACCATTCCGTTAATAATTAGGCCCCCGCTGTCCAATTCCGTCAATTTGTAATGATGGAGCTAACGGAAGGCGTTAACCTACTTCTTCTTTTTGACTTTTAAAAGTTACTTTTAACTCTTTCTTTTTTTAGTAGTAAATAAATATGCAATAATGTTTTATCAAAAATTACTATAACCCCATTTTTTTACTTTCAAATTTTACCTCTCTCTCCTTTTTTTTTTTTTTAGAAATTCGACCCCACACCATCAATCAACCTCATAACCAACTGCCAAAACCCTAGCCCCAATTTCAGAAATTTGAAATTACTTTTAACCTCCTTTTTTTTTAAAACTTTTTCTTCCAAAAATTAACTTTTAACTCTTTTTAGGAATAAATAAATATGCGATAGAGTTCTTTTTTCGTACTATTTTCCAAAATTTACTTTCACCTCCGTTTTTACACTATTTATTATTATCCACGTTTTTTTATTTTCAAATTTTACATTTTCCTCTCTGTCCTCCTATGTTTTAGAACCTCAACCCCACACCACCAATCAGCCCCACAACCAACCAATAGGGGTATTTTAGATTTCTCCAAAATTAAAACATTAATCACGCAGAAAAGAGAGAGAGAGAGAGAGAGAGAGAGAGAGAGAGAGAGAGAGAGAGAGAGAGAGAGAGAGAGAGAGAGAGAGTTAATTTGAAAGAAAAAATTGGGGGTTAAAAGTTGTTTTGGTAAATCAATAGCAACAGGGTTAAAGTAATTTTTGATAAATAGAAAAAAAACTTTATTGCATATTTTTTTACTACTAAAAAAGAAAGAGTTAAAAGTAATTTTTGAAAGTAAAAAGAAAAAAAGGAAGGTTAAAAAAGAAGGTTGAAAGTAATTTTAAATTTTTAAAATTGGGGCTTGGGCTTTGGTGGTTGGTTGTGGGATTGATTGGTGGTGTAGGGTCGAATTTCTATAAAATAAAAAAAAAAAAGGGGGAGAGAGAGAGAGAGAGAGAGGAAAAGGTAAAATTTGAAAGTAAAAAAAAAAGAAAGGAGAATTAAATTTATTTGTAAATTGTAAAAAAATTGGGTTAAAGTAATTTTTAATAAATAGTAAAAAAGAACTTTATTACATATTTATTTATAATTGAAATAAAATAAAGAGTAAAAATTAATTTTTGAAAGTAAAAAGTAAAAAAAAGGGAGGTTTAACACATTCCGTTAGCTTCCTCCGTTACAAATTGACAGAATTGGATGGCTTAACGGAATGATAAGTTCAGGTGTCTTTTTATCATTAGTTAAAGTCCAGGTGTTCTTTTGTAAAGTTCCTAAAAATTTAGGAGTTTTTTTTTAAAAAATTTTCCCTAAAATATGCCAATGAGAGTCAGGAAGAAGCTTACTTGCAATAATAGTCACTTTGGTCCGAGAATTGCCGTTGTTAGGCAGTTTCAGGCATGTAAATATTCTAGTACCATTGGCAAAAAGATAATCAGCAGAGCGATGCCCATTGGGGCAAGAACAATTGTAGCCCCCAGGAGTGTTCAAGCAAAATTCCCCACAAGGGTTGAGACTAGGGTCGCTGCACTCATCAATATCTGCCATAACAAATCAAAGAAAAACCATAAGGCAATTTTAACCATTTTTGAAGGTATGATCGGCGACGTCAATATTGTTGTTAGATTAGAATCTTGGAAGAGGAGCCTAGGTGGCCTAAGGCCATTTGGCTATACTAGTATGCAAATAAGACCAGAAACAGAGAAACTTTACCTCGACATCCACTAGGAAGATAAGGGTTCCCTTCATAGCCTTCTGAACAAATGCATTTATAATGCACATCCATCGAAAAACGGCCATAGTTTTTGCAGTGAGCATTAGCGCCACATGAACGTTCATTCATATAGCAATACCCATGACCATAGTCCCAATCCAGCACTGCAGGAACATATTCCATATCCCTTGCAGCAAAGATGTCTTTATCGCTAAGCCATTGGTAGCATAGTTTTAAAAATCGGCCGATACGTACCGTATCGGCCGATACGTACCGGTATTTGAGCCCTCCGATACGGATACGGGCCGATACGACGGGAAGACTAGAGAATCGCAGGTGTATCGGCCGATACCCGATACGTATCGGTCCGTAACCGATACGCCGCCGATACGTATCGGTTCGTCAAAAAAAAAAAAAAAAAACCAGAGCATCTTGTCTGGCCATCTTCCACTATTCTCCTGCTCGAACAACGGGGGATTTATAAATCAGTAGCATTAGGTGATACTGAAATTTTGTGACTGTTGTTCCTAACAATTTTGTTTTTTAAAAAGTAAACACTACTCTTGTGCCCACCTAACGACAAAAAGAAAGAAAGAAGCAAATGTGTTATGTGTAGGTAGTGTCCTAAACAGTGCTTTTATCTACAATAAATTTATTTGAATGGCAACTATGCCTCTCTCTTTTATTGAAGAGAAAAGGGAACTTTGTCTACAATGAATTGTTTGGATGCATAGAAGCTTCGTAGCACAATGTGCAACTATGAATTGACTTAGAAACCACAGAGACTCCCAAGAGTACACTGTATGAATCAGACGACAACCACATGCAATTGAATAGGCTTCATGTTGGAAAAAAGGAATGAGAACCAAACATTCTTTGTTTTCTTCTCATTATTAAGATTTTGTTAGTTTTATATTTTTTTTGGTAATTAGTACTAATTAAAGTTTTAAATTAATTAAAATGTGATAATTTAAACCAATGTTGGGGGCAAAAGTAAATTTTTCAAGTTTTATACATGTTGCTGATGATTTTTAAAAATTCACGACCGCGACACCCGATTCCCGCGACATATCACCGATACGTCCCGATACCGATACACCGCGACCGATACCGATACGGCGACCGATAACGAGATTTAAAACTATGATTGGTAGTCAACCATGAATGCGTACTTGCAACCATCTTGATTGCTGTTCGGATCAATGCTTCCTAGAGAGACATTAAGGAAGCTAAGGCCACGCGGGATTCCGGTCTGGCAGCAGTTTATCCCATAGCAACCAGTTTTCTTCGGAAAAGAAGAACTGTCGCAAATCGACATGCAACCGGTTTGAATGTATGATCCATGGACTGCTAGCGCGAGGATGTCGCAACCCATGCCTGTGAATCTACTGTCCATGTCAGAGAACATAAACGGCGTCTCCCGCAAGTCAACGTATTTACCATCGGCTCTACCGGGACAATTGTAAGTGATAACTGGATTGTTAACTTGGACAGTTGGTTCATATGTCCCATCTAGTGAAATCTGCAGCACTTCTAGATTGATGCTGTTAATAAAAGGTTTGGGTGGATTGAAAGAGTGGTTGCAAGTTACTGCAAAACCATCAGCCATGTAGCAATTGGACCCAATTCCAAAGGGGTAGGGGATGGAAATGTTCCCGCATCTTTCTTGACAGCCAGGCTTTGCAAGAGGATATTGTGCTACTGATTCTGCTGTGGTTAGCCACAAGAATAAGATGATAATTTGAAACATCTTAAATTCCAAAACCACTTTCTAGTTTCTACAGTTTTGTCTGAAATGACGAGGGATTCATACAGAGAAAGAGTATACACAACCCTATATATGTAGGAGATGAAGATTCAGGACATTTCACAGATGAATTAAGTTATTTACAGGAAGTAGTCGTTATAGAAAAGTGAAGTTCCTCGAAACTTCTTTCCCATGTCAAGTGGACTAGAATCAGTCCAACGCGCAATAAGATCGATTCAAACATGACAACCCACCCCCGACCCCACACCCCATTTCCCCTATTACCCCCGGCCCCCCCTCTTGCCCCCTTTTTATTCTTTCCAGTGAGGTTTTCTTTTTCTCTTTATTTCCTTTTTTTTTTGTCCAGTTTGAATATTTTTTTTTCTCTTTACCCCCTAAAACGGCAACGTTTGCTTTTTTTTTTTTAAATTCTTACCATCAATTTGCAATCCTGTAGAGCAGAAACGTAATTATGAGAGCCCTAGAAACAAAATTTGATTATGCATCTTTAGAATAATATGATTAGAATAATAAAATTTTCACACTCATTCAAACGGATTAAAAATTGAAGCATTTAATTTTTTAACTATACTTTTTAATATATAAACCATCTCAAAAAATTAAGTGCTCAAATTTTCACTCCGTTTGAATCGGTGCAAAGATCTTGTTATTCTGATTATATTAACAAGATCTTTGCACCAATTCAAACGGAAACGGAAATGGGAGTGAAAATTTGAGCACTTGAGACCATTTATATATTAAAAAATATAGTTAAAAAATTAAGTGCTTCAATTTTTAATCCGTTTGAATAGGTGTGAAGATCTTATTATTCTGATCATAATATTGTAAAAAGACATAATCAAATTTTGTCTCTAGGGTTCTCATAATCACGTTTCTGTTCCATAGGATTGCAAATTGATAGTAAGAAACTCCAAAAATTAATAGGTTCAAATCTAATTTTAGGCTTTGTAAAGTAATTGAGAGAAAAAAAAAAGTGTTTCAATTGATCATGTTTATCCGACTGTTTTTTTTTTCCATTTTTTGCCCTTTATAGATTAAAAAATATCGTTACAAAAATAAGTGTTTCAATTTTCAATCTGTTTGAACCAGTGCAAAGATGTTTTTTTCTGATCATTTCATCCTAAATGGTCGTAATAAATTTTTGGCTCTAAAGCTTTTCAATGGGCACCCTAAAAGAGCTCTAAAATTAAATAAGAAATCTTGAGATGCTTGTTGAAAGGTCTTAGAGCCAAAAATTTACTACGACCATTTAGGATAAAATGATCAAAAAAATATCTTCGTATATTAAAAAATATAGTTAAAAATTAATCCATTTGAATCCGACTGTTTAATGAATGCACTTATTTTTCTAATGAATCCGACTGTTTGTTTTTTTCTTTTTTTCCCTATATATATTACAAAAAATAGTCAAAAAAATAAGTGTTTTAATTTTCAATCCGTTTGAAAATAATTGAAAATTAAAAAAGGAAAAAAAATTCAAATTGAGAGAAAGAAAAGGAAATAAAGAGGAAAAAAAATAAAAAAATTCAAATTGGAAAGAAACAAAAGGAAAAAAAAAGGGAAAAAAAAAACAAACTGGAAAGAAAGAAAGAAAAGGAAAAAAAAAAAGAAAGAAAGAAAGAAAGAAAACCGTAAAGGGGGGAGGGGGTAAAAGTGGAAATGGGCAGTGGAACCGGAGTGGGGGTGTGTCGGGAGATTAGCAATTTACTTCAATTGCTACATCCATCAAGGATCGATCATGTTAATGTCAAAGAATTTTGTCTGAACCAATGGCATGCAACAATCTATGAATGGTTCGTTATGTTGACGAGTTTTAATTGTACGGTCAGATTGGTCGAAAAGGAGTCTTCTACAGTTCTGTACTTGTCCATTAGCTAGCTAGTCCAGCCAAGGGTTGTGAATCTCGTACCGTACCGGTCGGTACATTCCAGATTTGTAAGATTCCGGTACCATAAGTCTTCAATACCATTCCGATCTAAATACCGGACCTTATCGATCGGTACCGGGCATCTCGAAAAATACCGGCCGAGATGGGCTTACCGGGAATTCCGTCCGAAATTTTGCACATGTGTTCTGTCCGTTCATGAGAGTCTGACGCATTGGTTACAACAATAGGGAAAATTACCGGACAGAGAAGGGCTAGGGCCTTATTTACCACTTCAATGGTCTACACTTTCCAAATCACCAATACATGGTATTCCCTATTTTAATTACCCACACATGGTAACCATGACCAGAAAGGACTCTTTTGCCCTTTCACTAAGAAGACGTCTTCAACCCAAACCCCCTCCTCTTCGGCTCTTCTCTCTCTTTCTCCCTCTCTCTCTCTCCACTGGTACGTAATCTCTCCTCTTCCTCTCTCTAGGGTTTGTTCCCTCTCCCTCTCCTCTGTGCTCCCCATCCTCAGAAGACTTGCTCATACCTGGATACCCGACCTTGTTCCCCAACTCCCTCATTCTCCCGGAGACGCCTTCGAATCCATTTCAATCGTCCACGCTTCGTCAAAGCGGATTCGTCATCAGGTAAGTTTTCTATGGATTAATGCACTCACTGGAGTAAACGGTAATGTAGATTGAAGTAACTAGGACAAGGGCTTGAAACACATACGAATTTTGTGGAGATCTGAAACACACACGAATCATCTGACTATGCATCTCCTTGTACTTGACCACTTCTGGGTAGAGATCCACACGATTTTCCTAATTCATGTGGTGTGAAACAGAAGCCTACTTTTTCCTTAGTCACCAACACAATAGTTGTACTACACAAATTTGGATTTTACAGGCCAAAGTAAGTTTCGATTCCAACTACTTGAACGTCAGTTGCTTTTAAGAATTATTAATCTGCGGAATTGCCAATTGGGTCTTCCGTTTGATCTTCATTTTCTTTGCAAAAGTATTAATCCGTGGCTCAGCCTTTGATGTGTTTGATAAAATGCTTCAGTGAGTATATTGCTTCGATTTTGGTTTGAGTCGTTCATGACAGTGAAGCATAACAAAATTTAATTGGAAGCATTAATTTCTATCTCAATATCATTAAAAGAAGTATAATTCGGCCAAGAAATTCCTAAATTTGGTCACACTCTCTCTCTCTCTCTCTCTCTCTATATATATATATATATATATATACACTTGTCACTCTGACCATGGATATCAGTCATCATCATTATTGCAAACTTGCAATTGATTGAACTGTGATGGAACTGATCTTTTTATGCTGTTAAAATTATAAATTGGTTTATCGCAGTTGTTCTTAGATAGATATTGAGAAAGACTGATGATAATTAAGGCATGATAATGCATGCATTATCATTGTGTTTTCCTAATCTTTGCTGCGTTTCTTTTTACATCTTCAATGTTGGAATTAATGTTGCCAATGGACACATAGACATCTTTAAAGATGAGTTTCTTTTGTAGTGGATTGACTCGAGTGCTTAGGCAAAAATAGGTTTCTGAATTTTCAAATTGGTTCTGCCCAAAGTTATAGGCGCTATATAAATTTCTCAATCGTTTCATGCAAACTAGAGTAGAATGGGATTCGATAGTTGTTTGAAGCACCAATTGACAGCTAATGGATCAAATCTTCATCTTCTTGTTCCATTCTTTTGGACCATATTCAAAAAGCAATTTACCTCATCCTTTAGTGGAACTGCTTTGTTCACCAGATACTTATGTCCAGCCCCACTTTTTATGGTCAGGTAGTCTTTTATATGTCAAAAAGGTTTTAGTGATCTTTCGGCTGGTGGTCCATTCTATGAGCAAAACTCTAAAGCTGACCAAAAAAAGCAACCTCTTGGAAGACCCAAATAGGCTAATAGTTGTTTGTTGTTACAATAGCGTGAATTATGTTGATTATGTGTTGGTTGGCTATATTATTATTTCTCTTTTTTTTTTCAACTTCTGTTGCTTCCTTTTGTGCATTTTGTTGTTTGATTTTTCAAAACTTGTTTGAGATTGTATTATGCAATTTAAAGTGAAAATACTACGAGCTGCAGCAGTTTGCCAAAAGTAGGAAAATTTCGGAGCTACAATGTTCATAATACAACTTCTAGTGAGCAAGGTTTTGATCATGCTGTTTTTGCTGTAGGAAATGTTGGGGGCTGATCATCCTGTTATTGAGCAAGGTGCTTTTGCGGGAAATGTGGAAACATGAAGCTAATGGATCAGAGGAAGCAAATCCAGTGGCCTTGCTTCTTTCTTTATGCTATAAGTCCAGTCTTTCTCGTGCGGTATTGGGGAGACTCAAAAAGGCAGTGAAAGAGATTGAATCTATTCAAGTGAATCAAAGACCCAGAAAAATGATCAATTTGTTGTAATTTGGAATATCAAGTTGTAGTATTGAGTTTTATATAATTGAATTGTGAATGTTAATATATTTGTGATGCGTAACCTAACTTTGTTTTGAATGGATAATTTGCCAATAGATTTTGGCTACGAATGTGGCTTGTGAATGATTATGTAGAATGAGAAATGCCCGACGTGGGCTTGTGCATAACCTAATGTTATTGTTATTGTTGTTATTGTTTAACTGACTGAGACGCGAGACGTCAGGCTAGGACAAAAAAATAGAGGAGACACTGCTGAAATTTTTCCAAAACTTACATTTGTGATTCGTTTTGACATTCTACTACGTCTATGTTCCATTTCCATTAATAAAAAAAAGGACCTATCATCAACAACTAAAGTGGCGCAATTTTATGACTTAAAATTGAAATAGAAATCCCGATACCATCTACCTCATGAAAGGTCATTACAAGACCAACAAGCAAAAAGGGACATGCGCAGCTTTCACGCTTATCACTTGCCAAAAAATATGACGTGCTCTTTATACAGAAAACATATGGTCTACAAAGACATAGAGTGTAGTCTTTTAGCAATATGGACTTGGTCTTTGTCTTGAAAGAACCACCACCTAACTTTTCACACTTATCACTTGCCCAAAAATATGACTTGCTCTTTATATATACAATAAACATGTGGTCCACACAGACATAGAGTGTAGTCTTTTGGCAATATGAACTTGGTCTTGAAACCACCTAACTTTTCACACTTATCGCTTGCCAAAAAATATGACGTGCTCTTTATACAACAAACATATGGTCCACCAAGACATAGAGTGTAGTCTTTTGGCAATATGGACTTGGTCTTGAAAGAACCTCCACCTAACTTTCCACGCTTACCATTTGCCCAAAAATATGACGTGTTCTTTATACAACAAACATATGGTCCACAAAGACATACAATGTAGTCTTTTAGTGTAGGTGGAGAAAAACAAACAGTACCTAAAATAGCACTGTAATGCTACGGCTACTCGTGTTGTTTGATCGGAACCCTAATGCCTTTGCCGGAACCCTAATTTGCAAAACAGACAAGGGGTGAGCGCACATTTGTCTCTCGTGGCAAAGGCCCTCCGATGCCTAAGTTAGTATCACGTACTAGAGAAAACCCTAATTATCAGTAGGAATATATTCAGAATGCAACGAATTGCGTACTTTTACCCCTAGGTTTACCTCGTATTTATAGATATGCGTATGCTTGCTGTCCAAGCATCCTTGTTGCCTTAGACTTCCTAACTCGTACAGGAAACATAGCTATCTGGGGATTCTCTTCCCCAATCAGCCGAGATCCCGCAGTCGTAGGGTTTCTTCTCCTTATGGGGCTCATTCCATATAGGGACTATTTCCTTAGTTATCTTGATCTCCTTTCTCTTCTGGAATATTCCTACCGCCTTATTACTTAAGGCTATCTCTTTCTAGAGGATACCTGGACTTTACTAACGGCTTGAACTGTTGACTTTTCATATCACTGGTCCGCACTGCCGAACAGATAACCCGGACCAAGGACTTCACTTGTTATTGGTCCATATCGCCGATCACCGCCCTTATCCGTTGCGTACCTGCTTCATTTATCACGTGTTCCTTGTACCACGTGTTCGGCCACTAGTTGTGCCTGTTCGGAAATACCTCCCTGCATTTAGCAATATGGACTTGGTCTTGAAAGAACCTCCACCTAACTTTCCACGCTTACCACTTGTCCAAAAATATGACGTGCTCTTTATACAACAAACATATGGTCCAAAAAGAAATACAATGTAGTCTTTTAGCAATATGAACTTGGTCTTGAAATAACCTCCACCTAAATTTCCACGCTTACCACTTACCCAAAAATTTGACGTGCTCTTTATACGATAAACATATGGTCCACAAAGACATACAATGTAGTCTTTTAGCAATATGGACTTGGTCTTGAAAGAACCTCCACCTAACTTTTCACGCTTACCACTTGCCCAAATCTATGTCCACATAGACATAGAGTGTAGTCTTTTAGCAATATAGATTTGGTCTTCGTCTTGAAAGAACCACCAACTTTCCACACTTATACCACTTGCCAAAAAATATGACGTGTTCTTTATACAATAAATATATGGTCCACACAGACATAGAGTGTAGTCTTTTTAGCAATATGAACTTGGTCTCGGGTAAATTAAAATTTGGTCGTTACAGATAAAAAGTGTAGTCTTTAGGAACCATAGACTGTTTTCATATACGACGTGGTCCACAAGACGTGGGACATGATGGTCTTTTTCGATGTAATAGAAGAAAGTCTTTTGTATCTTTTTATTTGCCCTTTTTGGCCCAAGTAAAGTTGGTTGAGGTTGCATGGAAGATAGGTCCCATTGGGGAGACGTAAAAGCCCGACAAAATACATAATTCCTACATAAATAATGAGGATAATTGCAACCAAACAAGTTACTAGCCATTACTCATTCATTACTGTGAAAGGAAAAATTCATGGAGTCTGATACATGACAAAAGCTATTCTAGAGGTTCAAAACATACTTAGAACTACCAAATGGTTACAGACTCAAAATCTTAACAAGACAGTCTCCCTACGAAACTATAAAAACAAAACTAAAATACCAAATTTTCTTCATCATTCGTCTAACTTCAAATTCTCTTTATCACAGTAAAAAGATGTCTTCAATATCATCAAATAAACCTGCAAATACAATAACGCCAAATGGACGTGTTAACATTGCGACAAAAAAGGAACACACTTGTAGAAGAAAACACAACAAGAAGAGGGAAACAAGAACCATGAAAGAACCTGAAATAACAGAGTACATTTTTTCTTTCAAAAAAAACAGAGTATATTTCAAGTGATCCATTGTCTAATTCGTTTCGTAGCTTATTGGCCTGAGATTCGATCGCCCTGGAATTCAGTTCCGTAGGGAAATCAAGATACTCGTATTCGTCTTTTCAGACATGTCGAATGTAAAATCACCATACCTACTTGTTCTTTCATCATCTATTTATCGGTATCACAATTAAAGGGACTCGTAGACAAAGGTATTGCCCATTCTATATGAAGAAACCTCTGGAAAATCATGTCCTGATACAGACTATTTTGTAACATAAGTGTTGTAGATTAGAATATGTGAACAAGGGTATGACGTCATAGGGACAAATATAGTACCCTTGCCCCTCCAAGAACCATGGTAGTGGCGCAAAAGATCTCATGTACAAGTGCCAATACAAAGGTGAAAACGTGTAGCTGATGTAATCCTTCTATTGATAGGAGGGGTACATTTCCCTGAGTACAAGAAGAATCAATAATATGCCACCATTAGTTGTTGTGATGAGAGCTTATAAAATACATTATATAGGGAACTATGAATCACCCAAGCTAATTAGAAAACCACCCAAGCTGACTTCATTCAAATTCATATAAATCAGCCAATTAGAACTTCATTAACAGGGAACTATGAAATCAACAATATACTAATATAGTTCGTTGAGGCATATCTACCAACACAAGGAAGCACTTAACAGAAAAAAAAATACATTAGCCGAACTATGATGGACACAGATAGCACTAATTAGTCATCTTGTTATAGTTTTATTAAACCCATGAAACGATTCCATTTCCTAACATTAAGTGGAAAAAGATAAGACGAGGTGGACGAAAAGCAGCAAATATAACCTGAGAGAGAAACAGAATATGAAAAACATCCACAGTTACATTCAAACCTGAATATGAAAAGCAAAATAATGTGATAATGCAATTCCAAGAATATCTTAATGCCACTTCACGAATTAATAGATATATTTGGAAACATCATGTAAACTTCATGAATTAATGCAACTTCCTGTAACTGTAAGCATCAAGATCAAGAAGAGGGAACATATATTTGGATAATGGATGTCTTCTCAAAATCTTGTTTATGGTCGGTATGCTCAATAAAATTTGCCTCAAAAACACCTACAAAGTTTTACCAACTATTCAAGACTTGTTATAATATGAAATTACTGAAAAATTTTCCTAGCGAATAAGATTCAATATTTAGCTATAGAGCAAAGCATTCAAGTCTATTCTACTCCAGAAAAACAAAACCTATGACACGATGCACAAAAATCAAACACAAAAAACAAGTATCACTGTACCCAAAAAAGAAACAAGACCCATGATGCAATTCTTGCTTCATTTTCTTCCATTTTCTTGTAAACCAAACAAGAAAATCGAGAAAGCAGATGATGTTTACCAAGATAATCAACGGGGCTTCTTCAGTTACAAAATCGTCCAGTAGGCATAAGAGTATCGAAATCTCGCCCGTAAAGAGGACAATTGGCACGCGCAAGAGTACCGAAGAAATCGTTGGTCCCACCGTCGACGGTCGAGTTTATTTACCCCCACTTGTTACTGGGTTTGCCTTTTGAGAGAGAGAGGAACATAGAAAGAAGATAAAAAGTTGGGACAATCGGCACGCACAAGAATATATCTTTCATAAGACCATCTCTGCCATGGATATAAAAGGGCAAGTCAAAAAATTGAGTGACATTGTCCACACAAACATAGAGTGTAGCATTTTGGCAAAATGGACTTGGACTTGATTCTTGACCACCTAACTTTTCACACTTATCACTTGCCAAAAAATATGACGTGCTCTTTATACAATAAATATGTGGTCCACACAAACATAGAGTGTAGTCTTTTGGTAATATGGACTTGGTCTTGGTCTTCAAAGAACCACCAATTAACTTTCCACGCTTATCACTTGCCAAAAAATATGATGTGCTCTTTATACAATAAACATGTGGTCCACACAGACATAGAGTGTTGTCTTTTAGCAATATGGACTTGGTCTTGGTCTTGAAAGAACCACTACCTAACTTTCCACACTTATCACTTGTCAAAAAATATGACGTGCTCTTTATACAATAAACATGTGGTCCACACAGACATAGAGTGTAGTCTTTTAGTAATATGGACTTGGTCTTGAAAGAACCACCAACTAACTTTCCACACTTACCACTTGCCCAAAAATATGACGTGTTCTTTATACAATATACATATAGTCCACACAGACATAGAGTGTAGCCTTTAGTAATATGGATTTGGTCTCGGGTAAATTAAAATTTGGTCGTTACAGATAAAAAGTGTAGTCTTTAGGAACCCCACCTTTCAAAGTGATTGGGCGAAGTACCTTTCTTCCAACATTTTTAAAGTGATAGGTTATATGACATAATCAATTAAAAGGACATAACACTAATTCTTATTCAATATCATTTACTCCATTGCATGCATAGCAATAGGGGTGTCGGGGGAAAATCGGGTCCCCATTCACCATAATAATTTGAGTAGTTTTATTTTATTTTTTTAGAATGGTTTGGAAAAAAAAAAAAACAAGGTTCATATTGGTGTGGCAGTTTTTAGGATTGTTGCTTTGGGCACAACTGATGTACATAATTTAGATTTTAATGATGGTTCTCATGCAATAGCTATTGACATTGCTATTGGAAATCTTATCCAGTTAGGAGCTGTTTTATTGAAGAATGATGTTTTGAATGTGAATAAGCACCATTGATAACGAGAAGTAGATTATACAAATTCTGTATTGGCCACCGATCCATAAAGAATGGTATAATAGTGTATGCGCATATATAAAATTACATCAACTCGATTAGCAATAAGGTATTACAAACTGAGAAATTATTTGTTACTATATGTTTTACTCACTTTTAGCTCCAAGGGAGACTCTAGGATGATAACGGCCGGTCGTTTTATGCAGACTTCACAATTGCAATATCCAAACCCGAAAATTTAAAGCAATACCCTATTGATATGATTTTTAGTACCATAGCCATTTTTTTTTTTTTTTGGGGGGCGGGGGGGGGTTGTACCATAACCAAAGCCCACAGGTACGATTTCTACCGAAACCACGGATCGAGATCCTCTATGAGGATTCTCTTTGTGAGGATCGGAAGCACTCACGACATTAGGATTAGAGGAGGCAGTGCTTGTGTGAGAGTTTGTTTTGAACAGCTGAGTTGGTATGTACCAATCAATCTATTATTCCAACTTTTCGTACTCGGAACTGTTGAAATTCTTGAGGAATTGAGAGGAATGAGGAGAGGAAGCATATAGAGAAACTAGGAAAATAAATAAATCAAAATCCATAGGATGTTTCAGTTTAAAAACCAACCCACGGGTAGAAAAAGGTTCATATTCTGGTTTATCCGTCGGTATCCGGAAAAGTTGCCATCCCTGATTTTCTTGATTAATTATTTAGCTGGAAATAAATACTCCGTACATAAGAAGAAAATACGTACTAGTGTTTGTGCCTGATGCACGGGACCACCGTTACACGTGGTACTCAAAATTTATTTTCCACCACACATGTCTTTCGGTGCATAAATTAAGACTAATGCTATTCGATACACGAGACAAAAAACAATTTGTGTGGACTCAACACTTTGTAGTGAAAACCAAACAAACGTGTGGTGAAGAAATAAGTGGGCCACCACATAAAAATGTCACTGGAGCATTGGATTACTTTTCCTCCATTCTCCTCAAATATCTCTCTCTCTCTCTCTCTCTCTCTCTCTCTCTCAATTTAAACAAATTAAAACAAAATTAAAACTCTAGAAAATTAGGGATGGAGGTTGGGAGGATTGATAAGTGTAAACACATTCCTCAGAATATTGATAGATTAGCCATACACTACCTTGTACCGAAATTTGAGAAACTTCTAAAGATGGGAGATAAATGTCAATGGCCATTTTCATTGACTAACGAAAATTCAGCAATTGGACATTCAACAATGAACAAATTCCATGAAACAACAGATTAACGTGGAAAATTCCGCAATGGTATGCAGAAAATATGCCGATGCCGTGGTTCAAATCGTACCTTCCAAATCTCAAGTATCCCGCGCTTTGTTAAAAGTATGAAAGGCAATAGTTCTCATTACCTATGCTTTGTTTGGGTTTTGGATTTCATGTCCGTCCGCAATTAAACGTGGAATAAAAGTACAATTACCACTTGCACATATTCACCATTTATAAGAAACAAACCCAAACATGACGTTTTGCAAGTTTCTAATAATTTTCTTCTCAGTTTCCTAACCCAACCAAAATAAAAGAATAAAATGTATAGATTAGGCCATTTTGTTTTTCCCGTCTAATTTTTCTCTTTCATCAATCATTATCACAAGAGGATTCTGAGAAGTGGATCACAGAGTAATTGATGAATGAATTGGTTTTGACAAAAATATGAAATAGCAGCAGTGTCATAACTACCAAATATGAGACGTTAGCAGCGGTTGCTCAACATCAATGTAAATATATTACACCACGGCTTTAAACCGTCCCTATGCGCAAAATAATTTCAAGGCCGTTGTGGCAGATTCACGAAGAAAGCATAGGTTTAGGGCTTTCCCAACAGGTATCTCCCAACGTTGCACTAGCAATGGTATAAATTCGCCAAGTCTCTAGCAGCTGTTTTAGCCATCTTTAGCAGCATTTTTGGTCGCTGCCGTGGTTTGATTTTCTTGTAGTGTGCATGCCTTGAGAGATTCTCAATATTGACAATTGGCGAAATGTCAATTGTCACAATTTCCTTACATATACGATGCTTCATCTTTCGCTAGAAACTTCTCCACCCTTAATTACTTCTTGTGGGAAGTCAAAATTCTAGATGCTAGAATAGTCTCCTTCATATGCATGCCAACAAATTCTAACCCAATGTTCACATTCCCTTAATATTCTAGCCACCTATCCATGAAGCCCTATAAATAGCCGAACTTCTATCTTTGTTTACCATGCAAATTAAACAACTAGAAACAATATGAAGAATCCCACTACCTCAATGCTTTCATTTGCTTTTCTCCTCCTGATTTCTTTTTCTTTGTCAGCTTCAGCTGATACTCACGAGGAGTTTCTTCAATGCCTTTCCCTTCATTCCCCAAACTCAACCTCGATCTCAAAACTAATTTACACCCCAAACAACACTTCATATTTATCCGTGTTAAACTTCTCCATACAAAACCTCCGGTTCACATCACCTTCAACCCCAAAACCACTAGTCATTGTCACACCATTTGACGAATCTCAAATTCAGGCAATTATCTATTGCTCCAAATACCATGGTATGCAAATTAGGGTTCGAAGTGGTGGACATGACTATGAGGGCCTTTCCTATGTGTCTGATGTCCCTTTTGTCATTCTAGATATGATAAACCTAAGTTCCATTACTGTTGATGCTGAGAGTAAAACTGCTTGGGTTGAATCTGGGGCAACTATTGGGCAACTTTACTATAGAATTGCTGAGAAAAATAAAACCCTAGGGTTTCCCGCCGGTGTTTGCCCTACTGTGGGTGTCGGTGGTCACTTTAGTGGGGGAGGGTATGGCCTATATGTTGCGAAAATATGGTCTTGCGGCTGATAATGTCATTGATGCTCGAATCGTCGATGTCAATGGACAAGTTCTTGATAGGAAATCCATGGGGGAAGACCTATTTTGGGCCATTAGAGGTGGTGGGGGTGCTAGTTTTGGAGTCATTCTAGCATGGAAAGTAAATTTGGTCACTGTTCCATCAACTGTGACTGTTTTTACTATTGCCATGACATTAGACCAAAATGCTACCAATCTTATCTATAAGTGGCAGCATATTGCTCCCAAATTCCCTGAAGATCTATTCATTAGAATTCTTATTAGAAGGGTGAATTCTAGTGAAAACGGAAAGTGGACAATTCAAGCCTCTTTCAACTCCTTGTACCTTGGGGGAATCAGTAACTTGATTCCATTGATGCAAGAACACTTCCCAGAGTTAGGTTTGACGGAAGAAGACTGCACTGAGATGAGCTGGATTGAATCCATCCTCTATTTCGCGGGTTTTTCCACTGGTGAATCCCTTGATGTCCTTTTGGATAGGACTCCTCTCACAAGACAATACTTCAAGGCAAAATCAGACTATGTTAAGGAGCCAATTCCGGTATTTGGATTGGAAGGGATTTGGAGAATGTTTTACGAAGATGAGGGGGAACTAGCAGAAATGATCTTGAGTCCGTATGGTGGAAAGATGGATGAGATTGCGGAGTCTGCAATCCCTTTCCCACACAGAAAGGGAAATCTCTACAAGATCCAGCATTTAGTTTACTGGAATGAAGAAGGGGAAGAGGTATCACAAAGGCATATAAGTTGGATTAGAAGGCTTTACAGTTATATGGCGCCCTATGTTTCTAGATTTCCAAGAGCTGCATATATTAATTATAGAGACCTCGATGTTGGAGTCAACAATAACAAAGGAAACACAAGCTATGCACAAGCAAGCATTTGGGGGATCAAGTATTTCAAGAACAACTTCAACAGATTGGTGCAAGTCAAGACCAAAGTTGATCCTGGAAATTTCTTTAGAAATGAACAAAGCATTCCTCCTTTCTCGGCATGGTGGAAGAAGGGTGACTAGGGAGCCCTTGGCAGAGCAAATTAGTATCATTTGTGAATAAAAGTAAATAAAAACCATATGGTTCGTCATGTAATCTTATATAAGATGCTATGAATGTTAATTTGTTTTGTGTATCATAGTCACTATAAATAAAATTTAGTTGTTGATTGTATTCTATCTTCTTTTGCTATGTAAAACACTAGTTTGAAATGTTTCTTGTTAGTGCAAGGATGGAACATAATGGGGACTACTTCTACGTTTGCTTATCTTTCTCACACACCGATGCAAATACACACAAAAGATAACTATAATGCAAGACCAAAATTACCACAATTAAAGTACGTAGAAAATAAGGAATACCTATGGTGCTTCAAAAACGCCCCTAAAAAAAATTTAGTATGTACATTGAAAAGGAAAAAGAAAGGAATGCGTTAGAAGAATATTTAAAAAAAATAAAAATGCTTTTCAAGCACAATACTTTCTTGCCAATAAACTCTAGGATGCAATAAAGCCTATGAATTAAACATGCTACACTAGACTTCGATTATGATCATCAATTTACTGTTTTTTGCGCTTGGATTATTAATTTTTACCAAAGAAAAGGATAAGAAAAATTCCGAAAGAAAGAACGAAAGGACGAACACGAAGGAATGGTATCTATATATTCATTGCCCGCAGTGGTTGTTTCTCCTTGACTTTTATCACAGTACTGTATACAACATGAGCGGTCCCCCTGATGACCACTCTGCAAGGCTCTACGATAAATACAAAGAGGTTCTCGAATAATACATCAGTTCATCGGTGAGGAAACTTGTACATTGCCGCATGTTTTTTTTCCTCATGTGAAGGTTCCTTGATGGTAACTGTTAAGCGTTCGTTTCCAGGGTGGGGACGTGATGCAGTTGTATAGATGTGTGTTTAGGGTGCTCCTGTCTGTTCAAGTTTTTTTTTTTTTTTGATCAGCCCTGTCTGTTCAAGTTGTTCGACAAATCTCAAAATTTTAGATTATGGCTGAAGGAAGTCATGCCTTGTATCTGCTTAATTCGATCCCTGCAGTTCTTCACATTTTATTTTCGTATATTTCATTTGTTATTCAAAACTCATATGCACTTTATATTCTTTGTTAGGTGCTACCATCCTTGCGGGAGAAGCATGATGAGTTTATGTTGAGGGAGCTCATGAAAAGATGGGCAAATCATAAAGATATGGTCATGTTGCTTTCCAAAATTTTCCATTACCTTGATTGCTACTTTGTTCTGAGGAGGGTTCTTCCTCCTCTCAATGCAGTCGGGTTCACTTGCTTCCGTGACCTAGTTTGTCATGAGTTGATATATATTATGCTATAGGTTCTTATAGTATGTTGGTGTGATTTGTAAATCTGCGACTATAGTGGCTACAGTTACAGACATTCTTGGGCAATTTTCTGAATTTCAGGTTTACCGAGAGTTGAAGGGTGAAGTTCGAGATGCTGTCATCACGCTGGTAAGTTCATTGCTTCAAGCAAAGCATAGTTCTTTCCATTGAAAGCAATTGACGTTTCAAAATGCTTCTGGACCAGATTGACCGAGAACGTGAGGGGGAACAAATTGACCGAGCTTTATTGAAGAATGTTCTGGATTTTTTTTGTTGAGATCGGAATGGGACAAATGGTGGATTATGAAAACGACTTTGAAGACGACATGCTTAAGGATTCTGCCTCTTATTATTCTCGGAAAGCCTCAAATTGGATTGTTGAAGATTCTTGTCCTGATTACATGTTGAGAAGGTAAAAAAGTCGACCTTTCTAGTGCAATACTCAGTACGTACGCAATTTCATGATGAATTAACGCGGATTGAATCTGATAACCCTATGGAAACAATAGGTTGAGCAGTGCTTGGAAAAAGAGAGGGATAGAGTGTCCCATTATCTGCACTCAAGCAGCGAGCAAAAGCTAGCCGAGGCTAGATTTTGGGAATTGATATTCGCTCTCCAAGTGTTTCTGTAGCTTGTCCGAAAATTAGCCTATGAAAATTCTATAGAAATTTCAGAATTTCTCCACTAGACTTCGAGTCTGTGGACAATTTTGTACAGGACAGAGATTTTCATTGATCGACATTTTTTCGATGTTATTACTACTAGACATGTCATGGGCTAAGAGCACCAAAAGCAGTCTATAAATCAGTATTATAGCCCATATTCAACTTTTTTCTACCTGTGTTCACTCCTTAATTTCGTGGATCCAAATATTGTGTGTGCTTGAGTGATTTCCAATGGTACGACTGTTTATTGTCATGACAAAGCGTTAGGGGAATCAGCTTTGTTGTACCATAGGACTTTATTGTCATGACAAAGCGTTGGAGGAATCTTTATGAATTAAACATGTCTCATTATAGAAAGATTGTACGCCTCCTTGACAAAGCAAGAGGGGGTAAATCCGCTAAGTCCAACTAATCCCGACCCGTTTTCCCTAAAAAAGCTAACCAATGAGGACGGACTGCTTGCGATACATTATTCGGAAAGGCTCTGTTGAAGAGAAGAAAACTTGAACATTCTCCGAGCAGATACCATAGGCTGCAAAAATGGGGTTTTAATTGCAAACAACTTCATGCATGAAAAATAGATAGTTTCTCCAACATATGCACGAAGGTTCCCTCCAAGTGTTTCTGTAGCTTGTCCGAAAATCAAACAGTCGCTTCTCCTTCATTATCAATAGGAAGTGTGCTGTTATGCTTCCCCCTTCAGCAGACTTGGCTAACAAAATTGGCCTTTTTCCAGTAAGGAGCTCAACAAGTACCACTCCAAAACTGTAACCGTCGCTCTTTTATGTGAATTGGCTCGATTGGAAGTACTCCGGATCCAAGTAGACGAAGGAACCCTGCACTGCTGTGGTCAAGTGAGTTTTATCACAGAAATTGACCTTGAAATGCCAAAATCAGAGACTTTTGCTCTGAATTTATCATCCAAGAGTATGTTTGCAGACTTGATGTCCCGATGGTAGATGGCTATGGAAGGTGCTGAGTGAAGGTAAGATAGAGTTCCTGCAATTTCTGTAGCGATCTGTAATCGCAAATCCCAGGTAATAGGGAACTCTTCAATTTGGTCATGGATATACTGGAAAGGGTTCCATTAGGGATGAATTCATAAACCAGCATAGGAACTTCTGTCTCCAAACAACATCCAAATAGCTTAACAACAAACGACCATGCCATTTTTTTTTGAAGAATTTTTCTTTGAGCTTTGCTTTATTTCTTCTATTGACTTCTCGGTACAACCACCACATACAAATTAGTAGAAGTAACACTCCAACACCTGAGAAAGTACCTGAGAAGGTGGACAAAGTAGTAAGGCTTATTTAGCTGACTTTACAAAGAAATAGAGAAAGTCCATCTTTTTTTTGAAACGGGAAAGTCCATCTTACTCATACAACAAAGCCGATGGATATAGAACATTTATCGGTTTTATCTTGGTTCTATTGACCATATAACCATCACAAAACCGAAATTAACTTATGTACCGTATAAAATAGACAGAATCGATAAAATTAGACGCAAGGAACATCTTGTTTCAGTGAAATTTAAATGCGTTTTCTGATTGAACATAATTGTGGTGTTGTAGTACTATTAAAATATGGCAATGAGTCAGGAAGAAGCTTACTTGCAATAATCACTTTGGCCCGAGAATTGCCGTTGTTTATTATCAAGACGACATGTTGGAGCAATCAGTAACCATGCGTTGAAGAAAAGTAAACAAGAACAAAATGCTCCCTCCCAGTGTCTCTCTAGCTTGTCCGAAAATTAAGGTTTTGGTGAATTCAAGATGAATTATTTGGATGGTTTTGCAATAACATAATGGTTCCTAGTCACAAATATAGAAACGAAAATAAAAGAATCACAAGCAACACAAGTTGTAAAATGGTCGAGAGGCCGAGTGGAAGAAAAATTCAACCATACACAAAGCATTACAATGCTAAAATCCCCTAAAGCAGCCTTTATTCTATTGCACACTTTGCAAAGTGTTGGAGAGAGATCGATACACTTATTTCTAACAAGCCTTTCAATTACTTCGAGCATCAATTGTAGAGTATGATACAAGATAGAGGATTTGTCAAGCAACAGAGGTTGGATATCCATTGTGCGATGAAATGAACTTGTCGAAGTAGAAGTAGCCTCCCAAGGTCCAGTAAGGTCATCCTCTGTTGCATATTCAACGTTATCATGACTTTGTTTAACAGTGCCGGTTGCCCCATTTGACATTGCGATCCCATCCAACTCCATTACAACCTCTTTCATTGTCGGTCTGCTCCTTCCATTCAAGTACAAGCATCTTTTCGGGATATTAGCGAATGCCAAAATCTCTTCTTTTCCACCCTCTTTCACAACTCGAGCATCGAGAATATCATACAACCGGTTCTCTTTCATTGTCAATCGGAAGTATGCTGTTAGGCTTCCCCCTCCATTAGACTTGCCTAACAAAATCGATTTTTTTCCAGTAAGGAGCTCATCAAGTACCACCCCAAAGCTGTAAATATCGCTCTTTTCTGTGAATTGGTTGGATTGGAAGAACTCCGGATCCAAGTAGCCGAAGGTACCCTGCACTGCTGTGGTCAAGTGAGTTTTATCAATAGAAATTGACCTTGAAATGCCAAAATCGGAGACTTTTGCTCTGAATTTTTCATCCAAGAGTATGTTTGTGGACTTGATGTCCCGATGGTAGATGGCTATGGAAGCTGCCGAGTGAAGGTAAGATAGAGCTCCTGCCATTTCTGTAGCGATTCGTAATTGCAAATCCCAGGTTAGAGGGGACTCTTCATTTTGGTCGTGGATATAGTCAAGAAGGGTTCCATTAGGGATGAATTCATAAACTAGCATAGGAACTTCTATCTCCAAATAGCTCAACAACATTTCTTTGGTTTATTTGGGATAAAATGACCACCTCATTGATAAATTGCTCAGGTTTGCCGTCATTCACTACTTTTGACTTTTTACAATTCTTCCATCTGGTAACATCCCTTTATAAACAGTCCTTCGGCCTTCCTTGCCGAGGATTCGATTAGCATTGTAATTGTTCGTCGCCTTCTCTAACTCCTTTGATGTGAATAACTTGGTTGTCTCAAAATTACCCTCGTCTGACGATAACTGCTGCTGTAGTAGATAACTGCTATTGTAGTAACAAACCACCATTTCGTTTGAAGAATTTTTCCTTGAGCTTTGCTTCCTTTCTTCTATTAACTTCTCGGCACAACCACCACACACAAATAAGAAAAAGTAATACTCCAAGACCTGAGCAAGTCCCTGAAAAAGGTGAACAAACCAGTAAGGCTCATTTAGCTGACTTCGCAAAGAAATAGGGAAAGTCTATCTTATTCATACAACGAAGCCTATGGATATACAAGAGTTAGCTATTGCAGCAGGCCGAGCCAAATGGCTTGTGCCATACCGAACGAGATCTAGCGGTCCAATCTAGTCCGAGGCATTTACCTTAACGGCTTGGCAAACCGACGGTCTTGTATCAAAGTCTCCGTCACAGTCTGTCAACATGATTCGCTCGGCCCACCAACGCTTCGACGGTCGGTTATTACGTTCGGCTTTGAATGAACGTGAGGGGCCAAGATTCCAGCTCACCCACGTTGGAAAAGCAGCCGTGGCGATGATGACGTTCGTGACGTCAGTTGAACGGTTATCGAGATAACAATGGGAGCACATGAAGATGCCAGCTCATCCTACAAATGGTTACGAAACCCTAATGTGACGCAAGGATGACGTCAGCCGACGCATGTCGTGCGTACGTACAATCTTGGAGGCCAAGCTCAGAGTTCCCTATAAATATCTTACTATACCTTCTTGGAAGAGGTACGTTCTACATAACCCTAAAACCCGAGCTCTTGGTCTTTCATTTTCTCTGCAAGTGTACTGATTCTTGCACCAAGGGCTATTCCGAAAAACCTCCGGTGTGGTCTCTAGTCGTGCTCTCTTTTGCAGGCTAGGAAAAGATCATGAGCTAATCTCAAACCCCAGATCCAAAGGAGCGAACCATTTTGATCGGAGCCTCACAATTTGATGAACCCGACGTGAGACCTTTTTCTCAGATCCACGGCGGCTCCTTCGTTGTTCTTCCTTTCATTCGTTCTCTAAACTTCTTTCCACCACATTTCCACTCTACGAAATGGGAGAAGCACCTCCTCATTTTCAACCCTTTAACCCTTTTTTGCAAATCATCTCTGAAACTGGCATCAACACTGCCTCCCTATCTCACCCCCTGGATTTACTCCTCCTGGCGTAAGCACCTTCGTTCAACGTCCGGTGGGAATGAGTGAGGATGCTCTAGCCTACGTCCAAATGCTGGAACAACAACAGGAGCAAACAAATGCTGATGTTACTATTCCCAAGATGGAGATCGCAAGAATCAAAGCAAAGGAACGTCCGACGGCCTCTCACTCTGGCTCTCAAGGAATGCGCTAGCGCGGAAAATTACCGCCGCCACCTCCCTTGGTCGTGACATAGAACCACATCGTCTTTCGGTCCATGACCGCCTGGACCCACCACTAACGGACAACCGAGCCGGGGACAGCGCTCGCTTTAGGCAGCAATGTTCCCCGGTTCATCAGCGTCTAGGTAATGGTGTGGGACATAGAGGCAGAGGAAGACGTCGGGAGGGAAGCCCACATACTATTTACTCGAGCTCGTTGGCAGGAAACGAGTATTCTCAAGGCTCCCAAAGTTACGACACTTTGGAGCTGGATGACAATAATCAGGCAATCATACCTTACGAGTCTGGACGGCACAAGAGCCGAACGTCTCGAAGGAACGGGAAAGATCTCGAGGGCTATCCTGTAGAACACGAAGAATTCCCTCGGGAAACAGCCAACGTTGGACGCACGACAGACTCAAGGAAATTTCCTCGAGAAAGAAGCGTAAGTGTGGTAGTTCGGCACGATGACCAGCCAAGCCACCGCAGGGTTTATCGTACCTTGAACCTGCCTGAGGAGGATCGGCCAAAAGTACCCATTGACAAACGGGATAGAACATACCAGCGTCGGCACGAGGACACGATCGACAAGTAAAAGGATTACCGAGCCTCTAAAAAGTCTCGAAGTGGTAAAGACAGACGTCCGCCTAGGCCGACCCACGAATACCAGTTGAAAAAATTGTCCGAATCTCCCTTTTTGGCCAAAATTCAAGCCACTCTGCCGAAGCCTGGAGTCCACCTCCCGAAGTTCCAGAAGTTTGATCCTAGCACGACCGAGGCCTACACCCACCTCATCAGTTACCACAGCACGATTTCCTGCGTAATCGACGATGATGCTATTATGTGTAAGGCGTTTCCCTCTAGCCTGGGGCGCCTCAGCCTGTTGTGGTTCAATCAGTTAGAAGTAGGATCGATCCATAGTTTTAAAGAGCTTGAGTGAGCCTTTAACTATCGGTTCATCACAAGCAACAAGCAGGCAAAAGAGGAAAACGCCTTGGCACAAATGAGGATGAGGCCAGGCGAGACGCTCCGGAAGTATGCCGAGCGTTATTGGCAGTTGTTCAATGAGATACCAGGCGTTGACTAGTACTGGGCAACAAGAAACTTTAAGAATGGATTGGAAACAGGCAGTAAGATCCTAGATGAGCTAGAAATCTGGGCTCCCCATGGAATGAACGAGCTCATGACGACGGTCGAGCAATTCTGTTCCTACTAAGAGTTCCTCATCGAGCGAGAACTCCAGAGTGGACAAACTCCTACCGTACCTCAACCACTTCATGTCCTTACTCCTTAAATTGTGGCCCCAAAACCCGTGGTTGCAGCTCAGCCAAAGAAGCAAGTCAACATGATAAAGTTGGCAAAAAAGAAGGCTCTAAAGGCTCACGATTACGTAGCCGAGACTACGGTGTTCAAAGAACCAATCTATTTTCTCCTCCGTACCCTGGAGCGAGAGCAATTCTTTGTTTGGCCGCATACCATTACACCATTTGACCGAGTAAGAGTTTGAGAGCTCAATTCCTCTTGCATTACACCATTCATAACAGCCGTTAGATCTCTCTCTCTCTTTACAATGAGCAGACCACGTGGCATCAATCTAAATGGCAAAAACTATTTCCTCACTTACCCCCACTGCAATATTTCTATCACAGAAGCCCTCGATCAAATAAGAAACACCACAGGAGCAACAAACAAGAAATACATTCGTGTAGCAAGAGAATTACACCAAGATGGGCAACCTCATCTCCACGCATTGGTGCAATACGAAGGGCGATTCCAAGTCACAAATCCACATCATTTCAACCTCACATCCCCAACTTGTTCAAAGCAATTTCACCCCAACATCCTAGTTGCCAAATCAAGTTCCGATGTTAAGTCCTATATCGAGAAAGGGGGAGACTACGAAGAATGGGGAACATTTCAAATAGACGGACGATCTGCTCGAGGAAGTCCCCATTGAATCGCTGAAGTATACGCAGAGGCCCTAAATGCACCCAGTAAGTCTGCTGCATTACAAATCATAAAAGAGAAAGACCCAAAATCGTACGTTTTACAATTTCACAATATCAATTCAAATTTTGACAGAATATTTGCAGTCCCTATTCCACCTTACATCAATCCATATAACCCAGAATCATTCAACCAGGTTCCTCAAGAAATGCTTGATTGGGTTCAAAATAACGTAAAGGATTCCGCTGCGCGGCCAGACAGACCCAAAAGCATTTTTATTGAGGGCCCAAGTAGGGTGGGGAAAACTAAATGGGCCCGATCCCTAGGCCCACATAATTATTTATCTGGTCATTTAGATTTAAATCCTAGAGTGTATTCAAATAATGCATGGTATAACGTCATTGATGACATACCACCGCACTACCTTTTCTCAAAGCACTGGAAACAATTTATTGGGGCCCAACAAGGCTGGCTGACAAATTGCAAGTACGGTAGACCAGTTCAAATTAAAGGCGGGATTCCAACAATCGTGCTCTGCAATCCTGACGTCCGGTCAAGTTTCAAATTCTACCTCGATAAAGAGGACAATTCTGGACTCAAAGAGTGGACACTCCTCAATTCAAATTTCGTAATTCTAGATGGGACGCCACTCTATACCCAAACTCAAGAGCCCCCCCAGCCAGAAACCACTTCACAGAGCATCGAAAATCAGGAGGAGGCGACTTGATTGTCAGTGTGGTTGCACAATATACTTCAAGGTAGAGTGTGCAAATCATGGATTCTCGCACAGAGGAACCCATTACTGTCTTTCAATCAACTACTGGCGTCTACTACTGGGAACTTTCGAAAAGTCCCCTCTTGTTCAAAGTCAGCAACCTCACAACAACAATATCACCCCCCTTCTATCAAATATGCAATCTACAAATCCGGTTCAACCACAACCTGAAGAAAGCGTTGGATCTTCACCAATGCTATCTCAATTTCCGGGTCTGCACGACATCGAAGACATCTTCAGAGGATGCCTTGCGTCATTTCAGTTTTGGATTTGTAACTATTTACATAACTTAGGAGTTATTTCCATTGACAATGTAATTCGTGCTGTTTCCAGTTTGTATGAGAGAAAGTTCATCAAAGAGATTCAAGACGATGAACACATAATAAAATTCAACCTTTATTAGTGGAAATACACTATGCGTACATTCACTTCACCTTCCATGTGCACTTCTGAATTAAAGCGGGCTACTTTAATTTGAAACCGAAGGTCGAGATTTACAGCAGGAGAATAACTGGGACGTTTTGTCCCGCAGGGCTCCCTTGGCATTATATTAAGTGTGTTCAAAATGGCCGTCATAACGTGGCCCCTACTTGTCTGGGTTCAGAATGGACATTTGGTTCCATATAACATACTTTATCATTCGGGTGGCAGTATCGTAAATATCGTGTGATGGAATTATGGGCCGGGTCCATACAGATTCGATTATAAATGGGCCTATGAGCAATACTCATCGCTTCGCCATGACGTGCGCTGTTTTTTGGGCTTTCGACGATGTTTGGGCCTTCAAAATGCCATATTATATTGGTTTTGAAATATGTATTAAATTCGTGTTCTACAATTAACGCATCCTATATGACGATTTTAACTATAACATGGAATATGTTTGCATGATAACTGTCATAGTCAATTGTTAACAGATAACAAATATACTGCGATTCGGAACTTGGAATTAAAACTCATCTTTCATTACAAGATACTCAGCCTCTTGGCGAAAGGATTTACACCAACGCCATTCTTCCAGAACCGGATTTAATAGCAACAATAAACGACGACGTTTAGGAGACGGGAGAGGGGTCAGAGGGCACAGACCCTGTAATCTCTTTCTCAGGAACGACATAACCAGACTCCTTTAATCCCTAAAAGACAAAATCCAACTCGTGTTGAAGTTGGTTTAACCAAACAATTAAACCAAGACCACCCAAATTATTTTCCAAACCCAAACAACCTCGACTAATTTCTCGAAGAAAATCTTTTGCTGCGTATTTACCCTCATTAAAGTGCAACTCTAAATCAAAATCCATGTTTCAAAAGTAAAAGGGTTCAAACGGCTTTTAAAATGGTCCTTATGGACCAAGAAACAATAATTAAGGCCCACACGCACCTGCTGATTGGACAGGGAACCACTTTAATAATTACAGTTGTAACCGTACATACCAATGCGCCGCCCGCACGGTAATATTAAACGTGCGGGCCCAGGGGGGGGGGGACAGCTGGAACTCCTGTAATCTTCTACTATATAATGCATACCATTACACCATTTGACCGAGTAAGAGTTTGAGAGCTCAATTCCTCTTGCATTACACCATTCATAACAGCCGTTAGATCTCTCTCTCTCTCTACGATGACCAGACCACGTGGCATCAATCTAAACGGCAAAAACTATTTCCTCACTTACCCCCACTGCAATATTTCTATCACAGAAGCCCTCGATCAAATAAGAAACACCACATGAGCAACAAACAAGAAATACATTCGTGTAGCAAGAGAATTACACCAAGATGGGCAACCTCATCTCCACGCATTGGTGCAATACGATGGGCGATTCCAAGTCACACCACATCATTTCAACCTCACATCCCCAACTTGTTCAATGCAATTTCACCCCAACATCCTAGTTGCTAAATCGAGTTCCGATGTTAAGTCCTATATCGAGAAAGGGGGAGACTACGAAGAATGGGGAACATTTCAAATAGACGGACGATCTGCTCGAAGAAGTCCCCATTCAATCGCTGAAGTATACGCCGAGGCCCAAAATGCACCCAGTAAGTCTGCTGCATTACAAATCATAATAGAGAAAGACCCAAAATCGTACGTTTTACAATTTCACAATATCAATTCAAATTTTGACAGAATATTTGCAGTCCCTATTCCACCTTACATCAATCCATATAACCCAGAATCAATCAACCAGGTTCCTCAAGAAATGCTTCATTGGGTTCAAAATAACGTAAAGGATTCCACTGCGCGGCCAGACAAACCCAAAAGCATTATTATTGAGGGCCCAAGTAGGGTGGGGAAAACTCAATGGGCCCGATCCCTAGGCCCACATAATTATTTATCTGATCATTTAGATTTAAATCCTAGAGTGTATTCAAATAATGCATGGTATAACGTCATTGATGACATACCACTGCACTACCTTTTCTTAAAGCATTGGAATCAATTTATTGGGGCCCAACAAGGCTGGCTGACAAATTGCAAGTACGGTAGACCAGTTCAAATTAAAGGCGGGATTCCAACAATCGTGCTCTGCAATCCTGACGTCCGGTCAAGTTTCAAATTCTACCTCGATAAAGAGGACAATTCTGGACTCAAAGAGTGGACACTCCTCAATTCAAATTTCGTAATTCTAGATGGGACGCCACTCTATACCCAAACTCAAGAGCCCCCCCAGCCAGAAACCACTTCACAGAGCATCGAAAATCAGGAGGAGGCGACTTGATTGTCAGTGTGGTTGCACAATATACTTCAAGGTAGAGTGTGCAAATCATGGATTCTCGCACAGAGGAACCCATTACTGTCTTTCAATCAACTACTGGCGTCTACTACTGGGAACTTTCGAAAAGTCCCCTCTTGTTCAAAGTCAGCAACCTCACAACAACAATATCACCCCCCTTCTATCAAATATGCAATCTACAAATCCGGTTCAACCACAACCTGAAGAAAGCGTTGGATCTTCACCAATGCTATCTCAATTTCCGGGTCTGCACGACATCGAAGACATCTTCAGAGGATGCCTTGCGTCTCCGATTTCAGTTTTGGATTTGTAACTATTTACATAACTTAGGAGTTATTTCCATTGACAATGTAATTCGTGCTGTTTCCAGTTTGTATGAGAGAAAGTTCATCAAAGAGATTCAAGACGATGAACACATAATAAAATTCAACCTTTATTAGTGGAAATACACTATGCGTACATTCACTTCACCTTCCATGTGCACTTCTGAATTAAAGCGGGCTACTTTAATTTGAAACCGAAGGTCGAGATTTACAGCAGGAGAATAACTGGGACGTTTTGTCCCGCAAGGCTCCCTTGGCATTATATTAAGTGTGTTCAAAATGGCCGTCATAACGTGGCCCCTACTTGTCTGGGTTCAGAATGGACATTTGGTTCCATATAACATACTTTATCATTCGGGTGGCAGTATCGTAAATATCGTGTGATGGAATTATGGGCCGGGTCCATACAGATTCGATTATAAATGGGCCTATGAGCAATACTCATCGCTTCGCCATGACGTGCGCTGTTTTTTGGGCTTTCGACGATGTTTGGGCCTTCAAAATGCCATATTATATTGGTTTTGAAATATGTATTAAATTCGTGTTCTACAATTAACGCATCCTATATGACGATTTTAACTATAACATGGAATATGTTTGCATGATAACTGTCATAGTCAATTGTTAACAGATAACAAATATACTGCGATTCGGAACTTGGAATTAAAACTCATCTTTCATTACAAGATACTCAGTCTGCTGGCGAAAGGATTTACACCAACGCCATTCTTCCAGAACGGATTTAATAGCAACAATAAACGACGACGTTTAGGAGACGGGAGAGGGGTCAGAGGGCACAGACCCTGTAATCTCTTTCTCAGGAACGACATAACCAGACTCCTTTAATCCCTAAAAGACAAAATCCAACTCGTGTTGAAGTTGGTTTAACCAAACAATTAAACCAAGACCACCCAAATTATTTTCCAAACCCAAACAACCTCGACTAATTTCTCGAAGAAAATCTTTTGCTGCGTATTTACCCTCATTAAAGTGCAACTCTAAATCAAAATCCATGTTTCAAAAGTAAAAGGGTTCAAACGGCTTTTAAAATGGTCCTTATGGACCAAGAAACAATAATTAAGGCCCACACGCACCTGCTGATTGGACAGGGAACCACTTTAATAATTACAGTTGTAACCGTACATACCAATGCGCCGCCCGCACGGTAATATTAAACGTGCGGGCCCAGGGGGGACAGCGGGAACTCCTGTAATCTTCTACTATATAATGCATACCATTACACCATTTGACCGAGTAAGAGTTTGAGAGCTCAATTCCTCTTGCATTACACCATTCATAACAGCCGTTAGATCTCTCTCTCTCTCTACGATGACCAGACCACGTGGCATCAATCTAAACGGCAAAAACTATTTCCTCACTTACCCCCACTCCAATATTTCTATCACAGAAGCCCTCGATCAAATAAGAAACACCACATGAGCAACAAACAAGAAATACATTCGTGTAGCAAGAGAATTACACCAAGATGGGCAACCTCATCTCCACGCATTGGTGCAATACGATGGGCGATTCCAAGTCACACCACATCATTTCAACCTCACATCCCCAACTTGTTCAATGCAATTTCACCCCAACATCCTAGTTGCTAAATCGAGTTCCGATGTTAAGTCCTATATCGAGAAAGGGGGAGACTACGAAGAATGGGGAACATTTCAAATAGACGGACGATCTGCTCGAAGAAGTCCCCATTCAATCGCTGAAGTATACGCCGAGGCCCAAAATGCACCCAGTAAGTCTGCTGCATTACAAATCATAATAGAGAAAGACCCAAAATCGTACGTTTTACAATTTCACAATATCAATTCAAATTTTGACAGAATATTTGCAGTCCCTATTCCACCTTACATCAATCCATATAACCCAGAATCAATCAACCAGGTTCCTCAAGAAATGCTTCATTGGGTTCAAAATAACGTAAAGGATTCCACTGCGCGGCCAGACAAACCCAAAAGCATTATTATTGAGGGCCCAAGTAGGGTGGGGAAAACTCAATGGGCCCGATCCCTAGGCCCACATAATTATTTATCTGATCATTTAGATTTAAATCCTAGAGTGTATTCAAATAATGCATGGTATAACGTCATTGATGACATACCACTGCACTACCTTTTCTTAAAGCATTGGAATCAATTTATTGGGGCCTAACAAGGCTGGCTGACAAATTGCAAGTACGGTAGACCAGTTCAAATTAAAGGCGGGATTCCAACAATCGTGCTCTGCAATCCTGACGTCCAATCAAGTTTTCTCATTCCATATAGGGACTATTTCTTTAGTTATCTTGATCTCCTTTCTCTTCTCGAATATTCCTACCGCCTTATTACTTAAGGCTATCTCTTTCTAGAGGATCCCTGGACTTTACTAATGGCTTGAACCGTTGACTTCTCATATCACTGGTCCACACTGCCGAACAGATAACCCAGACCAAGGACTTCACTTGTTACTGGTCCATATCGCCGATCACCGCCCTTATCCGTTGCGTACCTGCTTCATTTATCACGTGTTCCTTGTACCACGTGTTCGGCCACCAGTTGTGCCTGTTTGGTAATACCTCCCTACATTTAGCAATATGGACTTGGTCTTGAAAGAACCTCCACCTAACTTTCCACGCTTACCACTTACCCAAAAATATGACGTGCTCTTTATACAACAAACATATGGTCCACAAAGAAATACAATGTAGTCTTTTAGCAATATGGACTTGGTCTTGAAATAACCTCCACCTAAATTTCCACGCTTACCACTTACCCAAAAATTTGACGTGCTCTTTATACAATAAACATATGGTCCACAAAGACATACAATGTAGTCTTTTAGCAATATGGACTTGGTCTTGGAAGAACCTCCACCTAACTTTTCACGCTTACCACTTGCCCAAATCTATGTCCACACAGATATAGAGTGTAGTCTTTTAGCAATATGGATTTGTTCTTGGTCTTGAAAGAACCACCAACTAACTTTTCACGCTTACCACTTGCCCAAAAATATGACGTGCTCTTTATATAATAAACATATGGTCCACATAGACATAGAGTGTAGCCTTTTAGCAATATGGATTTGGTCTCGGGTAAATTAAAATTTGGTCGTTAAAGATAAAAAGTGTAGTCTTTAAGAACCATAGACTGTTTTCATATATGACGTGGTCCATAAGACGTGGGACATGATGGTCTTTTGCGATGTAATAGAAGAAAGTCTTTTGTATCTTTTTATTTGCCCTTTTTGGCCCAAGTAAAGTTGGTTGAGGTTGCATGGAAGATAGGTCCCATTGGGGAGACGTAAAAGCCGACAAAGTACATAATTCCTACATAAATAATGAGGATAATTGCAACCAAACAAGTTACTAGCCATTACTCATTCATTACTGTGAAAGGAAAAATTCATGGAGTCTGATACATGACAAAAGCTATTCTAGAGGTTCAAAACATACTTAGAACTACCAAATGGTTACAGACTCAAAATCTTAACAAGACAGTCTCCCTACGAAACTATAAAAACAAAACTGAAACACCAAATTTTCTTCATCATTCGTCTAACTTCAAATTCTCTTTATCACAGTAAAAAGATGTCTTCAATATCATCAAATAAACCTGCAAATACAATAACGCCAAATGGACGTGTTAACATTGCGACAAAAAAAGAACACACTTGTAGAAGAAAACACAACAAGAAGAGGGAAACAAGAACCATGAAAGAACCTGAAATAACAGAGTACATTTTTTCTTTCAAAAAAAATAGAGTATATTTCAAGTGATCCATTGTCTAATTCGTTTCGTAGCTTATTGGCCTGAGATTCGATCGCCCTGGAATTCAGTTCCGTAGGGAAATCAAGATACTCGTATTCGTCTTTTCAGACATGTCGAATGTAAAATCACCATACCTACTTGTTCTTTCATCATCTCTTTATCGGTATCACAATTAAAGGGACTCGTGGACAAAGGTATTGCCCATTCTATATGAAGAAACCTCTGGAAAATCATGTCCTGATACAGACTATTTTGTAACATAAGTGTTGTAGATTAGTATATGTGAACAAGGGTATGACATCATAGGGACAAATATAGTACCCTTGCCCCTCCAAGAACCATGGTAGTGGCGCAAAAGATCTCATGTACAAGTGCCAATACAAAGGTGAAAACGTGCAGCTGATGTAATCCTTCTATTGATAGGAGGGGTACCTTTCCCTGAGTACAAGAAGAATCAATGATATGCCACCATTAGTTGTTGTGATGAGAGCTTATAAAATACATTATATAGGGAACTATGAATCACCCAAGCTAATTAGAAAACCACCCAAGCTGACTTCATTCAAATTCATATAAATCAGCCAATTAGAACTTCATTAACAGGGAACTATATGAAATCAACAATATACTAATATAGTTCGTTGAGGCATATCTACAAACACAAGGAAGCACTTAACAGGAAAAAAAACACATTAGCCGAACTATGATGGACACAGATAGCACTAATTAGTCATCTTGTTATAGTTTTATTAAACCCATGAAACGATTCCATTTCCTAACATTAAGTGGAAAAAGATAAGACGAGGTGGATGAAAAGCAGCAGATATAACCTGAGAGAGAAACAGAATATGAAAAACATCCACAGTTACATTCAAACCTGAATATGAAAAGCAAAATAATGTGATAATGCAATTCCAAGAATATCTTAATGCCACTTCACGAATTAATAGATATATTTGGAAACATCATGTAAACTTCATGAATTAATGCAACTTCAGGTAACTGTAAGCATCAAGATCAAGAAGAGGGAACATATATTTGGATAATGGATGTCTTCTCAAAATCTTGTTTATGGTCGGTATGCTCAATAAAATTTGCCTCAAAAACACCTACAAAGTTTTACCAACTATTCAAGACTTGTTATAATATGAAATTACTGGAAAATTTTCCTAGCGAATAAGATTCAATATTCAGCTACAGAGCAAAGCATTCAAGTCTATTCTACTCCAGAAAAACAAAACCTATGACACGATGCACAAAAATCAAACACAAAAAACAAGTATCACTGTACCCAAAAAAGAAACAAGACCCATGATGCAATTCTTGCTTCATTTTCTTCCATTTTCTTGTAAACGAAATAAGAAAATCGAGAAAGCAGATGATGTTTACCAAGATAATCAACGGGGCTTCTCCAGTTACAAAAACGTCCAGTAGGCATAAGAGTATCGAAATCTCGCCCGTAGGGAGGACAATCGGCACGCGCAAGAGTACCGAAGAAATTGTTGGTCCCGCCGTCGACGGTCGAGTTTATTTACCCCCACTTGTTGCTGGGTTTGCCTTTTCAGAGAGAGACGAACATAGAAAGAAGATAAAAAGTTGGGACAATCGGCACGCGCACATACATAATATATATTTCATAAGACCATCTCTGCCATGGATAAAAAAGGGCAAGTCAAAAAATTGAGTGACATTGTTCACACAGACAAAGAGTGTAGTCTTTTTGCAATATGGACTTGGTTTTAGTCTTGAAAGATCCACCACCTAACTTTCCACACTTATCACTTGCCAAAAAATATGACGTGCTCTTTATACAATAAACATATGGTCCACACAGATATAGAGTGTAGTCGTTTTGCAATATGGACTTGGTCTTGGTCTTGAAAGAACCACCATCTAACTTTCTACACTTATCACTTGCCAAAAAATATGACGTGCTCTTCATACAATAAACATGTGGTCCACACAGAGATAGAGTGTAGTTTTTTTGCAATATGGACTTGGTCTTGGTCTTGAAAGAACCCCCACATAACTTTCCACACGTATCACTTGCCAAAAATATGATGTCCTCTTTATACAATAACCATGTGGTCCACACAGACATAGAGTGTAGTCTTTTAGCAATATGGAGTTGGTCTTGGTCTTCAAAAAATCACCAACTAACTTTCCACGCTTACCACTTGCCAAAAAATATGACGTGGTCTTTATACAATAAACATATGGTCCACACAAACATAGAGTGTAGCTTTTAGCAATATGGACTTGGTCTCGGGTAAATTAAAATTTGGTTGTTACAGATAAAAAGTGTAATCTTTAGGAACCCCACCTTTCAAAGTGATTGGGCGAAGTACCTTTCTTCCAACATTTTTAAAGTGATAGGTTATATGACATAATCAATTAAATGGACAGAACACTTATTCTTATTCAATATCATTTACTCCATTGCATGCATAGCAATAGGAGTGTCGGGGGAAAATCGGGTCCCCATTCACCATAATAATTTGAGTAGTTTTATTTTTTTTTTTAGAATGGTTTGAAGAAAAAAAAAAACAGGGTTCATATTGGTGTGGTAGTTTTTAGGATTGTTGCTTTGGGCACAACTGATGTACAGAATTTAGATTTTATTGATGCTTATCATGCAATAGCTATTGACATTGCTATTAGAAATCTTATCCAGTTAGGAGCTGTTTTATTGAAGAATGATGTTTTGAATGTGAATAAGCACCATTGATAACGAGAAGTAGATTATACAAATTCTGTATTGGCCACCGATCCATAAAGAATGGTATAATAGTGTATGCGCATATATAAAATTACATCAACTCGATTAGCAATAAGGTATTACAAACTGAGAAATTATTTGTTACTATATGTTTTACTCACTTTTAGCTCCAAGGGAGACTCTAGGATGATAACGGCCGGTCGTTTTATGCAGACTTCACAATTGCAATATCCAAACCCGAAAATTTAAAGCAATACCCTATTGATATGATTTTTAGTACCATAGCCATTTTTTTTTTTTTTTTTTTTTGGGGGCGGGGGGGGGGGTTGTACCATAACCAAAGCCCACAGGTACGATTTCTACCGAAACCACGGATCGAGATCCTCTATGAGGATTCTCTTTGTGAGGATCGGAAGCACTCACGACATTAGGATTAGAGGAGGCAGTGCTTGTGTGAGAGTTTGTTTTGAACAGCTGAGTTGGTATGTACCAATCAATCTATTATTCCAACTTTTCGTACTCGGAACTGTTGAAATTCTTGAGGAATTGAGAGGAATGAGGAGAGGAAGCATATAGAGAAACTAGGAAAATAAATAAATCAAAATCCATAGGATGTTTCAGTTTAAAAACCAACCCACGGGTAGAAAAAGGTTCATATTCTGGTTTATCCGTCGGTATCCGGAAAAGTTGCCATCCCTGATTTTCTTGATTAATTATTTAGCTGGAAATAAATACTCCGTACATAAGAAGAAAATACGTACTAGTGTTTGTGCCTGATGCACGGGACCACCGTTACACGTGGTACTCAAAATTTATTTTCCACCACACATGTCTTTCGGTGCATAAATTAAGACTAATGCTATTCGATACACGAGACAAAAAACAATTTGTGTGGACTCAACACTTTGTAGTGAAAACCAAACAAACGTGTGGTGAAGAAATAAGTGGGCCACCACATAAAAATGTCACTGGAGCATTGGATTACTTTTCCTCCATTCTCCTCAAATATCTCTCTCTCTCTCTCTCTCTCTCTCTCTCTCAATTTAAACAAATTAAAACAAAATTAAAACTCTAGAAAATTAGGGATGGAGGTTGGGAGGATTGATAAGTGTAAACACATTCCTCAGAATATTGATAGATTAGCCATACACTACCTTGTACCGAAATTTGAGAAACTTCTAAAGATGGGAGATAAATGTCAATGGCCATTTTCATTGACTAACGAAAATTCAGTAATTGGACATTCAACAATGAACAAATTTCATGAAACAACAGATTAACGTGGAAAATTCCGCAATGGTATGCAGAAAATATGCCGATGCCGTGGTTCAAATCGTACCTTCCAAATCTCAAGTATCCCGCGCTTTGTTAAAAGTATGAAAGGCAATAGTTCTCATTACCTATGCTTTGTTTGGGTTTTGGATTTCATGTCCGTCCGCAATTAAACGTGGAATAAAAGTACAATTACCACTTGCACATATTCACCATTTATAAGAAACAAACCCAAACATGACGTTTTGCAAGTTTCTAATAATTTTCTTCTCAGTTTCCTAACCCAACCAAAATAAAAGAATAAAATGTATAGATTAGGCCATTTTGTTTTTCCCGTCTAATTTTTCTCTTTCATCAATCATTATCACAAGAGGATTCTGAGAAGTGGATCACAGAGTAATTGATGAATGAATTGGTTTTGACAAAAATATGAAATAGCAGCAGTGTCATAACTACCAAATATGAGACGTTAGCAGCGGTTGCTCAACATCAATGTAAATATATTACACCACGGCTTTAAACCGTCCCTATGCGCAAAATAATTTCAAGGCCGTTGTGGCAGATTCACGAAGAAAGCATAGGTTTAGGGCTTTCCCAACAGGTATCTCCCAACGTTGCACTAGCAATGGTATAAATTCGCCAAGTCTCTAGCAGCTGTTTTAGCCATCTTTAGCAGCATTTTTGGTCGCTGCCGTGGTTTGATTTTCTTGTAGTGTGCATGCCTTGAGAGATTCTCAATATTGACAATTGGCGAAATGTCAATTGTCACAATTTCCTTACATATACGATGCTTCATCTTTCGCTAGAAACTTCTCCACCCTTAATTACTTCTTGTGGGAAGTCAAAATTCTAGATGCTAGAATAGTCTCCTTCATATGCATGCCAACAAATTCTAACCCAATGTTCACATTCCCTTAATATTCTAGCCACCTATCCATGAAGCCCTATAAATAGCCGAACTTCTATCTTTGTTTACCATGCAAATTAAACAACTAGAAACAATATGAAGAATCCCACTACCTCAATGCTTTCATTTGCTTTTCTCCTCCTGATTTCTTTTTCTTTGTCAGCTTCAGCTGATACTCACGAGGAGTTTCTTCAATGCCTTTCCCTTCATTCCCCAAACTCAACCTCGATCTCAAAACTAATTTACACCCCAAACAACACTTCATATTTATCCGTGTTAAACTTCTCCATACAAAACCTCCGGTTCACATCACCTTCAACCCCAAAACCACTAGTCATTGTCACACCATTTGACGAATCTCAAATTCAGGCAATTATCTATTGCTCCAAATACCATGGTATGCAAATTAGGGTTCGAAGTGGTGGACATGACTATGAGGGCCTTTCCTATGTGTCCGATGTCCCTTTTGTCATTCTAGATATGATAAACCTAAGTTCCATTACTGTTGATGCTGAGAGTAAAACTGCTTGGGTTGAATCTGGGGCAACTATTGGGCAACTTTACTATAGAATTGCTGAGAAAAATAAAACCCTAGGGTTTCCCGCCGGTGTTTGCCCTACTGTGGGTGTCGGTGGTCACTTTAGTGGGGGAGGGTATGGCCTATATGTTGCGAAAATATGGTCTTGCGGCTGATAATGTCATTGATGCTCGAATCGTCGATGTCAATGGACAAGTTCTTGATAGGAAATCCATGGGGGAAGACCTATTTTGGGCCATTAGAGGTGGTGGGGGTGCTAGTTTTGGAGTCATTCTAGCATGGAAAGTAAATTTGGTCACTGTTCCATCAACTGTGACTGTTTTTACTATTGCCATGACATTAGACCAAAATGCTACCAATCTTATCTATAAGTGGCAACATATTGCTCCCAAATTCCCTGAAGATCTATTCATTAGAATTCTTATTAGAAGGGTGAATTCTAGTGAAAACGGAAAGTGGACAATTCAAGCCTCTTTCAACTCCTTGTACCTTGGGGGAATCAGTAACTTGATTCCATTGATGCAAGAACACTTCCCAGAGTTAGGTTTGACGGAAGAAGACTGCACTGAGATGAGCTGGATTGAATCCATCCTCTATTTCGCGGGTTTTTCCACTGGTGAATCCCTTGATGTCCTTTTGGATAGGACTCCTCTCACAAGACAATACTTCAAGGCAAAATCAGACTATGTTAAGGAGCCAATTCCGGTATTTGGATTGGAAGGGATTTGGAGAATGTTTTACGAAGATGAGGGGGAACTAGCAGAAATGATCTTGAGTCCGTATGGTGGAAAGATGGATGAGATTGCGGAGTCTGCAATCCCTTTCCCACACAGAAAGGGAAATCTCTACAAGATCCAGCATTTAGTTTACTGGAATGAAGAAGGGGAAGAGGTATCACAAAGGCATATAAGTTGGATTAGAAGGCTTTACAGTTATATGGCGCCCTATGTTTCTAGATTTCCAAGAGCTGCATATATTAATTATAGAGACCTCGATGTTGGAGTCAACAATAACAAAGGAAACACAAGCTATGCACAAGCAAGCATTTGGGGGATCAAGTATTTCAAGAACAACTTCAACAGATTGGTGCAAGTCAAGACCAAAGTTGATCCTGGAAATTTCTTTAGAAATGAACAAAGCATTCCTCCTTTCTCGGCATGGTGGAAGAAGGGTGACTAGGGAGCCCTTGGCAGAGCAAATTAGTATCATTTGTGAATAAAAGTAAATAAAAACCATATGGTTCGTCATGTAATCTTATATAAGATGCTATGAATGTTAATTTGTTTTGTGTATCATAGTCACTATAAATAAAATTTAGTTGTTGATTGTATTCTATCTTCTTTTGCTATGTAAAACACTAGTTTGAAATGTTTCTTGTTAGTGCAAGGATGGAACATAATGGGGACTACTTCTACGTTTGCTTATCTTTCTCACACACCGATGCAAATACACACAAAAGATAACTATAATGCAAGACCAAAATTACCACAATTAAAGTACGTAGAAAATAAGGAATACCTATGGTGCTTCAAAAACGCCCCTAAAAAAAATTTAGTATGTACATTGAAAAGGAAAAAGAAAGGAATGCGTTAGAAGAATATTTAAAAAAAATAAAAATGCTTTTCAAGCACAATACTTTCTTGCCAATAAACTCTAGGATGCAATAAAGCCTATGAATTAAACATGCTACACTAGACTTCGATTATGATCATCAATTTACTGTTTTTTGCGCTTGGATTATTAATTTTTACCAAAGAAAAGGATAAGAAAAATTCCGAAAGAAAGAACGAAAGGACGAACACGAAGGAATGGTATCTATATATTCATTGCCCGCAGTGGTTGTTTCTCCTTGACTTTTATCACAGTACTGTATACAACATGAGCGGTCCCCCTGATGACCACTCTGCAAGGCTCTACGATAAATACAAAGAGGTTCTCGAATAATACATCAGTTCATCGGTGAGGAAACTTGTACATTGCCGCATGTTTTTTTTCCTCATGTGAAGGTTCCTTGATGGTAACTGTTAAGCGTTCGTTTCCAGGGTGGGGACGTGATGCAGTTGTATAGATGTGTGTTTAGGGTGCTCCTGTCTGTTCAAGTTTTTTTTTTTTTTTGATCAGCCCTGTCTGTTCAAGTTGTTCGACAAATCTCAAAATTTTAGATTATGGCTGAAGGAAGTCATGCCTTGTATCTGCTTAATTCGATCCCTGCAGTTCTTCACATTTTATTTTCGTATATTTCATTTGTTATTCAAAACTCATATGCACTTTATATTCTTTGTTAGGTGCTACCATCCTTGCGGGAGAAGCATGATGAGTTTATGTTGAGGGAGCTCATGAAAAGATGGGCAAATCATAAAGATATGGTCATGTTGCTTTCCAAAATTTTCCATTACCTTGATTGCTACTTTGTTCTGAGGAGGGTTCTTCCTCCTCTCAATGCAGTCGGGTTCACTTGCTTCCGTGACCTAGTTTGTCATGAGTTGATATATATTATGCTATAGGTTCTTATAGTATGTTGGTGTGATTTGTAAATCTGCGACTATAGTGGCTACAGTTACAGACATTCTTGGGCAATTTTCTGAATTTCAGGTTTACCGAGAGTTGAAGGGTGAAGTTCGAGATGCTGTCATCACGCTGGTAAGTTCATTGCTTCAAGCAAAGCATAGTTCTTTCCATTGAAAGCAATTGACGTTTCAAAATGCTTCTGGACCAGATTGACCGAGAACGTGAGGGGGAACAAATTGACCGAGCTTTATTGAAGAATGTTCTGGATTTTTTTTGTTGAGATCGGAATGGGACAAATGGTGGATTATGAAAACGACTTTGAAGACGACATGCTTAAGGATTCTGCCTCTTATTATTCTCGGAAAGCCTCAAATTGGATTGTTGAAGATTCTTGTCCTGATTACATGTTGAAGGTAAAAAAGTCGACCTTTCTAGTGCAATACTCAGTACGTACGCAATTTCATGGTGAATTAACGCGGATTGAATCTGATAACCCTATGGAAACAATAGGTTGAGCAGTGCTTGGAAAAAGAGAGGGATAGAGTGTCCCATTATCTGCACTCAAGCAGCGAGCAAAAGCTAGCCGAGGCTAGATTTTGGGAATTGATATTCGCTCTCCAAGTGTTTCTGTAGCTTGTCCGAAAATTAGCCTATGAAAATTCTATAGAAATTTCAGAATTTCTCCACTAGACTTCGCGTCTGTGGACAATTTTGTACAGGACAGAGATTTTCATTGATCGACATTTTTTCGATGTTATTACTACTAGACATGTCATGGGCTAAGAGCACCAAAAAGCAGTCCATAAATCAGTATTATAGCCCATATTCAACTTTTTTCTACCTGTGTTCACTCCTTAATTTCGTGGATCCAAATATTGTGTGTGCTTGAGTGATTTCCAATGGTACGACTGTTTATTGTCATGACAAAGCGTTAGGGGAATCAGCTTTGTTGTACCATAGGACTTTATTGTCATGACAAAGCGTTGGAGGAATCTTTATGAATTAAACATGTCTCATTATAGAAAGATTGTACGCCTCCTTGACAAAGCAAGAGGGGGTAAATCCGCTAAGTCCAACTAATCCCGACCCGTTTTCCCTAAAAAAGCTAACCAATGAGGACGGACTGCTTGCGATACATTATTCGGAAAGGCTCTGTTGAAGAGAAGAAAACTTGAACATTCTCCGAGCAGATACCATAGGCTGCAAAAATGGGGTTTTAATTGCAAACAACTTCATGCATGAAAAATAGATAGTTTCTCCAACATATGCACGAAGGTTCCCTCCAAGTGTTTCTGTAGCTTGTCCGAAAATCAAACAGTCGCTTCTCCTTCATTATCAATAGGAAGTGTGCTGTTATGCTTCCCCCTTCAGCAGACTTGGCTAACAAAATTGGCCTTTTTCCAGTAAGGAGCTCAACAAGTACCACTCCAAAACTGTAACCGTCGCTCTTTTATGTGAATTGGCTCGATTGGAAGTACTCCGGATCCAAGTAGACGAAGGAACCCTGCACTGCTGTGGTCAAGTGAGTTTTATCACAGAAATTGACCTTGAAATGCCAAAATCAGAGACTTTTGCTCTGAATTTATCATCCAAGAGTATGTTTGCAGACTTGATGTCCCGATGGTAGATGGCTATGGAAGGTGCTGAGTGAAGGTAAGATAGAGTTCCTGCAATTTCTGTAGCGATCTGTAATCGCAAATCCCAGGTAATAGGGAACTCTTCAATTTGGTCATGGATATACTGGAAAGGGTTCCATTAGGGATGAATTCATAAACCAGCATAGGAACTTCTGTCTCCAAACAACATCCAAATAGCTTAACAACAAACGACCATGCCATTTTTTTTTGAAGAATTTTTCTTTGAGCTTTGCTTTATTTCTTCTATTGACTTCTCGGTACAACCACCACATACAAATTAGTAGAAGTAACACTCCAACACCTGAGAAAGTACCTGAGAAGGTGGACAAAGTAGTAAGGCTTATTTAGCTGACTTTACAAAGAAATAGAGAAAGTCCATCTTTTTTTTGAAACGGGAAAGTCCATCTTACTCATACAACAAAGCCGATGGATATAGAACATTTATCGGTTTTATCTTGGTTCTATTGACCATATAACCATCACAAAACCGAAATTAACTTATGTACCGTATAAAATAGACAGAATCGATAAAATTAGACGCAAGGAACATCTTGTTTCAGTGAAATTTAAATGCGTTTTCTGATTGAACATAATTGTGGTGTTGTAGTACTATTAAAATATGGCAATGAGTCAGGAAGAAGCTTACTTGCAATAATCACTTTGGCCCGAGAATTGCCGTTGTTTATTATCAAGACGACATGTTGGAGCAATCAGTAACCATGCGTTGAAGAAAAGTAAACAAGAACAAAATGCTCCCTCCCAGTGTCTCTCTAGCTTGTCCGAAAATTAAGGTTTTGGTGAATTCAAGATGAATTATTTGGATGGTTTTGCAATAACATAATGGTTCCTAGTCACAAATATAGAAACGAAAATAAAAGAATCACAAGCAACACAAGTTGTAAAATGGTCGAGAGGCCGAGTGGAAGAAAAATTCAACCATACACAAAGCATTACAATGCTAAAATCCCCTAAAGCAGCCTTTATTCTATTGCACACTTTGCAAAGTGTTGGAGAGAGATCGATACACTTATTTCTAACAAGCCTTTCAATTACTTCGAGCATCAATTGTAGAGTATGATACAAGATAGAGGATTTGTCAAGCAACAGAGGTTGGATATCCATTGTGCGATGAAATGAACTTGTCGAAGTAGAAGTAGCCTCCCAAGGTCCAGTAATGTCATCCTCTGTTGCATACTCAACCTTATTGTAACTTTGTTTAACAGTGGTGGTTGTCCCATTTGACATTCTGATCCCATCCAACTCCGTTACAACCTCTTTCATTGTCGGTCTGCTGCTTCCATTCAAGTACAAGCATCTTTTTGGGATATTAGCGAATGCCAAAATCTCTTCTTTTCCACCCTCTTTCACAACTCGAACATCGAGAATATCATACAACCGGTTCTCTTTCATTGTCAATCGGAAGTATGCTGTTAGGCTTCCCCCTCCATTAGACTTGCCTAACAAAATCGATTTTTTTCCAGTAAGGAGCTCATCAAGTACCACCCCAAAGCTGTAAACATCGCTCTTTTCTGTGAATTGGTTGGACTGGAAGAACTCTGGATCCAAGTAGCCGAAGGTACCCTGCACTGTTGTGGTCAAGTGAGTTTTATCAATAGAAATTGACCTTGAAATGCCAAAATCGGAGACTTTTGCTCTGAATTTTTCATCCAAGAGTATGTTTGTGGACTTGATGTCCCGATGGTAGATGGCTATGGAAGCTGCCGAGTGAAGGTAAGATAGAGCTCCTGCCACTTCTGTAGCGATTCGTAATTGCAAATCCCAGGTTAGAGGGGACTCTTCATTTTGGTCGTTGATATAGTCAAGAAGGGTTCCATTAGGGATGAATTCATAAACTAGCATACGAACTTCTATCTCCAAATAGCTCAACAACATTTCTTTGGTTTATTTGGGATAAAATGACCACCACATTGATAAATTGCTCAGGTTTGCCGTCATTCACTACTTTTGACTTTTTACAATTCGTCCATCTGGTAACATCCCTTTATAAACAGTCCTTCGGCCTTCCTTGCCGAGGATTCGATTAGCATTGTAATTGTTCGTCGCCTTCTCTAACTCCTTTGATGTGAATAACTTGGTTGTCTCAAAATTACCCTCGTCTGACGATAACTGCTGCTGTAGTAGATAACTGCTGTTGTAGTAACAAACCACCATTTCGTTTGAAGAATTTTTCCTTGAGCTTTGCTTCCTTTCTTCTATTAACTTCTCGGCACAACCACCACACACAAATAAGAAAAAGTAATACTCCAAGACCTGAGCAAGTCCCTGAAAAAGGTGAACAAACCAGTAAGGCTCATTTAGCTGACTTCGCAGAGAAATAGAGAAAGTCTATCTTACTCATACAACGAAGCCTATGGATATACAAGAGTTAGCTGTTGCAGCAGGCCGAGCCAAACGGCTTGTGCCATACCGAACGAGATCCAGCAGTCCAACCTAGTCCGAGGCATTTACCCTAACGGCTTGGCAAACCGACGGTCTTGTATCAAAGTCTCCGTTACAGTCCGTCAACACGATTCGTTCGGCCCACCGACCCTTCGACGGTCAGTTATTACGTTCGGCTTTGAATGAACGTGAGGGGCCAAGATTCCAGCTCACCCACGTTGGAAAAGCAGCCGTGGCGATGATGACGTTCGTGACGTCAGTTGAACGGTTATCGAGATAACAATGGGAGCACATGAAGATGCCAGCTCATCCTACAAATGGTTACGAAACCCTAATGTGACGCAAGGATGACGTCAGCCGACGCATGTCGTGCGTACGTACAATCTTGGAGGCCAAGCTAAGTGTTCTCTATATATATCTTACTATACCTTCTTGGAAGAGGTACGTTCTACATAACCCTAAAACCCGAGCTCTTGGTCTTTCATTTTCTCTGCAAGTGTACTGATTCTTGCACCAAGGGCTATTCCGAAAAACCTCCGGTGTGGTCTCTAGTCGTGCTCTCTTTTGCAGGCTAGGAAAAGATCATGAGCTAATCTCAAACCCCAGATCCAAAGGAGCGAACCATTTTGATCGGAGCCTCACAATTTGATGAACCCGACGTGAGACCTTTTTCTCAGATCCACGGCGGCTCCTCTGTTGTTCTTCCTTTCATTCGTTCTCTAAACTTCTTTCCACCACATTTCCACTCTACGAAATGGGAGAAGCACCTCCTCATTTTCAACCCCTCAACCCTTTTTTGCAAATCATCTCTGAAACTGGCATCAACACTGCCTCCCTATCTCACCCCCTGGATTTACTCCTCCTGGCGTAAGCACCTTCGTTCAACGTCCGGTGGGAATGAGTGAGGATGCTCTAGCCTACGTCCAAATGCTGGAACAACAACAGGAGCAAACAAATGCTGATGTTACTATTCCCAAGATGGAGATCGCAAGAATCAAAGCAAAGGAACGTCCGACGGCCTCTCACTCTGGCTCTCAAGGAATGCGCTAGCGCGGAAAATTACCGCCGCCACCTCCCTTGGTCGTGACATAGAACCACATCGTCTTTCGGTCCATGACCGCCTGGACCCACCACTAACGGACAACCGAGCCGGGGACAGCGCTCGCTTTAGGCAGCAATGTTCCCCGGTTCATCAGCGTCTAGGTAATGGTGTGGGACATAGAGGCAGAGGAAGACGTCGGGAGGGAAGCCCACATACTATTTACTCGAGCTCGTTGGCAGGAAACGAGTATTCTCAAGGCTCCCAAAGTTACGACACTTTGGAGCTGGATGACAATAATCAGGCAATCATACCTTACGAGTCTAGACGGCGCAAGAGCCGAACGTCTCGAAGGAACGGGAAAGATCTCGAGGGCTATCCTGTAGAACACGAAGAATTCCCTCGGGAAACAGCCAACGTTGGACGCACGACAGACTCAAGGAAATTTCCTCGAGAAAGAAGCGTAAGTGTGGTAGTTCGGCACGATGACCAGCCAAGCCACCGCAGGGTTTATCGTACCTTGAACCTGCCTGAGGAGGATCGGCCAAAAGTACCCATTGACAAACGGGATAGAACATACCAGCGTCGGCACGAGGACACGATCGACAAGTAAAAGGATTACCGAGCCTCTAAAAAGTCTCGAAGTGGTAAAGACAGACGTCCGCCTAGGCCGACCCACGAATACCAGTTGAAAAAATTGTCCGAATCTCCCTTTTTGGCCAAAATTCAAGCCACTCTGCCGAAGCCTGGAGTCCACCTCCCGAAGTTCCAGAAGTTTGATCCTAGCACGACCGAGGCCTACACCCACCTCATCAGTTACCACAGCACGATTTCCTGCGTAATCGACGATGATGCTATTATGTGTAAGGCGTTTCCCTCTAGCCTGGGGCGCCTCAGCCTGTTGTGGTTCAATCAGTTAGAAGTAGGATCGATCCATAGTTTTAAAGAGCTTGAGTGAGCCTTTAACTATCGGTTCATCACAAGCAACAAGCAGGCAAAAGAGGAAAACGCCTTGGCACAAATGAGGATGAGGCCAGGCGAGACGCTCCGGAAGTATGCCGAGCGTTATTGGCAGTTGTTCAATGAGATACCAGGCGTTGACTAGTACTGGGCAACAAGAAACTTTAAGAATGGATTGGAAACAGGCAGTAAGATCCTAGATGAGCTAGAAATCTGGGCTCCCCATGGAATGAACGAGCTCATGACGACGGTCGAGCAATTCTGTTCCTACTAAGAGTTCCTCATCGAGCGAGAACTCCAGAGTGGACAAACTCCTACCGTACCTCAACCACTTCATGTCCTTACTCCTTAAATTGTGGCCCCAAAACCCGTGGTTGCAGCTCAGCCAAAGAAGCAAGTCAACATGATAAAGTTGGCAAAAAAGAAGGCTCTAAAGGCTCACGATTACGTAGCCGAGACTACGGTGTTCAAAGAACCAATCTATTTTCTCCTCCGTACCCTGGAGCGAGAGCAATTCTTTGTTTGGCCGCATACCATTACACCATTTGACCGAGTAAGAGTTTGAGAGCTCAATTCCTCTTGCATTACACCATTCATAACAGCCGTTAGATCTCTCTCTCTTTACAATGAGCAGACCACGTGGCATCAATCTAAATGGCAAAAACTATTTCCTCACTTACCCCCACTGCAATATTTCTATCACAGAAGCCCTCGATCAAATAAGAAACACCACAGGAGCAACAAACAAGAAATACATTCGTGTAGCAAGAGAATTACACCAAGATGGGCAACCTCATCTCCACGCATTGGTGCAATACGAAGGGCGATTCCAAGTCACAAATCCACATCATTTCAACCTCACATCCCCAACTTGTTCAAAGCAATTTCACCCCAACATCCTAGTTGCCAAATCAAGTTCCGATGTTAAGTCCTATATCGAGAAAGGGGGAGACTACGAAGAATGGGGAACATTTCAAATAGACGGACGATCTGCTCGAGGAAGTCCCCATTGAATCGCTGAAGTATACGCAGAGGCCCTAAATGCACCCAGTAAGTCTGCTGCATTACAAATCATAAAAGAGAAAGACCCAAAATCGTACGTTTTACAATTTCACAATATCAATTCAAATTTTGACAGAATATTTGCAGTCCCTATTCCACCTTACATCAATCCATATAACCCAGAATCATTCAACCAGGTTCCTCAAGAAATGCTTGATTGGGTTCAAAATAATGTAAAGGATTCCGCTGCGCGGCCAGACAGACCCAAAAGCATTTTTATTGAGGGCCCAAGTAGGGTGGGGAAAACTAAATGGGCCCGATCCCTAGGCCCACATAATTATTTATCTGGTCATTTAGATTTAAATCCTAGAGTGTATTCAAATAATGCATGGTATAACGTCATTGATGACATACCACCGCACTACCTTTTCTCAAAGCACTGGAAACAATTTATTGGGGCCCAACAAGGCTGGCTGACAAATTGCAAGTACGGTAGACCAGTTCAAATTAAAGGCGGGATTCCAACAATCGTGCTCTGCAATCCTGACGTCCGGTCAAGTTTCAAATTCTACCTCGATAAAGAGGACAATTCTGGACTCAAAGAGTGGACACTCCTCAATTCAAATTTCGTAATTCTAGATGGGACGCCACTCTATACCCAAACTCAAGAGCCCCCCCAGCCAGAAACCACTTCACAGAGCATCGAAAATCAGGAGGAGGCGACTTGATTGTCAGTGTGGTTGCACAATATACTTCAAGGTAGAGTGTGCAAATCATGGATTCTCGCACAGAGGAACCCATTACTGTCTTTCAATCAACTACTGGCGTCTACTACTGGGAACTTTCGAAAAGTCCCCTCTTGTTCAAAGTCAGCAACCTCACAACAACAATATCACCCCCCTTCTATCAAATATGCAATCTACAAATCCGGTTCAACCACAACCTGAAGAAAGCGTTGGATCTTCACCAATGCTATCTCAATTTCCGGGTCTGCACGACATCGAAGACATCTTCAGAGGATGCCTTGCGTCTCCGATTTCAGTTTTGGATTTGTAACTATTTAGATAACTTAGGAGTTATTTCCATTGACAATGTAATTCGTGCTGTTTCCAGTTTGTATGAGAGAAAGTTCATCAAAGAGATTCAAGACGATGAACACATAATAAAATTCAACCTTTATTAGTGGAAATACACTATGCGTACATTCACTTCACCTTCCATGTGCACTTCTGAATTAAAGCGGGCTACTTTAATTTGAAACCGAAGGTCGAGATTTACAGCAGGAGAATAACTGGGACGTTTTGTCCCGCAGGGCTCCCTTGGCATTATATTAAGTGTGTTCAAAATGGCCGTCATAACGTGGCCCCTACTTGTCTGGGTTCAGAATGGACATTTGGTTCCATATAACATACTTTATCATTCGGGTGGCAGTATCGTAAATATCGTGTGATGGAATTATGGGCCGGGTCCATACAGATTCGATTATAAATGGGCCTATGAGCAATACTCATCGCTTCGCCATGACGTGCGCTGTTTTTTGGGCTTTCGACGATGTTTGGGCCTTCAAAATGCCATATTATATTGGTTTTGAAATATGTATTAAATTCGTGTTCTACAATTAACGCATCCTATATGACGATTTTAACTATAACATGGAATATGTTTGCATGATAACTGTCATAGTCAATTGTTAACAGATAACAAATATACTGTGATTCAGAACTTGGAATTAAAACTCATCTTTCATTACAAGATACTCAGTCTCCTGGCGAAAGCATTTACACCAACGCCATTCTTCAAGAACGGATTTAATAGCAACAATAAACGACAAAGTTTAGGAGACGGGAGAGGGGTCAGAGGGCATAGACCCTGTAACCTCTTTCTCAGGAACGACATAACCAGACTCCTTTAATCCCTTAAAAACAAAATCCAACTCGTGTTGAAGTTGGTTTAACCAAACAATTAAACCAAGACCACCCAAATTATTTTCCAAACCCAAACAACCTCGACTAATTTCTCGAAGAAAATCTTTTGCTGCGTATTTACCCTCATTAAAGTGCAACTCTAAATCAAAATCCATGTTTCAAAAGTAAAAGGGTTCAAACGGCTTTTAAAATGGTCCTTATGGACCAAGAAACAATAATTAAGGCCCACACGCACCTGCTGATTGGACAGGGAACCACTTTAATAATTACAGTTGTAACCGTACATACCAATGCGCCGCCCGCACGGTAATATTTAACGAGCGGGCCCCGGGGGGGGGGGGGACAGCTGGAACTCCTGTAATCTTCTACTATATAATGCATACCATTACACCATTTGACCGAGTAAGAGTTTGAGAGCTCAATTCCTCTTGCATTACACCATTCATAACAGCCGTTAGATCTCTCTCTCTACAATGACCAGACCACGTGGCATCAATCTAAACGGCAAAAACTATTTCCTCACTTACCCCCACTGCAATATTTCTATCACAGAAGCCCTCGATCAAATAAGAAACACCACATGAGCAACAAACAAGAAATACATTCGTGTAGCAAGAGAATTACACCAAGATGGGCAACCTCATCTCCACGCATTGGTGCAATACGATGGGCGATTCCAAGTCACACCACATCATTTCAACCTCACATCCCCAACTTGTTCAATGCAATTTCACCCCAACATCCTAGTTGCTAAATCGAGTTCCGATGTTAAGTCCTATATCGAGAAAGGGGGAGACTACGAAGAATGGGGAACATTTCAAATAGACGGACGATCTGCTCGAAGAAGTCCCCATTCAATCGCTGAAGTATACGCCGAGGCCCAAAATGCACCCAGTAAGTCTGCTGCATTACAAATCATAATAGAGAAAGACCCAAAATCGTACGTTTTACAATTTCACAATATCAATTCAAATTTTGACAGAATATTTGCAGTCCCTATTCCACCTTACATCAATCCATATAACCCAGAATCAATCAACCAGGTTCCTCAAGAAATGCTTCATTGGGTTCAAAATAACGTAAAGGATTCCACTGCGCGGCCAGACAAACCCAAAAGCATTATTATTGAGGGCCCAAGTAGGGTGGGGAAAACTCAATGGGCCCGATCCCTAGGCCCACATAATTATTTATCTGATCATTTAGATTTAAATCCTAGAGTGTATTCAAATAATGCATGGTATAACGTCATTGATGACATACCACCGCACTACCTTTTCTTAAAGCATTGGAATCAATTTATTGGGGCCCAACAAGGCTGGCTGACAAATTGCAAGTACGGTAGACCAGTTCAAATTAAAGGCGGGATTCCAACAATCGTGCTCTGCAATCCTGACGTCCGGTCAAGTTTCAAATTCTACCTCGATAAAGAGGACAATTCTGGACTCAAAGAGTGGACACTCCTCAATTCAAATTTCGTAATTCTAGATGGGACGCCACTCTATACCCAAACTCAAGAGCCCCCCCAGCCAGAAACCACTTCACAGAGCATCGAAAATCAGGAGGAGGCGACTTGATTGTCAGTGTGGTTGCACAATATACTTCAAGGTAGAGTGTGCAAATCATGGATTCTCGCACAGAGGAACCCATTACTGTCTTTCAATCAACTACTGGCGTCTACTACTGGGAACTTTCGAAAAGTCCCCTCTTGTTCAAAGTCAGCAACCTCACAACAACAATATCACCCCCCTTCTATCAAATATGCAATCTACAAATCCGGTTCAACCACAACCTGAAGAAAGCGTTGGATCTTCACCAATGCTATCTCAATTTCCGGGTCTGCACGACATCGAAGACATCTTCAGAGGATGCCTTGCGTCTCCGATTTCAGTTTTGGATTTGTAACTATTTAGATAACTTAGGAGTTATTTCCATTGACAATGTAATTCGTGCTGTTTCCAGTTTGTATGAGAGAAAGTTCATCAAAGAGATTCAAGACGATGAACACATAATAAAATTCAACCTTTATTAGTGGAAATACACTATGCGTACATTCACTTCACCTTCCATGTGCACTTCTGAATTAAAGCGGGCTACTTTAATTTGAAACCGAAGGTCGAGATTTACAGCAGGAGAATAACTGGGACGTTTTGTCCCGCAGGGCTCCCTTGGCATTATATTAAGTGTGTTCAAAATGGCCGTCATAACGTGGCCCCTACTTGTCTGGGTTCAGAATGGACATTTGGTTCCATATAACATACTTTATCATTCGGGTGGCAGTATCGTAAATATCGTGTGATGGAATTATGGGCCGGGTCCATACAGATTCGATTATAAATGGGCCTATGAGCAATACTCATCGCTTCGCCATGACGTGCGCTGTTTTTTGGGCTTTCGACGATGTTTGGGCCTTCAAAATGCCATATTATATTGGTTTTGAAATATGTATTAAATTCGTGTTCTACAATTAACGCATCCTATATGACGATTTTAACTATAACATGGAATATGTTTGCATGATAACTGTCATAGTCAATTGTTAACAGATAACAAATATACTGCGATTCGGAACTTGGAATTAAAACTCATCTTTCATTACAAGATACTCAGTCTGCTGGCGAAAGGATTTACACCAACGCCATTCTTCCAGAACGGATTTAATAGCAACAATAAACGACGACGTTTAGGAGACGGGAGAGGGGTCAGAGGGCACAGACCCTGTAATCTCTTTCTCAGGAACGACATAACCAGACTCCTTTAATCCCTAAAAGACAAAATCCAACTCGTGTTGAAGTTGGTTTAACCAAACAATTAAACCAAGACCACCCAAATTATTTTCCAAACCCAAACAACCTCGACTAATTTCTCGAAGAAAATCTTTTGCTGCGTATTTACCCTCATTAAAGTGCAACTCTAAATCAAAATCCATGTTTCAAAAGTAAAAGGGTTCAAACGGCTTTTAAAATGGTCCTTATGGACCAAGAAACAATAATTAAGGCCCACACGCACCTGCTGATTGGACAGGGAACCACTTTAATAATTACAGTTGTAACCGTACATACCAATGCGCCGCCCGCACGGTAATATTAAACGTGCGGGCCCAGGGGGGGGAACAGCTGGAACTCATGTAGTCTTCTACTATATAATGCATACCATTACACCATTTGACCGAGTAAGAGTTTGAGAGCTCAAGTCCTCTTGCATTACACCATTCATAACAGCCGTTAGATCTCTCTCTCTCTACGATGACCAGACCACGTGGCATCAATCTAAACGGCAAAAACTATTTCCTCACTTACCCCCACTGCAATATTTCTATCACAGAAGCCCTCGATCAAATAAGAAACACCACATGAGCAACAAACAAGAAATACATTCGTGTAGCAAGAGAATTACACCAAGATGGGCAACCTCATCTCCACGCATTGGTGCAATACGATGGGCGATTCCAAGTCACACCACATCATTTCAACCTCACATCCCCAACTTGTTCAATGCAATTTCACCCCAACATCCTAGTTGCTAAATCGAGTTCCGATGTTAAGTCCTATATCGAGAAAGGGGGAGACTACGAAGAATGGGGAACATTTCAAATAGACGGACGATCTGCTCGAAGAAGTCCCCATTCAATCGCTGAAGTATACGCCGAGGCCCAAAATGCACCCAGTAAGTCTGCTGCATTACAAATCATAATAGAGAAAGACCCAAAATCGTACGTTTTACAATTTCACAATATCAATTCAAATTTTGACAGAATATTTGCAGTCCCTATTCCACCTTACATCAATCCATATAACCCAGAATCAATCAACCAGGTTCCTCAAGAAATGCTTCATTGGGTTCAAAATAACGTAAAGGATTCCACTGCGCGGCCAGACAAACCCAAAAGCATTATTATTGAGGGCCCAAGTAGGGTGGGGAAAACTCAATGGGCCCGATCCCTAGGCCCACATAATTATTTATCTGATCATTTAGATTTAAATCCTAGAGTGTATTCAAATAATGCATGGTATAACGTCATTGATGACATACCACCGCACTACCTTTTCTTAAAGCATTGGAATCAATTTATTGGGGCCCAACAAGGCTGGCTGACAAATTGCAAGTACGGTAGACCAGTTCAAATTAAAGGCGGGATTCCAACAATCGTGCTCTGCAATCCTGACGTCCGGTCAAGTTTCAAATTCTACCTCGATAAAGAGGACAATTCTGGACTCAAAGAGTGGACACTCCTCAATTCAAATTTCGTAATTCTAGATGGGACGCCACTCTATACCCAAACTCAAGAGCCCCCCCAGCCAGAAACCACTTCACAGAGCATCGAAAATCAGGAGGAGGCGACTTGATTGTCAGTGTGGTTGCACAATATACTTCAAGGTAGAGTGTGCAAATCATGGATTCTCGCACAGAGGAACCCATTACTGTCTTTCAATCAACTACTGGCGTCTACTACTGGGAACTTTCGAAAAGTCCCCTCTTGTTCAAAGTCAGCAACCTCACAACAACAATATCACCCCCCTTCTATCAAATATGCAATCTACAAATCCGGTTCAACCACAACTTGAAGAAAGCGTTGGATCTTCACCAATGCTATCTCAATTTCCGGGTCTGCACGACATCGAAGACATCTTCAGAGGATGCCTTGCGTCTCCGATTTCAGTTTTGGATTTGTAACTATTTAGATAACTTAGGAGTTATTTCCATTGACAATGTAATTCGTGCTGTTTCCAGTTTGTATGAGAGAAAGTTCATCAAAGAGATTCAAGACGATGAACACATAATAAAATTCAACCTTTATTAGTGGAAATACACTATGCGTACATTCACTTCACCTTCCATGTGCACTTCTGAATTAAAGCGGGCTACTTTAATTTGAAACCGAAGGTCGAGATTTACAGCAGGAGAATAACTGGGACGTTTTGTCCCGCAGGGCTCCCTTGGCATTATATTAAGTGTGTTCAAAATGGCCGTCATAACGTGGCCCCTACTTGTCTGGGTTCAGAATGGACATTTGGTTCCATATAACATACTTTATCATTCGGGTGGCAGTATCGTAAATATCGTGTGATGGAATTATGGGCCGGGTCCATACAGATTCGATTATAAATGGGCCTATGAGCAATACTCATCGCTTCGCCATGACGTGCGCTGTTTTTTGGGCTTTCGACGATGTTTGGGCCTTCAAAATGCCATATTATATTGGTTTTGAAATATGTATTAAATTCGTGTTCTACAATTAACGCATCCTATATGACGATTTTAACTATAACATGGAATATGTTTGCATGATAATTGTGTCATAGTCAATTGTTAACAGATAACAAATATACTGCGATTCGGAACTTGGAATTAAAACTCATCTTTCATTACAAGATACTCAGTCTGCTGGCGAAAGGATTTACACCAACGCCATTCTTCCAGAACGGATTTAATAGCAACAATAAACGACGACGTTTAGGAGACGGGAGAGGGGTCAGAGGGCACAGACCCTGTAATCTCTTTCTCAGGAACGACATAACCAGACTCCTTTAATCCCTAAAAGACAAAATCCAACTCGTGTTGAAGTTGGTTTAACCAAACAATTAAACCAAGACCACCCAAATTATTTTCCAAACCCAAACAACCTCGACTAATTTCTCGAAGAAAATCTTTTGCTGCGTATTTACCCTCATTAAAGTGCAACTCTAAATCAAAATCCATGTTTCAAAAGTAAAAGGGTTCAAACGGCTTTTAAAATGGTCCTTATGGACCAAGAAACAATAATTAAGGCCCACACGCACCTGCTGATTGGACAGGGAACCACTTTAATAATTACAGTTGTAACCGTACATACCAATGCGCCGCCCGCACGGTAATATTAAACGTGCGGGCCCAGGGGGGACAGCTGGAACTCCTGTAGTCTTCTACTATATAATGCTTACCCTTACACCATTTGACCGAGTAAGTGTTTGAGAGCTCAACTCCTCTTGCATTACACCATTCATAACAGCCGTTAGATCTCTCTCTCTACAATGACCAGACCACGTGGCTTCAATCTAAACGGCAAAAACTATTTCCTCACTTACCCCCACTGCAATATTTCTATCACAGAAGCCCTCGATCAAATAAGAAACACCACATGAGCAACAAACAAGAAATACATTCGTGTAGCAAGAGAATTACACCAAGATGGGCAACCTCATCTCCACGCATTGGTGCAATACGATGGGCGATTCCAAGTCACACCACATCATTTCAACCTCACATCCCCAACTTGTTCAATGCAATTTCACCCCAACATCCTAGTTGCTAAATCGAGTTCCGATGTTAAGTCCTATATCGAGAAAGGGGGAGACTACGAAGAATGGGGAACATTTCAAATAGACGGACGATCTGCTCGAAGAAGTCCCCATTCAATCGCTGAAGTATACGCCGAGGCCCAAAATGCACCCAGTAAGTCTGCTGCATTACAAATCATAATAGAGAAAGACCCAAAATCGTACGTTTTACAATTTCACAATATCAATTCAAATTTTGACAGAATATTTGCAGTCCCTATTCCACCTTACATCAATCCATATAACCCAGAATCAATCAACCAGGTTCCTCAAGAAATGCTTCATTGGGTTCAAAATAACGTAAAGGATTCCACTGCGCGGCCAGACAAACCCAAAAGCATTATTATTGAGGGCCCAAGTAGGGTGGGGAAAACTCAATGGGCCCGATCCCTAGGCCCACATAATTATTTATCTGATCATTTAGATTTAAATCCTAGAGTGTATTCAAATAATGCATGGTATAACGTCATTGATGACATACCACCGCACTACCTTTTCTTAAAGCACTGGAAACAATTTATTGGGGCCCAACAAGGCTGGCTGACAAATTGCAAGTACGGTAGACCAGTTCAAATTAAAGGCGGGATTCCAACAATCGTGCTCTGCAATCCTGACGTCCGGTCAAGTTTCAAATTCTACCTCGATAAAGAGGACAATTCTGGACTCAAAGAGTGGACACTCCTCAATTCAAATTTCGTAATTCTAGATGGGACGCCACTCTATACCCAAACTCAAGAGCCCCCCCAGCCAGAAACCACTTCACAGAGCATCGAAAATCAGGAGGAGGCGACTTGATTGTCAGTGTGGTTGCACAATATACTTCAAGGTAGAGTGTGCAAATCATGGATTCTCGCACAGAGGAACCCATTACTGTCTTTCAATCAACTACTGGCGTCTACTACTGGGAACTTTCGAAAAGTCCCCTCTTGTTCAAAGTCAGCAACCTCACAACAACAATATCACCCCCCTTCTATCAAATATGCAATCTACAAATCCGGTTCAACCACAACTCCTGAAGAAAGCGTTGGATCTTCACCAATGCTATCTCAATTTCCGGGTCTGCACGACATCGAAGACATCTTCAGAGGATGCCTTGCGTCTCCGATTTCAGTTTTGGATTTGTAACTATTTAGATAACTTAGGAGTTATTTCCATTGACAATGTAATTCGTGCTGTTTCCAGTTTGTATGAGAGAAAGTTCATCAAAGAGATTCAAGACGATGAACACATAATAAAATTCAACCTTTATTAGTGGAAATACACTATGCGTACATTCACTTCACCTTCCATGTGCACTTCTGAATTAAAGCGGGCTACTTTAATTTGAAACCGAAGGTCGAGATTTACAGCAGGAGAATAACTGGGACGTTTTGTCCCGCAGGGCTCCCTTGGCATTATATTAAGTGTGTTCAAAATGGCCGTCATAACGTGGCCCCTACTTGTCTGGGTTCAGAATGGACATTTGGTTCCATATAACATACTTTATCATTCGGGTGGCAGTATCGTAAATATCGTGTGATGGAATTATGGGCCGGGTCCATACAGATTCGATTATAAATGGGCCTATGAGCAATACTCATCGCTTCGCCATGACGTGCGCTGTTTTTTGGGCTTTCGACGATGTTTGGGCCTTCAAAATGCCATATTATATTGGTTTTGAAATATGTATTAAATTCGTGTTCTACAATTAACGCATCCTATATGACGATTTTAACTATAACATGGAATATGTTTGCATGATAACTGTCATAGTCAATTGTTAACAGATAACAAATATACTGCGATTCGAAACTTGGAATTAAAACTCATCTTTCATTACAAGATACTCAGTCTGCTGGCGAAAGGATTTACACCAACGCCATTCTTCCAGAACGGATTTAATAGCAACAATAAACGACGACGTTTAGGAGACGGGAGAGGGGTCAGAGGGCACAGACCCTGTAATCTCTTTCTCAGGAACGACATAACCAGACTCCTTTAATCCCTAAAAGACAAAATCCAACTCGTGTTGAAGTTGGTTTAACCAAACAATTAAACCAAGACCACCCAAATTATTTTCCAAACCCAAACAACCTCGACTAATTTCTCGAAGAAAATCTTTTGCTGCGTATTTACCCTCATTAAAGTGCAACTCTAAATCAAAATCCATGTTTCAAAAGTAAAAGGGTTCAAACGGCTTTTAAAATGGTCCTTATGGACCAAGAAACAATAATTAAGGCCCACACGCACCTGCTGATTGGACAGGGAACCACTTTAATAATTACAGTTGTAACCGTACATACCAATGCGCCGCCCGCACGGTAATATTAAACGTGCGGGCCCAGGGGGGGGGGGGACAGCTGGAACTCCTGTAATCTTCTACTATATAATGCATACCATTACACCATTTGACCGAGTAAGAGTTTGAGAGCTCAATTCCTCTTGCATTACACCATTCATAACAGCCGTTAGATCTCTCTCTCTACGATGACCAGACCACGTGGCATCAATCTAAACGGCAAAAACTATTTCCTCACTTACCCCCACTGCAATATTTCTATCACAGAAGCCCTCGATCAAATAAGAAACACCACATGAGCAACAAACAAGAAATACATTCGTGTAGCAAGAGAATTACACCAAGATGGGCAACCTCATCTCCACGCATTGGTGCAATACGATGGGCGATTCCAAGTCACACCACATCATTTCAACCTCACATCCCCAACTTGTTCAATGCAATTTCACCCCAACATCCTAGTTGCTAAATCGAGTTCCGATGTTAAGTCCTATATCGAGAAAGGGGGAGACTACGAAGAATGGGGAACATTTCAAATAGACGGACGATCTGCTCGAAGAAGTCCCCATTCAATCGCTGAAGTATACGCCGAGGCCCAAAATGCACCCAGTAAGTCTGCTGCATTACAAATCATAATAGAGAAAGACCCAAAATCGTACGTTTTACAATTTCACAATATCAATTCAAATTTTGACAGAATATTTGCAGTCCCTATTCCACCTTACATCAATCCATATAACCCAGAATCATTCAACCAGGTTCCTCAAGAAATGCTTCATTGGGTTCAAAATAACGTAAAGGATTCCACTGCGCGGCCAGACAAACCCAAAAGCATTATTATTGAGGGCCCAAGTAGGGTGGGGAAAACTCAATGGGCCCGATCCCTAGGCCCACATAATTATTTATCTGATCATTTAGATTTAAATCCTAGAGTGTATTCAAATAATGCATGGTATAACGTCATTGATGACATACCACTGCACTACCTTTTCTTAAAGCATTGGAATCAATTTATTGGGGCCCAACAAGGCTGGCTGACAAATTGCAAGTACGGTAGACCAGTTCAAATTAAAGGCGGGATTCCAACAATCGTGCTCTGCAATCCTGACGTCCAATCAAGTTTTCTCATTCCATATAGGGACTATTTCTTTAGTTATCTTGATCTCCTTTCTCTTCTCGAATATTCCTACCGCCTTATTACTTAAGGCTATCTCTTTCTAGAGGATCCCTGGACTTTACTAATGGCTTGAACCGTTGACTTCTCATATCACTGGTCCACACTGCCGAACAGATAACCCAGACCAAGGACTTCACTTGTTACTGGTCCATATCGCCGATCACCGCCCTTATCCGTTGCGTACCTGCTTCATTTATCACGTGTTCCTTGTACCACGTGTTCGGCCACCAGTTGTGCCTGTTTGGTAATACCTCCCTACATTTAGCAATATGGACTTGGTCTTGAAAGAACCTCCACCTAACTTTCCACGCTTACCACTTACCCAAAAATATGACGTGCTCTTTATACAACAAACATATGGTCCACAAAGAAATACAATGTAGTCTTTTAGCAATATGGACTTGGTCTTGAAATAACCTCCACCTAAATTTCCACGCTTACCACTTACCCAAAAATTTGACGTGCTCTTTATACAATAAACATATGGTCCACAAAGACATACAATGTAGTCTTTTAGCAATATGGACTTGGTCTTGGAAGAACCTCCACCTAACTTTTCACGCTTACCACTTGCCCAAATCTATGTCCACATAGACATAGAGTGTAGTCTTTTAGCAATATAGACTTGGCCTTGGTCTTGAAAGAACCACCAACTTTCCATGCTTATACCACTTGCCAAAAAATATGACGTGTTCTTTATACAATAAACATATGGTCCACACAGACATAGAGTGTAGTTTTTTTAGCAATATGAACTTGGTCTCGGGTAAATTAAAATTTGGTCGTTACAGATAAAAAGTGTAGTCTTTAGGAACCATAGACTGTTTTCATATATGACGTGGTCCATAAGACGTGGGACATGATGGTCTTTTGCGATGTAATAGAAGAAAGTCTTTTGTATCTTTTTATTTGCCCTTTTTGGCCCAAGTAAAGTTGGTTGAGGTTGCATGGAAGATAGGTCCCATTGGGGAGACGTAAAAGCCGACAAAGTACATAATTCCTACATAAATAATGAGGATAATTGCAACCAAACAAGTTACTAGCCATTACTCATTCATTACTGTGAAAGGAAAAATTCATGGAGTCTGATACATGACAAAAGCTATTCTAGAGGTTCAAAACATACTTAGAACTACCAAATGGTTACAGACTCAAAATCTTAACAAGACAGTCTCCCTACGAAACTATAAAAACAAAACTGAAACACCAAATTTTCTTCATCATTCGTCTAACTTCAAATTCTCTTTATCACAGTAAAAAGATGTCTTCAATATCATCAAATAAACCTGCAAATACAATAACGCCAAATGGACGTGTTAACATTGCGACAAAAAAAGAACACACTTGTAGAAGAAAACACAACAAGAAGAGGGAAACAAGAACCATGAAAGAACCTGAAATAACAGAGTACATTTTTTCTTTCAAAAAAAATAGAGTATATTTCAAGTGATCCATTGTCTAATTCGTTTCGTAGCTTATTGGCCTGAGATTCGATCGCCCTGGAATTCAGTTCCGTAGGGAAATCAAGATACTCGTATTCGTCTTTTCAGACATGTCGAATGTAAAATCACCATACCTACTTGTTCTTTCATCATCTCTTTATCGGTATCACAATTAAAGGGACTCGTGGACAAAGGTATTGCCCATTCTATATGAAGAAACCTCTGGAAAATCATGTCCTGATACAGACTATTTTGTAACATAAGTGTTGTAGATTAGTATATGTGAACAAGGGTATGACATCATAGGGACAAATATAGTACCCTTGCCCCTCCAAGAACCATGGTAGTGGCGCAAAAGATCTCATGTACAAGTGCCAATACAAAGGTGAAAACGTGCAGCTGATGTAATCCTTCTATTGATAGGAGGGGTACCTTTCCCTGAGTACAAGAAGAATCAATGATATGCCACCATTAGTTGTTGTGATGAGAGCTTATAAAATACATTATATAGGGAACTATGAATCACCCAAGCTAATTAGAAAACCACCCAAGCTGACTTCATTCAAATTCATATAAATCAGCCAATTAGAACTTCATTAACAGGGAACTATATGAAATCAACAATATACTAATATAGTTCGTTGAGGCATATCTACAAACACAAGGAAGCACTTAACAGGAAAAAAAACACATTAGCCGAACTATGATGGACACAGATAGCACTAATTAGTCATCTTGTTATAGTTTTATTAAACCCATGAAACGATTCCATTTCCTAACATTAAGTGGAAAAAGATAAGACGAGGTGGATGAAAAGCAGCAGATATAACCTGAGAGAGAAACAGAATATGAAAAACATCCACAGTTACATTCAAACCTGAATATGAAAAGCAAAATAATGTGATAATGCAATTCCAAGAATATCTTAATGCCACTTCACGAATTAATAGATATATTTGGAAACATCATGTAAACTTCATGAATTAATGCAACTTCCTGTAACTGTAAGCATCAAGATCAAGAAGAGGGAACATATATTTGGATAATGGATGTCTTCTCAAAATCTTGTTTATGGTCGGTATGCTCAATAAAATTTGCCTCAAAAACACCTACAAAGTTTTACCAACTATTCAAGACTTGTTATAATATGAAATTACTGGAAAATTTTCCTAGCGAATAAGATTCAATATTCAGCTACAGAGCAAAGCATTCAAGTCTATTCTACTCCAGAAAAACAAAACCTATGACACGATGCACAAAAATCAAACACAAAAAACAAGTATCACTGTACCCAAAAAAGAAACAAGACCCATGATGCAATTCTTGCTTCATTTTCTTCCATTTTCTTGTAAACCAAATAAGAAAATCGAGAAAGCAGATGATGTTTACCAAGATAATCAACGGGGCTTCTCCAGTTACAAAAACGTCCAGTAGGCATAAGAGTATCGAAATCTCGCCCGTAGGGAGGACAATCGGCACGCGCAAGAGTACCGAAGAAATTGTTGGTCCCGCCGTCGACGGTCGAGTTTATTTACCCCCACTTGTTGCTGGGTTTGCCTTTTCAGAGAGAGACGAACATAGAAAGAAGATAAAAAGTTGGGACAATCGGCACGCGCAAGAATATATCTTTCATAAGACCATCTCTGCCATGGATATAAAAGGGCAAGTCAAAAAATTGAGTGACATTGTCCACACAAACATAGAGTGTAGTCTGTTGGCAAAATGGACTTGGTTTTGATCTTGAAAGAACCACCACCTAACTTTTCACACTTATCACTTGCCAAAAAATATGACGTGCTCTTTATACAATAAATATGTGGTCCACACAGACATAGAGTGTAGTCTTTTTGCAACATGGACTTGGTCTTGGTCTTCAAAGAACCACCAACTAACTTTCCACGCTTACCACTTGCCAAAAAATATGACGTACTCTTTATACAATAAATATGTGGTCCTCACAGACATAGAGTGTTGTCTTTTAGCAATATGGACTTGGTCTTGGTCTTGAAAGAACCACCACCTAACTTTCCACACTTATCACTTGTCAAAAAATATGACGTGCTCTTTATACAATAAACATGTGGTCCACACAGACATAGAGTGTAGTCTTTTTGCAATATGGACTTGGTCTTGGTCTTGAAAGAACCACCACCTAACTTTCCACACTTATCACTTTCCAAAAAATATGACGTGCTCTTTATGCAATAAACATATGGTCCACACAGACATAGAGTGTAGTCTTTTAGCAATATGGATTTGGCCTTGGTCTTGAAAGAACCACCACCTAACTTTCCACACTTATCACTTGCCAAAAAATATGACGCTCTTTATACAATAAACATGTGGTCCACGCATACATAAAGTGTAGTCTTTTTGCAATATGGACTTGGTCTTGGTCTTGAAAGAACCACCACCTAACTTTTCACACGTATCACTTGCCAAAAATATGATGTCCTCTTTATACAATAAACATGTGGTCCACACAGACATAGAGTGTAGTCTTTTAGCAATATGGAGTTGGTCTTGGTCTTCAAAAAATCACCAACTAACTTTCCACGCTTACCACTTGCCAAAAAATATGACGTGGTCTTTATACAATAAACATATGGTCCACACAAACATAGAGTGTAGCTTTTAGCAATATGGACTTGGTCTCGGGTAAATTAAAATTTGGTTGTTACAGATAAAAAGTGTAATCTTTAGGAACCCCACCTTTCAAAGTGATTGGGCGAAGTACCTTTCTTCCAACATTTTTAAAGTGATAGGTTATATGACATAATCAATTAAATGGACAGAACACTTATTCTTATTCAATATCATTTACTCCATTGCATGCATAGCAATAGGAGTGTCGGGGGAAAATCGGGTCCCCATTCACCATAATAATTTGAGTAGTTTTATTTTTTTTTTTAGAATGGTTTGAAGAAAAAAAAAAACAGGGTTCATATTGGTGTGGTAGTTTTTAGGATTGTTGCTTTGGGCACAACTGATGTACAGAATTTAGATTTTATTGATGCTTATCATGCAATAGCTATTGACATTGCTATTAGAAATCTTATCCAGTTAGGAGCTGTTTTATTGAAGAATGATGTTTTGAATGTGAATAAGCACCATTGATAACGAGAAGTAGATTATACAAATTCTGTATTGGCCACCGATCCATAAAGAATGGTATAATAGTGTATGCGCATATATAAAATTACATCAACTCGATTAGCAATAAGGTATTACAAACTGAGAAATTATTTGTTACTATATGTTTTACTCACTTTTAGCTCCAAGGGAGACTCTAGGATGATAACGGCCGGTCGTTTTATGCAGACTTCACAATTGCAATATCCAAACCCGAAAATTTAAAGCAATACCCTATTGATATGATTTTTAGTACATAGCCATTTTTTTTTTTTTTTTTTTAAGTGGGGGGAGGGGTTACCATAACCAAAGCCCACAGGTACGATTTCTACCGAAACCACGGATCGAGATCCTCTATGAGGATTCTCTTTGTGAGGATCGGAAGCACTCACGACATTAGGATTAGAGGAGGCAGTGCTTGTGTGAGAGTTTGTTTTGAACAGCTGAGTTGGTATGTACCAATCAATCTATTATTCCAACTTTTCGTACTCGGAACTGTTGAAATTCTTGAGGAATTGAGAGGAATGAGGAGAGGAAGCATATAGAGAAACTAGGAAAATAAATAAATCAAAATCCATAGGATGTTTCAGTTTAAAAACCAACCCACGGGTAGAAAAAGGTTCATATTCTGGTTTATCCGTCGGTATCCGGAAAAGTTGCCATCCCTGATTTTCTTGATTAATTATTTAGCTGGAAATAAATACTCCGTACATAAGAAGAAAATACGTACTAGTGTTTGTGCCTGATGCACGGGACCACCGTTACACGTGGTACTCAAAATTTATTTTCCACCACACATGTCTTTCGGTGCATAAATTAAGACTAATGCTATTCGATACACGAGACAAAAAACAATTTGTGTGGACTCAACACTTTGTAGTGAAAACCAAACAAACGTGTGGTGAAGAAATAAGTGGGCCACCACATAAAAATGTCACTGGAGCATTGGATTACTTTTCCTCCATTCTCCTCAAATATCTCTCTCTCTCTCTCTCTCTCTCTCTCTCAATTTAAACAAATTAAAACAAAATTAAAACTCTAGAAAATTAGGGATGGAGGTTGGGAGGATTGATAAGTGTAAACACATTCCTCAGAATATTGATAGATTAGCCATACACTACCTTGTACCGAAATTTGAGAAACTTCTAAAGATGGGAGATAAATGTCAATGGCCATTTTCATTGACTAACGAAAATTCAGTAATTGGACATTCAACAATGAACAAATTTCATGAAACAACAGATTAACGTGGAAAATTCCGCAATGGTATGCAGAAAATATGCCGATGCCGTGGTTCAAATCGTACCTTCCAAATCTCAAGTATCCCGCGCTTTGTTAAAAGTATGAAAGGCAATAGTTCTCATTACCTATGCTTTGTTTGGGTTTTGGATTTCATGTCCGTCCGCAATTAAACGTGGAATAAAAGTACAATTACCACTTGCACATATTCACCATTTATAAGAAACAAACCCAAACATGACGTTTTGCAAGTTTCTAATAATTTTCTTCTCAGTTTCCTAACCCAACCAAAATAAAAGAATAAAATGTATAGATTAGGCCATTTTGTTTTTCCCGTCTAATTTTTCTCTTTCATCAATCATTATCACAAGAGGATTCTGAGAAGTGGATCACAGAGTAATTGATGAATGAATTGGTTTTGACAAAAATATGAAATAGCAGCAGTGTCATAACTACCAAATATGAGACGTTAGCAGCGGTTGCTCAACATCAATGTAAATATATTACACCACGGCTTTAAACCGTCCCTATGCGCAAAATAATTTCAAGGCCGTTGTGGCAGATTCACGAAGAAAGCATAGGTTTAGGGCTTTCCCAACAGGTATCTCCCAACGTTGCACTAGCAATGGTATAAATTCGCCAAGTCTCTAGCAGCTGTTTTAGCCATCTTTAGCAGCATTTTTGGTCGCTGCCGTGGTTTGATTTTCTTGTAGTGTGCATGCCTTGAGAGATTCTCAATATTGACAATTGGCGAAATGTCAATTGTCACAATTTCCTTACATATACGATGCTTCATCTTTCGCTAGAAACTTCTCCACCCTTAATTACTTCTTGTGGGAAGTCAAAATTCTAGATGCTAGAATAGTCTCCTTCATATGCATGCCAACAAATTCTAACCCAATGTTCACATTCCCTTAATATTCTAGCCACCTATCCATGAAGCCCTATAAATAGCCGAACTTCTATCTTTGTTTACCATGCAAATTAAACAACTAGAAACAATATGAAGAATCCCACTACCTCAATGCTTTCATTTGCTTTTCTCCTCCTGATTTCTTTTTCTTTGTCAGCTTCAGCTGATACTCACGAGGAGTTTCTTCAATGCCTTTCCCTTCATTCCCCAAACTCAACCTCGATCTCAAAACTAATTTACACCCCAAACAACACTTCATATTTATCCGTGTTAAACTTCTCCATACAAAACCTCCGGTTCACATCACCTTCAACCCCAAAACCACTAGTCATTGTCACACCATTTGACGAATCTCAAATTCAGGCAATTATCTATTGCTCCAAATACCATGGTATGCAAATTAGGGTTCGAAGTGGTGGACATGACTATGAGGGCCTTTCCTATGTGTCTGATGTCCCTTTTGTCATTCTAGATATGATAAACCTAAGTTCCATTACTGTTGATGGTGAGAGTAAAACTGCTTGGGTTGAATCTGGGGCAACTATTGGGCAACTTTACTATAGAATTGCTGAGAAAAATAAAACCCTAGGGTTTCCCGCCGGTGTTTGCCCTACTGTGGGTGTCGGTGGTCACTTTAGTGGGGGAGGGTATGGCCTTATGTTGCGGAAATATGGTCTTGCGGCTGATAATGTCATTGATGCTCGAATCGTCGATGTCAATGGACAAGTTCTTGATAGGAAATCCATGGGGGAAGACCTATTTTGGGCCATTAGAGGTGGTGGGGGTGCTAGTTTTGGAGTCATTCTAGCATGGAAAGTAAATTTGGTCACTGTTCCATCAACTGTGACTGTTTTTACTATTGCCAAGACATTAGACCAAAATGCTACCAATCTTATCTATAAGTGGCAACATATTGCTCCCAAATTCCCTGAAGATCTATTCATTAGAATTCTTATTAGAAGGGTGAATTCTAGTGAAAACGGAAAGTGGACAATCCAAGCCTCTTTCAACTCCTTGTACCTTGGGGGAATCAGTAACTTGATTCCATTGATGCAAGAACACTTCCCAGAGTTAGGTTTGACGGAAGAAGACTGCACTGAGATGAGCTGGATTGAATCCATCCTCTATTTCGCGGGTTTTTCCACTGGTGAATCCCTTGATGTCCTTTTGGATAGGACTCCTCTCACAAGACAATACTTCAAGGCAAAATCAGACTATGTTAAGAAGCCAATTCCGGTATTTGGATTGGAAGGGATTTGGAGAATGTTTTACGAAGATGAGGGGGAACTAGCAGAAATGATCTTGAGTCCGTATGGTGGAAAGATGGATGAGATTGCGGAGTCTGCAATCCCTTTCCCACACAGAAAGGGAAATCTCTACAAGATCCAGCATTTAGTTTACTGGAATGAAGAAGGGGAAGAGGTATCACAAAGGCATATAAGTTGGATCAGAAGGCTTTACAGTTATATGGCGCCCTATGTTTCTAGATTTCCAAGAGCTGCATATATTAATTATAGAGACCTCGATGTTGGAGTCAACAATAACAAAGGAAACACAAGCTATGCACAAGCAAGCATTTGGGGGATCAAGTATTTCAAGAACAACTTCAACAGATTGGTGCAAGTCAAGACCAAAGTTGATCCTGGAAATTTCTTTAGAAATGAACAAAGCATTCCTCCTTTCTCGGCATGGTGGAAGAAGGGTGACTAGGGAGCCCTTGGCAGAGCAAATTAGTATCATTTGTGAATAAAAGTAAATAAAAACCATATGGTTCGTCATGTAATCTTATATAAGATGCTATGAATGTTAATTTGTTTTGTGTATCATAGTCACTATAAATAAAATTTAGTTGTTGATTGTATTCTATCTTCTTTTGCTATGTAAAACACTAGTTTGAAATGTTTCTTGTTAGTGCAAGGATGGAACATAATGGGGACTACTTCTACGTTTGCTTATCTTTCTCACACACCGATGCAAATACACACAAAAGATAACTATAATGCAAGACCAAAATTACCACAATTAAAGTACGTAGAAAATAAGGAATACCTATGAAAACGACTTTGAAGACGACATGCTTAAGGATTCTGCCTCTTATTATTCTCGGAAAGCCTCAAATTGGATTGTTGAAGATTCTTGTCCTGATTACATGTTGAGAAGGTAAAAAAGTCGACCTTTCTAGTGCAATACTCAGTACGTACGCAATTTCATGATGAATTAACGCGGATTGAATCTGATAACCCTATGGAAACAATAGGTTGAGCAGTGCTTGGAAAAAGAGAGGGATAGAGTGTCCCATTATCTGCACTCAAGCAGCGAGCAAAAGCTAGCCGAGGCTAGATTTTGGGAATTGATATTCGCTCTCCAAGTGTTTCTGTAGCTTGTCCGAAAATTAGCCTATGAAAATTCTATAGAAATTTCAGAATTTCTCCACTAGACTTCGAGTCTGTGGACAATTTTGTACAGGACAGAGATTTTCATTGATCGACATTTTTTCGATACATTATTCGGAAAGGCTTTGTTGAAGAGAAGAAAACATGAAAATTCTCCGAGCAGACACCACAGGCTGCAAAAATGGGGTTTTAATTGCAAACAACTTCATGCATGAAAAATAGATAGTTTCTCCAACATAAGCACGAAGGTTCCCTCCAAGTGTTTCTGTAGCTTGTCCGAAAATCAAACAATCGGTTCTCCTTCATTATCAATAGGAAGTGTGCTGTTATGCTTCCCCCTTCATCAGACTTGGCTAACAAAATCGGCCTTTTTCCAGTAAGGAGCTCAACAAGTACCACTCCAAAACTGTAACCGTCGCTCTTTTATGTGAATTGGCTCGATTGGAAGTACTCCGGATCCAAGTAGCCGAAGGTACCCTGCACTGTTGTGGTCAAGTGAGTTTTATCACAGAAATTGACCTTGAAATGCCAAAATCAGAGACTTTTGCTCTGAATTTATCATCCAAGAGTATGTTTGCGGACTTGATGTCACGATGGTAAATGGCTATGGAAGGTGCTGAGTGAAGGTAAGATAGAGTTCCTGCAATTTCTGTAGCGATATGTAATCACAAATCCCAGGTAAGGGGGAACTCTTCAATTTGGTCATGGATATACTGGAAACGGTTCCATTAGGGATGAATTCATAAACCAGCATAGGAACTTCTGTCTCCAAACAACATCCAAATAGCTTAACAACAAACCACCATACCATTTTTTTTTGAAGAATTTTTCTTTGAGCTTTGCTTTATTTCTTCTATTGACTTCTCGGTACAACCACCACATACAAATTAATAGAAGTAACACTCCAACACCTGAGAAAGTACCTGAGAAGGTGGACAAAGTAGTAAGGCTTATTTAGCTGATTTTACAAAGAAATAGAGAAAGTCCATCTTTTTTTTGAAACGGGAAAGTCCATCTTACTCATACAACAAAGCCGATGGATATAGAACATTTATCGGTTTTATCTTGGTTCTATTGACCATATAACCATCACAAAACCGAAATTAACTTATGTACCGTATAAAATAGACAGAATCAATAAAATTAGACGCAAGGAACATCTTGTTTCAGTGAAATTTAAATGCGTTTTCTGATTGAACATAATTGTGGTGTTGTAGTACTATTAAAATATGGCAATGAGTCAGGAAGAAGCTTACTTGCAATAATCACTTTGGCCCGAGAATTGCCGTTGTTTATTATCAAGACGACATGTTGGAGCAATCAGTAACCATGCGTTGAAGAAAAGTAAACAAGAACAAAATGCTCCCTCCCAGTGTCTCTCTAGCTTGTCCGAAAATTAAGGTTTTGGTGAATTCAAGATGAATTATTTGGATGGTTTTGCAATAACATAATGGTTCCTAGTCACAAATATAGAAACGAAAATAAAAGAATCACAAGCAACACAAGTTGTAAAATGGTCGAGAGGCCGAGTGGAAGAAAAATTCAACCATACACAAAGCATTACAATGCTAAAATCCCCTAAAGCAGCCTTTATTCTATTGCACACTTTGCAAAGTGTTGGAGAGAGATCGATACACTTATTTCTAACAAGCCTTTCAATTACTTCGAGCATCAATTGTAGAGTATGATACAAGATAGAGGATTTGTCAAGCAACAGAGGTTGGATATCCATTGTGCGATGAAATGAACTTGTCGAAGTAGAAGTAGCCTCCCAAGGTCCAGTAATGTCATCCTCTGTTGCATACTCAACCTTATTGTAACTTTGTTTAACAGTGGTGGTTGTCCCATTTGACATTCTGATCCCATCCAACTCCGTTACAACCTCTTTCATTGTCGGTCTGCTGCTTCCATTCAAGTACAAGCATCTTTTTGGGATATTAGCGAATGCCAAAATCTCTTCTTTTCCACCCTCTTTCACAACTCGAACATCGAGAATATCATACAACCGATTCTCTTTCATTGTCAATCGGAAGTATGTTGTTAGGCTTCCCCCTCCATTAGACTTGCCTAACAAAATCGATTTTTTTCCAGTAAGGAGCTCATCAAGTACCACCCCAAAGCTGTAAATATCGCTCTTTTCTGTGAATTGGTTGGATTGGAAGAACTCCGGATCCAAGTAGCCGAAGGTACCCTGCACTGCTGTGGTCAAGTGAGTTTTATCAACAGAAATTGACCTTGAAATGCCAAAATCGGAGACTTTTGCTCTGAATTTTTCATCCAAGAGTATGTTTGTGGACTTGATGTCCCGATGGTAGATGGCTACGGAAGCTGCCGAGTGAAGGTAAGATAGAGCTCCTGCCATTTCTGTAGCGATTCGTAATTGCAAATCCCAGGTTAGAGGGGACTCTTCATTTTGGTCGTGGATATAGTCAAGAAGGGTTCCATTAGGGATGAATTCATAAACTAGCATAGGAACTTCTATCTCCAAATAGCTCAACAACATTTCTTTGGTTTATTTGGGATAAAATGACCACCTCATTGATAAATTGCTCAGGTTTGCCGTCATTCACTACTTTTGACTTTTTACAATTCTTCCATCTGGTAACATCCCTTTATAAACAGTCCCTCGGCCTTCCTTGCCGAGGATTCGATTAGCATTGTAATTGTTCGTCGCCTTCTCCAACTCCTTCGATGTGAATAACTTGGTTGTCTCAAAATTACCCTCGTCTGACGATAACTGCTGCTGTAGTAGATAACTGCTATTGTAGTAACAAACCACCATTTCGTTTGAAGAATTTTTCCTTGAGCTTTGCTTCCTTTCTTCTATTAACTTCTCGGCACAACCACCACACACAAACAAGCAAAAGTAATACTCCAAGACCTAAGCAAGTACCTGAAAAAGGTGAACAAAGCAGTAAGGCTCATTTAGCTGACTTCGCAAAGAAATAGGGAAAGTCTATCTTATTCATACAACGAAGCCTATGGATATACAAGAGTTAGCTATTGCAGCAGGCCGAGCCAAATGGCTTGTGCCATACCGAACGAGATCTAGCGGTCCAATCTAGTCCGAGGCATTTACCTTAACGGCTTGGCAAACCGACGGTCTTGTATCAAAGTCTCCGTCACAGTCTGTCAACATAATTCGTTCGGCCCACCGACCCTTCGACGATCAGTTATTACGTTCGGCTTTGAATGAACGTGGGGGGCCAAGATTCCAGCTCACCCACGTTGGAAAAGCAGCCATGGCGATGGTGACATTTGTGACGTCAGCTGAACGGTTATCGAGATAACGATGGGAGCACGTGAAGATGCCAGCTCATCCTACAAATGGTTACGAAACCCTAATGTGACGCAAGGGTGATGTCAGCCGACGCATGTCATGCGTACGTACAATCTTTGAGGCCAAGCTAAGAGTTCTCTATAAATATCTTACTATACCTTCTTGGAAGAGGTACGTTCTACATAACCCAAAAACCCTAGCTCTTGGTCTTTCATTTTCTCTGCAAGTGTACTGATTCTTGCACCGAGGGCTATTCCGAAAACCCTCCGATGTGGTCTCTAGTCGTGCTCTCTTTTGCAGGCTAGGAAAAGATCATGAGCTAATCTCAAACCCCAGATCCAAAGGAGCGAACCATTTTGATCGGAGCCTCACAATTTGATGAACCCGACGTGAGACTTTTTTCTCAGATCCACGGCGGCTCCTTCGTTGTTCTTCCTTTCATTCGTTCTCTAAACTTCTTTCCACCACATTTCCACTCTACGAAATGGGAGGAGCACCTCCTCATTTTCAACCCTTTAACCCTTTTTTGCAAATCATCTCTGAAACTGGCATCAACACTGCCTCCCCATCTCACCCCCTGGATTTACTCCTCCTGGCGTAAGCACCTCCGTTCAACGTCCGGTGGGAATGAGTGAGGATGCTCTAGCCTACGTCCAAATGCTGGAACAACAACAGGAGCAAACAAATGCTGATGTTGCTATTCTCAAGATGGAGATCGCAAGAATCAAAGCTAAGGAACGTCCGACGGCCTCTCACTCTGGCTCTCAAGGAAGGCGCTAGCGCGGAAAATTACCGCCGCCACCTCCTTTGGTCGTGACATAGAACCACATCGTCTTTCGGTCCATGACCGCCTGGACCCACCACTAACAGACAACCGAGCCGGGGACAGTGCTCGCTTTAGGCAGCAATGTTCCCCGGTTCATCAGTGTCTAGGTAATGGTGTGGGACATAGAGGCAGAGGAAGACGTCGGGAGGGAAGCCCACATACCGTTTACTCGAGCTCGTCGGCAGGAAACGAGTATTCTCAAGGCTCCCAAAGTTACGACACTTTGGAGCTGGAAGACAATAATCAGGCAATCATACCTTACGAGTCTAGACGGCGCAAGAGCCGAACGTCTCGAAGGAACGGGAAAGATCTCGAGGGCTATCCTGTAGAACACGAAGAATTCCCTCGGGAAACAGCCAACGTTGGACATACGACAGACTCAAGGAAATTTCCTCGAGAAAGAAGCGTAAGTGTGGTAGTTCGGCACGATGACCAGCCGAGCCACCGCAGGGTCTATCGTACCGAGAACCTGCCTGAGGAGGATCGGCCAAAAGTACCCATTGACAAACGGGATAGGACATACCAGCGTCGGCACGAGGAGACGATCGACAAGTAAAAGGATTACCGAGCCTCTAAAAAGTCTCGAAGTGATAAAGACAGACGTCCGCCTAGGCCGACCCACGAATACCAGTTGAAAAAATTGACCGAATCTCCCTTTTTGGCTAAAATTCAAGCCACTCTGCCGAAGCCTGGAGCCCACCTCCCGAAGTTTCAGAAGTTTGATCCTAGCACGACCGAGGCCTACATCCATCTCATCAGTTACCGCAGCACGATTTCCTGCGTAATCGACGATGATGCTATTATGTGTAAGGCATTTCGCTCTAGCCTGGGGCGCCTCAGCCTGTTGTGGTTCAATCAGTTAGAAGTAGGATCGATCCATAGTTTTAAAGAGCTTGAGTGAGCCTTTAACTATCGGTTCATCACAAGCAACAAGCAGGCAAAAGAGGAAAACGCCTTGGCACAAATGAGGATGAGGCCAGGCGAGACGCTCCGGAAGTATGCCGAGCGTTATTGGCAGTTGTTCAATGAGATACCAGGCGTTGACTAGTACTGGGTAATAAGAAACTTTAAGAATGGATTGGAAACAGGCAGTAAGATCCTAGATGAACTAGAAATCTGGGCTCCCCATGGAATGAACGAGCTCATGACGACGGTCGAGCAATTCTGTTCCTACGAAGAGTTCCTCGTCGAGCGAGAACTCTAGAGTGGACAAACTCCTGCCATACCTCAACCACTTCATGTCCTTACTCCTCAAATTGTGGCCCCAAAACCCGTGGTTGCAGCTCAGCCAAAGAAGCAAGTCAACACGATAAAGGTGGCAAACAAGAAGGCTCTAAAGGCTCACGATTACGTAGCCGAGACTACGCTGTTCAAAGAACCAATCTATTTTCTCCTCCGTACCCTAGAGCGAGAGCAATTCTTTGTTTGGCTGAACCCCCAAAACTCAACACCGAAGTAGGAAACGACAACAGTAGGAAGAGATGTTCGTACCACAATGAGATCGGCCATTACACGACAGCATGCGCTCCTTACAAGGCACTCTTAGAGAATTTGGCAGCGCAAGGACTCCTGGACGACCACATAGATTGGACCAAGACCCCGAGGCGCCAGCCGAACACCGGAGGTCAGAATCCCATTCCTCATCCAGTTGGAGTCATGAACGTAATTCATGGACCAGTTACCAAGGAGGCGGCACAGCAGCTTCGGATAGAACTTGATCAAGCCCAAAAATCATCCCAAATTTTTTCTGTTGGCAATGCTTCCAAGAGGCCGAAGACAACCGAGCGTCCTTGGTTGATTACTTTTACCGACCGCGACCTCCAAAGCGTACAAACGCCTCACAATGACGCTCTTGTGGTCACGGTTCAGATCTCGACCCACTCGGTTAAAAGGGTCCTTGTCGATCAAGGAAGCTCGGCTGAGATCATGTACCTGTCTCTTTTCAAGGAACTCAAGATCCCGGACTCTTCCCTTTTTCCACTGACGTCCCCTTGATTGGATTCATTGGAACGCCTGTATGGCTGCTCGACAAGATTGTCCTCCCAGTTGTTACAGGCTCGGTCGCCACTAACATGGAATTCATTGTTGTTGACGCGCCGAGCCCATACAATGCAATCCTTGGACAAAATTGGCTCCACTCTATAAAGGCTATCGCTTCAACGTACCACCAACTGGTACAGTACATTGGAGCAACTAGCCGATAAGAGGACTTGTACGGTGATCAAGTCCAAGCAAAGCAGTGTTATGTCTCGGCTGTTGGAAAAGCACCGAGTTCCAAAAGAGTGCATTGGGTAGAAGTGCCAGACAAGCCTGTCCTTGAAGACGTTGGTGCTACCGCCGAACAAAAGTCAGTCGAAGACCTTGTCAAGGTTCCAATCAACTAAGACGGATCGCACTTCTTCATGCTCGGTTCCAATTTGACAAATGCCGAGCGTGACGAGCTTGTCCAATTCCTTAAAGGTAACATTGAAGTTTTTGCATGGACTCCGTACGAAATGCCAGGCATTGATCCGACGTTTATTCGACACTCACTCAACGCTTCTGAGTCAGCAAAGCCAGCGATCCAAAAGCCTAGACGCTTGGCGGCCATTCATGTCGAGGCGGTAAACGAAGAAGTGGATAGACGCCTTGAAGCTGGGGCTATCAAAGAAGTTCAATACCCCACTTGGCTCGCCAATCCAATGGTGGTGAAGAAGAAAAATGGGAAGTGGAGGGTCTGTGTGGACTACACCAATTTGAATGATGCTTGTCCGAAGGATTGCCTCCCTCTCCCCAAAATAGATCAATTGGTGGATTCCATAGCGGGCCACACTCGGCTAAGTTTTATGGATGGTTATAGAGGCTATCACCAGATAGCAATGGACCCTGACGACATGGAAAAGACAGCTTTCATCACACCCAAGGGACTTTTTTGCTACCTTGTCATGCCATTTGGCCTCAACAACGTTGGGGCCACATTCCAAAGGATGGTATACCTGCTGTTCGGCCTGCTTATTAGGGAAATCATGGAGGCTTATATTGACGACATGGTCGTAAAAAGTCTCAAGGTTGAAAACCACTTAGCCCATCTAGCTGAAGTTTTTACAATTTTGAAGAAGTTCAAGTTACGACTCAATGGCGAGAGGTGTGCTTTTGGTGTCAACTTAGGTAAATTCCTCGGCTATCTTGTCACACGTAGAGGAATTGAAGCCGACCCAAACCAGATATTGGCAGTACAACAACTGAAGGCTCCCTCAACCCCTCTGGAGATACAAAAGCTGACAGGCATGGCTGCAACCCTCCATAGGTTCATTAGCTGCTCGTCGGACAAATGTCATGTTTTCTTTCAAACTTTGAAGAAACAGGCCGACAGAGCTTCAAATGGGTAGAACAATGTGACGTAGTGCTCGCCAAGCTAAAGGCCTATCTGGGCTCGGCTCCACTCCTCATCAAGCCGAAGCCTTTTGAAATGTTGTACCTTTACTTGGCTGTCTCTCCATATGTTGTCAGATCGGCACTCGTCCGACGTGAAGGCCTAGAAGACCAGCCAATTTACTTGGCTAGCCGAACCTTGCTCCCTGCTCAAACAAAGTATCTACCTTTGGAGATACTTCTTCTTGCCCTGGTCACAGCGACTCAAAAACTCCTCCCTTATTTCCAGGAGCATCCCATCATCGTCCTCACAGAGTTCCCACTCAAGAATCTCCTTAGGAAGGCCGACCTCTCGAGCCGAGTCTCTCAATGGGCGGATACTTCTCCCTCACTTCGTCTTCCCTTTCCCACGTCGACTCTTCTTTCCCGAGATGACTCCATAAGACTCGCACTAATGGAATGGTTTTACCCCTCAAGACTTGTTCGCGCGAATCTAGGATATGCATCGGTTTCTCCTCATAAGATGCATCGACTTCCAACTCAAGTTCGGACCACTCTAGAACGTGTGACGGATCCGGCTCATACTTCCGTAACATCGATACATGGAACACATCGTGAACGCCCGATAATCTTGGTGGTAACGCCAACCGATACGCGACTTCCTTGATCTTTTCGATAATATCAAACGGCCCGATAAAATGCGGCGATAACTTGCCCCTTTGCCCAAAACGAGATACTCTCCGACGTGGCGACACTTTAAGAAACACGTGATCCCCCACTTCAAATGTTAACGGTCGGCGACAACGATCAGCGTAGCTCTTTTGTCTACTTTGAGCGGTTATCAACCGTTGGCGAATCAATTTGACTTGCTCGGTGGTTCTCCTTTGAGCCTCAAGTAGTCGTTGACAAATCGCTCTCATGCTTTCAGAAGTCTCTTGAACCAATTCCGGCCCAACCAATGTAGCCTCGCCCAACTCGGTCCAACAAATGGGTGATCGACACGGTCTCCCATACAAAGCTTCATACGGTGCCATCTCGATACTGGATTGGTAACTATTATTATACGCAAATTCGACTAACGGTAGATGATCCTCCCAATTACCCCGAAAGTCCATAACTCAAGCTCGAAGCATATCTTCTAGAATTTGGATCGTTCTCTCAAATTGCCCATCCGTTTTGAGGATGATACGCGGTGCTAAACAAGAGATTTGTGCCAAGAGCGGCCTGCAGACTCTGCCAAAAATGTGCGGTAAACCTTGGATCTTGATCCGATACAATAGAGACGGGGATTCCATAAAGACGGATAATCTCACGAATGTACAATCGACTAAGCGTATCAATCGAATCCGTAACCTGAATCGGTAAGAAATGTGCGGACTTGGTCAATCGGTCAACTATCACCCATATGGCATCATGTCCCCTCGGCGATCTTGGCAAACCGGTAACAAAATCCATGGTCACGTTCTCCCACTTCCATTCGGCCACTGGTAACGGTTGCAACTCCCCCGCGGGTCGTTGATGCTCGGCTTTGACTTGTTGGCACGTAAGACATTTGGACACGAAGATAACGACATCTCTCTTCATTCCCGGCCACCAAAACTGTGTATGCAAGTCATGGTACATTTTTGTTCCTCCCGGATGCACGGCTAACGGTGAATGGTGAAATTCCCTCAAGATCTCCTTCCGACACGAAATGGGTACGAACAATTTTCCTTGGTATCGCAAACCTTGATCGGAGTGAATCATCCACCCCTCTCGAGCATTCCCACTAAGAAACTTAGTACGAAACTCTCCCGTTTCCTCATCATGTTGTTGGGCCTCAATGACTCGGGTCAACAAGGTCGATTGAACAGTTAAGTTACACAAAGTGACTCCATCCCGTACTTCCTCAAAATGCAATGCATACGAACCTAAGTCATTCATCGCTTTCCACTCATGGATAGCCAAATTCGCAAGTTGTGTCGATTTCCTACTCAATGCGTCCACTACTACATTCGCCTTACCCGGATGGTATTGCAACTCGAAGTCGTAGTCCTCTAAGTGTTCCATCCATCGGCGTTGTCGTAAATTGAGCTCCTTTTGAGAGAATAAGTATTTTAGACTCTTGTGATCGGAAAAGACTTCAAACTTCTCACCATAGAGATAGTGACGCCAACTCTTCAAAGCAAACACGACGGCCGCGAGTTCTAGGTCATGAGTAGGGTAGTTCCGCTCGTGAGTCTTTAATTGCCGCGATCCATACGCCACAACACGCCCCAGTTGCATCAACACGCATCCTAACCCCTCCTTCGAAGCGTCACAATATATGGAATAACTAACTCCCCGTTCGGGTACAGCCAAAATCGGCGCGGTAGTCAATCTCTTCTTCAACTCTTGAAAGGCCATCTCACACGCATCATTCCAAACAAAATGAGTTCCTTTGCGGGTTAATTTGGTCAACGGAGCTGCTAGGCTAGAGAAATCAAGTACGAAACGGCGATAATACCCGGCCAAGCCCAAGAAACTACGAATCTCGAATACATTTTTCGGTCGTTGCCAATTCATCACGGACTCTACCTTCCCCGGGTCAACGGACACCCCATCCTTCGATACAACGTGACCTAAGAACTTAACTTCGGATAACCAAAATTCGCACTTGCTAAGCTTAGCGTACAAACGGTGCTCTCTCAAGAGTTCAAGGACGATGGATAGGTGAGATTGATGTTCCTCCTCCGAAGGTGAGTAAATAAGGATATTGTCCACGAAGACAACTACAAAATGATCGAGATAGGAACGAAAGATACGGTTCATCAAGTCCATGAAAGTTGCCGGTGCATTCGTTAAACCAAAGGGCATAACAACGAACTAGTAATGGCCATAACGGGTACGAAAAGCGGTCTTCAGAATGTCTTCTCTCCGAACCCTCAACTGGTGGTATCCGGACCTCAAATCAATCTTAGAGAAACACGTGGCGCCTCGAAGTTGGTCAAACAAGACGTCGATTCTAGGCATTGGGTACTTATTCTTAATCGTGACATGGTTTAACTTACGGTAATCGATACATAGGTGAAGCGACCCATCTTTCTTCTGAGCAAACAAGGCCGGTGCTCCCCACGGTGAAGTACTCGGGCGAATAAACCCCAAACTCTCCAATCCTTGCAACTGAATCTTCAATTCTCTCAACTCGGCAGGCGCAAATCGGTAAGGAGGTATGGAGATAGAAGCAGTACCAGGAAGTAAATCGATAGTGAATTCAATCTCTCTCTCAGGAGGTAAACCAGGTAACTCCATCGAAAACACGTCCGGAAAGTCACAAACGACAAGAGGTAACTCCCCATGCACATTTACGTCCTCATCTAAGGTCAAACTTGCTAACAAGGCATACGCCGATTCACGGTTCCCGAGTCTCACACAGATATGGTTCTATCGGTTCCCGACGCTCCCCAAAGAACTCAAAACAAGAACCCCCAGGTGGACAAATACGGACCCGACGCTTGCAGCAATCTATAGTGGCGTGAAATGTAGACAACCAATCCATTCCCAGAATAAGGTCGAACCCCGTCATATTCAGCACGATAAAGTCAAAAGTAAAACGACGGTCCCGTATAATGAGCTCACAATCTCGGCAAATACGATCTAACGGCAATCTACCTCCTATAGGTGTGTCAACAAACAATGGAGGACTAAAACTCTCGATTTCCAATTCCAAAGCACAAGCAAATGATGCAGCAATAAATGAATGAGAAGCTCCAGAATCGAATAATACTCTAGCGAAGGAGTTAAACAAAAGAAATGTACCCCTTACAACCGAAGTCTCCAGGGCTTGAGAAGTAACAGGAGGTGGTGGAGGTGGAATGGCTGAAGTAATGGCAAAAGCTCTCCCCTGGGTAGTCTGACTCTGGACATGTCCACCCCGATGACCGGAACCCTAGGTAGGCGTAGACGAACTAGCTCCTCTCTCAGCCTGAGACCCCTGAACCGAAGTGGTCTGACAGAAGTGAGACTGCTGCTGCCTCTGAGTACCCCAAAACGGTTGCCGCCCAAAACTCTGTCCACCCCTCGACTGCTGCACTGACCCCGATTCACTGCGAGCCCCATCCCCACGCGGACAATTCCTAGCAAAGTGACCGGACTTCCCGCAAGTAAAACAAGTACCCAAAATCCGCGGACACTGAGCTCGAATGTGCCCCGCCTGACCACACTCATGACATACCATTGGAGGCCTATTGGAAACCCCTCGAGTCCCGAATGAAGAAGAAGGTGGAGGCCTAAAGTTCGACGGAACCATGCGATGTCGACATTTGATCCCTTTGTCTCTTTCTTCCTTGACTACCGAAACTTCCCGACGATGAACTCATACCCCCCACACGTTGTCTTGGTTCCCAAGCCTTAGGATTTTTAGGTGCCTCTCTCGATGTCTCAATGCTCCTCGCACGCTCAACGACTTCGGAACACCTTCCTTTTCGTTGTGCCACCACATACTTTTTCACGGTATCACTGAAACCCCTTTCGAATCGTCTACACTTCCTCTCCTCGGCTGACACCATCTCCGGCGCAAAACGAGACAATGATTGGAACTTTACGGCATACTCCGAAATAGTCATATCCCCTTGCTCTAGCTTCTCAAACTCATTCCTCAATTGATCACGACTCGTTTCCGAAAAATACTGCTCCTCAAAAAGCATCTCGAATTCGGCCCACGTCAGGTCCTCAACATCTGGCCCATTTGCTTGAGCCGCGGTCCTTGCCGCCCTCCTTGCATCCTTTCTTGACTCCAAGACCGATTCCCACCATTCGCCAGCTTCTCCGACCAACTGAACGGCCACAATTCCCACTTTAATATTGTCTTCGGTGATGTTAAGAGCTCTAAAGAGCTTACGGATTAGGGTTAACCAATGGTAGGCTACCAAAGGATCGCTACTAGTTCCATCAAACGTCGGAGGATTCCTACGGCTAAACTCCCGCATTGCTATCATAGCCCTATCCTCAGCATTCTCCCTCGGAGCTTGGTTCAATAGGTTTGCAGCTGTGAGTGCCGCAACGAGATCCCTAGCGAATTGGGTTTGATTGGGAGGCACACCAGCGCCTCGACCGGCCCTAGCCCCTGGATTCTCCCCATGCTGACTAACCTCATCCTCGGGAGGTACCCCACGGCCACGACCACGGCCTCGACCACCTCGGTTTCCAACCCCACCTCGTCTAGCTCGCGTCCTCGAAGGCATCTTACTACAATTATAAGGAAGAGAAGGTTCATTAATCACAACATTATTCAATGAGGTCAAAACCTCCAACTATCCCAACACGGGTCAAAAACAACTCTACAGTATTTAAATGCCATGCCATATAAGCCAAGTAATGTCAATGCACACAAGCACACACGCGTGATGATAATAACGTGACGTTTTGAACCCATGAAACTTGAAGTCTCCCCACGGTCTCTAGGTGTTCTAAACCTAGACGCTTTGATACCAATTTGTCATGACTTGGATTTTCAACATAAATCGAATAATACGTTTTAAATGAAGGACCTCGCTTGCCATCGTATTCCCAAAATTATGTCCCACCTGTTTAATTACAGACAAGTCCCCAGTTCAAAGAAGATACACTATGACACCACGGCCCAAATTAGCTTAAATACAGTTACAAACTTAGTCAAAGATAATTCGTGAATAATTAGTTACAAAGCCATCTTGACCCAAAAGCTAGACTATTACAAGATGAAGAAGTAACTAAGTGAAATAAGCTTCCAAAAATCTGTCCACAATCCAAGCATGCAACGCATGATGCTACTGTCCGGCGTTCGAACCTGAAAAGAAAAATTTTGTTGAGCTACAATAGCCCAGTAGGAAAATCTTAACCAATGTTATATGCAAACATGTTGATAGGTGCAGATGACAGGAAAGGTAAGGAAACAGTTCGGTGCTAAACGATCAATCGATTTACAGTTTAGACCTATATTCCGGTTAGGTACCCTAGTCACAAGACTCAACAACCTCGACATTCTCAACTCAACTCGCTACCTAAGACTTTTCCCCAACCGGTATTTCCACCCCTTGCATTACCGTACAACTCCACGTGGATTATCGTGTTACCACCCCTTGCGTCACGGTGATCCCTACAATCCCTGGTTTACCGTATTTCCACCCCTTGCGTTACGAAACCCAACAAAGTCTCCGTATTACCACCCTTTGCGCTACGGGACTCCCTAAGCCAACTTCTGATCCAAACGACTAATTTCTCAAACGATATACACACTAAGACTTTCCCAAGATCACTTTTATCAACGTAACCTCTTAAAATATGTCAACGATATCACAAATGCATCATATACAATCACATATTCCAACAATCAACAAATAAGCACTTAACGACGTTTAACTAAGTAATTCACATTCGACTCGTGCTAACGGAAGCCCAACGGACAAGGATAACAACGATAGGTCAAAGGAAGTCAAATAAACGAGCTTGAGATCGATTATGAGGTGTTCAAGGGGGTTTAGAAGTGGTTGGGAGCCAAAACAATCAACGGAAGAACAACAAGAACAAAACCTGGAGTTAAGCTCCCCGTATCAATACGCCAAAAATCCGTATCGATACGCAATCAACTGTCCAAAAAGATAAGCTCCCCGTATCGATACGCCACAAAATCCGTATCGATACGGATAGGCTTCGGGTACTATTCATGCAGAATTTCAGAACGCAAACCAGAGCCAAAATCCAACAACCAATAGCTCGATTTTACACCAAAACAACAAGGAAACATATAAAAGAGGTCAAGAAGTTCCTACCTCGAAACAATGGACGAGATTCACGCGTTATTAGACGAGCTCTAGACTTTCGAACCTTGAAACCCCGATTCGAACTTCACCCAAGGATTTTCGAGCTTAGGAATGCGATTGCAAGACTTGAATGAGGTTGGTTCTTGAAGTTTTTGGGTGGTGGAGTGGAGTTTTGAGTGAGGGGAGAGGAGAGGAGAGAGAGAGAGACCGGATGAGAGAGAGAGGGGAACGGCGTGAGTGGGAGAAATACAAGGAGAAAAATGATCTCCTACATGCCAAACACCACTATATATACTCATATATTCTCTAATCACACCAACACCCCTTCAATCTTTTATTTTCTCACTTTGGTCCTCGATTCAAATATCCAACAATTAAACCATATTATTCCAATTAATCATTTAATAAATATTTCAAAATTTGAAATTATTCGGGTCTCTACAGCAAGCCCCTTCAGAAGGGTGACCGCAAGGTTCGGCTCCTCCTTCACGGAGTCATTAAGGAGTAGAACCCTACCGTCGGGCATTGTGTAAGACGGGATGAACTCTCGTCGGACAACTGCTTTGGTTGCAGGATCAGTGAGGTCGATCTGAGGATCTGGAACTTTTTCTTGTTCCTTTGGCACCGCAGCTCGAGAATCCTCGGGATGAGTAGTTTGAGAGAGACTCAGTGGAACAAAATCTCCAGCAGTCTTCTACCTCTTCTCTCTCTGCTATTGATCCGAGGCAGACCTAGACTGAGCTGTGTTGGTGGTCTTGGTCGGGATGACAGGCCTTGGAATGTTTCTTCTTGACATTTCCTCAACTGTTGGTTCAACGACTCGAAGTGGAACATTCAAGCCCAGGATCGCAAGTTCAAACACGTCGTCGGAGCAAAGCAATGTGAGCCACTCCTCGGCTGTCCAACTAAACTTTGGCAGTTTGACCCTCAGCTGTGTCTTCCTCCGAGCTCCTTCGGCATTCGAAGCTGCCCTTTTCTTCTTCTAGGTAGCTCCGGATGTCGGTGGGTCTCCCTTCTTCTTGCTCGGCTCGCTTTCCTTGTTCTTCTCCTTCCTCTTAAGTACCCCCTTGTATGAAAGGGTGTAGTAGAGGAGTGTTGGGTTGTGTCGGCAGGCCTGAGCTAACAATGTCGCACAGGCTTTTTCTCGAGCAGTGGAATTTAGAGTCTTCAAAATTGGACCGAGCTTTGCAAAAATAACAAGACAGTGAACAAACAGAAACTTCAGCAAATGATGCAAATAAAGATAACATGTCACAAGATTGTTCTTGCCCCGATGGGTATCTCCCTTTAGATTATATTAATTTCAATGGTACTAGCGTAATTTATGGATGCATGCGGCCTAACAATTCTCGTACCAAAGTGATTATTATTGCAAGTAAGCTTCTTCTTGACTCTCATTGGCATATTTCAGGGAAAATTTCAAAAAAAAAAAAAACTCCTAAATTTTGAAGAACTTTACAAAAGAACACCTGGACTGTAACTAATGATAAAAAGACGAACTTACCATTCCGTTAACAATTAGGCTCCCGACATCCAATTCAGTCAATTTGTAACGGATGGAGCTAATAGAATGTGTTAAACTTTCTCCCCCCACCCCACTCTTTTTTTTTCTTTTTACTTTTTACTTTCAAAAATTATTTTTAACTCTTTATTTTATTTTAATAGTAATAAATACGTAATAAAATTCTTTTTTTGTTACTATTTATTAAAAATTACTTTAACCTAAATTTTTACTATTTACAAAATAACTTTAATTCTCCTTTTTTTAACTTTCAAATTTTACCTTTTCCTCTCTCCCTCTTTTTTTTTTTTAGACATTTGACCCCTCTTGTTTTTTTTAAAGAAATTCAACCTTACACCACCAATCAACCCCACAACCAACCACCAAAGCCTAAGCCCCAATTTTAGAAATTCAAAATTTCTCTTAACCTCCTTTTATAACCTTCCTTTTTTCTTTTTACTTTCAAAAATTACTTTTAACTCTTTCTTTTTTAGTAGTAAAAAAATATGCAATAAAGTTTTTTTTACTATTTATCAAAAATTACTTTAACCCCATTTCTAACTATTTACAAAAATAACTTTTAACCCCCATTTTTTACTTTCAAATTGCCTCTCTCTCTCTCTCTCTCTCTCTCTCTCTCTCTGCATGATTTAATGTTTGAATTTTGGGGAAATCTAAAATACCCCTATTGGTTGGTTGTGGGGTTGAGGTTCTCAAAACATAGGAGGAGAGAGAGGAAAAGGTAAAACTTAAAAATAAAAAAAACATGGATAATCGTAAATAGTTTAAAAATGGGGGCGAAAGTAATTTTTGGAAAGTAGTAAGAAAAAATGAACTTTATCGCATATTTATTTATTACTAAAAAAGAGTTAAAAGTTAATTTTTGGAAGTAAAAATTTTAAAAAAAGGAGGTTAAAAGTAATTTCAAGTTTCTGACATTGAGGCTAGGGTTTTGGCGGTTGGTTATGGGGTTGATTGATGGTGTGGGGTCGAATTTCTAAGAGAGAGAGAGAGAGAGAGAAAAGTAAAATTTGAAAGTAAAAAAATGGGGTTATAGTAATTTTTGACAAAACATTATTGTATATTTATTTACTACTAAAAAAAGAAAGAGTTAAAAATAATTTTTAAAAGATAACAAAAAAGAAGTAGGTTAACGCCTTCCGTTAGCTCCACCCATTACAAATTGATGGAATTGGACAGCGGAAGCCTAATTGTTAATGAAATGATAAGTTCTGGTGTTCTTTGTTAGTATTAATTAAAGTCCATGTGTTTTTTCGTAGAGAAAATTACCTCTAAGTATAGAAAAGTGACACTTAATTCCCATTAAGGATAGATGAAATACTTAATTACCACTAAGTCCACTTTTACAAAAATACATTTACCATTAATGGAAGTGTCACCCTGGGATTTTAGGGCATGCTAGGGTTTTATGGTACCCTAATGGGTACCCTAGCACCCTTGGGTACCCTAAAATCTTAGGGTACCCTAGGGTTTTAGGGTACCCTAGGGTTTTAGGATACCTTAAGATTTTAGGTTTTAGAATACCCTAGGGTTTAAGGTACCTTAGGGTTTAGGTTTAGTCACTTTCATAGAGCGCTAGGGTTTAGGTTTAGTCACTTTCATAGGAGTTTTATGGTGCACTTTCCTATGATTTTCTCCACTGATTTCACCTAGGTAGAATAGCCTACGGTTTAGGTATTTTTATAAGGTTTAATAAATTTTAATCGTATTTGAAAGGTACAGAGTAAAATAAAATTATGCACAGGGACACTAGGTTATTAAAAAAATCTGAAAAAGAAAAAATACTTTTTATTTTCTGGACCTAGAGGTAAATTGCCCTTTTTCGTATTCATTGAATCATTGCAAAACATTTGAATCAGAGTGGCCTTTTCAAAAGCCTCAATAAACACATTTGTAGGGGCATTTTCCCATAACTTGTTGGCTAGGTTGGACGGCTTATTGACATTTTTGATCCCCAAAGTTTTATTCGTATTTTGTTTTAGTCCCCAACCTATCAATTGCGTGAAATTGGTCCCCAATGTTTCAATTTCGCGTTTAAAAGGTTCCCACTGTTAACTCCGTAGCCTCTTCCCATCAAAATGATAAGGAAAATTATAAATATCACCCTTTAGATTTATAATTGTATATCAGTTACGCCCCTACCCCATTTCTATAAAGTTTATTCAAATCTTTTTCGCATTTGTTTATTTTGCGTCTTTTTTTTTTTTGGATTATTGATTCGTTGAGGAATCCAAAAACTAAAAATTGTTACTATAAGTAATATTTTTTTTGAATAAGTTACGACAATAATCCAAAAAGAATTGTCTTTTCCAGCCACAACTTACCTCCATCGCTTGTAAGTCACTTACCGCCACAATCACCCAATGCCTTTGGCAGTTCAACCTGTACCATAGCCCCCCATTCAAGTCACCACCTCATTGAACCCATAACCGTCGAAGTTTGACTCCACCGTTATCGCGACAATGCCTTGCCCGCCTCTCCCTCATCCATTGCTTTATCGTTGTGTGTGTTTATATATATATATATATATATATATATATATATATATACACATGTATATACCATAAAATGGGTCATTTACCTTATTTTTCCTGTGGTATATACATACATATATAAAAGGAGTTAGAAAGTAAATAAAGATACATACGTGGATTTACGTGTATAAAAAAAGAACGTACATATATTAAGGCCTATTTTTGAGAAATCAAAAGGCTAGATTACTGTTTGGTCTTTATTCAAATTTTTTTAATTTTTACTTTTTCATTTATATTTCATGGATTATTGATTTGTCTCAACAAGAGGAATCTAAATAGTAAAAAATTAAAATAATCTTCTTTAAAAAGTTCATAAAAAAATTAACCAATAATTCACAAAAAATTATCATAATTTTTTTGTCTTTATTCCAAAAAAAATAAGTTTGGTTAATAAGTTTTTAAATTCTAAACCCTAATTTTAGATTTCTCTTGTCGAGACAAACGAATAAGGTCTAGGTCACAATACGAGAACCTATTATCCTAACTTTATTACTTGGGGTTCTATACCCCTTTCCACAGAAAGTGAATGCAAAACTAAAAATGAAAAAAAAAATTTTGAATAAAGCCGAAAAAGTAATCCAGTTTTTTGATTTCTCGAAAACAGGCCTTCATATATGTGGGTTCTATGAGGTGGTGACTTGAATGGGTGGCTATGGTACAAGTTGAAGTGGCAAAGGCGGTGGGTGATTGCGGTAGTAAGTGACTTACGAGCGGTGGTGGCTGGAACAGACAAATTTTTTTGGATTATTGTCGTAATTTATTCAAAAAAAATTACTTTCGATAATAATTTTTAGTTTTTGGATTTTTCTCTCGTCGAGACAAATCAATAATCCAAAAAAAAAATGTAAAAAAAAAAATTTTGAGTAAACTTTATAGATATAGGGTAGGAGCTTAACTGATACGTACTTATAAATCTTAAGGGTGATATTTGTAATTATCCCAATCGTTTTGACGGAATAGGCTACGGAGTTAACAGTAGGGACCTTTTAAAGGCAAATTCGAAACGTTGGGAACCAATTTCGCACAACTGGTAGGTTAATTGGGGACTACAACGAAACACGCGTAATACTTTGGGGACCAAAAATATCCATAAACCTAGGTTGGACCGTAAAGGCCAACTATTTCAGACAAAGGAACTACGGATAAAAATTAAAAAAAAAAAAGCTGCAAGAAGGACTTAAAAAGAAAATGTTATGTTCAATTCGGTTCCATTAATTAAACCGAGAGAAAATTAGGTTTCTGATTTCTAAATATTAGGTGGTGCTTTGATAAGTTAATTTCTGTTTTGCCGATAAAAAAAAGAAGTTAATTTCTGTTTTGTAATGGTTACATGGTCATTACAACCAAGATAAAACCGATAACTCTTCTATATCCATTGGCTTCATTGTATGAGTAAGATGGAATTTCTCTATTTCTTTGCAAAGTCAGCTAAATGAGCCTTACTATTTTGTTCACCTTCGGTAGGTACTTTCTCAAGTCTTGGAGCATTAGTTCTACTAATTTGTATGTGGTGGTTGTACCGAGAAGTCAATAGAAGAAAGGAAGCAAAGCTCAAGGAAAAATTCTTCAAACGAAATGGTGGTTTGTTATTACAGCTGCAGTTATCATCAGACCAGGATAATCTTGAGACAACCAAGTTATTCACATCGACGGAGTTGGAAAAGGCAACAGATAATTACAATGCTAATCGAATTTTTGGCCAGGGAGGCCAAGGGACTGTTTACAAGGGGATGTTAATAGATGGGAGAATCGTAGCGATTAAAAAGTCAAAAGCATTGGATAAAGGCAAACTTGGGCAGTTTATCAATGAGGTGGTCATTTTATCCCGAATAAACATAAGAAATGTTGTTAAGCTATTTGGATGTTGTTTGGAGACAGAAGTTCCTGTGCTGGTTTATGAATTCATCCCTAATGGAACCCTTTCCCAGTGTGTCCATGACCAAAATTAAGAATTTCCTCTTACCTGGGATTTGCGGTTACGGATCGCTACAGAAATTGCAGGAGCTCTATTTTACCTTCACTCATTAGCTTCCATAGCCATCTACCATCAGGACATCAAGTCCGCAAACATACTCTTGGATGAAAAATTCAGAGCAAAAGTCTCCGATTTTGGCATTTCAAGGTCAATTTCTGTTGATAACACTCACTTGACCACGGCAGTGCAAGGTACCTTCGGCTACTTGGATCCGGAGTACTTCCAGTCCAGCCAATTCACAGAAAAGAGCGATGTTTACAGCTTTGGGGTGGTACTTGTTGAGCGCCTTACTAGAAAAAAACCGATTTTGTCAGACAAGTCTAATGAAGGGGGAAGCCTAACAGCATACTTCCTATTGACAAAGGACAACCGGTTGTATGATATTCTCAATCCTCGAGTTGTGAAAGAGGGTGGAGAAATAGAGATTTTGGTTGTCGCTAATATCGCGAAAAGATGCTTGTACTTGAATGGAAGCAGGAGGCCGACAATGAAAGAGGTGGTAATGGAGTTGGATGGGATCAGAATGTCAAATGAGGCAACCGCCACTGATAAAAAAAAGTTGTGATAACATTGATTATGCAACGGAGGATGACCTTACTGGACCTCGGTAGGCTGCTTCTACTTCGACAGGTTCATTTTATCGCGCAATGGATATCGAATTACCTCTGTTGCTTGACAAATCCTCTAACTCACTATGAGTCCTACACATGATTATGTGTTGGTAATCATCGTATCTGTTGTTTTTGAGGTGTCTTGTATCGTACTCTACAATCGATGCTCCCACACAGTTTTTGTGCGAAGTAATTGAAAGGCTAATTAGAAATAAGTGTATCTCTCTCCAACACTTTGTAAGGCGTGCAATAGAATAAAGGCTGCTGCTTTGGGGGATTTTAGCATTGTAATGCTTTGTGTATGTTTGAATTGTTCAACTCGGCCTCTGGACCATTTTATAACTATTGCGTTGCTTGTGATTCTTTTGTTTTGTTTCTGTTTTTGTGATGAGGAACCATTTTGTTATTGCAAGACCATCCAAATAATTCATCTTGAATCGTCGAAACATTAATAATCAGGAGGGAACGTTTTATTCTTGTTTACTTTTCTGCAAAGCGTGGTTACTGATTGCTCCAACATGCCGTCTTGATAATAATCAGTCATACCATCAGAAATCCATCGGCGATCAACGAACTTGGGGAGTACCAAACACAGGAAAAAGATTCATAGTGGAATGGGAATGATAAATTATATTGGGGTGGGTCAACTAGAAAGATTATAGTAAGATGACAGATATTGGCTGATAAAGAATTTTTCAAAGTGGAACGTTTTGAGTGTTTTCAATTGATCAATTTTCTCTTTTGCACATCAGGTTTAAGTTCGGTTCATTTATTAAACGAGCTTAAAATTGAAGATCAGGTTCAGTTCATTTAGTAGACGAAGTGAACTCGAACGAAACTTTACGGAATTAAACACCGAACAGCTCACGAACGTCTCATTCATTTGCAGTCCTACATCTTGTCACGTCTCCTATCTGTTCCTATGTGTGTACTGTGTAGGCATGCGCTCATCTTTTTAGAGAGAGAGAGAGATTTGGTAATTTAGATGTTTCAAATCATCTTATTGTTGTGGGCCTTGTGGCTAACCACAACAGAATCAGCATCAGAATCTTCTCTAGCAAAGCCTGGCTGTCAAAAAAGATGGAAAACATTGACATCCCCTACCCCTTTGGAATTGGACCTGATGGTTTTGCAGTAACTTGCAACGACTCTTTCAATCCACCCAAACCTTTTATTAACAGCATCAATCTGGAAGTGCTGCATATTTCACTAAATGGGACTGTCCAAGTTAACAATCCGGTTATCACTTCCAATTGTTCCAGTAGAGCCGACGGTCAAGATGTTAACTTGTTAGCGACACCGTTTCGTTCTCTGACATGTACAATAGGGAAATTATTCAATAATCCCGGTGTATACTCTCTCCTCACACATAACATGTGGGGTATACGCAGGACTCGTAGGTCCCACATGTTATGTGAGGGGAGGGAGTATACACCGGGAGTACTGAATAATTACTCGTATTCACAGGCTTCGGTTGTAATAGCCTCGCGCTAATAACCCGTCAAGCAATCATTATAATCGGTTGCGTCTCGGTTTGCAACGTTAATTCTTCGAGTGAAACAAGTTGCTATGGGATCAACTGCTGCCAGACCACAATACCACCTTCCCTTAAGTTCATTAACGCCTCTCTAAGAAGCATCGATCCCAACAGTAATCAAGATGGTTGCAGGTAAGCATTCATGGTTGACTACCAATGGTCTAGCGATAAAGACATCTTTGCAGCAAGGGATATGGAATATGTTCCTGCAGTGTTGGACTGGGCTTTGAATGGGACGTGCAATATGATTAAAAGTTTCTGTGGCGCTAATGCTCACTGCTTATACAATAACAATACTTCGTGGAACCCCAAATGCTTTTGTGATAATGGCTATGAAGTTCCTTATCTTCCCAGTGGATGCCAAGGTAAAGTTTCTCTTTCTAGTCTTATTTGCACAATCAACCATGGATAGCATACTAGTTGTGGGGCTCCGATCAAAATGATCAGCTCCTTTGGATCTGAGTTCTGAGATTAGCTCCTGATCTCTACCTAGCTTGCAAAAGAGAGCATGATTAGAGACCACACCGGAGGTTCTCCGGAATGACCCTTCGGTGCAAGAATCAGTACACTTGCAGAGAAAATGAAAGACCAAGAGCTAGGGTTTTAGGGTTATGTAGAACGTACCTCTTCCAAGAAGGTATAGTAAGATATTTATAGGGAACTCTGAGCTTGGCCTCCAAGATTGTACGTACGCTCGACACACGTTGGCTGACGTCACCCTTGCGTCACATTAGGGTTTCGTAACTGCTTTTAGGATGAACTGGCATTTTCACGTGCTCCCATCATTATCTCGATAACTGTTCGGCTAACGTCATGAACGTCATCATGGCCACAGATGCTTTCCCCACGTGGGTGAGATGGAATCTTGGCCCCCCCATTCATTCAAAGCCGAACGTAATAACCGACCGTCGAAGCGTTGGTGGGCCGAGCGAATCATGTTGACGGACTGTGACGGAGACTTTGATACAAGACCGTCGGTTTGCCGAGCCGTTAGGGTAAACGCCTCGGACTAGATTGGACCGCTGGATCTCGTTCAGTACGGCACGAGCCGTTTGGCTTGGCCTGCTACAATAGCCCTCAATTCCTGCTGACGCTATTTGCTCGGTAGGGATTGACTTCTAATTAGGCGGAGGGTCTTCCTTCGGGAGCTACAACGGTCAAATCCGAGCCCCAATGGTAAATTGACAAATGTTGAACGTTGAGAGGATGTGTCAGTCGAAAGGACGCCTTGGCAGTCGAAAGGACGGATCTAGCACGCAAGAAACTGTTAGTGGCCATGTGTCACTCTCCCGTTGGCCAACGGTTCGACGGTGAAATAATTACGCGGGAAATTCGAAATGAACAGCTCCTCTATAAATAGCGAAGAGGGATGAGAGAGAACGTTCTTTACGTTTTCTCTCTCTAGCAATCCAGAGCTTCTCTCTCTAGCATCGTCCGCTCCAGCCTTCAATTCAAACCAGATCTTCAATTCAAGCTTGATTCAAGCAGCAAAACTTCCAAGTAAGTGATCGATTGTTGTTGTTCTTCATTTTTCATGCCTCTTTCTGGATTTTTGGGATGTTTTATGGGGTCTTGTTTTAAGTGAACAGTGAAAAACTGGGGGTGAACAGTGATGTTCATCCTAGATTCAACCTGTTCTTCCGAGCCCCAATAGGGGTGCTGGGATTCTGCCGAGTGTTGCCTCTGGTAGAAAAATTAACTGAGCACCAATATGCAAAGCCGAACATAAAGTAGATTTAGGTTGTCCCGGGCCTCTTTTAAGATAGAAATGACTCGTGAGCCGATAGGATGAGCTGAACCTCTTCTTTCCTTTCTTTGCCGACGCAGATTTTGACTGCTTACTTTCCCTTTATTTTTTCTTCTAGGTCTGGCTCATGAGGCCATCGATGTCTCTTCAGACTCGGACCGCTCAGAGACTGAATTCGAGCGGCAGCTGATTAGTACACTTCTTGAACAACGTAGAGAGTGAGACCGAGCCACAGAGTCCGTTTCCACCAAGATGTCTGCGACTTTTCCAGCGTCTGACGACTCTAATGCCGAAAGGGATTATGAGTATGCTGCAGATGAATACCTCACCGAACCTGAGATCAATTTCACTCTAGAGACCAAATCAGACGCCGAGCCTCGGATGGGTCATGAGGTCGGGTCAAGGTTTGCATCGGGCGCCGAGGCTTCGACGTTGGCTCCAAGTGATGCCAACCTCTTCGACAAGGGCCTATTGTTCCCCCTCGCCCACTACTTTAGTGGGGATGCTGGGGAGTACGAGACATTCTGTCGAAAATGCAACATCCCCGACAATGTGTTCATCCACCGGGTGAAGAGCAGCGAGATAAAAGACAAAAGGAGGGACCACCCGGAGCACATTACCGTGCCTTTGATAGCCATTTACGAGGCCGAACTTCGGTTCCCCCTTCATCTATTCCTTAGGGAAGTTCTTTAGAAATTCAGCTTGGCTCCTCATCAACTCACGATCAACAGTCACCGAATAATTATGTCGGTAATTGCTTTGATCGAGAGCCAAGAGCTTGATTTCACACCGATCGACCTATTTTACACATACACCATGTCTCGGCATGGTAAGTCTGGTCGTCGGTGCTTGACTACGTGCCCCAAAAAGGAGCCCCTGATTGATGGGCTCTCCGACACAGATAAGTGGGCTAATTTCTACGTCGAAGTCCATGGGAACTATGAGTTCGGCGGAACCCACCGTTGGTTCTCTGTTCCAAAAGTTAAAGGTACAAGAGGTGATGTATCCGTACCTTTTTAATATCTGCCGAGACATTCAAGCAAAATTTCCCAAAAGGGTTGAGACTAGGGTTGCTGCACTCATCAATATCTGCCATAACAAATCAAAGAAAAACCATAAGGCAATTTTAACTATTCTTGAAAGTACGATTTCCTGGAGGGGTGGGGTTTAATCGGCGAAAGTCAATATTATTGTTAGGGTTAATTGCCTTTATATCCCTTCGACTTATCATGAAAGTTCAATTTAGTCCTTTCAGTTTCAATTTCACCCAAATAAACATTCGATTTGCAAATTTATTTCACTGTGATCCTTCCGTTGGCCCCCGTCTGTAATTTGGACGGAAAAGCACCATGTGCCCATCACGTGAGCTACCCCAAGGGCATATTTGCCCATTCCCCTCACATTTCACCCCTGCAGACCTCTCTTTCTCTCTCTCTCGTTGCCCTGTTCATCCCCACGGACGATGCCTTCTCCGATCTGTCAATCCCGGCGAGCTTCCAGTCCCTCCCGGCGGACAAAAAGACGGTGGTCTTGAAGTTCCACGTGCTCCACTCATACTACCCCTTCGGCTCGCTGGAGTCGATAGTGAACCCGGTCCAGCCCACGCTGGCGACGGAGGACATGGGGGCCGGTTCATTCACGCTGAACATCTCGAGGGTTAACGGGTCGGTGACGATAGCCACGGGGATTGTTCAGGCGAGGGTGACCCAGACGGTTTTCGATGAAAACCCGGTGGCTATCTTCGAGATTTCGAAGGTTTTGTTGCCGAAAGAGATTTTTGGGAAGAACCCCAATAACGGCAAGGACGGGAGTGAGTCAGCTCAGCCGCCGATTGCTGTGGCGTCGGCGCCGGAGTTCAATGGGCCGTCTGTGGATTTGCCGGCTCCTACGGGGTTTCGCGAGGAGATCAAATCGGGTGCGGGTAAGTGTGGGGTGTGGAGGCCATTTCTTGCTTTTTGTTGTATAGGATTGTATCTATTGCTATGAGATTCATTGTCTGTGATCTTATCTATGTTTTTTTTTTTTTTCTAAATTTATTTTACCTCTTGAGCGATTGTTTTTTAAATGTATTTTTGCAATTGTTATACGAGTAATTGAATTTGGGGCTGCAAATGTGGCCGATTTTAATCTTCTTTCCATGTCAATTGTATTGATGTTGATAGGATTTAGAGGAAGCAGCACCAATTTTGATTTTGGTTCTGCATTTTTTGTTGTTGTAAAAAGATGGACGTTTTTATCATCATTTCCAGCTCCGTTGTGGAACTCTATCTGTCAGGCAATGAATACAACCCAAATCCAGATAATTATGGTAGCAGATTTTTTCACTTGAATTTGCAAAAGTTCACAATTGAAAGATCCAATTCTGCATTCTGGTTTTAAGCAGTCGTAAACAAGCATTTTGCCACCACGGGACCACCGCCATCACCTCCGGTCCGTACCCATCAGCTCCGGTCCGCAACCCCCGCTCTGTATATGTCAAAAAACAGAGAGATGAGAATTTAAAAAAAAAACCGGGGGAATCGGGGTTTGGAGAGAGAGAGAAAGGCTGGGTTTTGTGTGGGGATGAACAGGGCAACGAGAGAGAGAGAGGGAGAGGAGAGAGAGAGGTCTGCAGGGGTGAAAAGTGAGGGGAATGGGCAAATATGCCCCTGGGGTAGCTCACGTGATGGGCACGTGGTGCTTTTCCGTCCAAATTACAGACGGGGGCCAACGGAAGGATCACATTGAAATAAATTTGCAAATCGAAGGTTTATTTGGGTGAAATTGAAATTAAAAGGACTAAGTTGAACTTTTATGATAAGTCGAAGGGATATAAAGACAATTAACCCTTATTGTTAGATTAGCATCTTGGAAGAGGAGCCTAAGTGACCAAAGGCATTTGGCTATACTAGTATGCAAATAAGACCAGAAACTTTACCTCGACATCCACTAGAAAGATAAGGGTTCCCTTCATAGCCTTTTGAACAAAAGCATTCAGAGCTCCTCGGACTACCGGCATAATTGTACAAGCAGTAAGCATTAGCGCCACAGTAACTTTCATTCATATTGCACGTCCCATTACACCCCCAATCCAGCACTGCAGGAACATATTCCATATCCCTTACCTTAAAGATGTCTTTATCGCTAAACCATTGGTAGTCAACCATGAATGCGTACTTGCAACCGGCTTGAGTGTTGTTCGGATTAATGCTTCTTAGAGAGGCATTAATGAACCGAAGGGAAGGCGGGATTCCGGTCTGGCAGCAGTTTATCCCAAAGCAAGCTTTTCCAACATTCGAAGAATCAACAATTAATATTAGCGTTGCAAATCGACATGCAACCGGTTAGAATGGTTGATTTACGGACGACTAGCGCGAGGTTGTTGCAACCCATGCCTGTGAATCTATTGTACGTGTCAGAGAACGTAAACGGCATCTCCCGCAAGTCAACGTCTTTACCGTCGGCTCTACCGGAACAATTGTAAGTGATAACTGGATTGTTAACTTGGACCGTTGACCCATTTACTGAAATCTTCAGCACTTCTAGATCGATGCTGTTAATAAAAGGTTTGGGTGGATTGAAAGAGTGGTTGCAAGTTATCGCAAAACCATCAGCAATGGAGCAATTGGACCCAATTCCAAAGGGGTAGGGGATGTCTATGTTCCCGCATCTTCCTTGACAGCCAGGCTTTGCTAGGGAAGATTCTGCTACTGATTCTGCTGTAGTTAGCCACAACAATAAGATGATAATTTGGAAAACAATAAGATGATAATTTGGAACATTTTAAATTCCAAATAAACACCGATCACAACCATGAGACAACGCAATCTATAGTTTTGTCTAAAATGACGGGAGATGCATACACAACCCTTTATATGTAGGATGAAGATTCAGGACATTTCACAGATGAATTGTTATTTATAGTAAGCAGTCTTTATAAAAAATGGTGGCCGGCCGTTGGAAGTTAGTTTGTGGAAAAGTAGTTGCCTATTCTTGTCCACAAATCAGTCCAATGCGCAAAAATGATGTAGGCCAAGATTCTGAAAGATTATATTCTTATTTTTATGATTTTAGAATTATAAAAATAAGATTATAAAATCTTATTTAGAATTATTATTTTATTTTGAAATTATATTATTATAAAATTTTATTTGTGCTGCCTGTTTTGCACGTTCTTGATTTTCTAGTTTTGGTAGGATTTTTTCTAGGAATTTTATTTTCTTTCGTTTTAGAATTTTATTAATCCTTTATCTGTCCACAAGAATTAGGATTTTATTATAATTAATGCCACCTGTTTTGGCATTATTTAGAATTTATTTTTTAGTAGGAATTCTAGGGTTAGGTCTTATAAAAAAAGTTTTAACCTATTCAACTTTTAGCTTTTTATCAATAATATTGCAGAGTTTCTCTCTTTCTTCCATGTGCGCAAGGGTTGCTTGTTGCGACGAGTTGTTTATCTCGTATGGACTATTACGCTAACTAGTCTCTTGAGAATTCATCTGCGTCAAGTGGTATTAGAGCCACGCTTTTCCTGGTTCGATGGCACCAAACACGGTTGAAGACACACCCATTGATGTTGGTCATGGGGAAGGATTTAACAGAACTCACACCATGGGATTTGCCCATGGTCAATCTATTAAATACAAAGTTGATAGCTAGGAACCGCATTGGGGGATATGCCCACAAGCAACCTATTAACCAAAACGTGTCCGGAGTATATTCTTATTATCACTGCAATAGTAAGAATAAATTTGAAAGTGAGCTATTCAAGAACCATGATGATCATCAGTCGATAAAGCAACAACCAAATTTCAGGTATTATGATAATTTGCCAAAATTTAGTGGTCTTGAATTTTTTAAAGATTGTTTGGATTGGATTCTAGACATCAAACATTCCTTCGAGTATGCAGAAATTTCGCCTGAACAAATGTGGAGGTATTTGTTAGTGAAACTTACGGGTCCAGCGTTACAATGGTGGTAGATATGCAATTTCTAAAAGATCAATTAGGCAAGCGTCGAATTCATGCATGGTGGAGAATTTAAAAACGTATGATGGAGAGATTTTTACCATGGAATTATGAACAATTGTTGGAGGAAAAATATAGGCCAAAATAGTATCATGCAGAACAAATCATTGTAGATGTTGAAGGAGAGGTCAAAATTGAAGTTGATCGAAGATCAACACGAAATTGACATTGATGCTTGTGTGCAAGATAATATTGAAATTGTTTCGAAAGCGGTTGAGGTGGACCAAAAGAATATTGCATTGGAGGTTTGTGTGTTTGGACTTGATGAGTCACCCACAATGAAGTTAATTGCAACACTAAAAGAAAATATATTTGTTACCGAAAATCAATTTTCTAGCAAAGAAGAAATTTTGAGTGCCCCAATGCTCGAAAGACAATTAGATCCTGATGAAATTGTGATGGAAGTTGAAGAGAAGATTTGCAATCAAGTTGAAAATTTCTTATTGCCACTTGAGGAAGAAATCAATAATGAGGAAAGTTCTGAAACTAATAAAGAAGACTTTTTGCATATTGTTGCACCAACAATTTCTATAGAGGATCAAAGTCCAGAGTACTAGCAACTTCGGCATACAATTCTAGTTGTCGATTTTCTTGGAGTGCAACGATTTGTGTAACGACCGGCTCCATTTTTATACAATATTGTTCGCTTTGGACGCCCAAAGAACATAGACTTCCCAGTAGGTCACCCATCCCTAGACTACCCCAGGATGAGCACGCTTAACCGTGAAATTCCTATGCGCTTTGGCCTGCCCTCACAGCTTTAAAAGGCCTCGTACAAGTAGGAGGGATCTTTTCTTGACTTGCCCTCGCCCGTCCAGCGGAGCCTGCTATCCTGCAGTACCATCGACCACCGGAAAGCAGGGTGTCACAATCAACCCCCCTCAGGGATGCAACGTCCTCGTTGCATAGGCCCAGCAACCTCCCTTGGGGTCCATGGCAGTAGAGCGCATCCTACCAACCACTTTGCCCAGGGCGGGGCGTCTAAAGCAGACAATATTGTACAAAGATGGAGCGGATCGTTACAATTTGATTAGATTCCCAATGTCCGTCTAGTAAATATTGTCAACAAGTTGAAGCTGAAGAGAAAAGATCATTGTATGAACACTTTTCTATGAATTTTTTTTGGAAGGAAATCAAAGGATTGAAGTATTTGAAGTATCTATTTCTTTGGCATGGAAGATAACAGATTTCCACCAAGAACTTGAGGTCGAATTCTTTTGAAGAAAAGGAGACTGATGTAGGACAAGATTTTGAAAGATTTTATTTTTATTTTTAGGATTCCAGAATTATAAAAATAAGAATATAAAATCTTATTTAGAATTATTATTTTATTTTGAAATTATATTATTAGGAAATCTTATTTGTGCTGCCTGTTTGGGACCTTCTTGATTTTCTAGTTTCGGTAGGATTTCTTCTAGAAATTTATTTTCTTTCCTTTTAGAATTTTATTAATCCTTTATTTGTCTACAAGAATTAGGATTTTATTTTAATTAATGCCACTTGTTTTGACAATATTTAGAACTTATTTTTCAGTAGGAATTCTAGGGTTAGGGTCGTATAAAAAGGACTGTAACCTATTCAACTTTTAGTTTTTTTATCAATAATATTGCAGAGTTTCTCTCTTTCTTCCTTGTGTGCAGGGGTTGCTCATTGCAACGAGTTGTTTATCTTGTTTGGATTAGTATATTAACTAGTCTCTAGTGAATTCCGCTCCATCAAATAAACATGTAAAAATTGCTCCATCAAGGATCATGTCAGTGTCAAAGAATTTAATCAAAACCAATAGCATGCAACAAGAAATTTTTGGGTGTCGGGTGGGTACCACGTCGATCACCTGGCCGACGTGGTGCAGAGCACCCACATCTGGGCCGTCCAAAAGTGAAACACTCTCTCTCCTCTTTCACTCTCCAAATTCAAGCCGTCCAAAATCGAAATTCACGTGGTACCTGCTCGGCACTGAAAAATTTCTCGCATGCAACAATTAATCTTTGACAAGGAGTCTTCTATAGTTCTATACTTGTCCATTAGCTAGTCGAACCTACTTGAGTTCTGACCAAGAAAAATACACTACATTCCACATTTGAAACCATAAAAGGAATAGGATTCTTACACAGGTATTTCTTGTTTATTCAAAAAATTTATAAACTATCCCCAGCTAAAACATTTTATCAAACCGTCAAAAGGGCATTTATATATATAAAAATAAAAAAGAAGAAGAACTAGGAGAGAAGGCCGCCCAATGCGATGGCCGCAATCATGCTGCTGCTAGTCTAATACATGCTAGTAACAAAACAAGTTTTGAATTGTATTTCACCTGTAAAAGAACTGTATACATAAATCAACTGGACATATAATACTCTCAATATCTTTAACCCGTATCATGCACATGAGTTAACGAAATCGTTAGCAAATCAATTTTTTTCAAAAACTATGGAAAGATTTGTCCTCAACATGTGATAGAACTATTTTAACATGCGCAGGCCTTAAAACTTCTACCATATTAATTTATTATGAGTACACCATCATCTAAAAATGACACATAACAGAAGATGTATTGATTGAATGCAATCAAAGTATTCTTCTCACTTGAACAACGACCTACGTAAATTGGGTGTACAAATATGAGAGATGACGAAAAATACTGTCATTTGTGCATTAAGGGAAAATGTCAGCATTGGATATTTCCTAAGTCTTGGCATTCTAGAATAGTAGAGTAGTCCTCTCACCTTAATAACGACCTGCATAAATTGGATATACAAATATTAAGAGATGGCAAAAATATTGCATTCGTGCATTAAGTGAAAATGACAGAGTTGAGAAACCCTTCCTAGTGAAGTTGATTGTCTCACCCTCTCTCCACAGTAGAGGCGGAGGCTCGAGCCCCACAGGAAGCGAATTTGGGGTTGAGGGCTATGGACATGCTCTGACCCCTTATTGACTAACATACTAACACCTTGATAACCCTGCTGATGTATACAATATTGGTGAAAAAATATTTTTTTTGCTAGAGTTGGATATTTTTAAGTCTTGGCATTCTAGAATGGTAGAACCGGTTATAATGACTGCTTGACGGGTTATTAGCACAAGGCTATTACAACCAATGCCTGTGAATCTACTGTACATGTCAGAGAAAGAAAACGGTGTTGCTAACAAGTTAACATCTTGACCGTCGGCTCTACCGGAACAATTGGAAGTGATAACCGGATCTCATTTAGTGAAATATGCACACTCCCATTTAGTGGATTGAAAGAGTCGTTGCAAGTTACTGGAAAACCATCAGCAATGGCGCAACTGGGTCCAATTCCAAAGGCGTAGGGGATGTCAACGTTTCCGCATCTTTCTTGACAGCCAGGCTTTGCTAGAGAAGATTCTGCTACTGATTCTTTTGTGGTTAGCCACAACAATAAGATGATTTGAAAAATCTAAATTACCACATATCTCTCTCTCTCTCTCTCTCTCTCTCTCTCTCTCTCTCTCTAAAAGGATGAGCGCATCCCTACACAGTACACACATAGAAATAGATAGGAGACGTGACTAGGCGGAGGACTGCAAATGAACGAGCCGTTCGTGAGCTGTTCGGTGTTTGATTCGGTAAAATTTCGTTCGAATTCAATTTGCTTACTAATGAAGCGAACTTGAGCTTCAATTTTAAGCTTGTTTAATAAATGCACCAGAACCTAAACCTGATGTGCAAAAGAGAAAAATGATCGATTGAAAACACTCAATTACGTTCCACTTTGAAAAATTCCCATATTAATCTTTCCCTGTGTTTAGAACTCCCCAAGTTCGTAGATCCAAAAATATTGCGTGCACCGGTGGATTTCTGAGGTATGATTGATTATTATCAAGACAACGTGTTAGAGCAATCAGTAACCACGTGTTGAAGAAAAGTAAACAAAAACAAAACGCTCCCTCCTAGTGTCTCTCTAGCTTGTCCGAAAATTAAGGTTTCGCTGATTCAAGATGAATTATTCGGATGGTTTTGCAATAACATAATGGTTCCTAGTCACAAAAAAAGAAACGAAAACAAAAGAATCACAAGTTGTAAAATGGTCCAGAGGCCGAGTGGAAGAAAAATTCAACCATACACAAAGAATTACAATGCTAAAATCCCCCAAAGCAGCAGCCTTTATTCTGTTGCAGGCTTTACAAAGTGTTGGAGAGCTTTCAATTACTTTGCACAAAAACCATGTAGGAGCATCGATTTTTGCACAAAAACCATGTAGGAGCATCGATTGTAGATTACGTATGATACAAGACACCTCAAAAACAACAGATATTATGAATACCAACACTTAATCATGTGTAGGACTCACAGTGAGCTAGAGGATTTGTCAAGCAATAGAGGTTCGATATCCATTGCGCGATAAAATGAACCTGTCGAAGTAGAAGCAGCCTCCCAAGGTCCAGTAAGGTCATCCTCTGTTGCATACTCAACGTTATCATAACTTTGTTTAACAGTGCCGGTTGCCCCATTTGACATTCTGATCCCATCCAACTCCATTACAACCTCTTTCATTGTCGGTCTGCTGCTTCCATTCAAGTACAAGCATCTTTTCGCGATATTAGCGAATGCCAAAATCTCTTCTTTTCCACCCTCTTTCGCAACTCGAGCATCGAGAATATCATACAACCGGTTCTCCTTCATTGTCAATAGGAAGTATGCTGTTAGGCTTCCCCCTTCATTAGACTTGCCTGACAAAATCGGGTTTTTTCCAGTAAGGAGCTCAACAAGTACCACCCCAAAGCTGTAAACATCGCTCTTTTCTGTGAATAGGCTGGACTGGAAGTACTCCGGATCCAAGTAACCGAAGGTACCCTGCACTGCTGTGGTCAGGTGAGTTTTATCAACAGAAATTGACCTTGAAATGCCAAAATCGGAGACTTTTGCTCTGAATTTTTCATCCAAGAGTATGTTTGCAGACTTGATGTCCCGATGGTAGATGGCTATGGAAGCAGCTGAGTGAAGGTAAAATAGAGCTCCAGCAATTTCTGTAGCGATCCGTAATCGCAAATCCCAGGTAAGAGGAAATTCTTCATTTTGGTCATGGATATACTGGAAAAGGGTTCCATTAGGGATGAATTCATAAACCAGCATAGGAACTTCTGTCTCCAAACAACATCCAAATAGCTTAACAACATTTCTTTGGTTTATTTGGGATAAAATGACCACCTCATTGATAAACGACTCATGTTTGCCTTCATCCAATGCTTTTGACTTTTTAATCGCTACAATTCTCCCATCTGTTAACATCCCCTTGTAAACAGTCCCTTGGCCTCCCTGGCCGAGGATTCGATTAGCATTGTAATTGTCTGTCGCCTTCTCCAACTCCTTCGATGTGAACAACTTGGTTGTCTCAAGATTACCCTGGTCTGATGATAACTGCTGCTGTAATAACAAACCACCATTTCGTTTGAAGAATTTTTCCTTGAGCTTTGCTTCCTTTCTTCTATTGACTTCTCGGTACAACCACCACATACAAATTAGTAGAAGTAATGCTCCAAGACTTGAGAAAGTACCTGCCGAAGGTGAACAAAATAGTAAGGCTCATTTAGCTGACTTTGCAAACAAATAGAGAAAGTCCATCTTTTTTTTTTTAAACGAGAAAGGCCATCTTACTCATACAACGAAGCGATGGAGAGTTATCGGTTTTATCTTGGTTCTAATGACCATATAACCATTATAAAACAGAAATTAACCTTTTTTTTATCGGCAAAATAGAAATTAACTTATCAAAGCACCACCTAATATTTAGAGATCAGAAACCTAATTTTCTCTAGGTTTAATTAATGGAACCGAATTGAAACATACCATTTTCTTTTTAAGTCCTTCTTGCAGTTTTTGGTTTTTTTTTCATCCACAGTTCCTTCGTCCAATTCCTAGTAATCCAAACTTCTACTGAGGAAATAGTTGGCCCATATGGTCCAACCTCCAACCTAGGTTTATTGACATTTTTGGTCTCCAAAGTATTACTCGTGTTCCGTTTTAGTCCCCAACCTACCAATTGTGCGAAATTGGTAACGTTTCAATTTTGCGTTTAAAAGATCCCTACCATTAACTCCGTAGCCTCTTTCCGTCAAAATGATTGGGATAATTGCAAATATCACCCTTAAGATTTATAAGTACATATTAGTTAAGCCCCTACCCAATATCTATTAAGTTTATTCAATTTTTTTTTGCATTTAATTATTTTGCTTTTTTTTTTTTGGATTATTGATTTATCTCAACGAGAGAAATCCAAAAACGAAAAATTATTATCGAAAGTAATTTTTTTTGAATAAATTACGACAATAATCCAAAAGAAATTGTCTGTTCCGGCCACCACCACTCGTAAGTCACTTACCACCGCAATCACTCATCGCCTTTGCCACTTCAACTTGTACCATAGCCACCCATTCAAGTCACCACCTCATAGAACCCACATATATGAAGGCAGAAATCAAAAAGCTGAATTACTTTTTTGTCTTTGTTTAGTTTTGCATCCACTTTTCGTGGAAGGGGGTATAGAACCCCAAGTAATAAGAGGTAGGATAATAGGTTCTCATTCTGTGACTTAGACCTTATTCGTTTGTCTCGAAAAGAGAAATCTAAAATTAGGGTTTAGGATTTAAAAACTTATTATCCAAACTAATTTTTTTTTTTGGAATAAAGACAACAAATTATGATAATATTTTGCGAATTATTGGTTGATTTTTTTTATGAACTTTTTAAAGTAGATTATCTTGATTTTTTACTTTTTAGATTCCTCTTATTGAGACAAATCAATAATCCACGAAAAATAAATAAAAAAGTAAAAATTGAAAAAATTTGAATAAAGACAAAACATTAATTCAGCCTTTTGATTTCTCAAAAATAGGCCTCAATATATGTACGTTCTTTTTTTATGCGCATATGTATGTTTATTTCCTGTCTAACTCCTTTATATATCTATGTATATACCACAGGAAGAAAAGGTAAATGACCCATTTTACTGTATATACATGTATACACACACACAATAATTAATAAAGCAATGGATGAGGGCGAGGGGGCCAGCCGGGCAATGTCGCAATAACGATGGAGTCAAACTTCAACGGTTATGGGTTCAATGAGTTGGTGACTTGAATGGGTGGCTATGGTACAAGTTGAATTGGCAAAGGCGTTGGGTGATTGCGGCAATAAGTGACTTACAAGCAGTGGAGGTAAGTCGTGGCTGGAAAGACAATTCTTTTTGGATTATTGTCGTAACTTATTCAAAAAAAAATTACTTTCTGTAACAATTTTTAGTTTTTGGATTCCTCAACGAATCAATAATCCAAAAAAAATGACGCAAAATAAACAAATGCGAAAAAGATTTGAATAAACTTTATAGAAATAGGGTAGGGGCTTAACTAATATACAGTTATAAATCTAAAGGGTGATATTTGTAATTTTCCCTATCATTTTGACGAAAAAAGGCTATGGAGTTAACGGTGGGAACCTTTTAAACGCAAAATTGAAATGTTGGGAACCAATTTCACGCAATTGGTAGGTTGGGGACTAAAACGGAACGCAAGTAAAACTTTAGAGACTAAAAATGTCAATAAGCTCTCCGACCTAGCCAACAAGTTATGGGTAAATGCCCGTACAAATGTGTTATTGTGGCATTCAAAAAGGGTAATCTGATTCAAATGTTCTGCAATGATTCAACGAATACGCATACTTTTTTCCTTTTCTCCCTATCAAGCTAAGATTGTTGAAATCTTGAATTTATGTGGAATCCTTGGGAGAGATGGTTGGTCAAATAGTAGAGACAGAACGAGAGAATCGGGAGTCTATACGTATCGTATAAAATAGACAGAATCGATAAAATTAGACGCAAGGCAAATTTAGTTTTATTGAAATTTGAATGCATTTTCTAAGTGAACGTAATTGTAGTAGTGTTGTAGTACTATAAAATTATGGGGAAATTTCAAAAAAGCTCCTGAACTTTTAGAAATTTTATAAAAAATACTTGGACTTAAATTCGTGACAAAAAACACCTGAACTTACCATTCCGTTAACAATTAGGCCCCCGCCGTCTAATTCCGTCAATTTGTAATGGGTAGAGCTAACGGAAGGCGTTAACCTACTTCTTTTTTTTACTTTTAAAAATTACTTTTAACTCTTTCTTTTTTTAGTAGTAAATAAATATAAAATAATGTTTTATCAAAAATTACTATAACCCCATTTTTTTACTTTCAAATTTTACTTCTCTCTCTCTCTCCCCCCTTTTTTTTTAGAAATTCGACCCCACACCATCAATCAACCCCATAACCAATCGCCAAAACCCTAGCCCCAATTTCAGAATTTTGAAATTACTTTTAACCTCCTTTTTTTTAATCATTACTTCCAAAAATTAACTCTTAACTCTTTTAGGTAATAAATAAATATGCGATAAAGTTCTTTTTTTGTATTGTTTTCCAAAATATAGTTTCACCTGCGTTTTTAAACTATTTATGATTATCCACATTTTTTTATTTTCAAACTTTACATGTTCCTCTCTCCCTTCCTATCTTTTAGAACATCAACCCCACACCACCAATCAGCCCCACAACCAACCAATAGGGGTATTTTAGATTTCCCCAAGATTCAAGCATTAAATCACGCAGAAAAGAGAGAGAGAGAGAGAGAGAGAGAGAGAGAGAGAGAGAGAGAGAGAGAGGGGTAATTTGAAAGTAAAAAAATGGGGGTTAAAAGTTATATTTGTAAATAGTTAGAAACGGGGTTAAAGCAATTTTTGATAAATAGCAAAAAAAACTTTGTTGCATATTTGTTTACTACTACAAAAGAAAGAGTTAAAAGTAATTTTTGAAAGTAAAAAGAAAAAAAGGAAGGTTAAAAAAGGAGGTTAAAAGTAATTTTAAATTTCTAAAATTGCTGCTTGGGCTTCGGTGGTTAGTTGTGGGGTTGATTCGTGTAGGGTCGAATTTCTATAAAATAAAATAAAAAAGAGGGAGAGGGAGAGGGAGAGATAGGAAAAGGTAAAATTTGAAAGTGAAAAAAAGGAGAATTAAAGTTATTTGTAAATAGTAAAAAATTGGGTTAAAGTAATTTTTAATAAATAGTAAAAAAAAACTTTATATCATATTTATTTATTATTAAAATAAAATAAAGAGTTAAAAGTAAAATTTGAAAGTAAAAAGTAAAAAAAGAAGAGATTAACACCTTCCGTTAGTTCCATCTGTTACAAATTAAGAGAATTGGATGGCGGAGGCCTAATTGTTAACGGAATGGTAATTTCAGGTTTCTTTTTATCATTAGTTAAAGTTCAAGTGTTCCTTTGTAAAGTTCCTAAAAATTTAGGAGTGTTTTTTAAATTCTCCCTAAAATATGCCAATGAGAGTCAGGAAGAAACTTACTTGCAATAATAATCACTTTGGTCCGAGAATTGCGCTGTCTCAGGCATTGATTAAATATTCTAGTACCATTGGCATTAAAATAATTAGCAGAGAAAAACCCATCGGGGCAAGAACAATGGTAGCCCCCAGGAGCATTCAAGCAAATTTTCTCACAACGGTTGAGACTAGGATCGCTGCACTCATCAATATCTGCCATAACAAATCAAAGAAAAACCTTAAGGCAATTTTAACCATTTTTGAAGGTATGATCGGCGAAGTCAATATTGTTGTCAGATTAGAATCTTGGAAGAGGAGCCTGGATGGCCAAAGGCCATTTGGCTATACTAGTATGCAAATAAGACCAGAAACAGAGAAACTTTACCTCGACATCCTCCAGGAAGATAAGGGTTCCCTTCATAGCCTTTTTTACAAAAGCATCTGGGTTCGATCCACGAACCAGTGGCATCGTCTAAGCAGTAAGCATTATCGCCACAGAAACTTCCACTCGTATTGCACGTCGTATAGTTTTCCCAATCCAGCACCCAATTCAGCACTGCAGGAACATATTCTGTTTCATTTACATTGAAGATGTCTTTAACCCTAAACCATTGGTAGTCAAGAATGAATGCGTACTTGCAACCATCTTGACTGTTGTTCGGATCAATGCTTCTTAGAGAGGCATTAACGAACCTACGCCAACCCTGGATGCTGGTGTGGCAGCAGTTTATCCCATAGCAACCAGCTGTTTCATTAAGATAAGGAGAAAGATAATCCTTGCAAATAGACATGCAACCGGCTATAATGTCTGATCCACGGAATACTAGGGCGAGGTTGTTGCAACCCATGGCTGTGAAACTATTGTACGTGTCTGAGAACCAAAACGGTGTCCCCTGCAAGTCAACGTCTTTTCCGTCGGTTCTACCGGGACAATTGGAAGTGATAACCGGATTGTAAACTTGGACAGTTGACTCATTTAGTGAAATCTGCAGCACTTCCAGATTGATGCTTTCAATAAAAGGCTTGGGTGGTTTGAAAGAGTCGTTGCAAGCTACTGCAAAACCATAAGCAAAGGAGCAATTGGACCCAATCCCAAAGGGGTAGGGGATGTCTATGTTCCCGCATCTTTCTTGACAGCCAGGCTTTGCTAGAGAAGATTCTGCTATTGATTCTGCTGTGGTTAGCCACAACAATAAGATGATAATTTGGAACATTTTAAATTCCAAATTAAACCTCTCCCTCCCTCTTTCTACAGTTTTGTCTGAAATGACGAGGGATGGATACACAACCCTTTATATGTAGGGACACTAGTTACGGTGTTCACATTTCACAGATGAAGTGAAAAGTGAAGTTCTTTGAACCTTCTTTCCCGTGTCAAGTGGACTAGAATATTCAAACTGGGGTCATTGGAAGTTAATTGTGGAAAACTAGTTACGTATTCTTGTCCACAAATCAGTCCAGCGGGCAATAATATGTAAACATTGCTACATCAAGGATCATGTTAGTGTCAAAGAATTTGGTCTGAACCGATAGCATGCAACAATCCTTGAATGGTTCTATCTATTATTGATGAGTTTTGTGCGATCCAATTTGTCGAAAAGGATCGAAAAAAAAAAATTTTGTCGAAAAGGAGTCTTCTATACTTGTCCATTAGCTAGCTACTAGTCCAGCCTACAAGTTCTGATCAAGAAAAATAAACTACATTCCACATTTGAAACCATAAAAGGAATATGATGTGTGGTTTTTTTTTTCTAAAAAATATTATTTCTCAAAATACTTGGGTAAAAGTAAAAAAAATTACTTTTCCGATTCCTCTCACCAAGACGAATTAATAATCCACAAAAATTTGGTGCAAAACTAACAAATGCGCAAAAAATTCAAATAAGGACAAAACTCCCATATTTAAATTAAGTTCAAAAGAACACAGCTTAAATCTAGATCGTCCAAAGCCGAAACAAGCGGCCGAGATCGCGCGGCTCCATGAATAAAGGAATCACGGCCCCTCTGTGAAGTCAATCTCATACAACAATCTTTTTTTTCGACCAACCAAAAAATGCGTTTAATATATATAAAAAACATTACAACAAAAAACGGACACTATCGGTCCAAAAATACAGAGAAAACAAAAAAACAAAATACAACAAAAAAACAAACAAAACAAAACAAACCAAAAGACGTCGGAGTCGGACACGTCAATTACATTCGTGAAGGGGGGTTGGAGTGGCCAAGAGTGGAGTGGTCAGATATGGACATAGAGCAAACTCTCCTAGATAGACCCGCCGCACCAACTTGAGCTCGTTTCCGCCGCAGACTGAAGGCTGAAGCCGCTGTAGAAACCACCACCGTCGACGTAGAACTTGTTGGTTCCAAAAAACCAGATCTAGAACCCAATATCTGGCTCTCGACTCCAAAAATGATGGGGAGAGTGGAAGGTCTCATCTCCCTAAGGAAAGAGTCTCAACCACCTCACGGCCTGGGTTAGCGAGAGAAGTATTTTAGTAATTTTAAATTTTAGCATATAGTATGTAATTTGGTTAATAGACGGGTCGGGTTTGTTTCTAAATAAATGGGTCGGTTGGGTATGAGAAATTAGACTCATAATTTATGGGTCTAAATAGGTTAATGATCCATTAAAGACCTAACCCAGTTACAACTTACCCAATTTCATTCAAATTCGCACATTTGCCACCTCTAAGTAGATGTAGGTATTTGTAGTTCGTTTGTGTTGGGTTGCAATTTATTTGTACTTGTCGTTTGCCGTTCTGAATAAAATTTCCGATGCTTAGAAAAATCATACTCCCTCCGTCCCTAAATAAGTGTCCGGCGCGCAAATCTAGGTCTTGAAAAAAATGCATTTGTTTCGTTAAAAAAATCAAATTTTTTTCACAAATTAATAGATGGCAATGAGTTCTATTAGATTGTGGAAAAAAATTAGATTTTTTAACGGAAAACGTGCATCTTTTGTAAGGCCTAAGTTTCCACACCGAATACTTATTTAGGGACGAAGAGAGTAGTTTATAGAGTAAATAGGTAGGATATGAGCTTCCCATAATGCTAAATTTTTCTACATGCCTGTCATCAATCTGCACATCTCATTGAAAAAGTGAAATTATTAGTATTTACTGTAGTATAAGGCATTTACTGTGGTATAAGGCATATAATTGGGTGTACTGTGTTTATAAGACCAATTATATGTAATAGTTGTAATAGTAGGTTGTCAGAGGTATTGATAAGAAAGTCTACGTAATAGTAACTATAGAAGTCAAGGCCTGTAATAGTATGAACCAATGATACGCAAGTTCTGTAGCTACTGTAGCAATAATATGCAGCTCCTCCTGACGCCTATAAAAGAAAGAGCACCCCCCGTTTGTAATACAAGTCAGTGGAATACCAAGTCAGTTTTTGTTCATATATCTCCTTGTGTTCTCTCTCGATCCTAATCTAATTTGTGTTTGTACCCATTTCGTGTCTATAAATTTGGTATCAAAGAGAGAGTGAAAATGAGAGTGACCGACAACATGAATCAAACTTTTTGACGATTTCCATAAAGGCAGTAGTTGGGCTGTCGTTTCCAATTAATTATGTAGGGTAACCGATAGATGCTAAAGTTAAGTTGAACAAAAAGTTTACATTTCTCATTGGCTGAGTATATGCGTAGACGCGCGAAGACCTAGACCCCGAGTCTTTGCAAAACTTGCTTTATTAGTGGCATGTGTTATTATTATTATTATTTTTTTTTTTTCGTAGTCTACTTATCAATTGTTCTCATTATAGATTCAGATAATTTTTATAAGGACTGACATCAAGGAATAATTTCGATTATCTCTGTGGGATCTGGATAATTTCCAGGGGAATCTGTATATGCGGGTAAAGATTTGGGATCTGTATAGCAATGCAAATAAAACAAAGTATACTGCTCCGAAAGTACAGAAAATTACCGGCCGGTCCAAGTTTTGGACTTTTAATTCCCATTAAGGATTGAAAACATGTTTAATTACGTGTAAGGATAAATTGGTGGGGAAGTGTGGGTAGCATGTCCTTGGACTTTCCGGATTCCGAAAGGAGCCTTCGGGAATTTCGTTTTCCGAAGCAAAGGCCCGTAATCGAGGGAGCGCGAGCGGAGAAACAAGCGCTCGGAATACAAAGTCGTCACTCGGGTTTTGAAGGTCCGACACCTAAGGAACCGTATTTCGAAACACCTGCCGCGCTGTTTGATTTGAAAATGTGAAGGAACCAGTCCGTCATAACCATATTTGGGTTCGGGAGCCAGGTTACGAGAGGGGAAGGATTTTAAGGCACCCCTATCGCCCAATCCGGAGATCGGTCTTTACTTAGGCATTTTGAAAATGTTGTGATTTTTCTTTTATTAATCAATTTTTAGCCAATTAGGGCGGGGGAACAGTTTAATGGGGATTAAAATTGTAACAATTTGCAAGATGTGATAGATAGCATGGATGAGCAGTTAGTATAGGATGAGAACAAACTGCTGTGGGATTTTATAGGCTGAGCCCACAACCCACAGCTCTTATTCTCAAACCTTCTGGGCTCTGGAAGGACCAGTGCACACCCAGGACAAACCAAACAGTTTATAGCAGTTTAAATATACAGTTTAAAACAATTCTAAAATGCTATAGAGCCACAAAATTACTAAAACACCCCTTAAACAGTGAGGGGACAAAACAGAAGGCTAAAACCAAGTGAACCATGCATGGCTAGCTACTGATCTGATCGGGGACAAACCGTCGCGCGAGGGTTCTCCCCTGACGCGCGGTGGTTGCGCCCGGGCGCGATGGTCAACGCTCCATTTGACCATCGCGCGATGGTTCCAGTATGTCGCGCGAGGGTTCATCTCAACCTTCCAGTGTTTGGTTTTGCTCATCCTGGTTTCTGGGACAGGTCCAAAATGATCCCAGGGGTACTCCACAAAGAGCGCATTGAAATACAAACTAGCGCTTTAAACTAAGAAAAGCGATGCGGTTGTTTAGCATGCTCACAGTGATCTAAAAACCTAAACATGCTTCAAAACAGTAAAACTATATATGAAACACAAAGACCAGGATAGCCTTCCCCACGTGGTTCATTCTCACACTAACACGGAGTGTCGCGCGAGTATTTGGAACTGTCGCGCGAAGGTTCTTATCCCACTACTTCTTGTAACTTTGCTGACTTTAGGGCCAGGACTGGTATTGATTACCAGCCTTGGCCCTGTCAGCCCCCCTCAGGGATCAGAACAGTAAGCAGAACAAAGGTGTTATACCTTTGGCTTTTGAGTTTGAATAAGTATTTGAACTTTGAGTTGGCGTTGAGGATGTTTGAGGTGAGAGAGCTTGGAAAATAAGTGTATGAGAATGACTTGAGTGAGGAAGTGTCAAGTATATTAAGGCTTGTGTAAACCTTTTATGCTTGAAAGTTGGTAACCTTCTTTCTTTCTTTTTCTTGAACCCAAGATTGTTAACCCTTTTTTTTGGAACCCTTGATAATGAAGCACCATGGGGGGTATATATAGGAGGAGTGGTGGAAATGGTGTATGGAGGAGGGATAACCAACCAAGTAAAGGTTAACTTGGCTTGGTGACCAACTTGCCTCTTTTGGAAAGGCTGCAATGAGAGAAGCCCAGCCAGTCCACGAGGTCTGGATTTGGGTTACTTGGTGATTAAGTTGCCCAGCTGAAAAAGGTGATAGGGACAGCCTTAGAACCGTCGCGCGATGATTCCAAACTGTCGCGCGAGGGTTCTCCCTGGAACCATCGCGCGATGGTTCTAAATGCTCGCGCGAGGATGCGCCCTGGCGCGCAACGGTTGCGCCCTGGCGTGAGACGAATACGCCTTGGCGCGGGTCATAGGGTTTTTGGCTTTTGGAAGTGGCTTAGGTTAGGTTAGGTTCAAGGATTTTTTCAAACATTCAAAGCTCAAACACCTATCATACTCGGGGTGTTCTTGATCCGTTTCATCATTGGGGAATCAAATACAGTAAGTAAACTAATTTGGAAGCCCAGAGTGGGGTGTCTACAGGAAGTTACCATTATACCCTTATTTTTCTTTACGCATGTCCTACGACCTCGCCAACTTCGGCTTCTTCTGCCTCCTCGCTGATAACGACCACCTGTCACCACCGCCGCCCATCACCTCCACCCACGAGCTCCACTCCAAAATCAAAACGCACCGCTAAGGATTAAGAACCCCTGGCAGTATACATCTTCTACCATCGACCAACAAATCTACAAATCTGACTTCTCCTCGTTCATCTTCTCTTTCTCTCTCTACAATCTTCTACGGATCCGACTTCTCTCCGCCGTTCGATTTCTCGTCCTCTTCTTCTCGCTCCTCTTTCAACCTCTTCACCTTCAGTTGCAACAACCTGAATAAACAATCAAACCAACACACCCACTCCAAACCTTCAGATCTAGAATAAACTAGATTTGTTTATACATATACATGTAAGTACACAAGTCTATAGATTTGTTTCGTTTATTACATGATGGAGGCATCGTAGTGTTCGACTTCGCGCCTGAGCTCGGCAACGCGGAGTTTCCTCAACTCGTCGAGCCAAGGGACGGCGTCGTCGTCGGCCTTAATGGCGTCGTTCGGGAGACTGTAGCGTTGTTTGAGGTCGCGGTATTTTTGCTTGCAGTGGGAGGGGGTGAGGTGGAAGAGGGAGGAAAGGGTGGAACTCCGCTTCTGTATTTTCGACGGCGATGGAGTCCCAGTTGTCGGTGCTCTTTCACTAATTGATACTACTCCTAACATTTTGTGAATATCTGCTCTTTTCACTAATTTTTATTGTGTTTTGCACTTTAATTTCTCGCATATAAATTTTGTAGTTTGTACGCAAAAGTCACAGTGATTTGTTGGTTTTATACAAGTTCGCAAGGGTAATTTGTAGCCGTGGGGAGGTGGGTGGTGGTTCGCAGGGATAATTTAAGGCCATGGATGGTGTTTTATATAAATTTGATGAGATTTATCTGTTTTAAACAAATTCACAGGGTATGTGAATTTATGAATTTGGTGGTGTTTTAAACAAATTCACAAGGGTATGTGAATTTACAGCTGTGAGTGGTATTTTAAACAAATTCACAGGAGTATGTGAATTTATGAATTTATAACCGTGGGTGGTGTTTTAAACAAATTCAAAGGGGCATGCTTAACCAGGATACAATCCACACTGTATATTATTTATGGGCAATGCAACTAGTAGATGTGGAAGAACTCGGAGAAGGCGCTCTCTTTCCCATATGGAGGCTGAGACAAATGCAACGAATGGGCTTGCAGGTCCCGTGAAATTCACATACCCCTATGGGTATGTGAAATTGTTTAAAACACCATCTCCGGTCGTAAATTCACAATTCCACACACCCCTGTGTAATTCACATACCCATAGGAGTATGTGAAATTATTTAAAACACCACCCACGACTGTAAATTCAAAAATTCACACACCTCTGTGAAATTCACAATTTCACACACTCTTGTGAAATTCACATACCCACAGGGGTATGTGAAATTGTTTAAAACACCACCCACGGTCGTAAATTCACAATTTCACACATCCCTGTGAAATTCACATACCCCTATAGGTATGAGAAATTGTTTAAAACACCACGCACGGCCGTAAATTCACAATTTCACACACCCCTGTGAAATTCACATCCCCCTGTGGGTATGTGAAATTGTTTAAAACACCACCCACGTCCATAAATTCACAATTTCACACACCCCTATAAAATTCACATACCCGCAGGGGTATGTGAAATTGTTTAAAACACCACCCACGACTGTAAATTAAAAAATTCACACACCCCTGTGAAATTCGCATACCCCTGTGGGTATGTGAAATTGTTTAAAACACCACCCACGGCCGTAAATTCACAATTTCACACACCCCTGTGAAATTCACATACTCCTGTGGGTATGTGAAATTGTTTAAAACACCACCCACGGCCATAAATTCACAATTTCACACACCCCTGTGAAATTCACATACCCCTGTGGGTATGTGAAATTATTTAAAACACCACCCACGGCCATAAATTCACAATTTCACACACCCCTGTGAAATTCACATACCCACAGGGGTATGTGAAATTGTTTAAAACACCACTCACGACTGTAAATTCAAAAATTCACACACTCCTGTGAAATTCGCATACCCCTGTGGGTATGTGAAATTGTTTAAAATACCACTCATGGCCGTAAATTCACAATTTCACACACCCCTGTGAAATTCGCATACTCCTGTGGGTATGTGAAATTGTTTCAAACACCACCCACGGCCATAAATTCACAATTTCACACACCCCTGTGAAATTCACATACCCTTGTGGGTATGTGAAATTTTTTAAACACCACCTGCAGCCGTAAATTCACAATTTCACACACCCCTGTGAAATTCACATACCCACATGGGTATGTGAAATTGTTTAAAACACCACCCACGGTTGTAAATTCATAAATTCACATATCCCTGTGAATAATCAAAATTGGGTTTTCTGCTGCTCAACTTTGAACTCACTCATCTACATAGCGATCTCTGCTCTACAGCCCCACTGCCCTAAGACAACATGCTCCTATTGGAAGATTTGAGAAACTATATCCACCCTCCATATTTCTTAATGCAACCGACCAAAATCGGTTTTGATTTGGGAGGGTGTAAATTTGGAATTATGGCTCGATTATAAAAGATTGGGAAAATGAAACCACGCAATTTGTTTGGGTTTGTTCATTTTGAAATGTGCTAATGTATTTGAATTGAACTGTGTTTGCGGAAAATTGGTTTGATTTCAAGTAGACCAAATGGGTTTGGAATTGGGAACTAAAGCTTGGAAGTCTTGGACCCATATTTTTACCAAAAAAAAACACTCTTGATTTCTGTCTTCTCCAACGGCAGTGGTCAAAGTAAATTGGCAAAATTGGCAGATTGTGGTCGGTGATGGAAGGTAGTGGGTTATGAATGCTCTGAATCTATATTTTGCAGCTGAGAAAATGAAAGAAAAGAATCTACGATTTCGACCATTGCAAGCGAATAGTAGAGTCCGAGGTCGTCATTTTTCTGACTTACTTTGGCACTGTAGTTTCAGTTTCTCATTAAATATCAGCAAATTCCATGAAAACTGCATCCGATTTTGAATGAAAACAAAACGCAAAAAAAAAAAAATTTTGATTCAAAACCGACCATGTGTGCGGCTCCGACGGCGTGACGTACTGGTGCAGCTACGCCGACGCCGCTGCGCCGGGACACAAAATCAAACAACTTGATCATTGTACAAGCATGAAGAAGTGTATCCTCAACAAACTAGAAGGGGAATGAAACACCAATCACTTCGACTAAAAATGGAACTCCAAAAAATTTGCAATCAAACACAAAATTCGCAGTCAAAACATAAAATTCACAGTGCGAAATTTACAAAATTCGCAGTGCGAAATTGTCCTTCGTGAGGATCAAAAAAAAAATTGTCCTTCGTCTTCTTTAACTCAACTCAACGCACCATGCCTGATATCCAAGAACCCACCATTTCTCCATTTACTGCCATGGAAGCCCCCACATCATCTCAGGGCATCCATCGTTGAAGAATTTGACCGAAAGATGTGGTGTTTGATTGGCACGGCGTCGGATTGAGAGAGGTCGTACAAGAATGAGATCGATGAACTCGTCGGAGTCGACGTGTTGAGCTAGCTGATTGAACTGGCCGAGGTTGATGTGGCCGTCGCCGTCGACCTTGCGGTCTTGAGTCGGGATCGGGATTTATGGCCACGGAATAGAATTCCATTTCGCCGTCGAGATTAAGAGCTCGAACGTATGCAGTTTGCTCATGCGATCGGGACGACGACGGCGATGAAGTTGCTGAAAACATGATCGAATAGCTGATGAATGCTGCAATGTGAAGTCGGTGGCAGCGTGAATTGGCGCTTGGCGGCGGCCGGGCGGGCGGTCCCAAACCAGAGGCGGGGGAAAACGGCGGTGGAGAGGGAGGAGGTAGTGGAGGAGGTGGTGGTGAACCAGGGGCGGCGGGGGTGGTGGAGGAAGAGGTGGTAGAGGCGTTCGAGATATACAGTCGAGATAAGAACAGAATGATCTTGCCAGAGGGTGTTTTTTGGGAAATTTTTTTGTGCAATCATTAGCGGTGCTTTTTCAATTTGGGTCGGAATTGAAGGGAATTAGGACTCCCAAAATGGATTGGCCCGTAAATTGCCCGATTTTAATTGGATCTTAATTGGGTTAATTTAAATTACCCAATAACCCATGAATATAACCCAAAAAAAAAAAAAAACCTTCATCGACAAAAACCCTTTCATCAGTCTACTCCTGATTCTCCTCTCTCTCTCTCTCTCTCTCTCATCTGTGTTTGGCACTGTCTATGCTTTCAAGTGGGACTCCAATTTACGGTTTCAAATTTGATCAACAGGAGTACTTTGCCACAAGAAAAACGAATGGGATGATCTAGAGATGGTAGAGGATCTAAAGAGTCTACAAAGTTGGACAAAGATTCAAAAAAAATTGTGTTTGCACCATTCAATGTGGGTAAATTTCACACAGAATTTGATTATGTCCGGTACTTAATTTGGATCGGACAAGACAGTTTAAATCTGGATTATTCATTTCTATTTGCTGCAATTAATGGTTCGAATTTGGTCAAAGACTCGTCTTTTAGAGCATCCGCAATGGGAATAATCAAAACTAAAATCAAAATGTGTCACGTCAGTATTTGATTACCCATTTAGTTCATAATCAAACTTAACAACCTCTACTTTCACATTGGTTATTTTTGCATCCCTAACCAAAAATACCTACAATACACAATGCACATATGTCAAATCACAAACAAGTTCCAATCACACACCCGACCACACCAAATTATTCGTTTCGACGAGACGATTCCAATGTGGGGTGTTTTTGAGTTATTGAGTTTTGAATTTGCTTATTGAATTTGCTTATTGAGTTTTGATTATTCGTAAAAGTTGTTAAGTTTGGTTATGGAATGAGTGGAATTTGATTATTTGTTTAAAGACTTATAACTTTACTTATTACAATGTGAGGTGTGTTTTTAGTATTGTTGTTAAGTTTGCTTATCCACGCTCATGTGCTTATTACAATGCGGATGCTCCGCCTTAATGATAAGGATCTTTGAAGGGGAAAAAAAAAACTTTGAATAAATCCGAACCATTAATTATTCCAATGTATGATCCATATTTGGACTATCTCATCTAGTATAAAACTTGAACCATTGATTATTCCAATGTAGACAGGGCCGCACTGCTAAAAAAAGAAGTGGCTGCTAGTCATTTTCCAACTTCATTCTCTGACTTCAGCTCACGGACTCCCTCCGGAGACTTGTCCACCAGTAGTTGAAAGAACCAGAAAATGAAAAAATGCGAAGAATTATTTTGGTCTTTCCAGAGACTTCAAAAAGGAAGGGGAAGTGAAGCTTTATTTCTTTGTAATTAGACCAATTATTGTCCACCTGTTTGTAATATATAAGAGCGACCAATATGATAATTAAGTGTACACGGGTAATTTGGTCATTAATATTGCCATTTGTGCATTAAGTTAAAATGCTAGAGTAGGATATTTCCTAAGTCTTGGCATTCTAGAATAGTAGAGTTAGTCCTCTCACTTTAATAACAACCTACATAAATTGGGTATACAAATATAAGAGATGGCAAAAAATATTGCATTTGTGCATTACGTGAAAATGCCAAAGTTGAGGAACCCTTAATACTGAACCTGATTGTGTCACCCTCCCTCCACAATGAAGGCAGAGGCTCGAGTCCCACGGGAGGCAAATTTAAGGTTCAAGACTATAAACAGCCTCTAGACCCCTGATGACTAAAATACTAACACCCAGTTAGTATAATATTGGCAAAAAATAAAATTTGCCAGAGTTGGATTTTTTTAAGTCTGGGCATTCTAGAATATTAGAATTTGACATATATATGAGGGAAGTGGCGGCGAGGAACATTGATAAACACATTTGTCTAGCAAAATATGATGTAGATCGCATTTGCTGCCACTTTTCATGTAGCTTCAATTAACTAATCATACCTGATGTAGAGCGGGTCGCGTCCACGTTCCTCGAGCGAATGGACCGAGCACAGCCCAAACCAAACTGGAGGCGGGGTGATAACGGCAGAATGTTTAAATTAGTGAATATTCACTAATTCTAAATTAGTTAATATTCACTAATATCCTGTTTCCTTTGAGAGGAGATTTAGTGAATATTAACTAAATCCTTTTTTGCTAATAACTTTTGATAGGAAATTCTGTTTTAGTTGCCGTTTGTTTTGGCATTTTTCTTATTTCGCCTAGTATTTGATTTTGCAGTTGATTCCTGAATTACCATTTTTTTGGTAATTTTGTGATTTCTTACATTTCGGCTTGATTAGTAAGTTTATTAGTTTCCTAGTTGGTCTAGGGTTTCTTTGCCCTATAAGTATCCTTGTAAGCCCTACGGCATAACTTGGTTGTTATTGATTAAAAAAAATCGAGATTTATCTCATTTTGTGTGTTCAAGAGGGAGTACCTCTTTTTCATACTTGTTCGTGGTTTGCTTGTGCGAATAGTTCCGTTAAATCATACGCTTCCCTGCATCAGTTGGTATCAGAGCTCTCGTTCCAATCCTGGCTATGGCCGGAGGACGTGCTGGAGGTCGAGGTGGAAGAGGAGGTCGGACATCCGCTGTTGAGGAAATCTATGAGCGGGATGAGGTTGCTCGAGAAGCCCGAATGGAGGAAGGGTTTCAGCGACTAGGAGCGGTACTTGAGACGGTTGTGCAACGCCTTGAGGCTCTAGAAGTTGCAAGCTCGCCTCATCGTCATCCGGGTAGATCTAACTTCCACGAGGAGGAGGATTTTTCGGGTGATGAGGATGCCAACCCTTTTGCTGGTCACTATCAGCAACGGGGGAGGGGTCAGGGAGTCGTGGCGCACAACCGCGATTCTCACTACTGGGGAGTCAAGTCTAACGATTGACTTACCGAAATTTCACGGCGATCTGATGCCGGAGGAGTTCCTGGACTGGTTGAATGCCATCGATGAGATCTTGGATTTCAAAGAGGTTCTGGAGGACAGAAGGGTTCCTCTTGTGGCTACTAGATTCAGGGGAAGGGCTTCTGCGTGGTGGCAGCAACTTAAAATCACCAGGCAGAGGCATGGAAAGGCGAAGATTACTTCATGGGAAAAACTAAAGAAGAAGATGCGCGTTGCTTTCTTACCCCATAACTATTCTCGCCTAATGTACCAACGGTTACAGAATCTTCGACAGAACACGCGCTCTGTCGATGACTACACCAACGAGTTCTTTCAACTCGTGGCCAGGACTGATCTTACAGAAACAGAGGAACAACAGATTTCGAGGTATGTTGGTGGTTTACGTCAATAGTTTCAGGATGAGCTAAATGTGTATGAGTTGTATTCTGTTTCTGATGCCCATCAACGGGCTATAGTGTTGGAGAGGCGGTTCAATCGCAGGCCGGCGACGGCTAATTGGAGCAGTAGTGTCGTTCGAGCACCTGCGGGGGCTACGCCACCGGTTCGCGCAGTAGTTCCCCTACCCGCAGTGCCCACGGCAAACAAGACGATGACTTCTGGCTTTAAATGCTATAAGTGTGGCGAGCCAGGGCACCGTGTTGCTGATTGTAGGAAGGGCGACCGTCCAGGAAAGGCTTTGTTTATAGAGACAAATGAGTTGCAAGAGGAGGTAGCTGCTGGGTATGAGCAGGACGCTGCGTACGATTGCAGCGATGAACAAATAATTGGGGAGGAAGAGGTAATGGGAGATAGTGGGCCGTTACTGGTGGTTCGAAGGACATGTCTTGCTCCACGGGAAGTTGATGAGGAGTCATGGTTGCGCAGCAATGTCTTTCAATCAACCTGTACCATTGGTGGCAAGGTTTGTCGATTTGTGATCGATTCCGGCAGTTGTGAGAATGTGGTGTCTGAGGAGGCTGTGCAGAAACTGAACTTGAAGGCAGAGCCACACCCCAACCCTTACAAATTATCGTGGCTAAAGAAGGGCAGTGAGGTAAAGGTTTCTAAACGATGCTTGATTTCTTTTTCAATTGGTTCAAAGTATAAAGATAAAATATGGTGTGATGTTGTGGCTATGGACGCTTGCGACCTCCTATTGGGGCGTCCGTGGCAGTACGACCGAAAAGTGGTGCACGATGGAGGGGCTAATACATACAGTTTGGTATTCGACGGCACAAAGATTGTCCTTTTGCCATCAAAAGAAACAGTACCCAAGCCTTCTGCAGGGGAGGGTACCAATCTTTTAACAAGGGCGGCGTTAGAAGAGGAATTTGTTGAGTCTGGGATTATGTTTGTGTTGATTGGAAAGGAGCTGGAAAAGGACCGAACGGATGGAAGGGTTCCAGAAATTATTAAGCCTCTTCTAGCGGAGTTTACGGATGTGTTTCCGGAAGAACTACCGGAAGGGTTGCCACCTCTGCGGGACATTCAACATCAGATTGACCTTGTGCCAAGTTCGAGTCTACCCAATCGAGCTCATTATCGTATGAGTCGAAAAGAGCATGAAGAGTTGCGGAGGCAAGTTGAGGAGTTACTATTCAAGGGCTTCATTCGTGAAAGCCTTAGTCCTTGTGCAGTACCTGCCTTGCTAACTCCCAAGAAAGATGGGACTTGGAGGATGTGTGTGGATAGCAGGGCCATCAACAAGATCACCGTCAAGTATCGTTTTCCAATTCCCCGATTGGATGATTTGCTGGATCAATTGGCGGGTGCAAAGGTATTCACAAAGCTGGATTTGAAGAATGGGTACCACCAAATTCGGATTAGGCCTGGGGACGAGTGGAAGACTGCCTTCAAGACTCGAGAAGGCCTGTACGAGTGGCTGGTCATGCCCTTCGGTTTGTCAAACGCACCCAGCACTTTCATGCGTGTGATGAACCAAGCGTTAAGACCATTCATTGGTAAGTCGGTAGTTGTGTATTTCGATGATATTCTGATTTATAGTGCTACTCCAGACTTACACGTGCAGCATATACGGGAGGTGCTTTCAGTTCTACGAAGGGAGAAGTTGTTTGGTGCCCTGAAAAAGTGTATGTTCATGTCGGATTCGGTCCTATTTCTTGGGTATGTGGTATCAAAAGATGGGATAGCAGTGGACGAGTCAAAGGTACAGGCGATCAAGCAGTGGCCTCAGCTTAAAACCTTGTTCGACATTCGCAGTTTCCATGGTTTAGCATCATTTTACCGTCGTTTTATACCGCACTTTAGTACGATTATGGCGCCAATCACAGAGTGTATGAAAGGGGGGCATTTCACTTGGTCAGAAGAGGCAACACAGGCATTATGTTTGATCAAGCAGAGGCTTACAACCGCTCCGGTCTTGATTCTCCCAGACTTCACATGGCCTTTTGAGCTTCATTGCGATGCTTCAAAGGTAGGGATTGGGGCTGTCCTTAGCCAAACTTCCAAGCCTGTGGCTTATTTTAGTGAAAAGCTTAATGGTGCGAGGATGAATTACAGTACATATGATGTTGAGTTTTATGCTGTGATGCAAGCTTTGAGGCGTTGGTATCACTACCTTATTCACAACGACTTTGTCTTGTATTCTGATCATGAGGCCCTCAAGCATCTCAATAGCCAAGACAAGTTGTCTACTCGCCATGCCAAGTGGGCTACATATGTCCAACAGTTCTCTTTTGTGATCAAGCACAAGGCTGGAGCTTTGAACCGAGTGGCAGACGCGCTTAGTCGACGTTCTTCCTTACTTACGCTTATGCGTACTGAGGTACTTGGTTTTGATTCTTTACGTGAATTGCTAGCTGCTGATCCATATTTTTCCAGTATATTGCATGAAGTAACAGAGGGGAAGCAGTCTGTGTTTCATGTCCATGACGGTTTTTTGTTCTAAGGAAACCAATTGTGTATTCCCGAATCAAGCTTGCGCCTTAAAATTATAGCAGAGTTGCATAATGAGGGGCATGTGGGGCGAGATAAGACCTTTGCGTTGGTGGCGGAGTCTTATTTTTGGCCTACTTTACGGCGCGATGTGTATCGCTTTGCGCAAACATGCCATGTCTGCCAAGTGTCAAAAGGTGTTCCCACTAACGCAGGATTATACATGCCATTGCCCATTCCTTCGCAGCCTTGGTCGGATGTAAGTATGGATTTTGTTCTTGCTTTACCGCGTACCCAGCGTGGTAATGACTCTATTTTTGTGGTTGTGGATCGCTTTTCAAAGATGGCACATTTTATTCCATGTAAAAAGACTACTGATGCTGTTCGAGTTGCGCAGTTGTATTTCACGGAGGTTTATCGTTTGCATGGGCTACCTACTTCTATTGTTTCTGATAGGGATACACGTTTCTTGGGCCATTTTTGGCGCTGTTTGTGGCGGTTGGCAAATACAAAGCTCAATTTTAGCATTGCATACCACCCTCAAACAGATGGGCAGACAGAGGTGGTGAATCGTTCGCTGGGCAACTTGCTACGTAGCCTCGTGGGCGAACATTTGGGGATGTGGGAGCAGAAGTTGAGCCAGGCAGAGTTTGCTTATAACCATTCTTTGAATCGTAGCACTGGTTTTTCTCCATTTCAGATTGTTTATGGGCTTGTTCCGCGATCCCCTATTGATCTCGCTCCTGTCCCTGATCTGAAACGAGTGCATGGGAAGGCTATGGAGTTTATGGAGCAGTTGCAGGAAATTCATAAGGCCACGCGGAAGCACTTGGAAGCCTCTAATGCAAAGTATAAGCAAGCTGCCGACAAGAAGCGTCGTTTGGTGGAGTTTGAAGTGGGGGATTTTGTTTATGCTGTGCTTACCAAGGACCGTTATTCTGTAGCGGAGTACAACAAGCTTAAGGCCAGGAAGATTGGGCCTTTGGAGATTCTCGAGAAGGTTAACCCGAATGCATATCGTTTGAATTTGCCTAGTCATATGCGCACATCGGACGTGTTCAATGTCAAGCATTTGATTCCGTTTTTGGGTGATCATTCGTCTTCTGATGATTGTAATTCGAGGGCGAATTCTTTTCAAGAGGGGGAGGATGATGTAGAGCGGGTCGCGTCCACGTTCCTCGAGCGAATGGACCGAGCACAGCCCAAACCAAACTGGAGGCGGGGTGATAACGGCAGAATGTTTAAATTAGTGAATATTCACTAATTCTAAATTAGTTAATATTCACTAATATCCTGTTTCCTTTGAGAGGAGATTTAGTGAATATTAACTAAATCCTTTTTTGCTAATAACTTTTGATAGGAAATTCTGTTTTAGTTGCCGTTTGTTTTGGCATTTTTCTTATTTCGCCTAGTATTTGATTTTGCAGTTGATTCCTGAATTACCATTTTTTTGGTAATTTTGTGATTTCTTACATTTCGGCTTGATTAGTAAGTTTATTAGTTTCCTAGTTGGTCTAGGGTTTCTTTGCCCTATAAATATCCTTGTAAGCCCTACGGCATAACTTGGTTGTTATTGATTAAAGAAAATCGAGATTTATCTCATTTTGTGTGTTCATAGAGGGAGTACCTCTTGTTCATACTTGTTCGTGGTTTGCTTGTGCGAATAGTTCCGTTAAATCATACGCTTCCCTGCATCAATACCTATCAAGGCTAGGAAATAAACAAATCCCATCATCATTAAACTTATAAAATCCTTGGGTTTTTCAATAAAAATTCCTTGGTGAAACCCACGAATCTAGTAACACTCTTCATTCCACAATGATGGAGTCAAGAGATGCCTAATCCAAAACAGATTATCGTGGAATGATCTACCCGAACCATACACAAAAAAGAACCACTTACTCTGAAGCATGATAGTGATATGTGTACGACAAACGTGGTGTATTAAGTATGGGTTGTAATAGGCTTTAGTAGGCTAGGCTTACTTTAGTATGAAAGTCCATAGTAGTCTGGCAAAACCAATTATATGTTTATACTATTTGTATGATGTAATCGATGATGCAATCAGCCCTCCTTACGCCTATAAAAAGAGGGCTCTCCCTACTGTAAAAGACAAGTCAGTCTAATACCAAATCAGTGTGTGTGTGCATATATCTTCCTGTTGTGTTCTCTCACGGTCTTAACCTACTTAGTGTTTGTGTGTTCATATATCTTCCTGTTGTGTTCTCTCACGGTCTTAACCTACTTTAGTGTTTGGTATTAGACTGACTTGTCTGTTACAATAGGGAGAGCCCTCCTTTTATAGGCGTAAGAAGGGCTGATTGCATCATCAATTACATCATACAAACAATATAAACATATAATTGGTTCTGCCAGACTACTGTGACCTTTCATACTAAAGTAAGCCTAGCCTACTAAAGCCTATTACAACCCATACTTAATACACCACGTTTGTCATACACATATCACTATCAAACCTACACCTTTAACTACTTTAACAGTACCTTCACCAATAATATTGTACACCCCAACAGTACACACCAATTATCAATACCATGGAAAAAAACTACGCGAACAATCATCTGCCTCCGTCAATAAAAATGATAACCCAAACAAAGTGAACTCTTCAAAATGATATCGGAGCAACATTGGTAAACGCCAATTTCCGCTGCCAGACAATTCATCATGTTCTAACTCCACTACTGTCTTTGGATGATGAATTTGTTGAGGGAAAAGAATTAAGGAAAAGATCATGAACCAGAAAAACCAATTTCATTTCTGTGATTTCCAAAAGTTCACCATATATCGTCAACAAACTTAAAATTCAAACATAGCGCACCAAAATTGTAGAAAAAGACATAAGAGATGTAAGGATAATTAATAAGGTAAATAACAGACAAAAGTTAATTTCATAAAAAATCCTCTACCATCGGAAACGAGACAACACAACACCCATCCTGAAATGAACGAGACAACACAACACCCATCCTGAAATGCTAGACTTAGGAAATACTGTTGTGATCATATGCAATAGAATCAAGAAGCAGCATTTTAAAGAATCACTAGGAACAATGTGTTAAAAAAAAAAAAAACAGCTTCTGCATAATTAAATTATATACTCTTTGGTGCTGCTTTTGATTGAGGTAGTGTTCCAAACACCTTGTCCCAAAATGAGGAAGTGATGCCGAAGCCTCGGTTCTGGATACGGAAATGATGATTCAAGTGATATTTCTGCAGGAATACAACCAACAAATTCATTAGCGGGAAAGTGCCAACAAGACTTGCTGGTTTAAACAACTCCACCCTTTACGCAGAAAACTATTTTCATAAACTGGAAAGAAAAGTCTAGGCCTCTTTGGATCTTAAAATATGATGGAAGAAATGGAGGGAAAAGAAAAGGAACTGGATTTTTTAAATTGAATTTTCCTTTTCCCCCCTTTACTTTTACTTTACTTTCCCATCGTAAATCCCGACACAAATTCAATACCCGAACACAGCCTTAGATTTGAACAGATAATGCTTTATTTCAATGGGCTATTTAAGGACTACATTCGCTAGAAGGCGAATGAGTGTGGATATGTACTACGCAAAAAAATGTTGATACAGGCAGGGGTTTTACCTTCAGATTTCGAGGTACTTCACTTGTCGGCTGTGCATGGTGCAAGTAGTAATGGGTGACGTCATACATTACATAACCCAGTAAACCACCTCCAAACAAAGCAGGAGTAGTCGAAGGAGTAGAGACTAGTTTAAGCAAGTTCCAAAACTGACAGCACAAGATAAAATGAGAGCCAGAAGCTATAGAAACAAAATTATCGATAATCTCAGCTAGGCAGCCAAGGCTATGTTGTGTGGATTTATGCTTGTTCAAATAAGATTCAAAACCTATTGTTCCTTCAAAAATCTAATCTTTGAACTTTGAACAAGTTGACAATTTTCACCGCATTCCCAATGATTCGCTCACGTTGATCACAAAGTAAACCCGAAGTGGACTGATAACTAGATTGTGGCCTGCTTTCCATTTCTTTTCTTTTGCGCAATTAAAAATGGTAGGAGGGGCATGGATAACTGTACCAGTGAGGCCCAACAAAAAAGGAGGCGCCCCAATAACCAGCCCAGAGGCTGAGGCCAGCCCAATGATCTCACTACTTGACGACTTGAAACCAAGATGTGTGCGGAAGGAAAATTACGAGATCACCACACCTTCGATTTTGTTTTTTCTATTGTAGTTAAATCTAGTATGCCCTTCAACCATTATCTTTATACCAGAAAAGCTCTTAGTTTATATTACACAGATTGAAGGTTAATGTTCACACTCATGAAGATTTGCTGCCTTGTATGCACTCAACCAATTCAAATGTTGACACGGACGCAGCAATTCCCAAAAGATGGGGACACCAACACCGAATGGGACATGGCAATTTTTCAAAACAATTTCTTCAGTTATGCAAACCTACCCCTAAATATTTAGGTTTGGACTCCTATAGAATGCATTATCGACTTATGGTGCATGCCTATACACATACAAATCTTCCGACTTATATTGTAAGCTTATCAAGGTTGTCAAATCTCAAACCGAATCAAGAACGGATTGACCCTTTTCCGAATTGTGACTCGTGACGATTTGGTCCCAATTTCAAAACATATTGCAAAATTTATCCATGCACCTACATATCATAGATACATTGTAAAACTGAAAAATTTAACCTTAGATCAACATTTTCTATCATTAATTGATGACCACGTGGTCTAATAAGAAAGACACTTGTACATAACACGAAATAAATTTTATAGTAAAAGGGTTATGTGCATATAGCTGTTAAAGAATTATAAGAATGAAAGGTTAGCCTTAACACAACAAAAATTTGTAGCCTAGTACGTATGAAACTAGCTTATATGGCAACATATGTGGGTTGTTCCGATGCTCTGAGCCCTGCCCCAGTCTATGATTTAGCGGATACAAGAATTAATAGGATTGATTTGTGAAATTAAATTACGCATCTGTGTAGGATATTATCCTCAACAACATTCAGAGCTACTTGTATAATTACCATGTAGCAAACTAAATTTATAACACTTTAAAGAGGTGAGCACACCTATTGCCTCATATTATAGTAGACTATGAAAACTTGAATAAAATATTTAACTCATGAGTATAAGGTATCTTGGAAGCGCCGATTCGAGCTCGCTCCTAAGTTCCTAAACTAATATGGTAGCTTATCGGGCCGTTAAGGAAGTTATTCTTTTACTTTTAAGAGAGTTATGCCATTGTGGAAATAAGAATATGAAAAATCGTATCAGTCAAGAAATTTTGCAAATTGGAAGTACCTAACTACAAATTAGGTTCCAACAAGAGTTTCACATTTGACATAAAGTGCCACATCACAAAAATCGCATTTTCACATTATCAATAAGACGGATCTAGGCTAAAAGTAGGAGCGGTTGTCTTCCTCTCCTTGCTTGTCCTTGATTTATTTAGTAGAGGTTTCGAACTGAGTGAACCCATTTCGTGGGAAATCTACTGATTGACTGAATTATTAGAGTTTCATGGAAGAAAGTTTTTTATTCTGGCTAGAGATGATTACCCTTTAAGATCGAAAAAATTCCCAATAAGTGTTACTTTTCCCTCACTGGTTAAGTATTTAACGATACGTATATACATTTTTGTATATAATCTAGATACGCTCCTTAGGAGCTACCAACCTTAGGAGCTTCTAGGTGCCTCTGCTCACCTACACCTGCTCCCACCCCCGTCCCCGCTCCCGCTTCGTGCTACTAAATTGTAAACATGTAGTGTTCAAACAAAAAGTCAAAAACATCTTTATAATGACTATTACAATGTTTATCAATGAGAAAAAAAGGGTTAACAACATGCTCAGAATTAGAATGAATACCAGTCAACAAATGATTTATAAATTTTCCATGAGAATAATGTTTTCCATACCTAACCATGTATGATTTTATATCCTTGCTTTTCTATAAGGAAAATTAGGGCAAAACCGCAAAAGTGGTTTCATATTAGTCAAATGCAACAATTTTGAATAACCTTGAATAGATTAGTATTGTTATGCAGTGAATCTGGAAAAGAACTGTGAATCGTACTATTCACCACCGACTTTACAAATACCTCATTGACCTATAGATTTGTATAGTTCCTGCATAATTCGCGAATTGAATTGTGAATCGTGCGATTCTAACAACTACGATGCCTATACACACATAAATATATGTTATACATCACTTTTGGCCCAATACTATTGCTATTATAAATATTTTACCTTCGAATAAGTTTGCAGAACTTATAAAAATCAACATGAATGTGCCCCACGTCTGTCCCGCCATAACATGTCCATGTGCGTTTGACACAGATACAGGCCATACAGCAATCTCTAGGACTGTCAGTGCTTTATAAGGTAGCATACTAGTTAAGTAGGGAGCTATGTAAAACCGAATATCAAAGTAATACAATCATGACCGCAACAAACTACGTAATCAGGTTAGAAACTGAACATTCAAATGCAAAAGAAGTGATTAACTCAAATGTTATTGTCATCATATGAAAGCTAAATATCCAGACTACTAGGAAGATAAAAGCATGTAAACAGATTCCATGTAGACAACCTAAAAACAGGAAAGACCATGGTTGAGAGATAAATACCGGAAAACATAAAACAGCTGTTGCAGCAGGAGGGAAAACCAGGCGGAGCCCATCCATGGGGTGCTTATGATGGCAACCATGAAGAAGATAATGCAAGGTGTTTCCCCTAAAGAAAAGTTCCTTACGTTTATAAAAATAGAGAATTGAAACAAAGAAACTGAAAGCACGCATGCGCGCACACAGAGAGAGAGAGAGAGAGAGAAACTAACCAATAGCTCTTTGTTTTGATGTGAAAAAGGAAGCGGTGCAATGTGTATTCCATCAATGTCCATATGAAAATACCACAACACACTATTAATCCTATGTGAGGAAAGTTATGGCCCATCCGAACAGACTTGGAGATGGACCAGCAAACAACTGGCAGCCAGACGAGAGGTATATACCACCACTTGTTTTTGGTCAAAGACTGTACCAAGCAAAATTTGTTTGTGTCAAATTAAAGAGAATAAGAATAATTGCACTTAAAAGTATGTTTGTACTTAAAGAAATTTGTCCTAACATGGTATTGTGTGCCATACTAAAAGTGCATTTTTAAGCATCAATACATGTGACTTAAAGGGGTGCTTAGTATAAAGTTGTAATAATGAGGGCATGAAACAGATGTGAGTTGTGAACATAGTTAGTTTTAATATCATTGTCATATGTCATTTACTTTTGGGTAGTTTAGGCTTTTCGTTATTGTCAAAGTTTCCCCTATGCAAACATATCACGAGGGTTTACTCTTTTATCCATCTTTTCAATAACCAATATACTTGCACTCTCACATGGTATCACTATCAGAGCAGATTGGAATAAGCTAGCCGCACTAGCCGCCGCTGCCATATCTGCACAGAAGAACTCTCTAACAACCATCGCTCTTCTCTCTCTCACTCTTTCTTTGATCTCTCATACTCGGTAGATCTAAATTTCTCTCTCGCAGTATTTGCAATTGCCCAATCAGCATCTCCAACCTCCAGCCACCTCCAATGACCAAAGTACTACTCCTACGACTGCCCACAAACCCTCCCTGACCTCCGGCAAGCGTCCTCTGACCTCAAGCAACTCTCATTTCACCTCCATCCACACAAATCTCACCCACAACAAAGACAACAAACTTTGTTTACCACTTTCTGATGTCTTCCACCCTCACCCGAGACTCGCTGGACCTTCCTTAACCCTCACCATGGTCTCTCAAGTTTAGCACATTGTCATCTGGTGTTGTTCTACTCAGATGACGGTTTCTTGCTAAAGTTTATACTCACACCCAACCCAGATCTGATTCATATGACCCAAAAATCGACGATCCATAAACCACCATATAGCCCTTGTCTCGGAAAAGGCAAGTTAGGATAACAATACGGGGACATCCGGTCTTAACGCCCCTACTACTGTTGTAAGGCGGTATTACACCAATGAAAGCTCTACCAATAGAAGCATTCTAGCCTCTCTTTTTTAGAGAGAAACGATTCCCTCGCCTGAGAACCTCCATTCCCGCACTATTCCTCTCCACTAAAAGATCCAGATTCTTATTTTTTCCGACTATTTCCAGGGAATAGTACCATTTTTTCTCTACCTTCATGTCTTGCAACAAAATGCATGCAGTCGCCATTCTCTTGATTGGAGACAAATACACTTACTGCTTCAAGTGTTGTAAAGCATTTTGTAGTTGGTACAAGTATGTAGAAATATGTAAGTGTGCCTCCTAAATTCAAACAGCATGCCACCGCCGTTTCCAGTTTGGTCTTTGCTGCAATTGACTGAAATCTTCACTAAGACTCACATCGTTGCTTGCTTTCATTTCTTGCTTGGCAAACTCTCAATGCTACTGGCGCTACAATCATGAGTTTGACGGGGTTGTGACGGTAGTTAGTTTTAATATTATTGTCTTTTACCATTTACATTTGGGTAGTGTAGTTTTTTGATATTGTTAGTGGTTGCCCGATATAACCATATCAGTAGGGTTGTACTATTCATCTTTTCTACTCTTGTCTCCCTTCCTTTCGTTGGCACCTCAACATGTATCACATGGGATGCTTTTGCGCATAAAAGGAACCCTTGTGTTTCGTTTTAAGCAAGTGAAGCTGAAGTGTTTTATTGTGTAAGATAACTTCCAAGTTTGTTCTACTAGTTCCTATTGATCCTTCCTTCTCTATGATTGTATCTTCTGTGGTTAATCTTAGCTGCAGATGTTTACTTTGCAATGGAATGCACTCTGTAGACTTATAGTCGAGCAAATAGATATAAGAATAGAGCCACTACAAACACAACAATTAGAACATTGTGCAACACATGCCAATGTGGCCTTGCTCCATATGGTATCGGAAAATGATATCAATCTATGCAAGGACCAACAAAACAATGCCACATTGGCTTGTTGTACACAATTTTGTATTGTGTTTTTAGACTTTCCCATACTAATAACATCGTAACTGACAGAGTAGAACAAAAGAAACAATTAACACAAACATGTAAATTATGTTGGGAAGTGAAGGTACTTTGTAAGTTTGGATTGCAGCCTACTAATAGTAAACGTTTATCAAGAAATGCCAAATTGGTAATACCTCCCAAAAGTTACTTTCGAAAAACCGAGGGCCTTCCTTGCTAGCAATAGGCTGGTGAACCCACTCCTGATAATCCTCTCCTAAGTGGCCAACCTGCGAAAGATTTCTATGTTAGTTGTTTCAAAATTTAGGAATTGAAAAGAGGACGATGGACAACAGGAAAAGTTGAAACAAAAGAAAACCTAAGCACCCAAGAGAAAAGAAAGAAACATTTCCAAAGAAAAGCAATTCGAAACAAATCTCAATATCATTATCCAATGGCTATCACAGATAATAAGCGTAGTGTTTATAGCTCAACCACCACAATTCTAAATCAAACCCCACAATTCTAAATCAAACCCCATCTTACGTATTTAATGGGCACGTGTGACGTCAAACCTACCAAATAGCACACCCATACTTCAAGAATCTTCATTCAAATTGCAAATTCCTCTAAGAAAACTATGTACTTTCAAAATCCCTTTTTGGCTAAAATCCCTCACTAGAAGCAGACGTAACTATGTCAGAGAAATTAGCCTGCCTGGCAAAAAATATTTGATGCCATGGGAAAGCAAGAAACTCTGAAGCACCAGTACAGCCGCATGGAGACAGAAGACGAAAAAACAGTAGGGTACTAGTATGGCCAAGGTACAAATATCAAGAATTTATTATTATAATTAGGGGAACGGATTACATGAAACAATGGTACAAAAAGAATAGGAAATGGTTCAATGGTGGAAGTGATTAAGAATTCAACATATAAAGCACTCTTTTCAGTAGAGAAAATATAGACCAAAATCTTAATTCTACATACATGCTAGGCATAGGAAAAAGGTCTTATCATGTTACCTTCGGCTTTGCAGTTACATAGAATACTACACCTTCTGTCCCAGTTTGTATATCTACTTTTAAACTTGTGCATGTCCATAATGTTTGTCCAATGTGAGATTGAATTGTAAAAGTTCCCTTAATGCCCTCTATTTAAAAAAAAAAAGCATTGGAGTACTTGCATATCATTTAATGCTAAAAAAGTTAGGGGCATTCTTGGAAAATCAAAGCCTTTAAATAGTAAACATTGTGTTCCCTTAATAAGTGGGAGTTCCAAAAATGGATAAACAAACCGGGACGGAGGGAGTATTTCGAATGAGATTGGCGTATGGCATGCATATATACTTGGGTACTTCTGGGGTATCGCAAAAACTAAAGAAAACATTTTTGTATGCATGCAGAACTACCATGCGAGATACAGGTATCCAATAAACTCCTAGCATGACATGTTATTAGAAGTAACCATGCTTCATGGACGAGAAATGGGAGAAAAAAAGAAAGGACAAAAACTAGTTCATGCCAGAGAAGAGACAGCTTTTCTTTACAGCAAATGGGGAACTGCAATGCAAGAACCAAGCCTCTAGAGAAAGTAGACCGACATAGCGACCCTTTTGCAAAAAAATTGTCGAGTGATAAGCATCTGTTAGTAACAACCCCAGTTATGAGCATTTGCTCATAATAACCCAAAGGTACAAATTCGAAAAGCCAGTGCTAAGAAAAAGATAGGTGACACAAAAAAAGAAAAAATTCTACTTCTTGGTCACTTTTACTTTGTTTTGTAGATTGGTTATAACAATCATTGTCATAAAATAGAATGCACCATGTAGTAGGAATTTACCTGGAAGACAAGGGGTTTATTCAAGTCCACGCGGAAGCCTTGTGCAACCATCTTCAAACCTTTTTATTTGTAACTGAAGTGACGTGGGCTAGGAAATATTAAGACAACTTGAGTAATCATATCATTTATAACTTAGTAAACAACATACTCATACTGAAAACAAACTACACGAAAAATAGCAACTGCAGTGAGGTTCCAACAGACTTAATGTCTCATAAATCAGTTTTCAAAATGGAGAAACCAGGATTCCATGAGGAAGAGATTGCAGGTTCTTTTCTAGCCTTCTTAAATTGGAAAGATAACAAGGTTGGATTACATAAATGAGAAAAGGAAATTTACGTTTCTCATTTACGAATCTATGAGATGTCAATTGACCTTATTAATATTTCTTGGCACAACCTTTTAACATGGACACATATTCAACGCCCAGCGAACCTAGTTCAGAAGTTTCAAAGATTCAAACGTAAGACATTAGTGGAAAGTGGACTCATATGTTTAACCCTTAAGGCATAGCAATACAAACAATTTACCAAAATAAACAAGTAAAAGCCAAGTTGAATCCAATTCTGCTTGGATTTCGTTGCAGTGTGACTACAGCTACACAATTGATTTCATTGCAGCCATTGTCTCATACAAGTATAGTCTAGAATTCTAAGATATCCACGATTCGTATAAACCAATTCCATAAAGAACTCTCCTATGCACAAATAGCTTAGGCTCACCTCAAACAATGGTTTATTCAGGCTTGTGTAACACTCTCTTGAATAGTTCTGAGGCTGATTCCAAAAATACTACTCCCTCTGTCCCTTAAAGTTGGTCCCGCTTCGGGATTCCAACTTTTTATTGAGACACAATTATCATAGTGTACAGATCTTTAGTTTCCAAAATTGCCCAAACAGATTGTGTCATTCTTTTCAAAATTCTAGGTAGCAAATATCATTGCTTGAAATTTGGACAAATTTAAACCAGTGGGTACTTTTCCATCCGTAACTCAAAGAGGAGTAAAGGGCAATGTAGGAAATTTATCAAATTTTGAGCATTGAAAGCCATAAAGGGACATAAATTTCGGGACAACCAAAAAAGGAATACAGGCCTAACTTTTCGGGATGGAGGGAGTAACTAACAGAGCCACAAAAACAAAATCCAGAATAACTCCGTTGGCCTGTTGAAGGTAGACACATGCCAAAGAAAGAAAGAAAGAAAGAAAGAAAGAAAAAAGTTTCTAGCTATTCATGGGCTTTATTTTACGTACTTTGACTGCATAATACTTAGCAGTTAGCATTGACTCTACCTTCATCTTTATCAATATGAGTCATATGACCAGCTCGACTCAACATGACATTTGTCTACTCACTTGGGGGTTGGGTACACACCCATAACCCATTTACTATCCCAATTGATTCAACTCAAAATCATCTCCTGAGACCAGCTATGTTACACGGACACGGGTACGCGAATAGGATTCGGGTACATATCTAAGGGTCTGACACGTCAAAGATAAAAAAAAAGGATTCGGGGATATGTGTCCGAATTTGGACACGGGTGCGGGAATCCGTTGAATATTTATATATATAGAATTTTATATTTTCTATATATGTAAAATTATCTCATAAAAATATCATTTTCTTTATACAATACTAATATACGTGTAATGTTTATATTTGTTAGGGGTAAAACTGGGAGATAAATGTAAAACTACTAAACTAGGAGTCTGGGAGATATAAAACTGTAATTTTTAGAAATTAAGGGACTTTAGTGTCGTGATAAAAAACTTAAGGGGTATGATCAAAACAAAAATAACTTAAGGGGCTATGGTGTAATTTTTGTATTCTATATATATAAGTACAGAACAATAGACAAACCCACCAAAAAAACATAACGATCTAGACCTGATCTAGCTGCGTCGTCGATCAGTCGATCGAAAGGAGTACAAAAATCGCCGTCGATCTAGCTGCCGTCGTCGTCGATCGAAAGGGGTACAGAAATCAGTCGTCGATCAGTCGATCAAGCTGTCGTCGTTGATCGCCGTCGTCGTCTGGTTCTCTCTCTCTCTCTCTCTCTCTCTCTCTCTCTCTCTCTCTCTCTCTCTCTCTCTCTCTCTCTCTCTCTCTCTCTCCTTCTTCTTCTTCGATGATCAGACTCCCAACTAAACCCAACGTGTCCAATTTTCTACCACCATATCCGACACATATCCCGTACCCGTACCCGTGTCGTGTCGACACGGGTACTCCGCCCAAAATCGCGGATCCGTGTAACACAGGAGACCAGGAATCATGGCCTTAGTTGCATGAACCTCCTATGTGGGTGGCGAATCCACCTCGGAACCTCGCTCCTGCGCTCCTTCCTAGATACCTCGCTCCCATTGAGAAAGGAACCCGCTCCCAACTAGGATAGAACCTCTTAGGCATATAAATCCCAAAAGAAACAAAAATAGACACCAAGCAAGAGAAAAGACAAAGTAATGGTACAATCTTATAAAAATATTAACTTAAATGTGCTCAATTACTTAACATATCCACAATATTACTTAGTCACTAAGACAATCTTTGCAATTGACGTGAATAACACATAATAATATTTACTTGCATTACATATTTTCATGTATTAGTCCTAAAAGCTCCCCGTCCCGAAAGGAGAGCTCCTATAATCTTCTACCACCAATCCTACTCCTGCCTCTGCCTTGTGCAACTAAGTATAGAGAACGGCTGGAATCACATTAAAATTTGAAGTATTTTATGTTTTGCAATTTAAGTGGTAGAATAATATTTTCTTTTTGACATTTAACTATATTAAAATACATAAAAATATTTAACTTCACTAATTTTTCCTATACGCTCCCGATGGCGCTCCCACACTTCTATAATCATCCGCTCCCCCACCCCCGCTCTCGTTCCCCTTCCCGCTGTAGTTGCTGAAAAACGTGCGTGGCCTTGAACAGCACCAAAAGCGTAACGGCTACTTCGTGCCTCACGCCTGAACCCTAGTACGTCGTCAGAATCCTTATCTGCAAAACAGACAAGGGGTGAGGACACCTTTGCCTCTCGCGGCAAAGGCCCTCCGATGCCAAAGTTAGTATCACGTACTAGTCGAAAAGCCCTAATTATCAATAGGAAAGTATGGAAGGAAAGCAACTTATTGCATACCTCTTGCCTCTAGGTTTACCTAGTATATATAGACATACGCTTGCTTGCTTTTCAAGCATCCTCATCGCCCCAGGACTCCTATTCATACAGGAAACCTGGCTCTGTGGGGACTCCCTTGCTCAATCAGTCGAGATCCCTTACTCAAAGGGATTCTTCCCTACATGAGATTCTTTCCATAACAGGACTATCTCGTCACTTATCCTGACTGGATGTTGAATACTCCTTGTGGAATACTGCTTCTGCCTTATCTCTTAAGGCTATTTTCTTCGAGATAACTCTATCTGTCCGACATTCCCTTTGCCGAACAGACTGAACCTCATTGCTACTATTTATATGTAAAAGATCTGGACTGCCGAACAGCTGGTACAACTTTAGGACGTCTCATGTCCCTGCACCCGAATAGTTCCCTGTTCGGCGTGCACTTTCGGATCATCGGTCCTTATCGTCCACCTTCATGGTGCCTGTCATTACTTTTCTCATTGCGCGTTTCTTATCACGTGTTCGGCACACGATTATCCCTGTTCGGGAATATCACCCCACACCCGCTCCCGCTTCGTGCAACTAAGATCATGGCCTTTCCTATTGCCTCAACCAAAATTATCCTTGGCATTCCTTTATCATCTGCCACATTCCACACAGATGAAATACAACGCAACCTAATGAAAATAATTCTTGACTCCTCCTTCCATATCAGTCAAATGGTCAATGATGCCAACAGGCAATGTGTGTGGGGCCACTTCTAGCTTGTTTTGCTAACAGTCTCATTTCTAATTCAATTTTTCTTTCAACACTACTTATCCATTTCAATCCTCTCAATTCAGCTAAAATCATTTGGTGCACGTCTGTTATCTTAACACCCAACACCCCATAACATAAAGCATAGCCAAATGAGAGTCAATAATGAACAGTGCTAGCATCTTTTGACATCATTCATCAGTAGTTTATACTGCGACTATTACTAATACTTGACATCATTTATCAGTAGTTTATACTGCGACTATTACTAATACTTGATTAAAGTGAAATGGAGATTTGCGCAAAAAGTGAATACACGCAAAATCAAAAAAGAGATCCTAGTAGCATCTAGAGCTGTTTGAACTGCCTACCTTCACAGTAAACATGCCTCCTAAGAGCAGGCCCCCATTTGAAGTGCCAAAAGCCTTGACAAGTTTTTAGCAAAATCAAAGTCCACCCGTTGCTATCTTTTGCTGGGAAAAATGGCAAAGCCATATTTAATGATAATGTTTGGCTTACCAAATCTCCCACATCATCCAAACCAACTTATTTGCATCGGAAAAAGTGAATCGGAAAAAGTGAGAGGTCAAATACAATGGTCTAGCTTTGAGAAGTTGCCAAAATAGCACCAAACTGGCATGGCAGCATCGTTCTTTTTGGCATTTGACCTTGTATCAAGTCAACAAATGGCTTCGGCAAATTGAGTTTGGTACCAAGGGGTGGACTTGCTCTAATGCGTCTTTTCGCAATTGGTATACATCTTCACGAAGGACATAAACTTCCATAACAAGACACCTATTCAGAACTAGCTAGTTTATAATGAATAATTAATTCATCCCACGTAACTTAAAAAACAAATAACTTATTCACACGTTGGCCGCATTACGAGATATCTTACAAGAATTAGCAATTTAGCATCATTAATTTAAATGTAGACAAGGATGGACCTTAGTCACATAAACCTTCACGGCTTCACTACGACCGTTCCCTCCCGCTCTCAATCCTCCCTCCACGCTCGCATTCTCAATCCTCTCTTTCAAGAAATTTAGTAGCATGGGTTGTTGCCGAAAGACAGATTTCACATTCACGCTCACACTTGCGAATGCACACAGATCTGACAGTTGAAATTCTGCGAAACTAGAGTTTTTATAGTAGATCAGTCACAATACTTGGAACCATTGAGAAAAAGTTTTACAGGACGAAAATAGTTTGAGCATAGTCGTTACTAAGTGTTCTATGGCATTTGCGTTCCCTCCCTAAAGTTATAATCATGTGTCATTCTTTGGTGTAGACATCTAACAAAATATCCTCAGCTGAATTTATTATACTAAATTCTAGTTGATGAGTCGTGAAATTCAAATCATGAAGTCCATTTCACAATTTATTGCCATTTCAAATCATGAAGTCAATTTCACGATTTATTACCCTAAACTACGTTCACAACCATCTAAAACAAAGACATTCCAACGACCACTACCAGGGCCGGCCCGGGGTAGATGCCTAGAAAGCAACTGGTGAAGGCCCACCAAAAAAGTTACTAGGAAGAAGCTGCCCCTAATAGAATGGTACTACTGCAACTACATTCAATTGATTTCACTCCTGGTGTGTGGATCGGACATCCCACTACTCTTTCATTGAGTGATGATTAAAAACAGCACACGGAGATAAAGACGACGAGAGAGAGAGAGAGAGAGAGAGAGAGGAGTACCTGGTCGATTTTGGGCTGGCTCCGGATAAAAAAAAAATTAGGCGTAGAGATTGGATATATGCGGCGATGATTACGAAGAAAACCCTACAATTTGACCCTTGTCACAAATTACTCCCGTTAATTGTAGCTTTTTCAATTCAACGCCACGTAGACTGCTAACTTAACCAGGATATTTTATTTTTTTTTGATAATCCAAAACTTGCCCACAGGGCTACATAGAAAAGAACCATGATATCAATCATCTTCTATATCTATAGACTATAGGAATGGCAATAGGTCGATTTGGTCCGATTTTTGTGATTACCATACCCAAACCCACAGTACTTATCTCTACCCAAGTCCAAACCGATACCCGATGGGTATGAATTTTAGTGCTCCGTAATCAAATCGTACGTGTTTGGTTTCTACCTGAACCGCACTAGACTTGCGCTATTATTGACTCCATTGGTAAAACAAAAGAATATTACTCGTATATCATAAGAAAAATTTTATGTTCGTGTCAGTTGAACACCTTATGAAAGAGAATTTTTTTGGTTATGTTTTTTTATTAGGTTGAAAGTTGGATGACTAATGGTTTTTTTTTTGCTAAGCGTTGGATGACTAATGTTAATCAATAAATAATTTTAAGTTCCTACGGAAGTCTCTTGAAATTTTTGAGGAGTTGAGAGGAATAAGGAGAGGAAAAGAAATGAAGAGTCAATAATCAAAATTTGAAACTTAATAAAGGAAAATTATACATTTATATATTTTCTGTATATATATTATATATATATATATATATTAAGTGAGCTTCTAATAAGGACCTTAAATGCGGATCTCATAGTTTGGAGCCTTTCAAGTTATATTTTGATAATACAAACCGTTCAACTTGGTTAAAACATGTTGGTACATACGAGAAATCGACTCAATATAACCGGAAAGGGGTTGATCCAAACATTTTTTCCATAGAACAATTTTTATCAAGCTTTTATGAAAAACTATTTGGATCAAACACTTTCATTGGATATCTAGAATAATCCCGCAAGATCTTAATCCGATTCTTTCCGGATTATTCTTTGAACCTTACGGTTTTTCGCTTCGCGAGGACTCGTGCCTCATTCCCGTGCCGCGATACTGTTAACGGAGTCGCGCAATATCTGCAAAGTTTAGCAAAAATTGACACATCTATAGAAAAATACTTTAATTTTTTTTTTATAGAACTATCACAAACAAATATACTGTCTAAATCCTAACAATAAGTGGCCCACTAAATGTTAAACTTATTATTACTGTTATATAAAAAAAATTTATCTTCTATGTTAAACCGCTTATTATTGCTATTATATAAAAAAATAATTATCGTCTTAATTGTTTTTAAAAATCGTAGTGTTACAGCGGCGGTGCCCGAGAGGTATTAATTCAATAATTTTTCGTGTCAAACAAATCTAGATCCGCACATGGAGGTGTTATGGAGCAACGCTCGACCAAGCAAGTGAGCTGTCACTAGCTAGCTTTGCCACTTTTTGCCTTCCAATTCCAATGCTCGACCATGTTTGCAAAATTTTATTTTTGTATATACCTGATTTTGAAAAATATTTATAATTATTCATGTATAACTACTAATCTTCATAATTTTGGTTTGATTTGATAAAAAATCAATTTTTACATTTTCATTTCTCAATTTCTTTCATAAGCAAAAAATAAGCACATGACAGTTGAAATAATCTATGGAAAAAAAATGAAATGATTGGTATATTTTAACTACGTTAGACTAGAATAATTTTAATGTGCAAATGTAATATATTGAAAAGCAAAAATCTTATGATATAATAAGTAAATGTTTCGAAAAAAATTATGTCTTTTAAACCGGACCCCCAAACACTGCAGTTCATAATATCTACCTTTTGTTCTACATGCTGCAAATACCAATGCTATAAAGATCCTAGTTATTTCATCAAAGTACTATTAACCACCCCAGTACAATGAAGATGCTAATCATGCCATTCAACGCGTAAATCACAGGAGCAAAAAAGACAGCTGACACATTAAAATTAAATGGCCAAAGAAATAACCAGAAACACACAAGAAGTTCTTTCCTATAGCTTAGCACTCACCATGTTCCAAGCACAAGACTTAACTATCTTAACAAGACTGAAAGAGGCTGCAATAAAGAACCATGTACTCTTCATCTATCATTGTGACTTGTGATCAAAGACCTGTTCCAAATCCGGTCTCACAAGCATCTTCCACAGCTACAGACGTGGTGCCACTCCATAACTTATGAAAAAAGGTTAAGAGCCTTGTTGCAGTTACCATTTCCTAACTTTTCTTCTATATATATTTTTTTAAATCATCCGTCTCAGGTCCTATTTGTTCACCTGAATTTGGGCCTCTTAGAAAGGCTACCACTGGGAATTCTTTTATCGGGCACCCTAGCCTTTCCAAAAGTCTTAATCTGCCTTCGCTTTCTCTCATTCTCGCTGTCTGATTCATCCCCTTTCTCTCTGTCTGCCTTACTCGCTTCCCTTTCCAACTCTTCCCATGTTTTCCCTTCATCCTCCTCTGAAACTTCTTCGGACTCCTCTTCATCCTCATCCTCAGACTCCACCAATGACGCGCTGTCGTTGTCCTCTTCCTCTGAACCTGAGTCAGACTGTGCATCAGAAGGCTCATATCCATGGTCTGACTCTTGCGAGTTGTCAGAATCTGAATCACTAGCCTCCATGTTCAAGAATTCCCACCCACCATCCTCAATGAACTTCTCTGGGTCGTCAGTGATAGTTTTCAATATGGGTCGCCAGTTTAGATTTAGCCTGCTTTCATAATATTTGAGGTCTGTTGTGTCAAGCCACTCCTTGATGCCATCTAAAGAGGTTGAAGGGATAGAGTCAATCCGAAAAACATCTCGCTTGAAGTCCTTGAAAACAATGGTCATGTCGAAATTCTTCTGCCCTAGACCTACTCTCTCCAGATTAACTATCTCAATCTCATTCAGAGTGATTACCACAAATGGCGTCTCTATCAGCTCAACCAGACAGCTTGAAGTTGGGACAATAAAAGCCGAAGCTTTGTGGGGCACACCATGGAATCCGAGGTCTCTAAAGGGCTGGTCAAACTCCAAGTCAAGTGATTTGAACTGGGTTTGGCCCCACAGATCGTTCACTCGATTCACAAAGTTTTGGAAGTCCATGTTGATTTTGTTCTTCCTGTCCCTCTCTCTCTGTTCTTCCTCGACCTCATCGGGGTCATAGGCGGATCTTTTTCCACCCCCAAGTGTTTGAACCACATCCATCACCTCAACATAGAATTGGACATCCTTTGTTTTCTTGTTTCCCACCATTATGTGGTTATGCAGATGAAAGTGAAGTAGAGTAATCATCTCCCTCTCTGCCGGTTGGAAAAATGCATGTTTTATGTTGGCGAACATGACATCGACACGTTCATCGGGCCTAGAAGTTGAATACCTAAAACCATTAGCATGGGCTTCGAGCGTGCCAGCGAGCTTCCTTCCGCGACCACCAAACACAGGACGGATCCATAGATCAGACAACCGTATTGGCTTAAATTTGGCCCCAGCAACTTGAAGTTTCTCCTGACTAACTAATGTTGCTCTCTCAGCTTTCTCAGACTCCCTTGATGTAACCTGTCGGCGAAGGGTTTTTATCAGCTGTACCACTTCACTTATGTGCCTTGGGTCCTTGGATCGGAACGACACTTCCTTAACGTAAATAGAACTTTGGAATTTCAAGGAGTTTGCATCATGCGGATTGAAAGCAGTCCCCGGTACATTAAAAATAATTCGAATATAGCAACTTCTATGGGTATCCTGCTGACTAGACACACTTTTTATCATCGCAACGTGGAAAGGGACCATGCTTCCATAAATTGGTAACAATATAGCTTCTCTTTTCTGATCAATTTGAATCGCCAAATCTCTAGGAGGGGGTAGATCATTAACGCTTTTGTACGCAATCAACTCCCCGGATGATCTCACACCACCGCGAGTATCCATTGACCCAGAACCCCCACCGGCAAGCCTCCTAGCAGTTTCTTCATTCTTCTGACGTGCAAGTTCTGCCTGATGTTGCCTCCGCTGCTCCTCCTTTGATATCTCCTGGTTGACTGACCTTAAGGTTGCCTTTGATGGCAATGATGCCTTGGAACCATTAGCTGCAGATCTCACTTTCGGCTTTTCTTCTTCTTCTTCGTCATCCTCGTTAAATGAGTATGCCACATCCTTCACGGCTTTAGAACTTATAGAAGTCACCACTTCTGGACTAGTGCCATTGACAATAACCGTGTCGGAGAGCAGAACAGAGAAATTTTGGGTCTTTGGGTTCTTGGTTTCAGCCTGCAAATTCTGAAAACCAAGGGATACATTGAAAACCATGCCTGGTTTAAGCACCCTATCATTCTTTGCATTAAGACTAAGCCCTGACTCGCGGAACTCAAGGCCAATCCCAGTCCCAGCAGATTTCGTCAAGTTTGTTACAAATTCGGGAGCATCCTTCTCAACTACTAATACGGCGGCTTGGTATGCAGCGGCAGCTTTATTCCCTGGTTTCAATGCACCTATAGCTGCATCATGAGCCTTAAGGAGAACCTCATACGCCTTGCTTTGGATAGCATTGGCATCAATTAAGAATGTTCGCGCAACGTTGGAGCAGTAGCTGTTGTAACGGGACCCAATAGCACATATGATCACGCTAGTAGAATCATAGTAAAGGTTCTCATCATTGCTAGAAGCACTTGGTTTGAGGTCAAACCCTCCTCCGCTTTGAAAAATTGGAGGGTAACAGATATCGATATTGTCCGCCTTGAGCTTCACTTTAACCTTTGCAGGTTCAAGTATGACCTTTTCTGTGTCATCCATAAGGGAAGAATGGGAGATCTTCTTCTCCTCGTCGATGACTTTTTCAAGCTTCGGCACCACAAAGTGTTTCATCACTGACGAAGTTAAGTATGCAGCTTTCTTCACATTAGTTATCTCATCACTATCCTTCACTGCAAATAAGTCTGAAAACCCATTGGTAATGTCGCTGAGTTGAAAATCTGAATTCTTTAACTTTTCAGCCCATGTCTCCAACAGGTTACCTTCGGGGACCTCTCGTGCAATATATCCAACCACAGGAGTATCATGACCATCAGACTTTGACTGAGCACGCATGGCTTTGAATATGGTTTCCATTAATGCATTTCCATCGTCGCTTTTGGTTTTCACATGCACCACAACTTCTGCACCCATAACCTCCTTAGCAGACTTCTTCACAACTTCAAGTAAAGAGGCCTTCTTCTGGCTGCACAAGAAATGGATCTGCTTCTTCATGAAAACCATAATTGTATCAGGGAACTCGTAACCAACCAACCATACATTCAGAGCTGATGATTTCAAATACCGCAAGTCTTCGGATGGTGGAGGCGTTGCAATAGCAAGAACTTCAGAAGCACCCCATAGATCATCATTGTGTTCCTTCCAGTGGGAATAAAGCATTTTCAACCGCTTCCCAAAGGTACTCAGATTGATACTGTAGACACTGGCTCCTCCGGAGGCCTTGCCATTGGAACCATTTCGGTTTTCAGCCATTGTAGATGATACAATGATAGTTTTTGAATCCTTGATAATTTAGCAGCTCGACTTTTCCATTGAGCATAAACTGTGAGACATAAAAGTAACAATCAGTTCCTTCACTCTTTCTCTATGGTATAAGGTTGACCTGAATTAAATTTTTGATGGATTGCAAGTAGAAATCTTGTTTCAACTCTATAAATAAAAGTATTGTAAGAGTAAGCCAAAAAAAAATCTTAGCACGAATCTAATGCCAAACTAGTGGAAAAGTTTGCATCTGCAGTCCCAAGATACAACTAACAGCATCAGAATAATCTCTAGCAGTAAAACTCCATCAATGGAAACCAACGGAAAAATTTGTAGGAATGGAGAAACAGACAAGAATATAGATACAAACATGACCATACATGCATGTATTTCATAAATGGATCAAAAATCAATCGGACTTTCTCATTTCCGCATATCGAAAGATCAGACTAAGTAGAACCCACACTAATTAGCTTACAAGGTCAAAGAAACAACATTTTTTTTTATTTACCCAAAAAAAAAAAAAACAAGAAGATAGTTGTACTTTCACAAAGGAACTCCACACAGGGATGGACCCAAGGGGTGGCTGGTGGGGCGACTGCCACCCCAAAGTTATGAGAAAAGCTTCCTACTGTAGTAGAGTAAGTCTGAATATACTCAAACTGTATAAATTTTGCCACCCCAAGACTATCTGTGAAACAAATAAACACCCGCTCCCCCTAAGATTTTTTAACAAAGAAAGACTTAACCAAGTTGGTTCTTTTCAACATTTTGGAGAGGCAGGGACTTCGATTTAGCCATGTGCAGAAAGGAAAAACAGGTGATACAATACAATCCGGATAATACAGCAAAAATTCTTTTATTTTTTTTTTACTTATGTGGTGGAAAAACAAATCTCTTGTGTCACGCCCTCGATTTTCAACATAAATAATGAATACTCTTTTGATAAATAAAGTTTTCGCAGTAATACAATTAATACCCAAAAGATCTTCCTTTCCCCTGTTCTCAAATAAGATTCAGATATTAAATTTTTGGCTCAATGGCCCCAAGTTATCGAAATACCAATGTCCGAAGAAAATAATATTACAGTTGTAACAAATGTCTTTCCAAAATACTTTTTCGAATCAAATGCAAATAATTGACTCTTTTATACCTTTGAAAGACATAATCAACAAGCACGATATGCATGCCATGCCAACTTCCTTATTTTGTAATAGAGAAATCTATACTCAAGTTATATGAAAATATAATGAGTTATGCTTCTAGAGTGGATGAATATCACAGATAAGCCCAAAGTTCACATGATCCTCAACGTGTAGCATACTACAGCTACGGGGTTCTAGACAATCCTAAAATTTCACATGCTAAACTAGATTCGCTAATATCACCAACTTACCAATCTTTAAAACCCATAAGGACCCATAACCCATAGCGTCGTTTAACAGTAACAAATGATGAAAAACGCAGCTCTGTACGCTGCCTAGATTTCCAGATTTCAGTTCAATCTTCTAAAAATCACTATAAATAGAGTTCTTAATATTTGAGTGATTCCAGTCCCGATAGTTGCATGATTGAACGAAGCACAAAAGATGCGAAGGGACCCTAGTCAAATTCGCACTCGAAATATGGCTAAACAGGCATTTACTGAAGCAATACGAATCTGTCGAACAACAACGTGACAGATTCGTGACCTGAATTCTAAAATCCACCATTAATTCAATTCTCAACGGTTTCAGGTGATTCCAGCGTGACCTGAATTCTAAAACCCACCATTAATTCAATTCTCAACGGTTTCAGGTGATTCCAGCGGCATTAGAACGGGCTATAATTCTAACCGATTTCGTATGAAGGAACCAAAATTCAATTCTAAGTTTAAGACGACAAAAAACCCCATAAACGGTGACCTGTTTCTGCAGAATTTCAGAAATGAAAGCAACAACCTCAGACAACGAAGCAAGACACGATCTAGCTACATAAACACCGTATAATCGCATAACAAGACTAAAAAATCCCTACCTCATGGGTTTTCAGCAAAACCCGACCGTTTGACCAAGTCAACCAAGTTCCCACGTGGCCCAATCATAATTTTCTTGGACCGATAGGTAGCCCTCGTTCCGTATAACTTTAATTCTTAGACTTTTTCTAGAATCATGCCCCAAGTAGATGAAATCAAGGAGAAGGTAAGGGAGAGTTTTTTTCCCGGAGGGAGAGCAGAGAGAGCGAGAGACGCAGGAGAGAGAGAGAGAGAGAGAGATTGTGATGAAAAAAAAAGAAAGAGGGAATTATTTTCCCCTGCTACTACCCACACAAATATCTACATGCACACACACATATTACCCTCACACCCAAACTTCCACATCCTATCACAATAACCCCCCAACCCAAACTTCCACATCCTATCACATTAACCCCCAAATCCAAGTAACTACGCCATTATTCGAATTTCCACAATTTATGCTCTTACTCGATAATTATAATATTTCTTTAAAAAAAATATGGCTTAAAATACGGGTCTCTACGTCTTGTTTATCATTGATACAAAAGGTAACAAGACGTAAAGCGGAAAGTTAAGGAAATCTTCAATTCTTAACTACGTTAGATCACTTGAATGTTATCTTTGTAAGGTAATTGTTTTTAATTTTTTTAGTGAAACAGTTTCTATTGGCAGGAAATGGAATTGATGATGTTACAAAAGACAACATCCAAGCTTGAAGTCAGAATAATACCCAAATGAAATTGCTAAGGAATCATTCCCCAACCTTAAAATCCAACAAAAATGTCCATGGAGCCACATATACATGTACGTACGAGTACATATAAACATGTATGAGCATACATACACAAACACAAGGCCCCGTTCCGCCAAGGGTCTTATTTTTTGAGTACTTATTTCTCCCTTTACAAGACATGTCATTTTCTTACAATACATCTCCTTTAATTCAAAAAATAAGTGTTTTACCAGCCATGTCATTTTCTCATAATATATCACTTTTAATTCAAAAAATAAGTACATTTCTCTTAGCGGAACGGAGGCGAATCTGGAATCCAAGATCAATACCTGCACTTTCTGAAACCCAATTAGCTAAAATCTTGAAATGAGTAAATGGATAACCAAATGACAATAAAAATTTTCAACTTTCCCATATGGAACTCTAAATTCCTCAAAGCAAATGCTAAAATTTCGGATCCATTTTTTTTTTTTTTGTGCTCAAATTCAGAAGTTAAGCACTAAGAAAAAAGTACACAAAACGTAAAGCAAGAGGATTCAGAGCTTACAGTATTTGTGCTTCCTTGAGGATCGATACGCTATGATCCGATTACTATGGCAAATATTTGGGATTTTTTTAGTCATGCAGATTTCAAATCCTCGGAAAGATAGAAACTTGGGTTTGAGGCTTTAAAAAGCTTGCGAAAATCTGCATAATCCTATCCGATCCAACAAAAACCCACAAATGAAATTGATTGAATTGATAAAAGAGAGAGAGGGGATCAATGAAAAAATTCGATGGATTTCACCGGTGGAGAGTAAAGAGACGAATGGGGAAGTCGTCTGCAAGTAAACTACGTTTAGCCACTAGTGTTTATCCTGTTTCAACAGACCTCTATTTTTTAGGAGATATTTTTTAGTCTCTTGTGCGTATATCTCATATGGTACCTGTTTGGTACATTCGGGCCGTTCAATATATTTTTGGACGGTTCGAATTGAAATCTCCTCTCTCCTCCACCCCAACACTTTTTCTTTTATTTTTCTCTCTCCAAATCTGAGCCGTCCTAAAACACAATGGACGACTCAAATGCACCGAACGAGCACCACATGGTACCACCCGGCACTGAAAGTTTTTCTATTTTGTAGATTAGGAAATAGCATAAAAGCTCCATGTGGTGCACTGCTGCTATGCTTTCCCCTAATGTTACGCTTAGTACTGTCATTACTAAGTGTACAGCAAAATTTCTTGGCCGTCTTTGTCAATGGTATATGGCTCTCGGTGAATACCGACAGTTATAGCTTAAGCAATTGCCAACTCTTGATCAGCTCATCTCAGTTCTGCATACTGAGTTTCTTAGAGATCACAACAACACGAAAGAGTTCGTTCGAAAAGAATACCTCAGCATGAAGTGCTGTTCATTCAAAAGAAAAGATTTGGAGATCCATTATGACCGTATGTCACAACGGTTTTATCATTCTCAACACCCACAACCTTAATGGCAATCTCGATCCCTAATGACAATCTCGATCCTTAATGGCAATCTCGATCCCTGCTCCCCATGTAAGTAAGACAACACCCACAACCAACGAACTAGATTAGGAAACCAAACAACCCTTTAGTTGTCGTAACTAAGTTTGCAACATCATTGCTGGTCAATCACCATTCGCAGTTTAAATCATTTACTCTCTCCGTCCCATTTTTATTGTCTATTTTTGAATTGTGTGCTATTCTTTAATTGATTATATCTTTCAATCTATAATTTTTATAATTTTGACAACTTTGTATTATAGAACTAATAGAGATCTATCAAACAAAATCTATATTGCATATTTTTCAAAATCCACACTAAAAAATATACGCAAAAGACATAAAGAGACAAATAAATTAATGGACAATAAAAATGGGATAGAAGGAGTTTGTTTGTAGAGGCCTGTATTTTTTTTTAAAATGATTTAAGGGTTTTATAAATGCAAAAAATATTGAATAGATGAAAATTTTGTGAGTTTATTTGATTTGGGACTTAAATGATAGGATTGTTATTTGAGGGAGTGTGAGTATTATTGGTTTGGGTGCTAATATAAAAGGGGTGTGTGTGTTGCAGGAGATCAAAGTCTCCCTTATCTCTTTCTACCTCTCGGCTCCCTCTCTCATCCGACTCTCCCTCTCTCACCTTCTATCTTGAAACTTCACCCCCAAAGCTTAAAACCCATGGCAATCAACCTCCATTCCACTCTCTATATGTGATTTCAAGCTTGCGGTTCATTGGATAAAGCTCGGAGAGGAGTATTCATGAAGGATTTCGAATTCAAAAGTTAGGACTCGCTTGTTTGGGTTGGATCTTCGTGTTTACACTTCGAGGTAAGGATTTCTTACTCATTTTAGGTGTTTATGAGCGATTTATGTGCTTATTCATGCCATGGATTGTTGTGTTTTGTTGTTGAGCTTGCCCTTGAATTTCTGCTAAGTCGCTGCTTGTAACGTCTCCGTATCGATACAACTTTTTTTGTTGTATCCATACCAGTTGCTTATCCTGAATCCAGTAGCACCATATGCTTATTGTATCGATACAACCTTTTTTGTTGTATCCATACCAGGGTTTTATGGGACAGTTTTGTTCACGCTGCTCCCACGTCGATTGTTTTGAACCTCGGACACTTCTAGCACCTTTTTGACACCTCCAAACCTATTTCAAGCATGCTTAATTGAATTCCTTCGGCTCACCTAAGTTATCATCATCCCGTTGGCCTTCCATCATTAAAGAAAGAGTAGTAGCTTACTTGATTAAAACTTAATCGAAATGCAACTTATGAGATTGAATGTACTTGGGAATGATTGTGGTGAATGATATAGACACGTTAGGTACTATGACATGAAATGGTGGTCAGTGAATTGGAAAACGTATTGCAGAGAGGTTATCGAGTATCGTAGGCTATAACGTATATCATGGGGTGCGTATTTGGTCGATGGAGGCTTGCCTAATGGTCCGGGTGAGAATAGGGTAACTCGTATCCTCGTGATTCGTCTCATCGATCCTTTTAGATTCTTTTGGCTCTTGTTCTATAAGATTATAGTTTAGAACCTAGTTGGTGGTGTGTCATAGAGCTATTATTGGGTTCAGTACGTAACAAAGGACGTCATGATAGACTTAGAGGAATAACTTGAACATGAGTATTTGTCAATGTATATTGTGACATGTTTACAAAGTTTGTATTGCCTTGTATGAGGATAAATGAAAGAATGTGAACTAGGGAAAGTTGTCTGCTTGTATATCGATTGATGGTGTGTGTGTGTATGCTTGAATTTAGAACTTGAATAGAGGGTCCCGCAATGCAAGGTGTGGTAATGCGGAGACTCTAAAGGGCCCGCAACGCAAGGTGTGGTAATGCGAAAATTCAAGTGAAGAGAATTCACTATAACGCAAGGTATGGTAATACAGTTGAATGTCTCGCATGATGAAGGGAACTATGATTGACTTTAGAAGTTCAAGTTGTTGTTTAGACTGTTTACTGCTTGAGATTGTGACTATTGAAAAAGGGAATAAACGGTTGATTCTATCAAGGTTTTATTAAAGAAAGAAATTAGAGTTTTGAGGTCGGTATTCTTAAGTGAATCAATGGATCCGGTATTTGGGTACAAATCAACGGACTCCGACATTCAAGCTCGAATCAACAGAGTTTGACCTATAATGGTCTTGAGTTTTTCTCTAAATTGTTTTAGAAATAAAAAAGGAAAATTTTATGCAATGAGGCTCTATGGTGAATGGTATGGAATGAGGAAGTTGTTTGTGGCATTCATTCGAAAAGTTATTAGATGGTTGAACAATTGTTATAGTTTGTTAGATTGATATGAGTTTTAATGCTGCTTCTAGTTGATGTGTGAATGGTTAGGGTTATCTTTAAGATGTCCGAAATCTCGAAATCTAAATTCGTCAGTTCATTTTGGTTACCCCTTTTATATCTCATGTTCGCTTGTTGAGTCTCATCATGTTTGGTGCATACTTCATCGCATTTTCATATAATTTGGGTATAAATTTCTCTACTGAGCTAATGTAGCTCAACCTATCCTTTTCAGGTACAAAACAAGGAAGTTGGCATGACGTGTATCTCGTGCTTGTTGATCATGTGTTTCGAAGGTATAAGAGAGGCGATTATATGCATTTGACTTGAAAGAAGTATTTGAAAGAATGATTATTGTAAACTGTAATATTATTTTGGTATTTTGATAACTTGTGGCTCCATGCCTGGATTGTAACATTTTGTGGTGGGCCCGGCTCGGTGGATGGACCTGGCTGCTACGAATCGGTGAATGGGTTCGGTCGTATATTGAACATGGTTCGGTGGGGGATCCTGGTGGAGGCCATTTAACCCCTATGAACCCGTCCCGTAGAGCTCGGTGAGATTCTGCCGAACCAGTTTAGCCGAACCGAAGTCCATCCCCAAAGAAGCTGTTCTGTATATGAGCTGTGGAATCCGGCCCGGCGGAGCCTCGCCGAACCAATTAGCAGCTACAACGAGCTCAAGTGTAGCCGGGCTGATGGGTTCGGGGGACTGTCAACCACCGAACCATATCGACTCCTTGACTTATAGAGGAAGTCAGCAGTGGAGTCAGTTGAAGAAGAAACGTGTCATTAATCCCATTATGGTAGGAAGAGACCGTTAGGGATCATGACGAGGCTAACTTCACGGGATTGGATTTGGATGCCATAGTGGGCGAACCAATCACCGTGCGAGTGGAGTAACCGCGTGGTTTGAACTCCGCCTTTCCCCGCCTATAAAAGGAGTGGTGATGCTGAGAAAGAAGGTACGCAATACTGATCCCCAAAACCCTAAGAGCTCTTCCCATATTCTCCTCTCTCCTGTCTCTGACTTGATCGTCGAAGTGCCTACCCCGGACCACCACGATCCGGGCTTGGGCACTAACGAGTTCTTTCCCTGTGCAGGTTTCACCCGAGATAAGCCATCCTAGCCATCTCAGCACCCAAGGTTCGACCGGAGAAAGCATAGCACCACACATTTGAATTTAAATTTGAGAATAGGGGAAGAAATGTCATTTGGGTATTATTGGTATTTTAGTAATAATTTTGTCTATTAAAATTGATTATTATTTACGTTGAAAATCGAGGGCGTGACAATGTTGTTGCGTGCTTGTGACTATCGTCATTGCCATCAACCTTGTATTTTTTTACTTAGTTTAAAGACTTTAAATTGAATTCACAGTCCTGCAAGGTTGATTAGGAATGTGGGTTTAAGGTTTTCACAGTGTGGTGTAGTTGTTTGTAGTGGGATGATAAGGGTCTATTTTGACAAAGGGGATTGTCGCGATGGAAGGGAGTGAGGATATTGTTGATGTAGGAGAGTGAAAGGTGATAGATAGCAGGGCAATGAATGTTTGTTTTGGGGGGACGGTGGTTACAGAAATGGATGGTGGTGGTCAAGTGGAGAGGATTCCAATACGGTGGTCAAGTGGAGAAGGTCTAGCAGAAATGACCTAAGGGGGAAATTATGATGTTCAGGTAAGAATAAAAGGCCAACTATTTAGCTTCTCAGAGCATATAGCTCAAGGGCATCCAAAAAAAATTCCCATATCATTGCATGACAATTTTCTTCTACTAAGGCTAGCAAGTGGAGTATAGTGCAGTTGGTGTCTCCCTTATACTTCCATGCACATGGGCAGAGCTCGATTTCTGTAAACACTCATCCCCCTCCCCAAGTCCTCTAGGATAGAGTAGATTAGGTTTGGCGAATGACAAAAAACAAGAAGAGTGGCTAAGTTTTGCTTAGATTTTCGGGCTTATCTTTATTTTGCCCTTATTCAAATTTTTTTCGCGTTGTTAATTATGCGCTTAATTTTTGTGGATTAATGATTTGTCTTTTGAAAAGGTAAAAATTAAAACTGGATATTTCAAACAATATTTGTAACAACCCGGATTTTTGACCCTATTTTAATAATAATAATAATAATAATAATAATAATAATAATAATAATAATAATAATAATAAGTCTTATTTTTGCATGCAAATACTATATAGTTTTATACATATATATTTTCATACACACATGCGCATCTCCCGTACCTCTCTCCCTCCATCCTGCAGCCTCTCTCTCTCCCACAACTCCCTCTTTCTCCGGCCATTACAACCTTCTTTTCCTTCCCCTCCAAGCAAAACCAAATTCGTCCCCCCTCGCACAAATCGAAAAGAATTCCTTCATCCCCAAGCATAATTCAAATTCAATACCTTCTTATACTCTTAATACTCCCTCCCTGAACATAAATTCATTCCTATCTCGTCCATTTCAATGCCCAATAGAACAAACTTCCATTAATGCAATCTTATCACCTTCTTCGAAATTCCCCTATAAATACCCTACCCCTTCGGCCCACGAGCACATCGCTACACCCTCCACACTCCACCGAGTAAGAATCGATAGAAAATCGTGGCCAATTGAAGCTCTAATCCATGGAGTTTTAGAGAAAGAAAGTTAGAGTGAGAAAAGTGGGTTTGTATCCTAAACCCAACCGAAATTTAATACAGCATGTTAGAAATAATTGATTTTGATTATGTTTTATGACAAAATTGATTTCTTAAAATGCATGGTTAAAATCCTCTTATAAAACCTCTATTGGAAAGGGTAAAAGTCTTAATATATGTTCACCCATAAAAAGAAAGAAATCCTTATTTGTGTGTGGCCAAAATAATATATGTGTAGCTCGTGTACAAATTCATGTTGAAAGAAAAGTCTCCTAGCTCCATTTTTTTAATCTTGCTCATAATAAAAGAACTCTTTTTAAAATCAGTGTTTGGCCTATGTGCATGCATGTAATCAAAACCCATTTGGCCCAAAAGTAAACTTGCATAGTGGAAGTCTTTAATATGATTGACCAAATTCTTCATTTTAGTCTGAAGTGTTTTCTTCCATTGTTGACTTGAGAGCTTGGGAGTTAATAATCGACGTTGAAAAATGCAGCTCAACATTTCTCTACTGCATTCAAGGAAAGACAATATCTCTGCATGTGTAGATTTTATGGCTCAATGTTCACTTGCTATAAATGAAGATCAATATCAGTAGAAATGAGATTTGCATCTCAACGGACAAATTTCAACGGTCCAAATATTCAAGCTATAAAATGGAAAAGGTTCATCAGCTGCAAACAGAACAGAACCGCCAAGCTTCACCAGATTACTCAAAACTCTGCAAGAGCAATATTCATCATCTCCCACACTTCATTTTCTCACACAATTACTTTGAGAGATTTGTTAGCAAAATTGGTATATATACTCTTTGGGGAGTGTTGTAATTGTGAGCTACAAATTCTATTATATTTTGAGAGATTAAGCGTTTGAGAAATCAAACACTGTTTTTGTAATTCCAAAAACAGGGGTTTCGTTTTTGAAAGGGATTTTTGAGGATTTTGTACTTTAAATCCTTGCGGTTGTCTAGCTCCTCCGGAAAGCTAGGAGTGACGGTAATTGTAAGCACCCGCAAGGCTTACTGGTGTAATTCCATTTTTATTAGTGGAACCTTCAAGCGATTGACTTGGAGATAAGTAGAGTAGGCTGGACCGTGGACAAATTTGGACCGAACCACTATAAACTGGTTTTGCGCTTCTTAACTCTCTCTATATATTTGCTAATTAGTTATTTGCCTTTGTAGTTTTTAATTGGTAATTTTTAATTAGCAACCCTATTTCCCCCCCCCCCCCCCCAGGTTGCTGTCAGGGTAACACAACACTTCCAATCATTCCCCTCAACTTTTAGCATCAACAAACAACCATCAATTTGATCCCAAGGTCCCCCGATCAAAGAACCCGAAGTCATCTTCTCCAAATTCAAAATTTCAGTTTTTGAATCAATTCGATCAAACCAATATATTATAATCCTATCCAACCTTTTCTCTAATTATATTTATGTACTTTTAGTCATAAACGATAGCCCATGTGGTCCCATGCACAAAAACCAAATCAAAACAAAAAAAAATTCCAAACCAACCCCGCGGCCGCAAGAACCAGTTCCAAGTTTGCGCTAACAAGCCTAGTCACAAGGTCAACTCGGTCCAACCTTGTGGTTTGGGCTGTTTTGGTTCTAAATGACTTTGCAACCTTCCGAACGACGTTTTTGAACTATTTTTCTTTGACTTCTTACACCTCAGAGATGATATCTTGTTAATATCAAATTATTATTATTTTTAATTATACATTTATTAGTTACCTTACAAAGTTTTCAATCGAAACAACTTTGCAAGCTTACGAATCATGTTATCATCGCCCGAATAATTTTTTTTAGACTCTTTATACTCTTAAGACAAAATCTTGTTTACCTCAACGTATTTTATTTATTAAATTATTTATTACCTAATTATTTTACTTTCATTAATATCTTTATTAAAAATAACCTCGCGAATCCTCCAGACCCGATTTTTGATACCCGAACATGTTGCGTAGGACCGTTAAGACTCCTATTAAGGTCATGTTAATTATTCTACTATTTTTACCTATTTAATGTATTTGTTATTGTTATTCATCAATCTAGTTTCATAAAATAGACTAATACAAGCCTTAGACTTACTAATAATTGAACACAATTATTATTTTTTATTAATAAAGATTTCCGCTATTAAATTTTAACTACTTGGACACACAAGATTTAGGGCAACGGCCCATCAATAAAAAGTTATGTGATTTCTATACTTATTATTTATTTCAATTATTACTTTGATTATTAGTATATTGTTCAAACTCTCGATTGATATGCTAGATTGGACCCTAGTGAAATGAAGTGGTATGCAAATAGAATTCACTTAGACGGTGCTAGGTAATAGATAAATTGGACAGTTTTATGATGTTAGAGATTGCCTGTAGGCGGGTTTTGAGATGTGAATTGAGATGTGTGCTAACGGAGGCCCAGTCTCCAAACTGACGGGAAGTCCAGTGATGATTTGAAACTGGGGGAGTCCAGTGATTATTGTGAAGTGGTGACTAAGATAGGAGAACCCTAGTTATGATCCAGGCATGTTAAGCTTTCCCTTTGTTGTAGTTATTGGGATGCACGCTTGGTATATAACTTAGGTGTATCTACGACAATAAAAGGAAGTGATCTCATGGGACCGGACATAGCTAGAGGTTGGGGAGGAAGGATGTCATGGTTGAGATCTTAGATCACACATCAGGCTAATGGATAGTAATAAATCGATTATGTGTGAAATTTCTATTTACTTCTTTCGCATCGATATTATATTATTTACTTGCTAGCTATAAAGTAAGAGGGGTAGGTGGGTTGGATTATTCTATTGGGTGATTTATCACTCACGGATACGTTTGTATCTCGATAAATCTGTTGCTTCGGCGATCAATTTGCCAGAGGGTGCGGGATTCAATGGAGGAGCAGTCGGACACAAGAAGAATACCAGGGGTAGAGATCAAGTATGCTTGGGATATGTATCAAGACTAGGGTCGCTCTGAAGTTATTTCAATAAAATTTTATTATTTAATGCCTCTGAAAATTATTTAAAAAATCGGGGCATTACAATATTTGAGTAAAAGTCATAATTTTTTATTTTTTTGATTTGTCTTAACAAGATGAATCAATAATCCATAAGAGTTAGGCGCAAAATTAACAAATGCAATTTTTTAATAAGGACAAAAGCCCAAAATCCTAAAACAAACCCTTAGTGGAACTTAACCTAAATGGAAGAAAGATAATAGGTGGGGGGCATGTATAATAACAATTACATTGTCAATTGTTGCAAATTAAAATGGTACTCCCTCTGTTTGGATTTAATAGTCCCTTTTGGGAGTTCGTGTCATTTTTCAATCGATTATATCTTGTAATTTATACTATGTTTTATGTAATTTTAAAAATATTTTCTTATAAAACTAATTGAGATCTATCAAACAAGATCTATATTAGATATAAAATTTATTACCAATTTAAAAATATAACTCATTTTTTATCTGGTTAGAATTGAACGAGGGACTATTTAATCCGGACGGAGGGAGTATACTTTTCGAGTCAAAGTGGAAAACAGACAAAACCTAAAGAAGGCGGGGGAGCTATTGTCTTTTTAAGGGGCAGTAGCGTGCTATTGTCTTTTTAAGGGGCAGTAGCGTGCTCCCGGATGAGTGGGGCTCGCCTCGGTCTCAATCCGATGATCGGAAATGTTCACTTCGTAGAGCTCTTCGAGTAGAATAAGTGTACCAAAAATCAACTCGATCGAATATCATTAAGTGTTTGATCGGAACACATATAACTTGCCAATAATAGGTTCCAGTGGATTTGATCCAGTATTTCGGATCCATTTTCAAGATAAAAATGTTCTGATCAGTCACTTAATGATATCTGATCAAGCTAATTTTTGGTACACCTATTCTACCCGACGAACTCTATGAAGTGAACGTTTCCGATCATTGAAGCAAGACCGGGGCAGGCCCTGCTCGGCTGGGACAGCAGCTACCCCACCTCCAAACCTAAGGGGCTAATTGTATTTTAACCGCACTATACAAAATGCTCTCTTGCTTTATTTACTCGATAAGACCCGTGCGTAGAATGAGGGAAAAAAGACAGGTATTTTCCTGGAAATAGGAGTACAATCTGATTACTGTATTGATCTTTCAAATGAGAACAACTTATTCATGGAGATTGTGATATTTACGGAGTTGTGCGATTTGATCTATCCATTTCGATAATCAATGATTGAGATTTGTGACCGGTAATAATTTGTTTTTAATTAATCCTGACCGTCCAAATCACTTTGGGACGTGTAAATAAGTTTTTCTCCTTTCAAATAAGTTTTTCTCCTTTCAAATAAGTTTTTCATGACCGTCCAAATCACTTTCAAATAAATTTTATTCATGCCTCCTCTGTAAATAAGTTTTTCTCCTTTCAAATTACATGAAATTACCCTAACTGTCACCCTGCTATTTATCGAACATTCGGCGAAGAAACAAAATAGACTCCAAAAATCACACAAAGAAACACACAACAGATGAAAATAGCAGAAGATATATGTAGCGACTTGCCTCACACGACTCGAGCATGAGAGTAAAAAGTTATAGTCTTTAATTAAATAAAGAAAACCAATTCAAATCAAAAGTGATGTGATATAATAAATTTTTTGAAAGGAGCTGTTGATTTAGAGAACTTTCTAAAAGGTCAAATTCGATGCCAAAACCAGGACATATATTTTACAATTATTAGAGAGGAGATTGTGGGCTCCCGCGCTCAGCGCGCACTTGAAGAGTCGCCACCCGGATTTTTGAGATGGATGATTCGAAAAACCGAGAGCTTGATTCGAAAAAGAAAGGCTTTTGGTCTCGCGAAAACGTTGAGACTTTGGATCCGGGAGCCATGTTACGAACGGGAAAGATTTTGTTGAAAAAGCACCCCGCTCGTCTGGTAAAAACCGGTCTCTATTGAGCATTTTAAATGGTGGATTTAATATCATTTGAAAAACTTAACTTTGATTAAAACATATACGGGAAAAAGACATGAGATTTAATATGTCATTTAAACGTGCCCGTGGTGCGATTTGTACAATATGAAGTGAATGAACACGTATAATAGGAAGCCGCAAATAAAACAAGGGACTATACAATAATTTGAAGTATCGTGCGGTGAACTAATAACTCGTGCGGCATTTCATGTTCTTCACAGATCTCAGAACATTCTCATGTGATGTAATAAAATCATCCACTGACTTGAAAAATTAGTCTTAGTTGATCCAGGCCGTTGAAACAGTTGGTCTCTTTTGGTTCACTTTTTTAAACATAAAATATGGTATTAAAATAGGTATTTGAAGTCTAAAATCACCGTAAAGAGTTAAAATGGTAAACAAAATATTCAAAGATGCTTTTGTTAGCATGAAACCATGTTCTGTGTGAAGAGGACAAAAGGCCTCTGATTTCGAGCATTGAAAAAGATGGAGAAAAAGAAAGCAGAATGTCGGACGGCAAACCTCATAAGCCGTGCGGTTTCATAGAAATACCGCACGATTTACCGAGTCTAGTGCAGTTTTTGGTTTTTGATTATTTTATGCTTTGAAGCTCGTTTGAAACCCAAACTCGGTATTGAAAGATCGAGAAGGGCCTCGATCGGCTCCCCTAGAAGCTAAACGTGGTTTAGCCCAAGAAATTTATTCATACCTTTTGATCGAGGCTTGGATGTGCTTGAAGATGGAGGAATGGAGCGGTTGATTTGGAATGAAAATCCCTTTTGAGCTTGAATGGAGATTGAAAGATGTGAGGATGTTTGGGTGCTTTGAGGTAGAGGTTCTCCTAAGTCAGTAGTTTACTGAACTTAAGAGGAAAAGAAGAATGAGAGTATTTTTTTTTAGAGAGAGAGAGTGAGAGCCCAAAAAATGCCAGGGTAACTTTCTATAGAGTTGAAGGGGTACTTCTTAACTAGAGGGGGCGTGTATTTATAGGCAAGAGAGCCAAGGATGAACACTGCAAATAGGGGAGGTGGCTTATGGGCCAAATTATTGTACCTGCAGGCGTGGCCGACAACTTTCTACAACTGTCAGAACTTTTCCCTGAAACGCCGCGCAACATAAAGAGAAATGCCGTGCTGTATATTGAAATGTCATGCGGTGGAGTGATTTTTTGAAATTTTCTGAAATGCCGTGCAGCGTTTCTGGAATGCCGCGTGGCGTTTTGAAATGCCGTGCGGTTTATCGGGACAGCATAGCACACCGAATTTCGCAGGGGCGCCCCGGACACTCTCGAACTCGGATTTGAGCACGGTTCAAAGCGTTGGAAAGCTTGTTGAGTCTTCTTTCTAACCCAATTGGTTCACTCAAAGCCGTTTTAGACATTGAAAAGTGTGCCCATTTTACTCTCAATGTGTCATGGAAAATGTTGTTTTTGACAAAGTAAACGCATCTTTTTCTTTGCAATTGAACCGGGGACCACCCTACATGTTTAAAATGGGATTTTCTTGAGGTTAGAGAAGGAGTAGCAAAGGAGCAATAATCAAAGCCTTGAAGGTATATTTTTCCTTATTTCATCATCGGGAAAACTTAAAGATTATTCAGATGCCCAGATTGGGGTGTCTACAGAGATTTTAGCTAAACCAAATGAATGATGGTAAACAAATTGCTTCGCCACAAGCTAACCGTTGAAATAGGTTGAAAACCCTGAGCGAAGGGCTAGGTCTTTGTTGGCATAAATACCGGAAAGTCCGGGATCATTCCCACAGATCTCAATAGCTTGCTAGGATTTTTAGTTGTACGGGTTTGCGGCGTTTTACACGGCCAACTTTTGGTTTTCCTTTGAACGGTGATAAACACTTAAATAAAAGACTAGAAAATTGTTTTTAACTAGATTAAACAAGCGGCAAGGCAACGGAGTTGTTAACGCCCGTAACTTAGGTCATCGAACCATTCTCAACGAAAACACGGTTGAATCGCACGGCATAGGCTATCAACCGGACTATTTTGCTATGAAATCATTGAAAGACTAGAAATTTAGTATGAAAAACAAGTAAGTTCTTTTATTCTTTTGGCAAACACAAATCGAGACTTCGCTCCGGAACCATGTGAGCAAGCACATGATCACCGGAGATTAACATCGGCAAGTTTTGTTACATAAAAGGTGAACCCTTCTCATTTTGCATGTCAAACTCCGAGCCATGAGTTGAGAAAAGCAAGAAAAACATAAGTCACGAGGTGTTATTCACCCCATGGCCAAGCCTAATTGACTACTCACGCATATTGAAACAACTAGAAAGCATGGAAGAAATGGAAAATATTTTAAAACCGATAGAAATGAAAATAAACTTGATTTATATGAAGATCGAACAAGTAGTTACAACTTTAATGCTTGGAAAATTAACAAACAACTTAAACTTACATGTGTTTTTGAAAGAAATAGCTTAAGAAAACTTGGAAAGCATTAATGGAGTAAAAACTTAAAGGTGTAATGAACTAGATACAAGGGAGTGAGAGAGAGTGGGCTATTTATATAGATAGCCCACTCTCTCCTCAAAATACCCAGAAAATATCCAAAAAGTGGAGACTTGCCACTTATGGAAAGTGAAAAGCTGTCAAAAAGTAAGTCGGTAAGCCTCCCGTATTGATACTCCAAAATCGTATCGATACCGAGCTGTCTTGCTCTAAAATGTAGGATTCCCCGTAGACAAGCCGTATCGATACAAACGAAACCGTATCGATACGCTGATAATTGTATCGATACGCTAAAGGCTGGATTGCCCTCTGTTTTGAAGCCATATCGATACTCCATAACTGTATCGATACGGTGATGCTTCCTGACAAATCAAATCCTTTGTGCCCTGATTTGACACCCGACGGCCCATGACATGCTTCGGCTTCTACGGTTCTTCACCCTCAAGCCCCGACGGTGGAATTCTTCAAGGCCTCGCCTACTCGCTTACCCTCAAGGGTTACTCAAAGCATCGAAACAAGCCCTCTTATTCACATATTACCTGAAACGCTCAACGGAAAGCATTACGCGCAAAATTACTAAAAATGACAGAAAAACATCCTAAAGCGGGACTAAGCGCACCAAGTATCTACAGTATTGGGTGCTTATCACAAATCAAAATCCATGATGGAGTTGACTCCATCTACAGAGGGGCTGACTCCATATCTGTCACGACTTAAACCCGATGGGTATAGATTCGTGACATGATCAGTGATTTAAAAATCACCTCAAGCCTGGATATCACACAACCAAATATATATAATTCAAAAACTCCCAGGACTGTAAATTAAAAAGGGGAATTTGCACTTACACCCCCTGTACTTACACGTTTTGGCAGATGCACCCCTCGTACTTCAAATTTAGGCACTTACACCCCCTGTACAGTGCAACTGTTAAAAAGCCCGTTAAATTGGATGGAAAAGTGAGTGGCGGGAGTTTTCCCCCCAAAATGACTGCAAATATGCCTAAAATACCCCTAGAAGCCATTTATAACCAGTCCAGAGGTCCCTGTTCTCCCAAAAACAGAGCATAGGGAAAAACTCATCCACTCTCTTCCCTCACAAAATGCCAACTTCTCAAACATCAAGAACACCATCAAGTTCAAGCCAAATAACTCACCCACGTTGCCTTTGTGGTAAAGTTGCCCCCGTGCGGACATCCAACAAACCTACAAGCATGGGAATGAGGTTCTACAGATGTGCTAACTATTGGGTATGTAATATTGATTTTTTTTTGTGAATTAGTAGCCTATTGGGTATTCATAGTTCGTGTATTTGCAGAAAGGAAAAAAATGTGGCTTTTTCGAATGGATCGACTCTCCGTGTGACTGTGGAAGAGATGAGCTTGTGCAAAAGATTGATTTGCTAGAGAGGCAGCTTGATTTGCTAGAGAGGTAGCTTGAAAAGACCAAGGCAGAAGAGAGAAGACAACGAGGAATGTTGTGGGCTACCTGGCTTCTTATCCTATGTTTTCTTATTGCGTACTTAGCTAAATAAATAGCAAGGGTACTGGGTAATGTGAGCATGTAGTATCAATGAAATGCAATATGTAATGTGAGCAAGAGATGACCTGTAATGGGCTGTTTTGACCATGAATGAAATGCTCTATTATTACCAACAAAATGCTTGTATGAAGATCCAACAATCACAGCAAAAAAATCCCAGCAATTACGTTGTCAATCCAGCAATCATAGCCAAAAAAAACCCAGCAATTACATTATCGAAAGCCACAACATATAAGCCCAGCAAAAAACAGAGTTCAAAGGCAGATATTCACCAATAGATACTAGTTCAAATACCAGTTTAGTTACATACCAGAATTTTCCAAAACAGAGTTCAAACATTACTAATTACCTACCAGAGTTAACAAAGTTCATACCAGTTTACTCATACTAGAAATTCCCAAAAGATAGTTCAAACATTACCAGTTACATAAGTCCATAAATACTACTAGAATTACCAACATAATTCCCAAAAATAAGTACTAATTAAGAGAGGCAGTCTAGTTAGGTCTTGATGCGATCCACCCCCTGGCAGTTGCCCTTCCCCTTCCCCTAACCACATTTGCAGAACCTTTTCCCCTTCCTCTAATCACATTTGTAGAACCACGACCTTTGCCACCAATGCAAGGCAGCTTTTCCCTTGCCTACACAACCAAAGTGTCTTCAGTTAAGGAAATATACTAGAACTTTTACAGCCAGTTTAGGAACTACACTACAACCTACAACATAATTTACCTTGGTTTGGTTTACTGTGGATGAACTAGCTTTGCTTTGTTGACTATAAAACCCCCATTCTGGTTCCTTAAATACTTGTGCAGGTTGAGTGTAAAAACCAGGGTTCACAGTGTGGACAGAATCCTAGAACACATAACAAAAGATATGAATTCTACATACATAATTGAAGACATTAATCCTAGGTACATAATAGAAGACATTATTTACCTGAGTGGAGTTGGCTTTCACAATTTGCTTTTGTTTGGCTGGAATACTTTCAGCTTTCTTCTGAGATTGCTTTCCATTTGGTGCCTAATATTAACAGCATATCAATAGTTAAAACTGAGCATAAAACTAATATTAACAACATATCAATAGAATCTTTGTAATTGTTAGAATTATGGTACAGTATTGTAACAATAATAAATTATGACGATATCGTAACAGTACTAAACCATGTGTGACATTCCTAACAGTAATAAATTTTTACCTGAGACGATGTCCCCTTCTTTTTCAGTAGCTTGGAATTAGGATGGATGGGATTCTTGCATGATCTCGAATTATGCCCCTTCTTCAAACATTTGGAGCATGACATCACTCTAAACCTCCTTGACACTTTGTTTTCATCTGGGGGTTCATCTGCTCCTCTTCTCCTAAGTTTCCTTGGTCTACCACTTGGCTTTCTCATGAATGGAGGCTGAACTGGTTCAGAACCTGTTTTGACCCAATCATGTTTACCAGGAACAGGGTTGATCATAAATTGATATACACGCAAGTACGTATCCTTTGTATAGCATGGATGTATGTAGTCCTCTGGTTTCTGTTTGTTGAGGGTTATGGCTGCAACTGCATGTTTGCATGGTATTCCACTTAGATCCCACATTCTACATCCACAAGTCATATCTTTCAGGTCCACATTGTATGTTGTGTCATGACAGTCAACCTCAAATTTGAATTCCCCAGAGAAATGTGGAAAACAGTCCTTTGCAGCTGTAATCTTCCCCTCTAATTTCTTTTCTATCTTAGGGCAAATGGTCCCAGTGAACTTCTCCATCCCCATTCTCTTAACTTGGAATCTACTCATCAACTTCCTCCTTATCCATTCCAACATAGAAACTATTGGTTTGTCCCTAGCCTCAAGTACATAGCTGTTAAATGATTCACTCAAGTTGTTCACTAGGATGTCACACTTTGTGTTTGTTTTGAAATAAGACCTAGCCCATTGTTCTGCAGGGATTTTTTTCAACCACAGATGTGCAGCCTTATCCATCTTCTCAATTTTCAGCATATAAGCTTCATGTTCCCAAATAGTACCTGCTGATGCTGCCCTCCACATTGCATCTTTCAACTCTTTTCCCTTGAATAACTTTCTGAAGTTGGCATAGATGTGTCTCATGCAGTACCTATATTTAGACACCAATAGTTATTAATGAGATATATTATTATGTCTTGTAACAATATTAAGATGTATTATAGTTTGTTTCACATATTTAAAGGAAGAGGTTTACTAACTGTGCTCTGCATTTGGCATCAACTCTTTAAAGGTTTCAAGCAAACCCTTTTGCCTATCTGATATGAAGCCCCATCCCCTCTCTTCAACTGTGCCTATATCCTCCATTAATAACTTTAAGAACCACGTCCAGGAGTCTTTTGTTTCTGCCTCTACCACAGCAATGGCTATGGGGAACATATTGTCATTTCCATCTCAACCCACTGCACTCAATAGTTGTCCCCCATAAATCCCTTTTAAGAAAGCCCCATCAAGTCCAATCATGGGTCTACACCCTTGCAACATGCCCTTCAATTGTGCATTATATCTCACATACAATCTAGAGAAAACAGGCGGCAAATCTGGTCCAGGTCTGTCAACTGTAAGTTTCAAGCAACAGTTGGGATTATGTTTCATAACAGTCTCAAGGTAGTCACGAAGGGTATTATACTGCTCTATCATGTCCCCATCAATGACTTCTCTGGCCTTCCTTTTCGCTCTATAAAGTTGCCATTTGCTGACATCCACTACCAAATCCCTCCTTATTTCTTTTTTAAAGCAGTCAACCTTTTTATATGGATCATCCCTCAACTTGTCAATGTATTTCTCAGCAATGTACTTGGAATTAACAAGGTGATTGCTGTAGGTCCTGAGGCAATTGTGTTTAGGGTGTAATGACTTAACTTGAAATGTTCTTTCCTGTTGCATCCAAGAAGCATGGACCCTAAACCCACATTTTTCCTTGCATTGCACTGTAACTCTTGAACTCTCATTCTTTACAAATTCAAGATCATATCCCCCTTGCACCTGCCACTCCCTAAGTGCCTTTCTAAACACAATAGCATTGCTGAATTTCATTCCTTTGGTTATCACAGGCTTTTCCATGTCCAAATCTTCATTGAATTCTGGGTCATTGGTCTTATTACTTTCCTCATCTGATCCCTTCATGGTATGCAATTCATCATCATCACCATGGTCTGATAACCAGTCCTGAAGCTTTAACTCCACTGGAGTTGGCTTCACAATCTTCTTATTTTTACCATTATCCCTAGGTTTGAAAATATCATCATCATCAGGCCCTTCAAGGTCCTCATATAGCCAACTAGGATTATAACTGTCATCATCATCATCATCTTCCTCTCCTTCCTCTAGTTCATAATCTGGGTCAGTGTCTTCACCTTCATCTTCAACCTCATTCATTGGTCTACCTATAACATCTAGTGGTATACTTACATCTCCATCCACTTGCACACCTACATCATTATTCTCTTGCACACTAACAACCTCATTATCCTCTTGCACACTTACAACCTCATTATCTGGCCCAATAGTTGCATATATACACATCACTGGTAGATCCTTATATACATCCACCATAGCCATGACCTCTTTATCAGATTTTATCTTCCTAATCCCATTCTTGAACCCTACCACCCCAGGCAACAAGTAATACATCTCAATCATGTTTGGGTACCCATAATGCATAACCAAGTCCCTTAAGTCAAAAAATGAACAATAATCAGGCTCTATATTGTCAATCATCTCAACCGTACCTCCTAAATACATGGTGGAAATTGGGGTTTTGTTGAAATATCCTCCATGATGCAGTTGAATAGTCTTGTAATTAGACATCCTGCATGCATGTAATGCTCAAACACTCAAATGGGGGACCACTATATGCAGAAAAGGAAAAAAATTAAACCACCATTTTTTAATCGATTTTCCCCAATTCTTAATCGTGCAAATTTCCTTACTTTAATATACATAAACATATACACATGCAATTCCCATGTAAAATATGTATATATACCGTTGATTTTGTGGAACCCTAGAAGCATTATTATATATATATATATATATATATATATACACACACACACATACCTGTAAAACCCTATATCGTCTTCGAACTTCTTCAGATTAAACGTAGATGACAGCACCCAACTTGGTTTCTTTGAGATCTCTCTTCCTTCAGTCCATTGATCATGAGGGAGAGGGATGATTTTTTCACGATCAGGAGAGGGAGTTGTGTCTGTGAAGTGTAGAGAGAGAAAAAGAGTTCGCTAATGGATATAGCATAGAGAGAGAAATAGGGTTCGCGACTGTATATAGTGGGAAAAGGGCTTTTAAGTCTTTTCATGACCTCCATTAACGCCATCCAAGCGTTGCACTTCACTCGTAAGTACAGGGGGTGTAAGTGCCTAAATTTGAAGTACGAGGGGTGCATCTGCCAAAACGTGTAAGTACAGGGGGTGTAAGTGCAAATTCCCCAATTAAAAATGAAAAATTATATTCAGACATGTCTAGCGTGCTCACCGATTACAATTTTAAAATTACATAATTGTGGCTCGCACTCACAAGCGCCAATTATTAACACATTATTTACTTATTTAGTCATGACAATTGATATCTAAGCAACAAATAAGCCTTCTTTAATCATGATTTCCTAAAAAGGTTTTATGAAACACAAAACCAATTCAGTAAGTTACGATATAAAAGGTTACATAATAACATGGGATAATCAAATAAAAACACATCAGGTACAAAAATGATAATCTTCACCATAAGTAAATAATTAGGCTAAAACAATCGTCCAATATTAATCCAAATAATGCGTTACAATTGACTAGATCGGAACCTGTTAGACCACATAATTATGCGATAAGGTTAATTAATTGATTTTCAACTTAATTGTTTATTGATTATTATTATTTTCCTCGTAGATGAAACTGCTAAAGGTGTTAATACGAAACTAGAAATTTGGAGGGAAGCACTGGAGTCAAAGGGTTTTCAAATAAGTAGGAGTAAAACTGAGTAAATGGTGTGCAAGTTTAGTGGTACTAGCAGTGCGCTTGAAGAAATAGTGATGATCTAAAACCAGGAGATACCTAAAAGTGATCATTTTAGGTACTTAGGCTCAATTATTAGTAGTTATGGAGAGATTACCGATGATGTGACCAATATGATCCAAGTGGGGTGGCTCAAATAGATGAGCGCTACTGGTGTACTTTGTGACAAGAGGATACCCACAAAATTGAAAGGAAAATTATATGGAACTGTCATCAGACCATTGATGCTTCATGGAGCAGAGTGTTGACCTATTAAGAAACAACAGGTGAACAAGATGAGTGTAGCGGAAATGAGAATATTGAGGTAAATGTGTGGTAAGACTAGACAAGACAGGATTAGAAATGAAACAGTTCGTGAGATGGTAGGTGTAGCACCTACAGAAGAGAAGTTGAGGAAAAATAGGCTAAGGTGGTTTGGACATGTCTACCGTAGACCAGAAGATGCGGTAGTTAAGAGAGCAGATAGAATAATTTTGGATAGCAATGCTACGGGAAGAGGTCGACCGAATTGACATTAGATACTGTGGTGCGCAAAAATATGAGTGTATTAGGTCTGTGTGAACAAGTGGCTCTTGACAGAGCTCAATGGAGAAAAAAGATTCATGTAGCCGACCCCGAGTGATTGGGACATAAGGCTCGGATTGGTTTGGTTTGGTTCTGTTTCTATATTAACAATATAATAATAATAGTAATATTGTTACAGTTTTACATTATGTAATTATTCAAGAAGAACACAATGAGGAGAGAGAGAGAGAGAGGTGTGCGGGAATTGCCCAGAAGTGGGCCCGAGTGGCGGAGGTGATCGGTAGCGGCGGCGGAGAGGCGGAACCATGAATGGTGGTGGAGGCGGGTGTAACTTGGTGGGGATGTTGATTCGGGTTGTGATCCAAAAATTGTGGTGGCTTGGATGGTGGTGATGGTCGTGAGGGTGGTGGCACAAGGTGGTTGTAGTGGCTAATGGTGGTTATGGTGTTACGGTGGTGGTTGTTATGGTGGTGCAAGTGCTGCGGCACGACGCGGGTCGATTGTTTGGCAGAGGAAGAAGAAAATTGGAAAGAAGAAGAGAAGAAGAAGTATGGCAGTATAGCTGCCGATAATTATATCTATATATTAATACTAGTGTAATGCACTTGCTTCGCACGTTTTCGCGTGCTCATTTGTTGATTTGTTGTTTACAAGTCTTGTTTGGTTGTTTTTTTTCCTTGTGGCCTAAAGGTCCCAGATGGGTTCTATATAAGTTTCATATGCGATTAATGATATATGATTTATAGAATCTCCAAAAAATCATACAGTAATCATATGTGGTCTCATATTTTAGGAAAGTTGAAAAGTATAATTATTATTACTTAAAATATTTTACACAAAACTTTTGAATTTATGAAATGGGAAAATAGTTCAGTTCAATGAACGTTTCATGAATCTACCATTTAACACCTCAAAAATTGTTTCTTAATATTGATGTCATTCTTCTTATCAGAGGTCAATCATCATTGGTTATCATAAAGTTCTTCTACGTTCATATTTCTTACAAGAATCCCCTCACTTGAATTTGAATTAATATCGTCTCATGAACGCTAGGTTAAACCAAACATAAAATTAATTTTGTTTCAACTTTCAAGTATGAGCACAATATGGATAGCATTTTCTTCCATACGCTTCTTTTACCTTTCCATCTCTAAAGTGTTGCTAACCCTGTGAGAATCATCTGCATCTATCTTAGCAAAATTCAACACCTATTTCAGCAACTTTTCGCCTATTAAATCCACCAAGGTAAATTTGTAATATCACAAATTCAAATTTTTGGAGAGCGTACACAAAACAATCACAATGATAAAATTTAATATCCCTTCTACAAAACATTCGTACTATTTACATTCATCAAAATTATATTAGATCCCATTAAGCTTGATAAAAGTTCACCCCAAAATCTAATCTAATGCAATCTCAAGAAAGAATAACCACACAAAACAACTATTTTAAAGCTTCAGTAACTTTTAATAAAATCCCAAAATTGGTGGCATATCAGATTCTTACCACACTATACATATCATATTTCTCCAATACATGTTCTTATCCTAATTAAACCATAATCTAGACCAGCACAGAACAACTGGGGAAAATATTTGATACCTTCCTCAATGCAACTACTTCAACTCCAACGAAGACACAGCTAATACTACCAAGAGTTAATATGCTATAACCCCTTTGAATCAATTACAACCATTCCAATATAGCCCAAATCAGCAACTACAACATATAGAAAATGTCCAACTTCCAAAAAAGGGAATTCTATCAGCATGGCAGGGTACGCTGGATGGAAACGATCTCCCTTGCTCGCCAATCAAGTGTAGCATGTGCATTTCAAATAGAAATACTGCCCAAAATGTCATCCTCCAGATAACGTCCGAAGATTCTCACGAACTCCTGCGTAATACTTTATACATTAACAGAAACATAACAAAACAACAATAAGAATATCATAATACACTAAACTACCTAATCCAAACCTCATTTACCTATTTAATACTGCTATAAACATGGCCAAATTCAACCAAATAGCTTCTTTCTACCCAAAATGCAGCTGAAATAACTATTCTCAACCCCATTCATTAATATACTTCCTCTCCCATAAAGAAACAGCAAGCTCTTGTTCTTCGAAACACTAAAGAAGCAACTCACTTTAGTCATAAAAGCATTTGTTTGATCGCCTTGTTTCATCGTTTTTTTTCCATTCTGCTTGGAAGGCAGAGTGACCTGGACATATAGGCAAAAGCATGAAAGCCAGAAATACATTTTCAGTCCCCATTAAAAAATGCCCCTGATTTTCTCACAAACTGAAACTCATCCATGCACTACTTTTGAATTTCGTTAGACAAATTTCTCTTCTTCACCTTAATTGACTCAGTGAAGTTCATATAGTTTCGCACTCCGTTTTTTTTTTCTCAGTTCCATCCCAAGCCATGCCAGTATTTCCACAAACAAACGGATTCATAACCACTGTCTAAGAACACTTGAGCAAATCAACCAATATTTGTGCATAACTTAACAGAAATGTATGTTCTTAAGCAGAAATCTACCAATGTACTTCACAGAGCAAGCTCTATTAGAGCATTTTTTTATACCACAACAAATGCCAGCCCATGGCTTCATTACTCGCTGTAAAGCACGGGAAAAGTTCTGGTTAATATACAGCAACTCCTGAACAAAATATGCACATAGAAGTTCTAGATCAACAGGCATTTCTTGACAAAATACATCTCCAGAGTACTGTCCATTTTCATTTCTGTAGAGGGAGAGAGAGAGAGAGAACATAGTCACTGAAAAGGTTCGGCTTGCACATGTGATTGAAAACTTACAGGATTCAATCTTCAATCCCTGGGGAGAAAACCCCTTACATAGCTTTTGTCGGCTTAGCTGATGCAGTAATTTTGAAATGCTGTCCGTATTTTCTTAAATTCCTTTAGTTCTTCCCAAAGAAACACGTTAAGTTTCAGAAAGTAAAAGCTGCGCTCAAACGACACTAATGAGAAGAAATCCATCACTTCTGCAAAATGTATAGACAAGTACAAAAGAACGGAAAACTTCAAATGGTAATAAACCACAATATTCAAAAGAAAAAATAACCTTACAGCTGACGGTTTAATTATGCTAGATCATAACCAGTGCCTTTAAGAAAAGCAAAGATCCCAGATAGTATACTGCTCCGAATTCATTTCCAATTCTACTGCGGCGCACCCGCAAAACTTCGACAAAGTACGGGCAAATTTGAAGAATTACATCAAACATGGCTAATATGATGTTGGCATGTTAATAAAAGGCTTAACAGATCGACACAAGGGTTCTAAAGACCACTAAACGGCGTAAAATGCCACACGGAAACGAGATCACAAACCAGTTTAAGCAAAAGTAAACTGTATCACTTTGTGCAATATCGAATAATTTTAACATCTGTAGCAAATATGGTCTTCAAAGGTGGTCTGAAAAACTCTTCGCCCTAAATCATGGAATCAAAACGAAATTGAAATCCAAACTGGAAATAATTCAACACTTTACCTCTTATCAAATCTCCCCTTTGATTGTAGCACGACCAGAATGCGTTGAAGCACCAACTGATCTCGCATCTCCTTTAAAGACATCCACCGCCGGAGCAATAGTGCCGTCATGATGAGTTAGGGAAAAAATTTCGGCCCAACAGGTACAAAAATTCAGCGAATAATGGAACCGAAGTACCAAGAGCAAAACCTGCCTCTCACTCAAGGACGACATCAAGGGCAAAAAGTACAACAATTCGGCGCCGATCAAAAAAAAAAGGGGAAAAACTACAGCAGTTCGGCGGAATCGCCAAAAACAGTACCGAATCTATGCGTGAAAACCGGAGAACCGACGATCTTTACAAGTACAGCGATTCAACGGAATGAAAACCGGAGGACCGACGATGTTGCTATCGCTTCTCTCATGACCGACCGATTGCAAGAATAATGTTAAATACCTAACCTAACCATACACAAACACCAGAACAACCAAACGAAAAGGAAAATCTCAGAGGGCATTAAGGTAAATTCACACACTGTCTTGGCTTACCCACCTAGGATCTTTTATTACAAGTGTATTGATATATATTTTTGTCCATTTCCATTATCTTTCAATCTATTCCTTCTTCTTCTTCTTCTTTTTCTTCTTTTACAATCGTGAGAGAGAGTGTGCTCATCGGAAAGTGGTGTGATCTGTAACGCCCCGAATTTTGGTTACATTAATTAAACATTTTATTGATAAAACTAAGTAGAGTTTGATTCATTATTACATCATAACTCTCACAAAGTTCATTAATTACACAAAGAGGAAAACTAGGATTTCTATCTACAGCTCTGCCTACTCCTCCATCCTAGCCAACTCTTCGGTTCCAAAGGCCTCCAAGGTGTACTGTTCATCTTGATTATCTACAAAATTTGACACATTATCCTAGCATCGCCACTAGTATAATATGTCAGGGTCACCGAATGTAACACCATGAGCTATAAGAGCTCAGCAGAATAATCCTATACCCACTAATTCTTAACTTACAAATAGCAAGTCCCATAGCACATACATATTCAATAACAATGACACATCCACATTCCTTAATCTATCGTTGGTGTATGTGATATCTAAGTTGCTCCTACGCGACTCATCATAGACCGTGTCTCATTTTCCACTTTTCTTATACCAATTCATCATTTCCAAAAATCGTTTTTAACACACCCAACCTCGGTTCTGCTCTTCCGGTCTCCTGAGTATCCTCACAATGGTTCCGCCGCACCGGGTTCCCATTGGCACACAAAAATATTGAATTTGGCATTGGCTCCTCTCCTCGATAACCAATCCATAATTTCAACCCTGGGTTCCGCCGCTCCGGATTCCCGAGTTTTCCACAATGGTTCCGCCGCTCCGGGTTCCCATTTGGGTTTTTTTTTTTTTGAAAATCATTCAAACAATTGCGTTGGCTCCTCTCCACGGATAACCAAACCACAATTCATCCATCGGTTTTGCTGCTCCGGCTTCCCGAGTATCCTCACCATGGTTCCGCCGCTCCGGGTTCTCATTTGGGTTTATTTTTTTGAAAATCATTCAAACAATTGCGTTGGCTCCTCTCCACGGATAACCAAACCACAATTCATCTCTCGGTTCCGTCGCTCCGGGTTCCCGAGTATCCTCACCGAGGTCCCGCCGCTCCGGGTTCCCATGGGAACACACACCACACAATGGGCTACCATGTCCGGCCACATTGTGATTTTCACAAGTCCACACAAAGGGCTACCAAGTCCGGCCACGTTGCGGGTTTTCCCACACACAACTCACATTGGGCTACCACGTCGGGCCACAATGTAGTTTCAAAAATATTTTACCCAAGTCAAACAAGCCTTTTCTTAACCACACCCTAGGTGTCATATTTCTAACTTTCTCGATTTTCGTGTCTCATTTTCATGTATAGACTCCGCGATAGGACTTCTCATGTCATAAATCATTCATTGTAATGTTGAAACTAAACTAACAAGATCATCCAACTCTATATTACTTAATATGCTCATATTATCACATAATCATGCTCAACATTTAACACACAATTTAAAGCATAGTGTCACATGGATGGACACCTTTGGAGTGGAAAACCACTTATGCTTTATCACATATCAAACAAGTAATACAAGTAATCACGTATACATGCTCATAACAATCCTAACATCAAAATACGAATACTTTTCTTTTAAAAACCAACCGTTCTTTCTTCCTTTTAGGGAAGTTCAAAAACAACATATGTTTTTCCGGAAAATAAAGTCGGGATATACAACATACTCCCCTTCCTTTTCAAAACTTTACTAAAACACTTTTCAATTTCTTCAATTGTATCAACATACAAACTACATACAATAATCATACGATATAATTCGAGATAGAAAGTATAGGAAAAGTCTACCATTCTTCTAGGCACTAGGGCGGCTACGAAAAGAAAATTGGTGATCGAACGGAGTAACGTCCTATGGAAGCTTACAGTAGTTTCGAAAGAGAAAGGTTTCTCTCGAAACTAAATCTTGACTAAACTACTTGAACTTTTGGATCGAAAGGGTGGTCGAGTGGTGGTTTAGTGGCAGTCTTGGATGAGTTTCTTGAAGAACTTCAAGAACAACTCAAGAACAAGAAGAACAAGGCAAGAATACAAGACATTCTAGAGAGAGAAGTTGAAGAATGGAAGGTGTGAGTTGAATGGTGAGAATGGGGTCCCATTTATAGCAAAAATCTTGGCTATTATCTAAGGGATAAAATTTTTCCTAACAATTATTGTCCAATGGGTAAATTATGATAGGTATGGCCTTGTCTTGTACTAGAAGATCTTGCTTGTATGAAAGAGTAAAAGCAAATCTAGATTTGGTTGTAAGGATGTAAGAAGATCATGGAAGATCAAGACAAGGTACACTCCAAATCTCTCCTACTCGTCCTCTCTCTTTCTCTTTCTCTCCCTCTCTCTCGGCCACACACTCTCTCTCTCTCTCTCTCTAGGACCATATATGATATATATGTATGTATGTACTTACAATCTAGGATATTGTCCTTGGTGAAAGATTTAGATTTAGGGCTTAATAAATATATATACATGTATAAGCCTACACACACACACACACACATATATATATACTTATAGGTACAAAGGAAATCTAGGAAAATATATATTTTAACAAATGTAAGTACTTAGAGATCTAGGAAACTTTATAATATTATATATGAATATCTAGTAAAATCTAGGAAGTACTTATATCATATATATGAAGTCCATATACCTATTTATAATTATATATATATATATATATATATATATATATATACTTTAGAAAATCTAGGTTTTCTTTTATCCATGGGATAATAATTTCCCTAATATTTATTACCCAATGGGCGAAGGTCATAAGTATGGTCTAGGATTCCTTAGAATTTAAAATTGGCTGAGCAGTACATGTGCTATGTGTGTATATGTATATATGTACCTATGTCCAAGTGTGTGTGTGTGTATGTGTGTGTGTGTATATATATATATATATAAGTACACTTAAGTACTATATAATCTAATAAGGCTTTCAAGTGTCAATCTAGGCAAGATTTGATCAAGATTCTCTTAATAAAATAATCCAAGAAGTACTAGTACCTAAATATAATTAAAATAGTGTACTTAGAAATATGCATATCTTAAGTTTATAATCACATGGGAAAAATCTAAGAAGTGACTTATTATATTAGTCCATGTACTATTTGGTAAGACTAACCTATTAATCAATGGGTAATATTTTTCCTAGCAACTATTGACCAATGGTTAAAGGGGTGAGGCATATATGTACTTAAATAATACTTGAAATGACCAAATGTCCTTTAGGCATGTGTATATATGTCTATATATAACTATATAGGTGTATTTTAACAAATCTATCAAAATATCTTTGATGGAAAGTCTATTGTCCAATGGATAAAAGTTTCCCTAACTTTTATTGTCCTATGGGTAAAGGTTAAAGGTTTAGAGATGTCTAGTTAAACAAGTATATATAATAATTACTTTGGTCCAAAGGGTTCTTATTGGAAGGTTTGAAAGGTTCAATGGCTCATCTAGGGTTAGGAGGAAGTAACTAGATGAATTGGTAGTTAGGTTTCTCCAACTAATTGGTTAGAAGCTAATTATACTAGTTTAGTAGGATTGCTAGTCAAGAAGTATAATTATAAGACTTTATTTCAATTATTAGGAAAATATACTAGCACACTTGTTTTTAGAAAATGACGAGATTGTCAGGCGATGAAATTAGATCTAATTATGACGGATTTAAAGGTATTTATAAAGTGGTCCAAGACTTCATAAAGGATTTTCGAATATAACAAACGAGATATTTTATAAGTCAATAACGAAGGATTTTTGGATATTAAAATGAAATCCAAGTAATTAAAATAAAATTCAAATTTTTAACGAAATTTTTATTGACAAAAAATCAGGGTCGTTACATGATCGCCGGGGACGGGGTTGGCCGAGAGTGGCAAAGCAGAGGGGGATGTCTTTGTGGAGATGGTGAGGTGGGGTAAAAAAAAAAAGATAGATGGCAATGAGATAGGTTTATGTAAAAAGAGATGGTACTTGTTCGATAGGAAAGGGAGAGTGAGTGGTGAGAGTTTTGTGTGTGTTGTGCTTTGTGTATGTTGTGGTGTGTTGTACGTGGAGGGGAGACCTTTTTTATACAAAGCTCACAAAATCTAAAATCGTGTATCTTGATCATATCCAAAGAAATCTAGAATAATTTACCCCATTATCTAATAATATCTAAATCAAATCTTATCTAATCTAAGAAAATCCAACTATATCTATTGAATATCTAATCTGATTCTTTCCGGACCCTTACGGCTTTCCGTCTCGCGGGGACTCGTGGCTCACTCCCGAGCCACGATGTTGTTAATAGGGTTGGGGCGATATCTGTAAAATAGAAATTGATAGATACACCGAAAATACTCTAATTTTTTTTTAATAACTCTTGAGTCACAACTTAATATACTCTTTATAAATCCTAACGGTAAGCAGTTCGCTTAATGTTAGCTCCTTAATTTATGTAACTACCTAACTGGATTTGTCTGCGTGAATAATATTACTACATTCATAACATTTTTGAAGAACCAATCTCATTTGGGAACTATCTGCCGACATTGCTAAGCCTTGAAAAAATATAGTTGTTTGCCGACATTGCTAAGCCTTGAAAAAATATAGTTGTTTGACAGTCTAAGTGCGTGCAGTTCGTGAAAGGTTACGCAGTCCGAACTTTGTTCTCAAAAAATTGTCTAAAATTTATTGTAGACTAGAAAAATTATTTCGGATCTAATCACAGAGTAAGTATTTCAAGAAATTTTTTCAATAATCGTATTTTTAATTTTTAAGATAAAAATTGGGTTATCACAATATTAATCCCATTAAACGTCTCTATTAAAATGAGTCAGCTACCACAAAATTCATGGCTACCCAATTCTATTCGTTTGAATAGATGCACCAATGTCATAGAACCTGTTTCCACCAAAATGCCGTGCAAATTCCTCTCCAAAGCAGGTGCAAACCATCCCGGGAGCCCTACATTCCACTGCCGTACTAGAAAAGGCAACAATAATTTTCCATTGAAAACCCACAACCCAGTTACCATAGTTGTCTAGAATAAGACCACTTGTTGTACCACTTCTCAAACCGGCATCAAAAGAACCATCAGTATTTACCAGTTGGGGGAGGAGCCCACTAACACAGTTTGTTTGCCACGGTTTCCATGCTCACTGTCACACACAAGATTCCAAATATATCTATTGGATCTTAATCCCATTCTTTCTGGATTATTCTTTAAATCTTACGATTTTCCGCATCCCGAGTACTTGTGCCTTAACGGAGTCTAACAATATCTGCAAAGTTTAACAAAAATTGACACATACGTAGAAGAATACTATAATGAGCTGCCAACTGCACTTAGCTATCCTCTCTCTCAAACGCTCGCCCCACACCATCAAAAAAATAGATCAAATCCTCACCCAAACCATCACAACTGGTCTCCTCCACACCACCCCTACACTCAACTCTATTCTCACAGTCTATTCCAAAAGCCCCACACCCACCAAAGCCATTCTTATATACAACCACTCCATCAAAAACTCTATCCCTCTAGATAACTACACTTACCCAGTTCTCCTCAAGGCCTGTACACGCCTAGAATCACTTCCTAAAGGGAAAGAAGTCCATGCCCATGTCACGAAAGTAGGCCTAGGTAGTGATGTTTATGTACAGAATGCTCTAATTCACTTTTATGGGTCCACAGGCCTAATTGATGATGCTAGGTACGTGTTTGATAAAATGCCTCACAGAGATTTAGCTAGCTGGAATTCACTACTGGCTGCTTATAATTCGCGATTTGGAGATGGGATTGAAGCATTGGTTTTGTTTAGGGAAATGATGTGTGTAGGGATTGGAGCTGATTCAATCACTTTCGTGATTGTAATTTCAGCACTTGCAGCGGTAACAGAGGCGGAATACGGCAGCTCAATCCACGGTTCTGTGATAAAAAAGGGGTTTGATTGTTATGTGAATTTGGAAAATGCAATGCTGGGTATGTATGTGAAATATTGGGATATGAATGCTGCTCTAACCTTATTTACTGAAATGGGTGGTAGAAGTGATGTAGTGTCTCATTCTATATTGATCAATGGGTATATCGAGACAGGGTTCATAGATTTGGCTCGCGATATTTTCGATCGTAGGTTTGACAGAGATTTGGTTCTGTGGAACTCAATGATCAGTGGTTATGTGGAGTCAAACAACCCGAATGAAGCTTTAGTGCTTTTTGAGAAAATGGAGAATGAAGAGGTGGAACCCGATGAATACACTGTAGTTACTATTCTTTCTGCTTGTGCTTGCTTATCGGATCTTCAATATGGTAGGCACGTTCACCGATTAATTCTCACAAAAAACATGTTACACGATGTTTTTGTTGGAACGGCTCTAATTGACATGTACTCAAAGTGTGGAAGTATTGTTGATGCAATGGCCACTTTCTACAAAATGGAAAAGAAAGATGTTTTTACTTGGACAACTGCAATTGGAGGACTTGCGAATTTTGGTTACGTAAAGGAATCTTTGGAGTTGTTAAATCAGATGGAGAATGAGGGAGTTAACCCTAACGAGGCAACGTTTGTTTGTGTATTAGCAGCGTGCAGACAGGCTGGCCTAGTTGAAGAAGGATGCTTCTTGTTTAGTAGACTAGTGAGAAATTACAAAATCCAACCAAAGGTCGAGCATTTTGGATGCCTAATCGACCTCTTGAGTAGAGCCGGTCTAGTTCACCAGGCGGACGAGTTCGTTAAAGCCATGGATCCAGGGGAAAGACTTGTAGGTTATAAAACCCTATTAAGTGCCTGTATGAATTACTCAAAGATCGATCTTGGATTAAAGGTTGCTGATGAACTGTATGGGTTGGGTTCAGAAGATCATGCAGTTCGTGTCTTACTTTCTAACTTCTATGCGCTAGCAGGAGAATGGTCTAAGGTTGAAGAGATGAGAAGGAAAATGAAAATTTTCGGAATGTTGAAAGAGCCAGGCCTTAGCTGCATAGGGGTGACAACGTAATAGGAGTAGGACTGTCATCTTGTACATGCTCTTGGCAAGCAAAACTGAAGAACAGGGCTTGCAATTACGCGCCAGTAGTTGTTTTTTTTTTTCTTCCTCATCCAAATTCTTTTTCTTCTCTTCAATCATTCATATTGCTGCATTGCTCATTAAATTGCAGCAACCATTTCCTCCCTCCCTCTGTTTTGGTTTTACATTTTTTCTTACACTAGAAGAAAAATGCTCTGCAATGACCCAAAAGAACCTTCAACGCCCGCGTGTTTGTACTTGTAATTTGGCCCCTTTTTCCTTCAGTTCATATTTTGTATATTATGTTCAGATTGCATTTACTAAATTTACCATTTACTGAATGATTTAGCACTTTGCGGTGACCATTTCAGGCCATTTTTATTTATTTATCAAAATACGGAATAAAACCAAACCCTGTATCCTGTATCCTTAGATGGACCGGACGGGAGGTTGGAACTGAATGGCCATGGAATCAGTTTGAAATTTCGTCGGTAACTACTTCGGTTCTAGTCCCCTAATAGAAGTGGTACGTAAGAGAGGTAATGGTGTAATACGTATGCTTCTTTTTGTTTTTTGGCCGGGGCATTGCTTTTGCGAAAAAATTGTGCGAGCTTAATTGATGAGAGTACATTGCGTCGAGGAGTCCCCATACCCAATTTTTTGGGAGCCAAATTAATTAGGAAAAATAAAACTGGCTCGGAGGTTCAGAAAAACAATCCAATAGTGAGCCAAGTCATGAAAATAACTTGGCTGGGAGTTTTCCTTTTGAAGACATCAATGGATGAGACAACAAACCATTCCCTTGCACAATTGACGCTGCTCGCCTAATGGGCCAAATAGTAGCAGCCTACTGTTGCCGCCGAGCGAGTGCAGAGGGATCGATCCGACTGTTCATATTGGCATGGACCGCTCAGATTGAATTAGAGCGCATACAAATTTGAACCGTCCCTTGCTTGGTTAAGATCCGAGCCATCAATTGCCGAAATGAGCGGCCGCTCTACCCTGCTCTACAGGGAGAGGCTTGGCAGCATCTCCCATTCCGTGAGTATGCATATCCAAGCCAAACGTAGCTATGAACTACCCCTTGTTTATGAGTATCAAACGAAGAATCTGGTACCAACAATTAGAGCTTGGGACAAACAGTCGAGGATTTCTTGGAATAATATAAAGTGGGACATACATACAATAGCTGCTGCTGCTGCACCAAAGACGATTATATGGCGAAGAGAACAATATCACAAACTGTCACATGTCTATCTATGTTCATAAATAACACCTCTTCATGTTGGATTGCCAACCATAGGTTGAACCTTCTGTAATGGTAAACACCAATAATGCACACAAAGGCTAAAAAACACTTTCACAGAGGCAAACAACACCATCAATTGACCAAGAAACAGTAAGGCATGTATAAAAAACTGAACGCCCCAATCTTCTAGCTTAAGAGATTGAGACCTCATCAGGGCAGCCTTTTATAAACTTCCGTAGAAGCGTTCCGGCAGATTTCAGGAGCAAATACCATGATAAGGTAAACGCGAGCGCGAAAACCCTACCCCATACAAGTCCAACAAGAACAATCACAATGACGGTGAAATACCCTGAATTCCTCTCTGTCTTCGGTCCAATATCTTGCCTCATCACGGTATCTTCCATTTCAACCTGGGAAAGTTCGCTGGAACTGCAACTTGTTACAAAATCTACTCGATCCCAATTCCTTCTGCTTGAAAATGACGTTGATTTGTTGTCATACACGTACATGTATTCCAATCCACGTAGCTGCTCATCTTCTTCTAAAAGTTCTTTTGCTTCATTCATAACAGCAACTACATCATCCCCAGTGGAACTTGATGCTTCGTTTTTTGATGACATCCGATTCTTCTTTGAACCAGAAAGCTTATTTGAAACGAGTTTCTTGATTTTCGACCTTATCTTACCACTACGACTTCTGTAGCTTTTAAGATCCACAACATCACAAGTACTCACCTCATCTTGCTCCTTAACTTCCTTCTTCTTGACCTTTTCTTTCTGACTCTTTTGGCATTTAAGATCCACAAAATAACTATTAGATGCCCCGTGTTTCTCCCTAACTTCCTTTTTTTTGCCAATTTCTTCATGTACCCAATTTTCCTTGCCACTTTGCAAATCAAACTCGTATCCCACGCTTTGAATCTCCCTAGTTGAAGGAACCAAATCGGGACTGGGTTGCTTGATTTGAATTTCTTGAAAGGGATTGTTCACCTTATGATCCTCAATCACACAAGAACCACCAAAATTCGAATTTGATCGCACGAGCTGGATTTCTTGAAAGCGATCATCTGAAACAGATGCCTTCAAACCCTTATCTTCTTTAACTACCAACTTGGCCCCTTTGATTCCATAAAGGCACACAACCCTTTCAACCAAAGATTTCTGCGAATCCAAACATGGCTTAAGCAACCAGCCCAAATGCTTCCCCGCATACTCCATGAAAAGCAGCAAGAAAGCAGACATTGTAATCCCAACCACAAACTGCTTTGTCCCCAATGCCAATATCACCACCAAAAAAGTCTTCAAAATCGCCACCAAAACGCTATTCGCCGCCACAACTTCACCCCCATCCCCACCTCCACCTCCACCTCCACCATCAACCACCAAACCCCTCTCCTCAATCTCAACAATTTCATTGCCAAACCGATCCGATGAACCCAAATTAACTTTCTCTGAGGCCAAATTAACGTGAACACTTGGCAGACCCAATTCAGAATTCTTAGAAACCGGTGAAACCAAGGGAGAGTTGGGTATAGGAATCGATTCCTGGTCCGATTTTTTCATCTTTTTGGAAGGCTTTTTCAAGCGGTCACGGTTCTTAACGAAGAGATCGACGAGGGACGTGGGAAAGCCGGTCTCGACCACCAGGGATCCGCCGCGCTTGTGCGGCGAGTGGATGTGGTCTGATACCAGTTTGGAGATTCGGTTGCACTTGGCCGCCTTCTTCCACAGAGGCATTTTGATCTATATCTCGTTGTTTCTTGTTTTATCCCTCACACTCAATACAAAAGCCTAATTTAAATACCAAAAGGGCTTTCAATTGACCAAGGGTAGGTTTTTCTTTGCAAATAGAGAAAACCCAGAAAATCAAATTAAATCTATACCGAAACAAAAGCAAAAAGGGTTTTCAAGGGTACAAGAATTGTCGGGATTACCTTGATTTTCTGGAATTCCTTTACAAAGACAACACCCACATAGGCATCTTGATCTATCTTGTTCTGTACAAGGATTGTTCTTTCTTTGCAAATCGAGAAAACCCAGAAAGCCAAATCTATATACGGAAATAAAACAAGAGGGTTTTCAAGGGTACAAGAATTGCTAAGAAATCACTTGATTTTATTGAATTATTTGCAAAGAGAACACCCACAGGAATAACTTTGAGGGAAAGGAAGGAATGAAATCTCGACAAATATTTTGGGCTCAACGTAACCAGATCAAATCTCAATTGATCGAAAATCCCATGGTTTTCTTGATTTCTCTTCGGATAACAAGGAAACCAAGAAAATTTTTGAGAGGAAGAAAGATAGAGATGGAATGGAAGAATTATTATGGGTTTAATGTGACAAGATCAAGGTTTTTTCTTGACTTGTTCACACGTACTAAAGACCCAGAGAAATGGAAGAAATTAAGGGGAGGTGGATGCAACTTTATATTGTGTTCAATGGGGAGACTGAAATCCTATGGAGAGAGAGGCGAGAAATAGGAAAGGTTTTACATGATTTTGGCTGGTTCTTTCTTTAATAATTATGTCAGTTGATCCCTATTGACTTGGATTCCTGTACAGGTTTGAATTGGGTTTTCAGAGACCGATTAGAGGACGGTGTGGGATTTGAAACCCCTTGAAGGAATTTCTCTTTCTTTTTTATGATCCGCGTGGTATGAGTATTCGGTGTTCCTGAACATTGCCACGGGATCACCTTGACTCTTTTCTACCACATATTATGATAGTGTCCTCGACTCTCTTCTACCACACATTATGATAGTGTCCGTATACTTTTCCTCAAATCTTGCGATATGGTGGAGAAAGAGTGACGGGGCATAAAATAATTTTTCGCCTAGTAGGATTAGTTAGAGGGACCACTGGCGGACACGGGGAGCGCGTGGTCGGCTATTATAATGACGGAACGCTGAATTGACGCACGGTTTATTTGTGGCCAGTTTGTCCAGGTGAAGTGTGGAAATGCATTAGCTGTTTCCTCCATTTCCATTCAGTAAAACAAAATGAGGTTAAAAAGGTTTTTAGTGTTTTTTCTTTTTTAATGTAAGGGTATCTGGACTTACTTATGCGTGCTTTGACTATTTTTCTCCTCGGTTTGTCACAAACAGGTCATCAACACCGAGACTATAGAATTTGCAAGAGATTTCTCTCTTTTGCCGGCCTCAAGAGGTTGTCAAGTTTCAAATTTTAGGATGTCAGCTCATTCAGTCACTTGAGCTAGCCTTATTGTTATTTTAAGACTTCTACTCAATTGGGTTTCTAACACTTTTTTGTGGGGTGAAACTTAACTGTAAAATACAAGTCGTGGTCCTGAAAAGTTGATAATCTTCTACTATTATGTGATGATTATCTTCTGGTAGGTAAAATTAAACTGTGAAAATCTTCTCTTGGCCACGATTCTATTATGCGATCCTCATTTGAGTAAAATACTTGATATTTTACTTGACGATGTAATTGGAAAGCATTCTGTTAAAGTTTTTATTTTTTGAATACTTATATTTTCGCTTTACGAGACAGATAATTCTTTTACAATACATCATCTCTAATTTGAAATATGATTATACTTATTTTAGTTAGTAAATCACACCCTTAACGTACTATATACTATGTAAGCTAAAGTGTAAATATGAGACAATTTTGTTGGATCTCCATCTACAAAACAAAGGGAGCCCTAACCATCTTTTTTTATTGTCGATATTTGGATTGGTGCCATACCATATGTATTTTTCTATATAAATTCTTTTTAGTGAAGCATCTCTCAAGCAGATCTTAGGGACAACATTCTGGTTTTAAATAGTAAAGTATTCAAGACATTTCTCCTTTTGTTTATTATCTCGTTAGATAATTTACCATACATCTGAGTCCAATAAATTGGAGGCTATATATATATATACTAGTGCTAACCCGTGCCTACGGCACTACGCATCCTGGTTGGAAGGGGATGGCAGTTGCGTGATTTAGATGAAAATCATGGTCACTTAACCGGGAAGTGGAAGGATGCACTATAGCCTTTGGATCAAATAAATCTAAGCCGTTCGAACAACTTGTCCCCACATTCTTCTGTTTTATAATAGAGATATATATATATATTAAATTACAAGCGTTGGAAGAATATAAATATCTCAATTAAATACACTGATTCGAACTGATAACCTATATAGGGGACAATAAATTAAACAAGTAACACTCATTTCAACGCGAAGAAAATTATTAATATTTACTTTTGACAACTTTCCTCATGAATGTGTACAAGAGTGACCAACTCCAATTGAGCTCACCTTAATTTTATATATCATTACTTTTAGAGTGCTGCTATGGGTAGGGATGGGATTTGTAGGGAAATCGTACCGACCGGTCCATTGGGTCGTCTCCGGCCACCGGACGGTCGATTCGAGCCGTCCAATAATTTTTAAAAAAAAAACCGAGGGCTTTGCGCGGGAATCAACGGCATCCGATGTGTGTAGGATACTTGATCTAAATACCCTTTTTTCGTGTATATACGGCTCGGATCGGCCGCCCGGTGGCCGGAGATGGCCCAACGGGCCGGTCAGTACGATTTCCCTACAAATCTATCAGTACCAATATCTTTACTGTTAATTTTATCTTATGGGTCCCCTCCCCTCTTCTAGCTCTAGAAAATCAGGAGTGGTGGAGTACTGGAGTATATTTAAATACGTACTTACTCCTATATATTATGGCAGCATGAGATAACATAATAATTAGTAATATATAGTACATATACATAGAGTTAGTTGATGATCCATGTCGGGGAATGAATGCATTACTAAAAAAGGTGATCGAGTCCAATATATACGATTGAGAACCTATGCACTCACTTTGTCCAATACGCATGAGAACCCATGCCCTCATTCTGTACTTTGCTTTTATGAGAATATAAACTGAGCATATAACGTTAAGTTCAAAAGGGAAGAGAGGAACAATTATGACAGACTTGTTTAAACAATCATACATAGTATCGTAAATTTTGAAAACTAGGCTATCTAGCATCATTTTTAAAAAAAAAAAAAAACCACTACAAATTAAACAGTTGTTAAAATGTTTTGGTAACATTTTAGATTTCCCGTTAACAAAGACAAAAGATAACGGCCGACGGCCCGGATAGTCAAGGGATCATCCCTCATTTTTTTCATTTTTTTTTGAATTATTTATTTGTCTCAATTAGAGTAACAGTAAGGTGACTGATATTGACACTCTAAAAATTAATGTAGACACTCCAAAATTAGTGTAATTCCAAAGCTAATTTCCTTTGTTTTTTGGAGTGCCTCCATCAATTTTTGGAGTGTCAATATCATTTTTCTAACAGTAATTGAAGATATGAATCAAACTTTAAAAAAAAAAAACCCCAATAAAAAAATGCAAATATTTTGGCAATCTTTTCTTGGAATGGATGGATAATTCAAAAAAGAAAACAAAAAAAGATAGTACAAATAAACTCTGAGCAAATTTCAATATATTGTTAAATTTGGCAATAGAAGAGCGAGACCTTGTTACAAATTTACATATTTTTCATTGAAAAATCTCTGGTACATACGTTTTTTTGGGGCGTACCATACACGTACTCTTTACGAATTTTTGTGGCATATTGTGTGAAGTTTTGTGGCTCGAGATATAAAATTTGAGGTACTTTATTTTACAAATTTTTTTGCTCTAGATATGAAATTTGAGGTATTTTATTTTACGAACTTTTGTGGCTCATTTTACGAATTTTTGTGGTTCGTATACTGAGATTTTGTGGTCCAATTGATATGAACTTTTACGAATTTTTATGGTTATTTTTACGAAGTTTTGTTGTGTTGTTTATCAATTTTTGTGGTATTGTTTATGAATTTTGAGATAGAAAAGAGGGCTCATAGTTGTAATACTCCCTCGGTCCCCTTTTGTTTGCTCAAATTCCCTTTTTGAATAGTCCCAAGTTGTGTAACGTCCTCAATTTTGGGTACGTTAAATATACATTTTATTGATAAAACTAAATGGAGTCTGACTTATCATTACATCATAACCCCCCACAAGGATTCATTATTTACACAAGGAAAGGGAAACTAAGGTTCCTATCTACAGCTCCGCCTGCTCCTCCATCCTAGCTAGCTCTTCGGCTCCAAAGGCCTCCAAAGTGAACAGCTCTCCTTGATCATCTACAAAGTCTGACACATTATACCAGCGTCGCCACCAGTATAATATGTCAGGGTCACCAAAGGTAACACTATGAGTTACAAGAGCTTAGCGGAATAAATCTATACCCACTAACCCTTAACTTACACATAGCAAGTCAATAAGCCATGATACATGATAATAACCAAACTAACACATGTGCGTTCCATAACTTCACATTTAGAGATGTACAATAACACATACACATTCATTACTCAACTAACGTAAGTGTCCGTGTCATCAGAGTTTCTCCTACACAGTGTTTCGTAGACCGTGTCCTTAACTTACACATAGTAAGTCAATAAGCCATGATACATGATAATAACCAAACTAACACATGTGCGTTCAATAACTTCACATTTAGAGATGTACAATAACACATACACATTCATTACTCAACTAACGTAAGTGTCCGTGTCATCAGAGTTTCTCCTACGCAGTGTTTCGTAGATCGTGTCACCATTTCACTTTTCATTTCCAAATCAACATTTCGAAAATCACATTTAACACACCCAACTTTGGTTCCGCCGCTCCGGGTTCCTGAGTATCCGCACAATGGTTCCGCCGCTCCGGGTTCCCATTGGCACACAATTTGTATTGGCTCTTCTCCACGGATAACCAAGCCATAACTCGGTTCCGCCGCTCCGGGTTTTCGAGTATCCGCACAATGGTTCCGCCGCTCCGGGTTCCCATTGGCACACAATTTGCATTGGCTCCTCTCCACGAATAACCAAGCTATACCTCGGTTCCGTCGCTCTGGGTTCCCGAGTATCCTCACCATGGTTCCGCCGCTTTGGATTCCCATGGGAACGCACACAACCTCACAATAGTTCCGCTGCTCTGGGTTCTCACTGGCACACACACACACACACACCACACAATGGCTACCATGTCCGGCCATTATGTAGTTTCAAAAATATGTTTCCATTGCATCACATCTTTTCATTAACCACACCCTAGGTGTCATGTTTCTAGTTTCTCGATTTTCGTGTCTCGTTTTCATGCATAGACTCCGCGGTAGGACTTTTCACATAAACGCACATAACTCATTCATTGTAATCTTGAAACTAAACTAGTAAGATCATCTAACTCTATATTACTCAATTATGTTCAATCAACACATAAAGCATAACGCCACATGTACGGACGCCTTTGGAGTGGATACCACTTATGCTTTATCAAACAACCACAAGTAATGTAAGAAAACATATAAACTAGCTCAACACCATCCTTAGGATCAAAATACGAATTTTTCCATTTCAGTGTTATATTCTTATATTTCAAAAACATAACTAAAGTTATATTAGGAAAAATGAGTAGAGATTAGTCTACATATAACTCAAGCATGCACACAAGATATACTTAGCGATAAGGACATTCTACTATACTTAGAGATAGTAGTTAAGATTAATCTACCTTGATCCGAAACTAGTCGGGGCTGAATAAGTTAGTTGAAAAATTCCACGGGCGGTGAAACTCACAAATTCGGACCACATTTTGGATGGCAGTAACTCGGTCAATATTTGGCCAAATATGATCGTTCTTGGGTCAAAATCGAAGCTCTAGAAGTTCTCTACAACTTTTGTGAAGGAAGTTGATCCTAGAAACTACTTTGGGTAGGAGAAAAATGGTGATAAAGGAAGTGACAGTATGCTGTCTGGAACTGAAAATCTGAGATTTTTACTGAATTTCGGATGTCAATATTTTGGTCATTTCTTGACCGATTAGGGTGGTTCTTGGGTCTAACTTGAAGGTCTCGAAGTGCTCTACAACTTTCCCGAAGGGAGTTGGTTCTAAGGACTACTTTAAGCAGGAGAAAAATGAAGATTTGTGAAGGGCAGTAGGCTATCTGAAAAACCGAAATGGTTTCTAGAGAGAAGTGAGAGCAAATGAGTGAAGATGTGAGAATGGCTTGAATGAGAATGCTATTTATAGGCCAAGGCTTGGCTTATATTTCAATGGATAAATTTTTCCCTAATAATTATTGTCCAATGGGTAAAGGTTTGCTTGAAGAAGTATATAAACATGTGTTGAAAAGATCTTAGAAAATCAAGACAAGTACCAATCCAATCTCTCCCATATCTCTCCAAATCTCCCTCTCTCTCTCTCTCTCTCTTGTACTTACATATATATATATATATCTATCTATCTATCTATCTATCTATAAGTACTTCCATGTATATATAATATAGGTACACCTAGGTACTATGAGATTTTCAAGTAAATAGATTTTCTATTAAACTATTCTAATACACACATGTTTCTATTATATAATTATATATATGTACACATGTCCAAGTATTCAAGTATATATATATAGGTACTTTTAGGTACCATATAATCTAAGAAGATTTTCAAGTATCAAATAAAATATAAGGCCAAGATTTTCCTTTTAAAATAATTCAAGAAGTACTAGTACTTTTATATTTATTAGAGTACTTAAAAATCTAGGAAATTAGATATACACATTTCTTTAATGCATATAAACACATGGGAAATTCTAGAAAATGACTAGTTTATTCTACCCTAGTACTTGTTGGCAAGACTAAGCTATTATCTAATGGATAATATTTTCCCTTGCATTTGTTGACTAATGGATAAAAGGAATAAGGTAATATATATACTTGAAATAAAATACCCAAATGCCCTTTAGGCATGTGTATATAGGCATATATATAACTATTTAAAAGTACTTTATCAAATCTAGCAGAAAATATCTTTGATAGAAATTCTAGGTTTTCTATTGTCCAATGGATAAAAATTCTCCTAACTTCTATCGTCCAATAGATAATGGTTAAAAGTTTCATCTAAGGTTAGGGAAATGTAACTAGATGAAATGGTAGTTAGATTACTCCAACTATTTGCTTAGAAACTAACTATGCTTTCCAGGTAGAACTTTCTAGCTAAGAAATATAATTTTAAGACTTTATTCCAAGTATTGAGAAAATACACTAGCACACCTGTCTTTAGAAAATAACTAGATTGTCAGGCGATGAAATTGGATCTAATTATGACGGTTTTAAAGGATAGCGGCCCAAGACTTCATAAAGGATTTTCGAATATAACAAATGAGATTTTTTTTTTCAATAACGATGGATTTTTGGTTATTAAAATAAATCCAGGTAATTAAAATAAATTTCAAATTTTTAACGAAATTTTTATTGACAAAAAATCAGGATCGTTACAAGTTGTTTGTGATTTACCAAAAGGTGGCCGCTATTCGCAACCCACTATTTACTTCATATAACCCATTAAAAACTAGGATGTTGGGGAACTTATTCATCAATGGGTTTAAATAATTATGTTCTCAAAAGCTCTGTTCCAACTTTCATTTTCTCTAATCTCCCATTTCTCTCTTTATACCTCAACCCCAGCCGCCGCATCTCCCATCTTCTTTATCCCTAACTAGGGCGTGCCGCTGCCGGGGGGGGGGCTCCTCCCCCGAGCTTCTCCTCTGGTCTCCATCTCCTCTTTCTCCAACCTTATAGCAGATCTATTTCCCTCTTTCTTGTTGCTGTCATTTTCCTTACCGCTCCTGGCTGTCGCCTTCTAGTTTGTTGATTCACCCGCTGGCTATCGCTGTTGGGTGTGGCCGGTTTGGCTTAATGGCGAGGTGTGTTTTGGCGTCTTGAGGTGGTGGGCTTGCATGGTGGCCGTCGATTCTCCGCGTGATCCAAGCAGCAGGTTTGATGGGGCCGTCGTTGGTGACGCGGGGGGTTCAGATTTGGTGGTGGCCAGTGGTGGCTATGGTGGTCTCTGGTCCACTCGGGGTGTTTATGTTGGTCGGCGGTGTGGTGGGTTCCTGCTGGAGTGGTGGCCGGCGATGGTAATGGGGGAATGTTTTTGGTTTGCTATGGAGGTTGGTGTGGTGGTCGGTGTTGGTGTTGATCTGGGTGTTTTTTTATCCAACTTTTTTATTTGCAAGTTTATTCAAAACGATAGGCAAAATTGTTTCGAGGTGGCTTGCGGCGGTTTGGGGGCATGGTCGCGAAGGGTATTCGACCCTAATGGTTTGCATTTTCTGGTCCTTTTGTCTACTGTTTTCGGCCAGTGATCGTTTTAGAAGTGCAGCTCGAATGAGGGGTCGACTTGGCGGTGATGGTTCTAGCTATTGTTCTCGACCGTGATCCTGGGGTGTTCGTGGAGAGGCGGATGTTAGGCAGCAGATTTTACTCTCCCACTGCTCCTCTTTGTTTTCTCTTTGTCGTCGTAGGCTGTTTGCATTACATTGGTGGGTTTGTTGGGTTCCTTCGTGTCGCTGGTCATCTATATCTGGGAATGGCCGGATCTGCTTAACGACGAGGTGGTTGGGTGGTGGTGCTAGTCCGGGCGGTGATGCCTCTGGTGTTTTGTGTGACGGCGGTTAGGAAGTGGGTTAGGGTTTTGTGGGGTTTGGGTCTGCAGGGCGGGTCCTTTTGGGTCTGTTTGTTTATTTGGGTAATGGGTGTGCTTGATTGTTTTATTTTTAGGCTCCCTTATTAGACCTTTGGGGCTGGGCTTTAGCCCATGTGATATATTGTCCAACTTTTTGATGGATATCCTTTTTCCCTCTCCCTATTTTTAATAAAATTTTGCCTATCAAACAAAAAAAAAAATTATGTTCTCATCCTAAAATAGGTTGAATGGCCTATAATGCCCTTATTGATTAGTTTATCAACTTGATATGTATCTACATATTTCATATAGATTTATTGTAATGATGTTATTACTTTCCAAATTTATAGGGGTTAATTGGTTTTGGTTGTTAGATTTTAGGGATTTCATTGGCCGTTAAAACTTATGTTATCATATCAAATTCAAGGTACCTTACCTTTAGATTTTTTCTTTTGATAAGTAATTCCCATCTTCAGCTTCAAAATTTTCAACATTGCTATAAAAAAAACCTCCCTTTTTTCTTCAATAAAGGCAATGATTCATCACTTCCATGATGGCTCTTAACTTTTTTTTGTGCTTCGATTAAGGTGGATCTTCCTCTTTTGAAGAGATCCAATGCCTGAGTTAGCTGTTGCGAGACTACGGGCACACACCCCGAAAATCGCATGGGTGCGCCACTTTTAAAAGCGCGGCGAAACGCTCAATTCAGAGTCACCACTTGGGTTTGAAAGCCTGCCACTCAAGGAACCGAACTTGAAACGTTTGCTACGTTGTTTGATTTGAAAAAGGCTTGTAGACTGGTCCTTCGTCACCTTGACACCTTAGGTTCGAGAGCTAGGTTATGAGAGGGGAAGGATTTAAGGCACCTCTCTCGCCCAATCTAGAGATCTGTCTTTACTTAGGCATTTGTAAAATATTTGTGATTCTTTCTCATTAATCATTTTTTAGCCAGTTAAGGCATGGGAACAGTTTAAAAGGATTCAAACTGAAACATGTTTGCGGGATGTGATAAATGGCATACTCGCTTATTGAAACAACTAGAATAGGATGAAAGCAGACTCCTGTGGGAGTTTAAGTAGACTGGAAGGCCACTGTTTTGGAGTGTCATGCACAGAAAGAAACCAGCATGCACTGATTAAGTCACTGCATGTTGATTTAACCTGCGTGCGCTACACCAAGACCTGCATGCGCCAGTAGGTTCAAACCCACAGCTCTTAGTTTCAACCCTTTGGGCTCTGAAAATGACTAGTGCACACCTAGGAAAAACCATGCAGTTTAATGGCAGTTAATATACAATTTATAGGCAGTTTGAATGGGCTCAGAGGCCATTAAAAGAATAGAAACCCCACAAACAGTGAGGGGATGAAACAAAGGGCCAAAGCATAGTTACCCATGCAAAGGCCTAGTTACCCATGCAAAGGCCAACCAATGGTCAAGACTGAACCGGTGCGCGCAGGTCATCCACTATTGCGCAAAGGTTTGAGCATTCAACCCAGTGCTTGGTTTTGCATGTTTCTGGGTTATGGGACATATCCAAAAAGACCCCAAGGGTATTCCATTGCAACAGGTATGAATATTGAAACAAGAACTAGCAGTTTTAACCAAGGAAAGCAGTAAACTGGTTTCTATCATGCTTGCAGTGATGTGTATGTAAAAGAGAGCATAAAACAACAAGACCCTAGGCCTCACGCTAGATCTGCATTCGCAGCCACAAAGTGGAGTGCGTGTGCTTTGGACCGGCGTGCACTGGCCCTTGCCACTATGATTTTTGAAACCATGCCAGCGTTAGGGTCAGGACTGGTATTGATCACCAGCCTTGACCCTGCTAGCCCCCCTCAGGGATCAAAACAGAATACAGTTTCCAAGGTGTTATACCTTTGGTTTTGAGTTTGAAAGACTGTTGAGCTTTGAGTTGAGGCTTGGGTGATAAGTGGACGTGTGTTGCTGGGTAGAAAAACCAGGTGTGTTGCTTGTTAATATCTTTCTTTGGCAAGGAAAAGATGAACACGAGGCTAGGGTTTTAACTTTGTGCTTGGAATTTGGTAACTTGGTAACCCCTTGTTTGGGGTGCATGGGGGGTATTTATAGGAGGAGATGGAGAGGGGGTGTAAATCAGCCCAAAAATGGCTGATTCACTTGGAAAAGAAGTCTCCTCTCATTAAATGAGAGGAGGAAAGGTGATGGGAGGCTTATGAGAGGGGAGGGAACATCCCCCCTGTCCAAAGATCGTCCTTCAACCAAATAAATAGGCTTCCCTGGCCCTTAAAAGTCTTGTGATCATGGCAAATGTAGGCTGGAAAAGATGATGGGACAACCATTTACCGACACGCGCGAGTTTTGTACTTGTGTGCACAGGTCCAAGCTGCTCCTGCCCTGGTTAGTGGTCAAAACTGCCCGTTGACCAACATGTGGCTCTTGGACCAACGTGCCTTGTATGTGAACACCCACGTGTCAGTAGTTTTTCTGGCTTTTGAATCAGTTAGGCTTAAAAGGGGATTTAAATGCTCGAAGTTCAATCATGCTAATATTCCCGGGGTGTTCTTGATCAATTTAATCATTGGAAAATCAAAAACCGTAAGTAAACTAATCTGGAAAACCCAGATTGGGGTGTTTACAGTAGCCCCTATTTGACAGAACTTGGAGCATCATTGACTTGGTACAAGTAACGTCAAAGATTTCTAGACACCTCTCAAGGCTATCCAGAATAGAGCAGACTAGCAAAGTAGATGTAAACTTAAGGAACTTGATTGATGGATTGAATTGGACAGGCAAACCATCATTGAGAATGAAAGTAGAATTGGAAAAATGAATCGCCACTTGTGGATTGAGGTGGACAGACCGTCGTTGCGGATTGAATAGAAAGGGACGGGTGGACCGTCGTAGCTGGGGTTCAAACCAGACATGGCGCATATAATTCCAACAACCACAGGTAGGTCGTGTCAGGTAGGTTAAATTCCATCTGTTGAGAATCAGATCCAATCTCCTTATCAAAGACCATCCGAGACAAAGCAATAAGGCTGCTGGAAGATGCACTAATGGTTAGATCGATGTAGACTGGGACAGGCAGACCGTCGTTATGGATTAACTAAACAGGTGGACCGTTGTTGATTTGGATGGGACAGGTTGTCACTATGCATTTGGACGGGACGGGACGGGCCGTCGTTATAGATTGGACAAGACAGACTGTTGTTGTAGATTGGATAGGACATGCTGTTGTTGTATTGGACAGGATAGGTTGTCGCTATGGATTTGAACGGGATGGACCGTCGTTGAATTGGACAGGACAGGGGGTGTCTTTGTTAATTTATAGGGTTTTTCAGCTTTCAAACTATTTAGTGTAACTACTATAACTGCTTGATTTGTCCTGGGTGAGCAATAATCCTTTTAGAGTTCGGAAGAGGATAAAAACTGAGGTTGTGAGACAAGCAAACCCTTGCGCGCGTGTTGTCTATTGGCGCGCGCAGGTTGGAACTGTGTGCAATGGCTTCGGTCAGTGCAGGCAAGTTCCTTCCTGCGCACATCAAATTTGGAACAGTGCACTGGGTTTGCTCTTTTAAACAGAAACTGGTTTTATCTTATTTACTGCTCATCCATGCTATTTGTGGGCTCCCGCGCCCAAAAGGGCGCTCAAAGAGTCGCCACGCGAATTTTTGAGATGGATGATCTGAGAAACCGAGAACTCGTTTGAAAAAGGCTTTTAATCTAGCGAAAACGTCGAGATTTTGGATCCGGGAGCCACGTTACGAGCGGGGAAGGTTTTGTTGAAAAAGCACCCCACTCGCCCGGTAAAAACCGGTCTCTACTAAACATTTTGAATGGGGGATTTAATATCATTTGAAAAACTTAACTTTAAAACATGTACGGAAAAGGGACACGGGATTAAATATAACACATTGGCGTGCTTGTGGTGCAAACTGTACAAAGATGATAAAGGATGATGCAATGTACAAAAAAAATGAAATAACAACATTACAACAGACTGCCAAGATCATGTGAAATGCCGCACGATAAACCGGATGTATCGCACGGTGTAACTAAAACACCGTGCGGTGCATCTATCTACACATTCCAGAATCAGTTTGTTTTTACATGACAAAACAAACCATAGGTTCGCGACACAGTTTTGTTATATTTTCTGAATCTTTGAAAAATGATTTACGAGACCTTTTGTTCATCTTATCATGTAAAATAATGTTAAAAACTTTTTGAAATGTTAAAAGATTTAATAAAGTTAAAAAAAAGGACTTTTAATACAAAACTTGATTCTAGAATGTAATCGCACAGAAAAGTAATAAACAAGCTAAACAGAATAACATAAGAAGCAATATGTACAAGACATAAAATAATGCACGGAGTAATATGCTACGCCGCGCAGGGTCGTAAAATGCCGTACGATGTAGTGTATCGGTGCAGAAACTATTTTTTTGTGCTTCTTGAATATAAAACTCGTTTAAGACCCAAACTCGGTATAGAAAAACCGAGAAGGGCCTCGATCGGCTCCCCTCAAAGCTAAATGTGGTTTAGTTCAAGGAGTTTATTTATACCTTTTGATCGAAACTTGGATGTGCTTGAGAGATGGAGGAATGAAGGTTGATTTGGATTGAGTTTGAGAGACTTGAGAGCAAATGAGTGTAGAGAGACAGAGAGAAATCAATTTGAGATTGATTTTGTAATAGTCTAGCTTGTGGGTTGATGTAGAGAGAGAAAGAGATGTGTATAGTGGTGATGGGTGTAAGGAGTTATAGAGAGAAAAAAGGGGGTTTTTAAAGAGAGAGAGTGAGAGCCAAAAAAATGACAGAGTAACTTTACTTGGAGTTGAAGGGGTCCTTCTCAACTAGAGGGGGGGTATATTTATAGGCAAAAAGATGCTTGGAGAGCACCCAAAGGAAAAAAAACGTGAAAAATATCTCTGGTCAATCAGCTGGCGCGCATGAGAATCTATCAGACTGTAACGCCCCCAAAATTGGGTTCGTTAAATAATCATTTTATTAGATAAACAAGGAAGAGTCTAGCTCATTATTACATCAAACTGCTCATAGAGTACTTATATTACACAAAAGGGATGGACATCTAAAGTTATCTACAGCTCCTCTTCTTCCATCCTAGCAAGTTCCTCAGCTCCGAAGGCTTGCAAGGTGTACAGCTCTCCTTGTTCATCTAAGAAGTTTGACACATTATACCAGCGTCGCCACCAGTATAATATGTCAGGGTCACATAAAGCAACACCGTGAGCTTGAAAGCTCAATAGAGTAACCCAAACCCACTAACCCTTAACATACAAGTCAAAGATAGTATATATACGGGTTTTCAAACTTGACATGTTTTAACAAGAACACATAACAATTACACATGCGCATTTACTAACGAGCGTTGGTGTCATGTTTCCGTGTGTTTCTCCTACGCGACTCATTGTTTTGTATCTCATCTTTTATCATCATTTCCGAAAACACAAACACACACACCAATGAGCTACTAAGTCCGGCTCATTGACCACAATGGCTACCAAGTCCGGCACATTGTGAACGCACACAACCAATAAGCATACAAGCCCGGCACCTTGTGTCGCACAACAATGGCTACCAAGTCCGGCTCATTGCCACAAAGGCTACCAAGGCTGACTTATTGGCCACAATGGCTACCAAGTCCGGCACATTGTGTCACATCTTGGCTCCTCTCCACGGATAACCAAATCATACACCTCCAATGAAGCTACCAAGTCCGGCTCCATTAGCAAAGCACACCAATGTAAGGCTACCAAGTCCCGCCATTACATAGTTTCAAAAGTATTTTTATCCAAATCAACCACATCTTAAGTGTCATATCTCTACTTTCCAATTTCATGTGTCTCGTATCATGCATAGACTCCGCGGCGGGACTTCGTAAACAAGTACAACACTATCATAGTAATCTTGAAACTAAACTAGCAAGATCATCTAACTCTATATTATCATGCTCGTTCCTAACCACAAGTAAGGCAAGCAATCATGCGATCAAGTTCTCATTTCTCGAAAAGGTCAAAATACGAATACTTCGTTTTGAAAACAACACATGTTTATTGACGAGTTCATACATAAGCAAGTAACTATCACGAGATCAAACAATCAAGTAGCCATAAGATCAAAGTAAACTTACGTATTTTTAACAAGAAATTTCTACAAGCTAAATATCACAACTAACTTTATTTTTAGAGAACATAGTTCGAAAACTCAACACGATTCTTATCTATACTTAAGATTAGAGTGTAAGGGTACATTACCGTTCTTCTTGGCGGTAGAAAAGACTACGGAAGTTCGATGGAAGAAAGTCGGCACTCGAACGGAGTAACGGCTTGCGGTAAGCTTCCGATAGTTTCGAAAGAGAATGATTTCTCTCGAAACTAGATCGTAAGCTAAACTACTACTACTTTTGGATCGAGGTGGTGGTCGAGTGGTGGTGTAGTGGCGGCAATGGAAAGTATCTTGAAGACTAGAAAGTAAGTAGGCAAGAACAAGCAAAAATGAGCAAGAACAAGCAAGGACAAACTATACTTTCTAGAGAGAAGTTGGAGAATGGAGAGGTGTGAGTTCAAAGCACCAAACGGCTTAGTATTTATAGGCAAGCACTCCCTCTCTCTCTCCCTAGCCGGCCACTCTCTCTCTCTCTCCTATATCTCACTTTTTAATTCAAGCAAATCTTGCTTGCTTGGAAGAAACAACTTAAAACCTAGGCATGCAAGGCTATGATGTGTACCATGGATTGGATTTTGGAAACTTGGCCAATGAATGGAGATTTGATTCAAGTAAAGAATTAGGGTTTTGTACAAGGGAGGACAAGATTTGATTGTCCTTAGATTGGAAGAATAAGAAACCCTAAATTTAGTAGTACTAGGATTTTATACAAAAATGGCCAAAGAGGTAAGTACACTAGCACACACATCACACTCTCTCTCCCTCTCTCCATCCGATCTCTCTCCCTCTCTCTCGGCTCTCTCTCTCTCTCTCTCTCTCCCTTGGTACAAAGTACAAAGTGTATATATATAACTATATATATAAGATATGGAAGGACAAGGGTTTGGTGGATTGAAAGAGTGAAGATTTAAGCTTGCTAGGGTTTGTACAAGATTTGCCCAATTAAAAATGTATTCAGGACCTTAGTACATAGATTTACTAGGAAGAAATCAAATGGAAGATCAAGAAAGATCAAGGTCAATCAAGGTACAATTCTCTCTCCCTCTCTTTCCTTCTCTTTCTCTCTCTCCCTCTCCCTCTCTCTCTCGGATTCTCTCTCTCCCTCTCTCGGCAATCTCTCTCCGCTCTCCCTCTCTCTCTCTCTCTCTCCCACTTGTACTACACTTGAAAGTATACATATAACCTATTATATATTTAAGTACTATGGGTCATTCATAAAATCTAAGTTTTCAAGTAAAATAGATTTTTTAAATAAAATACTCTAATACACACATGCACAATACAATATAATATATATATACATATATGTATATATGTGTATATATATATATATATACAAGTACATATATATTATATACAAGCCAAGTACATACAATCTAGGTTAGATAAGTCACATGCCAATATCTAATAAATGTAGGGAGTAATCCCGAACAGGTACAAAGAGTGGCCGAACACGTGGTACGTGGGGCCGAGAATCAATATAGTCAGAGTATCCGCCGTGCAGTACGGTGAACGGCAGTAAGGGCTGGGAGCACGAAAGGTCCCAGGTCCAAGATACCCGAGCAGGGGTATGGTTCAAAGAGCAAGGGTATTTGTTGGATCAGTCTCGTGATAAGGGGTCCAGTGATATGAGAAATCATTGGTCCAGAGGGTCTGTTCGGCAACGAGAAGGCCGAACAGTAGCAGCAATCTGGAGAAGGTGCCAGGAGGCGCTCCAGAGTGGTCCAGAAATGGAAATATCCAGTAAAGAAACGAGATCTGAGGAGATTCCCAACGAGAATGGGATGAACGGCCAGCTTTGGGAAGAGTGCCTAAATGGTCTAAAAGGAAATGCGCAGTTATGGGAATGAGAATCCCTGATATTCTAGGTTCCCTTTACGAGAAAGGAAACTTAGGGCAGCAAGATGGCTTGGATAGCAAGTAGACATGGGTCTATAAATATGAGGTAAACCTAGAGGTAAAGGTACGCAATTCCTGGTTATTTGATTACTTCCTACCGAGAATTAGGGTTTTCACTAGTACGAGATACTAACTTTGGCATCGGAGGGCCTTTGCCACGAGAAGGCAAAGGTGCGCTCACCCATTGTTTGTTTTACAAGCTCAACTCCGGCGGTGTGGTAGGGTTCCGGTGTAAGAACGAGAAGTAGCCGTTACGATCAAGGTGCTGTTTAGAGGCCCATTTGTTTTCCTGCACCTACAATTGGCGCCGTCTGTGGGAAACGAAAAAGGTCCCTTCGAAAAAGCGACCATGGTGGAGGAAGATCCAAAGACCCCAGTTGACCCGAATAATCTGCTGGGTGGGGGAGGTGACAAGTCCCCGCTGGATCCTCCAAGAAAGCCCGATGGCGAGCGAGCGGGGAGGACCACGAGTAAGGACCGCCCCCTGGTAGTCCATGGCGACTCCAGAAACAAGGACGGACGGACGGCAACGGGATCCACGAGAAGGAGTAAGTCCCGCCATGAAAGGGAGTCGGTGGCACGTTCGAAAAGCGTGCATAGCCGGGAAGATATCTTGGACAAAAAGAGACGGGAGATAGAAGAGTACGCTCGCTTGATTAAAAGGCGAGAGTACGAGATTCAACAGTTGTAGAGGATACGAGAACATCCAGAGGATTCTGGGCTTTCACAAAGGAAGTCCAGAAAAGAAAGGTTAGATATGGTGGAGTACAGGAGAGCTTCTTCACAAAGAAGAAGAAGCAGGAGCCTCACTCCGAGACGATCGAGGGCTTCTTCACGAAAAAGGAGAAGCAGGAGCAGGAGCTCCTCCCCCGAGGAAGGAGGGGGGAGGAAGCACCACAGGGACAGGTACGAGAGACCTGATTTCGACTGGGAAAGGAATAATGCCAGGGCTGCGAAGGTATCGGAGGAGGGGACCATGTCTGCACGAGAAGCAGCACGGAGAGCCCTTAGCAACATAGCAACTTCTCCTTTTGCAAAGAGATTGCAGGAGGCAAGGTTGCCGAGCAGGGTTAAGCACGGGACGTTTATCCTGTACGAAACCAATGCAGACCCGGTGGCGCACATACAACATTACCAGCAGGCGATGTTTATGCACGACGGTGATGACGCAATCATGTGCAAGATGTTCCCATCTAGTTTGGGAAAAGTGGCCCTATCATGGTTCCATAAGTTGGGGCCGAACACCATACGAGGGTGGAGACAGTTGGCCGAGGAGTTCACTGCTCGGTTCCTGACGAGCAGGAAACCACCCAAAACTTTTGAGAGTCTCTCGGCTATGAAGCAAGGAGAGAGTGAGCCGATCAGGGACTACGCCAAGAAGTATTGGGAGACTTTCAACGAGATTGAAAGTTGCAGTGAAGAGTATGCAATAGCAACGTTCAAAACTGGGCTACCTGTTCGGGGAGAGCTGCGAAAGTCCCTAAACATGAGTCCAGTGAGCACGCTGGCAAAGCTGATGGAGCGGATTGAGCAGCACGCCAGGAACGAGGATGACATACTACGGGAAGATGGCAAGCTAAGTGCCGAGCAAGTCAAGGGACCCGCAAAGAAGGCGGATAAACCCGAACTCAAGACTTACAAAGAAAGAAAGGAGCACGGGCAGACTAAGAGAGAGTCGTACCGGGAAAAACACGTCCCTGATCCGAAGTCGTTCTTCTCGGTGACAACGGTTTGGAAAGAACCGATTTATCGGGTTCTTTATCGAATAAAGAACCGCCCATACTTTAAATGGCCCCCACGGCTGGAGGGTGACAAAGATGCAAGAAGGGCTACGAGTCAGCACTGCAGTTACCACAAAGACTGGGGGCACATGACAGAGGATTGCGAGATGTTTAAACAGCATCTTGATGACCTGGTCTCCCGTGGGTACCTGAAAGAGTTTATCCAAGAGGAGCACAAGGGTGCCGAGAAAGCGATGGAACTGGATTACGAGCAAAATCCAAGGGGCGTAATCCATATGATACATGGGTTGGCCACACCTTATACGATAAATGAGGTGAGATTACACCAGAGGCGGGTGAACCACGACCAGCACGTGATGCAGTTGGGAAAGAAACGGGGACGTGAAGCGGAAGGGTGCAACGAAGGCATAGTCTTCACGGATGAGGACCTGGGAGGAGTCCAGGTGCCGCACAACGATGCCCTTGTCATAACCCTACGAATTGGGGAATATGACATGGAGAGGATCCTGGTGGATTCAGGAAGTTGCATCGAGGTGCTTTACTACGACGCATTCAAGAAGCTGGGATTGACACAGGCGGACTTGGTACAGTCAGTAACCCCGTTGGTCGGGTTTAGTGCATGAGCAGTTTGGCCATTGGGAAAGGTAACCCTTCCTGTTCGGGCAGGAACAGTGGTGCTCAGAACCGATTTTTTGGTGGTGGATGTGCCGTCTTCCTATAACGCGATTATAGGAAGAACCTGGCTGCATAAGATGAGGGCAGTTTCGTCCACTTACCATCAGATGGTGAAGTTTCCAGGATCCAATGGGATCGAAAGAATAAAGGGGAACCAGAAGACAGCCCAACAGTGCTTGGTTTCTATAATCAAGAAGGCGCCCAAGGCACAGCTAGTGCAAACCGTCGAGGTTAACAACCAGCCGACCATCGAGGATGTCGGAGGGAATCCAGCCGAGAAGGTGGTTGAAGGATTGAAGAAAATCCAGATCAACGAGAATGATCCAGAAAGGTATTTCCTGATTGGGGAGAACCTGTGCACAGAAGAGGAGGAAGAATTGGTGAAGTTCCTCAAAGAGTACGTTGATGTGTTTGTTTGGATGCCAGAAGAGATGCCTGGGTGGATGCAAACGTGATTTGCCACCACTTGAATGTGGATCCACAACACAAACCGGTGATGCAGAAGAAAAGGAGATCAGCCGTACAGCATGTGGACGCTGTCATCGAAGAGGTGAACCGCTTGCTCGAGGCAAAGGCGATCCGAGAAGTGTATTACCCGAAGTGGTTGTCTAACACGGTAGTGGTGAAAAAGAAGAATGGGAAGTGGCGAGTTTGCGTCGACTTCACAGATCTAAACAAGGCCTGTCCAAAAGACAGTTTTCCCCTGCCCAGGATAGATCAACTGGTGGATGCAAAGCTGGGTATGGGCGTATGAGTTTTCTCGACGCTTATCGAGGATATCACCAGATAGCTATGTACGGCCCCGATCAGGAGAAGACGTCCTTTATGACCCCACGGGGGCTGTACTGTTACAGTGTCATGCCCTTTGGTCTGAGGAACGCTGGAGCAACTTATCAGAGATTAGCAACGATTATGCTAAAGAATCTGCTCGGCAAGACCATGGAGGTATACAGAGATGACATGGTGGTTAAAAGCAAGGAGAAACGGGACCACATAGCTGATCTGAAAGAAGCTTTTGAGATACTGAGAGAGTATAAGCTGAAGCTCAACGCCTCGAAATGTGCCTTTAGAGTAAGTTCTGGGAAGTTCCTGGGCCACTTGGTGACCATTAGAGGGATAGAGGCGAATCCTGATCAAATCACAGCTTTGCAGAAGCTGCAGAGTCCAAGGACCACGAAGGAGGTCCAGCGGTTAACAGGGATGGCGGCAGCTCTTAACAGGTTCATCAGTCGTTCCAGTGACAAATGCAGGCCTTTCTTTCAGTTGTTAAAAAAAAGAGAAGGATACGAATGGGGGGCAGAATGTGAGCAAGCATTCCAGGACCTGAAGAAGTACTTGGCAGCCGCCCCACTTCTGTCCACTCCCGAGCCTGGTGAGACCTTGACCTTGTACTTGGCAGTGTCAGAACATGCTGTAAGTGCGGTCTTACTAAGGAACAAGGGATCCGAGCAAATCCCTGTCTATTACGTGAGCAAGACGCTACTGGGCGCAGAAACGAGGTATCTGCCACTTGAGAAGTTGGTCCTGGCGCTGAGGACGGCGGCTAGGAAGTTGCCCAATTACTTCCAAAGTCACAAAGTGGTGGTTTACACATAGTTCCCGTTGAAGTCGTTGCTCAAAAAGCCGATTTCTCGGGACGAATATCAACTTGGTTGGTGGAATTGAGCCAAGATGATATTGATTATCAGCCGCACGGCAGTTAAAGGGCAAGTTTTGGCAGATTTCGTGGCGAGTTTTCTCCTCACGTTGCTCCACCGCCTCCTAAGAAAGGAGCAGTTGGTTGAGCAATCAGTCGAGAAGAAAAAGGCATCCGCCGAGCAGACCCTTTGGAATGGAAGCTTTTGTTGATAGGTCCGCATGCAATACCGGATCCGGAATTGAGTAGTACTCTTCCCTCCTGAAGGAGTTATGATCGAGTTGTCGTTGCGCCTAGATTCAGTGCGACAAACAACGTGGCGGAGTACGAAGGCACTCCTAGCCGGGTTACGGAGCGCAAAAGCCTTGAAGGTAAATAAGGGTGTATTGTGATTCACAACTCGTGGTGAACCAATTGTCGGGGAGTACGAGGCCCGAAATGAGAAGATGGCAGCCACGTGGAGGCAGCCAAGGATTTGCTTGATACCTTCGATAAGGTACACATCGAGCAGATAAGCTCCGGGCGGAATGCCCACGCTGACTCACTGGCTTGGTTGGCAGCGGCTGTGCCAACAGAGTTCAAGAGGAAGGTGGACTATCTTGCTGAGCTGAGTATTGGGAGAAGTGTGGAATTGGTCTTGGGCGTGAACCAAGGACCAAGTTGGATGGATCCAATAGTGGAGTTCCTACGAGATGGGATACTCCCCACAGACAAAAAAGAGGCTCACAAAATAAAGACGAAATCTGCAAGATTTTGGCTATCACCAGAGGGGAAGTTGTACAGAAATCCTTCACTGGACCGTACCTGCTTTGTGTGCATCCCGAGATGGTGTAGAAATTTCTCCACGAGATACATGAGGGAACGTGTGGGAGTCATGCAGGTGGGAGATCCATCGCTCACCGAGCAATCACACACGGTTATTGGTGGCCACACATGCAAGAAGATGCGAAGGTGTATGTGAAAATCTGTGAGAAGTGTCAGAAGTTCTCACCAATGATCCGAACACCAGCCGAAGATCCGGTGCCCTTGACAAGTCCTTGGCCGTTTGCGCGGTGGGGAATGGACATCGTGGGTCCACTCCACAAGGCTCCTGGGAAAGGAAGTTTCTGTTGGTAGCAACGGACTACTTTACCAAGTGGATTGAAGCGGAACCTCTCGCAAAATCACAGAACCCATGATAGAAAAGTTCGTGTGGAAGAACATCATCACTTTCGATTTGGAGTTCCTTATTCCCTGATCACTGATAATGGGTCGCAGTTCCAGAAAAAAGTTCAAGGCTTTTGTGCCCAATATGGAATAAGGAACTACTATTCCACGCCGCCTACCCTCGAGCAATGGGCAGGGCAGAGGCGTCCAACAAAACCATACTTGACGGGATCAAGAAACGGTTGGACAAAGCAAAAGGCAAGTGGCCTGACGAATTGCCACCGGTCCTGTGGGGACACCGAACAACTCCTAGGAGGTCTACAGAGAGACCCCTATTCGCTAGCGTATGGAACAGGCCGTTATTCCATTGGAGGTTGGTTTGCCGACCAACAGACCACATTGGTGGAAAGTGGGGGCAATGATAGAGCCCGGAAATTGAGCTGGACCTCGGCGAGGAGAGGAGAGAACGAGCTCTGGTACACCTGGCTGCGAGGAGCTGATGAAAAGCTACAACAAGCATGTCCACCCACGAGAATTTGGTGTTGGAGACCTTGTGTTAAGAAAGGTACTCGGCAACACCAAGGTGGCCAACGAGGGAAAGTTGGGGGCCAATTGGGAGGGCCCGTATCGAGTTACAGAAGTTGTGGGCATTGGAGCATATCGATTGGCAGACCTGGACGGGAACCCGGTACCAAGGCCTTGGAATGTTCACAATTTGAGGAAGTTCTACGTGCAAAAAACTTCGATTTTATTTTTATTCTGTTTTAGGTACACATCGTGATTGTGTAGGAATTACGAATAAAATTCCCTTGTGTTTTCTTTTACTAGTTGCAAGGGGTACGCATAACGCCCCCTTGAGTTTTTCAAATTACAAATAAAATTCCAGGATTTTGTTAAATAAACACCGTTTCTTACGAGTTTTTTTTCGTTATGCTTTAAATACGAAGTCAAGCTAAATCCTTAGTCCTCACTCCGTATTGGGGAGCAGAGGTGGAGAGGTGTAGGGTAGCTGAATGGAATTTCGAATATTTCAAAATTGAGCCAAGTACGAATATACTTGTTTATTTGCTTGGGTACGAATACACCCTGAATTGAGCCAAGTACGAATATACTTGTCTGTTTGCTCGGGTACGAATACACCCTGAATTGAGCCAAGTACGAATATACTTGTCTGTTTGTTCGGGTACGAATACACCCAGAATTATGTTAAGTACGAATACGCTTAACTGTTTGTTCGGGTACGAATACACCCAGAATCGAGCCAAGTGTAGGTATACTTAAGCGATTGCTCGGGCACGAAAACGCCCAGAAAGCATATGAGAATATGCATACTGTCCTCAAACACGCGTAATTATGTTAAGTCTGAATACGCTTAAGCTGTTTGCTCAGTCTGAATACACCCAGAGAGCCAAGTACGAATATACTTGTTCATTTGCTCGGGACGAATACACCCAGAATTATGTCAAGTACGAATACACTTAACTGTTTGTTCGGGTACAAACATACCCAGAATCGAGCCAAGTGTAGGTATACTTAAGCGATTGCTCGGGCACGAAAACGCCCAGAAAGCATATGAGAATATGTATACTGTCCTCAAACACGAATATGTTTGGAATAATCTCAAGTGCAAATAGGTTTGTTTACTTGTATGCGGGCATGCCCACAACAGAGTCTGGGTATGAGCAAACCCAGGATCACTAGGTCCAAATACGAACACATTTGGGTAACCTAAGAATGGAAGCTTCCAAGCACGAAGCATTTGAGCTGCATACGTGAACATGCAATAATATCTAAAGTCCGGAAAACTTGAAGACTGCTAAAGCATCATTTAAAGGTACGAGAAACCTACAACAGTTAAGAAGTGAACACGATTGGACCATCAACAGGCACGATGAGGCCTGGGAGCATACGTGAGTATGCGTAAAAGCTAAGTACGAAGACGCTTAGCATGATAAATGTTGGCCAAGAGATGGCCACTTGCATAGATAAAGGCCACAAAGGGCCAGCCAGAGCTAAAAGTTTGGCCGCGAAGGGCCAGCCAAACATAAAGGACCACGAAGGGCCAAAACCAGAGCAAAATTAAAGTGTTTGGAAATGTGTCGGTGCCGCAGAGCAATACCAATGGCCACGCAGGGTCAAAACTGATTAAAAGTTCCAATTGTTATCATTACGAAGAGTCCAACTTACTCTTCGATTGTCAAGTCCTCAATGACAGGAGGGGCTGGAGCAGTTTGAGAAGAGGGCAGAGCGGTCGTGTCCTCCACTACTGTAGACAATTCTAGGACGCCACCAGCTTCCTTCTGGCCAGCAGCAGCGTCATCCACAGTAGCATTTGCTTCATTCTCTGCCTGCTCGTTGATTTGAGCGTCTTGTGTTCCCTCTGCAGCGTTTCCTTCCTCTACCTCATCCTGCTCCTCAACGACTTGGGTGCTCGGGAGATCAATCTCCGTCCAAAGGGGAGAAGAATCTGCTGCACCAGATTTCTTGAGGCATGCCAACCAGCCAGCCTCGAAGACTTGATCTTGAATCCCGGGCATTTGATCCACGTAGCTCTCAGTGGCCACGCGGATTCCTTCGTTATAACCCTGCTGGTAGGCAGCCTTGGCTTCATTTTTGCTCGCCTCCAGCTCTGTCAAGGTCTGGTTCAGGCTGTCCTCTGCACCCTCCAGCTTGCCCCTAAGCTCGTCCGCAAGCCCGCGAGCTTGATTTCTCTCCCTCTCCAGCCTGACAATTGTGTTCTGCAGCTTTGCGTTCTCACTGGCGAGCTTGGCACGCTGGGGCTCGGAATGTCCCAGTTTCTGGGCCATGGCCACCATTTTTTGCATCGCCTGGACAGACACATGATTAGACAAATGGCAGGAATAAGTAATTTGAAGCCATTAGCATGAAGAAATGGGTATGATGACTTTACCTTGGCTTGGTGGCTCATGAACGAGCCGAGGAGATTGTTCGGGGAGCAAGCAACTTCTTTTTGCATATCCCCAGGCAGCGGAAAGCCTGGATAGTGCGAGCTGTCCCCTCGAGTCAACAACATCACAGACGGTGGGCGCCGCCGTCTGGGGAGCCTGGATGGGAATTGGAGGGCCGCAAGTTGAGGAGGCTGCCCGACCGAAGAGGTTTCGAGCCGTTGGCGTTTGTCCTGTGATCGGCCTCAATCTCCTCGGGAGAAGCCGGGAGGGACGTCAGGTTTGAGCTAGGCCACGGCGGCCATGAGAAGGCGCGGGGCTCAGCGCGGCCACGAGATGTGTCGCGGCCCCGCCCACGACCAGCCCGATGTTGAGGAGACTGCTGAGGTTGATCGGTTGGTGCATTTCCTGAGGAGAGAGAGATGGAGAGTACCCACTTGAGGATGTGGAGGTTTCTTCGGCGAGTTGGATTGGCTCGTTGGGCAGAGGAGGGGTCCGAGAACGCCTCTCTTCTCGTTGCTCGGGCTGTTGAGCTGGAGGATTTGGGATAACAGGATCGTCGGCTGCTCGGATCCTCCGATCAATGAATCCACCATACGAAGCCCGGTAGCTCAAAAGGATTTGAGCTGCTCTTGCTCGGCCGACCAAGCACGTGCCTTGCCCGTTGAAAGCAAGTGCACGGTTGATATCAGTAACGTGGACCTGGGGGGTAATGATGGCGTGCCCCTGGTTGACGTTCGATGCTGCAAATACAAGAAAAATTGGCAGTTAGTGAAAGCAAAAAGAAGACGGTGCAAAACGAAATTTTGCTCGGCAATAAAGTTCTACGAGAAAGGGACTAACGTGGGGTGCCAAATCTGTGCGGCGCGTGAAAGCCGATGACCCTACCATCTTCATCCCTGGGCTCGAAATTCCCTGTGATGATGAGGAAGTCATCATCGTCTCCTCGGGCAGAGTCAGGCAGTTCTAGCACGAGCCTTTTTCTGGAATTCCTACTCTTGAGGTAGTAGGTCAGGGCATCCTTGGTTCTGGAAATACTATACAGGTGGTGTATGTCGTGCAAACCTAAGGATGTGCCTAGCATTTGGTTCAGGGCGTTGATGCCCATAACGACCCTAAAGAAGTTGGCTGAAACTTGCATAGGGGATAGTCTATAGTGGGCTAAAACCTGGCGAAACAGTGGTGCCAGGGGAAACATGACGCCGCCTTCAACCACGGCGACGACAGGAATGTGAAAAGTATCGTTATCGAAACTCTCGCGAATGGCGTTTTCAGAGGCTAGTGTGGTGGCCACGTTGTCAGGAATCTCGTAACGAGATCTGAACTCAGCCATCCGCTGAGGGGTGTCGCAATGACTACGAAATCTACCCATACTGAGAATTATGGGTATAGGTTTCCTAAAAAGAGAAATGGGTACGAGAAACCCTAAGGGGACTGTGATAGTTCTAAATTGACGATGAAGACTGAGCAGAAAGGGGGAATAAGAACTTACGAACAGGAAGAACCCTAGAATCGGAATGAAACCCTGAGATGCGAACGGTGCTTCAATGGCGGGAGCACTTGGGCGTGTTCTCTGCAGAGGGAAGATGGAAAGAGAAAAGTGGGGTTTGAAATGGGGATGAAAACCCAAGTATACCCCAGCAAAAGGGGGTGACGTATGAGAAACGTCACCCCAGACGCCGTTTGGGCGGTCCGTTCCCCGAAACGTCTGCTCGCATTTAATACGGGCAACACAGAGCATGCCGTGTGTAAAGGTGTTAGCTGGAAAAGCTTGTCCAGACCAAACGACGAGACGTTTGGGTTGGGCTAATGATGAGTTTGCACCAAGTACGAGAAACATAGGTGCAGGAGCAAAGGACGAGAACCTTGCTCGGAGTTCTGGAGCTTTGCTCGTCATATTAAGAGAAAATAACGAGTAAAGCTGGGGAGCCATTGTAGGGAGGTAATCCCGAACAGGTACAAAGAGTGGCCGAACACGTGGTACGTGGGGCCGAGAATCAATATAGTCAGAGTATCCGCCGTGCAGTACGGTGAACGGCAGTAAGGGCTGGGGGCACGAAAGGTCCCAGGTCCAAGATACCCGAGCAGGGGTATGGTTCAAAGAGCAAGGGTATTTGTTGGACTAGTCTCGTGATAAGGGGTCAAGTGATATGAGAAATCATTGGTCCAGAGGGTCTGTTCGGCAACGAGAAGGCCGAACAGTAGCAGCAATCTGAAGAAAGGAGCTCCAGAGTGGTCCAGAAATGGAAATATCCAGTAAGGAAACGAGATCTGAGGAGATTCCCAACGAGAATGGGATGAACGGCCAGCTTTGGGAAGAGTGCCTAAATGGTCTAAAAGGAAATGCGCAGTTATGGGAATGAGAATCCCTGATATTCTAGGTTCCCTTTACGAGAAAGGAAACTTAGGGCAGCAAGATGGCTTGGATAGCAAGTAGACATGGGTCTATAAATATGAGGTAAACCTAGAGGTAAAGGTACGCAATTCCTGGTTATTTGATTACTTCCTACCGAGAATTAGGGTTTTCACTAGTACGAGATACTAACTTTGGCATCGGAGGGCCTTTGCCACGAGAAGGCAAAGGTGCGCTCACCCATTGTTTGTTTTACAGGCTCAACTCCGGCGGTGTGGTAGGGTTCCGGTGTAAGAACGAGAAGTAGCCGTTACGATCAAGGTGCTGTTTGGAGGCCCATTTGTTTTCCTGCACCTACAATAAACTAACCTAAGACTTTCAAAGTACTAAGTATAATAATACTAACCTAATGTACTAATTATACTTTAATGGATTTTAACACATGACCAAATCTAATATTTTAATAAACCTAATCTTGGTTGGCAAGTAAAGCTATTACCCAATGGATAATAGTTTCCCTAGCGATTAATAACCAATGGTTAAGGATGGCAAGGATTCTAGTCTATCGTCTAATGGATAATGAAACTCCTAACGGTTAATAACCAATGGATAATACTATAAAGTATAATACTTTGCAATTAAGCACTAAACTAATCTAATCTCGTACTTAGGAAGGTTAACTAAGGTTATCCTACTAACCAATGGATAAAGGAAACCCTAATGCTATTGTTCAATAGTCGATAGCTAAATGGTTCAAACGGTTCAGGGTTACCAAACTCAAGGGTTTCAAAAGGTTCACGAGTCCAGGTTTCATAAGGTTCACGGAGGTTTAGGAACGATTGGTAATTATGTCAAACGATTGCTAGGTTAACTCGTCAGTTAGAAGCTAGCTAGGGTTGCTCGATAGGATTTCCAGCCGAGATGTGGAATCTTAGGACTCAATCCTAGGAACGACGGGAAGATTAACAGTAAATCGGCGATTTAAAACCTAATTAAGATTTTTCAAATAGTAACAATGGAATTTTTATTTAGTAAAAATTAGGGTTGTTACAAGACGCTCCTCCTGAAGGCCGCGCGGTGGAGTAATTTGTTGAATTTTTTGAAATGCCGTGCGACGCTTTGAAATGCCATGCGGTGGAGTGATTTCTTGAAATTTTCTGAAATGCCGCGCTGCGTTTTGAAAGTGCCGCGTGGTATTGTATGACAGCTCAACACACCAAACTTCACGAAGGAGCCCCGCACACTCACGAACTCGGATTTGGACGTGGTTCAAAGCATTGGAAAGCTTGTTGAGTCCTTTTTCTAACCCAATTGGTTTCACTCAAAGGTGTTTTATACATTGAAATGTGTGCCCATTTTACCCTCAGTGTGTCATGAAAAAAGTTATTTTTGACAAAACAAACGCATCTTTCTCTTTTGCAATTGAACCGAGGGCCACCCTATATGTTTAAAATGAGATTTTCTTGAGGTTAGGGAAGGAGTAAGAGAGGAGCAACAATCCAAGCCTTGAAGGTATATTTTTCCTTATTTCATCATCGGGGAAACTTAAAGATTATTTGGAGGCCCAGATTGGGGTGTCTACACTATTCAATTGCATCCTGCAAATCGTGTTACAGCTTTAATCCCCATTAAACTATTCCCCCGCCCTAATTGGGTAAAAATCAATTAATAAAAGAAGAATCACAATGTTTTCACAAAATGCCTAAGTAGAGACCGATCTTCGGATTGGGCGAGAGGGATGCCTTAAAATCCTTCCCCTCTCGTAACCTGGCTCAAGAACCCAGATATGGTTATGATGGATTGGTTTCCTTCACTTTTTCAAATCAAAAAGTGCAGCAGGTGCTTCAAAATATGGTTCCTTGGGTGTCGGACCTTCAAACCCGAGTGGCGACTCCATATTCCGAGCGCTTACCATCCGCGCTTGCTCTCCCTCGATCATGGGCCCCCGCTCCCTCGATCATGGGCCCCCGCGTCCTCGGGAAAATGGAATTTCCTAAGGGCATGTTGCCCACAAAATTCTTCGACCAAACCTACTTAAGAGAACTCTTTGAATAGCAGCTCTAAGTTCTCATGATTGAAGGACCTCAGCCAATTAGCCTTCCCTTTGTAAGCTTCTCATCACTGTCAGTCTAGGTGTCAGCAGTGAAAACCTTGATTGCCCAACCTATGGCCATCATGTTAATCTTCGGTTCGGACGGGATGGATACAATTGGTTTGGGCTGGATTTCTGGGAAGATATAGTGAGTTTGGTTGAATATGGTGGAGGTAGGTTTGATTTGAGTAGAGGTAGAGTTGATTTGAGTGGAGATGATGGATACTTGACCAACTTGTGAGCCAAAGTTGGGTTGAGGGAATGAGTTGGAGACAGCATTGGCTTTTGATGGGAGCGGGGCTGAAATGATGTCATTATCAATGAGATCTTGAATGGCATGCCGGAGGTGGTAGCATGCATTGGTAGAATGGCCAGGCATTTGATGGTAGGTGCAATAGAGCTTAGTTTTGAAATTGGCAGGTGGATTTTTGGGTAATGGAATTGAATTGAGGGGTTTGATGGAACTAGCATTGAGGGGCTTCTCATAAATTGAGGCTAAAGGTGCAAAGAAGCATGAGAAAGTCCTTGGTTGGGTCCGGCGACTGAATTGAGGGTTCAAAGTGGAACCTTTGTTTGTTTTGCAACTGCACAACATTGCACCATCAACAGGATGCACTCTTTTGCCTTTAGGGTTGATTTCATCACTAAGCATGTCCTCTCCTTTGGCATTGCCTTTGAACAAAGACCCAGCATCCTCCTTCGGGTAAGTCCTGGCCTTATGAAATTCAGCCAGGTCTTTGAACATGTCCTTTGAGCACATGTTGATTCTAACCAAATGAGTGTGGTGGCCTTGAGAAGATTCTTTGACTAGCCCCATATCCAGTTGCGGGGCTAGAGGGGTAAAGAGGTCAACCAGCTTTTGCCACAAATCCAACATCTGTGTGTGGGCTACCACAGCCCCGGGTGGATCGGGGTGGCCCGAAAAATACCGATTTTGAATCGAATGGAAAAATTGAGGAGTCGCCACCCAGATTTATGGTTCGCCACCCGAGAAACCGTTTTGATTGAAAGTGATTGATTTGAATTGAAAACCAGAGATTCGTTAAGAGTTCGGAAGCCATGTTACGAGGAGGGAAGGATTTTACGGCACCCCCCTCGCTCGATGCAAGATTGGTCTCTACTAAACGTTTGGGGGATTTTTCGAAAACATTTTATTTCATTACGCAATTAGCAAGTATTCATAAGTATACCAAATAAAGAAGTGCATGCATGTGCATGTGTACAGAGGATGATTGAAAAGTGGTAAAGAAATGCAAAATGACAGGAACTGAAGCCCTATCACTGATCTTACTCTCGAGCGCTTGGGAGCACTCCCGAGTGCTTGGGAATACTACATGCTCAGCCTGCAAATCATGTTAGTACAACAAGATACAACACTAAAAATGTAAATTGGAATGATCTTAAGCATGTTACAGGCTCAACAGAGGACTTAATGAAATGGAATCAGACCCCATTCTTTCAAGCCGTGCGTCCTTGCCTCCCTAAGAATGAGTTTACAATCCTAGGAGATAAAGGGACACATGCATGGACATCCAAAGGCAGTATAAGGATCAAACTGGAAGAAAAATGGGGTGGAGTGACATGCAGACACTCCCGAGCGCTGGGGAGCGATCTCGAGTGCTTGGGAGTGATCTACACCCAAGGACTGATTTCAATCAACCAATATCCTCATTGTAGTATGCTGGTACACGAGATCTTGTATTTTTGGAGTATGAAAATTTCTCTTTTTAAATTTTGAACAAAACTCTTTTGCATGACCTTAATGAAAATAATCTTCTTTATTTTTCTCTAAAAAAGGAAGATCGTCTGCACCAACATACCTCAAAAGAGTTAATCTGTTTGAAAACACGTTTCACTCCCCTTGCATGTCCGCTTAAATGTCCAAAAGAAGGAAAATGGGACTGGAGGCGTTCTCGAGCGCTTGGGAGTAGTCCCAAGCGCTCGGGAGTACTTCTAGTAAGCTTAACACACAAAAAAAAAACTTTTATGCCCCTTTGCTCTTGTTGTTAAACTAAGATCAAAGGAACTCACAACTAGTATGAAGAACTGGTATGAGCCCCTGATCTCCCTCAGAAGTAGAAAAACAGTAGACTTTAAAATGAGATTTTATACCTATGCTGGACTTGAACTTAGCTTCTTGGACTGATTTTGGTGCTTGAGAATGGTTAGAAAATAGTTTGAAGAGGGAGAATTTAGGCCTCCATTTCTCTAAGAGATTTTCCTTGAGAGTTGGTAATTTCTCTTAGAAATGGAGATTGTTTTGAGAGAGCTTGAGAGAGAAGTTTAGAGGCTGGTTTTTTGCAGCAAAAGGGGGGAGGGAGAGACTGAAATTTCGTCCCCTTCTCAGCTGGTAATGAAGGGGTATTTATAGGGGGGCCAAAAATCATGGTTTTGCTTTGAAAATCAAATAAAAATGAAAAGAAAAATGTTTTGGGGAGGAAAAAAGGCATCATGAGATGCTCTGCTGGCCCAGGCATGCTTCTACTACGTGCAGGGTTGAATGGAAGGTTTGAAAACCTGAAAAAGCCATGGTCAAAGGCCAAGCTCAACATGGATTGGCCTGTCAGCACTCCCAAGCGCTCTAGAGTGGCACTCCCGAGCGCTCTAGAGTGCTCCCGAGCGCTCAGGAGTGGCTGTCCAACTTCAGAAGGGCGCCACGGACACTCCTGAACTCGATTTTGGGTGTTTTTCGAAGCGTTGAAAAGCTCGTTAAGTTCTCTTTCTAATCCAATTGGTTTCATTCAATTATATTTTACATGCTGAAATGTGTGCCAATTCTACCCTCAGGGTGTCGGAAAAAAAAGAGTTTTGGTTTTGAAAAAGTTCGAGAAGCATCGTTCATGCTTTAGCCAAGTCCTATTTTGATTCCGTTTCATCATTGGGGAGCCTCAAGGCCACGAATTAAGGATAAATAATAGGTCCAAATTGGGGTGTCTACACTGTGCCATTTGCTTGTCCATTTTGTGACCCATTTCCTCCACAGTCCTTTTCAGCTGAGCCAGCTCTGTTTGTGCTACCATTTCGGATTGATGATCGAGGAAGGTGATATGGCCTTGTAAGTGACAGTGAAATAGCCCCGATAGACATTTCTAAGCAGGTTTGGCTCTTCAGTGTTTTCCTTCTTAACAAAATGCCTTGAACTTTGGACAGCAAAGTAAGATAAAAGCTCAGTGATTTTTTTGCAGCAGTTAGAATGCAATGCACACGTCATCATCGTCATCGGTGTCCTTCTAGACTCTACAACTGGAAGACAAGTCTGTCTCACGATGTTTGGATGCTGCCAGAATCCTCGGAAATCTTTTTGAGGGTGCATCCTTATTTGAATCGACTAACACTAAGATAAGTCAAAATAGTCTAAACCTCTGACTATTCCATTCTCGAAGTTTCAACTTCTGGAGCCGGAATAACTCGGTGTAGATGACGTGATACCGGAACCGGGGCGGCGCAGGCGACACAACGCTATTTAGTCTAAACGGTGTACGTGCGAAGCACGATAACCAAGGTGGTGTAAGTATCACGACATTCTCTCTGTTGTTCCTCGTTTTCTATTTGAAACCTCATTCGGGCATTAGACAAGGATTTAGAAAGTCTTGATTTCCCAAAGTCTTGTTGATCTAAGGACTTTGAAAATTGACAACGTGCACCATTGAAATGCACGACTCTTCATCGGGTCATAGCAGCGTCCTAATAAGCATAAGACGGACTCAAAAGAGAGACAACTTAGAAGCCGCCCTAAACATGCTCCTATGCAAAACAGTATGTATGTACAGTGTATGCGATAGGGAAAGTAATAACATGTAGATAGAATATGGGGGTTAGACGCAAATAGATCTTACCCTGCGGGTACCTGTCCTAATTTGGAACGTGCTAGTGCTTTGTATATGCAAAGACTAGTTTTGGTTTGTAACAAGTTCCTCGGACTAAAGCCAAGATATACCTCCCGTTCCCCGCGTAACCGCAGAGCAACAGTCGAACGGTGGAATGACTTATCATTGTTGAAGGTTGTTGGGCATTCGGGGTCCCCGGGGTCCGGTAAACCGTGTCGGCTTGCCAAAATACTCCAACGCGGCTATCCCACATCGATGCCAATGATAAATGCTAAGAAATTGATTAAAAAGAAGAAGAATCGCAAAATGCCTTTTCAAATTTGGCTCACTTTATTTAAGCTATCTTTAGAGGAAACTACACAAGTGAATAACAGAAAAAGTCACAGATCGGGTTGGCCGGACACAAAGGTCCTGTTAAATCACCATTCCTCTCTTCGGCAGCGCAAAGCTCACCATTTTGACAGACTTTTAAGGGATTGTTCCTAAGTGTATTATACTCTAAGTGTAGAGACCCGTAAACTCGTAAAATTTATTTAAATGTTTTATAAGTAATAAAGGGAGGAAATTGGTTTGGAATATTGAGATTAGGGCTAATGTGTTAAAATGTTACACTTGAGGGGTGAGTGAGTGTGTGTAGTGTGTATATATGTAATATGTATGAGTGTAGGGAATAAAAATTCCCCTTTTCTCTTTTTCTCCATCTCCCGTTCCCCTCCTCTCTCTCGGCTCTCACTCTCTTTTTCACTCTCACTCAAGAACAACCAAAAACCTTCATAAAGCAACCTCAAATCCTTCACCCCATTCGCATATTGTGGTCCGAATCCCGTTGGTTTGAGCTCGGTGGGGATAAATTTCATTCGGTTTCAAGTTTTAGAGCTAAGGCTTGGAAAATCATTTGGTTTTGATCGTCAATCTTTGAGGTAGGGAGTTCTAACTTTCAATATATGTTAATGACTTGTTTCTATTGCTTGATTTGTGCCATTGATCGTGGTTGCTATTGTTGAGAAACCCATGAAAATCTGCAGAAAATCTGCTTGAACAGCCTTTGTTATCGATACCTTAGCCTTTGTTATTGATACCTTTATGTTCCTAGACCCAGAAAACCAAATGTTATCGATACCCCTGGTCCATGTTATCGATACCTTTGAGTTATGAAGCCCAAAAATTAATTGTTATTGATACCATTTTGTGATTGTTATCGATACCCTTGTGTCTGGAATCATTCTTGACCAAATGGTATTGATACCATTGTGCAAGGTATCGATACCTATTGCTTATCTCCAGCTTTTGCTGTTTTGCTTCATTCTTCCAGCGTTTTGGTTCCCAATCACTTCCAACTCACCCAAACACCTCCCGAACGACTCTTAATTTGGTTGCTCCTACTTTCAATGACTTGTTGAACGTATCCATGATTTTAATGCTCGTTCGAATGTAAACTTACGAAAATCATTTTATATATCAAAGTTGGATTTGAATGGTACGAACTTGTCGGCAAAAGAATTTTGGGACTTTATGATCATGACGAGAACATTTCAGGACTCATCGACTGGTGAGTGCCTGGCAGAGGACATTGAGGTCCTTTAATTGGCCCGGCAGGAGCTATATGCTCGTATTTGCTATTTCAGGACCTCCCTTTGGGAAAGGTGCCTGGCAGAGGACATCGGGGTCCTTTAACTGGCCCGGCAGGAGTTCTGGCTCCTGACATTTGTACGTGACACATTCGGACACATGGTTCTTTCAAAGGTTATTCATTGAGACATACGATTGGTTTTGGAAAATGAAAAGTTGGATTTTGGATTGCTATCACCGTCCGATTATCGAACCTTGTTGCCATCGTTTATCGTGTTTCCATTTCTACATTTCATTTGCATACATTGTTAGATTAGAGCTTTCTACTGGACTAGTGTAGCTCAAACCTTACTTATTTTCAGGTACTAACCCAGGGCAATAGCTACATGTTTGGATTGCTTGGGTGTGGACATTCTATTGAACACTAACACTGAAGAGTTACTTAGTCATCTTTGTAATTTATTTTTGGAGAAGATGAAATTGTAACTTCATTTGATAATTCTTTAACTTACAAGTGTTGTAAACCTTTAGTTTATGAATATTCGATACTTATGTTAATTTGGGCCACGAAGCCAAAGTTGTAATATTTTGGGAACCGTTGGATGTTTGGAAATGAGAATACTATATTATTTTGGGATATCGTACGGAATATTGTGAGATCTTATTTACGAAAATCCGTTGTATTTATGTTGAAAATCGAGGGTGTGGCACTAAGTATAGATCAATATTAGTTCGATCCATCCCCAACACCCGGATCGAGGGAGCACAAGCGGGACGAGCGCTCAATTTAGAGTTGCCACTTGGATTTGAAGGTCTGACATCCAAGGAATTGAACTTGAAACGCTTTCTACACTGTTTGATTTGAAAAAGTGAAGGCACCAGTCCATCTCATAACCATATTTGGGTTTGGGAGCCATGTTACGAGAGGGGAAGGGTTTTTAGGCACCCCTCTCGCCCAATCCGACGATCGGTCTCCACTTCGGCATTTTGTGAAAATATTCGATATTCTTCTTCATTAATCAATTTTTAGCCAATTAGTGCGGGGAACAATTTAATAGGGATTAAACCAAGTTAATCCCCTTTTAAATAGGATTTGTAACACGTTTGCAAGATGTGATAAATAGCATGGATGTGAAAGCAGTAAATAGGATAAAACCAGCTTCTGTTCAGAAAAGCAAACCCAATGCACTGTTCCAAACTTGACATGCGCAAGAAGGAACATACCTGCACTGACCAAAGCCACTGCACGTAGTTACGTGCGCCAATATGTAACACACATGCTCGGATTTGTTTTTCTCACACTTTGTTTTTATCCCCTTCTGGGCTCTAGAAGGACCCATGCACACCCAAGACAAAATCAAGTAGTTTATAACAATTACACTATACAGTTTAAAGGCTGAAAAGCCTACAAATGAACAAAACACCCCATAAGCTGTGCGGGGGACAAAACAGTGGCCTACGGGCAAGTCACCCATGCAAGAGCAACGTAATGGAAAGCCATTGAATCAAGAACACCTGCGCACAGGTTGGTAACTTGCGCGCGCCCGTCCAGTCTGTTTCCAGTACTTATTCTCACATGTCTGGGGCTCTGGGACATGTCCAAATATACCCCGGTTGGTGTTCCAATAGAACAGTAATAAGTATTGAAAGGCAAGCTAGCAGTTTTGACATAGGAAATAAGTAAATTGGTTATTAGGCATGCTCACAGTGATGAATAGACAAGAAATAAATTATAAAACAGGGATCCTGACCCCACGCTGGATTTGCGCGCTAGTCCATAAGTGGAGCGCGCGTGTTCAAACTCGCACGCGCAGATTCCAAACCCGTGTGCGTAGGTTTCTAAACTCGCCTGCGCAAGTCCCAGACCTGAGCGCGCAGGTTCCAGACAGGTCCCAAAAAGGCCCCAAATGGGTCCTAGTCCCCACACAAGGTTTCCACGCCCAGCCACAGAGTGGCGCGTGAGTACTAATGACCAGCGCGCGCTGGTCTCTTGGCTACACGGTAATTTAAACTTGCTAGCCTTAGGGCCAGAACTGATATTGATTACCAGCCTTGACCCTGCCAGCCTCCCTCAGGGATCAGAACAGAAAGCTGTAAGTATTTTATACCTTTGTTTGAGTTTGAAATGTGTTTGAATTTTGAGGTTTGAGGCTTGAGGGTTGATGTTTGAAGGATGATTGAGCTTGAGGATGAAGAACAAGTTAGGAGCCTAGTCTGTTCTTGCTTGGGGTATGTCTTGCAACAATGGGATGAACAAAGCTTCTAACTTTTTGTAACCTTGGAAAAACTTGGAACCCTTTTCTTGGATGAGAAAGGAGTATATATAGGAGAAAGAGAAGAGATACAGCCAAAGAAAGGCTGGTAGCTTAGCCCTTAAGTCTTCCCTCTCATTGGATGAGAGGGGAGTAGGTGTTTTGTGGGGATGTGGACACCTCCTATCCGAATACAACTTTTCAGGCAAAATAAAAGCTTCTAATTTGATGTACTCCACTAATCATGACTTCTACATGCTGAATAAAGCATGTTTGACTAGATGCTGACCAACGCGCAGGAGTCTGGGACTTGCGCGCTTGAGTCAATGCCATGGTTGACCAGCACACACTAGTTGCGTGCGTGAGTCCAAGCCACCCTGAGCTGGTCCACGGTCAAACTTGACCATTTGACCAATACTTAGCACTTTGACCCGCACGTGTTGGGTCTCAACCAACTCGTGCTTGTAAGGTTTTGGTAGGTTTAAGTGTTAGGTTAAGTTAGGTTCAAAAGGGGTGTCAAACACTCAAAGCTCAAACATGCTATCATTCCCGGGGTGTTCTTAATCCGTTTCATCATTGGGAAATCAAATATTGAAAGTAAACTAATCTGGTAAGTCCAGATTGAGGTGTCTACAAATGGCATTGTGTAACCAAATCCATGGGGACACTCCACGCCTTACAATCCCTCCCTTACGATGACGCTCCCGCAACTCAAACCCATGACTTCTTGGCACTCTGATACCACATGTCTGACTGCTTTTTCACCATCTCTCCTAAAACCAATTGGTATTAAGGAGGACTTCAATTAAGTCTTTTATGACATCGCACCTGCAAGTTTGTTTTTAGAACAGTCACAGGGAGTGACATTGTGTAACCAAATCCATTGAGACACTATGGGCCCACAAATCACTCAAAACTAGACTAGGAGGAAAGGAAATGGTACTAGAGCTCAATCCCAATGGAGACTCACAACCGAGCCATATGGAACAAAATCTTGAGTTTTCACCACTTAAATCAATCCCTCATTAGTACCAAAGGCCCTGTTTTTTTTTTTTTTAAAACCACAATGTGTGGTAGAAATGCGGCTTGTGCACCGCCACAGGCATTGAATAAGTTTTCCAAAAGGGTGTCAAGGTTTGATTAGGAAAAAAATAATTAAGAGTATCTCCAATCTTGACTCAAATTTTTTTTCTAAATTTAAAATTTAGGCAAAAACACAAAACTCTCTCCGATCCTTTACCCAAACCTTTTTTCATTTTGGGTTTTACCCATTTTTTTGCTACTCTCTGGACTGGGTGTCGACGACCTTGCTGGAGGTCTTGCCAATGCCGAACTGGGCCTAGGCGACGGCGGAGGGTTGCTGGATGGCAGCTCGTAGCTATAGCTGTAGATCCCGCAGAGAAAAGTGAGAGATACCTGGTGGAGAGGAGAGGCAGTGTAGTGGTGTTGGAGAGAGAGAGAGAGAGAGGGGAGAAATTTTTCAGTGTCGAGTGGGTATATTCCACATGGTGCCCGCTCAGCACTCTTGAGTCATTCGATGTACTTTTGGATGACTCAAATTAAAACATTTTTTCTCCTCTCACCCCTCCTCTCTCTCTCCAAATCTGAGCCATCCAAAATCACATTGGATGACTCGGATGTCCCAAGCGGGTATCACGTGGTACCCACCTGACACTGAAAAATTTCTCGAGAGAGGAGAGTGAATTTGGTTTTGATTGCCCTACTTTATTTACCATTATGCCATTAAGAATAAAAAAATATGAGAAATGATTTTGCCACTCCTTTTTGTGTTAACACCTATTTTTGGTTTGCTACTTCTTTTTTTTGTTAACGCCAGTCTCCTGCAAGTCGTTAATAAAAAAAGAAATGACAAAATCAATAGCCAAAAATATATATCCGGATAAAACTTTAAATTGATGGTTGAAGATGTGAGCAGTTTTTACCCAAATTTTGGAGATGCTCTTAAGGGTGGCGAGGGATGGTCCCAGAGCGGCAGAGAGCATACGAAATCGGGAAAGGACTGAAGGCTGGTGTGATCACCATAGCCGTAAAATACAGCAAAATCGCTCGAGCCCGTCGCACGTGCCCAAGATCACGATTCCCAGCGGATACTTTTATGTAACGGCTAGTTCTCCCCCTTCCCGCCTTTCCCAACTCTCTCTCTCTCTCCTACTGGCAACCCACTGAAAAGAATTTCTTTTGTCCACTAAGAAAAGGGTCTGAAGGCCTTGTACTTGAAACGAGTTTCATGAAGTAGTCTTCTTTTCTCCCATCAAGAAGCAAGTCACAATGTTGAATAATGGTAACGACAACTTTCAGGCCAGAGGGTTTTCGACGCCGCCGCCTCAGGGGAAGTGGAGGCGGCGGTCGCCACCGGCGAGGCAACCTCTCTCAGAGAAGAAGCCTCAAGCGGCCAAAACCGATCTCTTCCACGTCATTCACAAAGTTCCCGCCGGCGATTCTCCCTACGTCAGGGCCAAACACGTTCAAGTAATTCCCTTTGACCGAAAATATTGTTCTTGTTCTTTCTTGGCGGGTTTGAGTTGAATCGTGTTTTAATGTTGAAATTGGGTCAGTGATTGTTTTCCAAGAATGTTGTACTTTATGGCTTATCAAAACAAAATACGAACGTTGTATTTTATGGTGATCAAACATGTTCACGTTCCTTATGTTTTTTAACTTTTCTTTGGGTTTGATTAAATGATTGTTTCTTGTTGCATTGGGTCAGTGTTTACTTTCCAAGAAATTTACCAGTTGATTCTCTGCTTCTCATTTGGTCTTGCTTTTGAAACCTTTGGTGTATTGAAGATATACTTATTGATTACCGGATGTCCGGGCAAGCTTGCGCGTACCTCAACTAATTCTGGGGCCTGTAAGTTAACGACCGGGCAAACTTCCAGCGGCCCCAAAGTTTGGGATGTTTGGCCTTTGTGGGATTGGAACTTGTGACCTCTTGGTTAGTTGCTTTCTCGTACCACTTGGCCAAACCTTTGCTGTAGTAGTATGCTTATCTCTATGGGGGTTCAATGCAAACTTTCTAGACATATTTTGTGAAAAATGAAGCTGCAATTGGTCTATTTTTGAATCATTACTCTTGACAAAACTTAGAAAGTAGGAAGCATCTTGCATTTTCTTCAAAAAAATTCCCAAGTTACATACATGCCCAGTCATTATTTTGTTGACATACTTGTTAGTTGATTGCAATGGACTTCCACTGCTTCTGCCATAACATTTGGATTTCTTTGTTGGTGAGTAGTATAACCACTTGCTTTAGCTTGATTTTCAATCAACCGATCACCCACCTGAAAATTCATGGGGAAATTTGATTGAATGCATTTTTTTGTTCACGTATAGTTTATTAGCCCTATTTTCAAGCAAATAAGTTGACAACAAATGAGGCATCAAATTAATGCTGAATCACTGATGGAGTAGTTATTTTTATCAGCGAGGAAAAATTACACACTTGGATGTTAGATTTCTTTGGTTAGAAAGAGTGCAACGTTTTTGTCTGATTTTCCATCTGTTTGGGAGGTAGTTGAGTTATTTCATTGTTATCTATATGTCAATCACCATTGTTGTTTGTTCTTTTCAAATCAGGTTAATGCTGATTGTTGTTTTTATTTTCATGCTGAAAGATCACCTGCTTAGATTTTAGTGTGCTCTGGCCAATAAAGTAGTGCCTTATTTTTGTAAGATGTTTCATGTGTTTGGGAAGTAGTAAAATGTTCAAATACTGCTGATAGTTCCTTTTTTTTTTTTGTACCGCACAATTAGCCATTTAGAACTTGAGTTCTTTGGTCTAAAAAGTAGTACCCTTCTTTAGTATATATTCGGTGTGATTGGGAGGTACTCTAGCTATTTCATCATTGCCTTATCATGCATGGTTTTGATTTTAAACTTTCTAACAGCTGATAGAGAAGGATCCAAGCAAGGCAATTTCCCTATTCTGGGCGGCAATAAATTCTGGTGATAGAGTTGACAGTGCCCTGAAAGACATGGCAGTTGTGATGAAACAATTGGATCGATCTGATGAAGTGATTGAGGCAATTAAATCATTTCGTCATTTATGTCCCCTTGAATCTCTGGAATCTCTTGACAACGTACTAGTTGAGCTCTACAAGGTATGATACATTCCTTTCGATAATTAATGTATATTTCATTTCATTTTTTCTCAGTTTTGAATCTGTACCAAAGTTCATAGACATACCTGCTGGTCTCATTATGTAACTGTGTACTTTTGTTTGTGTATACGTGCTTGTGGATGATGGTCAGATGGTTACTAGTGTTTGGATATCCGATTATGATTCATAGTATTTGTTGATATCTAAAATTGTGCGTAGTATCATAATTTGGAATATCTAACACTTGCAATCTTTTGTGGGGAAGGTTCCTGCCTCTGAAATGGTTTTGTTCAAGACAATGAACCTTGAGGCAAGTTACCTTCACAGTGTTCAAACCAACCTTAGAATGTACAGCTTATAATCTAGATTTGCTTTGATGGTTTAATCTTCTTGATGATTAAGTGAAATAGGCATCAAAATTTAATGGGAGAAAAATGAGAGGCCCTAATCAAGTAAATACGGTTATGAAACTGAAAATAAGTATTCCTGATTGACCTTATTCAAGAGCATTTCATAATCTCATCATCTTTATTGTGAGTGAAACAAATATTTTTATGTGGATGCAGAGATCTGCTAGAATTGAAGACCAGATAGAAATGCTTCAGCATAAGGTGAAGGCTATTGAAGAAGGCATGGCTTTTGGTGGGAAGAGATCAAAATCTGCTAGGTCTCAGGGGAAGAAGATTCAAATCACAATTGAACAAGAGTATTCAAGGTGCGTATTGCTGCTGACATTCTATTTTTGAATCATAGTCCTTATTTGGTATTTCTAGCATATTCATTTCAGTTCGAATACTGCAGGTTATTGGGAAACTTGGCATGGGCATACTTGCAGCAGAATAACTTCAAATCAGCAGAAGAGCTTTACAGGTATGATCTTCATGCATCACTTATCAAGGGAAAGAGAAGGCATGCTATGAAAATCTCAAGAGCTAAAAATAATATTGTTCACAATCAAAATTGATTGCAGACAAAAACTAATGCAGTAATGGAAATTGAAGTAGTTGGTAAAGCTTGAAAGTCAAACTTGAGTGAGTTTTTTGGTGAAATTTTGGGCTTTTAGAAATGGCTTTACGAAGCTTCAGAGAAGGGGAACGTCACAATGGTGTTCTCCTTTTAAAAATAAACTAGTGTAATCATGGCATCGGGTCCCTGATGACAGAGGAACTTTTCTCACATAAATAATTCATTTATGCAGAAAAGCACTATCTTTTGAGGCAGATAAGAACAAGCAGTGCAATCTGGCAATATGCTTGATGCACATGGACAGAATAATTGAAGCTAGATTGCTGCTTCAAACCACACGAGCTTCACCTATAGATGGACAATCTGATGGTTCGTACCTGAAATCCTACGCGCGTGCTACTCAAGTGCTGACTGAATTGGAATCAAAATCAGGTGTCGGAAATGACCAAGAGAAACCATCATTTGGACATGGAAACTTTTCAGAGTCTTCTCCGCAGACACTGTTTACCGATACATGGAAGAAAGGATTTTATAGTGAAAACTCAAATGAAAGAAAAGTCAGTTTTGGCAGCAAAAGGAATGACAAATGCGTTAGTAATGGTGGGATAGAACCTGGTTCCTTCAACAAGAAAGCATATTATTCTTCTCCTGTTCCTGGTAGTGGAATCCCAAAAGTCCCATTTACTCAACCAAGATGTTCATCGTCATTTAGTCATGGGGATCAGCAAACGGCATTTTGGAGAGACTTTGGTGTTGGTGGTTGTAGCCGTAAGTTATCATTTGAGCCATCAATGTTTTGATAGGCAAATGCCAGCTTTTGCTAAGGAAAGGTCAAAAGCTGCTTTGCAAAAATCAGAAATTGGTTTACCATGTGTTGATGGAAATTGGAGAAAGACAATTGTGAAAGGAGACTTAGACAGAAACTGTGGGGAAAATGATAGGCATAACAATTTGGCAAGACAGGGGGAAGTTTTCTCTAATGGGGATTGGGATCAGAAAACCAATATTTGTGCTGCAAACAGTGTGAGAATGACAGAACCAGTTGAGACCAACAGTTACATAAGAAACAATTCTGGAAATTCTGGTAATTTCCATGACCCCATTGATTTGAATCCGAAGCCTAAGAGTAAGAAGAGTTGGGCAGATATTGTTGAAGAAGATGAACAACAATTGTCAGAATTTGGCGATGAGAATGTGAATTCAAACATTAGTTGTCCAAACGTCACTCCAATCAATGAGATAGAGAAACTGAGCCGAAAGATTGAATCTATCGATTTAAAAGATTTGTATTACACTCAACCTCCAACTGCTGCTTCATCAATGAACAGAACAACGCAACGATCTTTGTGCTTTGATCATGAGCAGAAGCCATGTCCATTGGCTTTGAACTTTGAAGGTAATGACAACTCTATGCTGGTAAATGAAAGGGAGGGCTTACCTGGAAATGGCACAACATCTTTGCGGAGAAACAGGTTGCAGGTGTTCAGGGACATAACTGTTTCTTCCGAAAGTCCACAGCCTTGAACGGAATTCTGTATTGAACAAGAGTACCTTCTGTATAGAACAAGAGTACCTTCTGCATTTTTTGGCAGTTCAATTTTTTTTTTTCTCTCTCTTCTTTATTCATTTGCTTTGTTCATGTGTAAATAGTGTATACGTAACGCATGTGATGAAGTTTGTTAAATGAACTCTTTAAAGATTTGGGTGTTCCCTTTCTTTGCATATTCCTTATGTTTACGCAACTTGTCTGGATTCTGGAACCAAGACTTTTTTCGTGGCCCCTCATGGATCACAAACAAGCGCAACAGCAGCAAAATCTTTTCTTTCATTATATGGGAGGAAAGAAATGAAAGTACACTGTTTAGAGGAGCCATCTTTTGTAAGGCACTACCGAACCAAGTACTGGAAATTAGACTTGTGCGTAGCGTTTATTAAATTTTGATGTTAAATATATTTGGACTTGTGTGTACTATAAGTTCTATAACTATCCTGGGGATTGATACGTTTTTAAAAACTATCGAAAGATAATCAAAACTAATCAGACAGATCCAAACTCAAAATTGTTTTTAAGCAAATGCCTTTCCAAACTGATTTTGTTAATAGCAATAAAAAAAAAAAAAACTGATCTTCAATAAACAGATAGCGCACACACACTGTTCTAAGACAAGAATACAGAGTCAAAATAAATTATGTGGAACACCGAACACTCTTTTGGACAGTGTCACAAAATAACGCAGCAATGATTTGTATATTGAAGACAATTTTCAATTCAATCATGATTACGCAAACCATTCTTTCCAATAATGGCTACCACAGTCGTGGTTGTCACCATTGTCACTACCACCACCACTACTCTATTGTTGCTACCACCCCCAGCAAAACGTAGCCACTACCACCGCTGCTGCCGCTGCCACCGTCACTACCACCAATACTCCAGTACTCCACAGCCGCCACCACTACCACACCCACTCTATTATCGCCATCATCATTGCCACAACAACTCCACGGTTGCTACAATTACTACCACCACCACCACCACTCCAACGATTTCGCCACTCTAGTCTCACCGCCACTCCAACGATTTCACCCCTCTAGTCTCACCGCCACTGCCTCTATTCTTGCTAATGACACGCCTCAATTACTACTAATTGTAAATCTATATCTGGATTAAAACTATTATGCGGAAAACAGCTATAACAAGGATTTTGAATTCAACACACCTCAAGAATAATAAATTAAACATACCTTTGGCGGCCATTGAGATTAGAACCCCTTAATTAGAAACATAGAAGCATTTTAAAGATCCCAAGAGGTTTCTATTTCAACAACACTCACGCATTTTCAATCCTTTCATCAACTTCACAAAACAAGTTTCGTGTCATCATGTGTTTGAACCTAAGCTCCTGCTGGGCCAATTAAAGGACCCCGATGTCCTTTGCCAAGCACCTTACCCATCGGGAGGTTCTGAAGTAACCAATATGAGCATTTGCTCCTATCGGGCCAGTTAAAGGATCCCGATGTCCTCTGCTAGGCATCCACCCGTTAATGGGTCCTAAATGTTCACTAATCGTTTAGGTGCTCAAGTGTATCTGTGGGCGTGTGCCCACGCCCCAAAAATCGCACGGGTACACGCTCTTTTTGAAAGCGAGGCGAAACGCTCAATTCAAAGTCGCCACTTGGGTTTAAAGGTTCGCCACCTAAGGAACCGAACTTGAAACGTTTGCTACGTTGTTTGATTTGAAAAAAGGCTTGTAGACTGGTCCATCATCACCTTAATATCTAAGATTCGGGAGTCAGGTTACGAGAGGGGAAGGGTTTTAAGGCACCCCTCTCTCCCAATCCGGAGATCGGTCTCTACTCGAGCATTTGTAAAACGTTTGAGATTCTTTCTCATTAATCAATTTTAGCCAGTTAGGGCAAGGGAACAGTTTAAGGGGATTAAAACTGTAACAGGTTCATAAGGTGTGAAAGAATGGCATGCTAGTTTTATTGAAACAATTAGTGTAGGATGAAAATAGACTCTTGTGGGCATTTTAAACAAATTGGAAAGCACCGTTTTGGAGTGTCATGCATAGGAAGAAACCAGCATGCACTGATCAACTCACTGCATGCAGATCTGACCTGCGCGCGCTACACCACTACCCGCGCACGCCAGTAAGTTCAAACCCACAGCTCTTATTTCTAACCTTTTGGGCTCTGGAAATGACCAGTGCACACCCAGGATAAGTCACGCAGTTTATAGGCAGTTATAATACAGTTATAGGCAGTTTGAATGGGCTTAGAGGCCACCAGAAGAATAAGCACCCCATAAATAGTGTGGCAAAAGCCATCACTGCTCTATAAGCCATCGCTGCTATGAGTTTGGGTGGCACAAGCCATTGCTGCTTTGGTATTTGGGTGGCATAAGCCATCGCTGCTTTGAGTTTGGGTGGCACAAGCCATCACTGCTTTGAGTTTGGGTAGCACAAGCCATCATTGCTTTGGATTGAACTGAGGAGGAGATGGACCGATCGTCGTTGTTCGAATAGGTCAAGACGGACGAACCATCATTGTAGATTGAATACTCTGAGTTATGTCAACCTAAGGTGGTGCAAACCTTTTGAAATAACCAGGATGGTAACAAAATGGACCGTAGCTGGGGAGGAATTTTGACGGCAAACTGCTAATTGGGCCTTAGGCCTAAAATGAGCTGCGCACGCTAGTCCATGTCATGGGCCTAAGTTCAAACTCGGCCTAGGCCTGGCCTAAACCCCATTCTTCTCCTTTTGATTCCTGGAACGACAGGGGAACTGTCATTCGACAGTTTTTCAAAATCTCTCTTTTTCTCTCTCTCTCTCTCTCTCGCGACTAACTCTCTCTCCTTCCTCTCTGCACTCTTCCCTCTTCTCTAAAATCAACTCAACCCACATGCATGCACATGGCAGATTCAAGCGGTAGTGATGGTAATGGCGGGAATAGAGGTGGTGATCGGATTAGAGATGAGGGCACGACCGTGGGGTCCAAATCAACGATTAGACGATAGAAGAGGCGACGACGATGACAAGGGTACATGATGATGGCGGCATCGAGCAGGGCTGCACTGTAGAGGCTGGTGTTGTCAGAGATCCACGCGCACCGATGAGCGGCAAGCGCGAGTTAATCGGGCTTGAGGCCTTAGGCCCACATGTCATCCATTAGACCCGGGCACTGCGGTGGAGGGGGTTGTGATCACTGGAGATGGTTTAGGCGGCGCCTCTAGCAGTGGCAGTGGTGGTGAGTTTTGAAACGAGCCTTCGCCAAAAGACCCGGCGAGAGGTAAAGGTTTGGTGGTTAAGGAGGAGACTGCCGGAGAGGTGCTGGTTGAGCGGGTTGAGTTTTGACCAATTGTGGAGTCCTCGGGGCACAGGCCCATTACACAGGGTGACTTTGCATAGTTCGTCGACGAGGCGGTGCTTGCACAATTGCTCCAGGATAACCCGTCGGTAGTTGAGGCGGTTTTGACTGCCCGAGAGGAAAGGTAGAGGGCAATAGAAAGGGCCCGTGAAAAGGAGAGGTTGAGGGCCGAGGCCGAGAGAGTGAGGGCCGATGAGGAGGATCTTGAGAGGGAGGCCGATGAGGCGGAGAGGGCATAGTTTGACGCGGCATGGGCGCGGGAGACGGCCGTGGCATTGGCTAAGGCAAGGGCATAAGAGGAGCGCGCAGAGTTTGTAGCAGAGACTTATGCACCACCAGACCCACACGTGTTTGTTCCATCGGGTTTTATGTACTGCACGCCGTAGCGGGATGACTCCTACTCCGAGCTAGTGCTGAGGGACCCTACGGTGCACCTTTCGTCGACTTGGACAGAGGTATAATTTCAATACTTGGTTTAGCTTCCATTTGAACTGCTGCATTTGAGTAGACTTAAGTTGAATTGGCCAGACTTGTATCGTATGACACTTGAACCATTAAACAACTTAAACTTGAACTCGACCTAATACTTAGAACTTGAACCAACATAATATGTCTTAAAATGACTTAGAATGCTTCAACATAGGATTTTGAACTTGAATCGACTGACTTGAACTTAGAACCCACTTCCATTGATTGTATTGACTATTTGAACTTGAATTGCCTATGTACTAATGTATCCCCTTTTGATTGTTGTTGTCTTGAGCAAAGGAGGAGAGCAGACATGCGTGGGCATGGAGGAGTGGCAAACTTGCTTGCACTATACAGAGGGCTACCCGAGCGGGTCAGGTTGTTGGTCGACGAGGCTGGGTTTGGTCAGTTTATCTAGACACTTATAGACACCCCCCAAATGGGGCATCGCCATACAGATTGATCACGCTTGTTTGGTTCCACTTCATAAAACAAGATTGTGGATATTCCCATGGCTAGAAATATCGCCACACGATAACAGTTATCATCAAAATAGAGTCGCCACCTAGTTTATTAAACCTAGGAAAAATAGACAGAGATTCCGGGTACGGGAGCCAAGAGTACAATAAAGGGAAGGTGTTAGGCACCCTTCTTTGTCCAGTCGTGAGACTGGCCCATAATCGTTTGACATACAATGTATATTTGCTCTATTTAATTCTAACACATAATCTGGTTTTTAGCCTTTAACAGTTGATAAGGTGAGCCAGTATGATATTTGAAAGCATGTATCAAAATAAGCAAAAAACAAATATGTCCCAGCAAATAGATCCCTCGGTTGGTGAATTCATGTCACGGCCGAGGAATCCCACTGGATCGATGTATTAGCCGAAGGATTGATTTCCCAGCTGATGTTCTTCCTCACACCAGAATAAAGAGTTAAGCAGGAATTAAAACACTACGACCAAAGTATAAAAACAAAAGATGTGTAGACACCTCCCTGAAGCGGGGCATCGCTATACAGATTGATCGTTGCTGATTGTTGGTTGTTTGCTTCGTAAACCAAAATCGCGGACATTCCCATGGCTTGGAACATCGCCACGCGATAATAGTTATCATAAAAATAGAGTCGCCACCTAGTTTAAGAAAACTAGGAAAAACAGATAGAGATTCTGGGCTCGGGAGCCAAAGGTACAATGATGGGAAGGTGTTAGGCAGCACCCCTCTCTGCCCAGTCATGGTACTGGCCCATAGTTGCTTGACATAAGATTAAGACATGATCTATGTAATTCTAGCACATAAACTGATTAATTAAGCCTTTAAACAGTTAATAAGGTGTGCCGAGACGATAAGTAAACATGCATCAGAAAGCAGAATAAAACATGTCCTAGGGAGATGGATCTCGCGATCGGTGAATGGATGTCACGGCCGAGAGATCCTTCTGGTTTGATGTACCGATCGATGGATCAAAGACCCAGCCGATGTTCTTCATCACACCAGACTATATGACTAACAGGCAATCAGAAAACTATGATTGAGCATAAAAATAGAAATTAAATCGAACCAGAGGCCCCTGGGCCTCACCACCTTGATCCTTCAGTAGCTTGATTGCTTCAAATTGAATGGGATCGACTGATTGCTTCTTGAGAACCCTAGGGCTAGGGTTTGGAACTTCGAGGTTTGATTGTCGGATTTGTGGCTGCCTTCGGGAGATTGGGGCTTTTGTAGAGGGGATGTGAGAGTGTATTTCTGCAGAATTTTGTGGTTGATGAGAGTATGTTGGTCTCTTAATTTCGGAGCCGAAGGCCCATTTATATAGGCGTAAGGATGACACAACTCAACCAATCAAAACACACGGTTGGAATTGGAGTTATAGAGTGATACAAACTCTTCATGGTGATCCCTAAATGTGGCCCGAACGCATCAGAAAAAGGCTGCTAGGGTTTTGCGAATGGATCAAATGATCAACAGAAAGTTCCAGAATCTGGAAAACAGACGATCTGGCGGCCGAGAAAAGGATGTGGCGGCTGAAGAATTGATGTTGTGGCTGAGGAATGGACCTGGCGGCCAGCTAATTGATCTCTTAGGGAGATTTTCAAGCAACAGGCTTCACGGGTGAAGAATTAAAGTTGGGGCCGCGTGATCAATGTCATGGCCGACAGATGGATTCTCTTAGGATTTTGTACTTCCGTCTGAAAGGCTATTTGGCTCGGGATTGGGTCCTCTAAGTGGCTAAAAGTTCTTTACCGAAAGTCCTAAGGTTCATAAGAAGTCAATCAGCAATCACTGTATCCATATCATCGGGATGGTCCCCAAGGTGGGACTTGAAATAATCGTTAGGCCAAATTGGGGTGTCTACAAGATGAATCAAACCATAGGCCCCTGGGCCTCACCACTTTGATCCCTAAGTGCTTGATTGCTTCGGATTGAGGGTGATTGACTGATCTTCTTCTCGAAACCTTAGGACTAAGGTTTGTACTTCGGGGTTTGATCGCTCGGGATGCAGCTGCTCACAAAGGCTTAGGGCTTTTGTAGAGAGGATATGAGAGATAATTTCTCAGAGCTTGGAGCTATGAGATGGAAGAATTGAATGTTAATTTCGAAACTCTAAGGCCTCTTTATATAGGCAATTGGTGACTCACTTCGGCCAATCAATGGCGTGAATCAATAAGGTAGTCTGGGGTAACAAAATTTCTGCTCAAATATGCTTTCGTAGCCCTAAAGAATCGAAAAAAGGCTGTTAAGGTTTTGGTGCGTCAATCAAATGAATGACAGAACATTCCAGAATTCTGGAGAAAGGCGATCTGGTGACCGAGGAATAGATCTGGCGGCCGAGGAATGGATTTGGTGGCTGAAGAATAGATCTGGCGGCCGATGATTGGATCTGATGGCCAAAGAATGGATCTGATGGCTGAGGAATGGATCTGGTGGCTGAGGAATGAATCCTAACCAAGTGGTTTTTCAAAATCGAGGACGAGTCTTAAGACTCAAAGTGGGTGCATGGGGACATGGAAAAATTTTCCTCTTATTTTTATGCTCTAACTTTTGCCTAGACCGCTCTTGAGGGTTTTCAATCTAGCGAGCTCATTTTTCTCCCTTCTATCTTCAACAACATATTTCTCCTATGAGTGGCTCCATGAGAGTACACAAATGTTTTCAACTTCCCCTCAACTCAACATGAATGACATGGGTTCTAACTTATTCTTTGCATTTGACAACTTGAGTGATTTATGATGTATTTCAAGCGATATCATGAGATTACTTTGAAACCCTTAAGGATTGTTTCAACACTTTAATGTTACCATGAGCATTCTATGGCAGCAAATTAGCACAAGTGAAAACATTTTAAAACATGTGGCCGACCCTAAGGTGCGTACGTATCTCGAGGGAGAATCAGGCCACTCGTAGTTCATGTCTGAGGAGAATCATATTTCATGTTGAGTGCAAAGAGTTGGTAAAAAACCATGATGAACAAAATGACTTTAATTCAAGAGAGAATAAATTCAAGACTCAAATTTCCAAAGTAGAACAAACTTGAGACTCAAACCCTAAAAGAAGCAAATAAGGGCCAAAAGAAAGGCCCAAAGATTAGCTAATTGAGACTCATAAAAAATTGACTCAAAACACATGACATAATTTGGCCGCTGCTTCTCAATCATCTAGCTTGGTTGGATCAACTTTCCCTTGATCAATGAGATCCTAGACTGCATTCTTAAGAGCCCCCACATTGTTCAATGGGATGACTAATCATTTGGTGATATTTGCAATACTCCCCACTCTTCTATGTAAGATTACTAGGAAATTTTGGTTGCAACGGTTTCAGATCACTTGTTACTTCTAAGATGTGGAACACATCTTCTAACTTCATTCCAAGAGGAACAAATTCCCTCTTATGCTTGTGATGAGATCTCACCATATTAATACCATTATCATTGTTGATATTTGTGCTTGTCTTTACCTTGTGACTAACTTCTCCATTGTCAAGTAGTCCTGGATAAAGCCATCTTCAATTTGCAATCCATTAGCATAGAGGCACTTAAAAGTAGAAATTGATTGGGAATACATGTACCTCAGGAACTGTGGCTGTAAATTTCTTACCGCCATTCTGACTTGGTCTTCTTCTGAGGGAAGTGTTTTCATTTGTGTGGCTTTCTTTCTCCACCTAGTAAGAAAATTGGCAAAGCTCTCATTTGGCTTTTGTTTGAGCATCTCCAAATCTCGAGTGGTTATCTCAATCTGGACATTGTAGGCATATTGATTGAAGAAAGCATTGGCAATTTCTTGCCAACCCCTTGTACTTGGTGAAGTCCAGAGTGAGAAACCAGTTGAGAGCACTGCCTGTGAGAGTACTTTGAAAAAGTTGGGCAATGAGTTCATCATTCAAGCCCATAGGTTCAGGGTGTTGATGATATGGCGGACATGGCTGGTGCGATTGCCGGTGCCATTAAACTTCTCAATATCGGGCATCTTGAACTTCTCTGGCAGTTTGGCATTTGGGAAAAGGCAGAGTCCATCAAAATCAAGGATTTGATCTCCTTTTGAGTGAGCCAAGGTAGCTTTGATGTACTTGACTTGTTGGGCTAGCTCATGGTCTTCCATTATGATTACAACGCTGTCAACTTCTAGAGGAAAGGGCTTCTAAGAGATTGGCGGCCACAACTGTCATAGTTAAGTCCAAAAGCAAATCTAAAAGAAGCAAAAGCTCAATTACGTTTATGTTGAGACATCCCAAATCAAGTGATTGTTCAGTGCACCAACGCCTATTACCCCGTATAATCCAAGTTGCCCTTAATATGATGACCCATTTACCATGCGGGCAACCAAGTGGTTGAACAACGTACTAGTACTATGAAGTGATGTGATCAGGTAGTAATGCAATGCAGCAAGCAATCATGCGACAATTATGCAATCAAGTGATCATTTATACAATGTACCATGCAAGATAAAAGATTGATGAAACACCAACATTTTCTTTTTTCTTTTTAAGATCCTAGAAAAAAACAAAGAAAGAAAGAAATTTATGAAAACCTAAAGAATAAGGAATTTTTTTTTCTTTTGAAAAGATCCTAGCAAAGATTGAAAGAGAAAGAAATAAAAAAAAGATTCTTTTTTTTTTCGTTGAAAGGATCCTAGCAAGAAAGAAAGAAATAAAACCTAGAGAAAAAAGTAGACTTTTGTTTTTTTTTTTTTGGAACTCCTAACAGTATAAGACTATGGTAACCTTTCACAAGTCAAAACTTATCTCAAAGAGAGACAGAGTTATGCAAGGACTAATCTTTATCTCAAGAGAGATAGACTTCATCTCAAACTCTTGATAAAATGAGCATGAATTCATCTTGTACAACAATTAAAACTCTAGAGAGTAATAATCATTTAATCAAACAAGAGTTTGAGGTATAATGCAACACATAGTCCTAACGTGCTTGGGATTTCCTGTCCTAGTTTGGAAAGCGTTCCATGGTTTTCTACAATATGCAAGGTTTCGGGTAGTCTTAAAGGATGCTCCATTAAGAGTTTACTGGAACCCCTAACATAGCCCGTGACATGCCAGGATATTAGGTAAACTCAACGTGGGTTACATGTTCGATGCAGATGAAAAAGAATTAAATAAAGAAAATATTAATTCCATGTTGAACTTTCTGGTTATGGCTCTCAAGTCCCCAGCAGATTCGCCAAAAACTATAGATACCTCCCAAACGGGGCATTGCTATACAGATTGATCACGCTTGTTTGGTTCCACTTCATAAACCAAGATCGTGGATATTCCCATAGTTAGGAACATTGCCACACGATAACGGTTATCATCCAAATAGAGTCCCCGCCAAGTTTATTAAAACTAGGAAAAATAGATAGAGATTCCAGGTACGGGTGCCAAGAGTACAATAAAGGGAAGGTGTTAGGCACCCCTCTTTGCCCAGTCGTGAGACTGGCCCATAATCATGACATACAAAGTATATTTGCTTTATTTAATTCTAACACATAATTTGGTTTTTAGCCTTTAACAGTTGATAAGGTGAGCTCGTCCGATAATTGAAAGCACGCATCAGAATAAGCAAAAAACAAATATGTCCCAGCAAATAGATCCCTCGGTCGGTGAATTGATGTCACGGCCGAGGAATCCCATTGGATTGATGTATCAACCGAAGGATTGATTTCCCAGCCGATGTTCTTCCTCACACCAGAACAAAGAGTTAATAAGGAATTAAAACACTACGATTAAAGTATAAAAATAGAAGATGAATCATACCATAGGCCCCTAGGCCTTACCACTTTGATTTCTTAGTGCTTGATTGCTTCGGATTGAGGGTGATTGACTGATCTTCTTCTCGAAACCCTAGGATTAGGGTTTGTACTTCGGGGTTTGATTACTCGGGATGCAGCTGCTCACAAAGGTTTAGGGCTTTTGTAAAGAGGATATGAGACATAATTTTTTCAGAGCTTGGAGCTATGAGATGGAGGAATTGAATGTTAATTTCAGAACCCTAAGGCCTCTTTATATAGGTAATTGGTGACCCACTCCGGCCAATCAAATGGCATGAATCAATAAGGTAGTTTAGGGTAACAAGATCTCTGCTCGAATCTGCTTTCGTAGCCCTAAAGAATTGAAAAAAGGTAGCTGGGTTTTGGTGTGTCGATCAAACGAACGACAGAACATTCCAGAATTCTAGAAAAAGACAATCTAGCAGCCGAGGAATAGATCTGGCTGCCGAGGAATGGATCTGGTGGCCGAAGAATGGATCTAGCAACCGAGGAATGGATTTGGTGGCCGAAGAATGGATCTGATGGCCGAGGAATGGATCTGGTGGCCGAAGAATGGATCTGGTGGCAGAGGAATCAATCTTACGGCTGATAGATGTATTTTCCTAGAATGCTGTATTTCAGTCTGAAAGTCTATTTGGCTCTGAATTGGGTCCTCTAAGTACTCACCAAAAGTCCTAAGGTTCATGAGAACTCAACCAGCAATCACTATATCAATTCATCATTGGGATTGAAAAATTAGGGTTTCCTAACAATCCTTGAAAAACCCTAAAAGTATGGATGCGAATCACTAAGTTAATCAACCAGCAAAAATTACGCAAGCAATCAATCACATAATGCAGAGATATACGTGGAAAACCCCTGAATGGGTAAAAACCACGGGAAGGAATCAAATCACTATAATCATTGTGCAGTTACAGATATACCTATCCAAACGATGTAAATCCTCACAACGTTCTAAGTACTACCTGCCGAGTCACACGTACACAGCACCCAGTGATCTTGATCGCCAACGGCCTTGAGTCCACAAGCCCTTCAATAGACTAAGAGAAATCCCTTCACAAAAAAATAACTCTCGAAAGAACCAGTTGCATCAAATCCCTCTGCTGCTGCACCCTTACACCTCGAGTATCACTGTACGTCAATATGTAGAATATAGGGCTTGACTTTTCCTTGCCATTCTAACATCTCTTTATAAGGCTGTGTGGTACCCACAATAGGAAGAAAAGATCTGTCCATATATTGACCTTTTTCACGTTCCTTTTTATTTAGAAGGCAGAAGGCCCCGATTGATAATACAATTGATCGGTTCATCGATCCGTTTTTGCCAAAATCCGTCTCGCAATAGTCGACCTCTTTTTCTATTCAAAACGCTCACTCTCAATTACAAATAATTCCTTCCACTCTAGTCCTATACAGACTCACTAACCTATCAAAAATAATAAAATTACAACTCGACATAAAATATGTGTTTTGTCATATGAAATTGCCAATACAATTAAGACTACAGAATTTGGTCCTAACAGGGATGGTCCCCAAGGTGGGACTTGAAATAATTGTTAGGCTAAATTGGGGTGTTTACAACACTGACACCTGCAAAGAACGACCAAGCCGTCTTGGTTGCTCTTGTGGAGAGGTGGCACGACACGACTAACACCTTCCACTTTCCAGTGGGGGAGATGACTATGACCCCGTTAGACTTTGCGGCCATCACAGGCTTGGGAATTGGAGGCGATCCTATCCCGTTTGACACAGGGATTCATAGGGATGAGGTGGCTCTGAGGTGGTTCTTGGGGAGGGTGTCCGATCGAGATGAGAAGATGGTGAAATACACTCAATTTGAGCAGTACTTGAAGAAGATCCCAACCACCGAACAGGATTAGGAGCAGATGGCGAGGGCTTACTTGTTGTACCTGTTTGGTGCTTCCTTGTACCTAAACAGGCGTAGCAGGGTGCACTTGTCTTACTTGCTGACCTTTTGGGACCTTAGCACGGCCTCACGGTTTGACTGGGGATGAGCACCTTTGGGCGAGTGCGACGGTTTCCTGGGGGACTTCATGAGGACCAAGAAAGCAGTTGGTGGCTACTGGAGGGTGTGGGAGGTATGATTTAAAACTTTACACTGTTCAATTTTCAATATGCACTTGTACCTTTGATTTGTATAGCTTTGCCTTGTATAGAATGTATATGATGCTTTGCCTGTTTGAAACCTTGCAGTTGTGGGCCTACGAGGTGTTGAAGATGTACCTGCCAGAGAACAAGTGCCCAGACTTAAGGACTCTCCCCCGTGCATTGATCTAGGGTCCTTTGCATAGAAGGCAGAAGAAGTCGAAGGGGAGCTTCCAAGCTTTTAGATTCTACCTCGACAAGCTTTCGAGCACTCAGGTAAACCAAAATTCCGTTGGTAGATTTCACCTTGAATTGCTTTAATGATGTCATTGATATCCTTTGCCTTGGATTTTTGATTGTGTTGCAGATGGAGTGGAACCCGTGCGGCAGAGCGGTGCCAGAGCCAGAGTACGTGGCGAGGAACAGAATGGTGACAGTGAGCCGAGTGCTACTAGAGTTGGCCTTCAGTTGGCAGTGGTACTTAGGCGACCGTGTGATGCGACAGTCACTTGGTTTGGTCAAGTTCTAGGTCCCAGCGCCACTTCCGCCCCGTGCTTCACATACCGACATGTACACACTTGTCGAGCTGCAGAGGTTCACGACACCAGCGACTTACCTCTTGACTTTCCTGAGACCAGGGCGTGATTACGCCATTTACCAGAGATAGCACTTGGCGTGACCACTGGGGTTGCTAAACTATGGAGATGCCTTGGGCCAAGCCTTCGCGGCTGGAGAGAAAAGGCATGAGGTGGAGGATAGGCAGAGAGGAGAGCCTGTTCACCCTAGGCAGAGGAGAGGAGGTGCGATGAGAGGAGGACTCTCTCAACTTTCTTGGACAGTGGACGTGAGCAACCCCCAAGGAAAGCGTGCCACTATTTGGCTTACCCCGTCCAGAACAGAACCTGAGCCAATAACTGGCCCGGTAAGATGTAGTTTCTACTTGTAACAATCAATTCCTTTGCACTTGTACTTGAACTGTATTTCTGATTCCCCAAACGTATTTCAGGTACTAGTGGAATGGGCAATGGAGACTGTACACCTGATGCTTGCACTAGAGAACGAGATAAGGAAGGTGGCGAGTGGTAACCAGTTGCAGTTGTAGTACCCCAAAGCAGAAGCTCCACCTCGTGTACCAGACTTGATGAGGCCTTAGGTATAATCCTAGAAACTTGTTCAATTCTTGCTTTCGATACTAGATAGAACTGCTTTTGATACACGATATGCTTGATAGACTTGCTCGACACCTTGATAGAAAGTTCCTACTTTCAACATTTGAAATATATAATATGCACAATGTATACTAAACGATTGAATAAATTGACAATGTAGGGACAAGGTAGTGCGCTCTTAGGAGGAAGACTACACGACTATCGACACGAGCACTGCCTCAGACGATTGTGAGAGCTATGACGAGCACCTCTGCCACTCCAGCCACAGCTCAAACACAGACGAGCACCACACGACCAGCAGCTGGAGTTGCGTAGAGGGCCACAGTGAGCATGGCTCACGTCCATGAGAGAGAGGAGACCTTCCAGAGGAAGCTAAACGAGAGGCCACGTTAGCCCCAGCCTGCTCAGAAAAAAGGAAAAGGACAGGGGCTCAAATCTTCGAGAGCTTGAGCGAGGAGGAGGAGGAGGGGGAGCACTCAAATAGCAACGGCTCTGATGACACCTCCGACGATCCTGGGTACAAGGTTGACCCGAAAGAGCCACACGACGAGGCCTAGGAGGAGGACGACGACGATGATGAGGAAGAGTTCGACAACTAAGGGCTACCACGGAGCCTCATTTACTTTACTGTCTTGATTCAGTCCTGCGTGCCCACGTAGATAGACTTTTGAGTGGGCCACCATGCCTTAGTTGACATTAGTAGGAGTAGCATTGGGCTTGCATGCCCCCTTTTGACTTTTGGGCGCATGTGTCCCATAGATATGCTTTTGCTTGGGCTGGCGTGCCTTGACGTACATGATATTCCACCGTTGTCTTATGGATTTTGTTAGTAGTATATAAAAGTTACAATTTCTGATTTATTAATTCTCTTCGGCGAAAATTAATAACAGAAAGTATAAACCAACCACTAATATCCAACTTGCATTGACGAATGATCTAAGTTGACAAGTAGACGCGCGTATGTACAAATTTGCCTAGCTTGAATAAAGAAGGAAGAAGAGTCCCAAGACACAACGCGAACTCTTAGACACATGGAAAATAATGAAATTTTGGGCATTAACGGGCCAAAACTCGAATTTCCCTAGACAAGTGAAACCGACACTTGTGTAAGGTCAAAAACATTTACAATGACCTGTACGAATCGACAAAACTGAGAAAAGCATCCCGAAATGAGCAATAGACCGAAAAACTTGACAAATGTCGCAATAACGGACATAAGATGCAAAAGATGACTTGTATAAGGCTTGGATTGAAACTGACACTCCCGCGCAGTTACATTAGGTCCACATGAGCTGTATGGTATGACAAAACCTGGCAAAAGTCCCTAGAACGGATTTCAGGCCGTCAAAGTCTTGATTTGAACTTGAAATGGGCCGTCGGGGTCCAAAATCTTTGTTAAGCGCAATATTCCGGATCCCGCTCTTCGACAGAGTCACATATAGCCATAGTGACTTGCTGGAGTTGATAGATGTGCAAAAACAAGCCTGTAAATGAAAATGACCACTTGGAGGTAGTAGCAATTTGCTACTTTCTGCTGCTAGAATTGGACACGAGCACGTAGATCTGGTACTCGCGTGCGACACAGCGGATACGCGCACGATAGTCGCGGACCAGCATGTGTAGATGCAATTCTGCTACAGGTCCCCTTGTTGGTCAAGTCTTCCCTTTTTTGAAGGGAGAAGGCCTTGTGGTTGCAAAGAGAAATCACAGCAAGACAAAACATCGACTGATTTCACAACGGACATCATTGAACTTAGAATAAACTGTGAGTGTAACGCCCCGAATTTTGGGTACGTTAAATAAACATTTTTATTGAATAAACTTAAAGAGAGTCTAGCTCATTATTACAACATAATTCTCACAAGAATACTTTTATTCAACAAAGGAGGGGATAAACTAAGGTTAACTACTGCTCCGCCTCTTCTTCCATCCTTGCAAGCTCCTCGGCTCCGAAGGCCTCCAAAGTGTACTGTTCATGCTGCTCATCTATAAAGTCTGACACATTATACTAGCGTCGCCCCCAGTATAATATGTCAGGGTCACCACAAAGGTAACACCGTGAGCTACAAAAGCTCAATAGAATAATCCAACCCGCTAACCCATAACTTACAACAAAGAGTCATATAAATAATTACACATACTCATTTAACAACATAATTAACAATGATACATCCGCATTCACTATCTTGCTTACGTTGGTGTCATGCCTTTCTTGGTTTCTCCTACGCGACTCATCGTATTGTGTCCCCATTTCATTTTAAGAAAATCATTTGTCATTCAACGGGCTACCAAGTCCGGCCACGTTACAAAATCTTGCATTGGCTCCTCTCCGCGGATAACCAAGCCCAATTACCAATGAAGCTACCACGTCCGGCTCCAATGGCAATCTACACAATGGGCTACCAAGTCCGGCCTCATTGTGGTTTTCGCAAGTCCACACAAAGGGCTACCAAGTCCGGCCACCTTGCGGGTTTTCACAACTCACATAAGGCTACCAAGTCCGGCCATTATGTAGTCTCAAAAATCCTTTTTATCCATATCAACCACTCCTTAAGTGTCATGTTTCTACTTTCCGGTTTTCGTGTCTCGTAATCATGCATAGACTCCGCGGCGGGACGAATCACTTTTAAAGTAATCTTGAAACTAAACTAGCAAGATCATCCAACTCTATATTACCTAATCGTACTCAAATTATTACTTAAAGCCACTTATGTTTTATCAGCAACAAGTAATGCAACAAATATACATACATGTTCATAATCATCCTCAAGACAATAATATATTACGAAAATCCGTTCTTTCTTCCTTTGTGGGAATTTCAAAACAACATATGATTATTGACGTAGAAATTTATTATTTGGCATGCTCATTCTTCTTTAGTACTTTAGTAAACAAGTTTTGTTAACTAGCTTTGATACCTTAACCGTTTAACTCATGGTTGTATACTTAAGGTAAGTATAATCCAAGCAAGTACATAGCATGTCCATAATCATTACTTAAAGCATAACGCCACATGTGCGGACGCCCTTGGGGTGGTAATCCACCATATGCTTTGTTATAATACCACAAGCAATGGAATATAGCTTATAGTTAAGTTAAAAGATCAACATGCGATTACTTCTACACGAAGTTATATCTTAAGTTGATTCTAATCATGCTTAATCATCCAATAGCAATATTAAGTTCACATGCATCCAACGTTTTAAGAAAATAAACTAACATTATCATGCTTTCATTATAACGACTTAGCTAGGTTAAAACTAAGACAAGGAGTAGTGTCTAACATATATTTAGGATTATGGGTAGATTACACTACCTTTCTTCTTAGCGGTAGAAAAGGACTACGAACAGATCGACGGAAAGAAAGTTGGCAGACGGACGGAGTAACGGTTTACGATGGACTTCCGGTAGCTTCGAAAGAGAAAGGTTTCTCTCGAAACTAAATCTTGACTATACTACTAAACTCTTATGGATCGAAGGGTGGTGGAGTGGTGGTTTAGTGGCGGCTTAGGATGAGTTTCTTGAAGAACAAGGGAAGAACTTCAAGAACACTCAAGAACAAAGCAAGAACAAGCAAGAACACTAAGCTTTCTAGAGAGAGAAGTTGAATGGTGAAGGTGTGAGTTGAAAGGCATGGAATGGATGCTATTTATAGGCAAAATGGAGCTTCCCCCCTCACTCCACTTGGCCGGCCATTACTCTCTCTCTCTCCCCCATAAATTTGCTCCATGGACTAGTCTTATCAAGCAATAGTACTCCATCCAAGTGTATCTAGGTCAAATAGTGTCAAGTACAACCCACATGTCTAAATTCAACCAACATACACCTCACTCTCCCTCTCTCCCTATTCGGCCTTTCTCTCTCCCTCCTCTCCCATGGATTTGTCTCATAGTCTAGTCTTGTCAAGTAATAGTACTCCATCCAAGTGTATCTAGGTCAAATAGTGTCAAGTACAACCCACATGTCTAAATTCAACCAACATACACCTCACTCTCCCTCTCTCTCTATTCGGCCTTTCTCTCTCCCTCCTCTCCCATGGATTTGTCTCATAGTCTAGTCTTGTCAAGTAATAGTACTCCATCCAATGCAACTTGGTCAAATAGTGTCATAGTACTACAACTTGCCAAGGTACAACACACATACACTTCACCTTTCCCTCTCCCCTCATTCGGCCATGTCTCTCTCTCTCTTCCCCATGGATTTGTTCCATGGTCTTGTCTTGTCAAGCCAAAGTACAACACAAGTGCAACTTGGTCAAATAGTATCAAAGTACAATGCACATGTCCAAGTACAACACACATGCACTCACTTTCCCTCTCCCCTCATTCGGCCCTCTCTCTCTCTCTTGGTCAAAGTACTATCATGTATATATATATATATATGTGTATATCTATATGTACATTTATGGAAAGAACAAGGAAGGTAAGGACAAAACTACAACCAAGTGTATCTAGGTCAAATAGTGTCAAAGTACAACACACATGTCAAAATACAACTCACATACACTCACCCTTCCTCTCTCCCAACCGGCCTCTCTCCTTTCCCATGGATTTATTCCATGGACTTGTCAAATCAAGTCCATAATCATGGCAAGCAACCTAAGTCTAGTCACATCAAGTCCTTTCTTTTTCAAATCCAATCTAGGTAATGATAAGGGTCCAAACAATGATGAAAGTGGTCATGGTGTAGTCTTGTCCTAGAATGGTTCTACTTGGGAGAAAGACTAGAATCATTGGCTAGGTTTTGACTAAAAATGGGTTGGCATGTAACAAATAGGCTTAAGGCTATTAGGTGGCTTGGACAAGTGGCCAAAGATACATACACACACCTCACTCTCTCTCTCCTCACATTCGGCCTCCCTCTCCTCTCTTTCTAGCCGATTCTCTCTCTTGGTCAAGTACCTATATGTATGTATATATATATATATATATGTGTGTGTGTGTGTGTGTGTGTACATTTGTGGAAGAACAAGGAGGATAAGGACAAGGCTACTTAAATGCACACATGGTTAATGATTATTCTTTTTTTGTAGGAGAAAGTACTATCATATCTTTCACCAAGAATCCCATGGGAATATTGGACAATGCTATTATCCAAGGGATAATGATTCCCCTAATGGTTATTGTCCAAGGGTCTAACAATTATCCTAGCATGTAATAATCAATGGTCCAAAGAAGAAATGATGAAGGAACACATGACTTGTCTTGTCATCCTATTTGGCAAATCCTAACATCTATTATCCAATGGGTAAAGTTTTCCCTAGCGGTTATTAACCAATGGTCCAAGGAAAGTCATCATGGAGTACACTATTTGCTTTTGATTAGACTATTCCAACTACTAGTCAAACTTGGTCTTCTCCCTACCAACTATTGTCCAATGGTCAAAAGATCTTTCTAGCATGTAATAACCAATGGGTAAAGACTAGTCATCATGAAGTATACTATTTGCTTTTGACTAGACTATTTCAACTACTAGTCAAACTTGGTCTTCTCCCTAACAACTATTGTCCAATGGTCAAAGGTCTTCCTAGCATGTAATAACCAATGGATAAAGATTTTCCTAGAACTTATCATCCAATGGATAAAGATCACCCTAGCATCTATCGTCCAATGGATAAAGATTACCCTAGCCTTTATCGTCCAATGGATAAAGACAAAGAGGGTAAAATGGTCCATTTAGGGTTAGAGAGAAGTGATTAGGCTAATTGGGCATTAGGTTTTTCTAACTAATTGGTTAAAGACTAACGATATTTAATCTCGGCTTTTATTGCTCGAGTGGTAATTTAGGAACTCGCCTAATAACGGAATTTTAAAGTCCGACTGTGCCAAACGCCAAGGCAAGGCGTGAGCGTGGCCAAGGCAGCCTGGTGGCAAAGCGGTGGCGAAGCGGTGGCCAAAACAGCCCGGTGGCCAAACATTGGCCAAGGCCAGAGCTGCCAGCGACTAAGCGGTGGCCAAGGCGACCGAAAGTGGTGGCCAGCGGTACAAAACGGCTCAACAAAGGGCCAAGGCAGCCAGAGCTGCTGGCAAAGCGGTGGCTAGAGCAGCCCAGTAACGCCAAGGCAAAAGCAAGGCGCGGCCCGATGCCAAGGCAGAACCCGATGGCAACCAGGACAGAGCAACCCGACAGTGTCCCGACGCCTAGGCGAGGCAGACCCGACAGCGACCCGACGCCTGGGCGAGGCAGGCGCGACAGCGACCCGACGCCTGGGCGAGGCAGACCCGACGGTGACCCGACGCCTGGGCGAGGCAGACCCGACAACGACCCGACGCCTGGGCGAGGCAGGCGCGACAGCGAGCCGACGCCAAGGCAAGGCAGGCGCGACAGCTAGCCGACGCCGATGCGAGGCAGGCGCGACGGCGAGCCGACGCCGAGGCGAGGCAGGCGCGACGGCGAGCCGACGCCGAGGCGAGGCAGGCGCGACAGCGAGCCGACGCCAAGGCAAGGCAGGCGCGACAGCAAGCCGACGCCGAGGCGAGGCAGGCCTGACAGCGACGACGCCAAGGCGACCTAGCCAAGCCAAAGCAAGCAGTCAATCGGTCAAGGCAAAGACCAAAGTTTTCCTACTAACCACTCCGGCATCGATGCATCACTAAGCCAAACGGTAGTTAGGGTTTGCTAACTAATCGGTTAAAAGCTAACTATGCTTGCTAAGTAGGATTTCCAGCCGAGAAATATAATTTAAAGATATTATTTACTTAATTGAGGAAATATACGAGTACGTTTACAAGTATACTAGTCATGGGAGAAGGACTAAATTGTCCGGAGTAAAATGATTCAATTTTACAAGTTTTAAATCTAATTATGACGGATTATAAGAATTTAAAAGGAAATTTTAAAGAAATCCAAGTATTAAAATAAAATTCAAATTTTTAACGAAATTTTTATTTACCAAAAATCAGGGTCGTTACAGTGAGCCGTTAGGCTTCTCGAGCATTTTGTTCTATTTTTCATACTTTAAATGTTTTAAGGCTTTTGCTCAGCTTTGTAATTGAAGTAGTAGTTCGCAATAAAATCGAAAGACGAAAGGTTTTCCCCTTCTGATTCTTTGACGAAGCTTGTCTTGTTCTCGACCTCTTTCGATCTTTGATGGGTACCAAACGTCAACCATGGATCAAGTTGATAGATTGAGACCGAATCTCATAGGGAGATTGCCTACGTATCCCGTTTCAAGGATTCAGGTCAAAACGTGGTTCAGGCAAAGGTTCACTCGAGTATTTTACCTCACCTTTTACGCTCTAACTTTTGCCTAGTACCGCCTTCTTAGGTTTTCGATCTAGTGAGATTTTGACTATTGCCTATTTACTTTTGCCTAGACTGCCTTCATAGGTTTCTAGTCTAGCAGGCTGCTCTAATTTTTGCTTAGAACTGCCCACCCTTGGGATTTTTAGCCCAACGAGCTTCTCTTAGGAAAAAGTAGCATTTGAGTTGATCCAGGTTGATTAAGGTGGAGAATTCATTGCCGTCGAGGTCAATGATCTTGGCCATACCCCCAGACAAAATGGCTATGATAACCTAGAGCCCAGAGCGCTTTGGTTGAAACTTCCCGAGCTCTGAGCCATTTTTACACTTTCTAATTTGTGCTCGGTGGAACGCCGCTGCTGCTGCCTTGAACATTGTATGAGGCTCGGAGCCTTCTGAGCTTTTACTTTACATGATCTGGCATCCAGTAGCAAGGGGATCCGATGCTCCACTATCTCAGGATCAACGCCAGGCATGTCTTAATGAGGCCATGCAAAGACATCAATGAACTCCTTGAGCGAGTTTGACTGGGCGCGATGCTCCTTTCGGGATAGGGTTGAACCAATTTGAACCATCCAGGGTCTATCTCTTTCAAGTTTATTGAAACTACATCTTCTTTTAATAGCCTGAGCATGCCTTTCGTCCTCCTTTTCGGCGAGGGAACACATTTACTTGGGGATGTTCCCATCGAAATCTATCCTTTCATTGTCAGGATCGACAGAGTTTATATAAAAACCAGCGAAGTACTTTGAAGCAGGATAAGTCATTTCATAAAACCCCTTGGGGTTACCAAGTACAACAGACTCGAACTCGAAGTAAAAGCCACAATCTCCGACTCAGAGCTAGACTTAGACAACTCAAAAGACTCCGTATCAGACTTAGAAATGTCATCAATGCTAGTTAGACACGGTTTGAAAATGCAATTTTTATAGCTACCCTCGGCATCCACGATGAGAGAGTATCGGGCCTAAGCATCAGTACTTCAGCATCTTCAGCATCTTCGACCAACCCGCTTAGGAGAAATCTTTGAACAGCAAATCCAAGCTCCCTTGATTAAAAGTCTTCGGCCAGCCAGCTCTCTCCTTTGATGGATCAGCAGGCGATATGGACTCCCAAACCGTGATGCTACAGTCCTCCGAAATGGGCACGACAGGGTACAGGAGTTCAACCGAGGCAAAATTGAAAGTGGGCTTGTCCTCGTAAATATTTTCATCGATAGCATTTGAGAGAGCTCCCATTGTCAGAAGGTGGAACATTTCCTCAAGCGGGCGATGCTCATAGTGAATGGGCTCCCCCTCTTCATAACAACCCCAATATTGTTCTGCAACGTCATTATGAACCAAATCAGGGTTCAGTCCCAACGCTATCTGCCAAGCATCGGGTTACGGTTCCCACACATACTCCTCCTCTTCCTCTTCTGGTTCGACGAGTTTAGGTTGGTGGTAGAGCATGAACAAAGAGATGTCATCTAGAGGATCTGCCTGCGCCTCATTCCATTGATCCATCCAATGGCCAATCCATGCTTGATCAGCGTGAGGGTATTTGAGGAAACCCGTGTTGTATTGCTCAACTCGGAGAGCTCCTTCCATTCATCGGCTTTGTCCTCCATTCCCCAACCTACAACCATCATTTTGATGTCTGGTTCAGATGGGATAGTTACAACGGGTTTGGGTTGGCTTTCAAGGATGATATATGTTTGTAATTTATTTTAATCAACAGGTATCTGTAATCTTAACGTGGGGAGATTAATAAGTATTTAATATAATGGAGCTCGTAATATAATTGAGATAAGGACGGGAGTGCAGTTATAATTCTGTAGTGGGGTGAATTATAATTAGTGAAATAAGAAATAGAATCCTGGTGGGATTAGGGTTTCTTATTTACACTAGGAGCCCTGACTTATTACTCTTTAGGTCCCTATTGTAGCTCTATATATACACGTTATGCTCTCTAGGTCAGTTTACACGTTTCTATTATTCATAAAATAGAGGCAAATTTAGAGAGAGCAAATAGACCACGAAAGAGTCCACACTCGGTTTGTGTACTAAATGTGCAGGGAATACGATAGAAGATCGTAAGGTGCAGGAGAGCAGTATACGTGGCTTATAGCTAGACGTGCTATAACAAGTTCAACCAGCGTTCGTGTTCACAGGGAATTGAGGTAAAACCCTAATTCCGCCTTGTAGGGTTTTTGCGTTTTTCTTGTTGTCTAATCTGTACGCATCATTACTGGGTTCTGGGAATCGTTTCCCAACAGTGGTATCAAAGCAGGCTGTAATCACGCGTATGGATTAAACAGGCCATGTTGTCCGTGGGTTATAGAGGGTAGAACGTAGAATTGTACTAACCCTTGTTTTGCAGCGTTCTTACCCAGCTATTATGGTCACATCATGTTTTGTTGATTTTATGTGATTGGATTTCATGCTAATTTTTTCATGGTTATTGTTTTTTATTGGGTACCACGATCATTTTTCGTGGTTGTAATAATTAACGTAGCATGTGTTATTTATTGGGTGACACGATTATTTTTCGTGGTTGTAATAATTAACGTAGCATGTGAACTCCAATGGAGGCATAAGATCGATGCATGTATGTTTCTTCGATTGTAAAAGCATTCGATGGTTATTCAGAGATTGAAGATGGGAGATAAAGAAGATACAAGTTGTTTGGCTCGCAACAGGTTTTTTTTCCAGATTTATAGGGTTTGATTACAGGGCTAATTCAACCCAGTAAATGTTGGAATTAGAAAATTTGTTCTTCACGAAAGTTGTAGATAATTGAATTTCGAATCCAACCCGATTTGAATCACTTCAATCGGAGGTCGGCTGAGGAAGATATAGCCAACATACTGAAGTTTGTGCAGTTTACGCGGGAATATATCAAATCCGAATTTTCTTGCCTAAGCATGGTTGGATTTTGGTTTCCTTGATTGATTCAAGCTATCTAAGTCTTCCACACAAGTATTGCTAAAAGATTTCAAGTTTGGAAGGATTGCTTAAGGATTTCAAGTTTGGAAGGACTCCTTATTGCTTAAGAATTTCAAATTTGGAAGGATTCCTTGTTGCTCAAGGATTGCATCTTTGACCATAATAGCTGGATTCTTTATCTTGTGTTTCCTTATTATTTGTGTTTCCCTATTGTTTGCATATGTGATAGTGTTACCATATTGGGACAACATGGTAATATTTGGCTTTTGACCTAGATCACGTTTTTTGCAAACTCGTAAATTTGATAATCCTCAAATTTTTTTTTAAATAACTAAGTGGGAGAGGGAATTTATTTTGGATAAATCTCATGGTCTCCATTCCTAGTCTGTAGATGATATAATCAATTTTGTGTGTTGGTTTCAGAACCTTCCTCCCTATCGGACAAAATTAATATGGCATCATCGGTACAAACTTCCTAAAGGGATAGCTCTAAGATAATTGTTGTGTGGGTCACCTCACCATCTGAGGTGGTTCATAATGGAACAAGGGGTCATAGGGCTAGGTAATGGTATACACTTAGCTGTAAATAATAGTATACTCACCATCTGAGTCACTATTATTATTTATAGGACCGAAGCTATGTTGGCTATTTAAATTTGTTTGCCACGGTATAGTGTCTGGATAGTAAAATTAAAAGGTTGTGCCTATCTACACGAATGATGAAGAGTACACAACCTTCCCATCGAGGCATGCTCTTCACGATGTGTAGGGTTGCCAATGTTTTTCTTTTAACATGTGGTTGTGGGAACCAATATTAAAATGGAATTCAAGTTTTTATTGCCCTTCATAATTGCTGTTATGTGATTCTCAGATTCAAAAATGGGTTCTTTCAATCACTTGCAATTATTCTTAAAGCAAATAAACTTATGGGATCGAATTATATTGAATGGAAAAGTAATTTGGATATTGTGTTAAACTGCTGAAAGACACAAATTTGTGTTGTTTGAGGTGTGCCCTCCTAGACCTGATAAGAATGCCACAGAATAGGAAGCAAAATTTTATAAACATTGGTGAGTATCACCCATGTTGAATGGACCCGGATTAAGGATCATGTTTTGAAGATGATAGCTCTTCTTAATGAACTAGAGATTTTTGGAGCTAAATTTGATGGGAAAACCCAGATCGATTTCGTTCTTAACTCATTGCAATCTAAGAGTTTTAAGTAATTTCGCCTGAACTATTTTATGAACAAAATGCCTTTAATTTTGGCGAAACTTCTTAAGGAACTCCATACAGTTGAGGGTCTTGTGGGTGTGAAGAAAGCATCTGTATTACTGGCGGAAAATGATTCTACTTCTAAGTTGAAAAGTAAGAAGAAGTAGAACAAAATCTTAGAAGAAGGTTGTGGAGTCAGTTAGAGCGCTTCAAGGTGGAGTGAAAAAGCCTAAAGGCAAGTGTTTTCACTGCAAGCAGCAAGAACACTGGAAGAAGGAATGTCTATTCCATCTCAATAAAGTGTATAATCAAGTAGATCTTTTCGCTAGTCGTTGAGTCATGTTTAGTGGTGTTATCTAATAGTACCTGGTATGTAGATACGGGAGCCACTAATCATGTTTGCAATTGTTGCATGCGTTCCAGGAGACCAGAAGACTCAGTGATGGAGAGATTTATCTGCACATGGGTTATGCTACAAGAGTGGCAGCAGTTGTAGTAGGAAATGTTAGTTTAAATCTTAGTAACAACAGGAGTTTAATTTTGAGAGATTGTCTTTATGTTCTCACACTTAGGAGAAACTTGGTTTCAGTTTCTAAGTTGATTAAAGATGGATATTTGGTTTATTTTAGTAACTTTGTGGTTATTAAGTTAAATAAACGTTTTATCTATTCTGGTTCATTGGTGGATAATCTCTAGTTTATTAATCTTATATTTCCTACAGTGCAATTGCATGAATTGAATAACACTAATAATATGTCATGTAAGAGAAATGAGCTTTCTAAATTGAACCAAACGTATCTTTGGCACTTACGCCTTGGTCATATTAATCTGAATAGGATTTCTAGACTGGTCAGGGATGGACCTTTAGGTTCATTGGAAGTTGAGGAACTTCTAGTCGCTGAATCTTATTTAGAAGGTAGGATGACCAAGAGACTTTTTTATCAGCAAAAGGTTAAAGAGCCTAAGAGCCGTTGAAATTGGTTCATTTTGATTTGTGTGGCCCATGAATGTCCAAGCAAGAGGTGGTTTTGAGTATTTCATCAATTTGGTTGATAATTACTCAATGTTTGGATACATTTATTTGATGCATTGTAAATCGGAATGCATCGTAAATCCGAATGCTTTGAGAAATTCAGGGGGTATAGAGCGGAAACGGAGAAGCATCTGGGTAAATGTCTTAAGACACTGCGATCTGATCGTAGTGGCGAATACCTCTTGGGATAGTTTGGGAGTACTTGTTAGCTGAAGGGATTACATCCCAGTTATCAGTATCAGGTATCCACGTCAAAATGGTTTTGCAGAAAGAAGGAATATGACTCTTATAGATATGATGAGATCAATGATGAGTTATTCAGATTTACCAATTTCGTTTCGGGGACATGCACTAGAAAAAGCAGCGTATATTCTTAACTTGGTACCATCTAAGTTAGTACCATCTACACCCACAGATCTATGGACTGGGCGCAAACCTAGTTTGCAGAATGTTTGGGTTTGGGTTAGTCCAGCACTATGTGCTGAATGGGAACGCAGATAAATTGGAATCGAGGATAGAAGTTTGCTTGTTTGTGGGGTACCCTAGAGGAATGAAAGGTGGACTGTTTTATAGTCCTACGGATAAGAAGGTCATTGTTAGCACTAATGCCCAGTTCTTAGAAGAGGACTATGTAATAGACCACAAGCCCAGAAGCAAGATTGTTCTAGATTAATTGAGAGGAGAGGGACCGACAAAGACTTTTTCAACACTAATAGTACAGGAGGTTACACTGCAAGAAAGAGTTGTTGACACACCGGTACTTCATCGTAGTGGGAGGGTTGTTGTCCTACCCAATCGGTATACATTCTTGGGAGAATTTTATGATATGATCCCTGAAGAACAACATGCTAAACCCTGCAACTACAATGTGGAACTAGAAGATAAAGATGCAGAATTTTGGCAAAAGGCTATGAAATCAGAGATAGAGTCTATGTACTCTAATCAGGTCTGGGATCTTGTAGAACCACCCGAAGGGATTATACCCATTGGGAATGTATCAATATGGTGCAACCAGATGGATTCATAGCAAAAGGTCAAGAGCACATGTTGTGCAAGCTTAAGAAGTCTATTTTTGGGCTTAAGCATGCATCTAGATCTTGGAACATTCGTTTTGATCAAGCAATTAAGTATTTTGATTTTGATCAATGTCCGAATGATTCATGTGTGTACAAGAAGCACAATGGAAAAGTGGTGGTGTTCCTGGTACTCTATGTAGATGATATTCTGCTAACCGGAAACGATGTGGGAATGTTACCTTCAGTAAATGTGTGACTATCTAGCCAGTTCGATATGAAGGACTTGGAGAAGCCGGTCACATCTTTGGGATTAAGCTTATGTGAGATCGCAAGTATAGGATGTTGGGCTTATCATAAGCTACTTATAACAATGAGATCCTTGCTCGTTTTAGCATGCAGGATTCCAAGAAAGGTTCCTCCCTTTTTAGACATGGAATCAACCTATCCAAGGATCAGTGTCGTAAGACACTTGAGAAGATGGAGAAGATGAAGGCAGTTCCTTATGCCTTGACAGTAGGAAGCCTCATGTATGCTATGCTGTGTACTAGACCTGATATTTGCTCTGCTGTTAGCATGGTTAGAAGATTTCAGTCTAATCCAGGGCAAGAGCGTTGGACTGTAGTGAAACATATTTTCAAGTATCTGAAAAGAACTAGAGATTATATGTTGGTTTACCAGTTAGATAGTCTGATACCTTATGGGTACACAGACTAAGACTTTGTGTCAGATAAAGATTCCAGAAGTATACCTCGAGATATGTGTTTACCTAGGAGGTAGAGCCATGAATTGGAGGAGTATCAAGCAATCGTGCATTGATTGATTCCACCATGGAGGCCCAGTATGTGGTAGTTTCTTAAGCAGCCAAAGAGGCCGTTTGGCTTGGAAATTTCTTGAAGGATCTAGAAGTGATTCCTTTAGTGCAATTAGCTATTACATCTATTGTGACAATAGTGGTGGAATTGCTAACTCTAAGGAGCCATTGACCCATAAGAAGGAAAACACGTCGAGCGTAAGTATCACCTGATTTGAGATATCGTTCAAGCGAGGTGATGTAGTTGTGCCCAAGATTGCATCGGTAAACAACCTAGCAAATCCTTTTACATACAGCTTACAGGCTAAGACTTTTGATAGTCACGTAGAGGGAATGAGAGTGAGATGCGGCGCAGTATGGCTTTGAGTATTAGTGAGAGTTTGTTAGGATGTTATATAAAAGTTATGATTTTATATGATGGATTAATATTGTTATGTATTAATCTGTTTTATCCCTTTTTGATGAGAATCTTTTATGGGCAATGTTTGCATAATATTATTGTATGTTGCGCATGTGTGTCTTTTATTTTACAAAGTAGATGATCCGGTGTGTAGAGTTTGGCTTACACACAGAAGATCGGATCATCAGTTCTTGTGAAATATAAGATATGGTTCACAGTCTTAGGTGGAACTGGACACACCATCGGTAGGACTATAGTGCAATGTTTAGTAGGTCTGTCTTAACTACAGGGAACGGTTTAGGTCTAACTCATTGTGCTGGTACACTTTGTGTGTATTGAACGGGACCGCATTGAGGTAATTGTCTTTGTACAAACTTTATAAGATAATTGGAACCTGTGGTTATTATGAATGCTTATGCTCTTAATCCAAAGATAATTATTAAAGGTATATATTTAATGTTGTTTGACTTTGATTCATTAAAGAGTGAGATCTTTACACGGTCAATAGTCTCGGTGAGTTGGGTAGCAACATTATGTATATGACAGCTACTAATTATTGATGGAATCCACGTCCCAGTAGGGATTGATGATACCCCTTGAGCAAGCTTATAAGTTTCGATTATGTCAAACCCTGCAGGTGGATATTTGTATCTGACATATCGAATAAGTTAAGCGGATAGTCTCAAGTTAAGATGTTGATTAAGTGGGAGATTGTTAGTAATTTAATTTAATCAACGGGTATCTGTAATCTTAACGTGGCGAGATTAATAAGTATTTAATATCATGGAGCTCGTAATATAATTGAGATAAGGACGGGAATGCAATTATAATTCTGTAGTGGGGTGAATTATAATTAGTGAAATAAGAAATAGAATCCTGGTGGGATTAGGGTTTCTTATTTACAATAGGATCCCTGACTTATTACTCCTTAGGTCCCTATTGTAGCCCTATATATACACGTTATGCTCTCTAGGTCAGTTTACAAATTTCTATTATTCATAAAATAGAGGCAGATTTAGAGAGAGCAAAAAGACCACGAAAGAGTCCACACTCGGTTCGTGTTCTAAATGTGCAGGGAATACGATAGAAGATCGTAAGGTGCAGGCAAGCAGTATACGTGGCTTATAGCTAGACGTGCTATAATAAGTTCAACCAGCATTCGTGTTCGCAGGGAGCTGAGATAAAACCCTAATTCCGTCTTGTAGGGTTTTTGCGTTTTTCTTGTTGTCTAATATGTACGCATCATTACTGGGTTCTGGGAATCGTTTCCCAAGAATATAGTGGGTTAGGTCGAATATGGTGGAGCTAGGTTTGACTTGAGTGGGGTTTGGGTTGACTTGAGTGGAGCTTAGGTATATCTGACCAACTTGTTGGCCAGAGTTGTGTTGAGGTATGGAATTAGAAATGACATAAGGCTTTGATGGAGGGGGAGCTTTAACAGTGCCATTGTCGATGAGATCTTGAATGGCATGTCGAAGGCAGTAGCAAGCATCGGTGAGATTGCCGGGCATTTAGTGGTAGGTACAAAAAAGGTTAGAATTGTGGGATGCTAGGAATGTTCAAGGTGAAAGAGTTGGAAGGAGCGGTTTGATGAACCCAGCTTCAAGGAGCCTCTCATAAACCGAGGACAAAGGTGCAGAAAAGCATGAGAAGGCCCTTGGTTGGGTTCTGCGACTGGGTTGAGGGTTCATGGTAGAACCTCTGCTTGCTTTGCAACCGCATACCGTTACGCCATCAAAAGAGCGCACTCTTTTGCCTTAAGGGTTGATCTCGTCACTGTGTAGGCTCTCCCATTCGGCATTGGTTTCAGACAGGGATCCAACATCCTCCCTTGGGTGAGTTTTGGCCTCATGGAATTCAGCCATGTCTTTGAACATGTCTTTCAAGCTCAACTTGATTCCTACCACATGAGCGTGTTAGGCTTCTGGAGGTTCTTCAATCCTAGCATCATCAGAATTTAGCCCAAGATTCGGTTGCGGGATTGTGGAGGTGAAAAGGTCAACCAGTCTTTACAATACAGTTAGCATCTGAGTCATTTGCTTATCCATTTTCTGACCCATTTCCTCTATAGCCCTCTTTAGCTCAACCAACCCTGTTTGCCCTGCCATTTGAGGTAATTGAAAGAGGCCGTGTGGCTTTGCGATAGGATGGGTGGCCCAATGCTGACAGTAAAGCAAAAAGAGGACTTAAAAAGTGCCCCTGCTGTGCTTGAAAAAGAAAGACGGACGTGCAAACGTCATCGGTGCCTAGACTTGAATTCGATCTCGGTCTCACTCAAGACATTGCACAGGAGCTTTTGCAACAATCGCGGGTAGGTCGATGTCAGGCAGGTTAAATGCCAACCATTGGGAATCAAAGCCAATCTCCTTATCTAAGGCCATCCGAGATAGAACAAAAAGATTGTCACACACCAAATACAAATGCTTTTGAGGTTAGACTAGGTTCAAAGGAGCCGTTCAAGCACGGCAAACACCGACGAACATAGATTGCGAAGGGTTGCCTTAGTCTTCAGAGATTCTTTTGAGCATGTATCCTTTGATTAGGAATGACAAGACTTGGGAGATGTCAAGACAAATTAAGCCCTTAACATTTTTCCTTGAAAGTTTCAATTTTGATTTAGAAACCGTTTGACGTAAATGACTTGATACCGTAACCGGGGCGGCGTAGGTGACATGGCGCCATTAGCCTAAGCAGTGTAAGTGACTTCGCATTATAACCAAGGTGGTGTGGGTATCATGGCATTGTAGCCTAGTTGTTTTGTTAAACTCCATTGAATTCTTGATTAAAAAATGTATTGAAAACTTAATGAATTTTGATATCCCCAAAATCTCATTGTACCAATTAATTCCAACAACGTGCTTTATGAAAAGCACGACTCATCATCGGTCCAGGCAGCCCTAAACAGAAAATGCAACGTACACGCCGCTTGACGACGGTGCCAAACCTAGACTTTACTGCTAAAGACGAGTCTGTCTTATGAACGTTCAGACGCAGCAAGAATCCTCAGAATTTCTTTTCGATAGTGTATCCTTTCTTTAGATCGACTAACACTAAGAGATGTCAAAGTAGCCTAAGCCTTCGACTATTCTGTTCTCGAAGTTTCAACTTTGGAGTCAGGACAACTCGATATAGATGACATGGAACCATAACCAAGACGGCGTAAGCGGCAATGCGCTATTGAGCCAGGGCAGTTGTAAGTGACATGGCACTTATAACCTTGATGGTGTTTGGTACTACGGCATCGATTCTTTGTTGTTCCTTGTTTTTCTGTTTGAAACCTCGATTGGGCATTAGATAAGGACTTAGAAAGTCTTGACTTCCCAAAGTCTAGTTGATCCAGGGACTTGGTATTTCGGTAACGCGCATCATCGAGATGCATGACTCTTCATCGGGTCTTGCTGCGTCCTAGTAAGCATAAGACAGACTCGAAAAAGAAAGACTCCTTAAAAGCCGCCCTAAAACATGCTCCTACGCAGAATGGTATGTATGTATGTATAGTGCATGCGATAGGGACAGCGGTAACACATAGACAATATATGGGGTTAGATGCAAATAATCTTACCCTGCGGGTACCTGTCTTAGTTTGGAGAATTCTAATGCTTGTATATGCAAAGGCCGGTTTTGATTTGAGAGGGGCTCCTCGAACTAAAGCCAAGATATACCTCTCGCTGCAACGCGTATTGCAGAGCAACAGTCGAATAGTAGACAGGTTCGAATAGTAGACAGGTTTGTACATGCAACTGGCTACAATGTTTTCCTGTTCCATTAGTACATTAATGGACATATCATCCTCCAAGCAATTTTTTCTTTTGCTAAAAATCTCTAGATTTCTCTTAGTGCATTGTCCTGTTGTGCATAGTGACGACACGAAAGAGCAGTCTGATGTGGCTCCTCTGGCTATGCGGCCTTGCTCACTCCTTTGTGACATCGAGCTATAATCTTCAGAAGGGTTTGAAGGGTCTGGTTTAAGGGAAGGTTTTGTTTTCAAAGGGTTCACATGAAAATAAATTCTGTTTGATCATGAATGTAAGAGGTTTTTAGCTTCCTAGTTCTTATGAAGGTTGATGAACCAATTGCAAACTGGAGGTTCCATCTAATAACATAGGAGGAAACCTGTGTCAAGAAAAGACTGAACAATTGGTTAGAAAAATGAAGAGCTGGATGATGTTGACTCTAAGGCAAACGAAAGATGGTTGATTGTTCTAGCCGTCAAATTTATATTGTTTTTTAAGGTTAAGAAGAAAACAGTAGCTGGTTGGTTTCAGCAGGGAAGGAAAGTGTACTGGGGAGAATTCAATTTGTGGTGAATTATGATGGTCAAAACGGATGTGATGTTACATGCAGTAAGGACTAAGACGCCAATTAATGCCTCTTGTTTATTTTTTTCTTTCATTTTGACCATCTTGTAGTTTAGGAAGCAGTTAAATTAAAGGATATATTCACCAAAGTCCCAGATATGTGCTTTGGTAAAGCTGGTGGTGGCAAATGGTAATTGGTGTCGAGGATGAGAAAGCTCATTTGGAGAGTGGTACAATATTGAAGCTGTGCTAAATTGGTTTGGATTACTGTTGACGGGTCGGGCTTATACAGTTTTTTTTGTTCCTTGTTTTGGTATTGTCATGAGGGTTGATTCCAGTTGGAACGTTTTGTTCCTTGTTTTGGTTACTGTGCGTCTCTTGTTAAACCTAAATAGAGCAACCCGTCTATGTTATTGCATATCGTATGATTCTCTCGTATGCTTTTAGGTTGCATGTGTCTCAGTCGGATATAATCCTATCCTGTGCGTCTCTTGTTAAACCTAAATAGAGCAACCCGCTTCTATGTTATTGCATATCGTATGATTCTCTCGTATGCTTTTAGGTTGCATGTGTCTCAGTCGGATATAATCATGTCCTTTGCTTTTCCGTGACAAAAAGGAGGAGAATTTTTGTGGTATTTTTCATGGTTCTGGTTTGGCCATGAGTTTGAGAGTGATATGTGTTGTTAAGCCTTGCATAAAGATGGAATTTTTTTTTTTTTGGTTCTATTCATTTGGAGAGATATTTATAAGGGGAGATTTATTTTATTGATGAATCGTTGGTCTAGTTTTCTACTGTTGGATATAACGTTGCATTGTCATTTATTATTAAGTTATGCTGATCCATTCTATTTTTTGTAACATATATTTTGGAGCATAGTTTTTTTGTTGAGCTATTTTTGCAGGTATTGGAAGTGCAACTCAATCTTCATTGGATAGATCTAGTTTAGGCTAATGTTTATTTCTTTCAGTTGTATTTTTTTATGATGGTTTAATGCAGTTGGTTTTGTCCCGGAAATGCCAAAGGGGGAGATTGTTAGATTTTTTGGCACTTTCCGGGGTTGTCCAAAACCTCTTTTGGTGTCTTTGCTATATCGACTCCGTTTGATTGTAATTGGTAGGTTCGTAGTGGGTAGTTGTTCGCTCGAGGCTCCTCCCATTATCTGCGAAAAGCTGACCGCTGCAAAATCAATCCAATTGCGTGAGAGGTAAAAGCATTACACAACACAACATGCATATTATTTCCAAGATTAGAAATTTTATTCCTGCACATTTTTCTTGTCGGTAAATCTCTCCGCTAATTAGTTTTCCATATATATATGTATCCTAAATCAAATATCGATATCTTTGAAAGGGTCCGAAAATTTTACATTCCGTTTATGCGTCATTAAGAGATCTTTCCTAGAAGGGGAAAATACAAGTATAAAAAGGGGGGTTGATCGTCTATAGGTGCAGAGCTTTTCGGAGAATTTTTTTTTTTTTTGTTTAAGGCAACAACCCTTGTTTTCTATCACGTTTTTCTTTTTGCATCTGCCCATATATACATAGACCTACTAAGGGAGTGCACGGCATTTAAGAATTTTGCACTGCACGGTTTTTGGCTTTCGGCAGAGGCGAGTTTTATTTTAGTTTAACAAAGGGAGTGCACGGCATTTAAGAATTTTGTTTTGCTGTGGCAGCCCGCATTCTGTTTTGTGTTTTGTCCTTGCCTCTTGCATCTTCGAAACGCCATTTGTGTTGTTTAGATCACGTTACACATCATATCACTCATTTATTCACTGTTCGTGACTCTCGGTGTCGTTTGCTACTGTGGCCGAATCTTTTGGAGATTGATTCGGAGCCGGTTGAATCCGGAGATCGGGTGTGAAGTCCGTGGTGCATCTATTGGATCTGGAAGAAGCTCTGGGAGCATCAGAGATTGGCGAGAATAAGTAAATGCTTGGGTAAGGGTTTTTGCTATTTCGCAATCTGTACTTCTTTTTGATTAATAGAATAAAGCAGTAGTGTTAAGCTGTGGTTTTGGCTTAGGATTATTTAGGACCCTAAGTTTTTCCACGTAAATCCTGCGTCTCTCGTTACAATTTTTATTCTACTGCAGTACTTTATTTTTTGATTTGGATTAATCGAGATAATCAACCTGCTCATCTATATTAATTTTTTAAATCAAAAAATTGGTAATTTTTATCAAAACTCCAACTCCCCCCCCCCCCCAAGGAGTAGATTCAACACTTCCGCATAATTTCATCTTTTCCCCTGATTTAATAAAAAATGTAATTTCAAGGGCCAACATGAGGTATCAAGATAAATGCCCGCATACTAAGCAGGTACTGTCATTAGAATGAATAAAGGGAACGATCAGACCTTATGAAACTGGGCATACAGAATTGAACCTGAGCTCAGACAAAAGCTGGTTTAAATGATGATTTTTTACTAGTACTAGTTCTCAAGCTGTAGAGAGGAAGTGTAATCTGTTGCATTAATGACCTGGTAAAGACGTTCAGGTAGTTCTGCTTAACATTTTTTGGAGCACATGCGATCAATATTCTCTTTATTCTCTAACATTTCCCTCACAAGTTTTGCAGATACTCTTTGAGCTGATGGCCAAAGGTGGAGCCGTCAAGGGATTGATAAAAGAAAAGGATTTAGTTCAGGTACTGTTAATTGGAAATTTGTATATACTAGCAGTGCTGCTCATGCTTTGCACATGGAGTACTTCCATTAAGGAGGGTTTTTTTTTTTTTTATTGTAAAGTTGAATAAATTAGGAATTTTAACTTGTCCCTACCTTCAGAACTGTTTGTTCCACAAATTTAAAAACAGGCCTGGGAACAACGAGTGGTGTAGTTCTAGGCCTTGTGCGGGCTTGCCAGGGCAGGATTGCTGCCCAAATTTGTATCAAGGCCTGGAAGCCTCAATCCAGGACTGGATTGCAGTCCAACTTCGTGCTAAGGCCTGGATGCCTCAGATCTGACTTCGTATTGAGCGATTGCGTACGACCTAAGGGGTGAGGCCGTATGGTGGTTCGTGGTTTGCCTTTGCGGGATAAGGACTTAGAATTTTCCTAACCGTTGTTAGAAAATAGAAAGAAAAAAAGAAACAAGGTGCGATGAACTTAAAAGAACTTCATTAACGGTTTAACGAAGTTTAGGTACAAGGAAATGAAAGAAAATAAAATCTAGGCTGGCTAGATTGGACTGAAAGATAAAATACTTTACGGGAAAGTAAAGAAATGGAAATGGAAATGCATAAGCTGTGAGCTTTTTGGTCGTGGACCCTTGATAAAGCCTTCAAAACTGGTATTTATAGGAGCTATATGCCTTGAGCTGCTTCAAAATGCTCTAATGCATGGCTGCCATGTGGCCTTCTAGCAAAGACTTAGGCTTGAGTAGCTTCAAAATGCTACAATGAGGAGCCATTCTCTGAGCAAAACGTGTCTTTTACTCCAAGAAAACAGCAAAAGCCTGAGAAAACCTTCTTCTTGCATAAAACTTTCTAGAAAGGGCAAAAAGAATTCCAGTTTCTGCAGCTTTCAGCCCTTTTGAGTTGCTTACGAGTCATCTACTGGCCTTTTCAAGGGTAACATGCATGCCACCTGTCTTTTGCCTCATGCTGAAGAATGGGGTCCCACCGGTCCAAACCTTGAGCTGCTTGTGAGCAGCTTATCCACATCTGTCTAGCAGGAACATTCTAGGCTTTTGAGCTGCTTACAATCACCATTAAGCAGCTTGCTAGAGAGAACCTTCTAGACCTTTGAGCTGCTCTCCATGCATGGTTGCCCTGTGTCCCAAGGCTTGCTTCAGCTGAAAGATGCTTGCTTACGATCGAACCTCGCCTTTAAATAAGAAGTTGATAGAAACCCGAAGCGTAGGGCTAGGTCGTTGCTCGCATAATAACCGGAAGACCGGAATCGTTCCCACAGAGAATTCGATAACAGCTTGATTCGGATTGAAGGTTTTATGGTCGGTTTGTGGCGTTTAAGACGGCCAACTATCGGTTTTGCTTTGAAAATGGAAAGACTAAAACGAAGACTAGAGTTTTGCTTACTTATCTTAAAGAGGCAAGTCTAAGGATCTTCTAACCCTTGACAAAGGCCATTACCGGTTCTTGATTATAACTCAGGCGAGAGTCACGACCGCGTGCTCACGCCCGGAAGATTAGCTTTATTGACTATGTTTATCAAAAGATGTGATTTTCCGAAGGCGAACCAACTTGTTTTTATCATTAATCGAATCCATAGGAGGCCACGAGCCCTCGACGCACTATTTGCCAAGACCGCTTGACAAACGGCATACCAAGGAGTTAACACCCCTAAGTTTAGACCGAATTTGCAAAGCAAGTTCTATTCCGAAAATCATGCATTCAAGCCCGATGGCTCGAGAACCAATTAACAACCTAAGTCTTTGGTAAAGATTATCCCGAGACTTAGCCTAACGACTACTCATTCATAGCTAAGGCATAAACGAAAGCATAAAAGCAAGACATAATTTTTAGCCGATAGAATCGAAAACAAACTTGATTTTTATAACAACCTTAACCGTGGGTACAACATGAATAAACGACGAATTAACAAATAACTTGAACTTACCTAGGTACTTGAAGAAATTAGCAAGAAAACCTTAGAGCTTTAATGGAGGTAAGTTAAGAAAGTGAAAGACTTCAAATGGGAGAAGACAAGAGAGAGATACAAGAGTGAGAGGGTGAGGTATTTATACACATGGCCCAGTCTCTCACTCTGCACGTCCTAAAAATATCCCAAAAGAAGTGCAAAATATCCAAAAAGTAGAAAAATTCCAAAACTGGAAATATCTCCAGTAAGCAACCTGTATCGATACAGCCAAAAAGCTTGTATCGATACCATGACGTTATGAGCTGCTCTTGCTCGGTTTTCATTATGTATCGATACAGCTGTTTTGCCTGTATCGATACCGCTTCGCTATGGCCTGCCTCTCAAGTTTTGGCCATGGCTTGGCCTGGCTGCCTTCCAACGGACCTGACGGCCTTCCAAATGCCTGGCAGGCATCGCCAAGCGGCCGATTGATCATTCCGATGCCCGACGGCCAAAATCTACCGGGCAAACACGCTTGAATACCCTCAAGGGTTGCACCAAACATCAAAACACGCCTTTAAAATGCGTTTTGCCTGAAAATGCTCAAAAGAAACCTTACGCGCAAAATGGCTTAAAACGACGATTAAATAAAACGAAACTAATCTAAAGCGGGACTAAGCGCACCAAATATCTACAATATTGGGTGCTTATCACACCCCCCAACTTGAACGTTGCTAGTCCCGAGCAACCCAAGTACACAATTAAACTAACCATGAAATCCTTCCGTTTAAAATAACTTGGCACACCTAACTTGTATCCAACTAGTAAGAGTTCCAAAAGCAAATTTATTCAAAGTCCGCAACAGACAGCTGAAAACTAAGATGGGTTACTAAGTATCAAGCGCATCCAAACCAAGTATCAAAAGCCGTATCCTTAACAAAAAGGAGGATATGGACGCCACAAATGCATTAGCATGCAACTAACCATATCCCACAAAAAAGTGCTCGGAGGCGGGCCATGGGAAACAAAAACGCCATGCCTTGGTATAAAGAGAGCACTTTGAACGAAATTTTAAAACACGAATCAAAAGTTAAAGTAATGAAAGCAGGCATGCCACGAGCTAATCATGCAAGTTATCAACGAAATGAATCAAAGAGGAATAGACGCGCACTAAAGATCAACTAAGGGCTTCATTAGCTAATAACGACCTTGGATAAACAAAAGAACGGTTAGCAAAAGCAAGTGACGGCCCTATGCTAGCTTGGTCAACTATCTACCCTTTGGCCGTCACCAACTATGAAAAACACCAGTCAAAAGGCCACATGCCGGCCACAACAAAAACCACTTGAAACAACTAAGCACGAGTTCAACAACTAAGCAAAAGAAATAAATAAAAACATGATAGGATAGGTGGGCTGTCAACCACCACGCACCCCGACCAAGTTTAGGGTTTTTCAAATACTACCACCGCCAACCACTAACTATGGCTCATCCCCAGAATCCGGCTCATCTCCAGCAAAATCATCGGAATCCTCAGCTTGCTCAACGGGTGGCGGGACATAAGGCTCAGTAGAAGACCCTTCAGCCCGACTAGTCAGCCACTCCAAACGATGCTCCATACGATCCTGTTTCTTTGCCATGGCCCTCCTCTCTTTCTTTTCCTTCCTCCGACTTGCAATCATTGCTACCCCTTGATAGAACAGTTTCTTATACCAAGCCTGCTTCGGTGCATCCCTAGGCGGAGGTGTTGTCAAATAATCGCCTGCTGGCGCAGCTCTCGGAACCCTAGTTTGAGACATGCTCTTAGTCAGCACTGTACTGTTGATAACCCCAGGTTCCAGCCTTCCCTTCTCATTGTACCTATCCGATGACACACCCTGTTCTTTGCAAACTTTGGTAATCAAGCAAGGATAGGGCATCCTTGTATTCAGCGGTGCATCGGCCTTAAAAAACACAATTTCCCGAAAAATGTAGGAGGCCCAATCCGTTTTCATCCCTGATTGCATGAACGCATAGAGAAGCTCCGCATCTTTTAAAGTTGGTTTGTTTTCCGTACCACGAGGATTCAAGTTATGATGTACAAATTGATTGATTAACTTATACCTCTCACGGAACTTGCCCGGCACATGAAAATCACCTATATTCCCAACTTCAACCGCATACATTTCTTGACAAATTTCGTCAAATGTAGCAAAATTAGCCCTAGGGTAATTAATCTCATGAGCAGGCGGGCGAGTATAATCTAAAGCTTTAGCAATAATTTCCCGGGTAATCACTATATCAACGCGCCCAATTTTCGACACAATCCGGGCCTCATCTTTCCCCATATCATCAGGGTCAGGCGTAACCATCTTCTTATAAAACGCAGCTACTAAACTCTTATTATACCCAGGGCAAACACCAAAGAAATAAGACAAACCTTGGTCTGTAATTCGCCGAATAGCTAGATTCTGTGAACCAAAACTTGAAGCGTCCACATGCCGCTCATTCTTCACATTTCGCTTCGCAAAACTCTCCTCCCACTTCTTTTGACGGGCCGACACCATCTCCTCGGCAGTCTTCTTCCTCCTCCGAGAAGGCCGAGCATCAACCATCAACTCCTCAATCCCCTCCGGCTGCACATTGCCCTCATCCTCACTCTCAGAGTTTCGAGAAGGGGCCGCATCAAGCGGAGCCTTCCCCTTAGCCCTTTGCGCAACAGGTTTACCCCGAGGTGGCATAATTTTCGGATTTTGAGGGTTAAAACTTGGAAATTTTGGATTTTGAACAATGGGGTCGAAATTAATGTTGGAAATGGGTTTGGGATGGGTTGTATAGGATATATGAGGAGTTTTGATGGGTTTGTAGTAGAGGAGCAAAACAAGAACGAGGAGAGAGAGAATCCGAAATACCTTGCATGGGGTGATTTCGAGACCAAAACTCACGATCCGTTGCTTGAAACTTGATAAAGAAGTGATTCGGAGTTGATTTGGCGGACGATTCTCAAGATTTGGAGGGTTTTTGGTGGGATTTGGGGAAGAGATGGGCGGTTATGGAGTTGAAGTAAGAGAAAAGGGGAAGAGAGAGTGAAGATGATCGGGCTGGAAACCGTCTGAAGTAGGCCTGATAAGGCTTCGGTATCGATACAGGGTTTTTACCTGTATCGATACCAGTTGCCTATGTTCTGTCCAGCCTCTATTAGCTTATGGTATCGATACAACCCTTTTGCCTGTATCGATACTGCTTTGCTATTGTCAAATTTGCACTTGCCAGCCCATGTTCTGCCCCTGGCGTTGCCCGATAACCCCAAAACACACCCGATGGACCACCCGAAGCCTCAGAAACCTGATGATTCACACGTTTTGCATAAAACCAAGTACCAACCAGCCATCCTTACATCCGGTTCCCTATGGAAAAGATTGTGACCCGGACTTGGATTTATTTTTAAGGGACAAAGAGACTCATATGTGGTTAGATCATAGAAAAATGCCTTGCATCACATCCTAAGTGCGCCGTAAATTCCAAATCGATTCAAATGAGGCAACGAACATAATTAGGCATGAACAAGAGATAATCTACCTATTTACAAACGTACAAAGGCAAAAATCGGGATATGGGCCAAGCTTGGCCGAAACACACTCAAACTTCGTAAATTCCACCTAAGTCCATTCATGCAAGTTGCAGTATACAAAATTTGCTTAACGAACTCTTGCAAAATTAACACCAAATAGCATGTGCCAAGTTCTTTTAATCCACTAATTTTGTATTAACGGAAGCATTAAAACCTAAAAACGAAAAATTGAACGAAAAAATGATGCGAAAAACGAAAAACAAAAACAAAAAACAAACACATATCTAGCATAGATATACCCGTCTCAAAAATGCTTACGATCGAACCTCGCCTTTAAATAAGAAGTTGATAGAAACCCGAAGCGTAGGGCTAGGTCGTCGATAGCATAATAACCGGTAAGACCGGGATCGTACCCACAGAGAATCGAATATAGCTTAATCGGATTGTAGGTTGTAAGGATTTTGGCGTTTAAGACGGCCAACTTGGTTTTTCTTTTAAACGGTGGAAATGCTAAATAAAAAGACTAGAAACTTGCTTAATAAACTAAAAGAGGCAAGTCTAGGGATCGTCTTTCCCTTGACAAAGGCCGCTACCGGTTCTCAATTATAACTCAAGCGAGAGTCACGACCGTGTGCTCACGCCCGGAGGATTTAGCATTAAAGACTACGCTTAACGAAAGATGTGATTAAACGGAGGCGAACCAACTTGTTTGAATCATTTATCGAAACCAAAGGAGGCCACGAGCCCTCAATAGACTATTTGCCAAGACCGCTTGACAAACGGCATACCAAGGAGTTAACACCCCTAAGTTTAGACCGAAATTACCAATTTAGCCCTATTCCGAAAATCATGCTTTTAAGCCCGATGGCTCGAGAACCAACTAACAACCTAAGTCCTCGGGAAAGATTATCCTGAGACTTAGCCCAACGACTACTCAAACATACTTAAAGCATAAACGAAAGCATAAAAACGAGACATGATATTTAACCGACGGAAACGGAAATAAACTTGATATTAAGGAGAATCTAAAGCGTAGCTACCACTTTAATAAACGGAAAAACAATAAACGAGAACAACTTACCTATGAACTTGAAGGAATTAACTAGAAAAGCTCCAAAGACATTAATGGAGGAAAAACTAAGAACAAAAATAAACTAGCTAATGACTAAAGAGAGAGAGAGGGTATTTATACAAAAACACCTCAGTCCCTCTTTACACGTCCAAAAATATCCCAAAAATGGGACCAAAATATCCTAAAAGTAGAAAATACAAAAACTGAAAATATCTTCTGTAAGGTACCTGTATCGATACGGCTAAAAAGCCCGTATCGATACTATGTTGCTACGGATTACACCTTGCTCTGTTTCAATGTTGTATCGATACAGCAAAAATGGTTGTATCGATACCACTATGTTATCCCTGCATCCTGGCCTCAGCTTCAGCAGGCAGCTCCCAGCAGCTTCACAACTCCTCAGCATCTTATTTTCATTCTCTAAACTTAAGTAAAGATTGCATTTTAAACCTTTTTTTTACCTTTTCTTTACTTTAATTTATTTAATGAAAATAAGAAAGTACCCTCCATTTGGAAACAATGGCATTAGCAGAATTTCAAGATTCCAATTAAATCAAAATGTCAACCCCTCACTTTTAGTGTAAAATGGAAAACTGCACGTTTTTCTCGAGAGAAATGGCTCGAAACATGACCTTACTCTTCAAATAACACCTTGCAACTTTGTAGTTACTCTTAGAAAAATTCAAGGATCAATTACCGCCATTTTTTATCTCGAAAATCGACACTTTTTCAGAAAGTCATTTTTCCATACTTAGACAGATTTTAAAGGGGCCGACAGGGTCTTCGGGTACTTGGAAGCACATGGGCCGTCCACGGCGTTGAAATGCGCCTTATTTGCACGTTTTAACTGAAAACACTAAAAACCTACCTTACGTGCAATATCACTATAAAAGCTAAATAAACACTAGATAAAACAACATAAGCAGGGACTAGTCGCACCAAATATCTACAATATTGGGTGCTCATCAATGCTGGCTATCTAGACCTTGAGCTGTTTGTAAGCAACTTACCTAAACCTGCCTATTGAGAACATTCTAGGCCTTGGAGCTGTTTGTGAGCAGCTTTAAGGCCTTTGAACTGATTGTGAGCACCTTTAAGGCCTTTGAACGGATTGTGAGTACCTTTAAGGCCTTTGAACTGATTGTGAGCAATTGTAAGGCTTTTATTGCTAATCAAAGGCCCTAAGGCACGTTTTGAAAGTAGTGGGCCTATTGGTTGAGCCTGAACATGTAATAACTCACGGGCTTTTAGCCATTGTAAGCCTTCTGAGCCCATTGTAAGCCTTTTGACCCCAAGCCTGGAGAAAAACCCAAACTTTAACTGATTTGGACCTATTTGTAGGCCTTGTTACCTCTAAGAACTGGGCTAGGCCTGGATAAAAATGCTCAGGCCTAATGAGTCGACTCAAGACGTTGGCCAGCCGTGGCCTGAATTTGCGATAATGAAATTTTTGGCATTAATTTGGCCCAGGCCTTTGCAAATTCAACTCGATCAGTGGCGTTCAAATTGGCCTAATTTCATGGATAACCGATCACGAGGCTTTTCAAGGCCTGAGACCATCATTCAAGGCCTTCTTCTAACCAACAAATTGATTTTCTGAATTTTTGCCAAAAATGGGTGTAAACAAGAACTAATATTGGTAATATGTACGAATGCAACTAATGCCCCTATGCTATGAAATGACAATGTTTTCATGATGGTTTGATGAACTGTAATTATCATTACCACTGCGATAGTCATTTTTACTTTTAATTGCCACCCAAGTGTAAGTGCTTGCACTATTTATTATGGAATAGGACATAGTTTCTTGGCAAGTGTAAGGATCAAAACCGATATGCGTATTTTCCTGCAATTGAAAGAGAAGTTCAAAGGCCCTTCGGCCCCTTCTTTGTTAACACACCATGTGGATCCCTAGGCTTTATTAAGGGGTACAACACATTAGAAGCAAGCAGTGAAAGATTTTAGACCGAACAGTAATATTTTCACGTAATCAAAATCCAGACATGTGGCAAGATAGAGTACGGGCCAGCTGATGCTTCCTTCATCTATTAATCCTGTTAGATTGTAGATCCAGTTGAAATAGAGAAAATGGTGGTTAATGTTGTTCGGAGAGGAAAAAATGTGTAGGGTGTTAAATTAACCCTCATACATAATCATTTATTTATATAAAGAGATATTCGTTACACAAATGTAAATAAGCAAAGTGGGACAATATACTAATATAGTATTCCAATACTCCCCCTCAAGCTGGAAAATAGAAATCACACAAATCCAGTTTGTCACATAACATCTCCAACCAGGGCTTAAATAATGACTTGGTGAATATGTCAGCCAATTGAGCACTTGTAGACACGAAGGGAGTTGCTATAACGCCATCAGTCAACTTCTCTCGCACCAGATGATAATCAACTTCGATATGCTTAGTCCGCTCATGAAATACGGGGTTGGATGCAATGTGAATTGCTACTTGGTTATTACAATACAAGATCATAGGCAATTGCACATTGAATCCAATCTCCTTAAGAAAAGATCGCACCCACACAATCTCACATGTGGTGTGAGCCATGGCTCTATATTCTGCCGCTGCACTAGACCTTGCAACCACGGTCTGTTTCTTACTCTTCCAATTAACAAGATTGCCACCAAGAAAAACACAATATCCAGTGGTTGACCCCCTGTCAGATGGACCTCCTGCTCAATCAGAATCAGTGAAGGCCTCAACACGCAAATGACCATTAGCTCTATAAAATAGACCACGTCCAGGATGAGACTTAAGATACTTGACAATTCTAAGAATGGCCTCCCAATGTGGCAAACGAGGAGCTGACATAAACTGACTCACAATACTCACTGCAAATGAAATATCAGGACATGTAATAGTGAGATAATTCAGTTTACCAACCAAACGGCGATATTGATCAGGACTAGATAGCGCCTCCCCCTGATCAATGCATAGTTTGACATTGGGATCCATAGGGGTATCGACAGATTTCGCCCCCATCAAACCAGTCTCCTTCTAAGATATCCAGCACATATTTCCTCTGCGATAGACTAATACCATCTTTAGATCGTGCCACCTCGATATCTAAAAAATACCGCAATCTACCTAAGTCTTTAATATGAAATTGACTCTGCAGAAAGACCTTCAATGCATCAACACCTTTCTGGTCATCACCATAATAATAATATCATCGACATACACAATCAATAGCACTTTGCCTCGAGCAGATGTGAGAGAGAAAATAGAATGATCAGACTGGCATCTACTCGTACCAAATTTCAAAACTACATCACTGAATTTGCCAAACCAGTCCTTGGGAGACTGTTTAAGCCCATAAAGAGTTTTACGAAGATGGCATACCTGAGAACACTCCCACTGAGCAACAAACCAGTGGTTGCTCCATATAAACCTCCTCACGAAGATCACCATGTAAGAAAGCATTCTTGACATCCAATTGGAATAAGGGCCAACCAAGATTAGCGGCGAGAGAGATAAGGAGACGGATCGAACCAAGCTTGGCAACCGGAGAAAAAGTCTCAGCATAGTCAACACCATACATCTGGGTGTAGCCCTTAGCAACAAGGCAAGTTTTGTAACACTCAACAGACCCATCAGGATGATATTTCACAGTGAATACCCAGCAGCACCCCACAGTTGACTTTCCAAAGGGTAGAGGAACCAACTCCCAAGTTCCATTATCATGGATCACAGAAATCTCCTCCTCCATAGCTGTCCGCCACTCAGAAATAGACAAGGCCTCCTAAACAGTTTTAGGAACAAAGACAGAGGAAACAGAAGCAGTAAAAACACGAAGAGTGGGGGAGAGATGATCATAAGATACAAATTTAGCAATTGGATGAGAAATAGTACAAGTGCGAGTACCTTTACAAAGGGCAATGGGAGGAGAAGGTGGATCAGTAGGGGCCAAAGGAGGAGGAGGAGGAAGAGGATCTCACAACGGAGGAGGAGGCTCAACGGCAGGCGGAGGTGGTGGTTGTGCAGTTTTGGCACGGCGAACATAGACGTGCATCGGGGGGCGCTGCTTTTGAGGTTGCTCGGAAGGAACCAAAACATGCATATACTTAGACTGATCCCCATGGGATGAAGTTTGAAATAGGGTAACGACTCATGAAACGTAACATCCGCACAGACAAACTCACGATGCAAAGTGGGAGAATAACACTTATAACCTTTTTGAGTCCGAGAGTACCCCAGGAATACATACTTGATAGAGCGTGGATCAAGTTTATCACGACCAGGATCAAGGGCATGAACATAACACGCACACCCAAAAATTTTAGGAGGTAAGAAATATAAAGAACAACCGGGGTGCAAAATACTATAGGGAATCTGGCCCACAAGAACACGAGAGGGCATACGATTCATGAGATAACATGCAGTAAGAACGGCATCGCCCCAAAAGGATTTGGAAACCGCTATCCGGATTAAAAGGGCTCGGGCAACCTCTGTCAAATGAAGTATCTTACGTTCGGCAACCCCATTCTGTTGGGGAGTGCGAGAACACAAAGATTGATGTAGAATACCATGCTCGTCAAAAAGGTAGACAAAACATTATAGAAATATTCACCAACATTATCAGAACGAAAGTTCCGAAGAGAAATATCAAACTGAGTTTTTATTTCCATATAAAAGGATTTGAAAATGGAGTACAAGTCTGACTGATTTTTCATGAGATAAACATATGTAAGCCTATAATAGTCATCCACAAAAATAACAAAATACTGGAATTCTATGGCTCTTACTCTCCTAAGGTCTCTCACCCTTCTACCATTAAAGAATATAGACCTATTGCGTGTTGCAATGTGGTTTATAAGGTGATTACTAAAGTGTTGGCTAATAGAATGCAACAGGTTTTGCCTCTCATTGTCAACCAATCTCAATCAGCCTTTATCAAAGGGAGAAGTATTGTTGACAACGTTCTACTCATGCATGAGTTAGTTAGGAACTATCATCGAGATGATGGACCTCCTAGATGTGCTATTAAGGTTGATATTATGAAAGCCTTTGATTCAGTTGATTGGGACTTCCTGCTAGATACTATGACAGCTATGGAGTTTCCGGGGGTCTTTGTTCAATGGGTAAAGGAATGTATAACCACCCCAAAATATTCTATTGTGTTGAATGGTGGGCTTGTTGGCTATTTTCCAGGAGCTAAAGGTCTTCGTTAGGGGGATCCAATCTCCCCCTATCTTTTTCTCTTAGTGATGGAAGCTTTCTCTTCTCTATTGCAGTGGAACATTGATTTGAATACCTTTCAGTACCACCCAAAATGCTAATCTTTGAGGATTTCTCATGTGATATTTGCTGATGATCTCTTCATTTTGAGTGGAGCTAGCCGAGAATCTTTACAGATATTTATGCAGACTTTGAAGGATTTCCATAGTTTTTCTGGGCTTCAACCAAATCTACTAAAAAGTGCCATATACTATGTTGGTGTGCCTACTACTTGTAAACAAGTTTTTTCTGATTTGTTGGGTACTACTGAAGGCCATCTTCCTGTGAAGTATTTGGCTGTTCCTTTAATTAGCACTAGACTTACTTCCTCTGATTGTGTTGTCTTAAAAGAGAAGATTTTGGCAAAAATTCTTAGTTGGACCCAAAAATACCTCTCTTATGGTGGCAGGGTTCAATTGGTTCAATCTGTCCTCTTCAATATTTAGACTTATTGGAGTGCTATTTTCATTCTACCTCATAAAATCATTAAGGAGATAGAAAGTCTTTTGTGTGCTTTCCTTTGGTCAGGAACAGAGATAAAGCATACTGGAGTGAAAGTTACCTGGTCCAACCTTTGCGTTCCTAAAAATGAAGGCGGTTTAGGGTTTTGTTCTATCAAGGAATGGAATAAAGCTATCAACAAGAAGCATCTCTGGGCTCTCAGTTTTAAGGCTGATACATTATGGGTTAAATGGATTCATGTTTATATCCTTAAAGGTCAAAGTTTATGGGGGATTCAAATTCCTAGTGAGGCTTCTTAGGTTGTAAGGAAATTGTTAAAGCTGCATCTTACCTGTCAGGATTGGATTAGATACATCATTGGTGATGGCAGATGTAGACACCTCCCTGGAGCGGGACATCGCCATACAGATTGATCGTTGTTTGCTCGATTGGTTGCTTGCTTCATAAACCATGATCATGGACATTCCCATGGCTAGGAACATTGCCACACGATAGCGGTTATCATCAAAACAGAGTCACCACCTAGTTTATTAAAACTAGGAAAATAGGTAGAGATTCTGGATACGGAAGTCAAAGGTACAGTAAGGGGAAGGTGTTAGGCACCCCTCTCTGCCCAGCTGTGAGGCTGGTCCATAGTTGTTCAACATAAGATATGTACTTGCTTTATTTAATTCTAACACGTAGTCTGTTTAATTAGCCTTTAAACAGTTAATGATGAGCCAAGACTGGAATTGAAAGCATACATCAAAAAACAGAACAAAACGAAGCTGTCCCAGGGGAATGGATCCCACGACCGGTGAATAGATGTCACGGCCGAGGGATCATCCTGGTTTGATGTACCGGCCGAGGGATCGAAGCCCCGGTCGGTGTTCTTCCTCACACCAAACAGAAAGGTTAGTAGACTATCAAAACTCTTTGATTAAACATAAAAATGATAAATAAACCAAACCAGAGGCCATTGAGCCTCACCACCTTGACCCCTCAGTAGCTTGATTGCTTCGGATTGATTATGATTGATTGATTGTTTCTTGAAAAACCCTAGGGTTAGGGTTTGAGACTTCGGGGTTTAATCGTCGGATTGATGGCTGCCTTAGGGAGGTTAGGGCTTTTGTAGAGAGGGTTTGAGAGTATGATTCTGCAGAGTTTCGTGGTTTGACGGAGTAATTTCGTAGGTGAATCTGATGTCTTTATTTTCGAAACCCAAAGGCCCTTTATATAGGCAATTGGTGGCTCACTCCGGCCAATCAAAACGCACGATTGCAATTGCAATCTCAATGCAATGCAAACTCTTCGTGGTAAGCTCTGAACGTGGCCCGAACGCATCGGAGAGGTATCGTAGTTGGATTAAACAATCAACAGAACGTTCTAGAGTTTGGAAAATAGACAATCTGGTGGCCGAGCAATGGATCTGGCGGCCGAGGAAACGATGTGGCGGCCGAAGGATAAATCTTGCGGCCGAGGGATTGATCTCTCAGGGAGACTTTCAAGCAACAAGTTGCTCGGGTGAGGAAATGATGTTAAGACCGTGAGATCAATGTTACGGCCGATAGATGGATTTTCCTGGGATACTGTATTTCTGTCTGAAAGGCTATATGGCTCTAAATTGGGTCCTCTAAGTGGCTCAAAGTTCTTACCATAAGTCCATGGGTTCACAAGAAGTCAATCAGCAATCACTGTATCCATTTCATCATCGGGATGGTCCCAAGGTGGGACTTGAAATAATGGTTAGGCCAAATTGGGGTGTCTACAGCAGAGAGACGTTTCTATGGACAGATAATTAGCATCCTTTGGGTGCTTTGTACAAGCGGTATGGTGAGGCTGTTGTGGCTCAAAGGGGGAGAGCGTTAAGAACAAAAGTGGACTCCATTATTGATCGAGGTTTCTGGAAATGGCCAAAGCAACTTAACAGATTTATTCTAGAGATTATTAGGGAAACCTTAATTGATTTTTTTCCTAATCCATCCAGCTCTGACAAGGTTATTTGGACTCTTACAAAGGATGGTATTTTTACAGCCAAGTCGGCTTGGGAAGCTTGTAGGCATATAAATGCCTTTCAACCTTGGCATACTCTTGTGTGGTTTGGCCAAGCGGTGCCCAGATGGAGCTTTATTGCATGGATAGCTATCTTAGGACGATTGTCTACCAAGGACAGATTAGTAAGCTGGGGTATGGAGGTCTCTCCTCAATGCTCTCTCTGCCAAAATGGGATGGAGTCTCATACACATCTTTTCTTTGAATGCTCTTTTTCTTCTGGGATTTGGTGGCAAATTTTAGCTCGGAATGGTTTAGATAGGCCTCTTAGGCTATTATCTAAAGAGTTGGAATGGGCTATCCAGAATAGGGGGGGTAAAAGTCTTCGCGATACAATTTATAAGTTGTCATTAGCAGGTTCCATTTATGTTTTATGGTGGGAGCGAAATCTTAGGATCTTCCAAAACAAATCCAGGGATGTGAATGGGGTGACTTTCGAAATTTTCATCTCAGTTAGAGCTAAAGCAAGCTCTTGGTCTACCATCAAGTTTTCTACCCAGAATCGTCAGATTTGTGATACTTGGTTGTTGGACTATAGTATTTTTGCACTTAACAATTTTGTGCATGTTGCCTAGTTTTCTTAGGCCGGCTGTTGGCTTTGCTTTCATTATTTCAGGGGAAATGCTCCTTTGTTCTTTTGTAGCTTTTTGCGCTTTTGGTGGTTTAACAAAATTTGCTTACCAAAACAAAAAAAATAAATAAAATACTGAAAACTACCACGTGTAGAAACACGCACAGGACCCCAAATATCTGAGTGAACTAAATGAAAAGGACGAGACACTCAACTCTCTACTCTAGGAGGAAAATAAACACAACGATGTTTACTTAAATCACAGATCTCACATGGCAAAAATTGAAGACGACGACACAACGGGACTAGCTGTTTAAGAGTCTGAAGAGAGGGATGACCAAGACGGCAGTGATTCTCATAGGGAGAGACGAAAGTCTGAAGAGCAACGGAGGCAGGAGGGTCACCAGTGTCAAAATAGTATAGACCACCACGCTCAACACTGCCACCAATCTTCTTCCCCGTTTGGAGATCATGAAAAACACAATAACCAAGAAAGAATGTAACAGAACAATTTAAGGATTGGGTAAGTTTACTAACAGACATAAGACTATGGGGAAAACGAGGAACATGTAAAACAGAGTCTAAGGTAAGAGAATAATATAAAATAAAAAAACCCAAATCAGCAATGTCAGAAGAGGAACCGTCGACTAAGGTGACACGAGAAGGCTTCACAAGAGGACCAGAACCAGAGAAGTGGATGGAGTAGCCTATCATATGATCGGTAACACCAGAATCAATAACCCATGGATTATTAGAGGCCAGGCCAACAAAGGTGGAGTCTTTCTGAGCAAACGTAGCAGTGGAGGAAGGCATATGAGAAGGGGGCTGGGAAAGCAGGCGATAATACTCATCCTCTGGAATAGTAACAACATGTGGGACAGGGCTGGACACAAAACTAGGCAACACAAAGCCATCATCCTCAGAAATGGTAACCTGATGCGCAGATGGGCAGCCATGAAGAATCCAACAATACTCAACTGTATAATTAGTACCATGGCAATGGGTGCAGTAACGAGGCCCACGACCATGGGGACGACTACTATTACTAGGATCACGACTACCAGAATCACGGCTACCAACAGACTGCACGGGACCACTGCTACCAGAATCACGACCAAAGCCACGGCCAGGAGGACCACGACTGCCTCCCTCTGACTCGCGACTACCACTGTCAAAAACACGAGAAGGACCACCACGAGGAACCGTGGTAACCAAAGTCGAGCGGGTAGCAGAAGTCAAATCAACAGCACTGGGGTCAGAAATAGAGGCTTGGCGAGCTCGACTGAACATCTCACTGAAAGAAGGTAAATCTCTATCACCCAAAAGATTAGACCGGATAAAATCATAGGCCAGCGAAGGTAACCCAAATAGAAAATGAGCCACCTGCAAGCGCTCACGTTGACGCTCCATAACTTGAATATCTGAAGAAATGGGCTCATAAGTGTTGAGCTCCTCACAAACTCCGCAGAAATTGGCATAATACTCCTCCGATGATCAGCTGTCAAGCTCAAGAGAAAAGAATTGTTGATGAAGAGCATAAGTCCGACGGAGATTATCAGCTCCAGAAAACATCTCCTTAACCTTCATCCATACTTTCTTTGCAGTAGATAAGAAACCCAGAGTATTCTTAATATTCTCCTCCATATTGTTCCAAAGCTCAACCCGAATCTTAGCATCCGCAGGAACCCAAACAGCATAAGATGCGGCAGTCGTCGCGGGAAGGTCATCAGTAAGTTAAGGTAATGGTATTCTGATTCCCCTACATAATAGATCTCAACAGCCTTAGCCCAAACAACATAATTTTGACCATTCAACAAGGTGGAGGTAATGGATAACCTCTCACGAGATTGAGAAGAACGACTAACAGCGGAAGTCACAGTACTGCCTGTAGATAGAGAACTAGAAATAGATTTGGTGCCAGAGCCCATTGCAAATAGACTAAGTAACCCAAAAAAAATGGAGCAATCCATAAGAAATTACGCCAAAAACACAGAGCCAGCCACGATCATCAATACATCACGATTATTAGAGAACAAAAGCGATAATAGAAGCATATGAGGGCAATCAGAAGCTGAAATAAACAGCAACAGGAGGAGCAAAAGGGCTCGGAACAGTAATAGCAGTAATAGGACCCCAAAGCACGAGTCTAAGAGCCAAATTATGAATTCCCAACTGAAAAACCCAACTTATAGTAACATGAAACAGAGATCAGATCACGTACGTGCTGAACAAGAGCAGAAGATATAAGATAAGAGCAGTAGCAGTAGCCAGAGAGTACCGCCGAGGTCGCCGGAGATTGGTGACGGCCGGCGAGGGTCGTCGGAGGTCCAGGAAAGTCGCCAGAGGATGGCGAGCAGTCGGCGGGGACTGGAGAAGACTTAATATGGCAGAAAGGGGCCACCGGAGGCTGGGTAGGGCGGAGGAGGGTCGCCGGAGGACTAGCGAGGCTGGGTAGGGCTGAGGAGGGTCGCCGGACGCTGGAGTAACGGCGGCGAGGGGCGACGGGCCCTGGGTGGGCGTGTACGGGGGTCGACGGCACGAGATTGGGGGGTGGGAAGGGTTTTCGGGACTGGGAGGTGGAGGATTTAGGGCTGGAGAGGACTGCCGAGGGTGAGGTTGGCGGCTATGGTGGCTGGCGGCACTGATTGAAAGCTGGGGATGGCTGGCAGCTATGATGGCTGCTGGCAAAGGTGAGGGTTTAGGGTTTCGAGGGCGATTTAAGAACCCGCTCTGATACCATGTTGTTTGGAGAGGAAAAAGTGTGTACGGTGTTAATTAACCTTCACACATAATCATTTATTTACATAAAGAGATATTCGTTACACAAATGTAAATAAGCAATGTGGGACACTATACTAATATACTAGTATTCCAACAGTTAAAGTGCTGGCAGAGAATCCGAAGCAACTGGAACAGTATCGTGGAGGCAGAACTAAGTTACAAGACTTCTTTGCTGGCCAGGTATGAGACTCTGCATAGTTTGACAAGCATTTTTCCCCCCTGATTATATTTTATAGATTCTTGCATGTGGACAGAATGATTCTAAATGTTATGGTAAAAAATTCTCAGATAATGAAACTATCTAAAGGTAAGGCGAACCCAGGGCTTTTGAACAAGATCCTTCTGGAGAGACTAAATGCCAAGAGCTGATAATAGAGGTGTCAAACGTGTCGTGCCGACACGGCACGACACGGGTAAATGTGGCACGGCACGGGCACGGGCACGGTCGTGCCCTGGCACGGCACGAAAACGGCATTGTCTTAGTGAGCACGGGCACGGTCTTGACCGGGCACGGCACGACACGACACGGTTTTAGTAGGCACGCGGACTGGCACGGGGCACGGAAGTGGGCGGGCACAACACGGGCACGGCACGGAAGTTGGCCTGGCACGGCACGACACGACACGGTTTAGTTGGGCACGGGCACAGGAACGACACGATAGTTGATCGGGCACGGCACGGCATGACACGGGTTTAACGAGCACGACACGGCACGACTCGGGTTTGATGGGCACGGGCACGGGCACGGGCACGGTACGAAAGTTGGCCTGGCACGGCACAACACAACACAGACACGAAATGTGGACGGGAACGGCACGACACGGGCACGGAAAAACAAAAAAATAAATAAATAAGCCAAATTTTTTAGTTTATAAAAAAAAACTAAACAATTTCTATTCGGTAAAAAATATTTGATTACCTTTACAACTAAGATATTTAGTTTTAAAAAAACTATTTCTTAAAAAAATCATGTTTTTAAAAAATCATTTTTTTACCTTTAAAAAATTATCAATTTTTATTCGGTAAAAAATATTTGTTTTGTTTTTGTTAGTGAATAGGCTTTGGACAATTGGTTTGTAAATTTAACATTACAAGATAACAAGTAAAATTAAAAAACTTATGAAAATATTTATGGTGCAAGAGTAATTTAATACGAAAGAAAATGTGCAAGAATCGTATATTCCTAGATCTAACGAGAAATAAGAAAAAAAATCTCAAACCAAAAATAAGAAAGAAATACATAGTAAAACTAAGGAGAAAAAAAAGTAAAAAAAAAAACCAAAAAGGAATTGGCTATACTAGGACTTGAACCCAGGTCCCTTGGTTCTATTATACACAATCAAACCACTATGCCATCAATTAACTTGTGTTATAAATTTGAAACATTAATATATAATATATAGCTCTATTATATAAAAACAAGACCATCAAGCAGTAGCCACACAATCGCAATGCAATCACGATGATCAATACTATTCAATGCGTTCATTTTATTGTGCTTAGTGTTTTAATCATGAGATCTAATTTTTTCCTGCGTTGGATTTTGAAAGCTCTTTCATCGGCACGCTGTTTCATTATTTAATTGAATTCTTTTTACGTCCAATCAAGTATGTAACGATAAGCATTTTACTTGATTATTGGCATGAATGATCTAACCCTCCCACATAAAAGTTAGATGGTTCCGATTTTTAAAAAATAACTTAGGCGGCCCTTAAGTAGTGTATTATAGGACTTTAATGCCTGTAGAAGCACCAAATGTGTTTTGATCATGTGGTTTCCGACATTCGATTATCATCTATTCAGGTGATAATGATAAATTTGATAAGACGTTAAATCGTAACGGTTTAGATCGAACATTCGGGAAAAAGAGTATGCAGCTACCTTTCAAATCTATACATTGAATTTAGTTGGTTATGAACTAAGGTATTCTGCTATAGTCTAATGTACGTTAGCCACACGATTACAAAACAAATATGACGATCCATTCCGTTCATTTTGTTATTCTCTATGTTTTAATGACTCTCACCAATTTTTGGGTCTATCGGGTTTTAAAAACTCCTTCATCGGGACGTATATTCATTAATAGAAAAATGAACGTTATGAACAATCAAGTATATAACGATAACCAAATTACTTCATTTTTTGCAAGAATGATATAATCGCTCCCACATAAAAGATAGACGGTTCCGATTTTCAAAAAATAGATCGGGCGGTCCTCGAGTGATGCATTATAGGACTTTATGAGAATTTTCCACTATTTGGTGACATGGTGCACACAGATTGGGGTGTGACATATGTACACAATCACACCCACATCTGGGGTATATATATTAAGCAATCGGCTGCTAGGGCAACACAACTCTCAATTTCTCTCTCCGTCTCTCGCCTCTCAGATTCGTGCAATTCGTGTAATTTCTAAAGCGGCCTCGGAATGGCCTCCTTTGGATAGGGCTCTTACCTTGGACTGTGTCATTATCGACTGATTCCTAACTTTGATGGGGAGGGAGGTTGCCGTCCAATCTTTCGCGTTTATGGTCAGGACCCTTTACATGTTCATGACCGAACTCCCAAAGTGTTGTTTTCATCTCCACAAAAGGAGCAAAACTGTCCGGCACTACAAGCAGGTAACAGTGATCTGCACTTTATCTCTAATTTGGTGTTCCTTTCATTCAGGAATGTTTATAATTTCTGCAAAAATGGGGGTGGGTGGAGAGTTCTTGTTCAGCCTCACATACTTTGTTTACAACATTTATTTTTTCTTATTGATATTTTTCGACTTAGTTCAAGAGATCTTCATAGTTCTTCTCGGAAGAATAGCAATGTTACACAATATAACTTTGTATTTCGGCTGGTGGAAAGCTGTCTTGTTTATGTATGTGTTGCTTATTCATGAACTTTGGTTTTAAAATAGTGGGAGGATTCATGAGCGATTGGATTTGAAGCTTGCATTTGTGTAGCTATCTTGTTCCAAACTTTTTATAGTTCAACTTTAGACAAACCTCAAGGAATTGTTAAGGTCAATTGCCAGATGATCTCCACCGATTTAGCCGCCATAGCCACAACTCTCAGATTCGTGCAATTTCCAAGCAAACTCTTTCTTTGCTTGGCAAAACAAGTAAAGGAATCTTAAGCCCCTTCGATTTGTATTGTGTACTTTAATTAATCTTTTGATGCGTTCTTGAGTTGCCGTTGCCGTTTCCATTTCCAATTTATTTTACTGTTTGCATTGCAGTTTAAACAGGAGAGTAGAGACTAGAGAGCTGGCTGCTCTCTGTAATTTATTTTATGGTGTTTTTTTTGTAGATGGATGCTGATAATTTTAATTTTGGCTAAGCGAAGTGTGATTGTGTTGCAACTTATGAAGGCCTTAATGCCAACTTAACGTTGCCGCATCCATTTCAGTTTCCGGCTATGATGAACAAAAAAAACCTGAATGTTTGAGCCGTAGTGGTATTGTTATGAACTATGAAGTGGTGTTGCAACTTATGAAGGCCTTAATGGCAACTTAATGTTGCATCCATTTCAATTTTCTGCTATGATGATAAAAGGAACTAATATCTGAGCAGAATTCAATTTTCTTATTCATTTTCCTTGTTCATTTGGCTTTCATATACCTGTTTTCTGCTGGTGCTGGTTCTTGTTTTGTAGGACATTGTAGACGCCGAGGACCAAACCACGTGAAGGCTGAAGCAAATTAATGCCAGCAAAATGTAGAAGGTGGATTTTCTCACTTATGTTTGAATATCAAAAGTAAATACGTGAAATAGTAAGGATTGGAGCATTTAGTTTCTCAACAAAACTAGTAGTTTGTTTTTAGTTAGTATAGTTAGTTTTATTTGATTGCATTGCTTAGCTGAGGAGGTGGCATAACCCCTCGCATATTCTGTTTGCTGAGTTGAGGTGGCGGCGTAGCCCCTCCAGTCTGTTAGTTTGTTGGTAGTTTGTTAATCATTACTCATTAGGATTGAAATATTGAATACTACGATATACAAACTTAAGAATATTAGAGGCACCGACGCACCGGGCACCGGAATGTGTGTTTTTTGGGAAGATTTTTTTTTTAGACGAAAATCGGTTGCCGGTTGGTGATGTGTATACAAAAATCGATGGCACAATATGGCACGGCACGACCCACGATTAAGGGCCGGCACGGCACGGCACGAACCGACAAAAGGCACGGCACGGCACGACCCAACAAAAAAAGCACGGCACGACACAACCAGACAAAAAAGGGCACGACCTGACCCGACCCGACAAAAAGGGGCACGACCTGACGCGGCACGATTAATTAATCGGGCACGGCATGGCACGATTTAAAAAAGGCACGGCTCGACAAAGCAAAATGGCCCACCATGGCACGGCACGGGCACGCCATGGCACGATGAAGTAAACGGGCACGGCATGGCACGACACGCCATGGCACGATGAAGTAAACGGGCACGGCACGGAACGACACGAAGCACAGTTGAGCACGGAAGAAAATGGCACGGCACGGCACGGCACGACACGTTTGACTCCTCTAGCTGATAATGTCAAAGGTGGGTTATTAGTATTCCTTTCTGTGTTGCTGAATTGTGTGCCCACTGTTGATTGATTCACCATGCATTAGTTTTTTTGGGGGGTGCAGCTCCAGCTTGACTACAGGTATTTTGCTCAACTAGCTGCAAAGCAATGCCGTCTGTTGAGTGTTTCAAGGCTCTTCTGTGGGTTTGGTTGAAGCCGCGCTCTTGGGAAAGGCATGATGTTTATCCCATTTTTGCAGAGGCTAAATCTGTTACTTGAAGTGGCGCGGCCAGGATGCTAAAGACAAGTCTTTAGTGTAGCACAAAGCCCAAGCAATTAAGGATAGAACTTCGTTAAGTGATATGATGTGCAATATGATTTGTTGCTAGCTACTATTTTTGCAATATGTCTGGCTTGCTACAGAGCTTGCTACTAGCTAATAAAAAGACTTGTAATCTTTGTAATATAGCAAAAACTCTCGTTTGGATCATCTCTCTTCCAAGAATTTTCTTTCTTTCTTTTTTTTTTTTTATCCTGTTTTCTTGTTTTGTATATTTCCGAACTTTTTGTTATCAGGTGGTGTTTACGTCGTAGATGGCCAGTCTCCTGAAATTTTGGTGCGTCCATGAAACCATTAGAAAAAAGGGTCCAAATTGGGCAGTCTGATTGAGAGTCGCGCTGGTAAACTCACGCTCTAAGAGCATCTCCAAAGAAGTAGGAAAATGGGATTTTGACCAAAGTTTGCTTACTCCTTTGGAGTTGCTCTAAATAGCTATGTAGGTTGCAAATTTTCGTACTGGTTTTAGATAATTAACAATGGTAATAAACCAGAATTTAGAACTATCATGAATCTCCTTTTGTAGCAATATTAATAATAGTCAAATGTTCAATTTTTTTGGCAAAGTTTATTCATAAAAACAAAAAAAAAAACAAAAACAATACCCCCGCGAAGGGGTACCCAGAAAACGAGAAAGTCACTTAACAAAACCCAGGCCCTTGTTTAAGTGATTGTGAGAAAGTAATAAGTGCTCCTCATAAGGTTACAGGTTCTGTTACCCAAAAAGACAACCTAGAGGGGGTGAATAGGGTTGCTAATAAAAAAACCAATAAAAATTATCTCTAACAATTTAACCAAAATAATATGAGCAAGTAAAAGAGAGAGTTAGACAGATAAATACCAATTATAGTGGTTCGGCCCGGATTTGTCCACGGTCCGGCCTAGTCCACTTCTCCTCAAGCAACTACTTGAAGGTTCCACTAATCTTCGAAAAGATTACAAGTAGTAAGTGTTGCGGGTGCTTACAACGACCTTACACCTCTAACTTTCCCGAGGAGCTAGTGCAACCGCAAGAGTTTTCTCCGAAAACCTCTCGAAAACAATAACACCCAAATTCAACAAGAATTTGGTCTTCTAAGCTTTCAAGTGTTTCACTCAAACACTCACTTAGGAATTACAAGCACGTAAAGAAAGTATGAAAGTTATTGCTCAAGACTTGTACATATTTTCTCACAAGAAAAATATGAAAAAGGAAGAACAAGGAGATTTGTAGGCTTTGATCTTTGGAGATTTTGCTCTTGGAATGATATAGATTGATTGTGCTTGTCTTAGTACTCATTGTAGGGAGGTATTCCCGAACAGGCACAAATACGAGCCGAACATGTGATTTAAATTGTGCAATGAGAAAGGTAATGAAAGGCACTGCAATGATAAGGGCCTGTGACCCGAAGCATGCACCGAACAGAGGACTGTTCGGGAACAGGGATATGAGATATCCTAGTACGAATATGAGCTGTTCGGCTGGATAGGTTTATATCCAAAGCAGTAGCACTCGTAGTACAGTCTGTTCGGTCAAGAGCATGCCGAACAGATAGAATCCTTGATAAGTCGCTGTAAGAGATAGAGCAGAAACAGTATTCAAGGAGGAGTGTCCAATCTCCAATTGGGCTAAACGGTGGGGATGTTCCAGAAAAAGAGATCCCGTATTTAGATAAAGATAAGCTTAGAAGCAGTCCTATTAGGGAACGAATTCCATAATAGGGGAGATCCGTGCGAAAGAAGGATCTCGGCTGATTGGGCACGAGAGTCCCTAGAGGGCCAGGTTTCCTGTACGGGGTAGGAATCCTGGGGCGATGAGGATGCTTGGAGGACAAGCAGACGTATGTCTATAAATATAAAGGTAAACCTAGAGGCAAAAGGTACGCAATACGTTACATGCATTCGATACTTTCCTACTGATAATTAGGGTTTGGGATAAGTACGTGATACTAACTTAGGCATCGAAGGGCCTTTGCCACGAGAGGCAGAGGTGCGCTCACCCCTTGTCTATCTTGCAGATTAGGGTTCCGGCGGAGGCATAGGGGTATCACCCGAGAATCACGTGGAACTGTTACGAAATAACAGTGCTCCAGGTACTCTTTGTTTTTCTGCACCTACAATTGGCGCCGTCTGTGGGAAACGAACGAGTTCCATTTGAAAAACGACCATGGTGGAAATAGATCCAGTCACACTGCTCACTGAGAAGAACCAGGCTGGTGGGGAAGGAGACAAATCCCCACTGGGTGCTCCGAAAAAGCATGCTGGTGGCCATAGTAGGAGGGCGACGAGCAAAGATCGTCCCCTCACCATCCAAGATGATCCAAAGAACAAGGAAGGTAGGACTGCTACTGGCTCCACGAGAAAGAGCAGGTCCCACCGTAGAGAAGAGTCAGTTGCGCATTCGAAAAGTGTGCATAATCACAGCGACATCCTCGACAGGAAGAGGCAAGAAATCGAGGAGGCTGCTTGATTAATCAAGAAACAAGAATATGAGATCCGTGAGATGGAAAGGATCAGAGATCATCCTGAGGATTCTGGACTGTCACGAGGACATTCCGGAAGGGGAAAAAGAGCTATGGTAACATACAAAGCTGCTCCTTCGCACCAAAGAAATAGGAGCAGGAGTCCCTCTCAAAGAAAGAAGAGGCCTTCTTCGCAAAGAAGGAGAAGCAGGAGCCCAAAAGAACGAACGCTTTCTCCACGAAAAAGGAGAAGTAGGAGCCGAAGTTCCTCTGTTGAAGGAGATACCCGGAGACACCATAAAGACAGGTATGAGAGACCTGAGTCTGATTGGGATAGGGTCCGGGCACACAGAAATAAGGAACAAGAGGCCGGGACAATGACTGCACGAGAAGCAGCAAGGAAAGCCCTGAGTAACATAGCAACTTCCCCCTTTACCAGAAGGCTACAAGAGGCACAACTACCGAGCAGAGTGAAGCACGGGGCGTTCGTACTTTACGAGACAAATGCGGATCCTATCGCTCACATACAGCATTACCAGCAGGCTATGTTTATGCACGAAGGGGATGATGCTATCATGTGCAAGATGTTCCCATCAAGTTTGGGAAAGGTGGCTCTATCTTGGTTCCACAAGTTAGAGTCACGATCCATACGAGGGTGGACGCAGTTGGCCGAAGAGTTCACTGCACGGTTCCTAACTAGTAGAAAGGCTCCTAAGACATTTGAAAATCTCTCCACGATGAAGCAGGGAGATAATGAGCCAATCAGAGACTATGTTAAGAGGTACTGGGAGACTTTCAATGAGATTGACAGCTACAGTGAAGAATACGCCATTGCTACCTTCAAAACAGGTCTGCCTGTTCGGGAGGAGCTGCGTCGTTCTCTAAATAAGCACCCTGTGGCAACACTGGCCCACTTGATGGAACGAATCGAGCAGCTTGTCAGAATGGAGGATGATATCCTCCGGGAAGACGGCAAAGTGATTGCCGAACAGCCAAAGACACCAGCAAAGAAGGTGGACAAACCAAAGCCTAAGACTTATAGGGAAAGGAAGGAGTATGGGCAGGCTAAGAAGGAGCCGTACAAAGAAAAACCAGCACCAGACCCTAAGTCATTCTTTTCAATAACGACAGTTTGGAAAGAGCCTATTTATAGGATTCTTTATCGAATAAAGAATCAGCCCTACTTCAAGTGGCCCCTAAGTCTAGGTGGAGACAAGGATGCGAAACGTGCTACGAATCAGCACTGCAGTTATCATAAGGACTGGGGCCACATGACAGAAGATTGTGAAATGTTCAAGAGGCATCTTAACGATTTGGTCTCTCGAGGCTACCTGAAGGAGTATATTCAGGAGGACCCCAAAGAAAAAGGGAAAGCCATGGAGATGGATTACGAACAGAATCCTAGGGGAATAATCCATATGATACATGGATTGACCGCACCTTACACAAGGAATGAAGTTAGACTGCTCCAGAGGAGAACCAAGCATGACCAGCATGTTCTAAGATTGGGAAATAAGAGGGGACGAGGAACCATTGAAAGCAGCGAAAGCATAGTCTTCACAGATGAAGATCTCGGAGATGTCCATGTACCTCATAACGACACTCTGGTCATTACCCTACGAATAGGGGAGTACGACATCGAGAGGATCTTGGTGGACTCTGGGAGCTGTACAGAGGTCATGTATTACAATGCATTCAAGAAATTGGGATTAACTCAGTCAGACTTGGAGCAGTCAATAACACCTCTGGTTGGATTTGGAGTAGGAGCGGTTTGGCCTCTTGGTAAGGTAACCCTGCCTGTTCGAGCAGGAACAATGGTCTTAAGAACAGATTTCTTGGTGGTAGATGTCCCGTCTTCCTATAACGCGATTATTGGAACGACGTGGTTGCATAAGACGAGGGCGGTCTCCTCTACGTATCATCAGATGGTGAAGTTCCCTGGTTCCAACAGTATTGAGAGGATCAGGGGGAATCAAAAGGCGGCACAGCAGTGTCTGATTTCTATTGTTAAGAAAATTCCAAAGGCCCGCCAGGTTCAAGCAGTAGAGGAATCAGATCAACTGACTATCGAGGATGTCGGCAGAAATCCAATAGAGAAGGTGGTGGAAGGCTTGAAGAAAATACAGATCAACGAGACTGATCCTAAGAGGTATTTTCTAATTGGGGAATCACTGCCAGTTGAAGAGGAAAACGAGCTAGTTGGGTTCTTAAAAGAATATGTCGATGTATTTGCTTGGGTACCGGAAGAGATGCCCGGAGTTGGTGCAGACGTGATCTGTCACCACTTAAATGTAGATCCTCAGCACAAGCCCATGATTCAGAAGAAAAGAAGGGCAGCTGTGCAGCACGTTGACGCTGTGATTGAGGAGGTAGAACGGTTGTTGGAAGCAAAAGCAATACACGAAGTCTACTATCTAGAATGGCTATCCAACACTGTGGTGGTAAAAAAGAAGAATGGAAAGTGGCGTGTCTGTGTGGATTTCACAGACTTGAATAAGGCATGCCCAAAGGATAGCTTCCCCCTCCCCAGGATTGATCAATTAGTCGATGCAACTGCCGGGTATGAACGGATGAGTTTCCTCGACGTATATCGAGGATATCATCAGATTGCCATGTTCGGGTCTGATCAAGAAAAGACTTCTTTCATTACACCACGAGGGTTGTATTACTACAGCGTAATGCCTTTTGGATTAAGGAATGCAGGGGCAACATATCAGAGGCTAGCAACCATTATGTTCAAAAAGTTGCTTGGCAAAACTATGGAGGTTTACATAGACGATGTGGTTGTAAAAAGCAAGACCAAGCAGGGTCATGTAGCGGATCTGAAAGAGGCCTTTGACATCTTAAGACAATACAAGTTAAAACTCAATGCCTCGAAGTGTGCATTTGGAGTCGGATCAGGGAAGTTCTTGGGGCACCTTGTGACCATAAGGGGGATTGAGGCAAACCCGGATCAGATATCAGCATTGCAAGGATTGCAAAGCCCCAAAATGAAGAAAGAAGTCCAGAGGCTGACTGGGATGGCTGCCGCCCTCAATAGATTCATCAGCCGGTCCAGTGATAAATGCAGGCCCTTCTTTCAGCTTCTTAAGAAGAGAGAAGGATATGAATAGGGAGCAGATTGTGAGCAGGCTTTCCAGGACCTAAAGAAGTATTTGGCTAAGTCTCCACTTCTCTCAACTCCAGAACCAGGTGAGTGTCTAGTTTTGTACTTAGCTGTTTCTGAGCATGCTGTTAGTGCTGTTTTGTTGAGAAGTAAGGGATCAGAGCAAATCCCAGTTTATTATGTGAGTAAAACACTGTTAGACGTAGAAACGAGATATTTGCCCCTTGAAAAATTGGTCCTTGCGTTAAGGACAGCAATGAGGAAGTTACCTCATTACTTCCAAAGCCATAAGGTTGTGGTTTATACTGAATATCCTTTAAGGTCACTGCTACGAAGGGCAGACTTTTCAGGACGGATCTCGACGTGGTCTGTTGAGTTGAGCCAATATGATATAGACTTCCAGCCGCGTACAGCAATAAAAGACCAGGTGTTGGCTGATTTTGTGGCAGAATTTACTCCAATGGTAGCACTAGGGCCCCCTACGAAAAAGGAGCAATCCGTTCAGGAACCAGGAAAGAAAAGAAAGGTGATTGCCGAACAGGACCCTTTGGAATGGAAGTTATTCGTCGACGGTTCGGCTTGTAATACTGGTTCAGGAGCAGATGTCGTTCTCTTCCCTCCGGATGGGGTGATGGTCGAGCTCTCTGTTCGGCTAGGTTTTAGTGCGTCCAACAATGTGGTAGAGTACGAGGCCCTGCTGATCGGCCTCAAAAGTGCAAAAACCTTAAGGGCGGAAAGGTTAAGGGTTTATTGCGACTCCCAGTTGGTGGTATGCCAACTGTCCGGGGAATATGAGGCCCGAAGTGAGAAGATGGCAGCTTATGTACAGGCGGCCAAAGATTTGCTTGATACCTTCGAAAAGGTATGTATTGAACAGATAAGCTTGGGACAGAATGCCCATGCAGATTCTTTAGCTTGGTTGGCTGCTGCTGTTCTTACTGAGTTAAAAAGGAAAGTAGCAGTCGATTATTTGGATGAACCAAGTATTGGGAAAACTGTGGAATTGGTCCTGGATGTGAACCAGGGACCAAGTTGGATGGATCCAATCATTGGGTTTCTACGAGATGAAACTCTACCTTCTGACAAAAAGGAAGCCCACAAAATTAAAACCAAGTCAGCGAGGTTTTGGTTGTCTCCAGAAGGGAAGTTATATAGAAAGTCCTTTACTGGGCCTTATCTGCTCTGTGTGCACCCCGAGATGGTGCAGAAATTTCTCAACGAAATTCATGAAGGGACATGTGGAAGCCATGCAGGAGGTAGGTCCATAGCCCACCGAGCAATTACTCAAGGGTATTTGTAGACACCCCAATCTGGCTTTCAGATTAGCTTATTTACGGTTTTTGATTCCCCGATGATGAAACGATCAAGAACACTTCAGGAATGTCGAGTGTTTGAGCTTTGAGTGTTTGAAGAACCCTTGAACCTAACCTAGCCAAAAACCACATCAAAAAGCCAAAAACCAATTGTCGCGCGAGGGTTTAGAACCATCGCGCGAGGGTCAAGCTGCCAGGTGTGGTCAACAGTCAAACTGTTGACCGTTGACCATCGCGTGCCAGGGAGAACCCTCGCGCAACAATTCCAAACCATCGCGCGACGGTTCTCTCCTGTCCCTTTCACCTTTTTCAGCTAGGCAGCTTAATCACCAAGTAATTTTCAGCCAGACCTCGTGGACTGGCTGGGCTTCTCTCCTTGCAAGCTTTCCATAAAAGGCAATTTGGCCACCAAGCCAAGTTAACCTTCACTTGGTTGGTTCTTTCTCCTCCATACACCATTTCCACCATTTTCCCTATAAATACTCCCCCATTGTCTCTCTTTTAAAGGGTTACAAGAATTCCACTTTCAAAGGGGCATTACTTTGTACTCTTTTAAGCTAATAAAAGAGATACAAAGTCAATCCAAGAACATAGCTTGTTCTTTCTCCTTCATTACTCAAAGCAACATAAACAACTCAAGCAACCTCAATTCAACTCAAAGCTCAAACGCAATTCAAACCCCAAGAACCAAAGGTATAGCTTATCTTTGTTCTGCTTTCTGTTCTGATCCCTGAGGGGGCTGGCAGGGCCAAGGCTGGTAATCAATACCAGTCCTGGCCCTAAGCCCTAAAGCAAGCAAAGTTACAAGAAGCAAGAACCCTCGCGCGACGGTTCCTAACACTCGCGCGACACTTTGTGTCAGTGTGATGATGAACTTCGTGGGGAAGGGTATCCTGTTCTTTGTGTTTCATAAATAGTTCTTACTGTTTTGGAGCATGTTTTAGGTTTTAGATCACTGTTGATGCATGTTAAAACTTGTTTACTGCTTTTCTTAGCTTAAACTGCAAATTCAAAATGTCAAAATGCATGTTTGTTCTGTTGGAACATCCTTGAGATCATTCTGGACCTGTCCCAGAACCCAGGATGAGCAAAACCAAACACTGGAAGGTTGACCCGAACCCTCGCGCGATGGTTCTAAACCCTCGCGCAACAATTCTAAACACTCGCGCAAAAATTTGAAACCCTCGCGCGACGGTTCGTCCCCGACCAGTAGCTTGCCATGCATGTTTAACTTGGTTTTTAGGCTGTTATTTTGTCCCCTCACTGTTTAAGGGGTGTTTTAGTAATTTTGTTGCTCTATAGCCTTTTAGAATTGTTTTAAACTGTATATTTAAACTGCTATAAACTGCTTGGTTTGTCCTGGGTGTGCACTGGTCCTTCCAGAGCCCAGAAGGTTTGAGAATAAGAGCTGTGGGTTGTGGGCTCAGCCTGTAAAACCCACAGCAGTCTGTTCTCATCCTATACTAACTGCTCATCCATGCTATCCATCACATCTTGCAAATTGTTACAGCTTTAATCCCCATTAAACTGTTCCCCCGCCCTAATTGGCTAAAATTTGATTAATAAGAAGAAGAATCACAACATTTTCAAAATGCCTAAGTAGAGACCGATCTCCGGATTGGGCGAAAGGGGTGCCTTAAAACCCTTCCCCTCTCGTAACCTGGCTCCCGAACCCAGATATGGTTATGACGGACTGGTTCCTTCACTTTTTCAAATCAAATAGCGCGGCAGGTGCTTCGAAATACGTTCCTTGGGTGTCAGACCTTCAAACCCAGGTGGCGACTCTGTATTTTTCCGAGCGCTTGCTTCCTCCGCTAACGCTCCCTCGATTACGGGCCCTTTGCTTCGGGAAACGAAATTCCCGAAGGCTCGCTTTGGAATCCGGAAATTCCAGGGCATGCTGCCCACAGTGGCGACTCTGCTGGGGATAATCGAACTAATATTAATTCATACTTAGAATTTAATACACTTGTGAACAATTCCTTAAAAGTCTGTCAAAATGGTGAGTTTCGCACTGCCGAAGGTTGGAATGGTGATTTAACAGGACCTCGTGTCCGGCCAATCTAATCTGGGACTTTTTCGATTGTTCACTTGTGTAGTTTCCTCTAAAGATGGACTAAATAAAGTGAGCCAAATTTGAAAAGGCATTTTGTGATTCTGTGATTCTTTTTCTTCTTAATCAATTTCTAGCATTTCATTTGCATCGATGTGGGATAAGCCTCGTTGGATCGTTTTGGCAATCCGACGCTTATCGGAGCCCGGGGACCCCGAATGACCAACAACCTTCGGCGATGATGGGTCATGCTACCGCTTGATTGTTGCTCTGCGAATCGCGGGCAATGGGAGGTATATCTGTGGCCCTAGTCCGAGGAACTCGTTACCTAACCAAAACCGGCCTTTGCATATACAAAGCATTAGAACTTTCCAAACTAAGACAGGTACCTGCAGGGTAGGATCTATCTGCATCTAACCCCATATACTGTCTACGTGTTACTGCTTTCCCTATCGCATGCACTGTATATACATGTCATTTTGCATAGGAGCATCCTTAGGGCAGTTCTTTATTTCGAGTTTGTCTTACGCTGTCTAAGACGTTGTTGGACCCGATGAGGAATCGTTCATTCTGTCGAATGTTCGTTATCAATCGCAAAGTCCTTAGTTCAATGAGACTTTGAGAAATCAAAATTTACTAAATCCTTGACTCATGCCCGATTAAGGATTCAATCGACAATAAGGAACAACAAAGTATTGATGCCGTGTCACTGGTGCCACCCAGGTTGAAGTGCGTTGTCACTATACACCACGTTGTTCAAGGTTAAGGTGCCATGTCATCAATGCCGAGTTGTTTCTAATTCAAAGTTAAATCTTCAAAAGGGACTAGACGAAGATTTAGTTTATTTTGACATCTCTTAGGATCTGTCGATCTACATGGGGACACATCGCCGAAAAGAATTCTGAGGATTCTGACAACGTTTGAAATTCGTGAGGCAAACTCGTCTCTGGAACTGTACACACATACATGTTGTTTTGCGTAGGAGCATGTTTAGGGCGGCTTCTAGGTTGTCTCTCGCTTTCGAGTCTGTCTTATGCTAATTTGGACGCTGTTAGACCCGATGAAGAGTCGTGCATCTCGATGGTGCATGTTGTCAATTCTTAAAGTCCTTAGGTCAGCGAGACTTCGAGAAATCAAATCTTATTAAATCCTTGGCTTATGCCCGGTTGAGGATTCAACCGAAAACAAGGAACCACAAAGTATTGATGTCGTGATATTGATGTCATTTTGGTTATCGTGCTAAGCACATACACCGCCCGGCTAACGCGCGTTGTCGCTGAAGCCACCCCGGTAAAGGTGTCACGCCATCAATACCGAGTTGTTCCAAGTTCAAAGTTGAATCTTCAAAAGGGACTAACCAAAGATTTAGTCTGTTTTGGCATCTCTTAGGATCAGTTTGATCTATTCAAAGGATACACCCTCGAAAAGAAATCTGAGGATTTTGGCAGTGTCCGAGCATCATGAGACAGATTTGTCTCTAGTTCTAGAGTCTATGGTTGACATCGACAACGACGTGTATGTTGCATTCCAATTGCTGTAGGAGTGCCACTGAGCTTTCACGTATTTTACTGTCTAGCTTCGAGCCATTGCACCGAGCAAGAGAGTACCGAAAGGAAGAGCCAAACCTACTTGGGAACGTCTTCGGAATCCGAGTCAAAGGTTGGTCAGTTACAATCCCAATCAGTCACAACGGAAGGCTCTCCGCGCTCTTTGTTGGCTGCTCTACGGTCAGGGTCACCACCGGTTGTACAGGAAGGGCAACCAACATCCCCATCTTCTGCATCGAGCACTTCTGAATCACCTACCATGTCAGGTCAGCCAGAGGTTCAACCACTTTCTCCGGAAGACCATGAACCTCCAGAACAGTATCACTGCGATGCAGCAAAAGGCCATCCAGACCGATGCTAACATCACCCGTCTCAATGACCTTATCAACACTCGTCTTCCACCTCCACTCGAAGAGGAAGGCGAGGACGATGAGGATGACCAGGAGCAGCCTATCATGGTCCCAGATCCGAATCACGAGGGGCGTCTCATTGTTCAGCCCAACCCTAGGAAGGCTCATGCGCCTGCTGCAAACCTGAATCTTGCGGGTAGGGAACTTGTTCAAAACCCTGACATAGCTGCTCTTATGGCCAAGATGGCAAAGCTAGAAGAATCCGTCACAAAATCTGAAAAGATCATCACATGCGGAATAGACTTGGATCGTCTCTGCCTGTATCCTAATGGTAAACTGCCAGACAAATTCAAAATGCCAGACTTGGTCAAGTTTGACGGGAGTGGTGATCCCAAGACTCATCTCTACGGCTATCATGCCGCCATGAAGCTACTCAAAGTAGAAAGTGAGGCCATGTCTCAGCTTTTCCCTCAAACTCTCTCAGGGCCTGCCTTCCATTGGTTTCTGTCGCTCGACATCTCCAAAAGAAGAACTTGGGAAGACATTGGGGCTGCCTTCATCGCTCAATACCACTACAACTCTCAGCTCAAGATGACTACTCGGGAGTTAGAATCCACGAAGATGGAAGCTAAGGAGTCTTTTGCGGACTTTGTCAAGCGGTGGAGAGCAAAAGCCGCTCTAATGACTGGCTGCCCGAGCGAGACCAACTTCGCATCATTTCCCGCAATCTCCAACCGGACTATGCCAGGATCTGGTGCTTGCTCCAGCGTCCGCCAACTTTGAAACCTTCTTTCACGCTTGGCCGGGCCATCGAGGATGCGCCGCAAAGTGGGATTTTGCCAAGAAGGGAATCCTCTTCTTCCAATCCCCGTAAATCAAAGTCGAGGCTTACTCGGAAATAGTAGTGCACCGCTTGGCAAGAGCAATTACGCTTAGCACGGCTACAAGTGGGGACAACGCCGCTGCCCCTAATCCTACAACCGACATCAATCAGGTTCAAAATGCTCAAAGCTTTCGGGCCCGAACCCAACCTCGGAGTTTCTCTGCCTTTGAGGCATCTCTGTCCGCAGTGATGGAGAAACTCGTCAAGTCTGGGCATCTCAAATCTTTGACCCCTACTTCCTCTCCCAAGGTCTTACCTGCTGGTTATAATCCTAACCTCTTCTGTGCCTTCCACCAAATGCCTGGCCATCACACTGACAAGTGCTATCGTCTTCGACATGAGATTCAAGATCTTATTGATGATGGCACGGTTCAAGTTCCACCAAAGCCCAACATCATTTCCAACTCTTTGCCTCAACACGGGTCTAACCCTCTGGTTGGTCAGGTATCTATCACCTCCACTCAAATTAACCCAAGCTCCACCATATTCAACCCTAGCCACTACATCGTCCCAGCACATCAACCCAAACCCATCGTATCCATCCCATCTGAGCCGGAGGTTAATATGATGGCAGTAGGTTGGGCAATTAAGGTTTTCACTACCAACATCTGGTTTGATAGTGATGAGGGGCTTACAAGGGAGAAGACTGACTGGCTGAGGTCCATTGATCAAAGGAGCATCGAGTAGGTTTGGTTGAAGAAGCTGAAGAAGCCGAAGTGCTGTTGCTTGGGCCTGACACCCGCTGAATCCTACCTCTTTTGTAAAAGCTAAGGGTAGCTTTTCAATAGTTGCATTTTCAAAACCGCGTCTAGTTTGCATTGGCGTCTTGTCTGAGTCTGACACAGAGTCTTTTGCGTTTGTCTAAAGTCTAGCTCCGAGTCGGAGGTTGTGCCTCTTGGCCCTCCACGTCGTAGCTTTTGTTTCAAATTTCGAGTCTGCTGTACTTGGCAAACCCCGTGGGTTTTATGATATGCATTATCTTGCTTCTAAGTACTTCGCTGACTTTTATATAAACTGTGTCGCCCTGACGACGAAGGGATAGATTTCGATGGGATCATCCCAAGGAAATGTGTTCCCTCGCCGAAAGGGAAGACAAAAGGCGTGCTCAGCCTATTAAAAGAAAAAGTAGTTTTTATAAACTTGAAAGACAAGGATAACCACCCAATGGTTCCATTGGTTCAAAGCTATTCCCAAAGGAGCATTGCACCCGGTCAGACAAGCTCGAAGAATTCATCGACGTCTTGGCATGGTTTCGTCAAGTCATGCCTTGCGTTGATCCTGAGATAAAGAAGCATCAAACCCCCTGCTACCGGGTACCAATCCAAAAAAAACAGAAGCTCAAGAGGGTTCCGGGCCTCATACCATGTTCAAAAGCAACAACAGTGGCGTTCCGCCGAGTACCAATGAGTTAGTGTACAAAATGGCCCGGAGCAAGGCATTTCCAACCAAAGCACTCCTGACCCTGCGTCATCAAAGCCGTTGTATCTGGGGCTGCGGCCAAAGGTCGATGACCTCGACGGCAACCAATTCAATACCATGGTCAACTTGGATCAATTCAAACGCAACTTTTCCCTGAGAGAAGCTCGTTGGGCTGAAAACTCCGAGGGTGGGCAGTTCCAAGCAAAAGTTAGAGCAGCCTGCTAGCCCGAAAACCTATGAAGGGGGTCTAGGCAAAAGTAAATAGGCAATATTTGAAAGCTCGCTAGACCGAAGACCCGAATGGGCGGTACTAGGCAAAAGTTAGAGCGCAAAAGGAGAGGTAAACACACGAGTGAACCTTAGCCTGAACTACGTTTTGACCTGATTCCCTAGCTTGGGATACGTAGGCAGTTTCTCATTGAGACTCGGTCACACTCTATCAAAGTGGATCCATGGTTGACATTTTGGTACACATCAAAGGTCGAAGAGGATCAAAGGTCAGATCAAGCTGCATTGGAAGAACCAGAAGGGGGAAAACCTTTGTCTTTCAATTTTATTGCAAACTGCTATTTCTATTACGGGCTGAGCATAAGTCTTAAAAATATTTGAAGCATCAAAAACAGAACGAAATGCTAAAAGCCTAATGGCTCACAGTTTATTCTAAGTTCAGCGAGGTCTGGTATGAGCAGCTGTAGCCTCGCGTGCGTGCTTTTTCAACTCCAGCGGTAGCCTGCTACTGCCCTCGAATGACGTTCCAGGGGCTTTTGCCAAGTCTTGTCATACCATGCGAGTCATATGGACTTAATGTGACTGCACGGGGGTGTCGGTTTCAGTCCGGGCCTATATGAGTCAACATATGCGTCTTATGTCCATCTTTGCGATATTTTTCCAGTTTTTCAATCAATTGTCATGTTGAGATGCTTTTCTCAATTTTGTTTGTACAGGTCTTTGTACCTTTTGCACTTTCGTAAATGTCAGTTTCACCTGTCTAAGGAATGTTGTGAGTTTTGGCCGCTTAATGCCCAAAATTTCATTGTGTTCTGTGTGTCTAAGGGTTCGCATTGTACCCTGGGACTCTTTCTCCCTTTTGGTTTGAGCTAGGCGAGTCTGTACATGAGCGCATGTCTGTGTGTCATTTCAGGTCACTTGTCAATGCAAGTTAGATATTAGCGGCTAGAAAATGCAACTTTTACATTGCTACCCCTAGCTCCTGTAATCCACAAGCTATGGAATCTCATGAACACCAAGGGCTCGTCAGCCCAAGGCCAAGCAAAGCATCTCTGGGGCACGTCCGCCCAAGCATCGAAGAGAGGGCACACAAGCCCAAATTCGTCAACTGGGGCATGCCAGCCCGTTCAATGTCTCTCTATCTGGGTGCGCATCTCAGAAGTAACAAACAGTACAATAATGAGGCTCAGTGGTAGTCCTTAGGCGTCGTTGTCCTCCTAGGTGCCACCCTTAGCTTGCATCTGCATTTTCAATTTCGTATACATCATTGCATATTGTGTACATTAAATGTTGAAAGCAGGAAGATGGCCAGCATGGTTGCCGTCATATAGGTTTGTTTGCCGAAGGAAGCGATGCAATCTCTTACGGTTTTGGTTCAAGTGGTTAGCGGATGCAATGGAAATCTCCCTAACTCTTGATTTGGTTTGCCGAAGGATGCGATGCAATCTCCTGCGGTCTTGTTATCGTTGGTTAACGGATGCGATGGAAATCTCCCTAACTCTCGATTTGGTTTGCCGAAGGATGCGATGCAATCTCCTGCGGTCTTGTTATCGTTGGTTAGCGGATGCGATGGAAATCTCCCTAACTCTCGATTTGGTTTGCCGAAGGATGCGATGCAATCTCCTACGGTTTTGGTTCAATTTGTTAGTGGAGGCCATGGAAATCTCCCTAATCTCGGTTTGTAAACCAAAGGATGCTATCCTGCGGAGCCGTTTCAACGACAGCCGGTCCTGTCAAAGTTCCCCAGCGGTTTGATCAATCAGCACATTGATCTCTCCGTCCACTTTCAAAGACAGCCGGTCCTGTCAAAGTTCCCCAGCGGTTTGATCAATCAGCACATTGATCTCTCCGTCCACTTTCAACGACAGCCGGTCCTGTCAAAGTTCCCCAGCGGTTTGATCAATCAGCACATTGATCTTTCCGTCCGCATTCACGACAGCCGGTCCTGTCAAAGTTCCCCAGCGGTTTGATCAATCAGCACATTGATCTTCCCGTCCGCATTCACGACAGCCGGTCCTGTCAAAGTTCCCCAGCGGTTTGATCAATCAGCACATTGATCTTTCCGTCCGCCTTCATGGCAGCCAGTCCTGTCAAATTCATCAAACGGCAATCAACACATCGTTCAGTCCACAACGACGATCAGATATCGTCCAATGGTCTGTTCATCCGCAATTGTTTGTTCCCCAGGAGAGTCCGTCTTGGCCTGTCCCGAACGACAATCACCCTCAGTCTAGCCGCAAGTGCATCTTCCAGCAGGCTTATTGCTCTGTCTCGGATGGTCTTTGATAAGGAGATTGGCTCTGATTCCCAACAGATGGAATTTAACCTGCCTGACACGACCTACCCGTGTTTGTTGGAATACTTTGTGCCGAGGATAGCTTGATCCCCAGCAACGACGGCCGGTCCTGTCCAAATCTGCAGCGACGATGCAATCGTCCACTTCTACTTCCATCCCCAGCGACGGTCCGTCCGTCCATTCAACCGATCAGGTTCTGTAAGTATTCTTGTCTACTTTACCATGTTCCGCTCTGGATTGCCTTGAGGGGTGTCCAGAATTCTTTGACGTTACTTGTACCAAGTCAATGGTGCTCCAAGTGCCGTCAAAGAGGGGCTACTGTAGACACCCCAATCTGGCTTTCAAATTAGCTTATTTATGGTTTTTGATTCCCCGATGATGAAACGGATCAAGAACACTTCAGGAATGTCGAGTGTTTGAGCTTTGAGTGTTTGAAGAACCCTTGAACCTAACCTAGCCAAAAACCACATCAAAAAGCCAAAAACCAATTGTCGCGCGAGGGTTTAGAACCATCGCGCGAGGGTCAAGCTGCCAGGTGTGGTCAACAGTCAAGGCTTGACCATTGACCATCGCGCGCCAGGGCGCACCCTCGCGCGATGGTTCCAAGCCAGTCCCTATCACCTTTTTCAGCTGGGCAACTTAATCAGCTAGGCAGCTTAATCACCAAGTAATTTTCAGCCGGACCTCGTGGTAATTTGGTGGGCTTCTCTCCTTGCAAGCTTTCCATTAAAGGCAATTTGGCCACCAAGCCAAGTTAACCTTCACTTGGTTGGTTCTTTCTCCTCCATACACCATTTCCACCATTTTCCCTATAAATACTCCCCCATTGTCTCTCTTTTAGAGTGTACAAGAATTCCACTTTCAAAGGGGCATTACTTTGTACTCTTTTAAGCTAATAAAAGAGATACAAAGTCAATCCAAGAACATAGCTTGTTCTTTCTCCTTCATTACTCAAAGCAACATAAACAACTCAAGCAACCTCAATTCAACTCAAAGCTCAAACGCAATTCAAACCCCAAGAACCAAAGGTATAGCTTATCTTTGTTCTGCTCTCTGTTCTGATCCCTGAGGGGGCTGGCAGGGCCAAGGCTGGTAATCAATACCAGTCCTGGCCCTAAAACCAGCAAAGTTACAAGAAGCAGTGGAGCAAGAACCCTCGCGCGACGGTTCCTAAACCTCGCGCGACACTTTGTGTCAGTGTGATGATGAACTTCGTGGGGAAGGGTATCCTGTTCTTTGTGTTTCATAAATAGTTCTTACTGTTTTGGAGCATGTTTTAGGTTTTAGATCACTGTTGATGCATGTTAAAACTTGTTTACTGCTTTTCTTAGCTTAAACTGCAAATTCAAAATGTCAAAATGCATGTTTGTTCTGTTGGAACATCCTTGGGATCATTCTGGACCTGTCCCAGAACCCAGGATGAGCAAAACCAAACACTGGAAGGTTGACCCGAACCCTCGCGCGATGGTTCTAAACCCTCGCGCAACAATTCTAAACACTCGCGCAAAAATTTGAAACCCTCGCGCGACGGTTCGTCCCCGACCAGTAGCTTGCCATGCATGTTTAACTTGGTTTTTAGGCTGTTATTTTGTCCCCTCACTATTTAAGGGGTGTTTTAGTAATTTTGTTGCTCTATAGCCTTTTAGAATTATTTTAAACTGTATATTTAAACTGCTTGGTTTGTCCTGGGTGTGCACTGGTCCTTCCAGAGCCCAGAAGGTTTGAGAATAAGAGCTGTGGGTTGTGGGCTCAGCCTGTAAAACCCACAGCAGTCTGTTCTCATCCTATACTAACTGCTCATCCATGCTATCCATCACATCTTGCAAATTATTACAGCTTTAATCCCCATTAAACTGTTCCCCCGCCCTAATTGGCTAAAATTTGATTAATAAGAAGAAGAATCACAACATTTTCAAAATGCCTTAGTAGAGACCGATCTCCGGATTGGGCGAAAGGGGTGCCTTAAAACCCTTCCCCTCTCGTAACCTGGCTCCCGAACCCAGATATGGTTATGACGGACTGGTTCCTTCACTTTTTCAAATCAAATAGCGCGGCAGGTGCTTCGAAATACGGTTCCTTGGGTGTCAGACCTTCAAACCCAGGTGGCGACTCTGTATTTTTCCGAGCGCTTGCTTCCTCCGCTCGCGCTCCCTCGATTACGGGCCCTTTGCTTCGGGAAACGAAATTCCCGAAGGCTCGCTTTGGAATCCGGAAATTCCAGGGCATGCTGCCCACAGTATTGGTGGCCGCATATGCGGGAGGATGCAAAGGTTTACGTGAAAATCTGTGAGAAGTGTCAGAAGTTCTCACCAATGATCAGGACACCGGCCGAAGATTTGGTGCCCTTGACTAGCCCCTGGCCTTTTGCTCAGTGGGGAATGGGCATCGTGGGTCCACTCCATAAGGCTACTGGGAACCGAAAATTCCTTTTGGTAGCAACAGATTCCTTCACGAAATGGATTGAAGCTGAACCTTTGGCTAAGATTACTGAACCTATGATAGAGAGGTTTGTCTGGAAAAGTATCATTACTCGTTTTGGAGTCCCATATTCTTTGATTACAGATAATGGTTCCCAGTTCCAGAAAAAGTTTAAAGCTTTTTGTGCCCAGTATGGAATAAGAAATTATTATTCGACCCCTGCTTACCCCCAGAGTAATGGGCAAGCAGAGGCATCCAATAAAACCATTCTGGATGGAATCAAAAAGAGGTTGGATAAAGCAAAGGGCAAGTGGCCTGATGAGTTGCCACTGGTGCTGTGGGCGCATCGAACAACGCCTAGGAGGTCTACGGGAGAGACCCCCTATTCTTTGGCTTATGGAACAGAGGCAGTCATTCCATTGGAAGTTGGCCTTCCTACCAACAGGACAGCTTTGGTCGAAAGTGGGGGAAATGACAGGGCTCTTGAAATTGAGCTCGATCCCGCTGAGGAAAGGAGAGAAAGAGCCCTGGTGCATTTGGCCTCCTATCAGAAACAGTTGATGAAGAACTACAACAAGCATGTCCACCCACGAGAATTTGGTGTTGGAGACCTTGTGCTCTGCAAGGTGCTCGGCAATACCAAGATTGCCAGTGAGGGCAAGTTAGGGGCTAATTGGGAAGGCCCATATCGAGTTATTGAGGTTGTGGGCATTGGGACCTATCGTTTGGTAGACTTGGACGGGAACCCAGTACCACGGCCCTGGAATGTTCATAACTTAAGGAAGTTCTTTATTTGAAAGACTTCAGCTTACTTTTCATTCTGTCTTAGAATTATGATTGTGTGGGAATTATGAATACAATTCCCTTGTGTTTCCTTTTTTAGTTGCATGGGGTACGCATAACGGCCCCTTGAGTTTTCAGGATTAAGAATAAAATCATGTCTTTTGCAAAATATTGACTTTTTCAGAAATTCTGTCTTAGAATTGTGATTGTTTTGATCTATAAATACGAATAATGGCCTTCCAATCCCTTTCTTCGTATTGGGGAGCAGGGAATGGGTACGAATATACGTTTCAATTATCTATGCATGAAAAAGCTTTAACATACGAGAGTACGAGATACTCAAGAATTACGTACGAATATAAAACTCACAAGTACGAAACACTTGTATTAAAATTCCCAAGTACGAAAAACTTGTATTCACAGGTATGAAACACTTGTACTGAAAGGTACAAGCACGAAATACTTGTACTGATTTACCAAGTCTGAAACACTTGGGTTTGCATACAAGATAATGCAAATTATAGAATTACCACGTCTGAAATACTTGGGTACAAAAGTACGTGATACTTAATATTATACAAGTACGAAACACTTGTATTAAAACTTACAAGTATGAAATACTTGGGTAAAAACAAACGTGATTATAAAACGAACATACAAGTGCGAATACACTCAGTATATGAAAAATTTATTTAAGTATGAGAAATTTAAAATATTATGTAAAGTACGAAGATACTTAAACATGCCAAGTACGAAATACTTGAAAAGAAACGTAACGAAATTATGTTTCATACAGATTCTTGTATCTATCTAAATATGAGCAATTTAGATAGACTAAGCACGAAATACTTAGTAACAGTCTAAGCAGAACCTAGACAGACAGGATTATCTGATCACATGCATCTAAACAGGCACACATAGAACGGTACGAGCCACCATTGATGGTTTCTGGCCACGAAGGGCCGAGCAAAACAATCAGGCCTTGAAATGGCCTCCAAAACCAAAATATTTTGCCACGAAGGGCGAATACCTGTATTATCCATAAAACAAAATATTCTGATGCCACGCAGGGCTAAAGAAATATGGTCACGCAGGACCAGCGGTACTATTGTCTCTAATAAAGAAAGAGGACTTACCATTCAGTCAAGATTCTGAACTTCTGGAGGGGTGTTATCAGCGACCTCGGTGTTAGCTCCAGCACCGGATACAGCAACAGCAGCATCTTCTTCCAAATTGATAGTTGCATCTAAGGCCTTCTCAGCAGCTTGTTCTATGAGGACTTCTTGATCCTCCACCTGTGTGTCCGCATTTGTGTCAGCAAAATTGTCAATTTGACACTCAACGTCATCTTCCAAATGCTCCGTCTGTTCCTGTTCAACTTCTGAACGGCGGCTGGGCAGATCATTCTCTACCCATAAAGGGCAGTCATCTGCAGCTCCAATTTTGATTAAACAGGCCTCCCAGCCGGCCCCCCAGATCTGATCCTGAATGGCCGGCATCTGCAGCACATAATCCGCAGTCGCGGCGTCGAACCCGTTCTGGTACCCATCCTCAAAGGCATCCTTCTTGGTATTGTCAATCTCGGCCAACGCTTGCTTAAGACTGTCTTCGGCAGTCTCCGACTGGCTTTTGACGTCGTTGTAATCTGACTTGGCGTTGTTCCTCTCGTTCTCCAACCTTGTAACTGTTCGCAACAGTCTTGTGTTGTCATTTAAGAGTCTTGTTCGTTCAGACTCTGCTTCTTGGCACTTTTGGCCCAATGCAACCATCTTTTGGATGAACTGAGATACATTAAAGAATGGATAGTGGGTTGGCATCCCAAAAATCAAATAAAATTTAGAGTTGTGATAAACAAATCATGATTACCTTGATACCACTAACGAGACCAGTGGATACCAGCCGATCAGACGGAGATGAAGACTCCTTCTGCATATCAACAGGCAACAATAAGCCCTGTGCAAGGGCTAACACAGTTTCTGAGGAGCTGGCGCTGTCCCCGACGTTGACCAGACGATCACCTCTTACGAGAAGAGGGGTCCAGGCCTCAGAGGTAACTTGGGTATTTTGGGAAGGGGTTTCCGAAACAGGTACGTCAGCTTGGGGAGCTGAAACCCCAGCATCTTGAAGTCTGGACCGTTTGTCCCGATGAGCGTCAGTAGCTTCAAGGGAACTGTCGTGTTCTCGAGGAGATGAGGAGGATCGTCCTGAACCCCCCTTGGTACGACGAGGTGGTGGAGGAGGGTTACCAGTTGATGCCACCCTACTAGTGGCACCACGCCCTCGTGCAGAAACAGTAAGCAGAGAGCTGAGGTTGAGGGGTTGACGAGACATAGTACCTGAGGATGGAGGAGATGCGGAATATCCAGATGAAGAGGACTGACTGGTATCACGATTGATAACCAATGGTTTTGTCTGTCTTTGTGAGGCAGGCCGTCTTTGAAACGACCTTCTGTTCACCACGCGTGTTAAAGGCACACCTTCAGGGATTGGAATTTCTCCTGGCTATCTGGCAATGGTCACCCCAGCGCTGGATCTTGTGCTTCTGGGCTAGGGAGCAGTCGATGTTGATGCAGCACTGGTGCTTAGGTTGGCAAGCCGCCTATCAATAAAGCCTTTGTAGGCAGGATCGTAGCCTAACAAAACACTTGCATCTCGACCCCGACCAGCTGTTATAGTTCCTGTCACGCCTGTGTATCTGAGAACCCTGTTTATTTCCGCTGTTCGGACGTTGCTAGGTTCTCGTCTAGGACGACTGTTTGCGTTATCCGCTGCATGTTTAAGAGCAAATACAGATTAAAAACATGGAAACGATACGAAATGGCAAAAAGTTAAAAGTCACAAAGCAGATTAAGAGCATACGTGGGAAGCCCCATGCGTGGGGGCAATTGAAGCCCACCACTTGGCCATCTTCCCCCAGTGGCTCGAAGGCTCCAGTAACGTAGAGGAAGTCCATTTCATGATCTCGAGCAGAGTCTGGCAAGTTTAGCACGAGACGCTTTTCTGTTTTTTGTACTTTGAGATAGTACGTATTATACTCGTGGTTCAGCACGATGTTGTACCACCATTGGATATCCCAAAGTCCTAGCTGGGTTCCTAAAATCCTATTTAGGGCCACGACCCCCATTATTAACCTAAAAACGTTTGTTGAAACTTGCATGGGAGTGAGAAGGTAAAAACTGAGAACACGACGAAGAAGTGGGTCTAAAGGGAAGCGAACCCACCTTCAACAATGGCTACAATGGGAATACACGTTCTCTCCCATGTGGCCGCATTCCTATCTGCGCCTAAAGGGGCAAGTTCGAGACTCACGGTCTCTGGGACATGGTATTGAGTTCTGAAGGCTGCCATTGCAGCCCGGGTTTCACAAAGTTTCCTAAATTTACCAGGCTTGGGGCCACTATCACCCTCTTCCGCCATCAAAGCACTCGAAGAACAGTAAAAACAAGAAATAGGTATGATTAAAACCCTTCGAATGAGAAGAGTTCTAGGGACGAATCCCCAGATTGTAACTCAAAAAAGGGATAAGAACGAGAGTCTTACGAAGATTTTGTGAAGTTTTTTCTTCTTCAGTACAGTCGATTTTTGCAGGCGGCGGCGATGGCAGTCTCGAGGGAATGAGTCTTTCGCTTGGTTTTTAGAGAGAGCAAGGACGAAAGTTTGGGATCTCTGAAAAGATCCCTTTTTGGGATAAAGGGAAAGAGACGGAGACGAACCGTCTCCCCTCACATCGTTACATTGAAAGTGACGGAAAGTGGGTTATGAAAAATGGCAATCTAACGCCGTAAGTAAAGACGTCAGATCGAGTTTAATGAGGAGCGTACGGGATACGCCACGTAGACTCCATATTTCAAGATAATATGATGAGTAAACCGCCAAAAGAAATCAAATGATCATCAATATTGTATCTGCACGGGACATCACTAAGCTCGGCCTAAGATATGTTCTTTAAAAAGCTTTACCCATTGGCCCGAACAGTTCCATTGGGCAAAGCTGGGGAGCAATTGTAGGGAGGTATTCTCGAACAGGCACAAATATGAGCCGAACATGTGATTTAAATTGTGCAATGAGAAAGGTAATGAAAGGCACTGCAATGATAAGGGCCTGTGACCCGAAGCATGCACCGAACAGAGGACTGTTCGGGAACAGGGATATGAGATATCCTAGTACGAATATGAGCTATTCGGCTGGATAGGTTTATATCTAAAGCAGTAGCACTCGTAGTACAGTCTGTTTGGTCAAGAGCATGCCGAACAGATAGAATCCTTGATAAGCCGCTTTAAGAGATAGAGCAGAAACAGTATTCAAGGAGGAGTGTCCAATATCCAATCGGGATAAGCGGTGGGGATGTTCCAGAAAAAGTGATCCCGTATTTAGATAAAGATAAGCTTAGAAGCAGTCCTATTAGGGAACGAATTCCATACTAGGGGAGATCCGTGCGAAAGAAGGATCTCGGCTGATTGGGCATGAGAGTCCCTAGAGGGCCAGGTTTCCTGTACGGGGTAGGAATCCTGGGGCGATGAGGATGCTTGGAGGACAAGCAGACGTATGTCTATAAATATAAAGGTAAACCTAGAGGCAAAAGGTACGCAATACGTTACATGCATTCGATACTTTCCTACTGATAATTAGGGTTTGGGATAAGTACGTGATACTAACTTAGGCATCGGAGGGCCTTTGCCACGAGAGGCAGAGGTGCGCTCACCCCTTGTCTGTCTTGCAGATTAGGGTTCCGGCGGAGGCATAGGGGTATCACCCGAGAATCACGTGGAACTGTTACGAAATAACAGTGCTCCAGGTACTCTTCGTTTTTCTGCACCTACACTCATCAATGAGTTCTTCATTCCTTATATGGTTATCCATCCACCTCCTAGCTGTTAATAAACTATTGTAGCCATTGGAAAGTTGGTAGGAAAAAATAGACCCGTTGGAACTTAACTGATCTGCAGAAATCACTCTGACCGGTCGTCCAGGTGGTCGACCAGGCGGTCGTCCGGTTGGTCGTCCGATGCTCTCCGGTTGACATACCTCTCTGGTCTGTTTGCCGGTTCGTCAACCTGTGACTCAAAAATTCATCTGAATAATCCTGTTAAAGCATGTATTGATCTCACTAAGTCTTTGTTAGATTTAATCATTGAATCCACGATACTTTATGCAATATTTCAAGGCAAAGAAAAATTAGTCCGAAAAAGGATTTTGCGAAAAAAGATTTTCTTTTGCCAAGTAATAAAAACTTCATCAATATAATCATCAAAATAATAAATAATAATGCCTATAATTTTTTTCAACTAATTATCATGCATATATTTTTCCAACAGGTTCCATTCTCACGGAGGCCAAACATTCCAAATCTTGGGGCCACTGGAGGTCATGTCCGGTCCGGTCGTTACTTTCATGGCCCGAAATTAGTCGAGGGTGCGCGCAAGTTGACCCACATCTGGTTATCAAAAAAAAAAACCAGGCCCTTGTCCATGATTAAACTCATACTCCCCTAAACCATTCTAAACATAAGTTAAGCTATATATGTGACCGCGTCGTTCCGTGTCAAAAATAAATTTATAAAAATCAAGAATTAACTACTACTCCGTAGAATAATGGTTAAGACCGAATATCGTTCCAACGGGGACTGAATGGCTAAGTTACGACAAATTCGATTAGTTTGCAGATTAGTTCAGAAAGAAAAGAGTTGATTGATTTGGTTTGTTTGGAATAATCTAATTAAATTAAAACAAAGAATTAAAAGGTTCGAAAACGATGGAGGAAAATATCTAGGGTTCCGAATCCACCCCGACCGCGTAACAACAATATGCATAGGCTAGGTTTATTTATTCGAATCAAAAGAGATTATCGCTAGGGCTTGCAAACCCTAACGATAATTATCAAGAAAATAATCGGGTTGTTAAAAGGCATAAACTATCCCATAGCACGGACCGTCTCTCAGTAGCACGATCTGGCCACCTAACGGCACGATCTGTCTTGCGAGCATAATCTATCTCCAAACTCCAACCTCAATCAGTGAAAACCATTGCAAAACTAGGTATTTGGAATCTAGAATACAAATACTCAATCGATAGAGATAATTAAAATCAATTCATTCAATTGCAATGAAAAGGGTTCTGAGTTTTACAATCGATCCAAATATTAAAACCTAAACCTATACATATACAAAGTTACTTGGAACGGTACTTCATCTTCCCCCTAGACGAGGGGTTTAGCTGGCCATGGAAACGTGCGCAGCTTTTTTCTTATATTTTGCTCCCAACCGGATGCTCTCTGAAAAACTGCCCTGTAATGTGCGTGGCCTCCTCTTATATATGCTGCCAAGGCAATAACCTATTTTCCATTTTTATTGGTAAATGCCGAAAGAGTTCATCCAGGAAAACAATTCCTTTTAACTCTTTCCTCGTCAGCCAAGGATTGCCTTGCTGGTCCCGCCAAGTTCACGTGTATTATCAGGAGCAAAATTCGAAAGCCCAAGTCCATTGCTATTTTATCTTCTCCACCGAATATATGCTCACTAATCTTTGCGACAATTTGCACCTTTTCGTGCTCATCGATCTCTAAGGCCTACAAACACCACAAACCACTAAAATATATCAAGTAACAATATAAACGGACCGACAAAGCGTATATTAGGGGAATTAAATGGGTGCTTTTCAGCACCTATCACACCCCCCAACTTACACTTTGCTAGTCCCTAGCAAAGAAAAGAATCAAACAACTAATGAAAACAAATTAAAAGGGATAGTTCTTTTAAACCCCCAGGTGGCCCTCGTAGGACGAGTGAAGTCTCGTGAGGGTTTTCAGCAGTAATCACCCACAAAACACCGTGAATCTTCTTACACGAAACCCACAACCTGCAAGTAACTCATTGATCTTTGAAGCCAAGGCACAAAGTCATTGCATAAGTATAACAGGTACAACCAGTTCGAAATGCTATCAAGACATGCGTATAAACTATGGCACCTAATTTAGTGTGTGTGAACACTTGGACTTAGTCATTGATGAAATGCCACTCAAAGTTCTCTCTGGACCGAGCTTCAACTTCAATTTCTCACCGTGTCATGCACTCACAAATAAAATCACTCGAAACAAGGTGCATTATGAATTTTCGAGTGTGCGGTTTGGAAGTCATGTAATTAAAAGCAAAACACTTCGCACACTATGACACGAAAAGAACGTTTAATATGGTGTACACACGGTCTCATGGGTAGAACACCAAGCATTGGAACTCACTCTCACATCCATCAATCCACTTCCCATCACCCCAATGATCAAATAGGACTTTAATTTCGGTAGTAATGTTGGGTAAGGAAAAATATTTCAAGGTTAGAGTAAAATAAATTCAAGTGTCCGAGAAAAGGCAAGCAACTTAAGGCTAATTTAACAATGTGCGCCCATTTTTTCTCTCTTTTCAACTCCACTTTATCTCTCCTTCTAACCTTTCAGCATTTTTCAACCATAAAGCAACAATTCCTCCTTTTCAACATATTGGTGTCCCTTTTTATTTTTTTCTTTTGCTCTTTTTTTTAACCTCTTTTTTAAGGGACACCACTCATTCAACCACAAAAATTCACAATCTACCCAAAAATTTCACCTTTACATTCTTGCCTTTCTCCAAACACAATATGGAAAGTGGAGCTAACCATGAAAAGGCTAAGTACAAAAGGCTCAAAGTGGCTTGCAAGGGATAAATGTGAAAACAAAGGAACGAACCGGTCCAAGCATCAAGAAAATGCCTAAAATCCTCTCCCAGGGGTGTAACATCCATGTGGCAAACCAAAACCAAGAGATATTATCATGCGTTCAAGTTCCAACACTCAGCAATCAAGAATAATGAGACTATCAACAAATATATTCTTTTCATTGACAAACTGAGAAGTTACGTGACACTACTCCAACAAAAAGCTAAGGCACGAAAGCTCACTAGGGCATAAGTCTCCACTAATCTAGCCATCGAGAACGGTCAAACGACACTCACAAGCAAACTAAGTCCAAATAGATGTGAAGTGCATAGATGCAAGTGCCATAGCTACATGCATTAACAAGATAGCATAAAGAACTAACAGTCCACAAAATACCCAAACAATGCCAACATGCCTAAACTCAAGCAACCAATAAATACCTCGCAAATTTCAAGTTCCATGCAAGAAAGATTCCACTATTTTTTAACTTTTCAAAATTTTCAATTTTTTTTTTGATTTTAAAGACTCTAAACATAAACAAGCTCCAAAGGGTTCACTCCCCCAACTTAAAACCGTTCAATGTCCTCATTGAATGCAAAAGAACAAAAATATAGGACATAAAAGAAAAAGAATGGAAAGGTATCACCTTACAACGGAGAACTACGCAAGAAATAATATAGCGGGAAGAAGACCCCCCAACTTGAACAAAAGCGTCCTGCAATATTAGTCCTCACAACAAAAAGGTGAAATAAAAATAAAATAACTACCTAAGAAAGAGAAAGAAAAAAAAACTATACAAAAAGGTAATGCCTTTCACTGCCATCACATGAAAACCAAACATTCATCACACTATGAAGTGCAACAAATATTAACATCTCACCCCACTTTGAGCACTCCGTTAAAAATTGTACGCGACCATGCCACAAAATCAAGTACTTAGAATAGCTCAATTGATGTAGCCACGTTTGAAATTTAAATTCCACCAAGGGCGAATTCCAAACAAAATTAACTTTCAAGCTGTTGATGAGTTTCAGAAAAAATGGATGGTAAACCATATTAAAATTATCAACACCAAGAAAGTCAATTCGTTCTAACGTGATAATCTCTTGTAATGGTGAATGCTCAATAGGAGGAATGATATCATTTAAAGCCAAGAGTAATTGATTATCAAGTTCAAGTGGACTTTGGAAAATAATGGGCAATGGCTCCTCAAGAGTTTTCGTATCAAAAGTCATATCAGATAAACAAGTAAAATTCTCTTGAGGAGAACATTGTACATTAAGCTCATCAATCGATTCAGACAACCCCTTCACTAGCAACAAGTGGCTCTATTCGGTCTTCTTCCCATGCATCCTCCCCATACTCCATATCCACTACCTGCTCAATGTTCGATGATATTTCCTCATCCCATCTACTAATCGCAATGTCTATTTGCTCCGTGTAGGTCTCAATCTTCGAGAAAGATTGAGCTTGGGAGTGAAGCAATTCGGTACACACTTGTGTACTAGCCTCAAGCTTGTCAAGAGCCTACAACACCTTCTCTTGAAAATTGATGGAATAATTTTGAGATGGAGTGGGAGCGAGGTGCTGGTACGGCTCTTGCTATGAAGCAGGGTAGTAGGCCCACGAATCAGAAATATTCGAAAAATGTGGCCTTGGGTATGGTGCAGAATAAGGGTCCGGAGCTGGTTGTGGCCACGCAAAATTAGAGTGATTTTCCCATCCCGAATTATAAGAGTTGGAGTAACAGTTATAACTCGGTTCAGGAAACCATGGAGAATTAAATTGCTCTCGGACATACTCAGAACACTAGGGTGCATAGGCATATTCCATTTTTTTGAATTTTTTTTAAGGAGACAAAAACAAGAAGAAAAATAAAATCAAACAATAAAAAATAAAAAAAAAACACTAGTGCAAACCTCCCAACTTATGCAAAAAAAAAAACTTACAGCACTTTGTTAAGAATTTTCCCCACGACAAAGCAGTTACCAGCTTCAATTTTCTTTTTCTTGTAAAATTAATAGTCCTGCACCAGAAAAAGTAATACAAAAAAAAACAAGAATAATAGGAATAGAAATCCTAAACTAAGAAATAAAATAAAAACTAATCGAAAGAATGTAACCGTGCAAACTGCCCCCGGCAGCGGCGCCAAAATTTGACCGCGTCGTTCCGTGTCAAAAATAAATTTATAAAAATCAAGAATTAACTACTACTCCGTAGAATAATGGTTAAGACCGAGTATCGTTCCAATGGGGACTGAATGGCTAAGTTACGACAAATTCGATTAGTTTGCAGATTAGTTCGGAAAGAAAAGAGTTGATTGATTTGGTTTGTTTGGAATAATCTAATTAAATTAAAACAATGAATTAAAAGGTTCGAAAGCGATGGAGGAAAATATCTAGGGTTCCGAATCCACCCCGACCGCGCAACAACAATATGCATAGGCTAGGTTTATTTATTCGAATCAAAAGAGATTATCGCTAGGGCTTGCAAACCCTAACGATAATTATCAAGAAAATAATCAGGTTGTTAAAAGGCTTAAACTATCCCATAGCACGGACCGTCTCTCAGTAGCACGATCTGGCCACCTAACGGCACGATCCGTCTTACGAGCATAATCTATCTTAGAACTCCAACCTCAATCAGTGAAAACCATTGCAAAACTAGGTATTTGGAATCCAGAATACAAATACTCAATCGATAGAGATAATTAAAATCAATTCATTCAATTGCAATGAAAAGGGTTCTGAGTTTTACAATCGATCCGAATATTAAAACCTAAACCTATACATATACAAAGTTACTTGGAACGGTACTTCATCTTCCCCCTAGACGAGGAGTTTAGCCGGCCATGGAAACGTGCGCAGCTTTTTTCTTCTATTTTGCTCCCAGCCGGATGCTCTCTGAAAAACTGCCCTGTAATGTGCGTGGCCTCCTCTTATATATGCTGCCAAGGCAATAACCTATTTTCCATTTTTATTGGTAAATGCCGAAAGAGTTCATCCAGGAAACAATTCCTTTTAACTCTTTCCTCGTCAGCCAAGGATTGCCTTGCTGGTCCCACCAAGTTCACGTGTATTATCAGGAGCAAAATTCGAAAGCCCAAGTCCATTGCTATTTTATTTTCTCCACCGAATATATATGCTCACTAATCTTTGCGATAATTTGCACGTTTTCGCGCTCATCGATCTCTAAGGCCTACAAACACCACAAACCACTAAAATATATCAAGTAACAATAAAAACGGACCGACAAAGCGTATATTAGGGGAATTAAATGGGTGCTTTTCAGCACCTATCAATATGTCAGCGAATTTTATCAATGAAGATAATCTGTGGAATATCCCAATCTCTACCTGTTATCATATTTTCATCATTCATCTTCACCTAGCAAACTATTCGTTCCCAAAATAGCTACTCCACGATAGCATTGGCCTTGACCTTGTCATCTTATCCATTTTCTAAAAGGACACGTCCCCCTTAAATTTCGCACGAAAAACAGAACTGCATCGATCAATTTGTGAATCAAAAAAACCAAAACTTAACGGTGTTGTTAATCATCAGTCCTTTCTCATAAACACAACAAAACAAAATGACCACCACCTCTTGTTTTTTTGTCTCCTGTCCTTCCATTATACATCCATCTTTATACCAAGAAAAGCTGTTGTTGCTGGTGGTGGTGTTGGTGGTGGTGGCAGCAACGGCGGTTATAGCACCTTGATGGTCGTAACACCACCATCATGGAAGGCGGGGCCACACCAACACCACCACGGAAGGTGATGGTGGTAGCAGATCCTACTCGCGAATCAGCTGCTGCCCTCCAATACGCACTCTCCCATGGGGTGGTGGAGCATGACACATTGATTCTCCTCCACGTCGAGAACCCAAATGCTTGGAAAAATCCATTTTCGTTTTTTAAATGGCCGACGCCTTCCACCTCTACCACTGCTTCTGCATTTTCCTTGTCCTCCTCCTTCACTGAAGGCGGCAGCAGTAGCGGCAGTTGTGGAGGAGACAAGGATTTTCTCGAAGCAATGAAGCACGCTAGCGAGATTTCGCAACCCAAAGTGCACGTGCTGGTGGAGAAGGTGGAGATGGAGGGCAAAGAAAAGGCTGCTGTGATCCTTCACTATAGCACCTTGCATTCGGTTGATATCATTGTTATAGGCCAAAAAAGGACTCTATCAAACGCAATATTAGGGTAAGCACTTCAACGCAATTTTGAATAAGTAACTTATTTTTTGAATTAAATGTGATATATTGTGAGAGAACGACTTGTCTCGTAAAGCGAAAAATAAGTACTTGAAAAATAAGAACACTTTCGGAACGGGGGCTTATATTAATTGGTAGATATTGGTTTTGTTTAACTTTTTCTTATTTTTTTTCCTCCCTGGAATTAAAAAGCATAATGAAAAGTTCAAGAATAGTCATCATTTTCATGTTGCTTCCAAAATTGTGTAAACTTGAACACACCTTTTTGGTGTTGAGAAGTAATTAGGTTGATAAAAATGTATATATATTCTACATCAAGAAAACCAAAGAGCAAAAAAATCTTTTTTGTGTTGAAAATATATATTTAACTTGAAGTGCGAAACCTTCTAGGTGTTGTCTAACTCTTATGGAGGCCAGTTCATAAGAACTTTACTCTGGGTTTAATTGAAGCTCCCACTAGTGGACGATGAGATCGGTCTCTTGGGAATTAGTCAAGATGTCCGTAACTGGCCTGGACACCCAGAGATCAACGTAAACATATACATATTTACGTACACACACACTTGAAAAAAACGTGATTTGCAAGATAAAAAGCGTCCCAAACCTGGCATAATTATTTACGTACGTACTTAGAATGATGTTTCATCCCCATGTAGGTTGGCTTCCGCCTGAACTGGTTAGTAATGAAAAGTATTGAGTTCCCTTTTATGCAACTATATGAACTTCCTATTGAGAAGAGTTTTCTACTAGTTCTTTCTGTATACATGTTTGCATATTTACAAACTGCTATGCATATGCAATCTCAACAGGCAGAGGAAGAATGGATCTTTGAGGGGACTAGATACAGCAGAGTACTTGATAGAGAACAGCAAGTGCACCTGTGTTGCAGTGCAGAAAAAGGGCCAAAATGCAGGATTTCTTCTCAATACAAAGACCCACAAAAACTTTTGGCTTCTAGCATAAAAGCATGTGAATGAATTCCACTCTCCATTCTCAAAAAAAAAAAAACAAATTCCCCTCCTTGTATCGCACACGCACACATATCAGAGTTACCTCTCTTGCATCCCTTGTAATTACTTCATCAGTTCATGATAATTTTTGTTGACAGACGTAGATCAGTTCAACTTGCATCGTTTCCTGAAATTTTCTCTCTTATTTGTTTCTCTGAGAAAACCACGTGTGCTTCTTCATTTCCATTTTATGAGTGACGTCAATATTTGAACAAGGAAGAAATGTGGGATAAACTAGCACCAAAAACTGAATTTTCATTAACTAGTTCTCACCTCATGTAACGAACCAAAACCTTTCGAAACTTATGTCTTTTTTGGAGGCATCGGAATATGACAATGTGTGTAAGCAAGCCAATTAACAAGCCTGTTAAAAAAGTTTGATTAGTCCACGTGGGGAGTGGTAGACTAAGTACAAGATGGCAAAGAGAAGATAAGCTCGTACATTTTTTGGAAAACAGTACACAAGAAAACTAGAAAGAATTTGCTAAAGGAGAATGGCACATGAACTGAGCCACAAATCAATAACATTCCTTCATAAAATTTGCCATGTACCAACGTGCAGATAATAAATCAACAACAAAAAACCCTCTGTTTGCCTGGGTGACTGAAAGGCATATTACGGTGGAGCAACTTACATCAAACCCAAAATTGCTGCGGCCACGGTCGATTCAACGTCAGAACTTATCGCACTATCCCTAATTTACAACATTATATCTCTAAACCAAAAGATTATGGTAGAGATATGTATTCCATATTTCCACCCCACAAGTAATCGCTATCAAGAAGCGTGAAGTCATTCATCTATGCGCGCTTACACTTTTTAAGGAGACACTAGAAGTCCCAAAATTTCGATGCTTACCATCAGCCTGGTTGGTGAGTTGGAAACCTTGACCAGGAAGTTGGTTGACAAGAAGAGTTTCCAGTTGGCAAGCCAAGCTCTTTCCGGGTACCAAGAAATAGATGAACGAAGCATTGTCCATTCCCTTCTTTGAACGATGTGCACGAATTCGGCCCTCAAGATCATCAGTCTGGCAGTAGTAGTAGTGCATTACACCAAGGTTAAACACCTCAGAGAGAAGGCAAATTTAATACACTTCAAAAGAATTTACAAACACGCAAGGAGAAGATCTAAGTTATTTAGCAAGATTCACAAGTAGGGTTTACCGACTCGGAGGCTACATATTTGGATATCAAATGAAAGGATTCGACAATTTTGTGCAAGGAGAATACCTCATGTTTAGATTTGGAAGTATGCTTATGGATTGCAACATTGAGATTGAGAGCTTTAACATGATGAATTATTCAAATGACTCTACTAGCAGTGACTGTGGCCTTCATGTTAAGGTTTCCAACTACACGTATACCCTAAAATTTATATCATCTACCTCTATTCTATCTTCCACCCTAGTCTCAAAAGTCATATAAAGCTAAACCTTTTATACATTTGTTGAAATTGCACATTAAATCCCTCCATTCGAAATCCACCTGCGTCCAGAAAAAGCTAAAGCATCAGGTGACAGTAAACTGGTTATTCCTGTCTTTTCACCCTATAACTATAACATCCCAGCATCGCAATGTCTCCTGATATAGTAGCTTTTGAACCAAAGTGACAACAGTTTTAGCATGCTAATTAACAACATTCCAAAAGGAGTCAAATTATGAAATTGAGTACCTCTCCAACATAGAGTTTTCTGTTGGGCCTAAGCATCACATATACACTTGAAGAGAACCTATTGTCGATGGAGGCGGCTGTTCCCTACCAGCAATAGCAACACATTTTACCTCTGGAAATTCAGATAAATTTTTCTTGTTGTACAACTCAATTAACTTTCTCTGAACAACTATGGTGACTGCACTCTCAACTTCCTTCCGCAAAATCTCCATTGGGGTTGCTGACTCGCCCTTGGCATAGAATTCACTTTTACTGTTGTAAGGACCAAATTCTGTAGTCTTAATTATATTGGCAATTCCATTTGACAAAACGCATATTTTATATCGAGTTGTAATTTTATTACTTTTTATAAGCTAGTGAGTCTGTATAAGATTAGAGTGAAAGGCATTATTATTATTTGTAATCGAGAGTGAGCGTATTAGTTAAAAAAAAGAGGTCGACTACAACGAGATAATTTTTGACGAAGACGGATCGATGGAGGGATTGATCTTGTTATTTATTGGAACCTCCTGTCCATTTAATTGAGAAGAACGGTGCAAAAACAAATGGTCCAATAGACGTCTATTTATAGACTTATTTTATTTACCTCCTAGGTTTTGGACAAAAGCATATATAAAGAGAAAAGGGGTGCAAGCCATATGTGACGACTGTGCTCAAAAAGAAAAATAAAGGGGCGGCCGTAGCCAATTCCCTCGAGCGGCGGCGATATGCAAGAGAATTGAAGCAGCAGGGTTTTTTTTAGAGTCATTCTTAAGGGTGATTTACATTAGATTTTGGAGGGCTTGTGGACTCAAGGCCGTTAGCAATCAAGATCACTGGGTGCGGTGTACGTGCGACTCGGCATGTAGTACTTAATTAGAACGTTGTGAGGATTTACTACGTTTGGATAGGTATATCTATAATTGCACAATCTATCTAATAAAACAGAAGGGTGTTTGTCCTACGTGGCACCTATGTCCTACGTGGCACATTTGTGCAATGTGGCACCCATTATACACATGCACACACGCTCACACACGACTACGCAATTCCAACCGGCGTGCGTAGTGCTATAGGCACGGGCAAACACTAGTGATTATAGTGATTTGATTCCTTTCTATGGTTTTTACCCATTCTGGGGTTTTCCATGTATATCTCTGCGTTATGTGATTGATTGCATGCGTAATTTTTGCTAGTTGATTAGCTTAGTGATTCGCATTCATACTTTTAGGGTTTTTTATGGATTGTTAGGAAACCCTGATTTTTCAATTGGTATTAGAGCGGGCTGCTCCTTCCGTTAGAATTTATTTTATTTTAGAGCAGATCCATCATGAATATGAACATGAATAACATGTCTAGAAATATGCCTATACTTGATGCTAACAATTTTGGTTACTGGAAATCTAGAATCAAGGCTATAATGAAATCAGCCGGAGAAGAAATTTGGGACTCGTGTATTTTGGGGGTACACTTGACCCATGAAAATTGTAGACGACAAGCCGGTTCAAAAAACTGCATTTGAGTTATCAGCCATAGAAAAATCCTTACTTCAGGCTAATAACCGTGCACTCGATATTTTATTTGTTGCTGTTGATATAAATGAGCACAAGAAAATAGCTAACTGTGAAATTGCGAAGGAGGTCTGGGATATTCTGGTTACTTGCCACGAGGGGACAGACGTTGTTAAGCAGTCGAAGCTCCAAAGGCTTACCACGGAGTTTGAGACCATCAGAATGCAGGAGGAAGAGACCTTCAATCAATTCTACTCCAAGCTCATCGCCATCGTCAATAGCTGCGAGAACTTGGGTGAGCCAATTCCTTCTTTTCGTATTATTAAGAAAAATTTTGCGCTCCTTAGTCCTAGATTTAAAATTCAAGTTACTATACTAGAGGGTAAGAAAAAGTTAAAAGAAAAATCTGTTCAAGAAATAGTTGGGATTCTCCAACCTTATGAGACTGACCTATTGCAATCTGAACCTATTAAACCCAAAGTAATACCTTCAGAGACTCCGATTGCTTTTAAAAGTACTCAAAAATATAAGAAAGATTCAGATAGTGATAGTGATGTCGATCTTGAGGATATGAAAGTTTTTTTTAAACAATTTAAAAATAGTATGAAAAAGAAAAATGATAAAGGAAAAGGAGAATTTTCTGGAAAAAATAAAAAGGAGGGAAAAGGACCACCTGAGGGACAACAATGTTTCGAGTGCTATGGTTTTGGTCATTACGCCCAAGAATGTGCTAACAAAATGAAAAAGAAGGCCCTCGTCACTAAAACATGGGATGATAGCGATTTCGATGAATCGAATGAAGAACAGAGGGCCAACAAAAAAGATAAAGGAAACTTTTTGGCTTTTGGAGTAACTTTAAATTCACAAGGCCATTCTGAATCGAATGGTTCTGAAACAGATGATAGCAATGCAGATAGTTGTGATGACATAGATGAGGTCAGAGAGAAGTACAACAAACTCCATATTTTAAGTAAAAAACTGATAGAGGCGAGTGAAAAACTTTCTGATAAGATTAAGAAGTTAGAGAATACTTTAAATGAACGCACTCAAGAGAGTGATGAGAGAAATAAAGAAATTGAGCTCTTTCTTGAGAAAAACAAAGATTTGACTGCTAGAGACAAATCTAAGGATAAATCAGAAGATGACACACAGACATGGACCAAGGTGTTAGATCATATTGTATCCATCCAATGGCGACCTGGCAATCGTTCAGGGCTTGGTTATCATGCAACATCTTCAACTCTATCGATAGGAAGAAACGAAACTAAACGTCAAGATAAGAAGACTAATGGTAATGATATGCAGAACATGATTAGTTCTCCTACGACAAAGAAGCAAATGGCAACACAAGTAAGCAGACATCCCAAGCGCAAGGAGGTAAAACCTAAGGTTATTAATATTGATAAGTCTCACGTTTTTACTCCTGTTGTTAAATTTGTTCCTACTTGTCATTATTGTGGTGTGACTGGCCATATTAGACCGCATTGTAGAAAGATGCATGAGTCATACTCTTCACATGCACATGTAGCTCATCCTTATGGACATAATTATTTTGTGTCCATTTGCCATCATTGTGGAGTTAAAGGCCATATTCATCCATTTTGTTTTTCCCTTCGTGACTATCATAGGACTCCTCCCCGCTATCATAATATGAATAATCAAAGGGAGTATTTTCAAAGGCCTAGACGTAGGACGCCTTCGCATGCTAGTTTTGCAAAAGTAAATCCAAAACCTATGGTCAATAAAAACACTCATGTTGAAAAGGGAAAAACTAGATAGATTTGGGTACGTAAAATTGATTTTGTCTCAAATGTTGGTGATGACCTTGACTCTCTAGATGACTATAGTTCATCCGGAGGGGTTGACCTTGCCTTTTAAAGTTAGGTTGTTGTTCCATAATCTAGGTTTAATGATTCTTGCTTATCTAATTACCTAGAGTTATGGAGTTTCATTTTTTTTAAAATCTTTTTGTTTCGTATTTGCTTTTTGAGTTATTAAATAAAAATTAAAAATTTTTTTTTGAGTTGTTGAGTGGATTGAGCATGATAGTCTTTGGTGCGTAGTTGAATATCATTGGATTTTATGAACATGTTCATCCGAATTTTTGTTGCACTTCTTTCCTGATATTCTCACTGCTATTAAGTTTGAATGTTAATATATCATGAGTATTCGACATTTTGTACACTCATCCATGACTATTGGTCAGGTTCTCAAATAGGGATCACTTTTCTCATATGCTTCATTTTATCCTGTGTCTTCCCTTAGCCTTGACCATCTTTATTTGGTTTCTGTTGATAGAGCACTCGTTTATTCCAAAACAAAAAACAAAACAAAAAGGATAATATTTATCTTGGCGTTTGCTTATCCGGGCGTTCATTGGGTAACCGAACAATTGGCTGAGGTATTCTCTCTCTGAGCATTCACGTCAAAAAATGGATAGACCTTGTGAAGGCACCCGTGTTGGACAAAAAAAAAGGATAATATTTATCTTGGCTTTTGCTTATCCGGGCGTTCATTGAGTAATCGGACAATTGGGTGAGGTATTCTCTTTCTGAGCATTCGCGTCAAAAAATGGATAGACCTTGTGAAGGCACCCGTGTTGGACCATTTGCTTAGTAACCGGGTATTGGGTATAAGGTATTCTTACTCTCAATATTCGCGTCAAACAGCGGTGGGGTAAAAGTAAAAATACGATTATGAATTTCTATTGATTACTTATTAAACAACCGCTTGTTGTTGAGGGGGAGCTTGTAATTAATTATCTATGACTTGTTCGGCGAACCTAAAGAGGTGTATCTTGTTGAGGGGGAGTCACTAGATAAACCTAAACACTTGAGCATCTTGGTCTTATTTTGAATTTCTGAATTTTTTGGTCATGGATGCACACACACACTTTCCTCCAATGTCGATGATCATGGTGTCTTGCATTCCTTCTGCCTTGCATGGTGTTATATCATTAAGTGGTGCCTTAAAATTTGGATGTTTTTTTCATCTCATCTCATGATATAATGCTTTTGCTAAAACTATCTCATGCTCGTATCTTCACATTTCTCATTTTCTTTTAGCATTTAGTTTTATTTTGTTTTATGGAGTTTTACGTGCTTGAATTTAGCCGCCACGTTATTTATGCTATTATTTGCGTTTCGATTAAATATCTTATTCGGCTGCTTCTATTTGTCACTTATTACTTAATTCTCTTCCATTCGCATTTATTGCTTTACTAGTGTTTGCCCATGCCTACGGCACTACGCATCCCGATTGAAATTGCCCGTGCTAGCAAGTGGCTCAAATACTAACTCGATTCATTAATGTGTAATATGTGATCATCTTTTTAGTAGCATAAAACAGAATTACCCATATTTACGGTATTTTCCCAATTATACATTTAAGTTAACTACAAAGAATTATCAATTTGCTTATGGAGTAGGTACCAATTTCTTTTCCTCCTCCAGAAAAGATTAAAGAAGTATGCCGAGTTGGGCTTAATGAAGCAAATAAATACATCCAGCAATTTTATAACTTGAGGACAGTTTCCAATTTTTACTAAAAGTGCTAAACACGGATCTCTTCACATATATCAACTGCTCATTAACCCATTTACACTTTTTAGGGAAAAAAAGAAGGGGGAAACTCCCCCTTTTGTGGTAATCCAAAATTTAATACCGAAATTGATTACTAATCCAAGGCTAATACATTCGGAGGATTTTTGACTAAACAGAAAATACGAAATTGCCACCAAAGTTGTTTCTTTTTCTCTTCAAATTCAACAATTCTACATACCCAACTTTACATCAACTTTTAGAAGGCCAAAAAGGAGAAAACTGGCAGTAAAATTTCTTCTTCAATCTTTTTGGTTCTTCACGCCGTCATCGTAATGCTGTAAGGGAAAATGACTTAAAGGTATAATAAACTATCATCAGGCCTCGGACTCCTAAAAATTGATGGCATAGCTGCAAGAAAAATACCCAAAACAAACAAACACTAAACACAACGCACAAATGAAGTCTTACCAGAATCAGCCCAAGTAAGTAACTGATGCACTCACATGAACCCACTTCAGATTTTGCACAAATACACCAACGACAAACATAAATCTCACAATTGGAATACAGGGTCAAAGGAAAAAAGGCCAAAAAACTGAAAGCCGAGAATAAAATAAGGAAGGGGAAGAATTTTTGCACCTTTGAACGTGTTTATAGCCGTTTTTGGCACCCCGAATCGGGCTAGTCGTGATTGGGCTTTTTCCTTAATTATTTTGGGCCGAGAGATGTGTAAATTAATTGGGTAATTCTTGGGCCATGGGTTTTTCCCATTTGGGCCCAAGGGATGTGCGGCTCACGTGAGGAATTTGAACCCAAGAAGACTGAGAGGCTGGCCCACGATTGGGCCCGTGAAGAAATGAGTTTATTTGGCCCAGGAGGTGTAGCCCACGATTTTTTGACCCATAAAGAAGATGCCGATTTGGTTCAGGGGCAAGGTCCACAGTTGTAGGATATTGGTTATTTTCTGGTAGTTGATATTTCCAAATTCAAAGGCCAATTAACTTAGTCAATTGGCCATGTGTTGAAAACGTGAGGGAAAAGGGGGAAGTTGGGAGATATTTTACCAAGCCATGGGACACATGTCAATCCATGAGAGACCCATTACCCATGATCAAATGTAACTGCTCTTAACTTCTGGAAATTGCCCATTACCAGACGTGCATGAAAAGTGGAGGGAAACATGGGACACATGGCAGTTGATGGTGCAGTGCAGATTCGGGTTCAGGCCTGAATCAGCATATTGCTATGTCTATAAATACAAGTTCAGAAGACAAAAAACGGGTCCAACACCAATCAAAGCATAACGCTTACAAAACTTTCCTACTTTCAGCAAAGTAGCCTATCGAGTACATCGTGCTCAAACCCTATTCAAACTTACTTCATCAAGTAGTTTGGATTTTTATTTTCCTTATAATCAACTTTATTATCCCGGTGTAATAAAGTTACGTTTTTCTTTTACGTTCCAATTCCTATATGACTAGGAAATTTTAAGTCCACGACCGTGTGGCAAACCACGAACCTCATTGTGATCTTTAACCTTTGGGTCACACGCAATCGCTTACAAGATAGAAGTCACGATTCACGGCAATCGTCATCCAAAGTTAGGCGCTACAAGTCTTGGCACGCCCACACTCAACGCACTCACGCCTTGTGCCAAAAACGAGAGTTTCATTGGCACACCCAGTGGGACCCTAGTAGATCAAAGGTTCAATCATGCCACCAAAACCGAAAGCTGGACAGCTGCAACCGGATCCGCCTCAGCCTAATCCATCACTGCCCGATCCTCCAGGCAGCCCTGAAGGAGTTGCTGTTGATGTTCCATTACGCGAGGAGGCCGCTCCTCAAGTCAACGCCCAAGATCTTCATGACGCCACGGATAGCGTCAAGAATTATATGTTTTTTGCAGGACAGGAGATTTCACACACCGTGTCACAAACGATGTCTCAGCCCATAGAGCCTTTGACTCAATCAATCAATAACATGATTGCTACGTCAACAGAAAGGTTGCTGCTAGTCCCTCAACAGCCAGTCATGCCGCAGTTCGCATTTTATGGCAACGGCCATGAGCAGACAAGTTTGAAGGACTCAATACCACTGCCACCACCTATTTTTTTATCAAGCCTCTTCGTCAAATAGCACTGCACCGGCAGTGGAAAGAAGTAAGGGAGTGGTTATTGGAGGGGGACCGACGCCTCCAATGTACAAGGAACAAAGGGCCGTTTTGCTGGAAAATCAAAATAGGCCTGAAAAGACTGACAAAAGGCCTCTTCACGGAGGCCAAGGTACTGTTAAAGACAAGGGCAGTTCTCATGCCCATTCAGTCTCAGAAACTCGGGGGGCAAGCCCAGACGTGAATCTGCAGGCACAAGAGGCAAGCCCACGGCCGCCTCCAGTGCCAAACATGATTGGAAGAGATCAAGTCCTGGATTTGCTTCAAGAACAGTTAGGTCCTGGATTCAGGCCTATGGGCAGACCCATGTACAGGAAGCCCCACACGAAAGAGGTTGACAATGAATCTTTTCCCAAGGGGTATCGAGTTCCTGAGTTTCAGACCTTTACGGGAGAAAATATGCAGTCAACGGTGGAACACATTGCTCGATTTCAAGTGCAGTGTGGGGAGGTTGGAACGAATGACAAACTCAAGTTAAGGCTTTTTCCGAATTCGTTGACAACAACGGCCTTCACTTGGTATATCAATCTGCCACCCAATTCTGTTCAGACATGAGCCCAGCTCGAGGAGATGTTCCACCAACAGTTTTATAGGGTTGAACCAGAGATAACGATGGCGGATTTGTCACGCTATCGTCAACTTCCACAAGAAGGCGTGGAATTCTACCTCTCTCGGTTCAAGACAAAATGTTTTAAGTGCAAGATTCCATTGCCCGAGGCCGAGTACGTGCGTTTAGCGCTGAACGGCCTGGACTTTGAGTTCAAAAAGAAGTATCATGGTACGGAGTTCCGAGACTTATTTGAGCTGTCCACAAAGGCCTCGAGGTACGAGAAGCTGCTGGAAGAAGAGAAAGATAGAAGGGCAGCTTCTAAGGGAACTTATTATCAAGATCCCAATTACGATGTTGCTACTGTTGAGACAGAAGAGAGTGTGGATGTTGATGTGGCTGAGATCATCAATAGGAAGCCTTATACGTGTAAGGCTTTTATCAAGATGGAGCCGACGAAGCAAGCGGTCCAGGATGCACCGAATAGGCCTACAAGGGCCTATACTTTTGATATCAGTAAGGCAGAGGCTATCTTCGATCAGCTCTTGGCGGACAAGCTGCTGAAATTGCCCTTTGGCCATAAGATCCCGACCAAGGAGGAGCTAAAGGGTAAAGAATATTGCAAATACCATAATTCCTGGAGTCATTCGACCAACAATTATTTCGTATTCAGGAACGATATCCAAGACAAGATTGATCGGGGAGAGTTCAAGTTTCCTGAGAAGGATAAGCACGCCATGGGTGTAGATGGCAATCCATTCCCTTCAGGCCTAAGTGCAAACATGGTCTCGATGAATTCAAGGTCCATGCCCAGAACCGCGCCTAGGCCTAAAGTGAGCTTGGGAGCACCTTCGAGAGCAGCATTCAGGCCTAAATCAGACAGCTATGAGTATCCGTATTATGAGGAGGATTTCACGTCTGAAAGGGTGAAGAGGTTTGAAAGAAGGAAGGCATGGTGGTCAAGACCTGAAGGAGTCAGAAAGCCAGAAAGGCTGAGCTGTTCACTGGTATGCACTGAATGTGGGCATCACGCAATCCCATCTAGGCCTGTGTTGAAGAGCATAGTTGTGGCAGAGCTGAAGTCAGGCCTGAGGGCATATCCAGGCCTAAACAGAAGCAGCCCCAGATCAGGCGTGCATCAGTCTTTAATAGAATTCAGCTAGTTCTGGTAGAGATAGAAGATGAGCTCAACAATCTCAGAATTTCAGCCCCGTCCAGTGGAAAGCCTAGGACTATTAAACCTCATGTCATTCCCTCAAATGAATGGCAGAGGGTTGAACATCCTAAGTTTCCTGCTCCTCAACCTCCTTTGTCCCGTTCTCAAAAAAGACACCGCCAACGGTTTAGGCAGGCGGAAAGGAGGGCTCAAGAGGAAGAGAATTTCCTTGGGGATATGATGGAAGAAGATGACCTACTGAGGGCTGAGATGATGGAGGCACCCACGGAAGAGTTGAAGGTTGAGGTAGTCAAGCCCAGGAAAGAACACAAGCCCTTAGAGCGAACGTACAAAGAAGTTGTTGCCGGTTCATCTTCAGAGCAAGATTTCCAGTCGGGAAAGAAGGCTTTACTGGAAAAAACCATCGAGGAGGCTAGAATTCAGCCTTCCCCAAGGCAGGTTACTCTATTGAAGAAGGAAATTCCCAAGCCAAAAAAGCAGGACTCGGGGGGCAAGCCAGGTTTGAATCTGCAGGCCAAAGAATTCAGGCCTGGACAGACCTCAAAGATGCAGTGCAACATGGTCATTTTTCTTCCATCCGAGTTAGAAGTGAAAGACAACATGGAAGGTGATGTGATAGAAATGGGTCAAAGTGCGGAAATATTGAAGGAGTCCCTCAATTCAGGCCTGAATGGAGGTGGGCCTTCGGTGGTAATATTGAAGGATGAAGATAACACGGAGAGCCAAGCAGCAAGCGTGATATTCGAGAAGCCTACCTCCAAGATGACGAAGCATATCAAGCCCTTGTATATCTCGGGATGTGTGGATGGAATGCCAATCAATCGACTCCTTGTCGATAATGGTTCGGCAGCCAATCTCATGCCTAGATCCACCATGCTCAAGCTAGGCAAAACAGATCAAGACCTGGTTTCAACAACGGCTACATTGACTGACTTTACTGGGCATGAAACGAATTGCCAGGGGATTTTAATCATGAATTTGACGGTTGGCTCGAAGACGCTTGCCACACCTTTCTTTGTTGTGAATTCACGGTCTTAATTCTACATTTTGCTGGGCAGGGATTGGATTCATGCCTGCTTAGCTGTGCCATCAACCTTGCACCAGTGTTTGGTTTTTTAGAACAAAGAGGATGTGGAAGTGATTTGGGCAGACCATAGGCCTTTTCTGGCGTCAACCAATCATGCCGAGGCAAGATTATACGATGGGGACATCGGCCCAATGAAGGTGGCATGCCTGGACAAGTTTGGCCGTCACAAGATTGTACCTGTTTCTGCTCACAAGTCAGTGGAAGAGGTGAAGGCATTGTACCAAAAGTTAATCGGCCCAATGATCACGAGTCAAGTAGGCCGATCACAGCTTCAACTAAATGACTGTCTCAATGTCAATAAGGCCTTCAGAAAAAGAGAAAGACATGGCCTTGTGGGCTATGTTAACGAGGTTTGAGGCCTATTTTACTTGAGAAAAGGCTTAGGGAAGAACAAGAACAAGAAGAAGGTTATTCGGCTCATGCGGCCGAAGTAATCGACGAAGATTTAGATCTGACTGAAGACTTGGATGAGATCCATTTAGAAGATCTTGAAGCAGCCCCGGCCAAGTTAGATGACCTAAAGGCCGATGTTCATGACCCTTTGGAAGAAGTAAACCAAGGAGATTCAGCAAAATCCTAGGCCTGTATATATTAGTCAGCTTTTGCCAGAGGACGTGAAAGAAAAGTTCAATCAGCTCTTAACAGAATTCAAGTCCTGTTTTGCCTGGAATTATGACGAACTTCCAGGCTTGTCCAGAGACTTGGTGGAACACAAGTTATCGATCCAACCAGGATTCAGGCCTTTCCAGCAACCACCAAGGAAGATGTCCAATGAGGTCTACTTGCAAGTGAAGGATGAGATCGAGCGACTTTTCAACGCTGGGTTTATACGTACGGCTAGGTATGTCACTTGGCTTTCTAATGTTGTGCCGGTCCTTAAGAAGAATGGCAAGATTAGGGTGTGCGTGGACTTCAGAAACTTGAATTTGGCGTCTCCAAAGGATGAGTATCCGATGCCGGTGGCGGACTTATTGGTAGATGGGGCCTCCGGTCACAAAGTTCTATCCTTTATGGATGGCCATTCAGGCTATAATCAGATCTTCATAGATGAGGTCGATACGGCTAAGACCGCTTTTAGGTGTCCTGGAGCTTTAGGAACCTTTGAGTGGGTCGTGATGCCCTTCGGCCTAAAGAATGCTGGCGCTTCGTTCCAACGAGCAATGAATGCCATCTTCCATGATTTCATTGGCCGTTTCATGGAGATCTACATCGATGATATCGTGGTCAAGTCTCAGTCCTATGATGAACACTTGGAGCATTTGAGGAGGTCGTTCTTAAGAATGCAACAATTTGACCTGAAGGTTAACCCCATAAAGTGCGCCTTTGGAGTTTCCGCAGGCAAGTTCCTCGGATTTTTGGTCCACAACAAAGGGATTGAGATTGATCAGAATAAGGCCAAGGCAATTATGGAAGCAAAGCCTCCTACCACCAAGGAGGAGTTGCAGAAGCTCTTAGGGTCGCTTAACTTTTTGAGGAGGTTCATTTCAAACCTAGCAGGAAAGGTTCAGGTCTTTTCTCAACTCTTGAGGCTGAAGGATCAAGACGCTTTTGTTTGGGAGGCAGATCATCAGAAAGCCTTTGATGAGATCAAAGGCTATCTAGCGAAGGCCCTAGTCCTTATGCCTCATATCAAGAACAAGCCTCTGAAGCTCTACATTTTCGCTGCTGAAGGCTCTATTGGATGCCTTTTAGCACAAGATAATGAGCAAGGGAAAGAGCAAGCTGTGTATTATTTAAGTAGGCTGTTAACTCCTTGTGAAAGGAGATATACTCCTATTGAAAAGTTATGTCTTGCTTTGTACTTTGCAGCAATAAAATTGAGGCACTACATGCTTCCCGTCGTGGTTTACATTATAAGTCAAACAAACCTGATTAAGTACATACTTTCTCGGCCAATCATGCGAGGTCGAATAGGCAAATGGTCTTTGGCTTTAATGGAGTTCAGTTTTCAATATGTCCCTCAAAAGGCTGTAAAAGGACAGGCCTTAGCAGATTTCCTTGCTGATCAACCTTGCGTTGACATCGGCGAGGAAACTAATTCAGGACTGAGCGCATTTGAACTGTCACTCAAGCCTTGGACTCTTCTTTTTGATGGATCAAAAACCCAACAAGTATCAAGCTGTGGGATCATTATTATCTCTCCCCAAGGCCTGAGGACTAAGTTGTCATTTCAATTTGACTTCCCTTGCACAAATAATCAAGCCGAATATGAAGCGGTTGTAATAGGCCTTATGATCCTTAGGGATCTTAAGGCCAGAGAAGTAAACATTATTGGGGATTCAAACCTCGTAATCAACCACTTGGCAGGAATGTTTAAATGCTATAGTGAGGAGTTAGCTCCTTATTACATGGCAGTGGTGCAATTAATTCAAGACTTTAATAACCTAACTGTTAAACACGTTTCAAGGAGCATGAATACGGAAGCAAACAGTTTGGCTCAGGCCTCAACAGGCCTGAAGCTATCACCAGAAACCTTTCATAAAATCATTACAGTCCAGAAAAGGTTACTCCCTTCTGTAAGGAGAAGAGGTTTAGGCCTAAAAGTATTTGTTTCAGACCTTCCAGAAGAAGAGGAGGAGGAGGGTAAGGAAGACTGGCGTGATCCCATCATTGCTTACTTGAAGAGGCCTCAATTAGGGGCTAGCAGGAAGGTCAAGAGAAGGGCAAGGAGTTATGTCCTCCTTGGAGATGAGTTGTACAAAAAAGGCCTTAAGGATGACTTGCTATTAAGGTGCTTGTGTCATACCGAGGCCATGAAGGTAATGGCAGAAGTCCATGAAGGGATTTGTGGAGCACATCAATCCGGTATCAAGATGAGGTGGCTAATTAGAAGGTATGGTTACTATTGGCCCACTATATTAGAGGATTGCATACGTTTTTCTAAGGGCTGCCAGCCTTGTCAAGCTCATGGCCCTGTGCAGCACACACCTGCAACAGATTATCAAGCTGTAGTAAAGCCTTGGCCTTTTAGAGGCTGGGCTTTGGATATCATTGGGATGGTTTATCCCCCTTCATCGAAGCAACACAAGTTCATTTTGGTAGCCACGGATTATTTTACGAAGTGGGCAGAGGCCATTCCATTAAAGTCTGTGGATCAGCAAGATGTGATCAAAGTTATGAAGGAGAGAATCATCCATAGGTTTGGAATACCGGAGCACTTTGTGGCGAATAGAGGCTCAGTGTTCTTTGGAGCTTAGGTTCGGGCCTTTACGAGCCAATTCAACATTCACCTCTCTTACTCAACTCCCTATTATGCCCAAGGGAATGGCCAGGCCGAATCAACCAATAGAACCTTGATTGGTATTATTGAGACGATGGTAGAAGACAATCCAAGGGTTTGGTATGAGCTCCTTTCGGATGCATTATGGGCTTATAAGACTTCAAAGAAAGAGGCTACGAATGTCACGCCTTACATGTTGGTATATGGCCATGACCCCGTACTTCCTATGGAGGTAACGGTTAGATCGGCTAGGATTGCCTACCAAAATGGCCTAAGTCCTGTTGATTATAGCCAAGCTATGCTAATGGAGATGGAAGACCTTGATGAGGTGAGGCTAGCTACTTTAGATCATATGTTGATACAAAAGCGTCAAGTGGCTAAGGCCTGTAATAGAAGAGTGAGAAGGAAAAGCTTCACAGAGGGTGATTTGGTGTGGGAAGTTGTTCTTCCCTTGGGCACTCAAACCTCAAGATATGGAAAGTGGTCTCCAACATGGGAAGGGCCCTATCAAATATGCAAGGTGTTTGAAGGTAATGTTTATCTTTTAATGGATTTGAATGGTGGCAAGCATAAACATACAATCAACGAAAAGTTTTTAAAGCATCATTATCCTACAATGTGGGAAATGAGGGACTTTAAAGAAAAATTACCATCAAAACCATAAAGGACAGATAAAGGCCTAAACCTGTTTAGACCACCAAAAAGGCCTGAAATTTGATCAGGCCAACAAAAACAGTAACAGTTGAAAAGGCCTAAAGCTCAGGCCATGCAAATACCAAACAGCCCTATGGACTAGAGTTTAGGGCTAAACAAAGTTCTACTTTATTACAAGGCCAGAATGGCCTACAGTTCACTTAAAAGGCTGGATCGGAGATTGTCCCATGAGGCGGCAAGGCTGTTGAGTTGGGCTTCTAACCTTTCTTTTGAGGTTTGGGAGCTTGCTTGATTGGGAACCAGAGGGTGAAGTTTGAGCTTGACGGCCTTGGAAGTTGCAAACAAATCTTTTTGCTGAGCTTCCAGACCCGATTGCTGGACCACCAAGGCCTCCATGCTCTTCTCTGCATCGCCTTTCTTAGCTCTTGGATCTGCTCTTCCCAAGCTTGAATGTCTTTGGCTAGATTAGCTTTCTACCCTTCAAGTGCTTCAATCTGGGCCTTGAACGAGGTGTAGCCGTCTACACTTTTGCTCAGTTCTTAGTGAAGATCGTCAATCTCAGTAAGGCCTATTCAACCTTGGAAAGTTCAAGGGCAGCGCTATCATACGATTTCTGCATTTCTGGGAAGTCTTTGTGGAAGTATTGCAGGGCTGTTTCTGCGGCCTCACTGAAGACCTGAGCCCTAGCCAAGATGCTGAGAGCCTTCTTGAATGAAGAGACCCTCCCTGGGTGAAGAGCTGTTCTGATGTCCATTTTGATTAAGGCCTTGAACGTCTCTTTGGCTTCGGCAATCTCTTCAGTTGTTGGGGGCATTTGGGTTGAGCTTGAACCATCTCCAGAAATGCCTGAGAGGGACACTTGGACAAGGCTGGCAGCGGTTTTAAAGAAGTCCTCCATATCCTCGTCGGCTGGCTCCTCAACAGCTTCATCCTTTTCGACGGATGGTGGATCAAGCCTGAATGGTGAGACCTTGGATTTCTCAAGAGTGTGGGAAAAGGCCTCATGCTCAGAATTGATTGGAGGACCTTCCGAGGTGGCCTGCATTTGTCAAGTGATAAGGGACACGTTTACCAAGAAAGAACCAATGGAGAAATCAAAGAATCAAGGCTGAGAAGTAATGTTATACCTCCAATGAAGTAGGGGAAGAATCACTAGAAGCAATTGAAGGACTCTTCGTCAATTTTTCCTTTTCTACTTCCTCTTCTTGTGTCTTCTTGGTCTTAGCCGTCTTGGTTTTTGCTTTCTTGGCTGCCTTTTTTGGAGTCGACTCAGCTCGGAGGGTAGTCTCTTTTGATTCGGCCTGGGCAAGAATCCACAGATTGCTATTCAGGCCTTAATAAAAAAAAATAGATTCAGGCCTAGGTACAGAAATGCTCGAATACGGAGGTCTACCTGATCAGGGGAGCTGGTTTTGGTGGTGCTGCTGCGAGTCCTACCAGCGATGGGAGCAGTCTTCCCCTGCAAAATTTGAACGTTCAGGCCTGAATCACAGAGATGAATAAGAAAAGAAAGAGCTGATCAAAATGTACCGGTGTTTGCTTTTTGTCCGAGAGTTTCATGAGCCTTCTCTTCTTTGGGGTTTCTTCTGATTCAGGCTTGGTCACCTCTTGCATACCTGAAATAGAGAGCATGTGAGCAAACATGACGAAGGCCTGAATCTGAACATCAAGTAAGGAAAAGGAGTTTTTTCCATGTACATACCTTTCCTTTTCAAACTCGCAGATGGAGAGGGACCTTCAGAACGAGAGGTTGTCTTCTTGGATTTGGAAGCTTTTTCAGTGGTATCAACCATTATAGCCCCGGGGGTAGCTTTTCCTAAAACCACATCTAGGTCTTTGGTGGCAAAGTACTTGGTAACATGCTCAGTCCACCACTTTTCAAATCTAAGGGATTTTTCTGGGCATTTAAGATAAGGCTTTAACTAAAAGGTGGCCTCATCCTTGGCGAATTGATTCCGAATGGATTCTAGGGCTTTCTCCGGCACAATAACTCTATCGATGAAGTCCTCATTACAAGATAGGTATGGGGAAATAGGGATGAGTTGCATAAGGCCGAATTGACGGGCAAACTGTGCAGTGTTGTTATATTCCACACCACACCTATTATTTGCTGAGGACACGCCCATACCGTATAGCAAATCCCTCGAGATGAGGAGGCTGGCCCAAACCTCCTTGTGTTCATCAAAGTCTTCACCAGGCTCCCCGGCTGGATTTTTCAACCAGAGAGGTACGGTATCCCTTTCGAATGGCATGTAGCCCTTGCCCAACGAGGTGAGGTCACGGTAGAAGTAAGTGAAGCAGGAGTCCAAATCATGTGATTGGAGTGCTTGGCCTACAAAGTGACAGCCATAGCACGCGTGTGCGGGATTCTTGTTTATTTTTGGGGCCAACATGGGGAAATATGACCAAAGCCAGAGGGTGACAATCCAAAGAGGACCGGGGGCAAAAACAAACTTTTTGGTCAATAGCTCTTGCATGCCACGGTATAAATGGGCAAGGATCAATGGGGCTAGGGCTAATTTCTGGCCCGAAGCCAAGGCCTTGGCAATGTCAGTGAACTCTTTGGTGATCCTATTGGAAGAAACGCAAAAAACGCACTTGTTCAACCAGTATATGAGGAGAGCCACGTGCTCTTCCTCAGTCACTTCATCCCCATCCTCTCCAGCAAAGCAATTCAAGAAAATAGAATAGGCCAGTTGGGCCGATTCAGGGTAAGTGAAAGAAGGGGTTTTTTGTGAAACGAAGCAGTCGGCCCTAACCCCATGCGGGCGAAGGCCGGTAAGGAAAGAGACATCTTGGATTGTGATGCCCATCATCGCAACACGAAAATGAAAGGAGTTAGAAGAAACAGACCAGAACTAGGCTGCAGCCATGAACAGGGCTTTGTCCATATCGATGATATGGCGGCTGAGCATGATGGCCTCGTAGATCCCTATCTCCTTCCACAGCCCTTCCTTCACGACCGCTACACGGTTGACCCATTGGACATACCGCTTGTCAGGCATGTGCCAGAGCCGATTTGGGATATCCCTCGGATATGCGGTCCAGTCGACAGTGACGAAATTGAACGGCAAGGCTTCTTTGGCAAGAGGGTAGAATGGGTAGAGCTGCTCCAAGAAATCACCATTGAAGGCAGGCCCGAGCCCCATCTTGATAGTGGACGAGCGGGTTTGGGAGCGGTCGATCAAGATCTCGGGGTTAATGGAGAGCTTTTCGATTTTGATGATGGCTTTGATCTCATCGGAAAAAGTGGTTTGGCTCTTAACCAGTTGTTTGGCCCTGAATGAAGACATGGTTTGAAGCTTTTGGGTTCAACAATGGCGGCCAAAAGAGTTTTGTTTTTAGCTCTGGAAGAAAGAGAGATGGGTAGCGTGAAGTAAAGAGGGAAGAGAGAGAGTGGGTCGGCTTTTAAGACGGCACAGATGTTGGGAATGGGGGAGTGAAGTTCAAAAAGTTGGGGATGTGTACCGCCTCCTTTTTCTCCTCCTACTTTTTGAATTTTTGTTTCTATCCTAATGAAGACTACACGTGCATTAAAGAAGAGGTTGGATTGGAAAAGGATCTTTTGGAAGTTTTTGGAGTTCCAAGAGAATAAGGAGACCTCCTTTATGGATAGAAGCCCCACATGAAGATCTGATAATGATTACAACCGTTCCAAGAAGGAAAAACATTAGGCCACGTTTGGGCCTGATCGAACAGTGAACACAACAAGATTTGTTTGGTTGCCAAAAACAGTACTTTACCAAACACCTAAATCTTCACAGAATCAAAGCGTAGGGGGGGCAACGTTTATACCCGTTTTTGGCACCCCGGATCGGGCTAGCCGTGATTGGGCTTTTTCCTTAATTATTTTGGGCCGAGAGATGTGTAAATTAATTGGGTAATTCTTGGGCCATGGGTTTTTCCCATTTGGGCCTAAGGGATGTGCGGCCCACGTGAGGAATTTGAACCCAAGAAGACTGAGAGGCTGGCCCACGATTGGGCCCATGAAGAAATGAGTTTATTTGGCCCAGGAGGTGTAGCCCATGGTTTTTTGACCCATTAAGAAGATGCCGATTTGGTTCAAGGGCAAGGTCCACATTCGTAGGATATTGGTTATTTTCTGGTAGTTGATATTTCCAAATTCAAAGGCCAATTGACTTAGTCAATTGGCCATGTGTTGAAAACGTGAGGGAAAAGGGGGAAGTTGGGAGATATTTTACCAAGCCATGGGACACATGCCAATCCATGAGAGACCCATTACCCATGATCAAATGTAACTGCTCTTAACTTCTGGAAATTGCCCATTACCAGACGTGCATGAAAAGTGGAGGGAAACATGGGACACATGGCAGTTGATGGTGCAGTGCAGATTCGGATTCAGGCCTGAATCAACATATTGCTATGTCTATAAATACAAGTTCAGAAGACAAAAAACGGGTCCAACACCAATCAAAGCATAACGCTTACAAAACTTTCCTACTTTCAGCAAAGTAGCCTATCGAGTACATCGTGCTCAAACCCTATTCAAACTTACTTCATCAAGTAGTTTGGATTTTTATTTTCCTTGTAATCAACTTTATTATGCCGGTGTAATAAAGTGACGTTTTTCTTTTACGTTCCAATTCCTATACGACTAGGAAATTTTAAGTCCACGACCGTGTGGCAAACCACGAACCTCATTGTGATCTTTAACTTTTGGGTCACACGCAATTGCTTACCAGATAGAAGTCACGATTCACGGCAATTGTAACGACCCTGATTTTTGGTAAATAAAAATTTGGTTAAAAATTTGAATTTTATTTTAATACTTGGATTTCATTTTTAACATCCAAAAATCGGTCGTTATTGACTTATAAAAATTTTTTGTTATATTTGAAAATTCTTTATTTGTTTTATAAATCCCTTTTAGCGATTAATAATCCGTCATAATTAGATTTGAAACTTGTAAAATTGAATCATTTTACTCCGGACAATTTAGTCCTTCTCCCATGACTAGTATACTTTCTTCGTAAGACTAGTTGATTGCATGATCTTGTAGAGTTCTTCGAACCTACTATTCTAAGTATAATAAAAGTTATAAGCATGATTTCCTAAGTATCGAAGGCTATGTGTTAGTATGATTGCTTTACGTTGTTTACTTTGATCTTGTGAATATTTGATAGCATGACCTTGAGAATGAAAGATCACATGACTTTATAAACTCGTCAATAAACATATGTTGTTTTGAACTTTCAAAAAGAAGGTTATACATTTTAAAGATAAAGTATTGTTTTAAAACGAAGTATTGTATTTTGACATGTGGGTGTACTTGGAACACTATTAACCTAGTTACAACTTGGTTGATGAGACTATTTGATGACAAAGCATGACATGCTTGACATGACCATTCAATGAAGCAACCAATGGGAGAAGGAGAGAGAGAAGGGAATTCGGCCTAGGAAGAGGGAGGGGGGGCCGGATGGATGAAGAATGAGGGAGGTGTGTGCATGTGTACTTGGACACTATTCAAGCCACCTAGTGCCTAAGCCTTTTGACTCCATCCTAGACTACCTAAGTACAATCCTAGCCAACCCATTCTAGGACAAGACAAGCCCATGGCCCTCCATCATGACCTAATTCAATAGCCTTAAGCCTAAAGAGTGAAAGTGACATTACTTGGCATGCCACCAAGGCTTGATTTGACAAGTCCTTGGGGCAAATCAATGAGAGGTAGGGAGAGAGAGAGATGGTCGGATGAAAGAGAGGGAGAATGAGGTGTATGGGTGTTGTACTTTGACATGTGGGAGTACTTGAACACTATTTGACCTAGTGGCATTTGATTGGAATACTATTGCTTGACAAGACAAGTCCATGGAGCAAATCCATGGGGGAGAGAGAGAGAGATAGTGGCCGGCCAAGTGGAGTGAGGGAGAGAACTTCATTTGCCTATAAATAGCACCTCATGCTTTCATTTAACTCACACCTCCAAGCATAGCTCTCACTTCTCTCTAAAAACTCTAAGAAACCAGTTTCTGGACAGCCTACTGTCCATCCACCAATCCTCAGTTTTCTCCTACTTAAACTAGTTTCTAGGATAAACTTCCTTCTAGAAACTTGTAGAGCACTTCGAGATCTTCAACTTAGACCCAAGAACCATCCTAATCCGTTAAGAAACGACCAAGATATCGACATCCGAAGTTCAGTCAAATTTCGGATTTCCAGATTCCAGACAGCTTACTGTCACCCCCTTTACCACCATTTTTCTCCGGGCGAAAGTCGTTTTTAGGAACAACGTCCTCCACGAAAGTTGTAGAAAACTTCGAGATCTTCGATTTAGACTCAAGAACGACCTCATTCGGCCAAATATTGACCGAGTTATCGCCATCCAAAGTTTGGACCAGATTGAAAGCTCACCACCGTAGAACTTCCAAAAGTTCCCATTAGCTTGTTCGGCCCCGACTAGTTTCGGATCAAGGTAGATTAGTCCTTACCCCCTTCCTAAGTATATGTAGTGCTTGAATGGTTGTTGGCATGATATTATTCTCAAACTATTTTCTTTAAATAAAGTTAGTAGTATGATTTAGCTTGTAGAACTTTCTTGTTAAAAGTACGTAGTTTACTTTGATCTTGTGGTTACTTGATTTCTTGCTCGCCTAATTGCTACGTGATTGTATGAACTCGTCAATAAACATGTGTTGCTTTATTGAACCTCTCGAAGAAAATGTGTCTTAAAGATAAAGTGATGTTTTGAAACAAAGTATTTGTATTTTGACCTTTTAACGAGCATGATAGTATAGAGTTGGATGATCTTGCTATTCGATATCGCATGAGTTATGTGAATAGTCCCACTGCGGAGTCGATGCATGTTACGAGACACATGGAATTGGAAAAGTAGAGATATGACACCTAAGATGTGGTTGATATGGATAAAAAGTGTTTTGGAAATGCATAATGGCCGAATTTGGTAGCCATTATGGCCATGAGTCAGATTTGGTAGCCTTTGTGGCAATAAGCCGGACTTGGTAGCTCATTGTTGTGCGACACAAGGTGCCGGTCTTGGATGCTCATGGTTGTGTGTGTGTGACGCAATGTGCCGGACTTGGTAGCCATTGTGGCCATGCGTTGGTAACCTTGTGGCAATGAGCCGGACTTGGTAGCTCATTGTTGTGCGACACAAGGTACTTGTAACCCATGATTGTGTGCGTGCATGTTTTCGGAATTGATGATAAAAGATGAGACACAAAACGATGAGTCGTGTATGAGAAACCAAGAAAAACATGACACCAACGCTCGTTAGTGAATGCGCATGTGTAATTGTATGAGTTTATTTGAAAGCATGTTAAGTTTGGAAAATCGTATACTATCTTTGACGTGTATGTTAAGGGTTAGTGGCTTTGGATTACTCTATTGAGCTTTCAAGCTCACGGTGTTGCTTTATGTGACCCTGACATATTATACTGGTGGCGACGCTGGTATAATGTGTCAGACTTTCTAGATGAACAAGGAGAGCTGTATACCTTGGAGGCTTTCAGAGCTGAGGAACTCGCTAGGATGGAAGAAGAGAAGGAGCAGTAGTTAACCTTAGATTACCCCCTCTTTTGTTGAATAAAAGTACTCTTGTGAGAATTATGTTGTAATAAAGAGTTAGACTCTCTTTAGTTTATTCAATAAAAATGTTATTTAACGTACCCAAAATTTCGGGGCGTTACAGCAATCGTCATCCAAAGTTAGGTGTTACAAGTCTTGGCACGCCCGCACTCAACGCACTCACGCCTTGTGCCAAAAACGAGAGTTTTCAGAAGGCAGAACAACAAAAGGCTGAAAGTGGACAAAGGGCTGGAAGTGGTGGTCGGCGATCGTGTAAGATCAGGTCCTTCAACTGGGAGCCCCTGAGCTAGGCCATGTGGACGCCGAGGACGAAGCTGATGGCATCAATTGAGAGACTCTGAGATGTCGCTTGGGCACGTGAATTGGGTTTCAAGAGAGAGAGAGAGAGAAAGAGAGAGAGGAGAAGGGGAAAGTGAGAGACTGAGCACGTGGGTAGGTGGGTTTCAAATTTGAAAGTAGACATTTTTCTTTCAAATTATAAGCCCGCGATTCCATATTATTTGCGAAACATGCCATCCAAAATTTGTGAGAATGAAGGGGGAGGAATGTGGGCCGTTAGATTTGTTTGTATGAATAGATAAAATTTGTGTTAAGAGAAAATCTGAACCGTTAAAAAGAAATATTCCTAAGGAATATTCCTAAACACCCTTCTGTTTTATTAGATAAATTGTTTATTTTATTCACTTTTGTCATTCCATGTCAAAAAGGGGGAGAATGGTGAAAGGGAGAGTAGGTTGCTTATTCTTCTAACGTGTTTGGATGTTGAGTTTTGTTTGCAGTTTCTCTACAACTCGATCTTAATTAGTTAGATTTTCATTGTAGTGTGTTTTGTCATGGAAGTGCCAAATGAAGAGATTGTAAGGACCAAATTCCGTAGTCTTAATTATATTGACAATTCCATTTGACAAAACACATATTTTATATCGAGTTGTAATTTTATTATTTTTTATAAGCTAGTGAGTCTGCATAAGATTAAAGTGGAAGGAATTATTATTATTTGTAATCGAGAGTGAGTGTATTAGTTAAAAAAAAGAGGTCGACTACAGCGAGACAATTTTTGGCGAAGACAGATCGATGGAGGGATTGATCTTGTTATCTATCGGAACCTCCTGTCCATTTAATTGAGAAGAACGGTGCAAAAACAAATGGTCCAACAGAAGTCTATTTATAGACTTATTTTATTTACCTCCTAGGTTTTGGACAAAAGCATATATAAAGAGAAAAGAGGTGCAAGCCATATGTGATGACTGTGATCAAAAAGAAAAATAAAGGGGCGGCCGTAGCCAATTCCCTCGAGCGGCGGCGATATGCAAGAGAATTGAAGCAGCAGGGCTTTTTTTAGAGTCATTCCTAAGGGTGATTTACATTAGGTTTTGGAGGGTTTGTGGACTCAAGGCCGTTGGCAATCAAGATTACTGGGTGCGGTGTACGTGCGACTCGACAGATAGTACTTAGAACATTGTGAGGATTTACTACGTTTGAATAGGTATATCTGTAACTGCACAATGATTATAGTGATTTGATTCCTTCCCGTGGTTTTTACCCATTCTGGGGTTTTCCACGTATATCTTTGCGTTATGTGATTGATTGCATGCGTAATTTTTGCTGGTTGATTAACTTAGTGATTCGCATTCATACTTTTAGGGATTTTCATGGATTGTTAGGAAATCCTGATTTTTCAACTGTTACCATTAAATCAATGAGAGGATTCATTGGACCCATTGACATTTGTGTTAAAAGTAAAACGTTCTAGTTTTGCTTCACTTCTTTCTGAAAGCTCTTTAGTGTAAACTGAAGAATAAAGCTCTTCTGCTCTTTGGATAATAGTTTCAGGAATTCCTTCCCTTTGAGCAGTTTCAAATGCAAGGCTTTCTTTGCAGATCCCATCTATCAGCTTCCAAGTTGGTTTAGTTTAGGTAGCCCATCAACATTTTCCGTAACCATTGCTTTATACAAGAAGTTTTTCAGTGCCGAGCGGGTATTGCCGACGTGGCACCCACTCGGCGCACCTCAGCCGTCCGATTCACTTTCGGACGGCTCGGATTGAAACACCCTCTCTCCTCTCACCCCAACACACTCTCTCTCCTTTTTCTCTCTCTAAATCTGAGCCGTTCAAACCCGAAATGGACGGCTCGGATGCACGAGCGGATACCACGTGGTACCCGCTCGGCACTGAAATTTTTTTCGCTTTATACACAATGGGGTTTGTCGTCAAAGGTAAATCAAAAATTCCATGCAAGTGGGTGGCTGGATACAATACCAAGACAACCAATTAATTGCATCCAGATCGAGTTTCTACAATGCTACCAGCAATACATGACCCTTTTGCTGTTTCCGTTCCTTTGCATATTAATTTCGTCAACAAGCACGAGACTCCCTCCTTGAAGTGGCTCCACTTATTACAAAACGAATCTCGTCAACAAGCACGAGACTCCCTCCTTGAAGTGGCTCCACTTATTACAGAACGAATCTCCGACATTTCCATCTGATCACACAAACATATGGATTTGGGTATTATTTTATGTCAATAAAAAAAAGTTTAAATCCACGTACTATGCAAATTTTCTCAGCCAAATCGAGAAATATGCCTGACGAAGAAATCCTTCCGCACAGTCAACTCTTTAATAATTCAGGTTAATGGGTCACAAAGCATTACTTCAATAACTGGCTGTGCTAAATCATCGGAAATATCTCTCAAAGTGACGCAGGTACGCCAGCTAGATTGTCACATCATCATTTTCAAGAAAAACCCGGGGTATAACTTCATGGGTTGGGGACTCAATAAAACATCGACTCTGAATACTAAAATACAGTAAAATCTGCTATCTTCCTACATTTAGATGTTTAGGCTTTGTCTGTCTGGTTATCACAGCACGTGCATAACCTCGCAGTATGTTTATTCTCAGTATTTCACACCTCTCATATAAACAGTCAAGTCAACATGAATAGGAAAAAGGAAAGTTCAATAATAATAAGAAATAGTTAAAAAATGGAAAGTAAGATCTTGGAACTTCATTGCACTATGACAGAGGTTGAATAAAAGTGAGGGAACTCCTAAACCCAAGCGAACAATATAATGCAAAAAGTCTACACACAGCAGATTTGTGCACAGATTTCGTTGTGGAGCCCGTGGCATCTAAGCCGTTCATTAAATGTAAAACATTTTTTCAAGGGTACTTGTAAAAAATAAGCTCAATCCGATATCTATAGGTGCTCGATCCAACCATATAATTTTTTAATATCCGGAAATCTGAATGAAAAGTTAGATGGTTGGATTAAGTACTTATAGGTATCGGATTGAGCTTATTTTTTACGGAGACCTTTGAAAATATGTTTTACATTTAATGAACGGCTCGGATGATTTGTGTGAGATCCATGGTGGACCCCACAACGAAATCTGTGCACAGATCTGTTGTGTGTGTAGCAGGACTCTAATATAATGTCCTATTGCATAAATGGGGAATACTAAATCGTTAAAAAAAAAAAGTTTTAGAAACTTAGTTGCACAAAGCGTGTACATGTATCTACGTATATACATACATATATATAGTTGTGTGTGTGAATGTATAGGTGCGTGTGCATGTGTGTCAATGTGTTGATGTAAAAAATATAGGCTTAATTGCAAGAACACCCCATAAACTATCATTTTTTGACAACTTTACCCCCTTAAGTTTAAATTCGAGCAACTTCATCCCCCTAACTACCAAATTTGAGCAACTTCACCCCCTCCTCCATTTTCCGTCCAATTATGTTAGGGATTTAGATGGAAAATTGGATAGAAAAGTAATTTAACATATCAAAATGCCCCTTATACACCCATTATAGACTCTCTCTCTCTCCTCTAATAGAGGAGAGAGAGAGAGAGAGAGAGAGAGAGAGGAGGGAGGGGGTCTATAATGGGCATATAAAGGTGTAGGTGCTGGAAAACGAAATAGGCCTTCGAACAGCACGAAACTGTAACGGCTACTTTTCTCTCTACACTGGAACCCTAGCACACCGCCGGTGTTGATCCTACAAAACAAACAGAAGGTGAGTGCACCTTTGCCGTCTCGTGGCAAAGGCCCTCCGATGCCAAAGTTAGTATCTCGTACTAGTAAAACCTTAATTCTCAGTAAGTAATAAGCCAATAGCTAGGAATTGCGTACCTTTACCTCTAGGTTTACCTCATATTTATAGACTCATGTCTACTTGCCGTCCAAGCCATCTTGCTGCCCTAAGTTTCCTTTCTCGTAAAGGGAACCTAGAATATCAGGGATTCTCATTCCCATAACTGCCTATTTCCTTTTAGACCATTTAGGAACTCTTCCCAAAGCTGGCCGTTCATCCCATTCTCGTTGGGTATCTCCTCCAGATCTCGTTTCCTTACTGGATATTTCCATTTCTGGACCACTCTGGAGCGCCTCTGGCACTCAGATCTGTTATCGCTCGCCTTCTCGAATAGACCCTCTGGACCAATGATTTTTCATATCACTGGACCCCTTATCACGAGACTGGTCCAACAACTACCCTTGCTCTTTGGACCATACCCCTGCTCGGGTATCTTGGACCTGGGACCTCTCGTGTCCCCGGTCCTTGTGCCGTTCACCTCATTGCACGGCGGATTTTCCGACTGTATTTATTCTGGACCCCACGTACCACCTGTTCGGGCCTCTTTGGTACCTGTTCGGGATTACCTCCCTACAATGGCTCCCCAGCTTTACTCGTTATTTTCTTTTAATATGACGAGCAAAGCTTCTGAACACCGAGCAAGGTTCTCGTCCTTTGCTCCTGCACCCATGTTTCTCGTACTTGGTGCAGACTCATCATTAACTCAACCCAAATGTCTCGTCGTTTGGTCTGGACAGGCTTTTCCAGCTAACACCTTTACACGCGGCGTGCCCTGTACTGCCCACATTCAATGCGAGCAAACGTTTTGGGGAACGGAATGCCCAAACGGCGTCTGGGGTGACCTTTCTCATACGTCACCCCCTTTGCCGGGGTATACTTGGATTTTCGTCCCATTTTCAAACCCCACTTGCTCTCTAAGTTCCCTCTGCAGAAAGACGGTTCGAGCATTCCTCCATTGAAGCACTATTCACCATCTCGAGGTTCTCCCTTTCTGCATCTAGGGTCTTCGATCGTGTTCTCGTAAGTCATCATTCCCCCTTTCTCTCCATCTCTTTTCTTAAGTTCTAGGGCTATCTTGATCGATTTAGGATCTTCACAGTCACTTCAAGGCTTTTTCGTACCCATCTCCTTCTTAAAACCCAAACCCACAGTTCTCGGTATGGGTCGATTTCGTAGACACTGCGACACTCTTCAAAGGATGGTTGAGTTTAGATCTCGTTACGAGATCCCTGACAATGTGGCCATCACATTGGCCTCTGAAAACGCCATCCATGAGAGTTTCGACAACGATACTTTGCACATCCCTGTCGTCGCCGTCGTTGAGGGCGGCGTCAGGTTTCCCCTGGCACCGCTACTCCGCCAGGTTTTAGCCCATTATAGACTGTCCCCGATGCAGGTCTCAGCCAACTTTTTTAGGGTTGTCATGGGCATCAATGCCCTGAACCAAATGCTTGGCACATCCTTAGGTTTACACGACATCCACCACCTCTATAGCATATCCAGGACCAAGGACGCCTTAACCTACTATCTTAAGAGTAGGGATTCCAGAAAAAGGTTGGTGCTCAAATTGCCTGATTCTGCCAAAGGGGACGACGATGACTTCCTCATCGTCACGGGGAACTTCGAGCCCAGAGACGAGGACGGTAGAGTCGTCGGCTTTCATGCACCCCACAGATTTGGCACTCCACGTTACTTCTCTTTCTCGTAGAACTTTATACCGAGCAATATTTCGTATTGCATTACATGTTTTCCTAACTGCCAATTTTTCTCGTATTTGTAGCCATAAACGTCAACCAGGGGCACGCCATTATCACCCCTCGGGTTCACGTCACTGATATCAACCGTGCCCTTGCATTCAACGGGCAAGGCACATGCTTGGCTGGCCGAGCAAGAGCAGCCCAGATTCTCCTGAGCTACAGGGCATCATACGGGGTTTCATTGACCGGCGGATCCGAGCAGCGGACAATCCTATCCTCCCAGATCCTCCTGTTCAACCACCCGAGCAGCAGGAAGAGAGGCGTTCTCGGACCCCCCTACTTCCCAACGAACCAATCCAGCTTGCCGAAGAAGCTTCCACATCTTCGAGCGGATACTCCCCATCTCCCCCACCTCGAGAGATGGACCAGCCAATCAATCTCAGCAATTTGCTCACTATTGGCCGTGGAAGGGGTCGTGGCACCGCTCGTAGCCGCGGTCGTACTCAGAGCCCGGCACCATCTCATGGCCGCCGTGGCCCAGCCCAATTGGACGTTCCTCTAGGCTTCTCTCCCGAGGAGATCGAAGCCAGTCATAAGGACAAACGCCAATGGCCCGATACCTCCTCGGTCGAGCAGCCTCCTCTACCACTCCAACCCCATTTGGGCTCCACAGTTTACTCAGGGTAATCGACCTGTCACCATTCGAGACAGCATAGATTCTAAGGGGACTGCTCTTGCCCTGTCCCAGGCTTTCCTATTGCCTAGGGATATGCAAAAAGAAGTCTCTTGCTCCCCGGACAATCTCCTTGGCTCATTCATGAGCCACAATGCCAAGGTAACCACGCGGCGTTTTCCTTTGCAATAATGTCAGTCTCATATACCTGTTTTGTGCCTAATGCTGCTTTTTGTGTTCAAAATCTCTTAGGCAATGCAGAAGATGGTGGCCATAGCACAGAAGCTTGGCCAGTCTGAGCCCTAGCGTGCTAGATTGGCAAGCGAGAATGCCAAGCTGCAGAATACCATAGTGAGGCTGGAGAGAGAGAGAAACCAAGCCCGCGGGCTTGCAGATGAGCTGAGAAACAAGCTGGAGGGTGCCGAGGACAGCTTGAATCAAACTTTGACGGAGCTGGAGGCAAGTAAAAACGAAGCCAAGGCCTCCTACCAGCAAGGCTACAATGAAGGGATTCGTGTGGCTACTGAGAGCTACACGGATCAAATGCCTGGGATTCAAGACCAGGTCTTCGAGGCTGGCTGGTTGGCGTGCCTCAAAAAGTCTGGTGCACCAGATTCTTCTCCCCTCTGGACGGAGATTGATCTTCCGAGCACCCAAGCTGTTGAAGAGCAGGAGGAGGTTGTAGAAGAAGACAACCTGGAGCCTAATGCCAATGTACCCGAGCAGCAAAATGCTGATGCTGACCAATCTGAAGAGGGCCAGAAGGAAGCTGGTGGCGGCGTCCCTGAATCGTCCACAGTAGTGGAGGACACAACTGCTCCATCCTCTTCTCAAAATGCTCCAACTTCCCCTGTTATCGAAGATTTGACAACTGAAGAGTAAGTTGGTTTCTCTCTTCTTCTGATGACGTCATTTGGAACCTATGGATTAGTTTCTGCTGGTTCTGGCCCTTCGTGGCCTTTTATGTTTTGGGATGGCCCTGTTTGGCCTAAACTTTAGTTTGCCTGGCCCTTCGTGGCATGAACATGTTTGGCTGGCCCTTCGTGGCCGTTCTTCAATACAGGTGGCCGTCTCATGGCCAGTACTTAGCTTCATGCATTTCCACGCATGCTTCCCAGGTCTCATCGTGCCCGCTGATGATTTAGCTGCATTCTCATTCATACTGCTACAGGTTTTTCGTCCCTTAGAGTAAATGCTAGTTGCACTCGCAGCTTGTCTACTAATACATGTACTCATATGTATCTAGGGTCTGTTCGTACCCGAGCATGCTGTTTGACCATACTTGTATAACATTGAATATGCTCGCGCTCAAAGCTTGTTCATACCTGAGCCATCTTCAAGTTTTCTAGAACTTAGATACTGCGGCGTGCTCACGTATGCAGCCCATACGTTTCGTGCTCGGAAACTTTCCCTAGTATATTCGTACTTAGGTCACCCAATTGTACTCGTATTTGGCCACAGTAATCCTGAGTTTATTTGTACCCAGATTATGTTACAAGTTTATGTGGGCGTGCACCCGTGCAAGTAAATAAATCTATTTATACTTGAAATTATTCCAAATATATTCGTGTTTGAGGACAGTGTGCATACTCTCGTATGCATTCTGGGCGTATTCGTGCCCGAGCAACTGCTCAAGTACATTTATATTTGGCTCAATTTTGGGTACGTTCGCACCCGAGCAAACAGACAGGTATATTCGTACTTAGCTCAATTCTGGGTGTATTCATACCCGAGCAAACAGACAAGTATATTCGTACTTGGTTCAATTCTGGGTATATTCGTACCTGGTTCAATTTTTAAATATTCGAAATTCCATTTAGTTATCCTTTACCTCTGCTTCCCAATACGAAGTGAGGACTAAGGACTAGGCTTGACTTCGTATTCCAAGCATAATAAAAGCAAAACTCGTAAAAATAGAGTTTGTGTTACCAAAAACTCGCGAATTTTATTCATAATTCGAAAAATTCAAGGGTGCGTTACGCGTACCCCTTGCAACTAGTAAAAGAAAACACAAGAGAATTTTATTCGTAATTCCCACACAATCACGATGTGCATCCTAAATAGAATAGAAACGAAGTCGAAGTTCTTTACACGTAGAACTTCCTCAAGTTGTGAACATTCCAGGGCCTTGGTACCGGGTTCCCGTCCAGGTCTGCCAATCGATATGCCCCAATGCCCACAACCTCTGTTACTCTATACGGGCCCTCCCAATTGGCCCCCAACTTGCCCTCGTTGGCCACCTTGGTGTTGCCGAGCACCTTTCGTAGCACAAGGTCTCCAACACCAAACTCTCGTGGGTGGACATGCTTGTTGTAACTTTTCATCAATTGCTCCTGGTACGACGTGCACCCGAGCTCGTTCTCTCCTCTCCTCGGCGAGGTCCACTTCAATTTCCAAGGCTCTGTCATTGCCCCACTCTCCACCAGTGGTTCTTTTGGTCGGCAAACCAACCTCCAATGGAATCACATAACCTCTGTTCCATATGCCAATGAGTAGGGTCTCTCCAGTAGACCTCCTAGGAGTTGTTCTGCACCCACAGGACCAGTGGCAATTCGTCAGGCCACTTGCCTTTTGCTTTGTCCAACCTTTTCTTGATCCCATCAAGTATAGTTTTGTTGGACGCCTCTGCCTGTCCATTGCTCTGAGGGTAGGCCGGTGTGGAATAGTAGTTCCTTATTCCATATTGGGCGCAAAAAGCCTTGAACTTTTTCTGGAACTGCGACCCATTATCAGTGATCAAGGAATAAGGAACTCCAAATCGAGTGATGATGCTCTTCCACACGAACCTTTCTATCATAGGTTCTGTGATTTTTGCCAGTGGTTCTGCTTCAATCCACTTGGTAAAGTAGTCCGTTGCTACCAACAGAAACTTTCTGTTCCCAGTAGCCTTGTGGAGCGGACCCACGATGTCCATACCCCACTGCGCAAACGGCCAAGGACTTGTCAGGGGCACCAGATCTTCAGCTGGTGTTCTGATCATAGGTGAGAATTTTTGACACTTCTCACAGATTTTCACATACACCTCTGCATCTTCTTGCATGTGCGGCCACCAGTATCCCTGGGTAATTGCACGGTGAGCAATGGACCTGCCCCCAGCATGACTCCCACATGTTCCCTCATATATTTCATGGAGGAATTTTTGCACCATCTCGGGATGCACACAAAGCAAGTACGGTCCAGTGAAGGACTTTCTGTACAACTTTTCCTCTGGTGATAGCCCAAATCTTGCAGATTTCGTCTTTATCTTGTGAGCTTCTTTTTTATCTGTGGGGAGTGTCCCATCTCGTAGGAACTCCACTATTGGATCCATCCAACTTGATCCTTGGTTCATGTCCAGGACCAATTCCACACTTCTCCCAATGCTCGGTTCAGCAAGATAGTCCACTGCTACCTTCCTTTTGAACTCTGTTGGCACAGCCGCTGCCAACCAAGCCAGTGAGTCAGCGTGGGCGTTCTGTCCAGAGCTTATCTGCTCGATGTGTACCTTCTCAAAGGTATTAAGCAAATCCTTGGCTACCTCCACGTAGGCCGCCATCTTTTCACTCCGGGCCTCGTATTCCCCGGACAGCTGATTCACCACGAGTTGTGAATCACAGAATACTTGAATTCTTTTTATTTTCAAGGTTCTTGCGCTCCGTAACCCGGCCAGGAGTGCCTCGTACTCCGCCACGTTATTCGACGCACTGAAACCCAGGCGCAGGGATAATTCAATCATAACTCCTTCAGAAGGGAAAAGCACCACCCCAATTCCAGATCCGGTGTTGCATGCGGATCCATCTACAAAAAGCTTCCATTCCAATGGGTCCTGCTCGGCGGGTGCCCCTCGCTTCTCGGCAGACGGCTCGTCCAACTGCTCCTTTCTCATAGGAGGCCGTGGAGCTACTGTGGGAGAGAACTCTGCCACGAAATCTGTCAAAACTTGCCCTTTGACTGCCGCGGCGGGCCGATAATCAATATCATACTGGCTCAATTCCACCGACCAAGTTGATATTCGTCCCGAGAAATCGGCCTTTCGAAGTAATGACTTCAACGGGAACTCCGTGTAAACGACCACTTTGTGACTTTGGAAGTAATGGGGCAACTTCCTAGCGGCCGTCCTCAGTGCCAGGACCAACTTCTCAAGAGGCAGATATCTCGTTTCTGCATCCAATAGCGTCTTGCTTACGTAATAGACAGGGATTTGCTTGGATCCCTTGTCCCTCAGTAAGACCGCACTTACAGCATGTTCGGATACTGCTAAGTACAGGGTCAGGACCTCGCCAGGCTCAGGAGTAGACAGAAGTGGAAATTTCTTTGCCAAGTACTTCTTCAGGTCTTGGAACGCTTGCTCACACTCTGCTCCCATTCGTAACCTTCTCTCTTTTTAACAACTAAAGAAAGGTCTACACTTATCACTCGAACGACTTATGAACCTATTAAGGGCTGCCGCCATCCTCGTTAACCATTGGACCTCCTTCGTGGTCCTCGGATTCTGCAGCTTCTGCAAAGCTGTTATTTGATCGGATTCGCCTCTATCCTCTAATGGTCACTAAGTGACCCAGGAACTTCCGAACTTACCCCAAACGCACATTTCGAGGCATTGAGCTTCAGCTTATACTCTCTCGATCTCAAAAGCTTCTTTCGGATCAGCGATGTGGTTCCGTTTCTCCTTGCTTTTCACCACCATATCGCCTATGTACACCTCCATGGTCTTGCCGAGCAGCCTTCTTTAGCATAATCGTTGCTAGTCTCGGTAAGTTGCTCCAGCATTCCTCGGACCAAAGGGCATAACATTGTAACAATACATAACCCCCGTGGTGTGATGAAGGACGTCTTCTCATGAGCCGTATATAGCTATCTGGTGATATCCTCGATAAGCGTCGAGAAAACTCATACACTCATATTGCATCCACCAACCGATCTATCCTGGGCAGGGGAGTGTCTTTCGGACAAGCCTTGTTTAGATCCGTGAAATCGACGCATACCCGCCATTTCCCACTCTTCTTTTTTATCACCACTGTGTTAGACAACCATTCGGGGTAGTATACCTCTCGGATCGCCTTTGCTTCGAGCAAACGGTCAACCTCCTCGATAACAGCGTCCACATGCTATACGACAGACCTTCTTTTCTTCTCGCATCATCGGTTTGTCTTTGCGGGTCCACATTCGTGTGGTGGCAAATCACGCTTGCATCCACCCTGCATCTCCTCGGGCACCCAAGCAAACACATCAACGTGCTCTTTGAGAAATTTCACCAACTCTTCCTCCTCTTCTTTGCATAGGTTTTCCCTAGGAAATACCTTTCGTGATCATTCTCGTTGATTTGGATTTTCTTCAATCCTTCCACCACTTTCTCGGGGTCCTCCGACATCCTCGATGGTCGGCTGGTTGGTAACCTCGACTGTTTGCACCAACTGTGCCTTGGGTGCCTTCTTGATTATGGAAACCAAGCACTATTGGGCTGTCTTTTGGTTCCCCCTTATTTTCTCGATTCCAGTGGATCCTGGAAACTTCACCATCTGATGGTAGGTGGACGAAACTGCCCTCATCTTATGCAACCAAGTCCTTCCTATAATCGTGTCATAGGAAGATGGCGCATCCACTACCAAAAAATCGGTTCTGAGTACCACTGTTCCTGCCCGAACAGGGAGGGTCACCTTACCCAATGGCCAAACTGCCCCTGCACTGAACCTAACCAACGGAGTTACTGACTGTACCAAGCCCGCTTGTGCCAATCCCAGCTTTTTGAATGCATCGTAATAAAGCACCTCAGTGCAACTTCCTGAATCCACCAGGATCCTTTCCATGTCATATTCCCCAATTCGTAGGGTTATGACAAGAGCATCGTTATGCGGCACCTGGACTCCTCCCAGGTCCTCATCTGTGAAGACGATGCCCTCGTTGCACCCTTCCGCTTCACGTCCCCGTTTCTTTCCTAACCGCATCACGTGCTGGTCGTGTTTCACCTACATCTGGAGCAACCTCACCTCATTTCTTGTATAAGGTGTGGCCAATCCATGTATCATATGGATCACGCCCCTTGGATTCTGCTCGTAATCCAGTTCCATCGCTTTTTCCGCATCCTTGTGCTCCTCTTGGATGAACTCTTTCAGATACCCACGTGAGACCAGGTCATCAAGGTGCTGCTTAAACATCTCGCAGTCTTCCGTCATGTGACCCCAGTCCTTGTGATAACTGCAGTGCTGACTCGTAGCCCTTCTTGCGTCTTTATCTCCCTCCAGCCTTGGGGTCCACTTGAAGTACGGACGGTTCTTTATTCGATAAAGAACCCGATAAATTGGTTCTTTCCAAACCGTTGTCACTGAGAAGAAAGACTTTGGGTCAGGGGCATGCTTTTCTCGGTATGACTCTTTCTTAGCTTGCCCATGCTCCTTCCTCTCTCTATAAGTCTTGGGCTCGGGCTTATCTGCCTTCTTCGCAGGGCCCTTGACTTGCTTGGCACTCAGTTTGCCATCTTCCCATAGTATGTCATCCTCATTCCTGGCATGCTGCTCAATTCGCTCCATTAGTTTTGCCAGTGTGCTCACTGGGCTCATGTTTAGGAACTTTCGTAGCTCCCCCCGAACAGGTAGCCCAGTCTTGAACGTCGCTATTGCATACTCCTCACTACAACTTTCAATCTCGTTGAAAGTCTCCCAATACTTCTTGGCGTAGTCCCTGATCGGCTCACTCTCTCCTTGCTTCATAACTGAGAGACTCTCAAAAGTTTTGAGTGGTTTCCTGCTCGTTAGGAACCGAGCAGTGAACTCCTCGGCCAACTGTCTCCACCCTCGTATGGTGTTCGGCCCCAACTTATGGAACCATGATAGGGCCACTTTTCCCAAACTAGATGGGAACATCTTGCACATGATTGCGTCATCACCGTGCATAAACATCGCTCGTTGGTAATGCCAGTATGTGCGCCACCGGTCTGCATTGGTTTCAGACAGGATAAACGTCCGTGCTTAACCCTGCTCGGCAACCTTGCCTCCTGCAATCTCTTTGCAAAAGGAGAAGTTGCAATGTTGCTAAGGGCTCTCCGTGCTGCTTCTCGTGCAGACATGGTCCCCTCCTCCGATACCTTCGCAGCCCTGGCATTATTCCTTTCCTACCGGGAATCAGGTCTCGCACTGTCCCCTGTGGTGCTTCCTCGCTCCCTCCTTCCTCGGGAGGAGCTCGCCCCGCTTCTCCTTTTCGTGAAGAAGCCCTGGCCGCTTTGAGTGAGGCTCCTGCTTCTTCTTTTCGTGAAGAAGCTCTCTGTACTCCACCATATCCTACCTTTCTTTTCCGGACTTCCTTCGTGAAAGCCCGAATCCTCCGGATGTTCTCGTATCCGCCGCAGTTGTTGAATCTCATATTCTCGTCTTTTAATCAGACGGGCGTAACCACTATTTTCTGTCTCTTTTTGTCCAGGATGTCTTCCCTGCTGTGCACGCTTTTCGAACGCGCCACTGACTCCCTCCCACGGTGGGACTTACTCCTTCTCGTGGATCCTGTGGCCGTCCGTCCGTCCCTGTTTCTGGAGTCGCCATGGGTTGCCAGGGGGCGGTCCTTGCTCGTGGTTCTCCCCGCACGCCCACCGTCGGGCTTTCTCGGTGGATCTGGTGGGGATTTGTCAGCTCCCCCACCCAGCTGATTGTTTGCATAAAGTAGAGTCTTTGGATCTTCTTCCGCCATGGTCGTTTTTTCAAAGGGATCTCTTTCGTTTCCCACAGACGGCGCCAATTGTAGGTGCAGGAAAACGAAACAGGCCTTCGAACAGCACGAAACTGTATGGCTACTTTTCTCTCTACACCGGAACCCTAGCACACCGCCGGTATTGATCCTACAAAACAAACAGAAGGTGAGCGCACCTTTGCCGTCTCGTGGCAAAGGCCCTCCGATGCCAAAGTTAGTATCTCGTACTAGTAAAACCTTAATTCTCAGTAAGTAATAAGCCAATAGCTAGGAATTGCGTACCTTTACCTCTAGGTTTACCTCATATTTATAGACTCATGTCTACTTGCCGTCCAAGCCATCTTGCTGCCCTAAGTTTCCTTTCTCGTAAAGGGAACCTAGAATATCAGGGATTCTCATTCCCATAACTGCCTATTTCCTTTTAGACCATTTAGGAACTCTTCCCAAAGCTGGCCGTTCATCCCATTCTCGTTGGGTATCTCCTCCAGATCTCGTTTCCTTACTGGATATTTCCATTTCTGGACCACTCTGGAGCGCCTCATGGCACCTTCTCCAGATTGCTGCTACTGTTCGGCCTTCTCGTTGCCGAACAGACCCTCTGGACCAATGATTTCTCATATCATCGACCCTTATCGCCGGACCGGTCCAACAACTACCCTTGCTCTTTGGACCATACCCCTGCTTGGGTATCTTGGACCTGGGACCTCTCGTGTCCCCGGTCCTTGTGCCGTTCACCTCACTGCACGGCGGATTTTCCGACTGTATTTATTCTGGACCCCACGTACCACCTGTTCGGGCCTCTTTGGTACCTGTTCGGGATTACGTCCCTACAAAAGGGTATTTTGGTATTTTTTCATCCAATTTTTCATCCAAATCCCTAACAAAATTGCACGAAAAATCGGGGAGGGGGTGAAGTTGCTCAAATTTGGTAGTTAGGGGGGTGAAGTTGCTCGAATTTAAACTTAAGGGGTGAAGTTGCCAAAAAGTGATAGTTTAGGGGGTGTTCTTGCAATTAAGCCAAAAATATATATAGATATTGTAGAATTATTATTTTGTTTATAGTCCTAGTATACATGTCAAATCGTTATTTGTGCCAACTGCAAATGTTATCTTAGTAGATGTATATGATAAATTGATAATATTAAGAACTTGAGCAAATTGCTAATGTTTTTCCAGTATTTTGTCACCATTTCATGTTTTCTCTCACTTTCTTTAGAAATTTGTATGCTGGCTCCTTTTTGTGTGGGAGCGAGGTTCCTAAGAGAGTTAGACTTAGGAGCCCAAAAGCAAGGTTCTATGGTGGATTTGCCACCTCGACAGTCAGATCCTGCTAAAATGACTGAAAGTAGTGAACCAGTTTTAATAACACCAAAAAAAAAAAAGTATCAAAATTCTGGAAGACAGTCAACCTCAACTCCAACTTTGTGACCATACTGGATGCTTGAATGAGAAAAGCAACTTCGTCGGTCAATTTGAAAGACTGTTGGGCGGTTAATCTTGTCACAAAAGCATCATGCTCAATGAAATGAAATGTAAAATGGTCTTGCTAACCACCACCCAATGTATGGTAGATAACACGCACAAAGTACCATAAAAGTTGCAATTTTAATTCCCATTTCAAAGATTCCAATACACAGTCATAGATTTCTATACACTTGTCTTGCATATCGATGCATGTTTTCCATATTGTTCTCTTCTGTAAGGAGGGTTGTTAGCATTTTCCTATGTATATGTACGTCCAAAAGATGTCAACTTATAATATACAAACATATTTTCATCATCAAAGGCCACAGCCAACAAATATTATAGTACAAATTAATGTGCTACTCCCAAAAAAATAGAACAAAAGAAAGAGAAAAGACAAAACTTAGCAATTAAAACTATGCACCATGAAAAGAATAATGCACCTGAAATGAACTTTTTCCATCAGCAGGACTGTCATAGAACTTCATGTGCAGCATAATCGAGTCAAAATGAGGAATGAAGGCTGATTCTGCAGGCACCATCAATCCACATATTCCAAGTAATGAAGCTGCACAAATTGATCGAAGCAAGGCTTGATTTACCGGCCACCACCGGTTGGCCCTGTCAGCAAAACTAGTGATTGCATATCAGCAGTATTTTTGTGGGGGGCTGTTTTAACCTCGAACCTCTTGAACCCTTCTTGCTTGCTGAATCGTGGAGCGATGACCTGTAACGCCTTGTACCTGCAAACCGGAGGGGGGTGTTCCTCCGAGAAGAAGCTCCGACGATCAAGTTAGTATGCGGAGGAAGAAGTTTTGGTATGAAAATATATGTAAAGAGAGAAATTTTTCGTGTGTGGTTACTCAGAACAGATCCCCGTCTTAGGTGAAGTACTCCTCTATTTATAGGCGTTGGATGGAAGCGGTGAGTTAGCCGAGCGTAGGCTACACGCGCACTTCTACGCTCGGCTGACGTCACATGTCAGGGACATTAATGAGGGCCGCCTTCAGAAGATCTTGCCGTGTCACAGTGACTAATGTCAGGCCTGTCGCTATTGGCCAGAGATGTCACTTCGTATATCAGAGAAGACATCTTGCGTATCATCGAAGACTTCTAGAATCGGCCATAAGTGGAAAGGATCTAGAATGTTCCCACAGAGGTGGTTATCCGAACAATACACATCCAACCGAACCGAATCGTATGTCCGAGCAACAGTAGTTGTGAAGAGGAAGATGATCCGAATAAACGGGTCACAATTCTTCCAATAGGGCTTGTGTTCTTCGGACAAACAACCCTGAAACACACGTTTGTTCGGACAATAATACTTTTTGAACGTAGACGAACTGAGACAGCTGAACGATGGCCCAGATGGGTTGATCCTTTTGAACCCTTTGGACTTCGGATATTTCAGCCCACTACAAATACCCCCTCAACTCCTGCTTCGCATGCTCGGCATAGATGGAGGAGTTGAATCATAGTGGCCGAACGACACGTTATCCGAACGAAGGAATTCCAGAGTTAGTAGTCCGAACGCCAATAATTTCCGAAGCTCAGAAGTGACAAAGTTCTGAGTTAGCATTTAATGCTCCTGCATCCGCCAACTTCAAGTTTGCCACGCGTCGCAAGACCATTGAGCGCTGGTTCGGCGCGTGCATCAGGATTCCACGCGTCGAACATCCAACGGTACATCAATCTCCCGCCAAAAATCGAACGGGTAAGGTTCGGCGCCGGTCTGGGTTCTGCCCTAGGTATAAAAGGCGACGGACGGAGAGAGAAAATCACTTTTTCTTCCTCCGTTCTTGATCGTTCATCTGTCAAAACGAGTCTCCAGCCAAAAAACCCAACAAAAATCGAAGATTTCGAGTATTTGATCACAGATTTCACTTCATTTTTCAGGTATTTCTTGTTTCTCTATCTTTTTCTATGCATTTTGATTGTTTTCGAACATGTTTTGGCTTAGAACGGGCTTTTTATCTTCTATCTCGTCTGTAACGTTTTCTGGAATTCCAGAAATGGTTGAAGATGTTCTTGTGTTCTTTCGAACGCATGTGCATCTTCAACCCTTGTTCTTCCGAACAACAAATAAGGAATTCAACCCACGCTTTCCTTCGGAATAAGCTATAGGGACAGTAACCGAATGACAACTCCGAACAAAGGTTCAACAACTTAGACCCATAAGAATTCCCGACAAATCATCGCTCGGTATAGTTAAGCCGTATACGATCCGAAGAGTCGTTCGGTAGCCTAGAATCACCGTACGTAGGCACCTTAGGATCCAGACCTCGCTCTTCGCTAACGGTCTTCTCCCGTGCACTTGTCTTTAGGTATGGATTCGCCGCCTGGAGCCTTCGGCCGAAGGACAATCGACCCCATGATAGCTGGGATCATCAGATCTTCTGCCCGCGGCTATCGCGTTCGGGAAGGGGAGCAAATGCCACAGGGGGTCCCTGGGGTTGATTTCCCCGTTCAGGTGACCCCACTCCGAACAATGAGCCCACCTACCGTCCGAACGGCGAGTCCACCTCCCGTGATTGACATTGAGGAGTCCACGGAGAAAGAAGCCGAGGATTTACGCAACGAGGGAGAGGAGGGTATGGAAGCTGAATTCGAGCGTCGCTCCACTCACGAGGATGCAGTTGCAGAATCCTCGAGCCAGGTAGAGGGGATAGACGAGACGGGGGCCTTCGGTGAATCTTCCACGCAGCCACCGAAGATGAAAAGGAAAATCGTCCAGTTAGACCCTGACGAGATTCCCGAACGAAGATGGAAGGACCCCTGTCCGTACTGGGACTGCTTCAAAGATGCCGAGGGCATTGCTCTGTTCCGAGAGACCTACGACGTTCCGGACAACGTCGAGATAATGCCCCTTGAAGGCAACCGCATCTTATTCGGTGATGATTTTATTACTGTTCCCCTGATGGCCATTGCCGAGGGTGGACTTAGGTTTCCCATCCACAGAATTACTCGGGAAATCCTATTTCGGTTTGACCTTGCCCCCTGCCAACTGAGCGTGAACTCTTACCGCATCATACACTCCATCATCAAATTGGCCGAGGTAAAAATGTTCCCCCTCGAGGCCCATCACATTTTTGAGAATTACCTGATGTCCAGGAACGTTAGATATTCTCGATATTTCTTGTGTTCCCGAAGGAACATGGTAAAAATTATACCGGAGGGAATGTATGACTCCGAGAAGTGGGCTTCGGACTATGTCGTAGTCCGAGGCAACTTCGAATTTCCTGCCGGTGAGTATGGCGTGCACGGCATTCGTACACAAAGAGGAGAACCGAGTAAGTATTCTTGTGCGTTTTTTTTTTTGTTTCAAGGTTTATTGCTCGGTAGATCTATTTCTGTATCCTCTTTTTACTGACGATCTTCTTTTATTCGGCAGACGTTCCAAGACTCAATAAACAACTCCTCCGAGCAGCACAAGGTTGTGGGCTTGCAGCTTCACTCCTAACGATCCCAAGATCCAAAAGAGACGCCCCCATAATCCTGGGTTACGACCCAACATACGGCGGCCGAATCCGAGGGGGCTTGCTTGAATCTGACACCGAGGATCTTCCCGCGGAACTTCTTCCGAGCGTCGAGAAGCCGCTGAGAGGAACTATTCGGCAGCCAACATCCGAAGAGCCAGAGGGTGTCTCCGAAGAAGTTTTAGGAGAACAAGGAGAGATGGCTGGTGCTCGTGGAGTAAGAGCGGTCCTGTAGGAAAAGCAGGAGAAGAAGAAGAGGGAAGAAGCAGAGAAGAGGAAGGCTGCCGCAGCTGCTGGTGGGTCCAGCTCGGCGCCGAGCCCCAAATCCCCACCGAAAGAGATCCCACCCTCTCTCTCCCAGAAACGTCCGCCTACAGCCCCCACATCTTCACAGGAAGCTCCGGCCAAGAAATTCAAGGTCACTGCGTAGAGGCCAAAACGAGAAGCCTTCGGAAGGGGATTACTTGGTCAAGAGGCCGAAGAAGGTGAAATTGACTGAAGGTCGGTCCTGCCTGGGCCCCGAGCTTCATTACCCAATCGAAGAAGCAGGTCCTTGAGACCGACAGTCTCCAAGAGGACTCCTCAATTGCCTTTGCCCTCCATGCTGGCCTTGCACTGCCGAAGGACATCCCCTGTGCACCAACGTTGAAAACTGCTCTCGCTGATTATTTCTATCATGCAGGCAGGGTAAGTATTTTTCTTCGGCTTTAAATTCCTTTGTGTTACTCGTACGTTCTGTGCTATATGAATGTGTGTTCGGCTTTTGCAGGCCACGCAGTCCATTATGTCTGCTCAATTCCATTTGCTTGACAACGAAAAGCAAATGAAGCTGCTGAGGCAAAAGGCCGTGCATTACCAAAACGCGGCCGAAGCTCTGAAAAAGAGCTTTGATCAGTCCGAGGCCGTGCGCCAGTCGCAGGAGCTGCAGATTGCTAATCAAAATGATTTGATAAAGGGTCTGCAAGATGCTGCCGAGCGCACCAGGGCCGAGGGAAAGGATGAGGGCTTTGCTGAAGCCAAGAAGCAGATGGAGGAGGAGATGAAGAAGCTACTCCAGGAGGAGTTTGACCGAGGATACAAGCTGGCCGAGGAGAACGCTGCCGAGGAGGTGCTTGCGATCATGAATGAGATAAAAGAAGAGCAGCACGTGAAGAGCTTCACACTCGGCGTGCACAAAGGTTTTGATGAAGCTGGCCTCGACTCGGACGACATCAGGAGGGGCATGATCGAAGCACCACCCCTACCTGCTGACGAGGACGAGCAGCCTGTGAGCAAAGAGACTGATGCTGAGAACGTTGAGGCTTCAATCCCCGAGTCCAACATCCCCACTCCCGAAGCATGAGACATTTCCTTTATGTTTTGTTAAGAACAATATTTTGGAACGGTCGACGCCGAACAATAGGCTTTTGTCGAACCGTAGTTTGTAACTAATACAGGTGAGGATGGCAAAGAACGATCTACCACAGCCATGCCTCAGTACTCGTTTGATTTGTTTTGCAAAGTTTGTTTAAGAAATTTCCCAAGTCTTTTTATTCGGATAGCCAACATCTATTGCAGTTAATGTTTCGTTGTTTTGTACGTTGTTTTGTACAGAATCAAGGCGGCTTCACTTGAATACGAACATTGTTAAAAGCCCAGAATATTTTCCACCGAACAAACGTGTATGAACATAAGTAGTCAGCAATTTTCCCTGAAAGCTATCTGATTGAACTGTCAAGGTGTTTTAGCTCGGATTGAATTGTAGTTTCAATGTTTGGATAGCATACGCTCGGACTATGTATTATACGTTGGGTTTTGTACGTTGAATTTACACATGTAAAAATTCACACATTTACACACGTACATAGCCCCCTGCCTTAGTGAATGGCGTGAGTAAAATACAAGGCAGCACTAAGGCAGAAAGTGGGTAAACACAGAGAGAATACCGAGCCCCAGCACATGGGAACGAGGAAGCAGGCTACGAGAATTTCGCCACACCAACCGAATGAGTTATTGACGTTTATACCGAAGCCCAATGGCGGATCCAATACGCCGAACGTAAGGGAAAAGGGTGGAAGTGCCAAAAGACCGAGTAGAATCCGGACTAGATGAAATACCCATGAAACCAAATGTACCGAGTAAGAAAACGATTGAAAAAGTACCATCCGATTACCAAAACGCATGAGGGCTTACAAACCGAATAATCACAAAAATAAGAAACAAAGAGCAAAAGCGAGAACTGGAGAACGCCAATTCTATCCATGGAACTTTCGAAGTTTTTGAGCGTTCCAAGGGTTAGCAATTGGTGTTCCATCCATCTCAGCTAGCTTGTAGACGCCATGACCAATCTTTTGGACTACCCTGTAAGGGCCTTCATAGGGATCCTTGAACTTGGTCAATTTGCTGGCCTCCGACCATCCGAAGAACCAGATCGCCAACTTGAAATGGTCTTGCTCGGACATTTTTATTGTAGCACCGAGCAACCTCTTGCTGGTAAGCTTCATGATGCAGGTTGGCGGTGTCCCGAAGTTCTTCGGCGAAGTCCAGCTCCGCGCCCACCAAAGCGTTATTATCCACAGGATTGAAATTTTCGGATCGAGCCGTGGGCACCAATGCTGCTAAGGGAAGAACAGCCTCCATTCCGTAAGCCATCGAGAATGGGGTTCGGCCGGTGGATCACCGAGGAGTTGTACGATAGCTCCATAGAACTTGGGGAAGCTCCTCAACCCATTTACCGAGCTTTCTGGTCAAGCGTCGCTTTAGCCCCCGAGTGATAGATTTGTTGGACGCTTCGGCTTGGCCGTTGCCTTGTGGGTAAGCGACCGAGGAATTGTGAATCTTGATATGTTTTTCACTGTAGAAGTGTTTGATTGCGGCGGCAACAAATTGGGAACCATTGTCTGAAATAATTGCATAAGGCACGCCGAACCTGGAAATGATGTGCTTCCAAATGAAACGTTCTACGTCCCCCGCGGTCGTCTTGACCAATGGGGCGGCTTCCACCCATTTAGTGAATAGATCAGTAGCCGTGAGCAAGTACTCAAATCCGCCAGTGGCCTTCGGAAGTTTACCAACGATGTCAAAGGCCCAAACAGCAAATGGCCATGGGCTCGTAATCATCTTGAGGGGAAAAGCAGGTTGATGAATGAGTGAAGCTTGCAACTGGCACCGAACACAACGCTTTACATATTCTTCGGACTGCTTGACCATTTTCACCCACCAGTACCCTTGCGTTAAAGCACGTTGGGCCATTGTTCGGCCACCCGAGTGAGCCCCACAACTACCCGAGTGCAGCTCCTCCAAGATGCTTTCCACCTGATCCTCATATACTACTTTCAAATCCGGTCCGGTGAATGTTCGGCGATATAAATTATTGCTCGGATCTAAAAAATAGTTGGCTGCTCGGCACCTGATTTTGTGCGCTTCCCGTTTATCCGCTGGCAAAACCTGATCCTTGAGGAAGGCAATGATGGGGTCCATCTGACTAGGACCAAGGGTGATAGTGTTAACCATGCACAGGGCTGATTTGAAGCTCGGCGATTCCACTTCGTCAAATACAATGGTGCGACCGCCTGAGGTCTTGTATGCTGAAGCAAGACCCGCGAGGGCGTTAGCATGAGCATTGTATTCCCGAGCAATCCATTCTATTTCCACTCGACCAAATTGTTTAAGGAGGGTAAGGACGTAGCTGACGTAGGCATTCATACGCTCGTCTTTGGCTTGGTAGTCATTGTTGAGATGCCCTACGATCAATCGTGAGTCACAAAAGACGTGAACAGAATCTGCCCCCAACCGAAGAGCGAGTCGCAGCCCCGCAATGAGAGCTTCATATTCGGCCTCGTTGTTCGTCGCTGGGTAGCCGAGTGATACTGCACTTTCATGAACGGTGCCAGCCGGAGAGGTGATGACAATGCCAGCCCCAGCTCCATGAATGTTGGAGGCTCCGTCCACCGTCATTCTCCAAGCATCACTCGAAAAGAGCTTCCACTCGCGTTTCGGTTTCTTTGTTCCCAAAGTGAACCGAGCACGACGAGATTCAGGGGGAGGGGAATTCCACTCAACGAGCTTCTCGGCCTCGGAGCGTTTCGCTACCTCGACCGCCATTGTCAGCTCGTTTTCCTCGTCGCGCAAACCAGGCGTTAGCTCGGCAAAGAAGTCTGCCAATGCCTGTCCCTTAATGGCGGTCCTTGGCTCGAATTGAATGTCGTAGTTGGCCAGGTCCTGTGAAAACTTGAGGATGTGACTAGAAGAGTCAGTCTTCCGAAGCACAGCCTTGAGAGGGAACTCGGTGAGGACCATAATCCTATGGCATTGAAAGTACGGCAATAGGCTCGTTTTGGCTGACACGAGCGCTAAGGCCAACTTCTCCATAGGCAGATACCTCGTTTGAGAATCCGTCATCGATTTGCTGGAAAAGAAGATGGGCAAGTGATCCGTTCCTTCTTTCCGAACAAGAACAGAGCTGGTAGCGTGATCCGAGACCGCCAAATACAAGTAAAGATCCTCTTCGGGCAAGGGTGTGATGAGGAGTGGAGCTTGCGCCAGGTATGTTTTCAATGATTGCAAAGCCACATCACATTCCTCAGTCCACACAAACCTGCGCCGACTGGTCTTTATTGCTTGGAAAAAGGGTCTGCAAAGATCTCCGGATCGCCGAATAAAGCGACTCAGTGCCGCTACCATTCCGGTTAGCCGTTGCACTTCCTTAATGGTTGTTGGAGCTCAGAGATTCCGAACGGCGGTCAGTTGAGTCGGATCGGCTTCAATTCCTCGTTGACTGACCATATATCCGAGGAACTTACCCGATCCAACTCCAAACGCACACTTCTCAGCGTTCAGACGAAGCTTATATTCCTTGAGTATGGCAAAGATCTCGCCAAGATCCCGAAGGTGATCGCTACCGAATTTACTTTTACATACCAAATCGTCGATGTAAGCTTCCAACGTCCTGCCGAGCTTCAGGAGAAACATTTTGGTTATTGCTCGTTGAAACGTTGCTCCAGCGTTCTTTAGTCCGAAGGAAACGACATTGTAGCAATAAATCCCCCGAGGAGAGATGAACGCCGTTTTCTCTTGATCTTCAACTGCTAAAGCAATTTGATGATACCCTCGGTAAGCATCCATGAAGCTTAGTCGCTCGTGCCCTGCCGTTGCATCCACCATCTGCTCAATCCGAGGAAGGGGAAAACGATCCATCGGACAAGCATCGTTAAGATTGGTGTAATCAACGCAGACTCGGAGCTTGCCATTTTTCTTCGGTACAACGACCGGGTTTGCTAGCCAGGTTGGATATAGGATCTCTCTTATAGCCCCAGCGTTTAACAACTGGTCTACTTCGGCCATCACTGCGTCCACATGTTGTGCTGCTGAACGACGAACCTTTTGTACAACAGGGCGTCTGTTCGGATCAACATTCAAGTGATGAGCAGCAAAGGCTGGATCCACGCCTGGCATCTCGTTGGGAGTCCAAGCAAATACTTCGATGTTCTCTTTAAGGAAATTGAACATCTCCATACGCTCGGATTCGACCATCGAGCTGCCGAGGAGAAAGTACCGGCTTCCATCCGAAGTTATTGGCATTCGAATCAGTTCCTCGGCCGACCGTTGCTCGGCTGGTAGACCCACATCTTCAAGGACGGGTACATCCGCTGTGTCGATGCACTGTACCTCTTGCAAGCACTGTTTGTTCTTCACGGTGCTAATGTAGCACTTCTTGGATTGGACTTGATCTCCCCGAAGGCTCTCTTGCCTTCCATTCCAGCCTATGAACTTCAGAACCTGGTGAAGGGTTGAAGCGACTGCCTTCATCCCATGTAGCCAGGTTCGACCGAGGATGATGTTGTAAGGGCTAGGTGAATTAACCACTACAAAATCAACATCAATCACTCGGGAGCCGGCTCGCACGGGTAGGGTTGTCAGCCCAAGGGGCCATACGGGAGCTCCGGTGAAGCTAACGAGCGGGGTGGTTGCCGTCCGAAGCCGATCAAGAGATAGCCCAAGGCTTTTGAACGTGGAGTAGAACATAACCTCTGCCGAACTTCCTTGGTCAATCAATACTCGTTGAACTGTAGATTTGTCAACGATTATGGTCACGACAAGGGCATCGGCATGTGGTGTCTGTAATCCTCGCAAATCTTCGGCCGTGAAGGTGATTGTTCCATCCAGGCTCGGATCCATCCATTTTCTCTTGGATGAGGCGCCCACGTTGCATACTGATAAAGCAACCTCGGCTTTGTCGATTTCCAAGCGCAGTTCTGCAGCCTTTCCTTCGGTGACGAGTCCTTGTATTACCCCAACGATGTTGCCCGCTGGAAGAGGAGGAGGAGGAGGGAGTGGATTGCGCCGAAGGTCGATCCATTGGTTGAGATGCCCAGCTGCTGCAAGCTCTTCCAGGTATCTTTTGTACGGTTGGCATTGGGTGGTATAATGCCCTCGTTCTTTGTGAAACGAACACAATCCAGCTCCTGTGCCCGCCGTTCCGAGGAATCCTGTAGGCCAGACGAAGAATGGCATCTTGTCGATAGTGTGCAGCAACTTGTAAATTGGTTCCGTGAAAGCTGTTCGCTCGGCCACATACTCATCCGGCCTGGGTTCCCTCTTCTCCTATGGCCACGGCTATTGGTACGGGGTTTGGGGCGGTTTACACTTGTTGCTCGGTTTTCCTGACCCGTTTCCTCCGCTGCCTTGTCCGTTTTGCCCGTACCGAACGCTGGCCACTTGTTTTTTCGCTGAAGCCTGGGTCTTTGTCTCGGCAGTCTTCGGAGCGTTACGCTCGGCCACTGCTTCTTCGTGTACACAATCCTTTTCGATAATAACCATCAGGTCCCCCATTGTCTTCGGTGGGTTTTTAGATAAATCTCTGAACATTGCCGAAGTTGGATCCAACCCATTCATGAATGACTCGGCAGCCACGCCTTGGTCACACTCGGGGATGAGGTTGTACACTTCCCAGTAACGTTCGGTGTAAGCCCGAAGCGTTTCCCCGGCTGCTCTTCTCATGTTTACCAACATCGAAAGCGTCTTGGGTTGAATGTTGCTTGTTACGAACCTCTTTGTGAACTCCAATTCCAGTTCGTTGAAGCTTTTGATGGATTTTGGTTTGAGATGGTTATACCACAACATTATTGGCTCACCAAGTGTAAGGGGGAAGATCTTACACATGAGTGCGTCAGAGAAGTTGTGGAGGCTCATAGTCTGCCGAAACCGACAAACGAACGCCACAGCATCTTCTTTGGCTTCATAACGTTTGAGCTTCGGCATGGTAAAGCGCTCCGGCGGTCGTTCTTGCTGAATGGCGTCAACGAACGGGGATGCTTTAGCTTTTCTGAGCTTTGAGTTGTCCATTGTCACCGGAGCCTGTAGGATTATTGACTGCGGAGCGGGCACTTCAGGATTTTCCCTTGGCTCTCGGTGACGGCGTCTTGGCTGGTCGTTTGCCTTATTGTGGTGGGGTCTGCCCCCTTCTGACCGCTCCGGCCGTTCTCCTCTTGAATCACCCCGCCGAGCTAACCGCGGATCCAATTCTCCAACTGGTTGATACACAATAGGTGCCCCAGTAAATTGATCATATAAAATAATTGTATTTCCATTATCCGAGCGTTCTCCCCTGCTCATCGTCCGGCGAATGCCACGCGCTCCCGCTGAATGTTGTTTGTTGTGTTGAAGCTCGGTGGTGGATCTAGACCGTTCGGTTCGCTCGGTGTGACCAGCTGGTTGACGCTCTGGGAGGACGTTTAAATCCATTGGCCTCTTGCCGTCTGCGCGCTCGTGATACCGTCTGGAGACGCGCTGTGTTCTTCCCGAGAAGTTTGTTCGGTGAGAGTGTGCTGTGGAATTTGTTGCCGAAGAACGTGAACTCTCGGTCCGAATGATGCTCGCCATACGGTGCCGAGATGAGTTCGGCTGAATTCGGGACGGGTGTTCCAACCTATCAAAGACGGTTCTTCGTTCGGATACGGCTAGCTCGGAAGTTAATATTTTTCGTGATTTTCTGCTCCGCTTGTGCGATTTCTTCGGCCGGCTTGGTTCGGCAACATGACCAGGTGTTGGCCTGACGATTGTGCCTCCATCCCGCTCTTCTAGACGTTGCTGTAGGAGTGCTATGACTGCTGCTTGGCGTTTTTGTTCCGCCAGAGCGATGTCAAGCTCGGTTTGTGGAAATGATAGTTGACGAGCAACTGGCACCACGGTCCTAGCAGTTTGGCCGGGGTCGTTATTTATGGAGCCGAACCCAGCCAAACCGAGGGTGAAGTTTTCCGGACCAGGTGGTGGTAGGCGTTGGGTCATCTTTGGGTGGAGAAGAGACTGGAGTTAAGAACAGGCCCACACTTCGCTAGGAAGAACAAAAAATGTGTTTTTTCCCCCAGCGGAGTCGCCAATTGTGGGGGGCTGTTTTAACCTCGAACCTCTTGAACCCTTCTTGCTTGCTGAATCGTGGAGCGATGACCTGTAACGCCTTGTACCTGCAAACCGGAGGGGGGTGTTCCTCCGAGAAGAAGCTCCGACGATCAAGTTAGTATGCGGAGGAAGAAGTTTTGGTATGAAAATATATGTAAAGAGAGAAATTTTTCGTGTGTGGTTACTCAGAACAGATCCCCGTCTTAGGTGAAGTACTCCTCTATTTATAGGCGTTGGATGGAAGCGGTGAGTTAGCCGAGCGTAGGCTACACGCGCACTTCTACGCTCGGCTGACGTCACATGTCAGGGACATTAATGAGGGCCGCCTGATCTTGCCGTGTCACAGTGACTAATGTCAGGCCTGTCGCTATTGGCCAGAGATGTCACTTCGTATATCAGAGAAGACATCTTGCGTATCATCGAAGACTTCTAGAATCGGCCATAAGTGGAAAGGATCTAGAATGTTCCCACAGAGGCGGTTATCCGAACAATACACGTCCAACCGAACCGAATCGTATGTCCGAGCAACAGTAGTTGTGAAGAGGAAGATGATCCGAATAAACGGGTCACAATTCTTCCAATAGGGCTTGTGTTCTTCGGACAAACAACCCTGAAACACACGTTTGTTCGGACAATAATACTTTTTGAACGTAGACGAACTGAGACAGCTGAACGATGGCCCAGATGGGTTGATCCTTTTGAACCCTTTGGACTTCGGATATTTCGGCCCACTACAATTTTGTACTGCACTTCCTTGCACCACATCAAATCAATATGGAGATAAACCAATTATCTTCATCCCGCCAGCTACATCTGAAGGTTACAATATTCTGCATCAAAAAATGTTTTTTCTTTATCGGCATGCATCACAAATTGTTAATCCATGAGCATTTGTTATATATCAAAGATATGGAATGATAAGGATGTTGTGCATACCGATGCTCTGGATTATCAATGAAGGAAGCATGGTAATGTGCACATAAATTGATTTGGGTCTCTAGGCCTGCCCTCTCTGATGCCATTTTGCTTTGATTTGGGGGCACGGTTCTACAACAAAACGTCCCTGTAGCTCCTCGGTTCTTGGAGGTTTAGGGGGCCACTGTTTCAGTAGTATTCTGAGAGCAACCACTTTGTGCATATATTGCCAAAGGTTAGGTCTGTCTCCAATCATCCCCGCTCATACCCCCAATGATTGGGGACTAGATAAGTTATGTTATGTTGTTGTTGTTGTTGTTGTTGTATGGAATGATAAGGATTGTTAGTATGAATTTAGATAAAATACAACTATCATAAAGGGATAAGTCTCTAAATATTAAGTATCAAAGATTAAATCAATGCCTAAAATTGAAAGGCATAACCAATCAGAAATGTGTCAACTATTATAAGCATTATGTCTGGCCTCTTGCATAGTAGATGCAGAAGACCAACTACTATTGAGGTTTATCCTGTGGAGGTACTCAAATTAGATAAGTGATCAATTTCTAGGTTTCATTGTTGTAAATCAGTAAAGTTCATCACTTCCTATTTCATAGGAACTTCTGTACCAGCAACAAATGGTACTTCCAATTTTAGCCCCTCGAGGACATAATCTCACCAACACAGTAGTGTACAAGAGAAATGAACGCATTTCACTTCATCATAATTTTTCACCCAACCAAAGTCGTCCGAGTTGACATCTCATGGCCAAGCTGGCTCTCGAGGTATGAAGCTTAAATCTTGTAATTTCTTAACACCTAAAGGAAGACATAGTCAAAATAATGCATGGCTTCAACGTTTTCTCAACCTCAACAAAAGTTACTCCAATAAGGTCATCAGTTTCAAGTAGTGATTTTTGAATCGTAAAAGCTCAGACTGTCGGGTACCAGAAATGCCAGATTCGGTATGAAGGCTGCCACAATATGCAAATAAAGAATTGGGTTAAATTGCTATATATAACTCCAAAAGCTATTAACAACTTCAACAAAGTTCCTCCGTAGCTTGCCATTTTTATCTTTTCACTGAGTCTTTTTAGCAACTTCTCTTGCCCACTTTTAGCAATTTTTTCCATCTGAAGGCAAATTCAACAGCATTCCCACTTGTCCAAACTACATCGAGGCCAAGCAAGTTTCAACGTGGTGACAAACCCCAATACCAAATGTACTCTAATTCTGTCCCATGTTGTATGGATTCGGCGTGAGCCAACTAGAAAGCAGGTTTGAATGGAGAGATACAATAGTCACATGTACAAGTGTCTGATACAAAATCACCTATAGCATCTTCATAATGGGTCACCATCGCAACAAGTCAAAAACTAACTTGACATACTGAATAATATACAAATTTACGATGAATGATGCAAAAATCTCTGGATTGGGGCTTGTTTTGGTAATCTTGTGGCCAATTCATAACTTAATACGGTTTAGTATATCAAAATTAAGTGTTAACAATTTGAATGCTTCATATTAGTATTCATATTTGTTGTCATTTGAATTGCTCAGTAAAGATATGGTAGATTATGTTCTGTTAGATCTTATCCGGAAATAGTTAACAAAATCTCCAAAACTAGCATATGACCTTGGGCAGTGTCTCCACTCATTGCCAATAGGTTTTGAATGCTCTAACATAGTATCAGAGCTAGGCTTTTGGACAAGACTCACTTGATTGATTGCTCCGTTGGTTGTGCTACTTATCCAATTGCAGGTCAGGGGTTGAACGTGTAGCAAAGTGTTAGAACTTGTCCCACATTGGTTACTTATAACCTCAAAGACTAATATTTGAGCCTGGGGGGGCCTCTCCACTCATTACAATGGGTTTTGAGTTGGATACTTTAACATGCTCCTTTGGGCTAACTTGGGTTTGGCTACACAACCAAGTGGTAACTTAGTAATGGTTTTATTACTCTCTCTCTCTCTCTCTCTCTCTCTCTCTCTCTCTCTCTCTCTCTTGCAATACAAATACATTATTGGTTTCTCTCTTGTGTAACATGGAATCAGAGTTGTCACCTACAAAGTTCCAATCAGCTGCCGTTGCCAAATTAGTCAACAATTGCAACTATAGTTGTCTGCTTCACAACGTTTGAGCACTTTTTGACAACTGACAATTACTGGTGGTTGACAAAGCTACTCAACAAGATAGTTCTGACTAGAAAGATACCAGATGAGTAGTGGCGAAGGAGTATCTTAGTACCTATGTATAAGAATTAATGGGATATCACGAGGTACAATAACTGTAGAGGTATTAAATTGATGAGCCATACAATGAAGCTAGGGGAAAGAGGTGTTAAGCATCGCCTAAGAATGATGACAACGGAGTAAGAGAAATAGTTTGGGTTTATGACTGATAGATCAACTATGGAAGCAATCTACTTGTTAAGTAGAGTATTATAAAAGTAAAGATAGAAAACACCCTTCACATGGTTTTCATAGACTTGGGAAAAAAATAGATAAGGTGCGTAGAGACGTTACTTAGTGGGTCTTGGAGAGAAAAGGTGTGACAAAAGAATATATTACTGTGGTAAAGGACAAATATGAAGGTGTTGTCACTATTATTAGATTCCATCCCAGGGAAACAAGTGAATTCTGCATCACAATAGGATCATACCAAGGGTCCACTTTTAGTCCTTACCTCTTCATCTTAGTTATGGATGAATTGACTAGGCATATTCAAGATGATATTGTGGGCTCCAGCGCCCGGAAAAGGAGCGCTAACTCGAAGAGTAGCCACCCGGGTTTTGAGATGGATCACCCGAGGAACCGAGGAGTCGTTTGGAAAAGGCTTTTTGGTCTAGCAGAAACGTTGAAATGTTGGGTTCGGGAGCCACGTTACGAATGGGGAAGGTTTTTCTTTAAAAAGCACCCCACTCACCCAGCAAAAACCGGTCTCTACTTAATATTTTCAAAAGGGGGGAATCTTAATATCATTCGGAGTATTAAGCTCTTTAATAAGCAAGTAGCGGGGAAGGGACATGGGGAATATATCACATTGACGTACATGAGGTGCTGTCTGTACACTAGTGATAAAATGGTGTGAGCAGGAGAAATAAACGACATTCAACAAACTGTCTGGACCTCAGCTAAACTGTTCACGGCACCCTGAGATGCCGCGCGCAGCACCTCAACGTACCGTGCGTGGTACCTGCTCTCCTGTCAGACTGTTGTAGACTTTCAAAACATTATTTAGACCACTGCCTTCTTTGTGCGTCTTTTAGAAAACTCATCGGCAGTCAGATCATCCCAAAAGGCCATTGTCTTTCTCAAAACATGATTTTAAAGTGGTTTTTGACATATTTGATCATTTAGGATGATCTTATAAAGCTTTTAAAAGAGCCGGAACATGGCTTGTATGTAGGGAGGTAATCCCGAACAGGTACAAGGTGTGGCCGAACACGTGGTACGTGGGGCCCAGAACCAATATAGCCGGAGTATCCGCCGTGCAATACGGTGACCGGCAGTAGGGACCGGAAACACGTGAGGTCCCAGGTCCAAGACGCCCGAGCAGGGGTATGGTCCAAAGAGCAAGGGAAGTTGCTGGACCAGTCGCATGGAAGAGGGACCGATGATATGAGAGATCACTGGTCCAGATAGTCTGTTCGGCAACGAGGAGGCCGAATAGGAGCAGCATTTTGGAGGAGATGCTCCAGAAGGGTCCAGAAATGGCATGTGCCCAGTAAGGAAGCAGGATATGGAAAAGATACCCAACGGGAATGGGGTGAACGGCCAATTAAGGAAAGAGTTCCTAAATGGTCTAAAAGGAAATATGCAGTTATGGGAATGAGAATCCCTGATGTTCTGGGTTCCCTTTACGAGAAAGGAAGCTTAGGGCAGCAAGATGGCTTGGACAACAAGTAGACGTGTGTCTATATATACATGAGGTAAACCTAGAGGTAAAGGTACGCAATTCTTGGTTATTTGCTCATTACCTACTGAGAATTAGGGTTTTTACTAGTACGAGATACTAACTTAGGCATCGGAGGGCCTTTGCCACGAGACGGCAAAGGTGCGCTCACCCGTTGTTTGTTTTACAGGCTCAACTCCGGCGGTGTGGTAGGGTTCCGGTGTAGAACGAGAAGTAGCCGTTACGATCAAGGTGCTGTTTGAAGGCCCATTTGTTTTCCTGCACTTACAATTGGCGCCGTCTATGGGAAACGAAAGAGGTCCCTTTGAAAAGGCGACCATGGTGGAGGAAGATCCAAAGACCCAGTTGACCTGAATAATCAACTGGGTGGGGGAGGAGACAAGTCCCCGCCGGATCCTCCAAGAAAGCCTGATGGCGGGCGAGCGGGGAGGACCACGAGTAAGGACCGCCCCCTGGCAGTCCATGGCGACTCCAGAAACAGAGACGGACGAACGGCAACGGGATCCACGAGAAGGAGTAAATCCCGCCGTGAGAGGGAGTCGGTGGCACGTTCGAAAAGCGTGCAAAGCCGGGAAGATATCCTGGACAAAAAGAGACAGGAGATAGAGGAGTACGCTCGTCTGATTAAAAGGCGAGAGTATGAGATTCAACAGTTGCAGAGGATACGAGAACATCCAGAGGATTCTGGACTTTCACGAAGGAGATCCAGGAAAGGAAGGTTGGATATGACGGAGTACAAGAGGGCTTCTTCACGAAAGAGAAGGAGCAGGAGTCTCACTCCAAAGAGGTTGAGGGCTTCTTCACGAAAAAGGAGAAGCAGGAGCAAAAGTTCCTCCCCCGAGGAAAAAGGGAGCAGGAAGCACCACAAGGATAGGTACGAGAGGCCTGATTCCGATTGGGAAAGACATAATGCCAGGGTTGCAAAGGTGTCAGAGGAGGGGACCATGTCTGCACGAGAAGCAGCACGGAGAGCCCTTAGCAGGATAGCAACTTCCCCTTTTACAAAGAGATTGCAGGGGGCAAGATTGCCGAGCAGGGTTAAGCACGGGACGTTTATCCTGTACGAGACCAACGCAGACCCGGTGGCACACATACAGCATTACCAGCAGGCGATGTTTATGCACGTTGGTGATGACGCGATCATGTGCAAGATGTTCCCATCTAGCTTGGGAAAGGTGGCCCTGTCATGGTTCCACAAGTTGGGGCCGAACACCATACGAGGATGGAGACAATTGGCCGAGGAATTCACTACTCGGTTCCTGACGAGCAGGAAGCCTCCCAAAACTTTTGAAAGTCTCTCAGTCATGAAGCAAGGAGAGAATGAGCCGATCAGAGACTACGCCAAGAAGTATTAGGAGACTTTCAACGAGATTGAAAGTTGCAGTGAAGAGTATGCAATAGCAACGTTCAAAACTGGGCTACCTGTTCGGGGAGAGCTGCGAAAGTCCCTAAACATGAGTCCAGTGAGCACGCTGGCAAAGCTGATGGAACGGATTAAGCAACATGCCAGGAACGAAGATGACATACTACGGGAGGATGGCAAGTTGAGTGCCGAGCAAGTCAAGGGACCCGCAAAGAAGGCGGATAAACCTGAACCCAAGACATACAGAGAGAGGAAGGAGCAAGGGCAGACTAAGAGAGAGTCGCACCGGGAGAAGCATGGCCCCGACCCAAAGTCCTTCTTCTCTGTGACAACGGTTTGGAAAGAACCGATTTATTGGGTTCTTTATCGAATAAAGAACCGCCCATACTTTAAGTGGCCTCCACGGCTGGAGGGCAACAAAGATGCAAGGAGGGCTACAAGTCAGCACTGCAGTTACCACAAGGACTGGGGTCACATGACGGAGGACTACGAGATGTTTAAGCAGCATCTTGATGACCTGGTCTCACGTGGGTATTTGAAGGAGTTCATCCAGGAGGAGCATAAGGGCGCCGAGAAGGCAATGGAACTGGATTACGAGCAAAATCCGAGAGGCGTGATCCATATGATTCATGGATTGGCCACACCTTATACGAGAAATGAGGTGAGATTGCTCCAAAGGCAAGCGAAACACGACCAGCACGTGATGCGGTTGGGAAAGAAACGTGGACGCGAAGCAGAAGGGTGCAACGAGGGCATAGTCTTCACGGATGAGGACCTGGGAGGAGTTCAGGTGCCACACAATGATGCCCTGGTCATAACCCTACGAATTGGGGAGTATGACATGGAGAGAATCCTGGTGGACTCAGGAAGCTGCACCGAGGTGCTTTATTACGACGCATTCAAGAAACTGGGATTGGCACAAGCGGACTTGGTACAGTCAGTAACTCCGTTGGTTGGGTTCAGTGCAGGGGTAGTTTGGCCACTGGGTAAGGTGACCCTCCCTGTTCGGGCAGGAACAGTGGTACTCAGAACTGATTTCCTGGTAGTGGATGTGCCCTCTTCCTATAACGCGATTATAGGAAGGATTTGGTTGCATAAGATGAGGGCAGTCTCATCCACCTACCATCAGATGGTGAAGTTTCCAGGATCCACTGGAATTGAGAAAATAAGAGGGAACCAAAAGACAGCCCAACAGTGCTTGGTTTCCATAATCAAGAAGGCACCCAAGGCACAGTTGGTGCAGACTATCGAAGTTACCGACCAGCCGACCATCGAGGATGTCGGAGGGGATCCCGCCGAAAAAGTGGTGGAGGGATTGAAGAAAATCCAGATCAACGAGAGTGATCCTGAGAGGTATTTCCTGATTGGGGAAAACCTGTGCAAAGAAGAGGAGGAAGAATTGGTGAAGTTTCTCAAAGAACACGTCGATGTGTTTGCTTGGGTGCCCGAGGAAATGCCTGGGGTGGATGCAATCGTGATTTGCCACCACCTGAATGTGGACCCACAACACAAGCCCGTGATGCAGAAGAAAAGAAGATCAGCCGTGCAGCATGTGGATGCTGTTATCGAGGAAGTCGGCCGTTTACTTGAAGCAAAGGCGATACGAGAGGTTTACTACCCCGAGTGGCTATCCAACACAGTAGTGGTGAAGAAGAAGAATGGGAAATGGCGGGTTTGCGTCGATTTCACAGATCTGAACAAGGCTTGTCCAAAAGACAGTTTTCCCCTGCCCAGGATAGATCAGTTGGTGGATACGACTGCTGGATACGAGCGTATGAGCTTCCTCGACGCTTATCGAGGATATCACCAGATAGCCATGTACGGCCCCGATCAGGAGAAGACGTCCTTTATTACGCCACGAGGGCTGTACTGTTACAGTGTCATGCCCTTTGGCCTGAGGAACGCTGGAGCAACTTATCAGAGACTAGCAACGATTATGCAAAAGAAGCTGCTCGGCAAGACCATGGAGGTGTACATAGATGACATGGTGGTTAAAAGTAAAGAGAAACGGGACCACGTCGCTGATCTGAAGGAAGCTTTCGAGATTCTAAGGGAGTACAAGCTGAAACTCAATGCCTCGAAATGTGCGTTTGGAGTAAGTTCCGGAAAATTCCTGGGTCACCTGGTGACCATTAGAGGGATAGAGGCAAATCCCGATCAAATTACAGCTTTGCAAAAGCTACAAAGTCCAAGGACCACGAAGGAGGTCCAGAGATTGACGGGGATGGCGGCAGCCCTTAACAGGTTTATTAGTCGATCGAGCGACAAGTGTAGACCTTTCTTTCAGCTGTTGAAGAAAAGAGAAGGATACGAATGGGGAGCGGAATGTGAGCAGGCATTCCAAGACCTGAAGAAGTACTTGGCGGCAGCCCCGCTTCTGTCCACTCCTGAGCCTGGTGATATCCTAACCTTGTACTTAGCAGTATCAGAGCATGCTGTTAGCGCAGTCTTATTGAGGAGCAAGAGATCTGAGCAAATCCCTATCTATTATGTGAGCAAGACGCTACTCGACGCAGAGACGAGATATCTGCCACTTGAGAAGTTGGTCCTGGCATTAAGGACGGTGACTAGGAAGTTGCCCCATTACTTCCAAAGTCACGAAGTGGTGGTTTACACAGAGTTCCCGTTGAAGTCATTGCTCCGAAAGGCCGATTTCTCGGGACGAATATCAACCTGGTCAGTGGAGTTGAGCCAGTATGATATTGAATATCAATCGCGCACGGCAGTTAAAGGGCAAGTTTTAGCAGATTTCGTGGCAGAGTTTTCTCCCATTAGCTTGCTCCACCGCCTCCTACGAAAGGAGCAATGGTCGAGCAATCACCGAGAAACGGCGGCATCCGCCGAGCGTGATCCTTTGGAATGGAAACTTTTCGTTGATGGATCCGCATGCAACACCGGATCTGAATTGGAGTTTTGCTTTTCCCTCCTAAAGGAGGTATGATCGAGTTGTCCCTGCGCTGGGTTTCAGCGCGTCAAACAACATGGCGGAGTACGAGGCACTCCTGGCCGGGTTAAGGAGCGCAAGAACCTTGAAGGTAAAAGGAATTCGAGTATTCTGTGATTCACGCAACTCGTGGTGAATCAGCTGTATGGGGAATATGAGGCCCGGAATGAGAAGATGGCAGCCTCCGTGGCAGCAAGGATTTGCTTGACACCTTCAAGAAGGTACACATCGAGCGTATAAGCTCTGGGCGTAACGCCCACGCCGACTCATCGCTTGGTTGGCAGCGGCTGTGCCAACGGAGTTTAAAAGGAAAGTGGCAGTGGACTATCTTGCTGAGTCGAGCATTGGGAGAAGTGTGGAATTGGTCTTGGACGTGAACCAAGGACCGAGTTGGATGGATACAATAGTGGAGTTTGTACTAGACGGGACACTCCCCACAGATAAAAAGGAGGCTCACAAGATAAAAACAAAATCTGCAAGGTTTTGGCTATCGCCAGAGGGGAAGTTGTACAGAAAGTCCTTCACCGGACCATACTTGCTTTGTGTGCATCCCGAGATGGTGCAGAAATTCCTCCATGAAATACATGAGGGAACGTGTGGAAGTCATGCAGGTGGGAGATCCATTGCTCACCGTGCAATCACACAGGGTTACTGGTGGCCGCACATGCAAGAAGATGCAAAGGTATATGTGAAAATCTGCGAGAAGTGTCAGAAGTTCTCACCTATGATCCGAACACCAGCCGAAGACCTGGTGCCCTTGACAAGTCCCTGGCCGTTTGCACAGTAGGGAATGGACATCGTGGGTCCACTTCACAAGGCTACTGGGAACAGGAAGTTTCTGTTGGTGGAAACGGATTATTTTACCAAGTGGATTGAAGCAGAGCCACTGGCAAAAATCACAGAACCCATGATAGAAAGGTTCGTGTGGAAGAACATCATCACTCGATTTGGAGTACCATATTCCTTAATCACTGATAATGGGTCGCAGTTCCAGAAAAAGTTCAAAGCTTTTTGCGCCCAGTATGGAATAAGGAACTACTACTCCACACCAGCCTACCCTCAGAGCAATGGGCAAGCGGAGGCGTCCAACAAGACTATACTTGACGGGATCAAGAAAAGATTGGACAAAGCAAAAGGCAAGTGGCCTGACGAATTGCCACTGGTCCTGTGGGCACACCGAACAACTCCTAGGAGGTCTACGGGAGAGACCCCCTATTCGCTAGCGTATGGAACAGAGGCTGTGATTCCATTGGAGGTTGGTTTGCCGACCAACAGGACCACATTGGTGGAAAGTGGGGGCAATGACAGAGCCCTGGAAATCGAGCTGGATCTCGCCGAGGAGAGGAGAGAACGAGCTCTGGTGCACCTGTGCCAGGAGCAGTTGATGAAAAGCTACAACAAGCATGTTCACCCACGAGAATTTGGTGTTGGAGACCTTGTGTTAAGAAAGGTGCTAGGCAACACCAAGGTAGCCAACGAGGGAAAGTTGGGGGCCAATTGGGAGGGCCCGTATCGAATTACAGAAGTTGTGGGCATAGGGGCATATCGATTGGCAGACCTGGACGGGAACCCGGTACCAAGGCCCTGGAATGTTCATAACTTGAGGAAGTTCTACGTGTAAAGGACTTCGATTTCATTTTTATTCTGTTTTAGAAGCACATCGTGATTGCGTTGGAATTACGAATAAAATTCCCTTGTGTTTGGCTTTATTACGCCCCCTCGAGTTCTTTGAATTATGAATAAAATTCACTTTTGGTAAACAAACACTGTTTTTACGAGTTCTTCTTTCGTTATGCTTTAAATACTGAAGTCAAGCCAAATCCTTAGTCCTCACTCCGTATTGGGAAGCAGAGGTGTAGGGTAGCTGAATGAAATTTGAATATTTCAAAATTGAACCAAGTATACGAATATACTTGTTTGTTGCTCGGGACGAATACACCCAGAGTTAAATTAAGTACGAATATACTTAACCATTTGCTCGGGTACGAATACACCCAGAGTTATACCAAGTACGAATATACTTGTCTGTTGCTCGGGTACAAATACACCCAGAGTTAAACTAAGTACGAATATACTTAACTATTTGCTCGGGTACGAATACACCCAGAGTTTTACCAAGTACGAATATACTTGTCTATTTGTTCGGGCATGAATATACTTGACTGTTTGCTCGGGTATGAATACACCCCGGATGTATACGAGGTCATGCACACTGTTCTCAAGCACGAATATGTTCCCAATTCCAAGTACGAATAGACTTGTTTACTTGAACGGGTGCGTGCCCACACGAATTTACAACACAACCTGAGTATGAATATACTGGGGAAAGTTTCCAAGAATGAAACGTACGAGCTGCATACGTGAACATGCAGTAATATCTAGAGTTCGAAAAAGCTTGAGAGTTGATCGGGTACGAACAGACCCTGAATACACACAAGTACATGTATTGGTGGGCATGTTACGAATGCGACAAAGCATTGTTCTAAGGTACGAGAAACCTGCGACAGTAAAAACGTGAATACAACTGAATCATCAGCAGGCACGATGAGACCTGGGAAGCATACGTGAACATAAATCAAGCTGAGTACAAAGACATTTAGCACATAGAGCCACCTGCACTGAAGAAAGGCCACGAAGGGCCGGCCAAGCACATTCGTGCCACGAAGGGCCGGGCAAATTAAAGTTTAGGCCAAACAGGGCCATCCCAAAACATAAAAGGCCACGAAGGGCCAAAACCAGCAAAATTAAAGTATTTGGAAATGTATCAGTGCCGCGCAGGGCAATACCAATGGCCACGCAGGGCTAGTCAAAACTGATTAAAAGTTCCTATTGTTATCACTACGAAGAGTTCAACTTACTCTTCGATTGTCAGGTCCTCAATGACAGGGGGGTTGGAGCAGTTTGAGAAGAGGACGGAGCGGTCGTGTCCTCCACTACTGTGGACAATTCTGGGACGCCACCACCAGCTTCCTTCTGGCCAGCAGTAGCGTCATTCACAATAGCATTTGCTTCATTCTCTGCCTGCTCGTTGATTTGAGCGCCTTGTGTTCCCTCTGCAGCGTTTCCTTCCTCTACCTCATCCTGCTCCTCAACGACTTGGGTGCTCGGGAGATCAATCTCCGTCCAAAGGGGAGAAGAATCTGCTGCACCAGATTTCTTGAGGCATGCCAGCCAGCCAGCCTCGAAGATTTGATCTTGAATCCCGGGCATTTGGTCGACATAGCTTTCAGTGGCCACGTGGATTCCCTCATTGTGGCCCTGCTGGAAGGCAGCCTTGGCCTCATTCTTGCTCGCCTCCAGCTCTGTGAGGGTCTGGTTCAAGCTATCCTCGGCCCCCTCCAGTTTGTTCCTAAGCTCATCCGCAAGCGAGCGGGCCTGATTTCTTTCCCTTTCCAGCCTGACGATTGTGTTCTGAAGCTTGGCGTTCTCACTGGCCAATCTGGCACGTTGAGGCTCGGAATGACCAAACCTCTGGGCCATAGCCACCATTTTTTGCATCGCCTGGACAGACACATGATTAGACAAATGGCAGGAATAAGCAATTTGAAGCCATTAGCATGAAGAAATGGGTATAATGGCTTTACCTTGGCTTGGTGGCTCATGAAAGAGCCGAGAAGGTTGTCCGGGGAGCTGGCAATCTCCTTTTGCACATCCCCAGGAAGCATGAATGCTTGGGACAATGCAAGTGCGGTGCCTTCAGACCCCACACTGTCGCGGACGGTGACTGGCCGTCCACCGTGAGTGAATGGAGGAGTCCAGAGAGGTGTTGGAGGTGTTGTGAGTTGAGACGAAGGCTGTTCGACAGAGGATGTCTCCAACCGTTGACGCTTGTCACGGTGGCTGGCTTCAATCTCCTCGGGGGAGAAGCCAGGAGGAACATCTGGTTGAGCTGGGCCACGGTGGCCATGAGAAGGCGCCGGGCTCAGAGCACGTCCGCGGCCACGAGATGTGTCGCGGCCCCGTGCACGACCAGCCCCCGGGATGTTGAGGAGGCTGCTGAGGTTGATTGGCTGCTGCATCTCTTGAGAAGAGGGAGATGGAGAGTACCCACTTGAGGATGTGGAGGTTTCTTCGGTAAGTTGGATTGGTTCGTTGGGAAGAGGAGGGGTCCGAGAACGCCTCTCTTCTTGTTGTTCGGACTGTTGAGCTGAGGGATCTGGGACGATAGGATTGTCCGCTGCTCGGATCCGCCGGTCAATGAAACCGCCGTATGAAGCCCTGTAGCTCAGAAGAATCTGCGCTGCTCTTGCTCGGCCAGCCAAGCACGTGCCTTGCCCGTTGAAAGCAAGTGCACGGTTGATATCAGTAACGTGGACCTGGGGGGTAATGATGGCGTGCCCCTGGTTGACGTTCGATGCTGCATATACGAGAAAAATTGGCAGTTAGTGAAAGCAAAAAGAAGACGGTGCAAAACGAAATTTTGCTCGACAATAAAGTTCTACGAGAAAGGGACTAACGTGGGGTGCCAAATCTGTGCGGCGCATGAAAGCCGATGACCCTACCATCTTCATCCCTGGGCTCGAAATTCCCTGTGACGATGAGGAAGTCATCATCGTCTCCTCGGGCAGAGTCAGGCAGTTCTAGCATGAGCCTTTTTCTGGAATTCCTACTCTTGAGGTAGTAGGTCAGGGCATCCTTGGTTCTGGAAATACTATACAGGTGGTGTATGTCGTGCAAACCTAAGGATGTGCCTAGCATTTGGTTCAGGGCGTTGATGCCCATAACGACCCTAAAGATGTTGGCTGAAACTTGCATAGGGGATAGTCTATAGCGGGCTAAAACCTGGCGGAGCAGTGGTGCCAGGGGAAACCTGACGCCGCCTTCAACCACGGCGACGACAGGAATGTGAAAAGTATCGTTATCGAAACTCTCACGAATGGCGTTTTCAGAGGCTAGTGTGGTGGCCACATTGTCAGGAATCTCGTAACGAGATCTGAACTCAGCCATCCGCTGAGGGGTGTCGCAATGACTACGAAATCTACCCATACTGAGAATTATGGGTATAGGTTTTCTAAAAAGAGAAATGGGTACGAGAAACCCTAAGGGGACTATGATAGTTCTAAATTGACGATGAAGACTGAGCAGAAAGGGAGAATAAGAACTTACGAACAGGAAGAACCCTAGAATCGGAATGAAACCCTGAGACGCGAACGGTGCTTCAATGGCGGGAGCACTTGGGCATGTTCTCTGCAGAGGGAAGATGGAAAGAGAACAGTGGGGTTTGAAATGGGGACGAAAACCCAAGTATACCCCAGCAAAAGGGGGTGACGTATGAGAAACGTCACCCCAGACGCCGTTTGGGCGCTCCGTTCCCCGAAACGTCTGCTCGCATTTAATACGGGCAGCACAGAGCATGCCGCGTGTAAAGGTGTTAGCTGGAAAAGCCTGTGCAGACCAAACGACGAGACGTTTAGGTTAGGCTGATGATGAGTTTGCACCAAGTACGAGAAACATAGGTGCAGGAGCAAAGGACGAGAACCTTGCTCGGTGTTTAGAAGCTTTGCTCGTCATATTAAGAGAAAATAACGAGTAAAGCTGGGGAGCCATTGTAGGGAGGTAATCCCGAACAGGTACAAGGAGTGGCCGAACACGTGGTACGTGGGGCCCAGAACAAATATAGCCGGAGTATCCGCCGTGCAATACGGTTGACCGGCAGTAGGGACCGGAGACACGTGAGGTCCCAGGGTCCAAGACGCCCGAGCAGGGGTATGGTCCAAAGAGCAAGGAAAGTTGTTGGACCGTCGCATGGAAGAAGGACCGATGATATGAGAGATCACTGGTCCAGATATCTGTTCGGCAACGAGGAGGCCGAACAGAGCAAAGATTTTGGAGGAGACGCTCCAGAAGGGTCCAGAAATGGCATGTGCCCAATAAAGCAGGATCTGGAAAAGATACCCAACGGGAATGGGGTGAACGGCCAATTAAGGAAAGAGTTCCTAAATGGTCTAAAAGGAAATATGCAGTTATGGGAATGAGAATCCCTGATGTTCTGGGTTCCCTTTACGAGAAAGGAAGCTTAGGGCAGCAAGATGGCTTGGACAACAAGTAGACGTGTGTCTATATATACATGAGGTAAACCTAGAGGTAAAGGTACGCAATTCTTGGTTATTTGCTCATTACCTACTGAGAATTAGGGTTTTTACTAGTACGAGATACTAACTTAGGCATCGGAGGGCCTTTGCCACGAGACGGCAAAGGTGCGCTCACCCGTTGTTTGTTTTACAGGCTTAACTCCGGCGGTGTGGTAGGGTTCCGGTGTAGAACAAGAAGTAGCCGTTACGATCAAGGTGTCTTATAAAGCTTTTAAAAGAGCCGGAACATGGCTTGTAGATATGGTCTTATCTTTAAGAGCAACAGAAATAGTAAACAGCAGATACAGATAACCACAACAGAGGAAAACTTGGATCCAAGCAGCCTGCTCACAATAGCATCAGTATGTAAGATGTCATGCGCTGAGAGTCAGGGTGCCGCGCGTCTAATCAACAGACCGCGCGGTTCCCCAACCTCAGCACAGTGTTAGTTTTGTTTTCTGAATAATGGGTTTTTGGTCAGGATCTAACCAAAAAAGGGTTAGACCTTCTGACAGAAGAGTCCCCTCAGGACCAGAACGGGGCCTAGTCCGAGGAAACTAGTTTGTACCTTTAGTTTTGAGCTTGATCAAGGATCGTTGATACGAGGGGGTGGATGGATCGTCACGGATGTAGATGGAAGAGGTTGGATGAGACAAAAGGAGTATGGGTGTGGGGGAAGGCTAGGTGTTTTGGGTGATGAGACTTTGAAGTTAATGAAATATCAACTCCAATGATGAGAGGGGAGTGAGTGAAGGCACTTAAAGAAGGTCTTTTGGGAATGACATTCTTTAAAGCTTGGGAATGGAAATGGGAGTAAGAAAGTGGGTGTAGAAACTTAGAGAGAGAAAGTAGAGTGCGAAAGCTAAGAGGAAGGCAAGAGAGGGACTCAAAAGAAGGGCAAGAAGGACCCCTTTCTCTTGAGTGGAGGGGTTAATTTATAGGCAAATGGCCAAGGATTTTGAATTCAAATGGTGGAGGTATTTTCTGGGCGGGCCAGAAGTGCATTTTCGGCTGAGCCAGTCGTCAGCTGTGGCTCACTCTAGCGTGGCCGACAGCTTTCTGAGCCAGTCAGCTTTTAGCTCAAGGTGCCGTGCGGGGGAGTTTGGCTGCGCACAGTCCCTTGAATTCTCAAGGTGCCGTGCGCTCCAATTCGGCTCCGCACGGTGCCTCCTCCTGCGGTCCAGAGTCTTTGGGGCTTTTTATTGGGCTTGGCTGGGCTTGTTGGGTTTAGAGGAGATCCTTTTTCAAGCTCACAAAGGTTTTGTTTCCTTTATTTCATCATGGGGGCAAACAAAGACTCTCTGAGGTCCGGATTTGGGTGTCTACAGTAGTCCCTCTTTAACGTAACTCGGATACCATTAGTTGGTACGAGTGACGCTTAAAGAATAGGCATCCCAATCCGTTGCCCTAGAGCCTTTGAACAAAGGCAAAGCGAGAAATGCAAGTAAATAACGATGGTGGTCGCACTCGGGGAGCTGCCTACGTACCCCGTTGTAGGGATCAGACCAGCGTAGTTCCACTAGGACATTGCAATGCGAGAAAATGAGTCTCAAAGGACAAATTCGTGCAGAGAAAAATAACAGAGTGCTCGTGGTGTCGTGTATGCAAAACATTTATTAAAAGAAAAACCTGAGACAAGCCCTCGGGAGGCGAAAATTAAGACGAGCCCTCGGGAGGCAAAAATCGAGGCAAGCCCTTGGGGGCGAAAATCGAGACGTTAGGTCCGTTAGACCGTGGCTTAAGAGACGAAAAAGCGAGACGAGCCCTCGGGAGGCGAAAATCGAGTTTTGAATTTTTGAGACAAGCCCTCGGGAGGCGAAAATTGAATTTTGAGTTTTTGAGACGAGCCCTCGGGAGGCGAAAATTGAATTTTGAATTTTTGAGACGAGCCCTCGGGAGGCGAAAATTGAATTTTGAATTTTTGAGACGAGCCCTCGGGGGGCGAAAATTGAATTTTGACTTTTCGAGACGAGCCCTCGGGAGGCGAAAATTGAATTTTGAGTTTTTGAGACGAGCCCTCGGGAGGCAAAAATTGAATTTTGAATTTTGGACCTGCTGGGGAAAATATGTCGAATCCTTGAACCAGTCACAGTGAGTCCCGGAGGACGAATACCGAGTAAAAGGCGAATACGGCGAATTCCCGGGGGATTAAATGGTGCCATAACCGATGCACGACACTCTAAGGGATCTTTACTGCAAAACGGCTGAGAATTGAGTTTCCAAGAGGATTTTGGTGGTTAATTGGATCAATTTTTGAGACAAGGCAGCTTCTGAGTCAGGGTGCCGTGCGGGTCGGATTAAGGGCGCGCGGCACCTCGTTTTTCCAGGCGTCCCTTCGATTTCCGAGAACAGTTGGCAGGTTTGAGGGTACCCATTAATTCGGGTGTGTCTTTTCGTTGGCTGGAACGGCCTTATCAGCATGGGGGGTGCCACATTCCATGCACCACCACCAAAATCTCAAAAGTTCCTTCACTTTCGTTGCATCAATCTACTTTCGAGCATGGCAAACGACGATTTGGCAGCGCGTGTTGCTTCCCTAGAGGCCGAGATGGCCTTTTACCGCGGGGAGATTGAACAATTGAATGAGCAGATTGCGAGGCTTATCTCCACTATCCGGACTCTTCGTCATGCCGTCTCCAACCTTCAAGACTTCGCTTTTGATCAACTGGATGACAAGTACGACCCCGAGTCCGTCCTTGGGCGTGGCTCGAAGGATACGGCAGAAGACTCCGAGGGCAACCCCAACGGGTCGGATGATCGTTCGGACGGGGCGAATGACACCTCGGACAACGGGGGCAGCGACTGAGGAGGAGGAGGAGAGAAGCAAAAGGAAGGAGAAGGAAGGAGAAAAGAGGGCAGTAGGCCCGTTTTCTGTTATTTTTGTTGTTTTTCTTTTTCTCTCTTTTTTTTTGAAATGTAATGGCAAGTCCCGGGGGGAAACCTCGGGTTTTATTTAATGAAAAGTCCCTCTTTCTTCTTCCATTCAAACCTTCTCTTCTCGAACAAACTCAAATTGCGCGTAGATTTCCACAAACTGTCTCCAGCAAGTAGAACAGTCGAAATAATTCACGATGCCGTGCGAGGTCAATTTAGGGACCCACGGTAGAGTAAACTGGAGGCACTGCATGTTCGTCCAGGGCGCCGTGCGACTAGTCCAAGGTGCCATGCGGCCAATTTGGCTGTGAACCCGGTCCAACGTTGGTTTCTGAGTGAACCGGTTCGGGGGATATATATATATATATATATATATATATATATACGGGGTGTACACAGTACACCTCATAGTTCGAATTTCCCTCTCTCTCTCTCGAGATCATCTCTCTCTTTCTCTCACGGCTATCTCTCTCTCTCTCTCTCGATCATCTCTCTCTTTCTCTCTCTTGATCATCTTTCTCTCTCTCTCGGTCATCTCTCTCTCTCGACTGTTCTCTCTCTCTCTCTCGACTGTTCTCTCTCTCCCTCTCTCATACATTACAGTCATGGAGTACAGGGATGCACCCGGTGACGGTCATTCATCACGGGTCGACATTACTCCGCCTCCGATCGTCCCGGAGGATGTAGCTATGGCCGAGAGTGTACCGGAGACCACGGGGGTCTCGGACCGGGCGGCTCTGGCCGAGGAGGCCACGGCCCCAGTTGGTGCAGTGGTCGGCAGTGGTGGGGATGACGGTGCGGTATTGGCCGGGTACGGCCAGGAGACGGAGACTCCAGGTGCAGTGGAGTCGAGGGGCGGCACTGAAGTTTCAGGCCGATCGGGGGCAGCGACGGGTGTGGAGGAGAGGACCGCGGAGGGTCCCGGTGATGGTAGTTCGGGCGAGGTGGCAGAGGAGACAGAGGCCTTTCCCGTGAGAGGGCCTCGGACCGACTTGGGGAAGGCCCCCGTCGTAGAGGGTGAGCCGGAGGTGGAGCTGGTGGTGGAGGACACACCACCTATGTTTGTGGGCAGCGGTACAGGTGCAGGGTTGTCACGCCATATTGGCGTGGGCGACTACTTAGCGACGGCGTCCATGGAGGACGTGCTGGAGTTAGTACGGGGGTATCCCCGGGTTGGCGGACGCTTTACTGGCGTCACGCGAGGCGGAGTTGGAGGCTGAGGTCAGGAGTGAGGGTGCTCGGGGGCCGGAGGCTGAGGAGAGGCGGGCTGACGAGGAGGCCGGAGGGGTGGCGGCTCCTCGTACTACTGTGGTGGCCGAGGCGACGCTAGCGTTGCAGGGGCGAGGGGCCTACGACGAGGCGACCTACGTGCCCTTTCAGCACGCGATGGTGCCTTCGCTTTTTGACCCTTACACTCCGAGGAGGCCGACTTACGACGAGGCTCTGGTCCTGAGGGACCCTCAGCAGCACCTTTCTTTGCGCCAAGACGAGGTATACTTTAAATATCGGTATTTCAACTTCCAATGCATCGTATTCCCATTCCTTTGCATCCAAGTAAACCATTGTATTCTATGCTATGCCTGTTTATTGAATACTTGCCGATTTGTTGCAACAGGTGATCTCACTCTCGTGCTATGGAGGTTCGGCGGCTGTGCCGGCATTCTGGGAGAGGTTGCCCAAGGCTTCGCGGGAGATAATGAGGTGGGCCGGTTTTGGAGAGTTTATGGGGGTGTTGGCGAGGGGCGTGTGCAATAACCGCCCGGTGGTTAGGGCTCTGGCTGAGAGGTGGTGGGATACGACGAACACCCTCCACTTCTCCTTTGGTGAGTTGACCGTGACACCGTTGGATTTCGCGGCGATCACTGGTCTCAGGGTCGGAGGTGACCCTATCCCTTTTGACGCTACCACGGGGAGGCAGGCGGCGTTCAGTAGCGATCTTTGGGGCATGAGTGAGAGCGAAGAGCGATGCCAAGTATGCTCAGCTCCTGGGCTTTTGGATAGAGAGGCTCCCAACTGACAGGGTGGAGGAGGAGCAGATGGCGAGGTGCTTCTTGCTGTACTTGCTCGGTGCGTCCCTGTTTCCCAACAGGCACAACCGAGTACACCTTTCGCTTCTCTCGGCCTTGAGGGACGTCGGGGAGATCGCCCGTTTTGACTGGGGAGGTGCAGCACTGAGGATATGCTATGCCTTCATGGGTTCTCTTTCTCGTGGGGCAGGAGTGAGCCTCGGAGGCTACTGGAGGGTCTGGGAGGTACGTCTCATTTCCTTTCTCATGAATAGTTAGCTTTCCATTCATATTTATTCAATGTATATCTTGCGCTAACTTTCCATGTCTTGAATTGTAGCTTTGGACGTACGAAGTTATAGGGATGTACCCTCCCGAGACCACGTGTCCCGATGACACGATACTTCCTCGAGCTTTACGTTGGTCGACAGAGTTCAAGGGAGTGAAGAGGGGAAGAGGCAAGCTGGATGCCTTCCGTCTTTACCTGGACGAGCTGCGTCCTGATCAGATATTAAGGAGCCTTCATACCTATTTCCTGCTATATCCATTCAAACAGCACCTTGAGACTGCTCATTCTTGATGACAGGTCCACTGGCGGGTGTGGGACCGCTTCGAGATCCCCTACGTTGCACAGAGTAGGGTGGTTGCTAGGGGGAGAGTGCTTCCCGAGTCCCCTTACGGCTGGCAGTGGTATTTGGGTGATCGAGTGTCACGCCAGTGGTTGAGGTTGGACGCCTTTCGAGTCCCTGGGCTTCTTCCTGCTCTGGTGCAGAGGACAAACCAGCACACACGGAGAGAGGTCGAGCGGCTCACACGACCAGACCTCGAGTTGGAGCCGTTCTTCGAGGCAGGTGCTGGCCTCGCTGCTGATTACGCGGAGTACTGTTCTCAGTACCTGATGTCAGGTATGGGGATACGCGCCGCTTGGGAGGCAGCGCAGGCAGTTGGAGGAGGACAAGGAAAGAAGCGGGGCAGAGGTGACGGAGGCAGTGGAGGAGACAGAGGCCGCAGTGATGGAGGTCGCGGCGAGGGTGCGGGCCCGAGTGGCACTAGCCTCCCTGCCCTCTCTTGGACAGTGGACGTGACGACTCCCCATGGAGCTCCGGGCCTGGTTGTAGTGCCACGCCCTGCAGTCGAGGCTCCAAAGTTTCTTGCTCAGGTATAACATGCTTTCGTTCCTTCATATATTCGCTCTCTTCGCATGTTCTAATCAATCTCTTTATTGCAGGGTCCTCCAGGGTACGTGAAGGAGATGGCGGAGGCCATGATGGGCCTGGAGCAGCTAGTGAGGCAGTACGCCATGGACCACGCCCCGGAGGTGTTGCCTCGCGTTGGCGGGACGATGGTACACTCTCGAACCCTAGTTATTTGCTTTACTTTTATATCATGATTATAATGCAAATATCACATGAATTTTATACCATTGCAGGCTAGAGGAGGGGCTCCACGAGGGTTGCAGCGGAAGTCTGTCCGCCCGATAATACGACAGGTCTCCTCTACCGGCTCACGGGAGGAGCCGGCATCGAAGAGGACACGACGCTCTGTAGGGACTGAGGACGAGCCTATTGACGTCTCTGAGGACGATACTCCTGAGCCTACAGACGTTGACCTGGAGGTCACCTCAGGAGATACTGTGCCTAGAGCGACCGGCGCTCAGGCGGCGAGCAGCTCTCCGGCGGACGAGGAGGTTTCTGAAGAGGAGAGCGAGGACGAGGACGAGGAGACGAGAGTTGAGCTCCTCTTTTGTTTTGTGCTTTTGACGGAGCCTGTGTGCTCTTTTTGTAGGGCGCCTGTTTACCCTCGGTAGATAGGATTTCGATCGTTGGGCCATTATGCCCCTTTTTGTACTTCGACTCATGGACGCTTCTGGATTTATATACGGAGATTTTATCCCTTCATTGTTTATGCCATTCAATTTCCTTTTGTTTGCATGAAGAAAACTGAATGACTAAAACATTAACCGAAATGTGCAACTGGCCGCTGATTCGAGAGATTGAGCCGAATGTGAGGTTTGCGATGAGGGACGTATTAATAATCGAAGCATATTGTCAATGAAATAGAAATCAAAGAAAGCAATTGGGCAAACCATTGTAAAATTGACTCTGCGTACAAGATTTCATATAGACATTTTTATGGCCGACTCCGGATGCGAGCGTGAGACAATGACGATCTTTAAATCTTACTATGAGACTCAGAAACTCCACTTTGCCTTTGGAATATACTTGAAAAGTAGGAAAATGTTGATCCTAACATGTGACATTCTCGAGTTTTGACTCTAGACACGAACCGGAACTTGGATTAAGTCACTTTTGACCATTATGACCTGTAGGACTTGAAAGAACGACTTGGAATGACTCGAAACAGATTTTGACTCCTTGACATGGCCTAAGAAACGGATTTTATAGAGTTTTCGTACCACGATGACGAATCCGGGGAGTTGTTTTGGAATGAAACATCCCTGAAGTCCCAAATACCTGCTAGAGTGTGTTTAGGTGTCAATTGGTGCTTTGCAAGGCCTCAATTCCACCTTGATGTGTTGCTGCCAAAAACTGCAGAAATGCAGAGTCAAGGTGCCGTGCGGATGAACCAGATCGCCGCGCGGGTTAGCATCTGTCACACGGTACCTCAATCACTCTGCCGTGGGGTTTCTCTGGGTTCAACGTGCCGTGCGACCCTTCAAGGTGCCGCGCGAGGCACATTTCCTGGCAGATTTCAGTTTTGCTGTTTTCCAAGGCAGATTGCTCGGGGATTGAGGTTTGACCCATGCAATGGCATTTCTGGACCAGTGCATGTCTGCTTTGAACCTTTTGGGACTTGACCACACTTTTCTCCATGTAGGACTCATGGAAAACATGCATTTTTGAAACCCAAGGCTCTTTGAAAGTTGAAGTTGTCCTCTCCACCTTTCCTATAAATTCAAGCTCTCTCATTCCATATTCTCCACACCTCATTCAACTCTTATCTTCTTTCTTTGCTCCTTGAAATGGCTCTTTCTCTCACCGGCTCGCTCCGTCCATGGTTGGCTTCCATGGAAGGTGTCGATTGGCTCAACTTTTGAGCTCACGGTCTCTACTCCATGAGGTACCTCCGCAACATTCGCCTTCGTCCCGAGCTTTTGAGGGCAGCCGTGAGTTTTTGGGATTCGGAGGTTCATGCCTTCCGTTTTGGTGAGCAGGAGCTTTGTCCCACTGTCGAGGAGTTCCGTGTGTACCTCGGGGGTTTTGGCTCGGGGGAGGTCATTGTTCCCCCTGTGCGTGAGAGTGCTTACAGAGTCTTGGTCGTGGCCCTTGGATTAGGTGATGGCGCTGCTCGCTACTTGGTCAGGAATGGCCATCTCAATGTCATGCGTCTTATCGAGCTGTTTTCTCCACCTGGCGACCTTGGAGACATGACTTATCAGACTCGACGCATGACCGCCCTCTGCATGTGCTTGCTTGCGGCCTACCTCTTGGTCCCTTCTGTTGGTCATGCTAGCTCGGCATTGGTTAACGTTGCCGCTCAGGTTGAGGCCCGAAAAGATGTGATTCCGATGATTTTGGCTGAGACACTGATTGGTTTGGATAAGATTCGTTTTGAAGAGACTGAGACTTTCGGGGGCAGCCCTCTCCTCCTACAGGTTGGCTTCTCACTCGGCTCTCCTTTTTCTGGTTTCTCCCACGTTCTCATTTTTCCTCGACACTCGGCTGGGCTTTCTATGGTTTCTTACTTGTTTTCTCTCTCTTCTTCGTAGATTTGGCTTTGCGACAAAGTGAATGTACTGACCATCCCTCCTGACAACTGGTCATATGAGGCGAGGTTACTCTCTCGGCGATGCTTTGAGTTTGAGGATAGAAGCAGGGCTCGGTGGATTGACTTTCGAGCGCCCGGTGAGCTGAGACCATTTCTTGGAGGTGCCGCTGGCTGGACCTCCCACCTATGACGGTGCACTACATGGGCCCTCAGTGGGTCGTTCTTGCTGGTTTGGAAGCCTTCACCTTCTACATCCCTTATCGTATCCAGCGTCAACTCGGCTTGAGACAGGAGGCCCCCGCAGAGGTTCTTGTGGACGTAGTGATGACTCTTTTCAACCATTCGGTTCTCTGTCATTACCAATGCTTCTGAAGGACACGCGAGGTGACCGATGCCCATCCCTACCCTTCTGTGGTGATGCGTGGGAGTTATCGTAAGTGGCTCAGGAGGGACATTGCTGCAAAGGCCGGAGCTCAAGGAAACTGACTCGACCTTACCACCCCGACCGTTGAATAAACTGAGGACCCTTTTATTATCATGTCGTGCTTCTTTTGTTTTCGAAAGCTCCGCTCAACCTTATGTAGTAGAAGTAATTGTGTTAATAAAACGAGTTTTGGAGGGTTTCCCCCGACTTGACTTTGTTCTTTGAGCCTTCTCAACCTGGATTTTTATTTTGATAGATTATGACCGGGTCTCGGTGTGAGACTGCCTACGTATCCTTTTGGCGAAGGAATCAGGTCATGACGTAGTTCAGGGGTAGGGTTCACTCTGGTTTTAACACTCTCCTTTTGTGCTCTAACTTTTGCCTAGAATCGCCCTTTCGGGTTTTCGGTCTAGCGAGCTCATTTATTGTATGCCTTAACTTTTGCCTAGGATGCCCTGACAGGTTTTCATCCTAGCAGGCTTTTACTCTAATTTTTGCCTGGAACTGCCCCCCCTTGCGGTTTTCAGCCCAGCGAGCTTCTCTCAGGGGTAGTAGCGCTTGAGTTGATCCAAGTTAACCAAGGTTGAGGATTCATTTCCGTCCAAGTCAATGAGTTGCGTAGCTCCTCCCGATAGAATAGTTTTGATGATGTATGGTCCAGACCATTTTGGCCGAAACTTTCCTTGTGGGTCGTACACTGGAGCCCGAATTTCCTTCAAAACCATGTCACCTTCTGCCAAGTCCCTAGGTTTTACTTTCTTGTGAATGCCCGTGCAATCCTCCGCTGATACCCTTGAATGTGGTAAAGAGCCCTTAACCGGCGTTCATCAAACAGCATAAGTTCTTCGAATCGATGCTCAACCATTCCGCCTCTTGGACTTCACATTCAATCATAGTTCGAAGAGATGGGACTTCCAATTCGATGGAAAGCACTGCTTCCATCCCGTAAACCAGGGAGTAGGGAGTTGCTCCCGTTGGTGTTCGTACAGATGTGCGATACCCCCACAAAGCTAGGGGTAGTTGTTCATGCCAGTCCCTTGCAGATTGAATGGTCTTTTCCAGAATGGCCTTGATTGTTTTGTTAGCTGCTTCCACAGCGCCATTAGTCTGCAGCCGGTAAGTTGTCGACTTGTGCACTTGGATTTGGAACTCATCCAATACTTCTCGAGCTCGCCATTTGAAATGAACCCCATTATCGGATACAAAAGCTTGAGGAACGCCATACCGATAAATGACATGTTGTTTGATGAAATGTGCAACTTGAACTGCGGTCAGGGTGGTATAAAAGGTGGCTTCTACCCATTTCGTGAAATAATCGATGGCTACCAAGATAAACTTGTGGCCATTAGAAGCTGCTGGCACGATCCTTCCGATGACGTCAATTCCCCATGTTGAGAAAGGCCATGGCGAGATCATTTGCTGTAGTTCGTGTGGCGGAACATGCGTGAGATTGGCGTGAATCTGACATTTTCGGCACTTTCGCACATATTCTACACATTCCGTTTCCATAGTGGTCCAGATATATCCCTTCCTGAGGATTTTCTTGGCGAGCATTATGCCATTCATGTGGGGACCACATACACCTTCATGAACTTCCTCCATCACCCTTTTCGCATCTTCTCCATAGATGCAGAGCTTGTGTGTGCCACAGTGCGATCTTCGGTATAGGTTTCCTCCGCAGATGATGTATTGAGCAGCCATCCTTTGAAGAACGATTCGGTCTTTCTTGCTTGCTCCCATGGGGTATTCTCCTCTTTCCACATATCTCTAGATGTCATAATACCACGGATGGCCATCATCGGGCTCGTCAATTGCCATGATGTGCTGGTGTGCTGGTGTACTGGTGTATCCCTTTGTTCAATCACAATTGGCCTTAGCTTTACGCCATCGAGGATCTCGACCATTGATGCCAACGTTGCTAAAGCATCTGCAAATTGATTTTTGAGCCTCGGTACGTGAGTGAATGTCACCTTGCTAAAGTGGGGGATAAGATCTTCAAGATCCTGATGATACGGCTTCAGCTTTTCCTCCCTAACCTTCCAGTCGCCATTCGCCTGGGACACAACTAAATTTGAATCTCCCACGACCTCCAGTTTTTCTATACCGATCTCGATGGCTGCTTCCATGCCCACGATGCAAGCTTCATATTCCGCCTGATTATTGGTGACCTCAAAGTTGAGTTTGAATGCCAATGGGATGTGCGACCCATCAGGTGATATTAGCAACACACCGATTCCGAACCCCTTCTGATTGGCTGCTCCATCAAAATACAACTGCCAAACATCCTCAGCCATCGTCATTATGTCTTCGTCAGGGAAACTGAATTCGGCATCCTCCCCTCCCTCGACTGGGTAATCGGCCAGGAATTCTGCAACGGCTCTTCCTTTTACTGACTTTCGGGTGACATACTTTAATTCAAATTCGGCCAGAATTAGCAACCATCGGGCCATTCTTCTTGTGAGATCCGGTTTTTCGAACAGATATTTTAGGGGATCCATCCGAGTTATCAGCTTTACCGGCTAAGCTAGCATATAGTGCCTCAACTTCTTGGAAGCCCATACGAGTGCCCAGCATGTCTTTTCTAGAGGGGTATAACGCTCTTCGGGTCCAACCATCTTTTTACTGAGGTAATAAACAGCCCTTTCAACCCCATCATCTCCTTCCTGTGCTAACATGCACCCCATCGAAGACGGGGTGACCGACAGGTATAGGATCAAAGGTTTTCCTGTTACGGGCGGTGTTAGTACTAGCGGTTTGTGCAGGTAGGTTTTGATGGCTTCGAAGGCTTTCTGACATCTATCATCCCAAGTGAATGGTACTCCTTTCTTGAGTAAACGGAATAAGGGCTCGCAGGTCGAAGTCAACTTTGCGATGAACCTGCTGATGAACTATACTTTTCCAAGGAAACTCCTTACATCCTTCTCAGATTGCGGTGGCTCCATTTCTAGCATGGCTTTGATCTTTGATGGATCAACTTCGATACCGCGAGTAGTAATCATGAACCCAAGCATCTTTCCTGCAGTGACTCCAAATGTGCACTTGGCCGGATTAAGGCGCATCTTGTACTTCCTGATCCTTTCGAAGAACTTTTTGAGTGCGGGGAGATGTCCTTCTCGCTCTTTAGCCTTGACGATCATGTCATCAACGTAGACTTCTACCTCTTTGTGGATCATGTCGTGTAACAGTGCCGTGGCGGCTCTTTGGTAAGTAGACCCTGCGTTCTTCAGTCCAAAAGGCATAACTCGGTAACAATACGTCCCCCATTCAGTGACAAATGTGGTCTTTTCCCGATCTTCTGGGGCCATGAGGATTTGGTTATACCCTGAAAATCCATCCATGAAAGAGAGTAGAGCATGCCCGGCGGTGTTGTCAACCAGCACATCGATGTGTGGTAACGGGAAGTCATCTTCAGGGCTAGCTTTGTTAAGGTCCCGAAAATCAACACAGACACTTATCTTACCATCCTTCTTCGGCACAGGGACAATGTTCGCGACCCATTGCGGATATTCGGTAACCATCAAGAATCCGGCATTGATCTGTTTAGTGACTTCTTCCTTTATCTTAAGTACCCAGTCTGGCCTCATGCGTCTCAGTTTCTGTTTTACTGGTTTCGCATTGGGATTGTAGGGGGAAAATTCCAAACAGCGTTCAGAACGACACTGAATGATAACAGCTGCACGTGCTACCTCGCCGGAACCCTAATTTGCTGCCGGAACCCTAGCCTGCAAAACAGACAGGGGTGAGCGCACCTTTGCCCCTCGTGGCAAAGGCCCTCCGATGCTAAAGTCAGTATCACGTACTTATGATCAAAAACTCGATTAACAGCAGAATACTGCAATATGAATACAGAATATTGCGTACCTTTACCTCTAGTTTACCTCGTATTTATAGACCCATGTCTACTTGCTGTCCAAGCCATCTTGCTGCCATAAGTTTCCCTTCTCGTAAAGGAAACCCAGAATATCAGGGATTCTTATTCCCTTAACTGCATATTTCTTTTAGACCATTTAGAAACTTCTTCCTTAATTGGCTGTTCACCCCATTCCCGTTGGGTATCTCGTCCAGATTCCGTTTCCTTACTGAGTACTGCCATTCTTGGACCCCTCCGGAGCGTCCTCCAGAATGCTGCTCCTGTTCGGCTTCCTTGTTGCCGAACAGCTTACCTGAACCAGTGACTTCTCATGTCACTTTACCCGGTCCAGCAATTCCTCGTGTTTATCGAAACATGCCCCTCTTCGGCCAAAGACATCTCGTGGCTCTGTCCTTTATTGCCGGACAAATCGTATGTTCCTAATGACCCCTTCTGTCACCGGCCTTTAACCACTGCCCGGCGGCACTTCTCGTTCAACGGCTCACGTGATTTCCCGAACATCACATGTTCAGTTACTACTCTTGTCTGTTCGGGATTACCTCCCTACAATTGCTCCCCAGTTTTGCCCTTATACCACTGTTCGGGGGTATAGGGTGAAACTTAAAACCGATGTGTAAGTATCTTGGTCCTGATGGGGTATAATCATTCGTGTCTTTTGAAGTCTTATTTTTGGCAGCTTAAATCATCATTATTTCGGAATAAGGGATCCACGTGGCGTATTTCGTACGCTCCTCATATAATTCGAACTGATGCCTTAGATAACGGCGTCAAGTCGTTCTTCCTTCCCCGTTACTTTTCATATCACGGAGTTAGAGGAGACGTTTCGTCTCCGTCTCACCCCCTTATTCCCCCAAAAGGGATCTTTTTGGGCTTTTCACAAAAATTTCGAAACCCAACTTTCTCTTTCTAAAAACCAGGCGACTACTCCCTTCTCACGACCGCCATTGCCGCCGCTTGTAAAACCAGCTGTTCTCCTGGAATTCTTTGCCACATCTTTGTAAGACTCTCGTTCTTATCTCTTCTTTAAGCTTTAATCTGAGAATCTCGTTCTCAGGTCTTCCTTTCGTTTTCAAAGATTGATTCGAACCCATTTTCTGATTCTACTCCGTTTGTAACCTTTTTTGAACACATCCATGGCGGATGAAGGTAACAATGAACTTAAACCTAGTAAGTTTAGAAAACTCTGCGAAACCCCCGCAGCCATGGCCGCCTTTAGGTCCGAATATCATGTTCCTGAAAATGTAGGGCTTGAACTCGCTCCTCTAGGTGCGAACAGAGAGGATAGTTCATGGGATAGAATATATATCCCAATCGTAGCCATAGTTGAGGGCGGAGTCCGATTCCCCCTTCACCCCTTACTTCATCGAGTCTTGAATTGGTATAAACGTACTCCCATGCAAGTTTCATCCAACGTTTTTAGGCTCGTAATGGGAATGGTAGCTCTAAATGAAATTCTGGGAACAGAACTGGGAATTTGGGAGTTACAATGGTGGTATAGCATTGTACTCAACCGTGAGTACAACACCTACTATTTTAAAGTTAGGAAGGTAGACAAGCGTTTCGTGCTGAATCTTCCAGACTCTGCTCGGGATCATGCGATTGACTTTCTATACGTCACTGGAGCCTATGAGCCACAAGGGGAAGACGGCCAGGTGGTGGGCTTTCATTGCCCCCACATATGGGGCCACCCACGTATGCTTCCAAATTTTCCCTTTTACTTTCGGTACTTCCAAACTTTAGTCATTGTTGTATTTTTGTGTAACCCTTTCCTTCGTTTTGTTTTGCAGCAACAAACGCGAACAAAAGGCCAAGCAGGGAGCCAAGTTATGTCCGTACAGAGGACATCAACAAGGTTTTAAAATACAAGGGGGTGCCGGGCACGCAAACCGCTGGGCGAGGTCGTGACGCCTGCGTATTACTAGGATACGACCCAGCTTACAAGGGATTTATTGAGAGAGTATTGACCAACCTGCGGCGGTGCTTACTACGCCTGCGGCTCCCAGGACAAGGAGTAATAGGCGCGGGGTCACTTATGGCGGCGGCGGGAGAGGTGCCCATCTCGAAGGATCCCCTTGCCTCGCTTGGTGCTCAGAAGATCACAACCGTGTCGAGCAATCAATTCTGATAGAGACACCGGCCAATCTTCATCACAGGGGATATTCTCCTTCCCCCATACTCGAAATGACTACTCTTCAAGCGGTAAATCTCGGCCTCTCCTCATTGTTTCCTCACGTGGCCGTGGTGCCCTTTGGCCGAGGCGACATCCATCGGCCAAGCTCCACCCCCTCAAGGCGCACGAGAGGGGTTCAGTCCGTGCATCCTCTTCCCCACAGGAAAGAGATGCTGCTTTGGAAGCCGGGGATGCTCATAGGGACAAACGCTCCCGAGATCAATCTGCCGAAGACGCGACAGGTCAAGCCGATGTGTCGCTTAACCAACCTCAGCCTGTCAACACCCAGCCCCCTCCTCAAATCTGGGCTCCTACTCTCACCCGAGGTGATAGGGCCGTGCATGTCGGGGACAGTGCCAGCTCTTCGGAGATGGCAATGGCCCTCGCACAAGCTTTGCTTTTACCTGTCGACATGCAAAAGGAGTCTACATCTCCGTCAGACAGGGTGCTTTCCATTGGGCTCGTCAGTGGTATAAAGATACGTCTAGTCATCTCGTGACTTGCATTCTCTTTTTAAATGAGTACCTAATCCTAGATATTCACTCTGTACTCCTTTTTGCTGTAGTTTATTCAAAAAATGGTCACCCTTGGCCAAAAACTGCAAGAAGTAGAGGCTGAACGGAACAACCTCCTGAATGACAACACTAGGTTGCTCCGTACAGTGACTAGGCTGGAAAGGGAGAGGGATAATGCCAAGACTGACTATCTTGATGCAAAGGAGAGGATGGAGACTGCTGAAGGCAATCTCAAACAGGCTCTGGCTGAGATTGATACCACAAAGAAAGAAGCCTTCGATGCTGGGTACGAGAAAGGTTTTGATGCTGCCATAGCAGATTATGTGGGTCAGATGCCAGCCATTCAAGACCAAATCTGGGCAGCCGGCTGGGAGGGCTGTTTGATCAAAATGGGAGCTGCAGATGACTGCCCTTTGTGGGTAAACAATGACCTACCCAGCCGCCGTGCAGCTGCATCCCAAGCCCCGGATGAAGCTCTGGCAGATGACGTGGATCAACAGATCGATGACTTTGCTGATGCGAATGAGAATGTTGAGATGGAGACCTTGGAGGTTCAGACGGAGCTGCAAGTTGCCAATCTTGGGGAGATCGATGTGCAGGCAACAACACAAGAGCCAGGTAACTTGGAGGGGCAAGCTACTGAAGGCAATACTGAGACTGGAACACGCATAGAGGTTCCAGACAATACCCAACCAGAAGCCCAGAATCTGGACTAGACTCGGTAAGTTTGTTTTTGATTTAATCTCCTTAAACACTTTGGCATCATGTTTGACAGGTCCTGCGTGACCGTGGTATTTTGGCCCTGCGTGGCATCAGTTTACTTTAAACTTTGATGATACAGGTATTCGGCCCTGTGTGGCAAAAACACTTTGCTCTTTGGTGGCCATTTCGAGGCCTTTATTTATTTTGCTCGGCCCTTCGTGGCTGGATAGTTGGTGGTGGTATCTCGTACCTTGTTTATGTACGTCATACGTAGTCGTGATCAGATTCGTATGTCTATCTGTGTTTTTTGGAATCTAATAAGTATTTCATACTTGGAATTGCCTAAGTCTCTCGTGCTTAGTCTGTCTAAATGTCTCGTTTTTTCAAATATAATTTCATTATGTTTTTTTTGTTCAAGTATTTCGTACTTGGCATGTCTAAGTATCCTCGTACTTAGCATGTCTCACGTACTTAAGTATTTGTTAAGTATCACGTACTTAAACAATTGCTAAGTATCTCGTACTTACATAATATTTAAGTTTCTCATACTCAAATAAGGTTTTATATACTAAGTATATTCGTACTTGTATATTTTTGAGTATCACGTACCTTTATACCCAAGTGTTTCAGACTTGGTAATTCTACGATTTGCATTTTTTCGTATGCAAACCCGAGTGTTTCATACTTGAGAATTTCATAATCGTAATTTTTGAGTATCTCGTACTTTCGTATATTAAAGCTTTTTCATGCACAGATAATTGAAACGTGTATTCGTACCCATTCCTTGCTCCCCAATACGAAGAAAGGGATTGGAAGGCCGTTATTCGTATTTATAGATCAAAACAATCCATAAGTAAAACAGAATTTCTGAAGAAGAGTTAATATATTGCAAAAGACATGATTTTATTCTTAATCCTTAAAACTCAAGGGGTCGTTATCCGTACCCCATGCAACTAAAAAGAGAAACACAAGGGAGCTGTATTCATAATTCCCACACAATCACAATTCTAAAACAGAATAAAAAGTAAGCCGAAGTCTTTCAAACAAAGAACTTCCTCAAGTTGTGGACATTCCAAGGCCGTGGCACTGGGTTCCCGTCCAAGTCTGCCAAACGATAGGCCCCAATGCCCACAACCTCAGTAACTCGATATGGGCCTTCCCAATTAGCTCCTAACTTGCCCTCATTGGCAACCTTGGTGTTGCCAAGCACCTTGCGGAGCACAAGGTCTCCAACACCAAACTCTCGTGGGTGGACGTGCTTGTTGTAGTTCCTCATCAACTGTTCCTGATAGGAGGCCAAATGCACCAGGGCTCTCTCTCTCCTTTCCTCGGCAAGGTCGAACTCAATTTCAAGAGCCCTGTCATTTCCCCCACTTTCGACCAAAGCAGTTCTGTTGGTAGGAAGGCCAACTTCCAATGGAATGACTGCCTCTGTTCCATAAGCCAAAGAATAGGGGGTCTCTCCCGTAGACCTCCTAGGCGTTGTTCGGTGCGCCCACAATACCAGTGGCAACTCGTCAGGCCACTTGCCCTTTGCTTTATCCAGCCTCTTCTTGATCCCATCCAAAATGGTTTTATTGGATGCCTCTGCTTGCCCATTACTCTGAGGGTAAGCAGGGGTTGAATAATAATTTCTTATTCCATATTGGGCACAGAAAGCCTTAAACTTCTTTTGAAACTGCGACCCATTGTCAGTGACCAAAGAATAAGGGACCCCGAAACGGGTAATGATACTCTTCCAGACAAACCTCTCTATCATAGGTTCAGTAATTTTAGCCAAAGGCTCAGCTTCAATCCATTTCGTGAAGTAGTCTGTTGCTACCAGCAGGAATTTTCGGTTCCCAGTAGCCTTGTGAAGTGGGCCAACGATGTCCATCCCCCATTGAGCAAATGGCCATGGACTAGTCAAGGGCACCAGATCTTCGGCTGGCGTTCTAATCATCGGTGAGAACTTCTGGCATTTCTCACAAATCTTTACATAAACCTTTGCATCTTCCTGCATATGTGGCCACCAGTACCCCTGCGTGATTGCTCGGTGGGCGATGGACCTGCCCCCAGCATGGCTCCCACATGTTCCCTCATGAATCTCGCGAAGGAACTTCTGCACCATCTCGGGGTGCACGCAGAGCAGGTATGGTCCAGTAAAGGACTTTCTATATAGCTTTCCTTCTGGGGATAGCCAGAACCTAGCGGACTTGGTTCTGATTTTGTGGGCCTCCTTTTTGTCAGTAGGAAGTGTCCCGTCTCGTAGGAATCCCACAATTGGATCCATCCAACTTGGCCCCTGGTTTACGTCCAGGACCATTTCAACACTCTGGCCAATGCTCGGCTGGGTCAGGTAATCCACTGCTACCTTCCTCCTGAATTCTGTGGGTACGGCTGCAGCCAACCAAGCCAAGGAATCCGCATGGGAATTTTGCCCGGAGCTTATCTGTTCAATGTAAACCTTTTCGAAGGTGTCGAGCAGGTCTTTAGCTGCTTCGACATAGGCCGCCATTTTCTCACTCCGGGTCTCGTATTCCCCGGACAGTTGACGTACCACCAATTGTGAGTCGCAGTAGACCCTGACCTTTTTCGCCCCCAAAGTTTTTGCATTTTTAAGGCCGATCAAGAGTGCTTCATATTCTGCCACGTTGTTCGAAGCGCTGAATCCCAGCTGGACAGATAGCTCTATCATGACTCCCTGGGGAGGGAACAGGACGATGCCAGCACCGGAACCGGAGTTACACACCGAGCCGTCGACAAATAACTTCCATTCCTCGGCATTCTGTTCGGCTGATACCTCACTTCTTTTGTTCGAAGTCCCCGTTCGGCGCTCCTTCCTGCTAGGAGGCTGGGGTGCTACAGAAGGAGAAAACTCTGCTACGAAATCAGCCAATACTTGGCCTTTAATCGCGGTGCGCGGTTGATAATCGATGTCGTACTGGCTCAACTCAACGGACCAGGTGGAGAGCCTTCCCGAGAAGTCTGCTTTCCGTAGCAGAGACTTCAGTGGATATTCAGTGTAGACTACCACCTTGTGGCTCTGGAAGTAGTGGGGTAATTTCCTTGTGGCTGTCCTTAAAGCAAGGACGAGTTTTTCAAGGGGCAGATACCTCGTTTCTACGTCCAGGAGCGTCTTACTCACATAGTAAACTGGAATTTGCTCAGCCTCCTTATCCCTTAACAGAACCGCACTCACTGCATGCTCAGAAACCGCCAAGTACAACACCAAGGTCTCTCCTGGTTTTGGGGTTGATAGGAGGGGGCAGAAGCCAGGTATTTCTTTAATGGAAAGCTGCTCACATTCTCGCTCCCCACTCGAATCCTTCTCTTTTCTTCAACAATTGAAAGAACAGTGCACTTGTCGCTCGAACGGCTAATGAATCGGTTAAGAGCTGCAGCCATTCCAGTCAGTCTCTGGACTTCTCTCGTTGTCCTAGGGCTCTGTAGCCCCTGCAAGGCTGCTATCTGGTCAGGATTTGCCTCGATCCCTCTTATGGTCACCAAGTGGCCTAGAAACTTTCCAGAGCCCACTCCGAACGCGCACTTCGAGGCGTTGAGCTTTAACTTGTACTTCCTCAGGATTTCGAAGGCCTCTTTGAGGTCTGCTATGTGACCATGTTTGGCTTCGCTTTTCACAACCATATCGTCTATGTAGACCTCCATAGTCCTGCCAAGCAACTTCTTGAACATAATGGTTACCAGTCTTTGATATGTTGCCCCTGCATTCCTCAATCCAAAAGGCATTACAGTATAACAGTACAACCCCCGTGGCGTGATAAAAGATGTCTTCTCTTGATCCGGCCCATACATGGCGATCTGATGATATCCTCGATATGTATCGAGGAAACTCATCCGCTCGTATCCAGCAGTTGCATCAACCAACTGATCTATCCTTGGGAGAGGGAAGCTGTCTTTGGGACACGCTTTATTCAAGTCTGTGAAGTCTACACAGACACGCCATTTCCCATTCTTCTTCTTCATTACTACAGTGTTGGACAGCCATTCTGGATAATAAACTTCTCGTATTGCCTGGGCCTCTAGCAGACGATCCACCTCTTCGATAACAGCATCGACGTGTTGGGCCGCTGCCTTTCTCTTTTTTTGGATCACGGGCTTGTGCTAGGGATCTACGTTTATATGGTGGCAGATCACATCTGCATCCACCCCGGGCATCTCTTCTGGTACCCATGCAAAAACATTGACATGTTCTTTTAAGAAACCCACCAATTCGGTTTCTTCTGATTCGGTCAGTGACTCCACAATCAGAAAATACCTCTCCGGATCAGTCTCGTTGATTTGTATTTTCTTCAGGCCTTCCACCACTTTCTCCGCTGGATTCCTCCCGACGTCCTCGATAGTCGGTTGATCAGGTACTTCTACTGTGTGGACGTTATGGGCTTTCGGTGTTTTCTTGATGATAGAGATCAGACACTGCTGCATTGACTTTTGGTTACCCCTGATCTTTTCAATTCCATTAGACCCTGGGAATTTCACCATCTGGTGGTAAGTAGAAGAAACAGCCCTCATCTTGTGTAACCAAGTTCTCCCTATAATCGAGTTATAGGAAGACGGGACGTCTACAACCAGAAAGTCAGTTCGCAGGACTACTGAACCTGCACGAACAGGGAGGGTTATCTTCCCTAGAGGCCAGACTGCCCCTGCTCCAAAGCCCACTAAGGGTGTCTTTGACTGCTCCAAATCTACTTGAGTCAAACCCATCCTTTTGAATGCTTCATAGTATAATATCTCTGTACAGCTTCCTGAGTCTACTAGGATCCTCTCGATATCATACTCCCCAATTCGTAGGGTTATGACCAAGGCATCGTTATGGGGCACCTGGACTTCTTTCAAATCTTCGTCTGAGAAGACTAGGCCTTCGTTGCCTACGTCATTCTCTCGTCCTCTCTTCTTTCCCAACCTCATGACATGTTGGTCGTGTTTGATTTGTCTCTGGAGCAACCTTACCTCATTTCTCGTATAAGGCGAGGCCAACCCATGTATCATATGGATTACTCCTTTAGGATTCTGTTCGTAATCCAACTCCATGGCCTTCCCCTTATCCTTGGGATCCTCCTGGATGAACTCTTTAAGGTAGCCCCGAGAGACCAAATCGTCAAGGTGCCTCTTGAACATCTCGCAGTCTTCAGTCATGTGACCCAGGTCCTTATGGTAGTTTGCAATCTTTGATTAAGTATGCGTTTAGCATCCTTATCCCCAGGGGTTGGGGCCATTTGAAATAAGGTCGATTCTTAATTCGGTAAAGAACCATGTAGATGGGCTCCTTCCAAATTGGTAGTAATCGAAAAGAATGACTTTGGATCGGGGGGTGGCCTTTCTCTGTTCGCTCTCTCTTGGCTTGCCCGAATTCCTTCCTTTCCTTGTATGTTATGGGCTCTGGCGTATCCGCCTTTTTTGCATAGACCCTGGACTGCTCGGGACTTGCCATCCTCCCGCATGATATGTCATCCTCATTCTTGGCATGCTGTTCAATTCGTTCCATCAGCTGTGCCAGCGTGCTCACCGGATTCATATTCAGGGACTTTCGTAGTTCCCCCCGAACAGGCAACCCAGTTTTGAACGTGGCTATAGCGTATTCCTCGCTGCAACTTTCAATCTCGTTGAAAGTTTCCCAATACTTTTTGGCGTAGTCTCTGATCGGCTCGTTCTCTCCCTGTTTCATAATTGAGAGGCTTTCGAAAGTCTTAGGCGGTTTTCTGCTGGTTAGGAACCGGGCAGTGAATTCTTCGGCCAACTGCCTCCATCCTCGTATGGTGTTCGGCTCCAATTTATGGAACCAAGATAAGGCCACTTTTCCCAGACTCGACGGGAACATCTTGCACATGATCGCGTCGTCGCCATTATGCAAGAACATTGCCTGTTGGTAATGCCGTATGTGTGCCATGGGGTCAGCATTAGTTTCATATGGGACGAAGGTCCCGTGCTTTACCCTGTTTGGCAACCTTGCCTCCTTCAATCTCCTCACAAAAGGAGAAGAGGCTATGTTGCTAAGAGCCTTCCGTGCTGCTTCTCGTGCAGACACGGTTGCCTCTTCTTGTCCCTTTGCAGTCTTAGCAGCATGCCTCTCCCAATCGGAATCAGGTCTCTCGTACCTGTCCCTGTGGTGCTTCCTGGTCCCACCTTCTTCTGGGGTGGAACTTCTGCTCTTGCTTCTCCTTTTTCGTGAAGAAGTCCTTGGCCGTTTCGGGGTGAGGCTCCTGCTTCTTTTTCTTCGTGGAGAGGCTTTTTTATACTCCGCCACAGCCAGCCTCCCTCCTCTGGACTTTCTTCGTGAAAGTCCGGAATCTTCTGGATGTTCTCGTATCCGTTCGAGTTGTTGGATTTCGTATTCTCGCCTCTTAATCAGACGAGCGTATTTCTCTATCTCCTGTCTCTTCTGGTCCAGGATATCCTTATTGCTGTGCGCACTTTTCGAATGTGCCACCGATTCTATCCCGTGGTGGGACCTGCTCCTTCTCGTGGATTCCGTGGCTGTCCCACCTTCTTTGTTTTTCGGATCATCATGAAGAGCCATGAGACTATCTTTGCTCGTTATCCTCTTGCTATGGCCACCAGCATGCCTTTTCGGAGCACCTGGAGGGGATTCGCCTCCTTCCCCACCAGCCTGGTTCTTCTCTGCAAGCGGCGTGATTGGGTCTACTTCTACCATGGTCGTTTTTCAAAGGGATATCCTTCGTTTCCCACAGACGGCGCCAATTGTAGGGGGAAAATTCCAGACAGCGTTCAGAACGACACTGAATGATAACAGCTGCACGTGCTACCTCGCCGGAACCCTAATTTGCTGCCGGAACCCTAGCCTGCAAAACAGACAGGGGTGAGCGCACCTTTGCCCCTCGTGGCAAAGGCCCTCCGATGCTAAAGTCAGTATCACGTACTTATGATCAAAAACTCGATTAACAGCAGAATACTGCAATATGAATACGGAATATTGCGTACCTTTACCTCTAGGTTTACCTCGTATTTATAGACCCATGTCTACTTGCTGTCCAAGCCATCTTGCTGCCATAAGTTTCCCTTCTCGTAAAGGGAACCGGAATATCGAGGATTCTCATTCCCTTAATCGCATATTTTCTTTTAGACCATTTAGGAACTTCTTCCTTAATTGGTCCATTCACCCCATTCCCATTGGGTATCTCGCCCGTCGATTCCGCTTCTTATCGAGTATCGCCATTCTTGGACCCCTCCGGAGCGTCCTCCAGAATGTTGCTCCTGTTCGGCTTCCTTGTTGCCGAACAGCTTACCTGGACCAGTGACTTCTCATGTCACTTTACCCGGTCCAGCAATTTGTCGTGCTTATCAAAACATGCCCCTGTTCGGCCAAAGACATCTCATGGCTCTGTCCTTTATTGCCGAACAGATCGTATGTTCCTAATGACCCCTTCTGTCACCGGCCTTTAACCACTGCCCGGCGGTACTTCTCATTCAACGGCTCACGTAATTTCCCGAACATCACATGTTCAGTTACTACTCTCGTCTGTTCGGAATTACCTCCCTACAGGGATAAAGGGGAATCCGATGCTCCACGATTTCAGGATCAATCCCAGGCATATCTGCGTGTGACCAGGCAAACACGTCTTCGAACTCTTTGAGTAAGTTTACGAGGGCTTCGCGTTCTTTGGCAGATAGCATAGTACCGATTTGGGTCATTCGGGGATTCTCTCCATCTCTCAGATTTATTAAAATAATTTCTTCTTTTACAGGTTGAGCATGTCTTTCATCTTCCCTTTCGATTAGGGATCTAATTTCTTTGGGGATGCCCCCATCGAAATCAGTCTCTTCATCATCAGGGTCGACGCAGTTTATTGGGGAAGTAAGCGAAATCAGATTCCTTCATTTCATTGTTAACGGAGGCCTCGGGGGCACCATACACACGGATGGACTCGAATTCGAAATACAGACTCTGAGAGTTTGGGCCGAGAGGCACCAACCCAGATTTGACAGATTCAGAAGACTCAGAAGACACAACGGACTCAGACTCAGACTCGCGGTGAGTTGCACTTGGATTGAAGGTCCAGTTCTTGTACTCCCCAGCGGCATCCATGATGAGTGAAGTTGGATCTTCAAGAATATCTTGTTTCAGCATCAGCACTAGCGCTTCCACAGCTGTACCCATTGGTTCGTCCTCCTTGAACAGAGTTGCGAGACTACCCATGGCAAAAACCTCAATCCAGTCGGCTGGTTCTTCCCGTCCCTTCGCAATCTCAGCCTCTTCGTCACTATCCGGCCAGACATCATTTGCGAATATCTCAAACCCCGATAAGAAGGCATTGTTTTCTGCATCCCAAAAAGGTTCCGGCTGCCCTTGATAGATTTGTTTTGCCTTCTCTTTGACAAAGTAATCTTCTAGCCTGTTCCCCCTTTCACCTTGCTGTTACTCGAAGGTGAGTAACGGAGACCGGTCGTACGCATCAAAGTGCCCTGAGCTTCAAACTTTGCGGGGCCTTGGAGATTCTTTCCCAACCCCAATCCTGACATGTAAGACATCTTCTTCATTATCTTGATAGCGACATTGCTGACAACAAAGTCGTCGTCAATTCTAACTGAATAGACAGATTTGGAGGTATCCAGAGAGAATCCTCCCAAGGCGATATCTTCTTCTCCGTGCTGAATTTCTAAGAGCGAGGCGTTGTCTTCCACAGGGGCATGGATCCTAGAGTCTCCATGAATAGTGAGCATTCCCGTTTCCAGTCCCAATCGAATTTTCTGATGGAGCGTAGAGGGTACGGCCATGATATCCGGTCGATGCAGCCAAGGTCTTCCCAGTAGCAAGTTGAAAGAGGCGGGGATATTCACCACATGCAACTCTACTTCTGTCTGATATGGTCCGAAGGTCATAGGGAGCATGAGGGTCCCTACCACGTCTCTCCGAGTGTTGTCGTATGCTCGGACCTTGATTTCTGATGAGGAGAAGTCCTTATTTTTGTATCCTAAGCAGTAAGCAACACGGAGTGGATAGACATTAATTATCGAACCATTGTCGATCAAGATTACTGGAACTGATTTGCCATGGCATTTCAGGGTGACGTGCAGCGGCCAGTTGTGACCAGTTCCCTCGACAGGTAAGTCTCGATCAGTAAAGGTGATAGCATGTTTGACAGGTATGGCTTTGATCAGTGCCACAAGCTCATCAGGGGTTATAGCGGAAGGAACCTTCAGCTGAGAGAGTGCTTGGATGAGACCTTCACGATGGCGTGTGGAATGAACCAGCACATCCCAGACAGACATCTTGGCATGGGTTTGCTCGAGTTGATGCTTGATCATTCCTTTGGGGTTCTTTTCTGGTCGGGAAGGTTCCTTAGTTGGTGGATCGAAGGGTCGGAAGGTGTTCTTGACCGGGGTGGTAAAGGGATCAGAGGGCTCTGCGGCTGCAGGGTTGGAAGGTTCTCTTCAACTTGAAAGTTTGGAGGTTGGTACACACGGCCACTTCTGGTTAGGTGATCAATCTGACGGTACTTCGACTCTTCACTCCATAAATCGGCCAAGGCTTTACGCTTGTTTCCAATAGTTGTATCTCGCAGATTGGCAGCCAAATCAGCAATGACCAAGTCATCCCACAGATCTTCGGGCTTCCATCTTTCGGCCTCCATTACGGTCTTGTTAACAGTCCATTCCTCGTTTCCCACTTTTATGTTAACCACCTCTGTGTTAGCCCACAAGTTTGTTCCAGACGCTGGTTCATTTTCCCATAAGTTCATCATAGCAACTTGAGCATCTTTCGGAAAAGTAACCGATGATTCGGATCTAGTCCCATCGACAAGGTAGTCCATCAGGTCAAACCCATTACTAGCGACTTCTTCTTCAAATCCAGGGAGGTTTGGGTACGGGGTGAGGTTCACATTGCTATACAGGTTGTTGATGACAAAATTATTAAAATGAGAGAAATCTAAACGGAGTGGGGCGAGCTCTGGCCAGTTGTATGTCAGTTGTACGTCACCATCTCAGGTGGTATTCTTCACCGAACAGTGCTGGCAGGGTGAAGGTATCCAAAGGGTCATTCCAGGCCAAAAGCTGGTACTCGTCTGGGGTCGGGTCCCATTCCCATTCAGGTGCATCTTGAAAGACTTGGTATTCGTCCCCTTGATTTTCGAACAGCGTATTCAAAGAGAATCCATCAAGAGGATCCGCCTGGATGTTTTGCTAGTCAACCTCCCATCTGGCCTCGAATAAAGGTTCGTCATTTCTTTGGAAATTGGCAGGTTCAAATTCCTCCCAGTCAGCAATCAGTTCTCCCCATGTATCGTCCCATTCCCATGTGGAATGAAAAGCAGTTTCTCCGGGAATTTCACCAACAGGTATTGGTTCGGGATCAGGGATAATGAGTAGGGAAGGGTCAAACTTTGGGAGATTTTGATTTTCGGCTAGGGTGATTTGGTTGATACGAAAGGGGGCGTTGTGTTGTGATAGAGGGTTTGAAATAGTGTTTGGTTTATCTGAGGGTGGAGTATCGACAATTTTGTTATCGATGAGGTTTTGAATTTTATGGCGGAGGCGGATGCAGTTATCGGTGGTATGGTCAGGCATTTGGTGGAAGTCACAGTAGACATTTTGGTTGAGGTTCGGTGGAATGGTTTGTGGCGGCGGAAGAGATTTCAACACTCTGATTTCCGTGAGTTTCTTAAGAAGAGTGGATCTGGGAGTGCTGAATTGGGTGAAAGCTCGGTTCTGGGGTTTTGGTTTTTCAAAAATTTGGTTAACTTCTACAGGCTTAGTGGATGAAGTTCCTGCTTGGTTAGTATTCCCGAAGAGAACGTTCTTGCTTTCCGAATATGCCCTTTTGATTTTCGACCCGGATCCCCTCCTTCTCCAGAGTTCCATCTCGTAAGGCTTCTTCTACAGCCAATCCAGAATCATAAAAGGTCTCGAAATTCGGGGCGGCTTGAGAGAGGACCATGTAAGGAGCAAAAGAGCATGGCAGGTTCTTGGTTATTATCCGTATCTGCTCTTTCAGGTCAGGCTTATTCTGTATTTGGGCAGCCTTGGCCCTCCAACGTTTCACAAAGTCAGCAAAGTTTTCCTTTTCACTCATCTTAGTGCTTTCTAACTCCCTGGTGGTCATTTTCATGTCAACATTGAAGTCATATTGGGCCACGAAAGCTGTCCCAATGTCTTTCCAAGTCTTTTTCTTGGATGGCTCGAGAGAGAGGAACCATTGTAGAGCTGGCCCAGACAAGGATTCGTGGAACAATTGGGCCATAGCTTCCTTTTCGATGCCACGCATGGTGAGAGAGCCAACATACCCTTGAAGATGGGCCCTCGGATCGCCGGTACCATCGAACTTTGCAAAGTCCACACCTTTGAATTTCTCTAGCAACTTGGCCTTGGGGAAAAGGCATAACTTGTTCATATCAATTTCTCCTTTTCCAAGTCACTTAGCCTCCTGGACTGACTCCTCCAATTCACCAATCTTAGCCATGAGGGCGGCCAAGTTGGGATCAGCTGCGGGTATTTCTTCTTTAGGTCGCTCAGGCCGCCTAGCCAGAAGCTTATCACTGATTTCCTGCATACTTTCCATTATCATGTTCATGTCATTTTTCATGGAGACCACGGTAGCCTTGAGTTGCGCATCGACACCGGCGAGGGATTGCTTAAACTGAATGTCCATGTTGGCCATGTTCTGCCTGAGTTCTTCCATCCCGTCTCCTTGATCAGCCATAGGTAAATGATTTTCGGGCAGGATTGAGACTATGGGTTCTTCTATTACGGTCTCCTCTAACAACTGTTGCTCTTCTTGCTCGACTTGGACTTCAAACAGTGGAGTTCCTTCCAGGGTGTCTACGCGGACTAGTCTTTGGGACAGACGAAACCAATTGGGTACAGCTTCTTTCCTTCGCAGGCGATCAATGTTGACAGTACTGGCAACAAGCCAAAAGGGAGCAACTCATAATCGATCCGAATGCTCGCCCTACTTCTACCCATCTCCTAGAAACAAGGCCTAGGACCTACCGTGGCTTGAATCTCACTTAAGACATTTGTACAGAAGATTTCCGATAGTCCGGATAGGTGCCGTCAGGCAGGTTAAATTCTGAATGGATCGGAACCAGAGCCAATCTCCTTATCATGACCATCCGAGGCAGAGCAATGTGACTACTGGAATCCAGATACGCACGTGCTCAAGGCTAGATTCAAACCAAGGGAGCCGTTCGGGCACGGCAAACACCGGAGGTATCACAAACTCCATGGATTTAAGGTCTCCTAGATCGACGGGAGGGTCCTAAAGGATTCTAAGGGAGCCTAATCCTCTAGCCCGCAAAATGCAATGATGTGTGTACAGGAATAAAAATGCACATAAACAGGATATAGCACATAAGTCCTAGCCATGGGTTCCTGTCTTAGTTGGGACGGTTCTATGGTTATGTATAAGTGCAAAGGCTGATTTTGGTCTCAGAAGGGTTCCTTGGACTAGAGCCAAGATGTACTACCCCATGTCAAATTGTATTGTAAGACAATGGTCGAACAGCACGATGGCTCATCATAGTCGAGGGTTGCTAGGCATTTCGGGAGAGCTTGTCACCGGTAAACCGGGCAAGGTAGCCAAAATACGCTAGCGAGGCTTGTGCAGTGCGAAGTGTACAGGATATAAGAGCTTAATCTTCCGAAAGATATTTGAAAAAAAAAATTCCCCTTTTGAAAACACCTTTCAAGCTTGGCTCTCTTGATCATCCAATATTTTTGTGCATTTTTTTTTTTTTTAAAAATTTGGATAAGTCATGTCCCCAGCGGAGTCGCCACTGTGGGCTCCTGCGCCCGGAAAAGAAGCGCTAACTCGAAGAGTCGCCACCCGGGTTTTGAGATGGATCACCCGAGGAACCGAGGAGTCGTTTGGAAAAGGCTTTTTGGTCTAGCGGAAACGTTGAGATGTTGGGTTCGGGAGCCACGTAACGAATGGGGAATGTTTTTCTCTAAAAAGCACCCCACTCGCCCAGCAAAAACCGGTCTCTACTTAATATTTTCAAAAGGGGGGGAATCTTTAATATCATTCGGAGTATTAAGCTCTTTAATAAAGCAAGTAGCGGGGAAGGGACATGGGGAATATATCACATTGACGTACATGTGGTGCTGTCTGTACAGTAGTGATAAAATGGTGTGAGCAGGAGAAATAAACGACACTCAACAGACTGTCTGGACCTCAGCTAAACTGTTCACGGCACCCTGAGCTGCCGCGCGCGGCACCTCGACGTCCCTCAAGGCAGGAAGAAGCGAGAGGTGTACTCGGTTGCGCCTGTTGGGAAACAGGGACGCACCAAGTAAGTATAGCAGAAAGCACCTCGCCATCTGCTCATCCTCCACCCTGTCAGTCGAGAGCCTCTCTGTCCAAAACCTGAGAAGCTGAGCATACTTCGCGTCGTCTCCCTCTGCCCTCAGCTCGTACCCTAGCATCGCCCGCTGGAACGCCGCCTGCCTCCCCGTGGCAGCGTCAAAAGGGATAGGGTCACCTCCGACCTTGAGACCAGTAATCGCCGCGAAGTCCAACGGCGTCACGGTCAGCTTGCCAAAAGAGAAGTGCAGGGTATTCGTCGTGTCCCACCACCTCTCTGCCAAAGCCCTCACCACTGGGCGGTCGTTGCACACGCCCCTCGCCAGTACCCCAACAAACCCGCCAAAGCCTGCCTGCCTCACTATCTCTTGCGAAGCCTCAGGCAACCTCTCCCCGAATGGTCGGCACGGCCGCCGAACCTCCATAGCACGAAGCGAGATCGCTTGTTACAACAAATGGGTAAATATTCAGTAGACAGGCATTGCGATACAAATGGTATACTTAGATGCAATGAAATAGAAATACGATGCGTTGGAATTTGAAATACAGATATTTAAAGTATACCTCGTCTCGTCGCAAGGAAAGGTGCTGCTGAGGGTCCCTCAAGACCAGAGCCTCGTCATAAGTCGGTCTCCTCGGAGTGTAGGGGTCGAAAAGTGAGGGCACCACCACGTGCTGAAAGGGCACGTAAACCGCCTCGTCGTAGGGCCCTCGCCCCTACAACGCCAGAGTCGCCTCGGCCACCACAGTGATACGAGGAGCCATCACCCCGGCCTCCTCAGCTCGCCTCCCCACAACCTCCGGCTCTCTAACACCCCCGGTCCTAAGCCCAGCCTGCAGCTCCGCCTCACGGGCCGCAAGTAAAGCTTCCCCCAACCCAGGAAACCTGCGCACTAACTCCAGCACGTCCTCCATGGACGCTGTCCTACGGGGCGTGACGACCCTGCACCTACGCCACTGCCCACAAACAGGGGCAGTGTGTCCTCCCCCACCAGCTCCGTTACTGGCTCTACCGCCGGCTCGTCCGCAACGATGGGGGCCTTCCCCAGGTCAGTCCGAGGCTCCCTCACAGGAGAAGCCTCTGTCTCCTCTACCACCGGGTCTAAACCACCACCACCGTGGCCCTCCGTGGCCCTCTCCTCCACGCTAGCCGCCACCTCCAACCGGCCCGAAACCTCTGCATCACCCATCGACTCCACTGCACTCGGAGTCCCCGCCTCATGGCCGTACCCGGCCAATGCTCCACCGTCACCGTCGCCACCACCACTGCCAAACACCGCGGCAGCCCCGGCCGCGGTCTCCTCGACCAATGCCGGCTGCCCAAGGGCCCCTGGCTCAGCCCCAACTGTCGTGCCATCCTCCGGAGGGGCAGGAGGTGGTGTAGCCTCGGCCCGGAGTAATGTATCGTCACCAGAAATATCACCTGGCTTCATGATCAATGTATATGAGAGAGAGAGAGAGAGAGAGAGCACCCTAGATGCTTTAGAGAGAGAGAGAGCACAACGAGAGAGAGAGGAGATGCAGAGAGAGAGAGATGATCGAGAGAGAGGGAGCAGCGAGAGAGAGAGAGATGATCGAGAGAGAGACAGCGAGAGAGAGGGAAATTTCGAAGTGGGGTGTACTGTGTACACCCCGCGTATATATATATATATATCCCTCTGACCAGTTCACCTGGAAATCGACTTTGGACCGGGTTCAAAGCTTCCCTGGCCGCACGGCACGTTGAACGGGTCGCACGGCACCCTGGACGAACATCCAATGCCTCCAGTTTACGATACCGTGCGTACCTAAATCGGCTGCGCACGGCATGGCGATTTGTTTCGACAGTTTGGTTCTTGAAAACAGTTCGTGGCGCTTCCGTGTTTGATTTAATTAGGAGTTTGAATGCAGAATGAAAGAAAAAGAAAGGGACTTTTCATTCAATAAACACCCGGGGTAACCCCCAAGATTTGTCATTACATTGTTCAAAAAAAAAAAGAAAAGAAGAAAGAAAAGAAAAACAACAAAAACATAAGGAATGGGCCTACTGCCCTTTCTTCTTTTTAATTCTACTTCTTCTCCCCCTCGTCCTCCTCAGTCGCTGCCCCCGTCCGAGGCATCGTCCGCCCTATCCGAACGGTCATCCGAACCGTTCGGATTTCCCTCCGAATCCTCCGCGGACTCCTCCGGTTCGCGCCCAAGGACAGAATCTGGATCGTCTTTATCGTCCAATTGATCAAACGTGAAGTCTTGAAGGTTAGTGACGGCACGACGAAGGGTGCGGATGGTGGAAATAAGCCTTGCGATTTGCTCGTTCAATTGTTCAATCTCCCCCCGGAAGAAGGCCATCTCGGCCTCTAGAGCCTCGACGCGCAAGACGGCTGCTGTCCATGTCAAAGCTTCGAAGAACGACCTGTTTTTCGTAGAAAGAAGTGAAGAAAGAAGAGAAACTTTGGAGTTTTGTTGGTGGTGCATGGAATATGGCACCCCCCATGCTTATAAAGCCGTCCCAGCCAACAAAGGGCACACCTGAATTAATGGCACCCTTTAACCAACCACTGTTCTCGGAAATCGAAGGGTGCTTAGAAGATCGAGGTGCCGCGCGCTCCTAATTCAGACGCACGGCACCCTGGCTCAAATGCTTAAATGCCTTGTCTCGAAAATTGATCCAATCACCACCAAAATCTTCTTGGAAACTCAATTCTCGGCCGTTTTGCAGGAAAGATCCCTTAGAATGTCGTGCATCGATTACGGCGCCATTTAATCCTAGGAATTCGCCGTATTTGCCTTTTTTTCTTGATATTCGTCCTCCGGGACACCGTGACTGGTTCAAGGATCCGACATATTTTCCTCAGAAGTCCAAAATTCAAAATTCAATTTTCGCCTCCCGAGGGCCCGTCTCAAAATTCAATTTTCGCCTTCCGAGGGCTCGTCTCAAAAATTCAAAATTCAATTTTCGCCCTCCGAGGCCTCGCCTCAAAATTCAAAATTCAATTTTCGCCTCCCGAGTGCTCGCCTCAAAATTCAAAATTCAATTTTAACCTTCCGAGGGCTCGCCTCAAAAAATTCAAAATTCAATTTTCGCCTCCGAGGGCCTTGCCTCAAATATTCAAAATTCAATTTTCGCCCTCCGAGGGCTCGTCTCAAAAAATTCAAAATTCAATTTTCGCCCTCCGAGAGCTCATCTCAAAATTCAATTTTCGACTCCCGAGGGCTCGTCTCCAAAATTTGATTTTCGCCCTCCGAGGGCTCGTCTCAAAAAAATTCAAAATTCAATTTTCGCCTCCCGAGGGCTCGTCTCAAAAATTCAAAATTCAATTTTCGCCCTCCGAGGGCTCGTCTCAAAAAATTCAAAATTCAATTTTCGCCCTCCGAGGGCTCGTCTCAAAAATTCAAAATTCAATTTTCGCCCTCCGAGGGCTCGTCTCAAAAATTCAAAATTCAATTTTCGCCTCCCGAGGGCTTGTCTCAAAAATTCAAAATTCAATTTTCGCCCTCCGAGGGCTCGTCTCAAAAAAAATTCAAAATTCAATTTTCGCCTCCCGAGGGCTTGTCTCAAAAATTCAAAATTCAAATTTTGCCTCCCGAGGGCTCGTCTCAAAAATTCAAAATTCAATTTTCGCCGTCCGAGGGCTCGTCTCAAAAAAATTCAAAATTCAATTTTCGCCCTCCGAGGGGTCATCTCAAAAAAATTCAAAATTCAATTTTCGCCCTCCGGGACTCACCGTGACTGGTTCAAGGATCCGACGTATTTTCCCCAGCAGGTCCAAAATTCAAAATTCAGTTTTCGCCTCCCGAGGGCTCGTCTCAAAAATTCAAAATTCAGTTTTCGCCTCCCGAGGGCTCGTCTCAAAATTCAATTTTCGCCTCCCGAGGGCTCGTCTCAAAAATTCAAAATTCAATTTTCGCCCTCCGAGGGCTCGTCTCAAAAAAATTCAAAATTCAATTTTCGCCCTCCGAGGGCTCGTCTCAAAAAATTCAAAATTCAATTTTCGCCCTCCGAGGGCTCGTCTCAAAAATTCAAAATTCAATTTTCGCCTCCCGAGGGCTTGTCTCAAAAATTCAAAATTCAATTTTCGCCCTCCGAGGGCTCGTCTCAAAATTCAATTTTCGCCTCCCGAGGGCTCGTCTCCAAAATTCGATTTTCGCCCTCCGAGGGCTCGTCTCAAAAAAATTCAAAATTCAATTTTCGCCTCCCGAGGGCTCGTCTCAAAATTCAATTTTCGCCTCCCGAGGGCTCGTCTCAAAAAATTCAAAATTCAATTTTCGCCTCCCGAGGGCTTGTCTCAGGTATTCCAATACTTCGCATGACACACGACACCGCAAGCACGCTTTTGCATGAGTTTGTCCTCCGGGACTTGTTCTCTCACATTGAATTGTCCCAATTGAACTACGCTGGTCTGATCCCTACAATGGGGTACGTAGGCAGCTCCCCGAGTGCGACCACCATCGTTATTTACTTGCATTTTTGTTTTGTCTCCGGTCGAAGGCACTAGAGTAACGGATTGGGATGCCTATTCTTTAAGCGTCACTCGTACCAACTAATGGTATAAGATTCAACTTTGAATTAGAAACAACTCAGTAGACACCCCAATCCAGACCTCGGAGAGCCTTTGTCCACCCCGATGATGAAATAGAGGAAACGATACCTTTGCAAGCTTGAAAAAAGGATCTCCCTTAAAACCATAAACCCTTAAACCCAAAAACCCAAGAAACCTGACAAGCCCAGCCAAAGCCCAATGAAAGGCCCAAAAAGAGCCCTGGACCGAAGGAAGAGGTGCCGTGCGAGGCTGGATTGAAGCGCACGGCACCCTGAAGTTCAAAGAGTGGCCGTGCGCAGCCAAACTCCTCCGCACGGCACATTGAGCAAAAGTCGGGCCTGGCTCGAAGTCGTCGGCCACGCCAAGATGAGCCATACCGATGATCGGCTCAATTAAAATGCACTTCGCCCGCCTAAAACACCTCCACCATTTGAATTCAAAATCCTTGGCCATTTGCCTATAAATTAACCCCTCCACTCAAGGGAAAGGGGTCCCTCTTAGCCCTTTCTTTTGAGTCCTTTCTCTTGCCTTTCTCTTGGCTCTCTCCCTCTACTTTCTCTCTCTAAGTTTTCAAACCCCCTTTCCATTACCACTTCCATTTCCAAGTCTTAAATGATGTCATTCCCAAAAGACATTCTTTAAGAGCTTTCACTCACTCTCTTCTCATCATTGAAGTTGATCACTCATTAACTTCAAGATCCCATCACCCAAAACACCTAACCTTCACTCACACCCATACTCCCTTTGTCTCATTTAACCTCCCCATCCACATCCGTGACGATCCATCCACATCCTTGCATCCACGGTCCTTGATCAAGCTCGAAACCAAAGGTATAAACTAGTTTCCTCGGACTAGATTCCGTTCCTGAGGGGACTTTTCTGTCGCCAGATCTAATCCCTTTTGGTTAGATCCTCGACTCAAAACCTATTTTCATAAAATAAAACCAACAACGGTCGAGGTCGAGAAACCGCTACGGCCTGCTGATCGACGCACGGCACTCGACTCTCAAGACGGCACGATGCACACTAGTGCTATTGTGAACAGCCTGACTGGATCTGAGTTTTCCTCTGTGGTTACTGCTTTTGTCAAGCATCGCTTCAGTAGATCTTAAAATAAGACCATATCTACTAGCCATGTTCCGCTCTTCTAAAATCTTTTTCAAGATCATCCCAAGTGATAAAAAACGTTGAAAACTACTTTAAAACTACGTTTTGAGAAAGATAATGACGTTCTTGGGATGATCTGACCGCCGTGAGGCTATTCGTGAGTTTTCAAAAGATCTATAGAGAAACCAGTGAGCTAAATGATGTTTTGAAAGACTGCAACAGTCTGACAGCAGAGCAGGTGCCACGCACGGCATGTTGAGATGCCTCGCACGGCACCTCAGAGTGCCGTGAGCGGTATTCTGAGGTCCAAACAATCTGTCGAATGTTATTTACTTCCATTTATTCATGTCATTTTAGCACGACTGTGCAGATAGCACCACCTGCACCTCAATGTGATATATTTCCCATGTCCCTTTCCGCTTCGTGCTTTATTAAAGAGCTTGATATTCGAATGATACCGAAGATCTCCCCTTTTGAAAACATCAAGTAGAGACGGTCTTACCGCGAATGGGGTGCTTTTACAAGAAAAACCTTCCTCATTCGTAATGTGGCTCCCGAACCCATTATCTCAACGTTTTCGCTAGACTTAAAGCCTTTTTCAAGCAAACTCTCGGTTTCTCGGATCATCCATCTCGAAAATCCGGGTGGCGACTCTTCGAGCGAAGCGCTCATTTTCGGGCGCGGGAGCCCACAGTGGCGACTCTGCTGGGGACGAACTTTTATTCAATACTTTTTTTTTTTTTTAAAAATGTACAAAAAGTATTGGATAAACAAGAGGGCCAAACTTGAAAGGTGTTTTCTAAAAGGGGATTTTCGAATATTTTCCGGAAGATCAAGCTCTTTTACCCTGTACACTTTGCACCGCACAAGCCTCGCTACGCGTGTTTCGGCTATCTTGCCCGGTTTACCGGTGACAAGCTCTCCCGGGATGCCTAGCAACCCTCGACTATGATGAGCCATCGTGCTGTTCGACCGTTGTCTTGCAATACACTTGACACGGGGTAGTACATCTTGGCTCTAGTCCGGGGAACCCTTTTGAGACCAAAACCAGCCTTTGCACTTATAGATAGCCATAGGACCTTCCCAACTAGGACAGGAACCCATGGCTAGGACTTATGTGTTATATTCTGCTTACGTGCTTTTATTCCTGTACACACGCATCATTCGCACACCATTGCATCTTGTGGGCTAGGGGAATAGGCTTCCTTAGAATTCTTTAGGACCCTCCGGTCAGTCTAGGAGACTGTAAATCCATGGAGTTTGAGATACCTCCGGTGTTTGCCGTGCCCGAACGGCTCCCTTGGTTTGGGTCTAACCTTAAGTGCGTCTGTATCTAGATTCCGGTGGTCATATTGCTCTGTCTCGAATGGTCACGATAAGGAGATTGGCTCTGGTTCCGACCCGTTCGGAATTTAACCTGCCTGACGGCACCTACCCGGACTATCGGAAATCTTCTGTACGGACGTCCTAAGTGAGATTTGAACCACGGTAGGTCCACTAGGGCCGTCAAATTCTCAGTAAATCCATGGAGTTTGAGATACCTCCGGTGTTTGCCGTGCCCGAACGGCTCCCTTGGTTTGGGTCTAACCTTAAGCGCGTCTGTATCTGGATTCCGGTGGTCATATTGCTCTGTCTCGGATGGTCACGATAAGGAGATTGGCTCTGGTTCCGACCTGTTCGGAATTTAACCTGCCTGACGGCGCCTACCCGGACTACTGGAAATCTTCTGTACGGATGTCTTGAGTGAGATTCGAGCCACGGTAGGTCTTAGGCCTTGTTTCTAGGAGATGGGTAGAGGTAGGGCGAGTATTTGGATTGGTTTTGAGTTGCTCCCTTTTGACTTGTTGCCAGTACTGCCAACATTGATCGCCCGCGAAGAAAAGAGGCTGTACCCAATTGGTTTCGTCTATCCCAAAGACTAGTTCGCGTAGACACCCTGGAAGGACTCCCACTGTCTGAAAAAGAAGAAGAAGAATCCGTAGCCTCAGCCCCGTCCGAAAATCGTTCATCCATGTCTGACCAAGGAGACGGAATGGAGGAACTTAGGCAGAACATGGCCAACATGGATATCCAGTTTAAGCAATCTCTCGCTGGTGTTGATGCACAACTCAAAGCCGCCGTAACCTCCATAAAAAATGACATGAATATGATAATGGAAAGCATGCAGGAAATCACCGACAAGATCCTGATCAAAGCCTCGCCGCAATCCGAGCAACCACCTAAAGTGGAGATACCAGCAGCTGACCCCAACCTGGCCGCTATCATGGAAAAGATCGGCAAATTGGAGGAATCCGTCCAAGAGACCAAACGGCTTAGAAAAGGAGAAATCGACATGAGGAAACTATGCCTCTTTCCCAATGCCAAACTGCCAGAAAAGTTCAAAGGAGTGGACTTTGCAAAATTCGATGGAACCGGTGACCCAAGAGCCCACCTTCAGGGGTATGTCGGATCCCTCACTATGCGTGGCATCGAAGGAGAAGCTATGGCCCAACTCTTCCATGAATCCTTGTCCGGTCCAGCCCTGCAATGGTTCCTCTCTCTCGAACCATCTAGGAAAAGGACTTGGGAAGACATCGGGACAGCCTTCGTGGCCCAATATGATTTCAATGTTGACCTGAAAATGACCACGAGGGAGTTGGAAAGCACCAAGATGGGTGAGAAGGAAAGTTTTGCCGACTTTGTGAAACGTTGAGGCTGCCCAAATGCAAAATAAACCTGACTTGAAAGAACAGATACGGATTATAACGAAAAACTTGCCAAGCTCTTTTGCCCCGTACATGGTTCTTTCTGAGGCTGCCCCAAATTTCGAAACCTTTTACGACTCTGGATTGGCTGTAGAGGAGGCTCTGCGAGATGGGACTTTGGAGAAAAAGGAGTCAGGATCTGGGTCAAAACCCAAGAGGACATACTCAGGAAACAGCAACGTTCTCTTTGGAAATGCCAACCAAGCAGGAACGTCATCCACCAAACCTGTAGAAGTCAACCAAATTGCTGAAAAACCAAAAACCCAGAACCGAACCTTCACCCAATTCAGCACTCCGAGATCCGCTCTCCTTAAGAAACTCACAAAAATCGGAGTTTTGAAACCTCTTCCTCCACCCCAAACCATTCCGCCAAACCTAAACCAAAACGTCTATTGTGACTTTCACCAAATGCCTGGCCATACCACCGATAACTGCATCCGCCTCCGTCATGAGATCCAAAACCTCATCGACAACAAGGTTGTCGATGCACCACTCGTAGATAAGCCCAACACCGTCTCAAACCCCCTGCCGCAGCATAATACCCCCTTCCGTATCAACCAAATCACCCTAGCCGAAGATCCAAGTCTCCCAGAACCTGATTCTACCCTATTCCCTGATACTGAACCAATGCCTGTCGGTGGAATTCCCGGAGAGATTGCCTTCCATTCTATTTGGGAATGGGAAGACACGTGGGGAGAACTGATTGCTGACTGGGAAGAATTTGAAGCTGCCAATTTCCAAAGAAACGACGAACCTTTGTTCGAGGCCGGATGGGAGGTTGATTGGCAAAACATCCAGGCAGATCATCTTGATGGATTCTCTTTGTGTGCACTATTCGAAAATCAAGGGGAAGAATACTCAGTCTTCCAAGATGTACCCGAATGGGATTGGGACCCGACCCCGGATGAGTATCAGCTTTTGGCATGGAACGACCCATTGGATACCTTCTCCCTGCCGACACTATTCGGTGAAGAATACCAGCTTGGATACCCACTTGAGATGGCGACGTACAACTGGCCGGAACTCGCCCCGCTCCGCCCTGATTTCTCTCATTTTAATGACTTTGTCGTCAACAATCTGTATGAAAACGTGAACCTCACCCTGTACCCAAACCTTCCCGGGTTCGAGGAGGAAGTTGCCAGGCAACGGGGTTTGACCCAATGGACTACCTCGTGGACGGAGTTGAATCTGAGCCATCTTTTCCGAAAGACGCCGAAATTGCCATGATAAACTTATGGGAGGATGAACCAGCTAACTTATGGCCAACACTGAAGTGGTTAACGTAAAAGTGGGAAACGAAGAATGGATTATTAACAAAGCCATGATGGAGGCTTTGAAAAGTGGACACCCGAAGATCCGTGGGATGATTTGGTTATCGCCGATCGGGCCGTTAATCTACAAGATACAACTATTGGAAACAAACGTAAAGCCCTGGCCGACCTATGGAGTGAGGAATCGAAGTACCGCCAGAATGATCATCTAAACAGAAGCGGCCGTATTTATCAACCTCCGAACCTCCAAGTTGGGGAACCTTCCAACCCTGCAACCGCAGAGCCCTCTGATCCCTTTACCACTCCGGTCAAGAGCACCTTTCGCCCCTTTGACCCACCGGCTAAGGAGCCTTCCGACCTGAAAAGAACCCCGAAGGAATGATTAAGCGTCAACTCGAGCAGACCAATGCCAAGATGTCTGTCTGGGATGTACTGTTCACTCCACACGCCATCGTGAAAGCCTCATCCAGGCACTCTCTCAGCTAAAGGTTCCTTCCGCTATAACTCCCGATGAGCTTGTGGCTCTGATCAAAGCCATACCTATCAAACATGCCATCACCTTTACTGATCGAGACTTACCCGCCGAGGGAACTGATCACAATCGTCCGCTGCACATCACCTTGAAGTGCCATGGCAAGTCGGTTCCAGCAATCTTGGTCGATAATGGATCAGCGATTAATGTCTGTCCACTCCGTGTTGCTTACTGTTTGGGATACAAGAATAAAGACTTTTCCCCGTCAGAGGTCTAGGTCCGAGCGTATGACAACATTCGGAGAGACGTGGTTGGGACTCTCATGATTCCTATGACCTTCGGACCATATCAGACGGACGTAGAATTCCACGTGGTGAATATCCCTGCCTCTTTCAATCTGCTCTTGGGAAGGCCCTGGCTGCATCGGCCAGACATCATGGCTGTGCCCTCCACACTCCACCAGAAAATTTGGCTGGGACTGGAAACAGGAATGCTTACTATCCACGGAGACTCAGGGATTCATGCCCCTGTTGAGGACAATGCCCCACTCTTGGAAATTCAACACGGGGAAGAAGATATCGCTTTGGGAGGCTTCTCTCTAGACACCTCTCGGTCTATCTACTCAGTTAGAATCGACGACGACTTTGTCATTAGCAGCGTCGCCGTCAAGATCATGAAAAAGATGTCCTACATGCCAGGATTGGGACTGGGAAAGAACCTCCAAGGCCCTGCAAAGTTCGAAGCCCAGGGCACTCTGATGCGTACAACAGGCCTTGGTTACTCACCCTCAAGTAGCAGCAAAGTGAAAAGGGGAAACAGGCTAGAGGACTACTTTGTCAGAGAAGAAGCAAAGCAGATTTACCAAGGACAGCCGGAACCATTTTGGGACAAGGAAACCAATACCTTCCTGCCAGGATTTGAGATATTCACCAACGATGTCTGGCCGGATAGCGATGAAGAAACTGAGGTTGAGGAAAAGCAGAAAGAGCCCGCTGACTGGATTGAGGTTTTCAGCATGGGTAGTCTCGCAACTCTGTTTAGGGAAGACGAATCAATGGGTACAGCTATGGAAGCAGAAGTGCTGATGATGGAACAAGATACCCCTGAGGACCCGACTTTGTTTATCATGGATGCTGCTGAAGAGTACAAGAACTGGATTTTTATGCCGAGTGCAACCTACCACGAATCGGAGTCCGAGTCTGAATCTGAGTCTGTTAAGTCTATCAAGTCTTCTGCGTCTTCTGAGTCTTCTGAGTCTGTCCAGTCCGAGTTGGTGCCTCTCGGCCCAAACTCCCAGAGTCTGTACTTCGAATTCGAATCCACCCGTGTGTATGGTGCCCCCGAGGCCGCCGTTGATCATGAAATGAATGAATCTGATTCTGCTTACTTCCCTGACTTTGAAATAAATTGCGTCGCCCCTGGTGATGAAGAGATTGATTTCGATGGGGATATTCCTAAAGAAATTCGATCCCTAATTGACAGGGAAGATGAAAAGCATGCTCAGCCTGTAAAAGAAGAAATTGTTTTAATAAATCTGAGAGATGGAGAGAATCCCCGGATGACCCAGATCGGTTCCGCACTATCCGCTGAAGAACGCGAAGCTCTTGTAAACCTGCTTAAAGAATTCGAAGATGTGTTTGCATGGTCACATGCCGATATGCCCGGGATCGATCCCGAAATCGTGGAGCATCGGATTCCCCTTTATCCTGATGCAAAGCCGGTAAAACAGAAACTAAGACGCATGAGGCCCGACTGGGTGCTTAAGATAAAAGAAGAAGTCACTAAACAGATTAACGCTGGGTTCTTAATGGTAACTGAGTACCCTCAGTGGGTTGCAAACATCGTCCCCGTGCCAAAGAAGGATGGTAAAATAAGGGTCTGCGTCGATTTCAGGGACCTTAACAAAGCCAGCCCTAAAGATGATTTCCCACTACCTCACATTGATGTGTTAGTCGATAACACTGCTCGTCATGCTCTACTCTCTTTCATGGATGGTTTCTCGGGATACAACCAAATGCTCATGGCCCCAGAGGATCGGGAAAAGACTACGTTTGTCACTGAATGGGGGACGTATTGCTATCGAGTCATGCCCTTCGGATTAAAGAACGCAGGATCCACTTACCAACGGGCCGCCACGGCATTACTACACGACATGATTCACAAAGAAGTGGAAGTCTACGTTGATGATATGATTGTTAAGGCCAAGGAACGAGAGGGGCATCTCCCCGCGCTCAGGAAGTTTTTCGAAAGAATCAGGAAGTACAAGATGCATCTCAACCCCGCCAAATGTACGTTCGGAGTCACTGCAGGAAAGATGCTTGGATTCATGATCACCACCCGAGGCATCGAAGTCGACCCATCGAAAATCAAAGCCATCCTAGAAATGGAGCCGCCAAGATCTGAGAAGGATGTAAGGAGCTTCCTCGGCAAGGTGCAATTTATCAGTAGATTCATTGCGAGACTGACCTCAACCTGTGAACCATTGTTCCGCCTACTCAAGAAAGGAGTACCATTCGTTTGGGATGATAGGTGTCATAAAGCTTTCGAAGCCATCAAGGCCTACCTGCACAAGCCACCGGTATTGACACCGCCTGTAATAGGAAAACCTTTGATCCTATACCTGTCAGTCACCCCATCCGCGATGGGATGCATGTTGGCGTAGGAAGGAGATGATGGGGTAGAAAGGGCCGTTTATTACCTCAGTAAAAAGATGGTCGGACCTGAAGAGCGTTACACTCCCCTAGAAAAGACATGCTGGGCACTTGTATGGGCTTCCAAGAAGTTGAGGCACTACATGTTAGCCTACCCGGTCAGGCTAATATCTCGGATGGATCCCCTAAAGTATCTATTCGAAAAACCGGCCCTCACGGGTAGGATGGCACGGTGGTTGCTGATGTTGGCCGAGTTTGAAGTAAAGTATGTCACCTGAAAGTCGGTAAAAGGAAGAGCCGTCGCAGAATTCCTAGCCGATTGCCCAGTCAAAGGAGAGGAGGATGCCTAGTTCAATTTCCCCGACGAAGACATAATGACTGTAACCGAGGACATTTGGCAGTTGTACTTTGATGGAGCGGCCAACCAGAAAGGATTTGGAATCGGTGTATTGCTCATTTCGCCCGATGGATCGCACATCCCATTGGCGTTCAAGCTTAACTTTGAAGTCACCAATAACCAGGCCGAGTATGAGGCTTGCATCGTAGGCATGGAGGCAGCCATCGAAATCGGCGTAGAAAAATTGGAAGTTGCAGGGGATTCGAACTTAGTTGTGTCTCAAGCGAATGGTGACTGGAAGGTCAAAGAAGAAAAGCTGAAACCGTATCACCAGTATCTCGAAGATCTCATTCCTCACTTCACCAAAGTGACATTCACTCATGTCCCAAGGTTCAAAAATCAATTTGCAGACGCTTTGGCAACTTTGGCATCAATGGTCGAGATCCCTGTTGGCGTAAAGTTAAGACCAATTGTGATAGAACAAAGGGATATTCCAGTACACCAGCACGTCATGGTAGTCGACGAGCCCGATGATGACCACCCATGGTATTATGACATTTGGAGGTACGTGGAAAGGGGAGAATACCCCGTGGGAGCAAACAAGCGAGACCGAATCGCCCTCCAGAGGATGGCAACTCAGTACCTTCTATGCGGAGGAAACTTATATCGAAGATCGCACTGTGGCACACATAAGCTCTGCATCCATGGAGAAGATGCGAAAAGGGTAATGGAAGAAGTTCACGAGGGTGTATGCGGTCCTCACATGAGCGGCCTAATGCTTGCGAAGAAAATTCTTAGGCAGGGTACTGGTCCACCATGGAAACAGAATGTGTAGAGTACGTGCGAAGGTGTAAAAGTGCCAAATTCACGCTAACCTCATGCATGTCCCGCCACAAGCTGCAACAAATGACCTCGCCATGGCCCTTCTCGACGTGGGGATTGATGTCATCGGAAGGATAGTACCGGCAGCATCCAACGGTCACAAGTTCATTTTCGTAGCCGTCGATTATTTCACGAAATGGGTAGAAGCCGCCTCTTATACCACTTTGACTGCGGTTCAAGTCGCACATTTCATCAAGCAAAACATCATTTATCGGTATGGGGTCCCTCAAGCTTTCGTATCTGATAATGGGGTTCATTTCAAAGGACGGGCCCGGGAAGTTCTGGAGAAATTTCAGATCCAATTGCACAAATCGACGACCTATCGGCCGCAGACCAATGGCGCTGTGGAAGCAGCAAACAAGACAATCGAGGTCATTCTGGAGAAAACTATTCGATCAGCAAGGGACTAGCATGAGCAACTACCCCTGGCCTTATGGGGGTACCGCACGTCGGTGCGAACACCAACAGGAGCAACCCCCTACTCTTTGGTTTACGGGATGGAGGCGGTACTTCCTATTGAGTTGGAAGTCCCATCTCTTCGGACAATGATCGAATGTGAAGTCCAAGAGGCTGAATGGCTGAGCAACCGATTTGAAGAACTTATGCTACTTGATGAACGCCGGTTGAGGGCTCTTTACCATATCCAAGGGTATCAACGAAGGATCGCACGGGCATTCAACAAGAAAGTGAAACCCAGGAATTTGGTAGAAGGCGACATGGTTTTAAAGGAAATCCGAGCTCCAGTCTACGACCCACGAGGAAAGTTTCGACCAAAGTGGTCCGGGCCGTACATCATCAAGACCATCCTTTCCGGGGGAGCTACGCAACTCATCGACTTGGACGGAAATGAATTCTCAACCTTGGTTAACCTGGATCAACTCAAGTGCTATTATCCCTGAGAGAAGCTCGCTAGGCTGAAAAACCGCAAGGGCGGGCAGTCCTAGGCAAAAGTTAGAGCAAAGCCTGCTAGGATGGAAACCCGTCAGGGCATCCTAGGCAAAAGTTAAGGCAAACAATAAATGAGCTCGCTAGACCGAAAACCCGAAAGGGCGGTTCTAGGCAAAAGTTAGAGCGCAAAAGGAGAGTGTTAAAACCAGAGCGAACCCTACCCCTGAACTACGTCATGACCTGATTCCTTCGCCAGAAGGATACGTAGGCAGTCTCACACTGAGGCCCGGCCACGATCCATCAAAATAAAAATCAGGTTGAGAAAACTTGAAGAACAAAAGTCAAGAAGGGGGAAACCGTCCAAGACTCGTTTTTATTAATACGATTACTTCTACTACATAAGGTGGAGCAAAGCTTTCATAACAAAAGAAGTGCAACATAATGAAAAGGGGTCCTCAATTTATTCAACGGTCGGGGTGGTAGGATTGAGTCAGCTTCCTTGAGCTCCGGCTCTCGCCGCAATGTCCCTCCTAAGTCACTTTCGATAGCTCCCGCGCAGCGCTACAGAAGGATAGGGATGTGCATCGGTCACCTCGCGTGTCATCCAAAAGCGCCTGTAATGGCAAAGAATCGAATGACTAAAAAGAGGCGTAACCACGCCCACAAGAACCTCGGCAGGGGCCTCTTGCCTCAAACCGAGCTGACGTTGGATACGGTAAGGAATATAGAAGGTGAAAGCTCCTAAGACCAGCAAGAACAACCCACCGAGAGCCCATATAGTGCACCCGTCATGGGAGGAAGATCCAGCCATCGACACCTCCAAGCAATGGTCTCCGCCCCGGCGCCTGAGGAAATCGACCCACTCGGCCCTGGCTCCTATCCTCAAACTCAAAGCATCGAGAAAGTAACCTCGCCTCGTATGCCTAGTTGCCAGGAGGAGTGGTCAACACGTTCACCTTATCCCAAAGCCAAATCTGTGGAAAGAGAGAAAACAAGGAAGAAGCCTTAGATAACCAAGCCGAGCGTTGAGGTAAAAAGATAACGTGGGAGAAACCCGAAAAAGGAGAGCTGAGTGAGAAGCCGACCTGTAGGAGAAGTGGACTGCCCCCAAAAGTCTCAGTCTCTCCAGAACGAACCTTGTCCAAACCAATCAGCGTCTCGGCCGAACCATCGGAATCACATCCTTCCGAGCTTCAACCAACCGCGACACTCGCCAACGCCGAGCTAGCATGACCGGCAAAAGGAACAAGAGGTAGGTCGCGAGCAAGCACATGCAGAGAGCAGTCATCCGCCGGGTTTGATAAGTCGTGTCCCCTGGATCACCCGAAGGAGAAAATAGCTCAATGAGGCGCATGACATTGAGATGGCCATTTCTGACCAAGTAACGGGCAGCACCCTCACCCATCCCGAGGGCCGCGACCAAGACTCTATACGCACTTTCATGTACAGGGGGAATGATGACCTCCCCCGAACCAAAACCCCCGAGGTATGCACGGAACTCCTCGACAGTGGGACAGAGCTCCTGATCGCCAAACCGGAACACGTGAACCTCCGGATCCCAGAAACTCACAGCTGCCCTCAAAAGCTCGGGACGAAGGCGAATGTTGCGAAGGTACCTCATGGAATAGAGACCGTGATCTCGAAAGTTGAGCCAATCGACACCTTCCATAGAAGCCAACCATGGACGGAGAAAACCGGTAAGGGAGAGAGCCATTTCAAGGAGTAAAGGAAGAAGATGGGACTTGGAGGAGATGAGGAGAATGTGGTATAAGAAAGCTTGAATTTATAGGAGGAGTAGAAGGGACAACTTCAACTTTCAAAGAGCCTCGGGTTTTAAAAGCGCAAGTTTTCCATGAGTCTAACATGGGGAAGAGCTTGGTCAAGTCCTAAAAGGTCCAAAACAGACATGCACTGGTTCAGAAATGCCATTGCATGGGTCAAACCTCAACCCCCGAGCAATCTGCCTTGGAAATCAGCAAAAACTGCAATCTGTCAGGAAAACGGCCTCGCACGGCACCTTGACAGATCGCACGGCATGTTGAAACCAGAGAAATACCACGGCAAGTCAATTATGGTACCGTGCGAAGGATTTTACCCGCACAGCACCTTGGGGTATACGCACGGCATGTTGACTCTGCAGTTTTTAGCAGCAACTCCCCAAGAAAGAATCGAGGCCCTACGAAGCACCAACCAGCACCTGAACACATTCCAACGGGTACTTGGGACTTCAGGGATGTTTCGTTTCAAGACAACTCCCAGGATTCGTCATCGTGGCACAAAAACTCGATAATGTCCGTCTCTTAAGCCATGTCAAAGTATCAAAGTCCATTTCGGGTCGTTTCAAGGCATTCTTCCAAGTCCTACAAGTCATAATGGTCAATAGTGACCTGGCCCAAGTTCCGGTTCGTGTCCAAAGTCAAAACTCGAGAAGGTCGCATGTTAAAGTCAACATTTTCTTACTTTTTGGGTATATTCCAAAGGCAAAGTAGAACTCCCAAGTCACATGTCAAGACTTAAAGGTCGTTATTGCCGTATGCTTGTGTCTGAAGTCAGTTGTGAAGATGCCTATATAAAGTCTGGTGCATAGAGTCAATTTTACCAAGGTTTATCTAGTCGCTTTCTTTGACTTCTATTTCACTGTCAATGTGTTTCAATTGTTAATGCATCTCTCTCAAACCTCACATTCGGTTCAGCGGTTGGTTGCACACCCCGGTTAATGTTCTCTTCATGCAAACCAGAGGAGATTGAATGGCGTAAACAATGAAAGGATAAAATATCTGTATATATGTCCCAAAGGCATCCATGAATCAAAGTACAAAAAAAAAAAAAAAAAAAAAGGGGAGCAATGATGGCCCAATGATCAATGTCCTATCTACCAAGGGCAAACAAGCGCCCTACAAAAGAAGCACGCAGGCTCCGTCAAAAGTACAAAGCAAAAGGGAGCTCAACTCTCGTCCTCGTCCTCGCTCTCCTCCTCGTCCTCCACGGAAATCTCCTCGTCCGCAGGAGAGCTGCTCACCTCGGGAGTGCCAGTCGCCAGGCACAGTGTCTCCTGAGGTGACCTCCAGGTCAACGTCTGTAGGCTCAGGTGTATCGTCCTCAGAGACGCCAATAGGCTCGTCCTCGGTCCCTACAGAGCGTCGTGTCCTCTTCGATGCCGGCTCCTCCCGTGAGCCAGCAGAGGAGACCTGTCGTATTATCGGGCGGACGGACTTCCGCCGCAACCCTCGTGTAGCCCCTCCTCTGGCCTACAATGGTATAAGCATTCATATAACATTTGCATCATAATCGTAATATAAGCGGTCGAAAGTAAAGCAATTGACTAAAGCTCGAGAGTGTACATCGCTCCGCCAACACGAGGCAACACCTGCGGAGGGTGGCCCATGGCGTATTGCCGCATCGGTTGCTCCAGGCCCATCATGGCCTCTCGCCATCTCCTTCACGTACTCTCGGAGGAGCCTGCAATGAAGGAAATCGATCAGGAACATGTGGAAAGAACTAACGAACAAAAGATTGAGAATATGTTATACCTGAGCAAGAAACCCCGGGGCCTCGACGGGAGGACGTGGCACCGCGACCAAACCAGGGACTCCCTGAGGGGTCATCACGTCCACTGTCCAAGAGAGGGCAGGGAGACTAGTGCCACTCGGGCCCGTACCTTCGCTGTGACCCCTGGCACCCAGACCCTCGCCGGCTCTGTCGCCCCTGTCTCTCTTCCGTCCCCTTCTTCCTCCAGCGCCCTCTCGTGCCGCCTGTGCCGTCTCCCAAGCAGCACGTATCCCCAGACCTGCCATCAGGTACTGAGAACAGTACTCTGCGTAGTCCGCCGCAAGGCCAACACCTGCCTCGAAGAACGGCTCTAAGTCGAGGTCCGGCCGTGTGAACTGCTCGACCTCCCTCCGTGCGTACTGGTCTGTCCTCTGTACTAGAGCAGGAAGCAGCCCAGGAACTCGAAAAGCGTCCAGCCTCAGCGACTGGCGTGACACTCGGTCGCCCAAGTACCACTGCCAGCCGTAAGGGGACTCGAGAAGCACCACGCCTGGCAACCACCCTACTCGCGCGACGTAGGGGATCTCGAAGCGGTCCACACCCGCAGGTGGACTGTCGTCAAGAATAAGCGATAATCAAAACACTGTCTGAATGGAGATAAGCCAGATAGATATGAAAGCGCTTTAGTACCTGATCAGGACGCAGCTCGTCCAAGTAAAGTCGGAAGGCGTCAAGCTTGCCTCTCCCTCTCTTCACGCCCTTGTACTCCGTTGACCAGCGTAGGGCCCGAGGGAGTATCGTGTCGTCAGGACACGTAGTCTCAGGAGGGTACATCCCTATCACCTCGTACGTCCAAAGCTGCAATTCGAGACATTGAAAGTTAGCACAAGATGTACATTGAATAGATATAAATGGAAAGCTAACTATTCATGAGAAAGGAAACAAGATATACCTCCCAGACCCTCCAGTAGCCTCCGTGGCTCACTCTTGCTCCGCGGGAAAGGGAGCCCATGAAGGCGTAGCACGTCCCAGCGCCGCACCTCCCCAGAAGCGGGCGATCTCCTCGACGTCCCTCAAGGCCGGAAGAAGCGAGAGGTGTACTCGGTTGCGCTTGTTGGGAAACAAGGACGCACCAAGTAAGTATAGCGAAAACACCTCGCCATCCGCTTCCTCCTCCACCTGTCGCCGGAGTCTCTCTGTCCCAAAACTCGAGAAAGTCGGGCATACTGCATCGTCCCCTCGCCTCGGCTCGGCCTCAAAGATCGCCCGAACGCCCGCCTCCTGCGGCGTAGGGATAGGGTCACCTCCGACCATGAGAAGTGATCGCCGCAAAGTCCAAGGCGTCACGGTCAACTCACCAAAAGAAAAGTGGAGGGTGTTCGTCGTATCCACCACCTCTCAGCCAGAGCCCTCACCATCGGGCGGTCGTTGCACACGCCCGCCAACACCCCTACAAACTCCCCAAAGCCCGCCTGCTCACTATCTTCCGCGAAGCCTCAGGCAACCTCTCCCAAAACGTCAGCACAAAGCCACCGAACCTCCATAGCACGAAAGCGAATCGCCTGTTACAACAAATGGGTAAATATTCAGTAGACAGGCATGGCGTGCAATACAATGGTATACTTAGATGCAATGAAATGGAAATACGATGCGTTGGAATTTGAAATCAGATATTTAAAGTATACCTCGCCTCGGCGCAAAGAAAGGTGCTGAGGGTCCCTCAAGACCAGAGCCTCGTCATAAGTCGGTCTCCTCGGAGTGTAGGGGTCGAAAAGTGAGGGCACCACCACGTGCTGAAAGGGCACGTAAACCACCTCGTCGTAGGGCCCTCGCCCCTGCAACGCCAGAGTCGCCTCGGCCACCACAGTGACGCGAAGAGCCATCACCCCGGCCTCCTCAGCGCCTCCCCACAACCTCCGGCTCTCTAACACCCCCGGTCCTAAGCCCAGAGCTCCGCCTCACGGGCCGCAAGTAAAGCGTCCCCCAACCCAGAAACCTGCGCACTAACTCCAGCGCACGTCCTCCATGGACGCTGTCCCAGTAGTCACCCATGCCTACGGGGCGTGACGACCCTGCACCACGCCACTGCCCACAAACACAGGCGGTGTGTCCTCCACCACCAGCTCCTTCATCGCTCTCTACCTGCTCGTCAACGAGGGGCCTTCCCCAAGTCGGCCCGAGGCTCCCTCACGGGAGAAGCCTCTGTCTCCTCTCCACCCGGTCTAAACCACCACCATCGTGGCCCTCCGTGGCCCTCTCCTCCACGCTACCGCCGCCTCCAACCGACCCGAAACCTCTGCATCACCCATCGACTCCATCGCACCGAGTCTCGCCTCTGGCCGTGCCGGCCAATGCTCCACCGCCACCGTCGCCACCACTACTGCTGACCACCGGCAGCCCCGGCCGCGGTCTCTTCGACCAATGCCGGCTGCCCAAGGGCCCCTGGCTCAGCCCCAACTGTCGTGCCATCCTCCGGAGGGGCAGGAGGTGGTGTACCCTCGGCCCGGAGTAATGTATCGTCACCAGAAATATCACCTGGCTTCATGATCAATGTATATGAGAGAGAGAGAGCAGTCCAGAGAGAGAGAGCAGTCCAGAGAGAGAGAGCACAGCGAGAGAGAGAGGGAGCGGCGAGAGAGAGAGATGATCAAGAGAGAGGGAGCAGCGAGAGAGAGAGAGATGATCGAGAGAGAGATAGAGAGAGAGGGAAATTTCTAAGTGGGGTGTACTGTGTACGCCCCGCGTATATATATATATATATCCCTCTGACCGGTTCACCTGGAAATCGACTTTGGACCGGGTTCAAAGCTTCCCTGGCCGCACGGCACGTTGAACGGGTCGCACGGCACCCTGGACGAACATCCAATGCCTCTAGTTTACGATACCGTGCGTACCTAAATCGGCTGCGCACGGCATGGCGATTTGTTTCGACAGTTTGGTTCTTGAAAACAGTTCGTGGCGTTTCCGTGTTTGATTTAATTAGGAGTTTGAATGCAGAATGAAAGAAAAAGAAAGGGACTTTTCATTCAATAAACACCCGGGGTAACCCCCAGGATTTGTCATTACATTGTTCAAAAAAAAAAAAAAAAAAAGAAGAAAGAAAAGAAAAACAACAAAAACATAAGGAATGGGCCTACTGCCCTTTCTTCTTCTTAATCCTACTTCTTCTCCCCCTCGTCCTCCTCAGTCGCTGCCCCCGTCCGAGGCATCGTCCGCCCTATCCGAACGGTCATCCGAACTGTTCGGATTTCCCTCCGAATCCTCCACGGACTCCTCCGGTTCGCGCCCAAGGACAGAATCTGGATCGTCTTTATCGTCCAATTGATCAAACGTGAAGTCTTGAAGGTTAGTGACGGCACGACGAAGGGTGCGGATGGTGGAAATAAGCCTTGCGATTTGCTCGTTCAATTGTTCAATCTCCCCCCGGAAGAAGGCCATCTCGGCCTCTAGAGCCTCGACGCGGGCCGCAAGACGGCTGCTGTCCATGTCAAAGCTTCGAAGAACGACCTGTTTTTCGTAGAAAGAAGTGAAGAAAGAAGAGAAACTTTGGAGTTTTGTTGGTGGTGCATGGAATATGGCACCCCATGCTTATAAAGCCGTCCCAGCCAACGAAGGGGCACACCTGAATTAATGGCACCCTTAACCGCCAACCTGTTCTCGGAAATCGAAGGAGTGCTTAGAAGATCGAGGTGCCGCGCGCCCATATGCAGACCGCACGGCACCCTGGCTCAAATGCTTAAATGCCTTGTCTCAAAAATTGATCAATCAACCACCAAAATCTTCTTGGAAACTCAATTCTCGGCCGTTTTGCAGAAAGATCCCTTAGAATGTCGTGCATCGATTATGGCGCCATTTAATCCGAGAATTCGCCGTATTTGCCTTTTTCTTGATATTCGCCCTCCGGGACTCACCGTGAACTAGTTCAAGGATCCGACATATTTTCCCCAACAAAGTCCAAAATTCAAAATTCAATTTTCGCCTTCCGAGGCCCGTCTCAAAATTCAATTTCCGCCCTCCGAGGGCTCGCCTCAAAAATTCAAAATTCAATTTTAACCTCCCAGCGCCTCAAAATTCAAAATTCAATTTTAACCTCCAAAGGCTCGTCTCAAAAATTCAAAATTCAATTTTCGCCTCCCGAGGGCTCGTCTCAAAAATTCAAAATTCAATTTTCGCCCTCCGAGGGCTCGTCTCAAAAAAAATTCAAAATTCAATTTTCGCCCTCCGAGGGCTCGTCTCAAAAAAAATTCAAAATTCAATTTTCGCCCTCCGAGGGCTCGTCCCAAAAATTCAAAATTCAATTTTCGCCCTCCGAGGGCTCGTCTCAAAATTCAATTTTCGCCTCCCGAGGGCTCGTCTCCAAAATTCGATTTTCGCCCTCCGAGGGCTCGTCTCAAAAAAATTCAAAATTCAATTTTCGCCTCCCGAGGGCTCGTCTCAAAAATTCAAAATTCAATTTTCGCCTCCCGAGGGCTCGTCTCAAAAATTCAAAATTCAATTTTCGCCCTCCGAGGGCTCGTCTCAAAAAATTCAAAATTCAATTTTCGCCTATCGAGGGCTCGTCTCAAAAATTCAAAATTCAATTTTCGCCCTCGTCTGAAAAATTCAAAATTCAATTTTCGCCCTCCGAGGGCTCGTCTCAAAAATTCAAAATTCAATTTTCGCCCTCCCGAGGGCTCGTCTCAAAAATTCAAAATTCAATTTTCGCCTCCCGAGGGCTCGTCTCAAAAATTCAAAATTCAATTTTAACCCTCGAGGGCTCGCCTCAAAAATTCAAAATTCAATTTTCGCCTCCGAGGGCTCGTCTCAAAAATTCAAAATTCAATTTCGCCCTCAGGGGCTCGTCTCAAAATTCAATTTTGGCCTCCCGAGGGCTCGTAAAATTCAATTTTCGCCCCCTGAGGGCTCGTCTCAAAAATTCAAAATTCAATTTTCTCCTCCCGAGGCTCGTCTCCCGAGCCACGGCCTAACGGGCCTAACGTCTCTTTTCGCCTCGATTTTTGCCTCCCGAAGGCTCGTCTCAATTTTCGCCTCCCGAGGGCTTGTCTCAGGTGTTTCAATACTTTGCATGACACACGACACCGCAAGCACGCTTTTGCATGAGTTTGTCCTCCGGGACTTGTTCTCTCACATTGCATTGTCCCAATTGGACTACGCTGGTCTGATCCCTACAATGGGGTACGTAGGCAGCTCCCCGAGTGCGACCATCATCGTTATTTACTTGCATTTTTGTTTTGTCTCCGGTCGAAGGCACTAGAGCAACGGATTGGGATGCCTATTCTTTAAGCGTCACTCGTACCAACTAATGGTATCAGGTTAGGATCTACTTGCATCTAACCGTAGACACCCCAATCCGGACCTCGGAGAGCCTTTGTCCACCCCGATGATGAAATAGAGGAAACGATACATTTACGAGCTTGAAAAAGGATCTCCCTTAAAACCATAAACCCTTAAACCCAAAAACCCAAGAAACCTGACAAGCCCAGCCAAAGCCCAATGAAAGGCCCAAAAGAGCCCTGGACCGAAGGAAGAGGTGCCGTGCGAGGCTGGATTGAAGCGCACGGCACCCTGAAGTTCAAAGAGTGGCCGTGCGCAGCCAAACTCCTCCGCACGGCACCTTGAGCAAAAAGCTGGCTGGCTCAGAAAGCTGTCGGCCACGCCAGTATGAGCCACATGACTGGCTCAGCCGAAAATGCACTTCTGGCCCGCCCAGAAAACACCTCCACCATTTGAATTCAAAATCCTTGGCCATTTGCCTATAAATTAACCCCTCCACTCAAGGGAAAGGGGTCCCTCTTAGCCCTTTCTTTTGAGTCCTTTCTCTTGCCTTTCTCTTGGCTCTCTCACTCTACTTTCTCTCTCTAAGTTTTCAAACCCCCTTTCCATTACCACTTCCATTTCCAAGTCTTAAAAGATGTCATTCCCAAAAGACATTCTTTAAGAGCTTTCACTCACTCCCTTCTCATCATTGAAGTTGATCACTCATTAACTTCAAGACTCCATCACCCAAAACACCTAACCTTCACTCACACCCATACTCCCTTTGTCTCATTTAACCTCCCCATCCACATCCGTGACGATCCATCCACATCCTTGCATCCACGGTCCTTGATCAAGCTCGAAACCAAAGGTATAAACTAGTTTCCTCGGACTAGATTCCGTTCTGGTCCTGAGGGGACCTTTCTGTCAGCAGATCTAATCCCTTTTGGTTAGATCATGACTCAAAACCTATTTTCATAAAATAAAACCAACACTTGTCGAGGTCGGAAACCGCGATGCATTGATCGACGCACGGCACCACGACTCTCGCGCGCGCACGATGCACACTAGTGCTATTGTGAACAGGCTGACTGGATCTGAGTTTTCCTCTGCTGTGGTTACCTGTTTTTGCTGTTTACTGTTTCTGTAGATCTTAAAATAAGACCATATCTACAAGCCATGTTCCGGCTCTTCTAAAATCTTTTTCAAGATCATCCCAAGTGATCAAAAACGTTGAAAACTACTTTAAAACTACGTTTTGAGAAAGATAATGACGTTCTTGGGATGATCTGACCGCCGTGAGGCTACTCGTGAGTTTTCAAAAGATCTACAGAGGAACTAGTGAGCTAAATGATGTCTTAAAAGACTGTAACAGTCTGACAGCAGAGCAGGTGCCACGCACGGCATGTTGGAATGCCTCGCACGGCATCTCAGGGTGCCGTGAGCGGTATTCTGAGGTCCAAACAGTCTGTTGAATGTTATTTACTTCCATTTATTCACGTCATTTTAGCACGACTGTACAGATAGCACCACCTGCACGTCAATGTGATATATTTCCCATGTCCCTTTCCCGTTTCGTGCTTTATTAAAGAGCTTGATATTCCGAATGATACCGAAGATCTCCCCTTTTTGAAAACATCAAGTAGAGACCGGTCTTACCGGGCGAATGGGGTGTTTTTTAAAGAAAAACCTTCCTCATTCGTAATGTGGCTCCCGAACCCATTATCTCAACGTTTTCGCTAGACTTAAAGCCTTTTTCAAGCAAACTCTCGGTTTCTCGAATCATCCATCTCGAAAATCCGGGTGGCGACTCTTCAAGCGAAGCGCTCATTCTCAGGCACGGGAGCCCACACAGATACAGATAACCACAACAGAGGAAAACTCGAATCCAAGCAGCCTGCTCACAATAGCATCAGTATGTAAGATGCCGTGCGCTGAGAGTCAGGATGCCGCGCGTCTGATCAATAGACCGCGCGGTTCCCCAACCTCAGCACAGTGTTAGTTTTGTTTTCTGAAAAATGGGTTTTTGGTCAGGATCTAACCAAAAAAGGGTTAGACCTTCTGACAGAAGAGTCCCCTCAGGACCAAAATGGGGTCTAGTCCGAGGAAACTAGTTTGTACCTTTAGTTTCGAACTTGATCAAGGATCGTTGATACGAGGGGGTGGATGGATCGTCACGGATGTAGATGGAAGAGGTTGGATGAGACAAAAGGAGTATGGGTGTGGGGGAAGGCTAGGTGTTTTGGGTGATGAGACTTTGAAGTTAATGAAAGATCAACTCCAATGATGAGAGGGGAGTGAGTGAAGGCACTTAAAGAAGGTCTTTTGAGAATGACATTCTTTAAAGCTTGGGAATGGAAATGGGAGTAAGAAAGTGGGTGTAGAAACTTAGAGAAAGAAAATAGAGTGAGAAAGCCAAGAGGAAGGCAAGAGAGGGACTCAAAAGAAGGGCAAGAGGGACCCCTTTCTCTTGAGTGAAGGGGTTAATTTATAGGCAAATGGCCAAGGATTTTGAATTCAAATGGTGGAGGTATTTTCTGGGCGGGCTGTATGCATTTTCTACTGAGCCGCCATCACCGTGGGCTCACTCGCATGGCCGACCTTCTCGAGCGATCCACCTTTAGCTCAAGGTGTCGTGCGGGGGAGTTTGGCTGCTCACGGTCCCTTGAATTCTCAAGGTGCCGTGCGCTCCAATTCGGCTCCGCACGGTGCCTCCTCCTGCGGTCCAGAGTCTTTGGGGCTTTTTCTTGGGTTTGGCTGGGCTTGTTGGGTTTAGAGGAGATCCTTTTTCAAGCTCACAAAGGTTTTGTTTCCTTTATTTCATCATCGGGGCGAACAAAGACTCTCCGAGGTCCGGATTGGGGTGTCTACAGATATCCCATAGTGTATATTTTGCATACAACGCTGCTACCCACACATATATAAATAGGTACATATTTTACACAGATTTTTTGTGGGCCCACCTTAGATCCCACAAAAAAAATCCAAGCTGTTAATTAAATGTAAAATATTTTTTCTAGGGTTCTCGCAAAAAATTAACTCAATCCGATACTTATAGATACTCAATCCAATCATCTAACTTTTCATTTTGATTTTCGGATAATGAACAATTGAATGATTGGATTGAACATCAATAGATTTCAGATTGAGCTAATTTTCTGCAAAGGTCCTTGAAAAAATGTTTTACATTTAATGAACGTCTCGAATGGTTTGTATAAGACACAAGGTGAGCTGCACAAAAAATTTAGGTAGAATATGTACCTTATTTATATGTGTGCTTAGACTTTTCGTTTTGCATATTACATTCGTAGTAGATGAAACTGCAGGAGGTGTTAATGTTAAGTTACAAGCTTGGAGAGAACAATTTGATCAGTATGAGTAAAACGGAGTACATGAAATGTAGGTTTGGTGGTAGTCAAACTGCCAGTGCTGACAGAGTGACCCTCTAAAATCAGAAGTTACCAAATAAACGATCAACGTTTTAACTATCTTGTCATGCCCTCGATTTTAAACATAAATCTATAAATCATTTTAAGAAAGGATCCTCGCGTATACTAGATAATACCCCAAAATGAGTTTCCCACCTGCTTAGTTACAAACAAGTCCTCAAGTTTCATCAATTACATCTTTGGCACCACGGCCCAAATTAAGTTAAATACAAGTACAATTGAGTCTCGAATAATACAAATTTTAGTCAAAAGATAATTCAAAAGTAAAATTAGTTACAAGGCCATCTTTACTCAAAAGTAAGTCTATTCTAAAGATGAGTGAGTAACTAAGTCATGTTAGCTTCCAAAAGTCTTCATTTCCAAATACACCATGTCATGCAACCTATTGCCCTGCGTTCGAACCTGAAAAGAAGGATTTTGTTGAGTTACACTAGCCCAGTAGGAAAATCTCTACTAATTCTATAAGGGATGAGATAATAAGCATGAATACGATGAGTCAAGTTAAGTAGCTAAATCATACAATGCACTCTGAAACCTTTAGCAAACATCATAGCAATTCTTATGCACATACACACATCCGCACACACACACACACACACACTTCTTCCAATAAGTTTCCACCCCTTGCGAATTTGTGTTACCACCCCTTGCGTCACAATAGACTCCACCCTTTGCGATGTTGTGTTTCCACCTCTTGTATCACAATTTACTTCACAACCACCCCCCGACTATGACCACACTATTACCACAATCAATGCTAATGCCATAAACTCATTCCACACCCAACTACATTAACAAACATGTCACAAGTAGCTCATGGGTTATAGCAATCAAGGTCATTATACCCTTTTCATAACACAGTGCAACCATCAAGCCGTAGATATTCCATTCGATCACAAATATAGCAAACATACACTCAAATCACACTTAATCATCACAAAACATGTAGAGGAAGAGAGAAATCCCTACCTAGATGGGTTTTAAGCAAAACCCTAGGTCTATCAAGAGCAATAAGCTTGAATCGTTTAAATACAAGCTTCACCCAAGCTTGAATACAAGATCTAGAGCAAATAAAGCCCAAAAACATGAATAACAAGCAAATATGAACAAATAATCGAGAGGTGAGAGAGAAAAACGTGATAGAGCTTCAAGGAGTGAGAACAAGAACATAAAACTCACCCTTGGTTCACCAAATGCAAGAATCTTGTGATGTTGAGGAAAAAAAAACCCTTGGATCTTGGAGATTTAAACTTGAAATCAAGAGTTTTGGATGAGATTGGAGTGGGGTGGGTGAGAGAGGGTGTTTCCAGAGGTATTTTGTGGGTTTGGGTGTGAAAAATGGTAAAGGGGGGGTATTTATAGTGGACTGAAATGCGTGCGGAATTTTCTGAAATTCGATAGTGGGTACCGGTACTAGGAAAATGCAGTACCAGTACTAGAACCTTCAAAATGCCAAATGAACCATGTTATGGACACTGGGTACCGGTACTGGGAAAATGAAGTACCGGTACTGGCTGGACAGAAAGTTGAAAAATTTTGGACGGACACCGAATCGAACCCAACTTGCTACCAACACTTCCAAACATCAATACAACATTAAAACTAACATTCTACCATCTTCCTAGCGTCCGATACACAACCATAAACGTTATTCGTACACCCCCACAAACAAACGTACGACTTTATCAATAATACGATCCTTTCAAGCACTAAACGATTTTCGAAATTAAAGCAATTTGGCAAGTCTCTACATATCTTGGCTCAATCGTTAGCAAGGATTGAGAGATGATAGCAGATGTGACGTATAGAGTACAAGTGGTGAACTGCTTTGGGAGTGTTGTGTGACTGCAAGATACCCACAAAGATCAAGGAAAACTTCTACCATTCCACTATAAGACCAACCATGTTATATGGCACGAAGCGTTGTGCTACCAAGAAACAACATATGAGTAAGATGGGCTTAGCTGAAATGTCAAATGAGAATACTTAGATGGATGTGTGGTAAAACCTTGCGAGATAGAATTAGAAATGAAAAAGTTTGTGGGATGGTAAGGGTAGCACTAATAGAAGATAAAGATGAGAGATAATATATTAAGGTGGTTGGAACATGTCTATCATAAATTGCTCGATGCTATAGTTAGGAAAGTGTGATGTGGTTATGGTAGATGCCTGGCAACACTAAAGGGGGGTAGATCAAAATTGAATTTAAAGGTGGTAGTTCAAAAGAACTTAGATTTAATGGAAAAATGCATTGGATAAGACAGCAGATTCATGCAGCCGACCCCTATTGATTAAAACTTAAGGCTCGGTTTGGTTTGGTTTATAAGTGGGTTGATGTATTGCTATACACTAATCATAAAATTTTTAACAAATAGATCAATCAATTGGATCCACGAAAAGGACCCTAACTATCAAGGGAACAAGGCTTTCCTAAACTACGAGTTCCTAAAAGCAATTTTTGCAACAAAATAACGGAACATAAGATATAACATTGAAATAATTGGGTGAGATGAGCACACCTTCGAGTGTGGTGACTTTTGCCAATTAATACAAGACAATAATAAAACAAAGAGAATGTAGTTTATAAGAACAAGTATGGTAACTTTTGCCAATTAATAAAGATTAAAAATCAACGCACCAAATTGAGAAAAAGTAAAACCGATCAAACGGTCACCAAATACTTACATCTTTGGGTTTAGAACACTTTGTGTGCTCAATTCTTTAATCAGATCAAACTTAGGTTCCATTTTTTGACGATAAGATATAGAAGAAGTTTCTACATATTATAGTGGATGTCACCAATCTCAAGTGGAGTAGCAATATCACGTGAACCCAACATTGCCAATCCAACACATTTGCCAATGAATCAATCAGGAATGCCAAAGAAGGTTAAAGAGGAAACAAAGTGCTCTCTGTCAACTAAACAGTCGGATTGATTCGTGTTCAGGTTGACGCACCTAAGGCTTGGTAGATTAAAATCATAACTGAATCCAAACCAATGCATGTTGCACTTCATTGCACACTAATGCAATGTAGCACCATAGGTGCAACATGAAGCACAAAAACTAGATTTGGTCTCACGTATCTATATCTGACATGTCTTGATTGCCATGTTCGCAGCATGTCCCAAACACTACCAAAAGGTGCACGACTTTTTGATGTTGACATCTGAGATGTTTCAGACACATAGTGCACAAGCCCGAACATATCACAAGATAGTTTGGTCTATGGACATCATAGGAAGTTCTAGTGATTTTTAAAAACTGACGTCTTTAGTATCAAAATGAAACATATGCAGGTAGACTACGAACAAAGGGCTTGAGAACTAATCAGAGTCCAGAATCTATATTGCTATCGTTTCCTCTATTTGGTTTACTTTCTTTTTGAATTTTCTTAGATGCTGCAAGTAAAACGATTATTCACAGGATTGAACCCGGAAATCACATTGCATCAAGTTATAGTCTCTCAGATTTTTTTTCCTGAGATACTGCAACTAAAACGATATTTTCTATTTTGAGTTTCTTTTCAGATTCTAATTTCAAGCAATTTTCTAGAATACGATATGCTGATTTAGTGAATTTGATGGGAAATTGGAAGCTAAGACAACTGATGGTTGAAATGAGGGGGAAAAAAAAAATCTCTAACAACATGCACTTCTTGAGAAGTATGCAGATTGTTAAAGCATCCAATTCCAAATCAAGTGGAGAGTTCACCCAAGCTCACATACTAGGTTCGGAGGAGATAATTAACTGATGTGAAACAAACTCCAATACTCTCCCGCATGTGCAACCCCCCGACTCACACGTGAAGAGGTAAACAAATGATCCATAACACTTGGATCACAACAAATAAATGTGCACTTATGGCACAAAGAAGGGAGAACAAATTCTCTGAAACCCTAGCTCTGAAACCATGTTAAAACATCCAACTCCAAACCAATTAGCAAGGAGTGGAAAGGCTGTCCAAGCTCATATACCGTAGACACCCTAATCTGGATCTCTTGATCATTTTACGGTTTCTTGTTCCCCCGATGATGAATAGGATTTAAACAGACTTGAGAATGGAATGGATTGTGCTTGGAGTGTTTGGAACCCCTCTTGAACCTTTTGAACCCCAAAACCATAAGTAAAAACCCTAACCTAAGTTTGACCAGCGAGCGGTACAGTGGAACCCTCGCGCGATGGAGAGTTTGCCAAGTGTTGGTCAAAGTCAAAACATTGACTGTTGACCCTCGCGCGATGGTTTACTCCATCGCGCGGCTGTCCCACTCCCTCGCGCGATGGATTGAACTGTCCCCATCACCTTTTTCCAGCCGGATTTTGTAATCATCAGGGGGCCTGTAAGCCTGTGGAACCCCATTTTCCACCAGAACAGCTGTTGGTGACTGTATGGTTTGCACCTCCCTACACAACCACTCCCCTCACCTTGTTGGCCACGAGTTGAGTTTTGTTCACCCTCCACTTAAGAGGGTGAACATTACCCTATTTTCTATTGGTTGAAATAATGTGGATCCCACCACAAAGTGATGTCATGCTTACCAAAAAGTGTATTGCATGGTAAGCATGACATCACTTTGCAGCGAGATCCACACCATTTCAACCAAAGAGAGAGAAGGTAATGTTCACCCTCTTTTAAGGAGGGTGAACAATATTGCACTCTGTTGGCCACCTTCTCCACCAAGTTAGGCTGGCCAGCCCTATTGGCTGGTTACTAGACCAAGTTTAGCACCAACCCTTGGCCTCCCATTGTCCTATAAATACCCCATTGGTCTTTCAAGTCTTAGGTTACCAAAAATCAAGCAAAAAAGGCACACAAACCCCATTACACTTGATACTTCCTAATCCTTGCCACCTCCACACACTCATTTGCCAAGCACAACAATCCTTTTCAATACATTTCAAAACCACTCAAGCAAAGGTATAAAAATTTACCTGTCTTCTGTTTTGATCCATAAGGGGGGGCTGGCAGGGCCAAGGTTGGTAATCAATACCAGTCCTGGCCCTAAAGTTAGCAGGGTTACAAGAAACTATGGTCGAGCAAACCCACGTGCGATGGTCCCATACACTCGCGCGACAGTTCTGTCTGCACGAGAATGGACCACGTGGGGATGGGATGCTGGTCTTTTCTTGTCTTCATTATATTTAGTGAGCATACTTGATGTTAAATCACTGTGTTGCATGCTAAAAACCATAGATTAGTTTAGCTTTCTATTTCATTTGGTTTGGAATGCTCTTGGGTTGCTTTTGAATGTGTATCAGAGCTCAAGCATGCAAAGCAATTCCTGGAAGTCCAGTCAAGACCCTCGCGTGAGTATATCACTCTGTCGCGTGATGGTTCTCTGATTTCCAGTGGCTGCCCTTGCATGGGCAACTAAGGCTTATGCCCTTGTTTATTCACCCCCACTGTTTAAGGGTTGTATTTCCAATTTTATCCTATCTGTTTGTAATATTGTTTGCATTCCAGTACATATAAACTACTTGGTTTGCTCCTTGGGTGAGCACTGGTCCTTCCAGAGCCCAGAAAGCGATAAGATTCAACCTGTGGTGAGGCATGAACACTCACGCGATGGAGTGGTTGTGTCACGCGATGGTCCCTTTGCATTTACGTAGATCCATGCATGCAAAGTTGGTCATTTTGCATGGCACACTCATCCCATGTGCAGTTTTAATGTTCTGACCAGAAGGTTGGTTTTTATTCCATTTATTTTTCAGTATTTCATCCATCCATGCTAAATATGTTCACATCTTGCACATCGTGTTACAGTTTAATTCCCGATTAACTATTTCCCCGCCCTAATTGGCTAAAAATTGGTTAATAAAAGAAGAATCACAAAGTTTTCACAAAATGTCTAAGTAGAGACCGATCTCCGGATTGGGTGAGAGGGGTGCCTTAAAACCCTTTCCCTCTCGTAACCTGGCTTTCGAACCCAGATATGGTTATGACGGACTGGTTCTTTCACTTTTTCAAATCAAAAAGCACCGCAGGTGCTTCGAAATACGGTTCCTTGGGTGTCGGACCTTCAAACCCGAGTGGCGACTCTGTATTCCGAGCGCTTGTTTCTCCGCTTGCGCTCCCTCAATTTTCGGGCCGCTTTGGCAAAAGGAACGAAATCCTTCTTCCAAGGGCATGCTGCCCACAGTGGAGACTCTGCTGGGGATAATCGAACCAATATTATTCCATACTTATAGTTTAATACGTTTGCGAACAATTCCTTAAAAGTCTGTCAAAACGGTGAGCTTCGCGCTGCCGAACGTTGGAATGGTGATTTAATAGGACCCCGTGTCCAACCAATCTAATCTGGGACTTTTTCTGTTGTTCACTTGCGTAGTTTCCTCTAAAAATGGACTAAATAAAGTGAGACAAGATTGAAAAGGCATTTTGCGATTTTGTGATTAGTCTTCTTCTTAATCAATTTCTTGCATTCTCATTTGCATCGATGTCGGACAGCCTCGTTTGATCGTCTTGGCAATCCGGCACGATTTACCGGAGCCCGGGGACCTTGAATGACCACCTTAGACGATGATGGGTCATTCTACCGTTCGACTGTTGCTCTACGGTTACGCGGGCAACGGGAGGTATATCTTTGGCCCTAGTCCGAGGAACCTGTTACGAACCAAAACCGGCCTTTGAATATACAAAGCACTAGGACTCTCCAGACTAGGACAGGTACCTGCAGGGTAAGATTTATTTGCATCTAACTCTATATACTATCTACGTGTTACTGATTTCTCTATCGCATGTACTGTACATACATCCATACATGCCATCTTGCGTAGAAGCATGTTTTAGGGTGGCTTCTAGGTTCTCGTTTGAATACGAGTCTGTCTTAAGCATATTAGGACATTGCTATGACTCGATGAGGAGTCATATGCATCTCGATGGTGCACATTTTCAGTTTTCAAAATCCTTAAGAACAATGGGACTTTAGGAAATCAAAGATTCCTACACCCTTGACTATATACCTGTTTGTGGTTTCAAAACAGAAAACTAAGAACAGTAGAGAGAATGTCGTGATGCTTACACCAGTAAGGTAACAAGTGCCTAGTCACTTACACTGCCCGGCTAACAGCGTCATACTGTTCAAGCCATTTTTGGTTATAGTATCACGACATCCATGCCGAGTTGTTCCCATTTCGAAAGTTGAGACCCCCATTCAGTACAATGGTTGGAGGTTTAGGAATCTTTTGTCATCCTTTAGCCTTATTTGTTCCAAGTAAGGGTACGCATCCGAAAAGAATTCTGAGGATCTTGGCAGTGTCCGAATGTCTTGAGACAGACTCATTTTCTAGTTCTAGGGTCTAGGGGAAACAGACGGCACTGGCTGCATCTCTACTTTAGCCTTTTATTTTAAAGTTGCTCCAGAACCCTTATTAAGCCTTCTTTTCTTTGCAAACAAAGCTCTAAGCCATTGCACAGCTAAGGAAAGTATCAAAACAAAAGGCCAAACCCGCTTGGGAACGTCTGCATCTGAATCCCGTTCAACGACTTGTCAAGCTTGATCCCCAGTCAGTCATCACGGAAGACTCTCCACTTTCTCCATTGGCCGCTCCACAGTTAGGCTCACCATCAATTCAACAAGACGGACAGCCAGCTTCCCCTTCTTCTACGTCAAGTACTTCCGAAACACCTATCATGTCAGGACAGCCACCCATACAGCCTCTCTCTCTGGAAGAGATACTCATGAACCTTTAGACCAGCATTGCTTCCATCCTGCAAAGGGCTACTCAGACAGATGCTAACATCACCCGTTTGAATGATCTCTTTGACACTCGTCTTCCCCCTGCGGTCCAAGAGGAGAGTGAGGCTGAAGAGGATGTTCATAGACAACCCATCATGGTTGAGGATCTGAATAATCCCAGATGTCTCATTGTGCAACCCAACTCTAGGGTGGTTCACGCACCTGTTGCAAATCCGAATCCAGTGGGCGATATGCCTATCTCAAACCCGGATATAACCGCTCTCGTTGCCAAGGTGGCCAAACTTGAGGAATCTATCTCCAAAGCTGAAAAGGTCAAAGCTGGTGGAATCGACTTGGATCGCCTTTGCTTATATCCCAATGCCAAACTTCCTGAGAAGTTCAAAATGCCAGACTTGGCGAAATTCGACGAAAGTGGTGATCCCAGGACTCACCTTTACAGTTACCATGCTGCCATGAAGCTCTTATCAGTCGAGCCTGAGGCAATGTCACAGCTCTTCCCTCAGATCCTCTCAGGCCCTGCTTTCCATTGGTTCTTGTCACTCAACATCGCCAAATGAAGGACTTGGGAGGACATTGGGGCTGCGTTTATTTCGCAGTATAGATACAACTCTCAGTTGAAGATGACTACTTGGGAGCTGGAATCCACCAAAATGGAAGCAAATGACTCCTTTGCAGACTTTGTCAAAAGGTGGAGAGCTAAGGCCACGCTAATGACTGAGCACCCTAGTGAAAAGGATCAACTCCGCATCATCTCTCGCATTCTTCAACCGAATTACGCAAGTCACTTGGTTCTTGCTCAAGCGTCCACTTACTTTGAAACCTTCTTCGACTCAGGTTTGGCCATTGAGGATGCGCTGTAGAGCGGGATTCTATCAAAAGGGGAATCTGCTAACCCTTCAAAAGTGAAGCCTCAAGCTTACTCTGGGAATACAAATGCGCTGTTTGGGGGTGGAACTTACTCCAACACGGCAACAAGCGGCACTAATGCCGCCTCCTCCAATGCTAACAACCACATAATTGATGTCAACCACGTGCAAACGCCGTAGAACAATCTACCTCGCGGTCAACCCCGCAGTTTCTCCGCGTTCAAGGCACCTCTGTCCTCGGTCATGGAAAAGTTAGTCAAGTGAGGGCATCTGAAGCCCCTTGATCCAACTCCTCTACCCAAGAACCCTCCGACAAACTTCAAAGTCAACCTTTATTATGCTTACCATCAGGGAACCGGTCATCTTACAGATTCCTGTTTCCATCTTCAACATGCGATTTAGGATCTCATAGATGAAGGGACTCTCCAGGCACCACCTCCACCGTCCCAAAAGCCAAACATCTTGTCTAACTCTATGCCCAACCACAAAGCTGTCCCACATATCAGCCAGATATCCCTCAGCTCCATCGATATTAACCCCAGCTCCACTCTATTTCCACTAGCCATATAATCTCCACAGATCAACCCAGGCCGGTTATATCCCCTCCACTCGAACCTTGTGCCAAAGTTCCCTACATATGTATAGAGGAAGGCCAGCTTCTTGACACTGATGCACCTTTGGGACGATTGCAGAATGGGGCGTTTGTCCTCAGTGCATCTATCAGCGATCTCTTCCATCAGTCAATCCCCGCTGTGCAGCTCAATTCTGCCTCTTCTCTTGACAGCCCATACTTCAACGTGTCTGATCCTAACCCATTTCCTAGTCTGATGGACCGCTTTCAATCTGACATGCCTTCTCCAGAGATCGACATGCAAGCTATTGGTTGGGCCATGGCAGACAATATGGACTATGCCACCTCGATAATCAACGAGTGGTCAGGGCTTGAACTGGACAGGTTCCCACAATAGCCTGAGTATCTCCCACTTGATCAGGCCTGGTATGATGGCTGGATGGCCGGCCATGAAGCAGCATTACTTGATCCTTTGGATGGCTTCTCCTTATATATGCTATTTCAGCAGGCTGAACCTGCCGTCCCCGAAGAAGAGTACAACTGGGACCCCGAGCTGATTTGGTAGGATTCCATGGACATGGACCCTAATCCTCTCCAAAGCTACGCCACACCAGATTACATGACACACTATGCGGAGGACGACTTGGTTCAGGAAGATCCTCGGGTTCTGGGAGACACATTTCCACCTTCAGCTCAGTCTTTGATTCAATCTATGATGCTAATCATGACCCCTGCTCTTACATTGTTAATGAGGCATTCCCGCGCCCTGAGGCGCCTTATCCCAGTAATAGGGACTGTAGTATTATGGTTACGGCTATTGTTCCGCTTGCTAACCTGTGGGATGTTGATGAGGTAGTTAACATCCAGGTAGGAATAGAAGTCTGGGCAGTTAATTGCTCCCTAGCAGAAGGTGGATTGTGCAATGTTCCCTTTATGGCCAATCCCGAGCCTATCACTGAAGTTGCGGCGGTCACAGATCTGAGCTTCTGGGACTCACTCCTAATGAAAGACTTGGCTAAGGATTTGGGGTTGGATGTCAAAGTACCTACAGCTGCATCAGCCACAGACAAAGGGAAAAGCAAGTTGGGGGAGGTCCCTGCCGATCTTTGGGATGTGAATGAAGACCCTCAGGTCGTGCCTTCCTTGGGAAATGTTCACAACGTTACGAGGAGTGGATGGATTTTTCAACCTGCTAATCTACAAGCTAGAAGTTCGTCCAACCCTTCTAACCAAAGGAACGAACCCATCGCTTTCCCAAGGTCTGCACCTCTTGAGGTATCAACTGGTCCACCAGCTACTGATCTGGTTCAACGACAGCTTGAGCGGATTCCCGCTGCTATATCAATTTAGGGGCTAATCTGTTCCTCCCGTGAGCACCGTCAAAAATTGTGCCACGCTCTCTCCCGCCTCGAAATTCAGGCTGATGTCACTCCTGAGGCGATGGTGTCTCTCATCCTCCCTCCTACCTCCAAGCACACTGTGGTCTTTACTGACAAGGACCTGCCAATTGAAGGGGTCGATCACAACCGCCCCTTGCACATTACCGTCAAATGCCGAGGACTCTGGGTTCCTACCGTCCTCATTGATAATGGCTCAGCTATCAATGTTTGCCTTATTAGGGTGGCTTATCGTCTGGGATTGGCTAAGAAGGATTTTGCGCCTTCCAACTTGGCTGTCAAAGCATATGACGGGACACGTCGTATGGTCGAGGGCACTCTAATGCTCAAGCTCGATGCAGAGGGCTTCGAGATGGCCGTTGAGTTCCATGTTGTTGACATTCCCGCTACCTTCAACCTGTTGCTGGGCAAGCCATGGCTCCATCGGTCAAACATCATGGTTGTGCCATCAACCCTCCACCAAAAAGTCATTCTGGGGCTTCCCACTGGCAGCCTTACCATCTGTGGAGATTCAGGCATTCGTCCGCTCAAAGAGGATGGGACTCCCCCGTTTTAGGGATCTTACACGGTGCAGAAGATGTTAACCTCGGGGGTTTCTCGTTCGACACCTCTAGTTCTGTTTTGGCTATCAATGTGGACGGGAACTTCATCATAAGCTCTGTCGTGATGGATATCATGAAAAGGATGTCCTTTTTCCCTGGCCTGGGCTTAGGGATTCACCAACAAAGAGTCCCGGAGTTCCCTACCTTTCCTTCTTGTGAGGGCCGCTTTGGTTTGGGGTATGTCGCCTATACCAAAGATGCCAAAAGAAGGAAATGTACGGGAAAACCTCGTACCCTCTATGGTGATCCTAACAGCTATTTCGTGCGTGCAGTTGGGAATGCTGCTTACACCAGACAGGCAGAACCGTTTATCGATGCTGAGACTGGAGAGCTGCTGCCTAGTTTTGAGGTTTTTGCTAATTACACCTGGTCATCCAGCGACGAGGAGCCTGCAAAGGCAGAATTCAAGAGGAAGCTTAGTCAGCCAAAGGCAAAGACTGACTGGCTGGGAACTTTCGATCAGGGGAGCTTGGAGCTGTTGTTCCATGAATTCTCCCAAGTGGGTTTGGCTGAGGAAGCTGACGAGGTCGAAGTGCTCATGCTCGGGTCCGATGCCCCTGAAGATCCTACACCTCTTATTGTGGAGGCCAAGGGTAGCCTTAAAAATTGCATTTTCAAGCCACGCTTAACTTGGATTGATGACACATTGAGTCTGAGTCTGCGTCAGAGTCAAAGTCAGAGTCCAGTGGGTCGTCTAAGTCTAGCTCTGAGCCGGAGTTTGTGCCTCTGAGCCCTCGATGTCATAGCTTTTACTTTGAGTTTGATTCTCTTGTACTTGGCAACCCTGAGGGCTTTTGTGAAATGAATGACTCATCTTCTGACTACTTGAATGATCTTTATATAAACTGTGTCAACCGCGACAATGAAGGGATAGATTTCGATGGGGACATTCCCAAGGAAATCCGTGCCCTCATCGAAAGGGAAGACAAAAGGCATGCTGAGCCATTAAAAGAAGAAGTTGGTTCTATAAACTTGAAAGATGAGAACGATCCCCGGATGGTTCAAGTGGGCTCCACACTTTCACCAGAGGAGCATCATGACTTTAAGGGTTTGCTCACCGAGTACAGTGATGTCTTCGCGTGGTCACATCAAGACATGCCTGGCATCGATCCTGAGATAGTATAACATCAGATTCCTTTGCTACCAGATGCTAAACCTGTCAAACAGAAGCTTAGATGAATGACGCCAGATTGGGTACAGAAGATCAAGGATGAAGTCACCAAGCAGATTGACGCTGGTTTTCTCATGGTTTCTCAGTATCCTACTTGGGTAGCCAACATTGTTCCTGTTCCAAAAAAGAATGGGCAAATTCGAGTCTATATCGATTTCAGGGACTTAAACAAAGCAAGCCCTAAAGATGATTTTCCCTTGCCACACATCGATGTGCTCGTGGATAATATTGCGGGGCCTGCTTTGCTTTAGTTCATGGACGGCTTTTTAGGCTATAATCAGATTCTTATGGCACCGGAGGATCGTGAGAAAACCACGTTCATTACCGAGTGGGGGACTTACTGCTACTTAGTCATGCCGTTTGGGTTAAAGAACGTCGGTCCTACCTATCAGCGGGCTGCTATGACCATTTTACATGACATGATCCACAAGGAGGTTGAGGTCTATGTGGATGATATGATTGCCGAATCCAAAACTCGTGAGGGACACATTCCTGTGCTTAGGAAGTTCTTCGAGAGGCTCCATAAGTTTCGTATGCAACTCAATCCACAGAAATGCACTTTTGGGGTCACGGCTGGCAAGATGCTCAGCTTCATGATCACTTCTCGTGGAATAGAGGTCGACTCGTCAAAAATCAAAGCAATGCTTGAAATGAAGCCACCGGAGTCTGAAAAGGGAGTGCAGAGCTTTTTAGGGAAGGTTCAGTTCATCACCAGATTCATCGCCAAGTTAACTTTAACTTGCGAGCCGATGTTTTGTCTACTCAAGAAGGATACCCCGTTTGTATGGTCAGACAAATGTCAAGCGGCTTTTACGTCAATCGAGAATTACTTGCAGAACCCTTTAATTTTAATGCCGCCAGTGCCTGGGAAGCCCTTGATACTTTACTTGTCTGTAAACCCATCCTCTATGGGCTGCTTGCTAGCTCAGCTAGCTCAGGAAGGAGATAAGGGAGTCAAGAAGGCCATTTATTACTTAAGTAAGAAGATGGTGGGATGTGAGGAGCGGTACACCGCTCTTGAAAAGACGTGTTGGGCCCTTGTTTGGGCTTCCAAGAAATTGAGACACTACATGTTGGCTTACCCAGTGAAGTTGATTTCTCGAATGGATCCTCTCAAGTATCTATTTGAGAAACCAGCACTTACTGGTGAGTTAGCACGTTGGTTGCTCTTGTTGGCAGAATTCGATCTTGAATATGTACGAGAAAGTCTGTCAAGGGTCGCGCCGTTGCAGAATTCTTGGCAAATCATCCTGTGGATGGACCTGAAGATTCAGACTTCGTATTCCCAGATGAGGCAGTTTTGACTGTTGTCGAAGATGTGTGGACCCTCTATTTTGATGGGGCAGCCAATCAAAAAAGATATAGAATCGGGGTTTTGTTGATAACACCCGATGGTTCCCATATTCTGCTTGCGTTTAAACTCAATTTTGATGTCACTAATAACCAAGCCAAATATGAGGTCTGTATTGTTGGCATGGAAGCCGCTCTAACTCTCGGTGTTGAAAAGCTTGAGGTCATCGGCGATTCTAATCTTGTTGTATCTCAAGCCAATGGGGACTGGAAGGTTCGTGAAGAAAAATTGAAGCCTTATCACCAAGACTTGGAAGATCTCATTCCTCGTTTCAACAAGGTAACTTTCACACATATCCCCCGCTTGAAAAATCAATTCGCCGATGCCTTGGCAACTTTGGCCTCCATGGTTGAGCTTCCACTGGGAGTCAAACTCCGCCCAATACTGATCGAACAGCGGGATTGCCCTACTTACCAATACGTTACTGTTATCGATGATATCGATGATGGCCTACCCTGGTACCATGATATATGAAATTTTGTAGAAAGGGGCGAATATCTGGCTAGGGCCTCTAAAAAGGATCAACTCGCGTTGCGAAGATTGGCTGCCCAATACATCATCTGTGGAGGGAAGCTTTACAGGAGTTCCCATTGTGGGATGCATAAGCTCTGTGTCAGCAGTGCTTTAGCCAACAGAATAATGGAGGAGATTCATGAGGGGGTCTGTGGTCCTCACATGAGTGGTGTCATGCTCGCTAGGAAGATTTTACGGTAGGGATAATTTTGGTCCACTATGGAATTGCAGTGCGTGGATTACATTCGCCGCTGTCATAAGTGCCAGATTCATGCCAATCTTATGCATGTCCCTCCCTCCAATCTGTTTGGCATGACCTCGCCTTGGCCCTTTGCTGTGTGAGGCATTGATGTCATTGGCATGATCAGGCCATCTGCTTCGAATGGTCATCGTTTTATTCTGGTGGCGATAGACTATTTTACCAAGTGGGTGGAGGCCGAATCTTATAAAACCTTGATTGCGGTTCAGGTGGCTCAGTTCATCAAGAAGAACATTATCTACTGCTACGGTGTTCCGCAGGCCTTCGTGTCAGATAATGGCTCTCATTTCAAAGGCAGGGTTTTGGAGGTTTTCGAAGAATTCAAAATCCAAATACATCATTCGACGATCTATCGCCCTCAAACAAATAGGGCAGTTGAGGCGGCCAACAAGAACATTGAGACGATCATCAAGAAGTCTGCAAAGTCTGCCAGGGGCTGACATGAGCAACTACCTTTAGCTCTTTGCGGGTATCGAACGTCAATTCGAACATCAACGAGGGCAACTCCTTACTCCTTAGTTTATGGGATGGAGGCAATACTCCCTATCGAGCTTGAGGTACCGTCATTGAAGGTCATGGAAGAATGTGGACTCACGGAATCCGAGTGGCTCAGCTCGGTCGCACTTATCCCTAGCTGCCGAAGAATGCGACCCAAAATATAGAATGTGAAATTGGACAATCCAGCAATCACCATTCTTTCAAAACTTGCGGAGTTTGTGGCCATATCCAGAATGTTCAGCGCTTCATGCCTCCAGACGATTTCTTGTGGCGACATCTCATTCATGAACCTATACCATTCCTCTGTGGTCATTTTCGGATACAACATCCCTCTTTGATGCATCTGCCCGAGCAAATGGGGCCAGTTTCCTTCAGGAGCAGCAATATGCCCGAGTTTGTCTGATAACCATAACTGCATGAGCGAAAAGACATGTAACGCCCCCAAAATCGGGTACGTTAAGTTAAACATTTTATTAGATAAACAAGGCAAAGTCTAGCTCATTATTACATCAACTCCTCAGAGAGTACTTACATTACACAAAAAGGATGGACATCTAAGGTTATCTACAGCTCCTTTTCTTCTTCCATCCTAGCAAGCTCCTCAGCTCCAAAGGCCTCCAAGGTATACAACTCTCCTTGCTCATCTAAAAGGTCTGACATGTTATACCAGCGTCGCCACCAGTATAATATGTCAGGGTCACATAAAGTAACACCGTGAACTTGAAAGCTCAATAGAGTAACCCAATACCCACTAACCCTTAACTTACACATAGCAAGTCATGCATATATCGTAAAGGGTCATAAACAACATGTGCAATAATTGATAATAATAACCACAATGACACATCCGCATTCACTATCTATCGTTGGTGTCATGTTTTCCATGTTTCTCCTACGCGACTCATCGTTTTGTGTCTCATATTTCAACATCTTTTCTCAAAACTCGCACGCACACACCGATGAGCTACCAAGTCCGGCTCATTGGCCACAATGGCTACCATGTCCAGCACATTGTGAACGCACACACCAATAAGCTACCAAGTCTGGCTTATTGGCCACAATGGCTACCAAGTCCGGCACATTGTGTCACATCACACACCTCCAATGAAGCTACCAAGTCCGGCTCCATTGGCAATGCACGCCAACATAAGGCTACCAAGTCCGGCCATTATGTAGTTTCAAAAATATTTTTATCCATATCAACCACATCTTAAGTGTCATGTCTCTACTTTTCAATTTCATGTGTCTCGTATCATGCATAGACTCCGCGGCGGGACTTTGTAAACAAGTACGACTCATTCATAGTAATCTTAAAACTAAGCTAGCAAGATCATCCAACTCTAGTTAATCATGCTCGTTCATAACCACAAGTAAGGCAAGCAACATGCGATCAAGTTTACAAACCACGAAAAGGTCAAAATACGAATACTTCCTTTTAAAACAACACTTTATCTTTAAAACAAAATCGTACATCCTTCCTTTTTGGAAAGTCAAAACAACATATGTTTATTGACGAGTAATTCAAGTTAGAAAGATTCTATAAAGTCATGCAATCAATCATTCTCAAGATCATGCTTTCACGTATTCATAAGATCAAAGTAAACTACGTAAAACAATCCATACTAAACATATAGCTTTCTATCGTCATGCTCATACAATACGATATACTTGGGATAAGTAGATAGGGATATCTAGATATCATTAAACGCTATACTTAGAGAAAGTAGGTTCGAAGAACTCTACCGTTCTTCTTGGCGGTAGTAAGGCTACAAAAAGTATGTCGGAAAGAAAGTCGGCAGTTGGGCGGAATAACGGCATACGGTAAGCTCCCGGTAGCTTCGAAAGAGAATGGTTTCTCTCGAAACTAGATCTTAACTACAACTACTATTACTTTTGGATCGAGGTGGTGGTCGAGTGGTGGTTTAGTGGCGGCGATGGAAAAGTTTCTTGAAGAACGAAGGAAGAACTTCAAGAATAAGCAAGAAACTAAGCAAGAACACTTATGTTTTCCTAGAGAGAAGTTGGAGCAAGAAGAGGTGTGAGCAAAATGGGTGAGAATGGCTTGGTATTTATAGGCAAAACTTGGCCTCTCTCTCTCTCTAGCCGGCCCTCTCTCTCCCTCTTTGTCTCATTTTTTTATTCTACCAAATCTTGTTTTCTTGCAAGAAAAACCCTAAAACTAGGCTTGCATGGCTATGATGTAGTCCTTTTGATTGGATTATGGAAGATTGAGCAAGGAAGGAAGATTTGATCAAGTTAAAAATTGGAGAATGTACAAATTGTACAAGATTTGGCTTGTAAGGATGAAATCCCAATGGATTTGTATGCTTCCAAAGGTACAATAGAAGATTGAAAGTACAAGAAAAATCAAGTAAGGTACATCTCTCCCTCACTCTTTCTCCTTCTCTCTCTCTCGGGTTCTCTCTCCCTCTCTCTCTTGGCACACTCTCTCTCTCTCTCTCTCTCTCCCTCTCTCTCCCTCCCTCTTGTACTCTACTAGAAAGTATATGTATATACTAATATATATATGAGTACTATGGGTACTTTGAAATCCTATACTTTCAAGCAAAAATAGATTTTCCAATTAAAATATACAAATACACACATGTGTATTTTCCAATATAATATATATATATACATATATATATACATACAAGTGCACACACACATATATATATAACCATGTACTTCCTAAATCCTACTAGATATGTCAAAATATAATAGCTAATAAACTAAGTTATACTTTCAAAGTACTAAGTACTAAAGATATTAAATCTATGTACCAATTATAAACTAATCAATTAACACACATGGAAAATCTAGTATTTTATTAAACCCTAGTACTTGATTGTTGTAGACACCCCAATCTGGCTTTCAGATTAGCTTATTTACGGTTTTTGATTCCCCGATGATGAAACGGATCAAGAACACTTCGGGAATGTCGAGTGTTTGAGCTTTGAGTGTTTGAATAACCCTTGAACCTAACCTAGCCAAAAACCACATCAAAAAGCCAAAAACCAATTGTCGCGCTAGGGTTTAGAACCATCGCGCGAGGGTCAAGCTGCCAGGTGTGGTCAACAGTCAAACTGTTGACCGTTGACCATCGCGTGCCAGGGAGAACCCTCGCGCAACAATTCCAAACCATCGCGCGACGGTTCTCTCCTGTCCTTTTCACCTTCACCTGGGCAGCTTAATCACCAAGTAATCTTCAGCCAGACCTCGTGGACTGGCTGGGCTTCTCTCCTTGCAAGCTTTCCATAAAAGGCAATTTGGCCACCAAGCCAAATTGGTTGGTTCTTTCTCCTCCATACACCATTTCTACCACTTTCCCTATAAATACCCCCCCATATGCTTCCATTTAAAGGGTTCCAAAAAAAAGAAACAATCTTGGGTTCAAGAGAGAAAAAGAAGAAAGTACCAAGGTTCAAGTTCAAAAGGCTACACAACCTTTAATACACTTGGTATTTCACCACTCTAGCCACCTTCATACACTTATTTTCCAAGCTCTATCACCTTGTTCAACCTCAATTCAATTCAAAGCTCAAACACCATTCAAACTCAAAGGAACCAAAGGTATAGCTTACCTTTGTTCTGCTCTCTGTTCTGATCCCTGAGGGGGCTGGCAGGGCCAAGGCTGGTAATCAATACCAGTCCTGGCCCTAAAACCAGCAAAGTTACAAGAAACCGTGGACAACAAACCCTCGCGCGATGGTTCTCCATACTCGCGCGACATTTCTGTCAGTGTGAGAATAAACCACGTGGGGAAGGGGATGTTGGCCTTTGAGTTTCATATATTGTTTTTACTGTTTTTAAGCATACTTTCACTGTGATGCATGCTAAAATCCATAGTTTAGTTTATTTTGCTGTGTTACTTGGTTTGGAATGCCTTTGGGATGTTTCTGAGTATGTTTCAGAACCCCAAGCATGCAAAGCAATTCCTGGAAGTCCAGACAAAACCCTCGCGCGGCGGTTCTATAGTCTCGCGCGATGCTTCTCTGACTTCCAGTGGCTGCCCTTGCATGGCAACCAGGGCCTAGCCCCCTGTTTATTCACCCCCACTGTTTAGGGGTTGTGTTCCTGATTTAATTCATTCTGTTTGTAATATTATTTACATTCCAGTACATATAAAACTGCTTGGTTTGCCCTTGGGTGAGCACCGGTCCTTCCAGAGCCCAAAAGGGGAAAATTCAACTTGTGGTGGGAACAAACACGCCGCGAGGGTTTAGAATTGTTGCGCGATGGTTCTTTGCATGCACACAGATCCATGCATGCAAAGTTGGCCATGGTGTTGGCATGCCTAAACCTTGTGCAAAGTGTTTTGTTGTTCTAACCAGAGGGTTGGGTTTTTATCCCATTTTTCATAGTATTCCATCCATCCATGCTCGGATATAACACATCTTGCAAACATGTTACAGTTTTAATCCCCGATTAACTGTTCCCCCGCTCTAATTGGCTTAAAAATTGGTTAAAGAAGAAGAAGAAACACAATGTTTTCAAAATGCCTTAATAGAGACCGATCTCCGGATTGGGCGAGAGGGGTGCCTTAAAACCCTTCCCCTCTTGTAACCTGGCTCCCGAACCCAGATATGGTTATGACGGACTGGTTCCTTCACATTTTCAAATCAAACAGCGCGGCAGGTGCTTCGAAATACGGTTCCTTGGGTGTCGGACCTTCAAACCCGAGTGGCGACTCTGTGTTTTCGCGAGCGCCTGCTTCTCCGCTCGCGCTCCCTCGATTATGGGCCCTTGCTTCGGGGAACGAAATTCCCGAAGGCTCGCTTTGGAATCCGGAAATTCCAGGGCATGCTGCCCACAATTGTCAAGACTAACTATTATCCAATGCATAATGGTTTCTCTAGTGGTTATTAACCAATGGGTAAGGATGGCAAGGACTTTAACCTATCGTCCAATGGGTAATAATTCTCCTAACGGTTATTACCAATGGCTAATGTTTTGTACTTGGAATAAAGTATATATATACTTTTAATCATGTGTAAATATCCTATATAATACTATATTCAAGTACTAATGAAATCTAGATAAGTACTTTAATGAATAAACAAAGGGTTTTCTCTTTTGTCCAATGGGTAAAGATAACCCTAACATCTATCGTCCAACGGTTAATAGCTTAAAGGTTCAAAAGGTCCATCTAGGGTTACAAGCTCAAGGGGTTCAAAAGGTTCAAGTAACAAAGGTTCATACGGTTAACCGATCGTTAGGAAGCAAACGACGATTAGGGTAACGATCGTCAGGTTAACTAGTTGGTTAAAAGCTAGCTAAGCTTGCTAGATAGGATTTCTAGCCGAGATGTGAAATCTTAAGACTTATCTCTAGAAACGACGAGGAAATTGGCGATTAGAAGACGATTAAAACCTAATTAAGATTTCCGAATATTAACAATGAAATTTTTTATGTAGTAAAAAATCAGAGTTGTTACAAGACAAGTAAGGAGCCATATAAGACTTGAGTGAAAAAACAAGTAAGGAGCTCCATAGCTTTAGCTGAGTGTTGAGATAAAAGCAGAATGTGCAAAAATCGAAAAAAGGTGAACTGAGTGAAAGTTTACCTACAACAGGAGTGGGCTACCACCAAAAGTGATTGTTTGGCCTGTAGATGCCAAATCCAAACCTATGAGCATTTCCGCAAGAACCATGGGCACCACATTCCGTCGAGCTCCCAGTTGAGTAGCCACGCTTACTAGAGAGGGAGCAACCTCTCCGTTTGGGGACACCAATAAATATGCAGCAATCACGCTGATAACCAGAGCAAAGCGACGACGAGCTTGCAAAGCCATATCTCCGGTATTGCCTTCGAGCCCGTACCATTCCATCAGGAGCATGATGTTTACCTGTCCGTTGCTTAGCAGACTTTCTGCTGCACCGGTGGTAATGTTCAGGCTGGTTTACAGGAGTTTTGACTTGCTTTTCCGGTAGGGAGGCACAACGATCACACTGGAAGCGAAGCCTTGGAGGTATGCTTGGAATTCCTCCACCGTCGGGCACAGCTCGTTGTCTCCAAACCTAAACACATGGACATCCGGGTCCCAAAACCGTAGGGCTGACCACAAGACCTCAGGGTGAAGCCTTATGCTTCGAAGAAAGCAAAATGCGGCCAGCCCGTGAGTCCGAAAGGATAGCCAATCGCTTGCGATAAATGCTTCTAGCCATGGACCAATTAAGGTTGGTAGGTGATTTGCCATTCTGTGTGATATGTGGAGAGTTTCTACTGAAGGAGTGCATTGCATTCACAGGGACTTGCCCTTTTATAGTAAAGGGGATGAAAAAATCCCTGTCACCATCATAAATATCCAAGTGAGGTGTCCTATTCCCTTCAATTCAAGGGTACTTTTGAGGGGCTTCCCAAGGACCTTTTGCATGGCCAAGGGTGATGGCAGGACCTGCAAACTTTCACTTTCTGAACGGGTCAAAAGTGGCAGCTGTAACTGGGCAGGACCATTGCGCGACAGAGGAGGTCCAGTACGCTAAAGTCAGTCTATCGCGCGATGGTTGATCTCTTTACCAGCCATAAGGCAGTCTACTGACTTTTGTGGTTGGTTTTTCATTATCGACTTGCGTCTATTTTCAGAAGAGGTCAGAGTTTCATTGGAACAAATCGGCATTGTATGGCTGTTTGTGCCAAGCAAAACGTTCTTTTTATTAGACATGCCAGGCTTAAAGGCCATACAGCGAGTTTCAAAGCAAACTACCAAAGCAAGGAAAAATGCTCGTGCAACCCATCAGCTCTCGAGCATATGCTTTATGCAAACAAGATTGTTCCTGAGACTTCAGAAGTATCCCCCTAATCTTGCTTTGACCTCTTTGTGAAGCCACTTCATGTAGCGGCTCTCCAACCATGTGACGGAATTTGGAAAAGGTCTCTCCAGTTCTCTGTCATTCCAGCTGCACTGATAGATGTGCAGGTTGTGAGCATTGAAACCGGGAAGTTTAAAGCATTCTCTCCTGAAGCGTCTGTTTCCTCGACTGATGCCAAATTGACGGAGAATCCGCCCCGGAATGTGAAAGGTGAAGCTAGTAAGTCCAGGGAGCACCACTCTTTCGAATCCTATGGAGCTTACAGTCATCTCTGGAAGATTCAGCCAGGGACTTCTCCAGACGATATCTTCAGACTCCATGTCATTCAGGAAGGCGTACCATTCCACCATCAACAACTTAGGGTAAACCATTGGTCTCTCGACCAAATACCTTGGGAAGTTCTCAAAACCAGCCTGCGGTGCTTCGAGCATGCCCACTTTGTCTGAAAGCCAAAGCTGTATGAGTGTAAAAACAAGTAAGAAGCTAGATACGGCCTGAGAGAAAAGACAAGTAAGGATTCAGAGCACTCCTAGCCTGTGAGTCGAGGTAAAACGAGAAAGTGTGCAAGTAAGAAAAAGGTGAGCTGAGTGAGAACCTACCTAGAGTAGGAGAGGGCATCCGCTGAACCAGTCCGCTTGACCACTCTTGACCAAGTCTAAGCCCATGAGGGTTTCCGCCAGGACAACGGGCATGATATTCTTTCGGGCATCCATCTGCGAGGCGATGCTCACTAAACTAGGGCTAACTGCTCCGTCAGCAGGAATCAGCATGTAGGCAGCTAGCACACAGATTGAAAGCACAAGGCATCTGTGGGCCTGCCCGACATAATCCCCCAAAGCTCCCTCTGGGACCATACAGCTCAATGAGATGGACGATGTTGAGTTCTCCGTTTTGGATCATACTCATTGACAGCTCTTCGAGAATGTTGAGTTTTATCTGTAAGAGTTTATTCACGTTCTCTCGGAATGGAGGGATGGCAAGAGTTTCACAATAGGTGAAGCCTCGGAGGTATGCTTGGAATTCCTCCACTGTTGGACATATCTCATCTTCGTAGAACCGAAAGACGTGCATGGTCGGGTCCCAGTAGACCATTGCAACTTGAAGAAGCTCAGGGTGTGGCTCCATGAATCGAAGATTACAGATGGAAGCTAAGCATCGGGAATGGGGACTTTTCCAATCAATGGTTTCGGGCCGCATTAGCCATGGATCGAGTATGGCAGCTGGCGGACTTTCCATCTTGAGTAATGCGAGAGTTTTTATGCTTGCAAAGGAAGGATGTTTTCTACATTGCTTCAAATGCATTCTATTTATAAGCAAAACTTTGGAAATATTGTCCTCGGTTCTCGTGTCGGGTGATAAACACCAAACAAGGTGTTAGGACACGTTGCCATGCAAGGACACCTTCTCCTGCACCTTCAGAACAGTCTGCGAGACGTTTGGGATGATGACAAGGCTTCTTGAGCTTTAAAAGAGTGATCTGGTCAATCAAAGGTAGCCTGGCAGAGTCATATCATCACGCGACTATTCCACTTCATCGGGTGAGAGAGCTTTCCATCGCGCGATGGACCCAGTCCCTCGCGCGAGTGTTCACCTGCAATTTTGACAATTTTCAACAGCTACTGACCACATTTTGTCAAATTTCGGTCTAAAGGGATTTTGGCACTTTTGTTGGTTCCAGCAAGTCATTATGGGAATATATGACTGTGCCCAAGAATCGGATTTGAAATGTTGTGCTTAACGAAGATTTTGGACCCTCAGCGGCCCATCCCAAGTTAAAATCAAGGTTTCAGAAGGTCGAAATCCGTTCAACGGGTTTTTACCAAATTCTTTCTTGCTGCACAGGTCGTGTGGACCTAATGTGACTATATGGAGGTGTCGGTTTCAATCTGGGACATAATTGAGTCATGTTTTGCACATAATGTCCATTTTTACGATATTTTAAGCATTTTCTGGTATAAATTTTATGCTAAGGTGTTTTTCTCAGTTTTATTGGTTCGTGCAAGTCATTTTGTTCATACCTGACTTTTCAGAAGTGTCAATTTTGTCAAAATCGAAGTATTTTGAATTTTGGCCCATTAATGCCCAAAATTTCATTACATTTTCTGCATCCTCATATCCTGGAGATATTTCCTGTCTTCTTTCGATCTAGTCACACTTGTACATATCTATGCGTCTGTGAACAGTCCCAGTGTGTCATCAATGCAAGTTTGGTATTAGTGGTTTGTTTTACTTTCTCTTATTCATGACGAGAAACAATAAACACCGAAAATGCAAATTTTATAGCTAAAACTATGGTCCATCCATGTCAAAGCAAAAGGAAACTACTGTATCTGTGGCTCTTCGGCCAGTCAAAAGCTACCAAATCAGCTCAGGCACAACCGCCCTCAATCAAAAGGGCACGCAGGCCCTCCAAAACCTGTGTCTTTCAATATCAACCAGGGCACATCCGCCCTCTATCAAGTTGTCTACTCGGGCATACAAGCCCCAAAAGCAAAATCAAAGTGCAGAAAGTAAAAGGCTATATGGTAGCCCTCAGCGCACTCCGAGCCAATCGTCGCTCTCGTCATCACCCTCTTGCTCCCAAGGATCTTGCTTATATGGAGGATCATCAGCCGAGTCGTCAGAGCTGCTGCTAGTGGAGGGGCGCCGCTCCTCCTCTTCTCCTTCCTCTTCTTCTTCCTCTTCTTCTTCTCCCTCCCCATCTTCTTCTTCCTCTTCCTCTCCTTCAACGTCCTTAGGCGTGGTCGTTCTTGCTCTCTTCGGATCCCGCTCCTCCTAGGATGGCCTCTCGCGCATCAAGATGCGGTATTTCTCCTCTACACGCGCCACGGCTTCTCTAGCTGCTTCCTGGCTAGCGTCTGCTGGCAGTGAACTCCTGGTCTATCGTCGTGTAGCGACTGGGGGTGTGGGAATCCTCGCTGCTATCTTCTTCTGCGGAGGTGGTCTTGTGACCGTGTCCTCTTGCTCCTAAAAGCCGCCTGTCCCTGTGCCTGCATTGTCATGTTGTTTAGAGCATTAGTATACATTGTGCATATTGTATACATCAAGTGTTTGAACACAGGTACATTCTATCAAAAGGTATTGAAGCATGCATATCATGTGTGTTAAAAGCAGGTGCATATCAAGTATCGAAAACAGGAATGTATTGCGTTATATACCTGAGGCCTCTGCGCAGCAACTTGCTGAGCCTATGGTGGAGTCGGTGCTGGGTAACACAACTCCAATGGCATGCCGCTTGCTGCTCTTCTGATCACATTCTCCATTGCCAGCATACGGCGAGCAGCTTCGTTTACCCACTCATTGGGCACCTACAAAGGCAATGCAGTATGATTAAACTATTCAACAATAGTGCATGTCTATCGAAATATAATGGAAGCAAGATTCTTACTGGAACAGTCACAGACACAGGCTCTGCCCTGGCAGGAACCAAGTGCACCTCAGCCGGGTTGCCCTGTGTGTCCACCATTGGGATCTTCCAGGACATCTTTGGGGGTCCGCCTCTCACAGGTCCACTCAAACTCCGCCTGACACGACCTTCGCTGCCTCTCGACCTCTCTTCAGCGGCTCTCCTCTCCTCAGCAGCTTCACGGGCTTGACTCCGTACATCTCTGAAAGCCTGAATGCCAAGCGGTCCCACCAAGCGGTCTCTCTGGTAAGTAGCATAGTCCATCTCAGGATGCAGGTGGCGTGTCAGCTTAATATCAGGCTGTGTGAACTCCTCCAACTCGGCCCTGGTGTACGTGCCTATATGTGAAGCCCGGGGTGGAAGTGGCCCTGGCACCTGAAGCACTGCATAGCCAAGGGATTAGCGTGTCACACGGTCTCCGACGTACCACTGCCAGCCAAAGGCCGACTCAAGTAGTACCCTGCTGGCAATAACGGCCCTGCTCCTGGCCAGGTACTCAGGCTTAGGCCCTGTAACTCTCCAAGGGTCCCAAGGAATGCATGTAATTGATCAGCAATAGCATTAAAACAAGTAAAGAGGTGCACGTTTAAATATGAGGGTTTTACGATATACCTGAGAGGCTTTGAGGTCATCCAAATACAGTTTAAAGGCATTGAGATTGCCTCTTCCTTCCTTGTCCCCATGTTCTTCTTGCTCCATATCAGTGCACGGGGGAGAGTGCTCAAGTCGGGATGCTTGCACTTTGGCGGATACATCTGCAAGACTTCATAAGCCCAGAGCTGTTCGAAAGTCAAGCATACATATGCATCAGTCTTAGGATATACAATTACGCAGGTATATGTTCAAACAGGCTATTGCAAACAAATGATACAAGTATGACAGAAGTTGTATTGTGTTGTCATACCTCCCAGACTCTCCAATAACCAGCGGTGCTCTGCTCTGTCCTCAATGAGTCACCCAGGAAGCCGTAGGCCGCACCAAGTGCTGCTCCGCCCCAGTCAAAGCGTGGAGCCATCCTCAAGTCTCTCAGGGCCGGTAGGTAGGACAAGTGCACCTTGTTACGCTTGCCTGGATACAAAATAGCACCAAAGAGGTACAGAAGGTAGGCTCTGGCCATCTGCTCATCCTCCTGCTCCGTGGTCACCTTTTTCTTTAGGTACCCTGCGAATTTCTTATACCTTGCCACCCCTCCTCAATTTTGGGCATCTCACCCAAAAACCATTCCAGTGCAGCTCGGTCATTGTGAATGCCCGAGTCAAAAGGGATGGGCTCTCCTCCAACCCTCAAACCTGTGATCGCTGCGAAGTCTATGGGCGTCACTATCATCTCCCCAGGTGGCAGGTGAAAGGTATTGGTGGTATCCCTCCATTTCTCTGCAAGTGCTACGAGCACGGCATGGTCGTTTCTGCTCGGGGTCAAGGTCTAAATGAACTCCCCGAAACCTGTAGCGTCCACCAATTCTCTCACTCTCGGCGGTAGGGCCTCATACAGTGCCAGGGACCTACACGCGCCTCTAAAATCGTGGATATCCCTCTATCCTGCTCTCTCCTGTTTCAAGTACACAGACAAGCAATAGGGCAAATGTCAGTATACCTGGCCTTCATTTTCAAGTTCTAGGTGATCAATGCAGCGGTATAACAACGGTTGTTTGGTTTGAATCATTGCACGCATGGCCTACAATGGTTATGTTATTATAATATCGCTTCAGCACAATTGATACTAAGATGGTTGGTTCAAGTTATTATCTGTGTGGCATGCAATTCAAGGGGTCCGTTATTGTGACTTGGCTTTGTGTGGGGTTTCATTTCGTGCTGTGTTGCACAAGTTACTATACATAGAAGCGAAAAGAGAAATTGAATTACAAAGGGGGTTCTCAAAAAATATACCTCTGACCAAGTGTTTGCAATGTGAACCTCGAGGTCCCTCAGCACGATCTCAGCATCGTACTCAGTCCTCTTTGGTACGTATGCCGCAAAGCCTGACAGCACAAACAGGTGTGGTGTCGGAGGTATATATGCCTCTGCTGAAAAGTCCAGGCATCTCATGGCTCCTGCCTCCGCCACGACTGTCACCCTGGGCCCCTGTGCCTGTGCTCCGGCCCTCTCCTCGGCCTCCATATCTCTCAATGGCTCCTCCCTCTCCTTCTATTCTCTCTCGGCCCTCTCCACTGCCTCCGAAGCTGCTATAGCTCTAGCTCGCTCCTCTTTGGCTTTCAACACAATCTCACCAATAGCGGGGTTGTCCTCGAGAAGCTTTGCCAACGCCTCGTCGGGCAGGTGCTCGGCAATGTCGTATTTTGTGATCGGTTTGTGACTCGATGATGTGGCTGTTGCCGCCACTACCGAAATAACATATCCTCCTCCCGGTACACAAAAGGAGTCTCAGTGGTCTCCTCCTCCGTCACAACAGCCTCTTTGCCTCTTGCCGGGTCCCTCAGCGGAGACCCGATCGGCCCGCCATCATCACCGCCTATACCACTGCCGCTGGTGTCTCCAGCGCCACTACCAGTCACCACCGAGGCTCCCACGGCTGTACTTGGGTCCAATGACTCAACACTATGCCCCATGGCCCCGATCTCCTCTATCGCGCGATGTACATCCTCATCACTAGTCTCCTGCTCTTGGCCTCAGCTACCATCTCCGCCGCTTTCAACCACTGCACCAGCATCTACAACGCCCTCCGCCGGCTGTTGATCTCTAATTTCAACTTCCATTGGCCCTCCCGCATCCTCCAGTCGATCGATCACTTCTCGTCCACCACTGCCATCGCCGTGTTCTGTCATGGGTGGAAGTACACGCGTGGGTTTGTTGGTTTTTGGAACAAGATCAAGGGTTTTAGGAGAGATTTGAGAGAGTTTGGGAGTTGTGAGGAGTTTGAAACTTTGAAACTGACTTGGAACTGTTTCTGTAACGTCCCGTGGAAGAATAAGGCGTGGCATAGGTATCGGTCGGGTCTAGGCTTATTTCCAGATCTAGGCCTTGACAAGCCTCCATCGTGCGATTATTTAACTTCATCGCGCGAGTGTCAGCTTGGGCCTCAGGCCCAATTCCCCAGCAGCGCAAGCCCAATCATGTTTATCCCTCTTGAAGTAACCCATGTTTTTTTTCTTATAGTCTGAAGACTGTTTTGGGGGTTATTTTGAATTGACACCTCCAAAATTCAAGTTATTTTGTACCCCCATCAGTGGTCCGCCCGCACACGCTTGAGGAATTTTCCATCAGCGACGATCCATCCGTCCAATTACAAATCAGCAACGATCCATCCGTCTGATCTTCAATAAGCGACGATCCATCCGTCCAATTTCAAGTCAGCGACGATCCATCCGTCCAATCTTCGATCAGCGATGATCCATCCGTCCAATTTTAAATTAGCGACGATCCATCCGTCCGATCTTCAATTAGCGATGATCCATCCGTCCAATTTCAATTCAGCGATGATCCATCCATCCAATCTTCAGCACCGACAATCTATCCGTCGGATTAACAATCCATGACGATCCGTTCGTCCCATTTCAATTATTCCCCAGGAGAGTTTGCTTCAATTGGCTCTTCATCCCTTGGTGCACGGTATTTTTACATACTTGTCTGCATTTTTCCATTTTATCGGCTTTTGGGACAATTTTATAGGTGTTTAGAAATCTTTGACGTTACCCGTACCAATCAATGGTGCTCCGCGTGCCGTCAAAGAGGGACTACTGTAGATACCCCAATCTGGATCTCCCGATCGTTTTACGAATTCTTATTTCCCCGATGATGATTTGGATTAAAACAGACTTGAGAATGGAATGGATTGTGCTTGGAGTGTTTGGAACCCCTCTTGAACCTTTTGAACCCCAAAACCTTGAGTCAAAACCCTAACCTAAGTTTGACCAGCGCACGGTACAGTGGAACCCTTGCGCGATGGAAAGTTTGCCAGGTGTTGGTCAAAGTCAAAACATTAACTGTTGGCCCTCGCACGATGGTTTACTCCATCGCGCGACTGTCCCACTCTCCCGCACGATGGTTTGAACCTGTCCCCATCACCTTTTCCCAGCTGGATTTTGTGATCATTAGGGGGCCTGTAAGCCTGTGGAACCCTATTTTCCACCGGAACAGTTGTTGGTGACTGCATGGTTTGCACCTCCCCACACAACCACTCCCCTCACCTTGTTGGCCACCTTCTCCACCAACTTAGGCTGGCTAGCCTTGCTGGCTGGTTGCTAGACCAAGTTTAGCACCAACCCTTGGCCTCCCATTGTCCTATAAATACCCCATTGGTCTTTCAAGTTGTAGACACCCTAATCTGGGCTTCCAGATTAGTTTACTTACGGTTTTTGATTCCCTAATGATGAAACGGATCAAGAACACCTCAGGAATGTCGAGTGTTTGAGCTTTGAATGTTTACAAAACCTTTGAACCTCACCTAATCCTAAGCCACTTCAAAAACCCAAAAACCCTTCTGACCCGTGCCAGGGGGCACCGTCGCGCGACGGTCTGACTACGTCGCGCGATGGTTGACCATAGCGCGCCAGGGTGTATCATCGTGCGACAGACTGACTCCCTCGCGCGAGAGTCAGCCTGGGTCAAAGTCAAAGTGTTGACTGTTGACCCACGCGCGACAGTTGTCACACTCGCGCGATGGTCCCACTCCATCGCGCGATGGTCCTAACCTATCATTTTCACCTTTTTCCAGCCGAGCAGTTACTTGCCTAGGGGTCTACAAGGCTACAGAACCCCATTTTCTTCCCCAGAACAGTGTGCTGTGCAGGTTTGGGGTGCACCACCCTCACAACCTCTCCCATCACCTTTTGGCAAGCCTTCACCACTAAGCTATTCCCTAAGGCCTTGTTTTGTCACCCCTTGCACCCTTCCAAGCCTCCTATAAATACCCCCCCTTGATCTTTCATTAAAAGGGTAGAAAAAAAGTTAACAAAAGTGGCATTAAAAGGCTATACCACAAGAACAAAGCTTGTTCTTCCTCCCCATTTTCAATCACCAAACACCTCAAACAATCTCAACCTCAACTCAGAGCTCAAACACACTTTCAAACTCAAAGAGCAAAGGTATAAGCACCTTGTTCTGCTTACTGTTTTGATCCCTGAGGGGGGCTGTCAGGGCCAAAATTGGTAATCAATACCAGTTTTGGTCCTAAAGTCAGCAAAGTTACAAGAAACTGGGATCTGGCAGACCCTCGCGCGATGGACTCACTATCATGCGCGACAGTCCTCTGTCTCGCATGACAATCCACGTGGGGTTTGGGGATGCTGGCTCTTCCTTGTTTTATCATGTTATTATTTGTTTTTTTGGTATGTTAGGTCTTTTAGAACATTGTTTTGCATGCTAAAATCCATAACTTAGTTCTATATATCTTTCTGTTTACTTTTGGAAGCCCCTGGGATCATTTTGGACATGTCTCAGGACCCAGAAAAATGTAAACCAAACACTGGAAGATTGGCCCAGACCCTCGCGCGATGCACCCAAACACTCGCGCGATGGTCAAATGGAGCGTTGACCATCGCGCCAGGGCGCAACCGTCGCGCGCCAAAGCGCACCCTTGCGCGACAGAGTGACTTCCTCGCGCGACTGTTTGTCCCCGACCAGTGAGTGGCCTTGCATGGGTAACTTGGTTTTAGACTGTTATTTTGTCCCCACACTATTTATGGGGTGTTTTGTCAATTTGTATGGCTTTTCAGCCTTTAAGTTATTTAAAACTGTATATTATAACTGCTATAAACTTCTTGGTTTACCTCCTGGGTGTGCATTGGTCCTTCCATAGCTCAGAAGGGGATAAAATTCGACTTGGGGTGAGTCATTAACCCTCGCGCGAGAGAGTGAATGTGTCACGCGATGGTCTGCTTTGCATGCACATAGATCCATGCATGCAAAGGTGGCCATGGTGTATGGCACATTCATTCTTTTGAGCAGTAAGGTTTGTTTCTGATCAGAGAGTTAAATCTTATATCATTTTCATAGTATTCCATCCATCCATGCCATATTCAAACACATCTTGCAAATTTGTTACGGTCCCCCAATTAACTATTCCCCCGCCCTAACTGGCTTAAAATTGGTTAAAGAAGAAAATGAATCACAAATATTTTCACAAAATGTCTAAGTAGAGACCGATCTCCGGATTGGGCGAGGGGGGTGCCTTAAAATCCTTCCCCTCTCGTAACCTAGCTCCCGAACCCAGATATGGTTATGACGGACTGGTTCCTTCACTTTTTCAAATCAAATAGCGCGGCAGGTGCTTCAAAATACGGTTCCTTAGGTGTCGGACCTTCAAACCCAAGTGGCGACTCTGCATTCCGAGTGCTTGCCTTCTCCGCTTGCGCTCCCTCGATTATGGGCCCTTGCATTTTGGAAATTCAGAAATTCCAGGGCATGCTGCCCACACAAGTCTTGGGTTACCAAAAATCAAGCAAAAAAGGCACACAAACCCCATTACACTTGATACTTCCTAATCCTTGCCACCTCCATAGACTCATTTTCCAAGCACAACAATCCTCTTCAATCCATTTTAAAACCACGCAAGCAAAGGTATAAAAATTACCTATCTTTTGTTTTGATCCCTAAGGGGGGGCTGGCAGGGCCAAGGCTGGTAATCAATACCAGTCCTGGCCCTAAAGTCAACTGGGTTACAAGAAGCTGTGGCCGAGCAAACCCGCGCGCAATGGTCCCATACACTCGCTCGACAGTTCTGTCTGCATGAGAATGGACCACGTGGGGATGGGATGCTGGTCTTTTCTTGTCTTCATTATATTTAGTGAGCATACTTGATGTTAAATCGCTATGTTACATGCTAAAAACCATAGATTAGTTTAGCTTGCTATTTCATTTGGTTTGGAATGCTCTTGGGTTGCTTCTGAATGTGTATCAAAGCCCAAGCATGCAAAGCAATTCCTGGAAGTCAAGTCAGGACCTTCGCGCGAGTATATCACTCTGTCGTGTGATGGTTCTCTGATTTCCAGTGGCTGCCCTTGCATGGGCAACTAGAGCTTATGCCCCTGCTTATTCACCCCCACTGTTTAGGGGTTGTATTTCCAATTCTATCCTATCTGTTTGTACTGTTTACATTCCAGTACATAAAATTGCTTGGTTTGCTCCCTGGGTGAGCACTGGTCCTTCCAGAGCCTAGAAGGAGATAAGATTCAACCTGTGGTGAGGCATGAACACTCGCGCGATGGAGTGGTTGTGCTGCGCGATGGTCCCTTTACATGTACGTAGATCCATGCATGCAAAATTGGTCATTTTGCATGGCACCCTCATCCCATGTGCAGTTTTAATGTTCTGACCAGAAGGTTGGTTTTTATTCCATTTATTTTTCAGTTTTTCATCCATCCATGCTAAATATGTTCACATCTTACAAATCGTGTTACAGTTTAATCCCCGATTAACTGTTTCCCCGCCCTAATTGGCTAAAAATTGGTTAATAAAAGAAGAATCACAAAGTTTTCAGAAAATGTCTAAGTAGAGACCGATTTCCGGATTAGGCGAGAGGGGTGCCTTAAAACCCTTCCCCTCTCGTAACTTGGCTCCTGAACCTAGACATGGTTATGACGAACTAGTTCTTTCACTTTTTCAAATCAAAAAGTGCGGCAGGTGCTTCGAAATATGGTTCATTGGGTGTCGGACCTTCAAACCCGAGTGGCGACTCTGTATTCCGAGCGCTTGCTTCTCCGCTCACGCTACCTCGATTTCCGGGCCGCATTGGCAAAAGGAACGAAATCCTTCTTCCAAGGGCATGCTGCCCACATATACTAGATTTGGAGAAGATAATTAACCGATATGGGACAAACTCCAACATAGATAAAGATGGTTTCATAAAGCAACAAACATTCCAACGTGCGTATTGTAGATTTTCATAAAAATTGTCAAGAATAATGCCATGCATGGTTAAAGAGCTACAAAAACATTATGTATGGGTTTAAAATTTGATTACAAAAAAGTTGGAGTACAAAATCAGACACTTAAGGAAGAGAACAATTGAAAAGTAACTTAATTTGAGAATCTCACCTCACATGAGCGAATAGTGCCTTAGCAATGATGAGCAACATGGAAGCGAAGACAAGGATATTGATTTTAGATTATAACTCGGCAGAAAGCATCCTCAGCAATTCCAAAGACCCTGGTCGTTGCCTCGGCGCGTACTTCATGGTACTTTCAATACCAACATGAATGATCAAATTATTAGATCAGAGAACAAAAGGATTATCACATACATAAGAAGTTATTAAACACTTTGTCAGATATTTACAGAATGAAACCTTGTTAGTGCGTCCTCCACCTTCACAGTGGTAAACCATTCCTCTCCAACCTTTCAACCCTTGGAATCTATAGCAGCTTTGAGCTATTTAATTTGTATGTCTCCTGGAATACCAGCCCAAACAGTTGGAGTGAAGTGTTTTCCCTTGAACCAAACAGATTCATGCTGCCAAGCATATAGTATTTCTCCCTCTGGGCCTCCAAATGGAGTTGTGGAAGCTTTTATTCTTGAAATAATAGGGTGGAAATCTTGAGAAACCTATAAGAATGTAATGCAACAAAGTTTTATGCATGTAACAGTTTTAGGTACGTGATATGCTACTCAGGAAAGTGAAAGCTTGAACGTACATTTAGATATGAAATTTCTGGCTCCTGCTGCATTACAATTGCCTTTAAAAGGGACCTATTATCTCATTTTTCGTGTGAGATTCTAAAATTCACAGGCCTTATCATCAACTTTTTAAAATAATTGACCTGCTAGTAATCTCCTGCTTAGTCATTTATAGCAGTACAAAAAATTACTTGAGGACTTCTTTAAGAGTCAACATGACAGGAGGGAATTGGAACAATAATCATTAGGGTTAAGGATGCATATGAGCAGATGAAGAAAGGAACATTCAGCTACAATATGTACCCTCCAATTATAAACTTCACATCATCAACAACCAATCCACTTTAGTTGGTCAACAATGAGCCCACACACATCCTATCCACCTGAACTCCGAAATACTAGTATCCTTGTGAAATGATAAATAAGACATTGTTGTTTAAACAGAGACACAAAAGAAGAAATATTCATAGATACAAGGAACTATCAAATAAAGACATGAAGAAAAACAAAGACAGAAGAAGCATAAAAACTAAATCACCCAACCAAACAAGGATGCAAATACATTCATAAAAACATGTATAATCACTAATCAGCATAAAATAGTCTAAACACATGATCAACGAAATACAGCAAATAGGCACAAAGGATGTTGGAGAAGGCTCTAACTTATCAAAAGATTTTTGATTGATTATGTGATAACCCAGCATTCAAAGTAAATGTAAGAGATGAGGAATTTGATGGTTTTGATGGTATGGGTAGGATAATTGAAATTGAGAAAAGAAAGAAAAGCAAAGGGAGGGGGCGGAAGGAAATGTTGGGCCTCCAACTTCAAGTGATTGGGAAAAGATCAAGTTGTATGTGAAGTTTCTTCGAGTGTTTTACCTTGAAACTTTGAAATTTTCGGGTTCTTTGTATGTCACTTGCAATGCTTTTTTTTTTTTTTGATGAAATAGTTTTGATTCAACAAGATATTGTGAAGTTATGTGCAGTCGATAATAGTGATTTGCATGATTTGGCACTTGGTATAAGTGAAAAGTTTGACAAGTATTGGAGAGATTTTGATAAAATTAATCAAATGTTGATGTTTGCGCTTGTTCTTGACCCTCAATTAAAAATTGGATTCTTTGAGTATTGCTTTCGAAATACTTTGGGCTATGATAAAATGATGGTTGGTAAGTTGACAGATAAGATATTTCATGAAATTACTTATTTATTTGGATGGTATGTGAAAAATAATGCAAGCTTGAATGTGCATAGCCAAGAGGTTAGGAGATCATCGAACAAAATAGATTTGGATGGAGTTGAAATGGACATTGGTAATTATAAATCTTTGAAATCTCAATTGAAGATGCATAAGCAAAAGAAAACCAACATGGCAACCAAATTGGAATTGGAAAAGTATCTTGCGGAAGCTAGTGAGGATGATAGTGACAACTTTGATGTATTGTGTTGGTGGAAGTTAAACTCCTTTAAGTATCCAATTATCTCTCAAATGGCACAAGATGCGCTAGCTATCCCTGTGTCCACGATCACCTCCAAATCCGCTTTTAGCACAGGCGGACGTGTGATTGATTCCTATCGAAGTTCTCTCTCTCCAAAGACCATGGAGGCTCTTATTTGCACACAACAATGGATAAGAAAACCAACTAAAATCAGTATTAGAGAACAACTTGAGAGTTGGAGCAATTAGATTCGGGTACTACTCTTTTTTATTCTTGATTTATTTATGTTATGGTTCTTAAATATCTTTATGTTGAATGTCTTACTTGTATGTTTTTCCTTGTTTTTTCTTCTCTACGTTTTTAGTTGTCTTGGAATCAAGTGATAAAGACTAAGGAGTTGGTGCTTGGATTGAGGAGTTCTACCATGGGTAATGGGTACAAAAATTCTTGTTATGTCTACGAATTCTTGTTTTAATTTATCAGGTTGATTTTGTACTACCTTAATTTTTTTTGTTTTGTTTTCCTTAGCAGGGTGTTGATGGCTTTTTGTCTCGAGGTGTTGATGGCGATTTGTGTTGACGTGTTGATGGCTTTTTGAACTACCTTTGTTTGGTGATGTTAACTTGGTTTCATAATCTGATGTTTAATTTTTTTGCTTGATGGTTGTAAACTTATAATGTTAATGGTGTTGAATTTAAAATTTGGTGTTAGAATCTAGGTTTGTAATGCAACTAATGTAGTGAAGGGTGACTGGTGATGGAATAGCACCCCTACTGAATTTGTAATCTATTAGAATCTTAAGTTTGTATTCTATTACCTTTAAGCACCCCTACTGGATTTCAATGTTGTACATCGTGGGGATGCAAAGATGGCACGTTAGTAAACTGTTAGTATTTGACTCATTTCCCATCTTTTGGCATGTTAGTAAACTATGGTCTTGACTAGAGTATCTCTTGCCAGAAAACCTACTGGATTTTAATCTGTTAGCTTTAAGCTGAATTGTGAATGTTGATGTTGATGGTTGAATCTAGGAATGTGAATGACTGAATGTTGAGAAAATTACCTCTAAGTACAGAAAAGTGACACTTAATTCCCATTAAGGATAGATGAAATACTTAATTACCACTAAGTCCACTTTTACAAAAATACATTTACCATTAATGGAAGTGTCACCCTGGGGTTTTATGGCATGCTAGGGTTTTATGGTACCCTAATGGGTACCCTAGTACCCTTGGGTACCCTAAAATCTTAGGGTACCCTAGGATTTTAGGATTTTAGGGTACCCTAGAGTTTTAGGGTACCTTAAGATTTTAGGTTTTAGTACCCTGGGGTTTAAGGTATCTTAGGGTTTAGGTTTAGTCACTTTCATAGAGCGCTAGGGTTTAGGTTTAGGTACTTTCATAGGAGTTTTAGGGTGCACTTTCCTATTATAGGGTTTTAGTGGTTTAGGCACTTTCATAGGGTACCCTAGGGGTTTAGGCATTTTTATAGGGTACCCTGAAGTTTAGGCACTTTTATAGGGTGCCCTAGGGGTTAGGCACTTTTAGTATTTAAGATTTTAGGCACTTTCATAGGGTTTTCGCGTTTTGTTAATTAGAGGAGACTTGGTGGGAATTACTTTTTATTTTTTGGACCTAGAGGTAAATTGCCCCTGAATGTTTGCTGGGGAGAATTTGTTTGCTTTAGATTAATAGGTGAAAATGGCCCATATAAAAATCACCCAAAAATGGCTAGAAATGGCCCAAGTATGATTGAAAAAATGGTCCAAAAATGGCCAACAGTCCATTGTTAGGTTTTAAAAATGGCCCAAACGACCAAACTAAGGCCACCGATTGAAATCCCTGAAATCCCCGACAAGACCGAACAACCCCGAATCGAACCAAACTGAAATTAAATTTGGTCACGATCAGTCTCGGAAATACATACCCCGAACCGAATCGGTCTTCCATAATTTCACCCCGAAACGACCGACCTAGAACCAAAATCACCCCTATATGCGAGGCTAAAGCTATATTTAGGGGATACCATGTCATTGCTACAAACATCTTTTGCTAAAATAGAAAAGATGTCGAAAATTCAGTTTGGGGATATTCAGAAGTCGTTCGAGAGATCTATCAACATTCCACGCCACAAATAATTATGTGACGACATTTTTGCTTAAGTAAGGTGTCACATTTCATTAGAGGCAATGGAGTTGATCCATGTTCAGCTAGAATGTGCTTCAGAAGCATCCCCCCACCTAGCCGGCTATTGCAACTGTATGATCAAAATAGAACACGGATTGCCATGCGTTCACGATCTTGCACATTATCATTTCCTTTCCATTCCAATTCTGCTATGGAGTATCCACGCTCATTGGACTAGGTTGTCTATGTAAGCACACGGGTTTAATGACAAGAGAACCGACCGCTAAGACATCTCAAATTGTTGAGATATTACATGGGACGGATCCATGTATGCGAGAGCATATGATCGATAGGTTTATCGATATGACGGATCCATCTCATAGCACAATACGAGCCCCATCGTACAACACGAAACATAGAGGTCGACCTGGAAGTAGAGATGAGCAAAGTAGACATCACATACCTTCTTTTTTCATAAGCTTCCACTTCATAATCTAGGTTGCATTTATATCAACTTCGAATATACCGGTTGCTCAACTGACTGCAACATCGCGAGTGAGAGGGAGAGGAAACGTGGGAAGGGGTCGGGGGTTGGCAACACTCAGCCAACGCATGCTCAATCTCTAGTTCCACCCATTCCTAATCCCTACATTCAGCAATTACCCGAGGCTTATCAGCGTTATATTTCCAACATTGTGGATTCAGGGCGATAGCCGCGCAAATTGGGTATAATGAAGATGATTGGGATCGAGTACGACAGGAGCTTATTGAAGAGATTCAACAAAATATGGATCTATACGATGTGATTTATCCATTACAGGGTTGGACAGACGATCTACTATGCTCACTAAATTGGTTCCAGCTTACGACACCAATGACACATTGGATAGACTCTATGACTTTGGGAGTTGTCATCGCATCAAGGTATAACCTTGTACTGCATACATTTGACGTGAATGCTTTGGGTTGTTTTACTCATTTGGCATTGAGGTCCCCTCCGATTCCAATTCGAGGAGTGCCGGGATATAGCTATTGCCCGTATTGGCAATCACTTCGTGTAAATTTTCTTACAGCCTCATTATCCTGTACCACTCGTCTTATTATGGTGGTGGCACCATGCATCAATCGAAGCTAGAGAATGGGCTGATAATTATACAATACGTATTTATTTGTCGTCCGAAGTAATGAGTACAACACCAAGCGCACCAGGGACAGAATTTGGAGGAAATATTGATTAGAATTTGTGTATTTTATATATTTTCATGTATTGTCTATTTTTACTCAATTATAATAAAATGAAATTTTGCTTAAATTTATTATTATTGATTAGAAGTTTTTTTAATTATTCATTGTTAAGACAAATTAATTAACTAACTAAAATAATATAAAGTCAAATTTAAATGTAAAAAACATAAAATTAAATAAGTAATTAACTAAATAAAATGAATAAAATAAAAGAATTAAGAAATTAAATAAAAATTTTAATTTAAATGGTGGGGGTTGGAGGTATTTCAGACATTCTGGCAAGAAGGGATGGGGTTGCGGGTAGCATCTCTCATCTTATGTATATCTAATAGATTACAGAGTATCTTATCATATCTTAATAAAATCTAGAATATATTTTGTATTTTCCAACATAACCCAAATTTATCTATTGAATATCTAGAATAATCCCACAAGATTTTAATTCTTTCTAGAATATTCTTTGAACTTTACGGTTTTCCACTTCACGGAAACTTGTACCTCATTCCTGTGGTGCGATACTATTAATGGGATCGGGCAATATCTGAAAAGTTTTGCAAAAATTGACACATAGACAGAGAAATACTCTAATGAGCAGCCAACTGCACTTAGCTATCCTCCCTCTCAAACGCTCACCCCCACACCATCAGACAAATAGATCAAATCCTCACCCAAACCATCACTGGTCTCCTCCACCTCACCCCTACACTCAACTCTATTCTCACAGTCTATTCCAAAAGCCCCACACCCACCAAAGCCATTCTTATATACAACCAATCCATCAAAAACTCTATCCCTCTAGATAACTACACTTACCCAGTTCTCCTCAAGGCCTGTACACGCCTAGAATCACTTCCTAAAGGAAGAAGTCCATGCCCATGTCACAAAAGTAGGCCTAGGTAGTGATGTTTATGTACAGAATGCTCTAATTCACTCTTATGGGTCCACAGGCCTAATATAGGTGATGCTAGGTGCGTGTTTGATAAAATACCTCACAGATATTTAGCTAGTTGGAATTCACTACTGGCTTCTTATAATTCGCGATTTGGAGATGGGATTGAAGCATTGGTTTTCTTTAAAGAAATGATGTGTGTAGGGATTGGAGCTGATTCAATCACTTTCGTGATTATAATTTCAGCACTTGCAGCGGTAACAGAGGCGGAATACAGCAGCTCAATCCACGGTTCTGTGATAAAAAAGGGGTTTGATTGTTATGTGAATTTGGAAAATGCAATGCTGGGTATGTATGTGAAATATGGGAATACGAATGCTGCTCTAACCTTATTTACTGAAATGGGTGGTCGAAGGGATGTAGTGTCTCATACTATATTGATCAACGGGTATATCAAGACAGGGTTCATAGATTTGGCTCGGAATACTTTCGATCGAAGGTTTGAAAAAGATTTGGTTATGTGGAACTCAATGATCAGTGGTTATGTGGAGTCAAACAACCCGAATGAAGCTTTAGTGCTTTTTAAGAAAATGGAGAATGAAGAGGTCGAACCCGATGAATACACTGTAGTTACTATTCTTGCTGCTTGTGCTTGCTTATCGGATCTTCAATATGGCAGGCACGTTCACCGATTAATCCTCACAAAAAACACGTTACACGATGTTTTTGTTGGAACGGCTCTAATTGACAAGTACTCAAAAGTGTGGAAGTATTGTTGATGCAGTGGCCACTTTCTACAAAATGGAAGACAAAGACGTTTTTACTTGGTTAACTGCAATTGGAGGACTTGCGAATTTTGGTTACGTAAAGGAATCTTTGGAGTTTTTAAATCAGACGGAGAATGAGGGAGTTAACCCTAACGAGGCAACGTTTGTTTCTGCATTAGCAGCGTGCAGACAAGCTGGCCTAGTTGAAGAAGGTTGCTTCTTGTTTACTAGACTAGTGTGGAATTACAAAATCCAACCAAAGGTCGAGCATTTTGGATGCCTAATCAACCTCTTGAGTAGAGCCGGTCTAGTTCACTAGGCGGACGAGTTCATTACAGCCATGGATCCAGGGGAAAGACTAGTAGGTTATAAAACCCTATTAAGTGCCTGTACGAATTACTCAAAGATCGATCTTGGATTAAAGGTTGCTGATGAACTGTATAGGTTGGGTTCAGAAGATCATGCAGTTCGTGTCTTACTTTCTAACTTCTATGCGCTAGCGGGAGAATGGTCTAAGGTTGAAGAGATGAGAAGGAGCATGAAAATTTTCGGTATGTTGAAAGAGCCGGGCATCAGCTGCGTAGGGGTGACAACGTAATAGGAGTAGGACTGTCATCTTGTGCAATGAAGAACAGGGCTTGCAATTACGCACCAGTAGTTGTTCTTTTTTTCTTCCTCATCCAAATTCTTTTTCTTCTCTTCAATTACAACTCGTATTGCCGCATTGGTCATTAAATTGCAGCAACCATTCCCTTCCTCTCTCTGATTTGGTTTTACATTTTTCCTTACACTAGAAGAAAAATGCTCGGCAATGACCCAAAAGAACCTTCAACGCCCACCTGTTTGTACTTGTAATTTGGCTCCTATTTCCTTCAGTTCATGTTTTGTATATTATTTCAGACTGCATTTACTAAATTTACCATTAACTGAATGATTTAGCACTTTGCGGTGACCTCTTCAGGCCATATATGTTTTGATCAAAATACGGAATAAAACCAAACCCTGTATCCTTAGATGGACTGGATCGGAGGTTGGAACTGAATGGCCATGGAATCGGTTAAACCGAAATTTCGTCGGTAACTAATTCCGTTCTAGTCCCCTAATATCAGTGGTAAGAGAAGTAATGGTGCAATACCTATGCTTCTTTTTTATTTTTAGCCGGGGCGTTGCTTTTGCGAAAAAATTGTGAGAGCTTAATTGATGAGAGTACATTGCGTCGAGGAGTCCCCATACCCAATTTTTTTGGGAGCCAAATTATAAAAAATAAAACTGGCTCGGAGGTTCAAAAAATCAATCCAATAGTGAGCCAAGTCGTGAAAAACACTTGGCTGGGAGTTCCTTTTGAAGACATCAATGGATGAGCAACAAACCAGTCCCTTTCTCGATTGACGCTGCTTGCTTAATGGGTCAAATAGTAACAGCCCACCGCTGCTCAACAGCTCCGGCTGTTCATATTGGCATGGACAGCTTGGATTGAATCTGAGCGCATACAAATCTGAACTGTCCCTTACTTGGTTAAAATCCGAGCCATCAATTGCCGAGATGAGCGGCCGCTTCGCAGGGAGAGACTTGGCAGCATCTCCCATTCCGTGAGTAAGCATCCAAGCCAAACGTAGAGCTATGAGCTACCCTTTGTTTATGAGTATCAAACGAAGAATCTGGCACCAAAAATTAGAGCTTGGGACAACCAGTGGAGGATTCCTTGGAATAATATAAAGTGGTACATACATACAATAGCTGCTGCTGCTGCACCAAAGAAGATTAAATGGCGAAGAGAACAATATCACAAACTGTCACGTCTATCTATGCGTTCATAAATACCACCTCTTCATGTTGGATTGCCAACGATAGGTTGAACCTTCTGCAATTGACCAAGAAACAGTAAGGCATGTATAAAAAACTGAACGCCCCAATCTTCTAGCTTAAGAGATTGAGACCTCATCAGGGCAGCCTTTTATAAACTTCCGTAGAAGCGTTCCGGCAGATTTCAGGAGCAAATACCATGATAAGGTAAACGCGAGCGCGAAAACCCTACCCCATACAAGTCCAACAAGAACAATCACAATGACGGTGAAATACCCTGAATTCCTCTGTGTCTTCGGTCCAATATCTTCCCTCATCAAGGTATCTTCCATTTCAACCTGGGAAAGTTCGCTGGAACTGCAACTTGTTACAAAATCTACTCGATCCGGATTCCTTCTGCTTGAAAATGACGTTGATTTGTTGTCATACACGTACATGTATTCCAATCCACGTAGCTGCTCATCTTCTTCTAAAAGTTCTTTTGCTTCATTCATAACAGCAACTACATCATCCCCAGTGGAACTTGATGCTTCGTTTTTTGATGACATCCGATTCTTCTTTGAACCAGAAAGCTTATTTGAAACGAGTTTCTTGATTTTCGACCTTATCTTACCACTACGACTTCTGTAGCTTTTAAGATCCACAACATCACAAGTACTCACCTCATCTTTCTCCTTAACTTCCTTCTTCTTGACCTTTTCTTTCTGACTCTTTTGGCATTTAAGATCCACAAAATCACTATTAGATGCCCCGTGTTTCTCCCTAACTTCCTTTTTTTTGCCAATTTCTTCATGTACCCAATTTTCCTTGCCACTTTGCAAATCAAACTCGTATCCCACGCTTTGAATCTCCCTAGTTGAAGGAACCAAATCGGGACTGGGTTGCTCTATTTGAATTTCTTGAAAGGGATTGTTCACCTTATGATCCTCAACCACACAAGAACCACCAAAATTCGAATTTGATCGCACGAGCTGGATTTCTTGAAAGCGATCATCTGAAACAGATGCCTTCAAACCCTTATCTTCTTTAACTACCAACTTGGCCCCTTTGATTCCATAAAGGCACACAACCCTTTCAACCAAAGATTTCTGCGAATCCAAACATGGCTTAAGCAACCAGCCCAAATGCTTCCCCGCATACTCCATGAAAAGCAGCAAGAAAGCAGACATTGTAATCCCAACCACAAACTGCTTTGTCCCCAATGCTAATATCACCACCAAAAAAGTCTTCAAAATCGCCACCAAAACGCTATTCGCCGCCACAACTTCACCCCCATCCCCACCTCCACCTCCACCATCAACCACCAAACCCCTCTCCTCAATCTCAACAATTTCATTGCCAAACCGATCCGATGAACCCAAATTAACTTTCTCTGAGGCCAAATTAACGTGAACACTTGGCAGACCCAATTCAGAATTCTCAGAAACCGGTGAAACCAAGGGAGAGTTGGGTATAGGAATCGATTCCTGGTCCGATTTTTTCATCTTTTTGGAAGGCTTTTTCAAGCGGTCACGGTTCTTAACGAAGAGATCGACGAGGGACGTGGGAAAGCCGGTCTCGACCACCAGGGATCCGCCGCGCTTGTGCGGCGAGTGGATGTGGTCTGATACCAGTTTGGAGATTCGGTTGCACTTGGCCGCTTTCTTCCACAGAGGCATTTTGATCTATATCTCGTTGTTTCTTGTTTTATCCCTCACACTCAATACAAAAGCCTAATTTAAATACCAAAAGGGCTTTCAATTGACCAAGGGTAGGTTTTTCTTTGCAAATAGAGAAAACCCAGAAAATCAAATTAAATCTATACCGAAACAAAAGCAAAAAGGGTTTTCAAGGGTACAAGAATTGTCGGGATTACCTTGATTTTCTGGAATTCCTTTACAAAGACAACACCCACATAGGCATCTTGATATTTCTTGTTGTTACTTGTTTTGTACAAGGATTGTTCTATCTATGCAAATCGCGAAAACCCAGAAAGCCAAATCTATATACGGAAATAAGAACAAGAGGGTTTTCAAGGGTACAAGAATTGTTCAGAAATCCCTTGATTTTCTTGAATTCTTTGCAAAGAGAACATCCACAGGAATCACTTTAAGGGAAAGGAAGGGATGAAATCTCGACAAATATTTTGGGCTCAACGTAACTAGATCAAATCTCACATGGGACTAAAGAAGAAGATGGGATTTCCATCAATTGATCGAAAATCCCTTGGTTGAGAGGAAGAGAGAGAGAGAAACAGAATGGAAGAAGAATTATTATGGGTTAATGTGACAAGATCAAGGTTTTTTCTTGACTAACAACACACGTACAAAAGACCCAGAGGAATGGAATAATAAATTAAGGGGTGGTGGATGCAACTTTATGTTGTGTTCAATGGGGAGACTTGAAATCCTATGGAGAGAAGAAAGGGCGAGAAATAAGAAAGGTTTTACATGATTTTGGTTGGTTCTTTCTTTAATACTCCAATTATGTCAGTTGATCCCTATTGACTTGGATTCCTATACGGGTTTGAATTGCGTTTCACTTTTCAGAGTCCTATCAGAGGACGGCGTGGGATTTGAAAGCCTTGAAGGAATTTCTCTTTCTTTCTTTTTTATGATCCGCGTGGTTCCTGGACATTGTCACCTCAACTCTCTTCTACCACACATTATGATAGTGTCCGTATATTTTTTCTCAAATCTTGTGATACAGTGAAGAAAGAGTGACGGGGCATAAAATAATTTTTCGTCTAGTAGGATTAGTTAGAGGGACCACTGGCGGACACGGGGAGCACGTGGTCGGCTATTATAATGACGAACGCTGAATTGACGCACGGTTTATTTGTGGCCTTTTTGTCCAGCTGTTTCCTCCATGTCCATTCAGTAAAACAAAAGAGGTTAAAAAGGTTTTTAGTGTTTTCTCTTTTTAATGTAAGGGTGTTTCTGCTAACTTATGCGCGCTTTGACTATTTTTCTTTCCGGTTTGCTCTAAGGCAGGTTATCAACACCGAAACTAGAGAATTTGCAAGAGATTTCTCTCTTGTGGCCGGCCACAAGAAGTTGTCAAGTTTCAAATTTTAGGATGTCAGCTGATCCATATATTGTCAAGGATGGAGTCAGAAATGGGCCAGTAGGGACGGTCACCCCTGCAAGAAGAAAAAGAAACACTACTATTATATGTAAAAAAAAAAATCCTATGAAAAAGTATAGACTCGCCCCTATGTAGAACTTTGAAAAAAATTATATAATTGTAACATTTGAACTACGAGGATACCAACATTAATTACTAAATGCTATAAAATATAACAAAAATAAAACTATAGGGTTTATCTTGTGAATATTCAAATAATAAACTTCCACATTTTGTTAGATGTGTTTAGTGTTTTACAGTTTTATTTCTTTTTACCATAAAATCTCAATAGCACACCAAATTTTCTCTCTCTTGGCACAAACATCCCCAATTGTTAAGACTTCAAAGGCAATTTCGAGAAAATAGAGGCAAAGGAGAAGAGATTTTGAAAACTCTGAGTAATTTTGGTGAAATTTAAGTTGTAAGTATGTCTTTCGCCAATTGTTGTTTTAGACTTCTCCTAATTCTTTGTTTTTTGAAGGGTAAAATCAAGTAACACTAAAGCCCATATACCAAATTCGTCCAGTTGTGATGAATAAAAAAAAAATGAACAATAAAGAAAAACAAGACACATACATCAAGATCGATCCCATTAGTTAAACCGATTTGTGTATTTATGTTATTTTGAGTTTATGTATTTACATGATTATGCATGTGTACTTATATTTTTTTATTGCATGCATGATCGCCTTTGAGTGATAAATTTCTGATTCCATCCCTGTATATTGTTACTTAAGCTACCCTTATTGTTGTTTTTAGACTTTCGCTCAACTGGGTTTCTAACCTTTTTTTGTGGGGTGAAACTTAACGGTAAAATACCAGTCATGGTCCAGAAAAGTTATTTATCTTCTACTATTATGTGATGATTACCTTCTGGGAGGGTAAAATTAAACTGTGAAAATCTTATCCTGTGACTATTCTAGGCCACCATTCTATTACTCCCTCCGTCTCATTTTTATTGTCCATTTTCGTTTTTCGTGCCGTTCTTTTAACGCTTATATCTCCCAATCTATAATGTTTTTCATAATTTTAAAAATTTTGTATTATAGATCTAATCGAGACCTATCAAACAAGATCCATATTGCATATTTTTGGAGATTCACATTGGAAGATATAAGCGTTGAAAGAATGACACAAAAAATGAAAATGGACAATGAAAATGGGACGGAGGGAGTATGTGATGATTGTGATCCTCATTTGACTAAAAAAATACTTGTTATTTCATTTGAGGATTCGATCCGCTCATTTTGTACTTTTCAATATATTCATCAACTCTAAAAAAATCATATAGATCGGAAATCAGTATCTACTTGAACAAACAAGGGGGAATTACGGTTCAGTTGGGAGTGGGGCGAATAAGTCCCAACACATGGAACAATTTTTGGGAATTAAAAACTCAGGCCACGTTTGATAAAAGTATTAGAGGGATGTGATTCATAAGGAGATGAGATTAGGATTGTGATTGGTAATGAGAAGGAATTGGTAAGGAGATGGGATTAGTGATAAGTATGTTTGTTTGAGATGGGATTAGATGATGGTATTATTAATATCATGTTTGTTTCACATAGGATAGGATTGGATTGATAGTATACATTTTCGTTTTTGCCCTTCACATGGGATAGAATTGGTAAGGAGATGAGATTGGTGAAGGCTATTTTAGTATTTGTGCATTGGCAAGGACGAGATTGGATTGTTAATACCAAGTCCCCCAAGGTATTGGTAATACCCCCTAATGAGGGGATTCACATGCCCATAGAACTAACAGTCCACACCATTATTGTGAAAACGAACAAAGAATTAGTAATCCCTTGGGATTATCAGTCCAATCCCAAGGCCGATTATCAAACGGGGCCTCATGGAAAGAGGAAAAATAATGCCCAACTCATAGTATTCATAATTTTCTCAGACAAAAATACCCTTAATTTTAAATTTTATAAATAAAAAAAAACGTTCAAAGTCAAAACCAATTGCAGACACCACAGTCGTCGTAACTGCCGCCACCTCCACCACTCCTGCTACCATATCCACCGCCGCCGCCTCCAAAATCACCTCCATCACGGCGTCCATCGTTGCGGAATCCACTTCCGCCGCCTCTCCATAACGGACGGTGATGGACCTCGAGGTCGAGAGGTGAAGTCGGAGCATAGGGAGAGGGAGTGGAGCGGCGGCGACGGATGGTCTTTTGAGGCTTTGATGGTTCTAGGAACAGACGGATGTAGAGATACCGATTCCTTTCAATCTAGAGGTGCCTGAATGAATCAATATTATTCATTTCATTCAATCAATTGACACAAACAAAATTTCCAATTCACTCACTCAACCCCAATAAGTTACAGTAGTTATTCATTACAGAGACGTACATATACATACATAAATACATACCAATTCCATATTCCGACCTTGAAAGGGTCGGACTTCTTGTAACTTTTTGAAGATGGAGGGGTTGATTTGGGGGGCGGCGGTGTCGTTTGGGCGGTGGAGGTCGAGGGCGAAGTCGGAGCATAGGAAGAGGGCGAGGAGCTGGATTGGGAGAGTTTGGTTTTGTCAATGTGAGAGAGGGATTCCGGCTTGGGCCCACCTAGTGGTGGTGGCGTCTGACCGTCACCACTTCTGGTAGAGAGAGAGAGAGAGAGAGAGAAAAGTGGCGAAGAGGAGAGAGAGTGAATAGGGGGAGGAGGGAGAGATGGTGGGAGTTTTACAGATGTTTTTCTCAGGGGTATATTAGACATTTTGCTTGCCCTTTTCCATGTATTCTTATTTACTTTTCTCCTTTTCATTTGTAGAGCAGGAGCAATTCTATGAAAACTTGTCCATGGGTTGGGACTTATTTGTCCCACTTCTCACTTTCGGGTAATTCCCCAAACAAAGAATTAATAATTGTCACAAAAGTAATCGAAAATTTGATGTTAACGGATTGACGATTCATTTCTGTTTCTGTTTTGACCAATAAGATTAGTCTAGCCTTTAACAATGTCCGAATATGTTTAGTCTTCCTTACTACTCAATAGTATTGTATTGGTAACAAGTGCGGCTAAATTCGAAAGGCCCCCACTGAGTAAATTCGTTTTTGCACATAATGGTATAAAAACATAATGGGAAGATACCTGAGAAAGCCGCACATATTATGATAACCAAAAACATAAAGGGAAGGTACCTGAGAAAGTACAACATGATGTAATGGGAAAGCATTCTGTTAAAATTCTTATTTTTTAAATATTTATATTCTCGTTTTACGAGACAGATCATTCTCTCATAATACATCACATTTAATTCAAAATAGAAATATACTTATTTTAGTTAGTAGAACACACAATTAATTTACTCTGTAAACTAAAGTGCAAATATGAGACAATTTTGTTGGATCTCCATCTACAAAACAAAGGGAGCCCTAACCTTCTTTTTTTTTTTTTTATTGTCGATCTTTGGATTGTTGTCATACCATTTGTATTTTTCTATGGAAATTCGTTTTTAGTGGCGCATCTCTCAAGCAGATCTTAGGGACAACATTCTGATTTTAAATAGTAAAATATTCAATACGTCTCTCCTTAAGGTTTATTATCTCGTTAGATTAATTACCATACATTTGAGTCCAATAAATTGGAGGCTCGTAATTTTTTTTTTTTAAGTTACAAGCGTTGGGAGAATATAAATATCTCAATTAAATACACTGATTCCAACTGATAACCTATATAAGGGGCAATAAATTAAATAAGTAACACTCATTTTAACGCGAAGAAAATGATTAATTTTGATAACTTTCCTCATGAAGATATACAAGAGTGACCAACTCCAATCGAGCTCACCTTATTGGTTGCCTTTGTTTTATCAAGTGTGATATATATATATATGACTTTTAAGTCTCGGTATATTGAAGGCTTACTTTAATGAATAAGTTTGATGCTAGGGTCTGTTTGGGCATATGTATATATTTTTTGAAGGCAATAGATACTGTTGATACTATAGTAAATTTTTGTTTATTCTTTGGTCAAGAATTTGTTGGATTAGTAGATTCCTTTTTGAAAAGTTAGTGAGTAAAAGTGTAATGATGATGGATAAGTAGGGAAAGTAAAGGAAAAAGTTGATGTGAAAGGTGTAATGATGATGTCTTTTTAATAAGTTGGAGTTACGAAGCAGGACATTTAAAAAGGGACGGAAGGAGTATCAAAATATAGAATAAAGTTGATAAAATATAGATGAGCAGACAAACCTAAATATAGTGGATGTTTGAGTTTGGAAATTGATTTTCATACTCTCATTTTTTATATCCACAATCCAATTTTTTGGTCTTTTAGTAAAAAAAATACACACACTTTAAACACACAAAAAAAAGGAGTATGGATATCAAAAAGGAGAGTGTGAAAATCACTCCCCTTGACTTTTTCAAAACTTAGGTTGTATTTAGGTTTTAAGTTAGAAACCATTATAATTAAAATAAGGGGACGCTAATAATCAGAGCCGTTCAATTTGTTTAAAACATGATTTTTAAGAGTTTTCATAAAAAATTAACTCATTCGGATATTGGTAACCACTTAACCTATTCATTCAGTTTTTATCCTGTCAAATTTAGCGACAAATACCGCACTTAATCGATTCATTCAGTGTTTATCCTGTCGAATTTAGGGACAAAAACCGATCAAGTCATTACCGATATCCGAATGAGTTGATTTTTTACGGAAACTCTTAAAAATATACTACTCTAGTTTTTAAACAAATTGAATGGCTCCGATCATTTGCGTGGGGCTCCAAAATGGGTCTCACATAAGATTGTTAATATTTTGTATAAAAAATTGTGTTAAATGTTGTGTCCCTAAAACCGGCCGTTGAAATAATTGATTCACAAATCACTGTTGGGGATTTGTTACTTGCACCCAAGCTGACCCGAACAGTTTGAATTACCAAAAGATAAATAAAGGGAAAAAAATTAATGGACAAAACTCATACGCCGAACCATTATTGAGAATTCGCGGGGCGACACATACGAAGTAGCCGTTTCAAAAAAAAAAAAAAGTAGCAGCAGCAGCAGGCAAGGACCAACTGATCGACCCATCCAATCTCGAGAAATAAGCTAGATCTACTCGATGCATTTTGCAATCTTTTTACTATAAAGATTCCGCATTTGATGTTACCCAATTGAGATAAATAAATGTACGAGTCCTGCTACACACAGATTTTTGTGCACAGATTTCTTTGTGGAGCCCACTATGGGTCCCACACAAATCATTCGAGTCGTTCATTCAATGTAAAATATTTTTTCAAGAGTCCCCGTAAAAAATAAGCTCAATCTGATACCTATAGGTGTTTCATACAATCATCTAACTTTTCATTTAGATATTCGGATAATGAAAAGTTATATGGCTGGATCGAGCACCTGTAGGTATTGGATTGAGCTTATTTTTTACCGGAACCCTTGAAAAAATGTTTTACATTTAATGAACGGCTCGGATGATTTGTGTGGGACCCGTGGTGGGCCCCACGAAGAAATTTGTGCACAATCTGTGCACAGATTGTATGTGCAAGCAGACTTTCTGTAAATGTACCTATATATACATACATAATTACTTATGATAATTAATAAAGATAGTGATGAAATGCTACTCCCTCCATCCCTTTTTAAATGTCCTGTTTCGTAATTCCAACTTATTAAAAAGACATTATTATTACACCTTTCACATCAATTTTTTTACTTACCCATCATCATTACATTTTTACTCACTAACTTTTTAAAATGAAATATACTTAAGGGACAAAATAAACGATGTACCAACTTTTACCCCTCTAACTTTACAAAATGGATACTTATTAAGAGATAGCCCAAAATGGACTACCGGACTCTAAATAAGGGACGGAGGAAGTACAATACACACCCTTATTTGAGTGTGTGTCATATGTAGGGGTGGACCCAGGATTCAGTTGCAGTGGAGTCAAATATCTACAACACATATCATTTATTTTTCGTACGTAAAAATCGAAAAAAGAATTGAATTATATGAAAATGAAAAACAAAGTGTTGAAACTATTCATATTAGTATATTAGTTCATAACTCATTTTACGTTGCTAAGGAAACTTGTTACTTGTTGAAATTGATGATTCTTTTATGGCACTCATTTTACGCTGCTAAGCTTTTTTACATTAATTGGTAATTGTTTGACCTAACTTCCATCTAGATAAACTGCTTGCTTTTACGTACCTATGCTTGTTTTTGTCTTTGTAAGAGTCTATGCTTGTTTTTGTCTTGAGAGAGAGAGAAGAATAGACTATAGAGTATAGAAACTATATATAGACTCGCAGATTTTGTGGAGAGAGAGAAAACATTGAGTTCTTTGCATACCGTCACAAACAAAGAGGGTAAGAATTGTAAATTTTGTGAGATCTACCAGGCAAGAATATTATCCTTTGAAGCAAAATTACAAAATACTCCTCAAAACTATACCTGCTCTAGGGATATTTTGGAACTTAGTGGGGACAAATGACCTCGCTTGTCCTAGTGTGGATCTGCCCATTGTCATATGCATTCTCAAAATGTTTATGATTTATAGAGGAAATGGTTATATTGTAGGAAAAAAGTTATGATTTTAGTATAAAAGTTATGAGATGCACCAAAATATTTTGATCTTAGTGAGAATGGTACGAATCTCAAACGTTATGAGTTCTATTGCTGGAAAAATAAGTTATAATTTTTTAGTGTGAAATTAAGCTACGAGATTCACCAAAATGTTATGAATCATAGTGAAAATGTTACGAATTTTGTTCTTGAAAAGATACGAGTTTTTAGAACAAAAGTCACGAATCACCCCAAGTAATTTTTTTTGATCAAACCACAAATATAATATTAATATTACTAATTTATGGGATTACAGTTTTAGCTGGAGCATGGGCTACCCTAACCTCAATCCTTGAATACTACTATGAAGTGGCACAATATGATATTATGAATAATACAAAAAGTGCATATGGTACACTTTTAAGATGTGATTTTTCCATCTTATCTTAAGTTAATATTTTCGTAATCCATAACGGTAACACGCTAGTTTGATATCAACATTGACTTGATGTCCTTGTCTTCAACATCTTGACTCACGCGAGTGCATGGACCCAATTATATATATAGCTTTGCACGGGTCCGGCTATAATAAAAATACTGATAATAATTTAACGGTTCCTCGTCATAATAAAAATACTGATAATAAATTTATTATTTTATTATTTTCCACTTTTTGGAGGCAACCCAAAAAACAAACTAAGGAATCAAAAGTAAGGGTTTTTTTTTTTGGTTTTAGTGATTAGCGAAAAGTAATTTTTTAAGTTAAAAGTAAAGACTTGTGTATGTACAAAATCCACCGAATTAACCAAATCCACTACGTACTAAGAATATATTTATGATATAGCATATCATTAATTTTATGGGTCCCCTCCCCTCTACTAGCGCTCCAGGGAAAAAAATGCATGGTGGATTGTGTTTAAATACTTATATTATGGCGGCATGAGAATTAAATTAGTAATATATTCATATACATAGAGTACTTTAGTGATATGATGTTGGGGAATGCGCGCATTACTAAAAGTGAGTCCAATATGCTTGAGAACCCATGCACTCACTCCGCACTTTTTTTTTTGTCTTTTTTTGGTAAATTAATACACTCACTCACTTTGTACTTGCTTTTATGAGATAAGAAACTGAGTATCAATAAGTCCAGGGACCAGGAATCCCGCCTATGACCCAACCCATGACGCTGACGTGGCGGGTGGGTTCCACGCCACGCGAGCAACCACCCAAATTTAAAACAAAAAAAGCTGAAATTATTTTGTTCCCCATCCACATCTGGAACTACCCAAATTTTAAAAAAAAAAACTGAATTTTTTTCCCCACCCCAGATCTGATTCAGAGAGAGAGGGGACGAGGAGGTCACACACCACCGGGGAGGAGGTCACTCACCACCGGCGACACCTCCGGCGACCAACCCTCCGCCTATCACCCCCACATCCGACGTCGTCGTCGCCCGTCACCACTACCACATCCACCGTCGGTCCACCCTCCTCTTCTCCTCCTACCTCCTTCGCCGCCTCCACCTAAACCCAAACAACCCCTGCACCTCCTTAATCGACAACGGCATACCCCTCCCTCGCATGACGACGCTAACGATGACCAAAACGCCGTCGGCAACCTCAACAAAACCGTCATGAACTCTTGCCCCAATTTCCCCTTCTCCAAGGGTAACAACAACACAGAGAGAGAGAGAGAGAGAGAGAGAGTGTTGTCGGTGGTGGTGCGTCGATTTAGGCGAAGGGTTGGTCGCCGGAGGTGAACCTGGCGGTGGTGGGTGACCTCCTCCTCCTCTCTCTCTCTCTCTCTCTCTCTAAATTAGATCTGGGGTGGGAAACAAAAAAAAAAATCAGCTTTTTTTTTAAAAAAAAACTTGTATAGTTGCTGACGTGGCATGGGACCCACCCGCCACGTCAGCGTCATGGGTTGGGTCATGGGCGGGATTCCTGGTCCCTATACCTATTGAACTAAGTATATAAAGCGTTAAATTTAAATCCGAGAAGGGAAGAGAGGAACAAGTAAGACAATCATACATATAGTATCGTGAATTTTTGAAAACTAGGTTAACTAGCATTAGAGGTGGCAATCTCAACTAATATCTTTCTAACCCGTCCAATTCGCTCATTTATAACCCAATCCAACCCGCCCATATTACATAACGGGTTGATATGGATTCAACTTATATAAATTCATATTTACATAAATTTAGATGGGTTAAAAATAGGTTCGATATGAGTTTGAATTAAAAAATTCATTCTGCACAAGAGTTGTTTTACTCTTGAAATCCCGTAACTTATTTTCCGAAAATTTGTTCACAGCCTCTTATCTCATGCTTTGAAGTGTGGGCATTGTACATCAGTACATGTCGGCAACACTCACTCACACTCTCCCTCTCTCTCATGTCAGCGACTCTCTCTTTCTCTCTCTCTCTCAATTGATTTGGAAAACCACAAGTTAATTACGTGAATAATTGGACAGAGTTTTTAACACAAAATTTGACCCAAATACAATAATTTTCGGAGTTGTTTAATTTGTTTAAAACATATTTTTTAAAAATTCTTATTGAAAAATCAACTCACTCGGATATCGATAAGGACTTGAACAATTCGTTCAGTTTTTATTAATTTGTCTTATCAAGAGGAATCAAAAGAGTTTTCAATCATTATTTTTTACTTTTTCGATTCCTCCCGATTAGACGAATCAATCAGCCACAACAGTTTAACTCAAAACAAACAAATTCAAAAAAAAATTAATAGGAACAAGAAAAAAGTCACTTGACTTGGGGGTACTATAATGCGAAAGTACACTATAGCACCCCTGGGTCCTTTTTAATCTAAACCCAAGCGAATCTTTTGAAATCTACTAATATTATTCATTAGTAAGACTAATTAACTGAACCTGACCAATGAGTATATATTTTTTACGAATTTTGACATTTTCTAGCCTTCGACTGGCTCATTGCTATTTGTTATCTGTGTTGCTTTTTGAAGCATTCAATAAATGGACTCATATTCAATCCATACCGGGGGAAGAATAGAGGAGAAGGAGGGGAAAAAGAAGGCAAAGGGAAAAAATGGGTCGGGTCGGGCGGGTTTGGGTTTGGCCTGACCCGTATTCAACCTGACCTGTATTAACCCATCTACTATTCGACCCGTATTCGATCCGCGCCATATTCGACCCGTGACCTATTTCAACCCGCCCAAACCCAACCCAACCCACCCATTTGCCACCTCTAGTTAAGGGTCATCATCGGGCTGGGCCGGGCTGGCCCAGCCCGTCAAGTCACTACCCGAACCCGTCCGCGGGTTAGGCTGAGTGGGTTTTTTCATTTTTTCGGGCCGGGCTGTGTTTCTTAAGTTGAAGACCAAGCCCGCCCACGGGCTAGCCCAATTATTGAGCTGGCGGGCCAAAGTTCGGGCAGGTTCACAAATTGGACCACACATATATTGAAAAAAAAGGGCCACATTACACTTAGTACAGATTGGGCCGCACAACATAGCCCTGTATTTACCGATAAGGCTCTACTCTAGAGTCTAGTACAAATCACAGCCACTTTTCCCTTTTGACCATGTCTTTTCCTTCTCCCAAAACAGTTGGCATGGGGCCATGGGCTTACACTGCCTAATACTAGCAAACAGTGCATGGGTTTTTCTCCCAAAGCAATCTCCCACTCTTTCTCTACCTTCACTCTGTCTTCTTTTCAAATCCAACACCAAAAAAACCATCAAACAAGCAATCCCCCCCCCCTCTCTCTAACTTTACTTCCCCCCTCTCTCTAACTTTACAGTTTACTCTCTCCTTTCCAAACCCAATCCCAATAAACGAGAAATTTCTCCCAAAAAACCAGCAAACTACCGGCAACACGGGTGGGCTTGCAGGTTGGGCTTGCGGGCAGGTCGAGTAAAAATTCATAGGACCAAGCCCGCCCATTACAAATTACGGGTTGGGCTAGCCCATCCGTTTTACGGACTCGGGCCGGATAAAAGCCCGATGGGCCAGACGGCTTAGAGCGGGTCGCGGGCCTTCGGGCTAAATGATGACCCTTGTCTCTAGTCTAGCATCTTATATTTTTTTTAAAGTACAAAACAGTTGTTCAAAATGTTTTGGTAATATTTTAGATTTTCCGTAACGACGACACAAAAAGAGAACGGCCAATGGCCCAGATAGACAAGGGATCATCCCTCATTTTCGTCAATTTTTTTGAATTATTTATTTGTCTCAATCAGAGTAACGGTAATAGAAAATATGAATCAATCAAACTTAAAATATCTGGATCAAAAAAAATAAACCTTAAAAAATCCAAAAATAAAATTGTAAATCTTTTGGCAATCTTTTCTTGGAATGGATGGTAATTCAAAAAAAAAAAATACAAATAAACTTTGAGCAAATCCCCATAAAGTTAGGCCAAATAGGCTCGGACTAGTACAGAGTATGGTCCCAATATGGGAATTGATTTTCACACTCCTTTTTTTTATATCTACATTCTCTTTCTTTTTTATTTATTTATGATATGATATTATGTTTGTGGTTGATAAAAAAAAACACCAAGAAAAAAAAGGAGTGTAGATATAAAAAAAAAAAAGAGTGTGAAAATCAATTCCCTCCCAATAAATTGTTAAATTTGGCAATAGTAGAGCGAGACCTTGGTTGCAAATTTGTAGATTACTAAAAAATCTCGGATTCACACTCCTTTTTTTGTCACACCCTCGATTTTCAACGTAAATAAATAATCTATTTCAATAAAAAATTGTTGCATTATATAGATACTACCCAAAAGAGAGTTCCCAACTAATTAACTTACAAACCAAGTCCCCAAGTTTAGAGAAGTTATATCATTGGCACTTCGGCCCCAAATGAAATTAAGCACAAGTACGAATAAGTTCAAAAGTTACAACATTTTAGTCAAAAAGAAAACTATAGAAATTAGTTACAAATGCATCTTTATCAAAAGAAAGCCATTACAAAGATGATTAAGTAACTACACAATGTACGTTTCCAAAAAGTCTTCCACGCCCAAGCACACGATGCATGCAAGCTAATGTCTGGCGTTTGAACTTGAAAATGATAATAGGTTGAGCTACAGTAGCTCAATAGAAAAATCTTCTACCAAATCTATATACGAAAATGATGACAAGTGCAAGGGAATGAAGGCAAGAGATTTTAGCTCAAATGAATGGATAAATAATCAACTCACAAGTATGCCAACTATAACGCCCCGAATTTTGGGAACGTTAAATAGACATTTTTATTGAAAATTTAAATAGAGTCTGGCTCATTATTACATCATAACTCCCACAAGAGTTCATTAATTACACAAGGGAGGAAAACTAGGGTTCCTAACTACAGCTCCGCCTGCTCCTCTATTCTAGTCAGCTCCTCGACTCCAAAAGCCTCCAAGGTGTAAAGTTCACCCTGCTCATCTACAAGGTCTGACATATTATACCAGCGTTGCCACCAATATAATATGTCAGGGTCACCAAAGATAACACCATGAGCTACAAAAGCTCAGTAGAATAATCTCATACCCGCTAACCCATAATTTACAAACAATAGTATATATATCCAACGATTTCCAAATAGCACATGCATCTTTAACATGGCAATTAACAATGGCACATCCACGTTCACAAGTCTAACGTTGGTGTCTGTGATATCTAAGTTTCTCCTATGCGACTCATCGTAGACTATGTCTCATTTTCACTTTTCATTTACCAAATAAACATTTCAAAAAGTATTTTAACACACCTAACCTCAGTTCCGCCGTTCCGGTCTCCCGAGTATCCTCACAATGGTTCCGCCGTCTCGGGTTCCCATTGGCACACAAAACTTTGCATTGGCTCCTCTCTGTGGATAACCAAGCTACACACCCAACCTCAGTTCCGCCGTTCCGGTCTCCCGAGTATCTTCACAATGGTTCCGCCGTACCGGATTCCCATTGGCACACATACACACACCTCACAATGGGCTACTATGTCCGACCACATTGTGGATTCAAAACATTTTCTTTTCAAAAACACGTCTTCATTATCAACACCTTAGGTGTCATGTTTCTAACTTCCTCGATTCTTGTGTCTCGTTTTCATGCAAAGACTTCATGGCAGGACTTTTCACATAGGTAAACATAAATCATTCATTTAAATCTTGAAACTAAATTAGCAAGATCTTTCAACTCTATATTACTTATCATGCTCAACATTTAGCACACAATATAAAGCATAATGTCACATGGACAGACACCTTTGGAGTGGAGAACCACTTATGCTTTATCACACATCAAGGCAAGCAATCATAACATTCATGCATATATGTTCGTAACCATCTCTAAGATCAAAATAAGAATACTTCTAGTCAAGTTTATATTTCAAAAAAATCCGTTCTTTCTCCCTTTTAGGGAAATTCAAAACAACAGTCGAATTATTCGTCATGCTCATATTTCCTTTCAAAAAATAAGTTTACTGGTTACACTTACATTTCAAACATACAAGCAACATATAATATACACATTTCTATTTATATTTAGGAATAACGTATACATGACTCTACCGTTCTTCTTGGCAGAAGGGCGGCTACGGAAAAGTAAGTACGTCGGCTATCGAATGGAATGACCTCCAACAGTAAGCTTACGGTAGATTCGGAAGAGAAAAGATAGGACTTTCTTTTTCTCTTGAAACTAAACTTTGACCTAACTATTAAATTTTTTGGATCGAAAGGGTGATCGAGTGGTGGTTTAGTGGCGGTCTTGGATGAGTTTTTTTGAAGAACTCAAGAACAATGAAGAATAAGGCAAGAACAAGGCAAAACACAAGGATTTCTAGAGAGAGAAGTTGAAGGATGAAGATGTGAGTTAAATGACAAAAATGGGGTCCTATTTATAGCAAAATTTTGGACTCTCCGTCTCTCTCTAGAGTCGGTTACCCCTCTCTCTCTCTCTCTCTCACACACACACACATTTGTTTGCTCTATTGAGTGGTCATATCTTGTCTTCTAAGCATGCTAAAGCATTCCCTCACTTGTCAAATCCAATTTTTAGGCTTAAGGCTATATAAACAAGTAGGATCTTAAGGCTTTTAAGTAAATCCTAGGTAATTATAGTCTAGGTTGCAAGTCTTACAAGTCTAAGAGGTTAACCTTCCATGTTTAGTCAATCCTAGGTCTAGGTTGTAGTCAAAATCTAGGGTGATTAACGCTAGGCTTCTAGGATGATTAAAGGCTAGATTTTGTGTCTAAAGTAGTCTAGGAATGGGTTGTCAAGTTGAAATTAGGCTTAAGGGCTAAAGAGGTAGCTTGGGGAAGTGTACAAACACATGCACACACCTCACTCTCTTTTTCTCTCTCTCTCTCTCTCTCTCTCTCTCTCTCGGCCTCTTTCTCTTTCTCTCCCGGCAATCTCTCTCTTTCTCGGCCTCTCTCTCTCTCTCTCTCTCTCTCTCTCTCTCATTCCCCTTGTGCTATATATATATAGATATGTATATATGTGTAAGACTAAGCATGTTTAGGTCTAAGTAGCCTTATAAGTCTAAGAAAGAGTAATGATTAAAGGTAAGGTTTTAAATGACAAAACATTGTCCAATGGTTAACACTTTTCTAGAAAGTCTATCTATATGTATGTAGGTAGGCTATTATGTATATATAAGTATATATATACCTAGAGAAGAATCTAGGAAAGTAACTTTGGAAGGTTATTAGGTTCAAGCCTATTAGTTCTAGGGTTGCATGCATGACAAGTCTAAGTTATGATGAAGGGTTCTAATGATTTGTCTTGTCAACTCTATGTACTCATTGGATTAATGCAAGTCTTATTTCTATTACTCAAAGGATAAAAATTACCTTACAAACTATTGTTCAATGGGTAAAGAGGTAATGATGAGAAAAAATATTCTTTGGAAGAAGTAATGATGAGTAATAAAGTCTTGAAATGACTAGTCATGGAGTGTAATGATTTTCTAGTCTAGGGTTGGAAAAGTTCAACTAGGGTGTAAGAAGGTTCACAAGGTTCAAGAGTGGGTAAAATGTTCACCTACGAATTTTGAGGGTTCGTAAGGGTCATAATGTTCAACTAGATGTAACTAGCCTTGAAAAGCAACTAGTTATTTAGGAATTAACTAGACTTGCCAAGTAGGACTTCTAACCAAGAAATATAACTCTAAGACTTTAATTTATTTACTAGTAAAATATACAAGTGCTTCTATAAGCATAATTGTCTTTGGAAAAGGACTAGATTGTCTGGTGCGAAAAAATATAATTTTATAAGTCTCAAATCTAATTATGACGGATTATTAAAGTTAAGGAAAATTTTATAGGGTAATCTAGGATTTAAATTAAGAATTTTATAAATTTCTAATATTTAACGAAATTTTTACTTACCAAAAATCAGGGTCGTTACACCAACATTCATTTCTTTCACTTTAAAGTGTGGCATTATCTCTAATAAAAAAAGTGTGACATTATCTCAATTAGCCATATAGTTCACAAGAAACGAGAACCTCTAACAATTACGACACGACACTCTATCACAAATATCTGCCGACTATATTTTCACCCCTTGCGTTATAGTACAACACCTTAAGAGTTACTGTATAGCCACCCCTTGCGTTACAGTGAACCCTAATAACTTGGATCACCATATTACCACTCCTTACGTTACGAGACCCACTTGAATCTTTGTATTACCACCCCTTGCGTTACGAGACTCCCTATCCTAACTTCCGACTCACAAACTTACTTTATTAATCAATATGCATGCTAAGACTTTCCCTTATTCACATCCTCATACATATCATCAAACGATATGCCAAAGACTTTATAAAGACGTCACAATCATTTCCACATACAATCAATCACATAAGATGCATTCCGACATAGCTTTAATCTAGTGAATCACTAATCCTTCTTTAAGAACAAACGACCAACGGGACGAGGATAACATCGATTAATCAAATGAAGTCATTTAAACATCCTTGAAATAGGTTAGGAGGTATCCAAAAGGCAAAAGGGATTAGAAGTGATCTAGGTTCAATACGATCGAGGTAGCACAAAACAGCAAAGTTGTTGTCCAAAGAAGAGGATATCGATCCCTATGACCAGGGATCGATCCTTAAAGCTGCTGGTCTAGAGAGAAAATGGAGATCTATCCCCCATGCACAGGGATCGATACCCACGCGATACGGGTCTCTACATTCTATCCTCCTTAAGGAAATTTCGTCTTGAAATTTTATGAACTAAACCCTTCCGATCATGCAATTCTAAGATACACATATGACATATCAGTTAATTAGACACAATGAGCCTACAACCACTATGATCCAAGAAAACACAATGAGTGTACAACTAAGCAATTTCAAATCCTTAATGATAATCAAATTCAAGGTCTATGAGCAAACATCATACTTCAAATCTTAATCTCGATCTCAAATCATCGAATCCTTCTATGACGAAATTAGGAAGTGAAATAGCTAATTAAACTCATGCTCCTATCGTTCATGGAGAAAATACCAAAAGTACTTCAACTCTCCAATTTCCCAATATCTATAAGTATAAATTTTCATCTTCGATCCATTCTCTTGAATTTCATGCACAAAACCGTTAGAATCTTTTAACACCGATACCCAAGTCAATCGTGCCAATTTTAAGCTTTGCAACTCGTACCCTAACTTTCAAAGCAACTATTTGTAGTTGATTACCAAGTCTTCAACTTTCCCAACAGGCCTAAGAACACGAACTCCATTAACTGAATATCCCGCATCAACCTAAGATATTGCTCAAAACATACACTGTAAGATCATAAACGCTATTGGCACTCGAATGGAAAGAAAAGAAAGAAAGAAAAAAATGTTGTGCATCCCTTATCAATACCTTTAGTTAAAGCGACAAATTGAAGGCCCAAACAAACACAAGAACCAACAAAAGAAATACACATCTTAACCATCCATGGTCATAACTCACAATATCTACCGTTGAGTCTCTTCAAACACCTCATCTTCATTTTATCGTGCCTTCTTACCCATTAATTCTAGCCTTAAATACGATTCTGTAAAGAAAACTACCAATTGTCCTATCAAACATTGCCACACAATCCTCAATGAAATTAAGCAATTCAAGGTCACAAAGACACACTAAGAGTGACTTCAACTCTCACAACAAATTGGAACCAAATTCACAATTTAAAAGTAAGAAATTGCTCAAAAACTGGAATCCGCGATAATCCTAGTGCAAATAAACGAATAATCGCACTAAATACCACTACAACTCCAAGTCAGCCAAGTTTATCATCTAGATTTTACTTTGAGCTAGTATGTGAATACTTTAGATCACATTATCCTTAAATAAATCATATTAAGTGCCTATTCACCAAATTTCAACACATACAATCAATCTCCCGCATGCACTATGAATTTTGTGGCTCGAGATATAAAATTTTGAGGTACTTTATTTTATGAATTTTTTTTGCCCGAGATATGAAATTTGAGGTACTTTATTTTACGTACTTTTGTGGCTCATTATATGAATTTTTGTGGTTCGTATAATGAGATTTTGTGATCCAATTAATATGAACTTTTACAAATTTTTATGATTACTTTTACGGAGTTTTGTGGTGTTGTTTATCAATTTTTGTGGTGTTGTTTATGAATTTTGAGATAAAAAAGAGGGTTCATAGTTATACTCCATCCGTCCCATTTTGTTTGCTCAAATTTCCTTTTTGAACCATCCCAAGTTGTTTGCAATTTTTCAAAAGGTGGCTACTATTTGCAATCCAGTATTTACTACATACAACCTATTAAAAAAAAAGATGTTCAAACACAAAATTACCCTAATGCTCAAAGACAAAAATGCCCCATTGTGTAAAAATTTCATCATCTTCTCCTCCATCGTCATGCACGTCCCTTGCCGGACTCCTCCATCGTAAAGCCAGAGATCAAAGAGAGAGAGAGTGTAAATATAAATAAAAAACCAGATGCAAAGAGGAGCAAGCGTATTTGGGGTATGACGGTTTGTATCCAAAACCCATTGAACTTTCTTGTCTGATATGTGCAAAGAGTATATCCAGATGTATATACAAGTAAGGAACAAAAAGACTAACTTAACCTAACCATAGAAGACAAGGAAAATTACAAGGCAACATAAAAAGTAAATAGACAAAACACCCTTTTATTTTCTCTCACTCCCCTTCAAACTCCTGATGTGATAAGGATAACATCGAGAGTTTGTCAAGAAGAAATTTAAAGCAAGTGATAGTACGAGTCTTGGTGATGAAATTGGCAAGTTGGAGGGATGACGGCATGTAGGAGAGGGAAAGAGAGAGTCATTTTGCAATTGCTGACAAACAAAGTGATAATCAATCTACCGCTCATGGAAGATGGAGTCGTGAGTGTAAGTGCAGAAAAACTAAAAAGGCTATAAGCAGCACAAGAGAGTAATGGCTAATCGTGACTTATAGCCGGAACCCTAGCACATCGTCTGAAACCTTATCTGCAAAACAAACAAGGGGTGAGCGCACCTTTGCCTCTCATGGCAAAGGCCCTTCGATGCCAAAGTTAGTATCACGTACTAGCAAGAAACCCTAATTATCAATAGGAATATGTGAGAATGCAACGTATTGCGTACCTTTTGCCTCTAGGTTTACCTCATATTTATAGATTCACAGATGCTTGCTGCCCAAGTATCCTTGTCGCCCTAGGTTTCCTACCTTGTATAGGAAATCCAGTATATCGTGGATTCTCGTTCCCTTATTAATTCACTACCTTAGTCCATTTAGGACTCTTTCCCATAGTTGGCCGAATATCCCATTCCCATTGGGTATCTTCTCCAGATCCTATTTCCTTATAAGATGTCATTGTTCTGGAACCTTCCAGAGTGTTCCTTGCAACTGAGGCTCCTTCCCCCAGAATGCTGCTCCTGTTCGGCCCCCCTCATTGCCGAATAGACTACTTGGACCAGTGACTTCACATATCACTGTCTTTTTACCAGACTCCTGGTCCAATAACTCCTCGTGTTTATTGAATCATGCCCCTGCTCGAATTTCTAGACCAATGACCTCTCATGCCATTGGTCTATATCGCCGTTCACCGTTTTGCATGACGACTATCCTTATTACTATTATACCATGGTCCCACGTACCACGTGTTTGGGCCCTCTAATTGCTTGTTCGGGAGTACCTCCCTACAATTGCTCCCCAGCTTTACTCGTTATTTACTCATAAAATGACGAGCAAAGCTCCAAAGAGCCGAGCAAAATTATTTCTGCTCATGCACTTCATTTCTCGTATTTGGTGCAACTTTCATCATTAGTCCAGGCAAAACATCCCATCGTTTGGGTTGGACAGGCTTTTCTAGCCCTTCACTTTATACATGGCATACGTTGTACTGCTCGCATTAAATGCAGACTGGCATCTTTGGGCAACGGAACGCCCAAACAGTGTCCTGGGTGACGTTTCACGTACATCGCCTACTCATTAGGGTATATCTGGGTTTTCATCTCACTTTGAACCCCCATTCTCACTCTAAAACTCCCTCTACAAAAAAAAAAAAAAAAGAGTCGTGCACCCCGCCATTTGAAGTACTATTCATCTCTCCTCTTTCTGCACTAGGGACCTTGATCTTCACATCGTAAGTCTCTGCTTTCAATCTCTCACTATCATTCTCGCTGATTTAGGGCCTCCTTTCTTCTTAGGTTTACTCTATACCCCTTTTTCCATTTGTAAAACATTTTGTCAGAAATGGGGAGGTTCAGACGACACTGTGACACTCCCCAGGCGATGGCCAATTTCAGATCTCGTTACGAGATCCCTGACAAAGTGGCCACTGCACTCGCTCATGAGGACGCTATTTGAGAGAGTCTAGACAACGATACTCTCCATATCCCCATCGTTGCCATCGTAGAAGGTGGGGTTAGGTTTCCCCTGGCTCCTCTGCTTTGTCAGGTCCTTGCCCATTACCATTTGTCTCCGATGCAGGTTTCTGCTAACTTTTTTCGCGTAGTTATGGGCACAAATGCCCTGAACCAAATGTTGGGCACCTCTTTTGGTTTACACGATATCCACCACCTATACAGCATTTCCAGGACCAAAGATGCCCTAACCTATTACCTGAAGAGTAGGGATTCTAGGAAAAAGTTTGTACTGGAACTGCCTGACTCTACTCGAGGAGACGATGATGATTTTCTCATCGTCACGGGGAACTTCGAGCCCAAAGACGAAGATGGCAAGGTAATAGGCTTTCACGCGCCTCACCGATTTGAGTGGCCACGTCAGTTTCTTTCTTACTGTACTCTTTTCGTAGAATCCGTTCTTTGAGCAATTTTCTTCGTATTGCATCTCTAACTTATTGTTCATTGACAGTTATTTTTGTGTTTTGTAGCCACAAATGTCAACCAGGGTCACGACATCATCACCCCGCAAGTCCACGTAGCAGACATTAATTGTGCACTTGCTTTCAACGGGCAGGGGACAAACCTCGCGAGCTAAGCAAAAGCAGCCCAAGTGCTCCTTAGCTATAGGGCTTTGTACAGTGGATTTATTGATTGGCATACCCGTGCAGCTGACAATCCAGCACTCCTCGGACCTTCCAACTCACACCCCGGGCAAGAAGGAGAAAGGCGTGCTCAAACGCATCCCATCCCAGACGAGCCAATTCCTTTGGCCGAAGAAGCATCAACCTCTTCTTCCAGTGGTTATACCCCCTGTCCCCTAGATTCTTGAGCTATGAACTAGCTAATTAATCTCAGCGATTTACTTACCATCCCTGGAGCTGGCCAGGGACGTGGCACTACTCGTGGCCACGGCCGTCGTGCCTCTGCCCAAACGGATGCACCCCCAGGTTTTTCACCTAATGAAATTGCTGAAGCCCATAGTGACAAGCGCCAATGTCTGGATTCATATTCAACCAGCAATGCATCTCCAAATGGCACTCTGACCTCGCGGAGGCCCGTAGTCTCTATTCCTGCCTGGGCTCCCCGTTTGTCTCATGGAAATCGCCCCGTAAGCATAAGGGATGGTGCTGAAGCTAAGGATATCGCTTTGGCCCTATCCCAGGCATTTTTACTCCCCGGGGACATGCAAAAGGAGGTGCAGAATTCTCCTGACCAGCTCTTTAGTTCGTTCATGGTCTATAGCGTTAAGTTTTGTCACTCTCCCAAACTTTCCACATCTGCACATTATAATTCATGTCTTTTATTGAAATTTCCCTGTTTCATTCAGTCTTTCCAAAAAATGGTGGCGATGGCCGAGAAGCTTAGCCAAATGGAACCTCAGCGTGCCAAGTTGGCCAGTGACGTTGCCAAGCTGGAACGCACGATTGCTCGCCTTGAAAAAGAGAGAGACCAAGCTCAAGGAGTTGCTGATGAGTTAAAAGGCAAATTGGATGGGACCGAAGATAGCCTAAACTAGACCCTTATAGAACTAGAATCGAGCAAAAATGTAGCCAAGGATGCATACCAGCAAAGGTACAATGCAGGAATCAGTGTAGCTACTGAGAGCTACAAATCTCAGATGCCAGCAATTCAAGACCAGATCTGGGGTACTTCTTGGACAGCATGCCTTACCAAGATTGGTGCTCCTAAATCTAGCCCCCTCTGGACCAACAAGGACCTGCCGAGCTCTCAAATTGTTGTTGAGGATCAAGAAGTGGAGGAGGAAGAGGAGGACAGTCTAGACAGGGAGCTAAATACTAATGTCCCCGAGCAGCAGGATGTAGGTGTTGATCAGAGTGTTGAAGGGACAAACCCTGGCCAGAAGGAAGCCAATGGTGGTCCAATTGATGGAAGTATTGCTGTGGAGGACACACCTGGTTCAGACTTCCCCTTCTGCCGTTCAGGATCTCACCGTGGATGAGTGAGTATGAAATCTTCCTTTAGCAAACAGTTTTATGTTTTCAAACAGTTTGGCTGGCCCTACCTGGCCATTGATCTTGCCCTGTGGGCACTGATAATTTTCTCATACACTTTAAACAACTACTTGGCCCTTTGTGGCCGTTTGACTTCGCTGGTGGCCATCTCATGGCCAGACTTTCGTGTGTCAATTGCTAAGTTTTTTCATACTTAGTTGATCTTACGTAGATGTTAAGTGTTTCGTACTTAACCTATTTGGCTGCTCTTGCATGTGTGTCCATGCTTGGGCAACTATCTGAGTATTACTCATACTTAGATAATTCTGCAAGTCCTCATATGCCGGTACAGTACTTTCATATTCGTGGATACCCAACTAGGTTTGCTCGCACATAGCTATTCTGTCAATGTTTTCGTATGCTCTTGAATATTTCATACCCAGGGGTAATTTTTTCTATAAATGTCCCATACTTAGATGTGATGCCAAATGTATTCATATTTTGGCAAAACAGTGCATAAATTCGTATGCACTCCAAGCGCTTCGTACTTGGGCAAAAAGCTGCATTTGTTCGTATGCTCCCCAAGGTTTCATGTACCTTAGCAAAGTCCTAAGTCTTTTCGTACTTAGGTTATTTCCAAGTTTGTCATAGTTTGGGCAAATGCCCAAATGTTTTCGTATTTGGCAAATCTTGCATGTTCACGTGTGCATCCCAGAATGCCTAAGTATGTTCGTGCTTCGATAATGTTGCATGTTCACGTATGCAACCCAAGTGTTTCGTACTCGGAAACATTCCTAAGTATATTCATACTTAGGCTACACAAATGTATTCATATTTGGCAGAAGTGTGCATGCTCACGTATGCATTCCGGGTGTATTCATACCCGTACAGACGACTAAGTATATTCCTACTTGTAAAAGTTTGAATTGCTTATAATTTTACACACACCATAACCCCCCGCTCCCCAATACAAAGGGAGGATAAAGGTAGAGGCCTGACTTCGTATTCAAGAAAAAGAGATTACAAAAACAATATTCATAATTCAAAATCTTAGGACTTTATTCATAATCCAAAACTCAAGGGGGCGTTACACGTACCCCTTGCAACTAACGAAGAGTAAAAACAAGGGAATTTTCTTCGTAATTCCCACACAATCACGATGTGCATCCTAAAACAGAATGATAAAAAATAAATTGAAGTCTTTCACACAAAGAGCTTCCTCAAATTGTGGACATTCCAGGGCCTTGGCACCAGGTTCTCGTTCAGGTCTGCCAAATGATATGCTCCAATGCCCATGACCTCTATAACTCGATACGGGCCTTCCCAATTAGCCCCCAGCTTTCCCTCGTTGGCCACCTTGGTGTTCCCGAGCACTTTTCAAAGCACAAGGTCTCCAACACCAAACTCTCATGGGTGGACATGCTTGTTATAGCTGTTCATCAGCTGCTCCTGATATGAGGCCAAATGCACTGGAGCTTTCTCTCTTCGTTCCTCGGCAAAATCTAACTCGATCTCCAAGGCTCTGTCATTGCCTCCACTTTCAACCAAAGCGGTCCTGTTGGTCGGCAAACCCACTTCCAATGGCATAACAGCGTCTGTACCATATGCCAATAAGTAGGGGGTCTCTCTCGTAGACCTCCTAGGAGTTATTCGGTGCGCCCACAAGACCAGTGGTAATTCGTCGGGCCACTTCCCCTTTGCCTTGTCCAACCTTTTCTTGATCCCGTCAAGTATACTTTTGTTGGATGCCTCTGCCTGCCCATTACTCTAAGGGTAGGCTGGGGTCGAGTAGTAATTTCGTATCCCATATTGGGCATAAAAGCCTTGAACTTTTTCTGAAACTGCGACCCATTATCCGTAATCAACAAATAAGGGACTCCAAATCGGGTTATGATACTCTTCCACACGAACCTCTCTATCATAGGTTCAGTGATTTTTGCCAATGGTTCTGCCTCAATCCACTTAGTGAAATAATTTGTTGCTACCAACAGAAATTTCCTATTTCCTGTTGCCTTGTGGAGTGGACCCACGATGTCCATTCCCCATTGTGTAAATGGCCAAGGACTTGTCAACGGTACCAGATCCTCGGCTGGTGTTCGGATCATGGGTGAGAACTTCTGGCACTTCTCAAAAATCTTCACATATACCTTTGCATCCTCCTGCATGTGCAACCACCAGTAACCCTGAGCAATTGCTCAGTGGGCAATGGACCTACCACCAGCATGACTTCCGCACGTTCCCTCATGAATCTTAAGGAGGAACTTCTGCACCATCTCGAGATGCACACAAAGCAAGTACGGTCCAGTGAAGGACTTTCTGTACAACTTTCCTTCAGGTGACAGCCAAAATCGTGCAGATTTTGCTTTAATCTTGTGAGCCTCCTTTTATCAGTTGGGAGTGTCCCATCTCGTAAGAACTGCATTATCGGATCCATCCAACTTGGTCCTTGGTTCACATCCAAGACCAACCCCACGCTCCTTTCAATGCTCTGCTCAGAAAGGTAATCCACTGCCACCCTCCTTTTGAATTCTGTTGGCACAGCCTCTGCCAACCAAGCCAGTGAGTCTATGTGGGCGTTCTACCCATAACTTATCCGCTCAATATACACTTTCTCAAAAGTGTCAAGCAATCCTTGGCGGCCTCCACATAGGCTGCCATCTTTTCATTCCGGGCCTTATACTACTCGCCGAATAGCTGGTTCACCACGAGCTGTGAATCACAGTATACTCTTATTCTTTTTACCTTCAGAGTCTTTGCACTTCTCAACCCTGCCAAGAGTGCCTCGTACTCTGCTACGTTGTTTGAAGCACTGAAACCCAGCCGGAGGGACAACTGTCACAACTCTATCATTACTCCCTCAGAGGGGAAGAGCACAACCCCAATTCCTGATCGGGTATTGCATGCAGAACCATCGACGAATGGTTTCCACTCAAGAGGGTCCTGTTCGACAGGTGCCCTTCCCTTCCCAGCTGATGGTTCAGCTGGCTGCTCCTTCCTCGTAGGAGGCCGGGGAGCCACTGCAGGAGAGAACTCTGCCACAAAGTCCGCGAGTACTTGCCTTTTTATTACAGTACGCGGCTGGTAGTCGATGTCGTATTGACTCAATTTGACCGACCAGGTTGAAATATGTCTCGAGAAATCCGCCTTTCGTAGCAAAGATTTCAAAGGGAACTCTGTGTAAACCACAATCTTGTGACTTTGGAAATAATAGGGCAACTTCCTTGCCGTTGTCCTTAATGCCAGGACCAACTTCTCGAGGGGCAAATATCTCGTCTCTGCATCCAACATCTTGCTCACGTAGTAGACATGGATTTGCTCAGATCCCTTGTCCCTCAGTAATATTGCACTAACAGCATGCTCAGAGACTACTAAGTACAAGGTTAAGGACTCACCTAGTTCAGGAGTAGATAAGAGCAGACCTGATGCCAAGTACTTCTTCAGGTCTTGGAACGCCTGTTGACATTCCGCTGCCCATTCATATCCCTCTCTCTTTTTCAGCAATTGAAAGAAGGGCCTATTATCACTGGGCCGGCTGATAAATCTGTTAAGGGATGCTGCCATTCCAGTCAGTCGTTGGACCTCCTTCGTGGTCCTTGGACTTTGAAGCTTCCACAAAGTTGTTATCTAATCGAGGTTTGCTTCTATCCCTCTTATGGTCACGAGGTGACCCACAAACTTTCCTGAACTTACCCCGATCGCACACTTCGAGGTGTTGAGCTTCAACTTGTATTCTTTTAACATCTCAAAGGCTTCCTTCAGATCAGCTATATGGTCTCGTTTTTCCTTGATCTTGACCACCATGTTGTCTATGTATACCTCCATGGTCTTGCCGAGCAATTTCTTTGGCATAATCATTGCTAACCTCTGGTATGTTGCACCGGCATTCCTCAGACCAAAAGGCATGACACTATAACAATACAGCCTCCTTGGTGTAATAAAAGACATTTTTTCTTGATTGGGCCCGTACATGGCAATCTGGTGGTATCCTCGATAAGCGTCAAGGAAACTCATTCGCCCATATCCAGCTATTGCATCCACCAGTTGATCTATCCTGGGGAGGGGAAAACTGCCCTTTAGACACGCCTTATTCAAAATTAGTGAAGTCGATGCAAACTTGCCACTTCCCATTCTTCTTCTTTACCACCACAGTGTTAGACAACCACTCCGGATAGTAAACCTCTCGTATGGCTATGGGCAGCATGCCCTGGAATTTCCGGATTCCAAAGCGAGCCTCCGGGAATTTCGTTTCCCGGAGCAAGGGCCCGATAGATCGAGGGAGCGCGAGCGGAGCAAGCAGGCGCTCGAAAAACACAGAGTCGCCACCTGGGTTTGAAGGTCCGTCACCCAAGGAACCGTATTTCGAAGCACCTGCCGCGCTATTTGATTTGAAAAAGTGAAGGAACCAGTTCGTCATAACCATATCTGGGTTCGGGAGCCAGGTTACGAGAGGGGAAGGGTTTTAAGGCACCCCTCTCGCCCAATCCGGAGATCGGTCTCTACTTAGGCATTTTGTGAAAACTTTGTGATTCTTCCTCTTCTTTAATCATTTTTTAGCCAGTTAGGGCGGGGGAACAGTTAATCGGGGATTAAAACTGTAACAAGTTTGCAAGATGTGATCTAAACATGGCATGGATGGATGGCAAATGTGAAACGGGATAAAACTTAACCCCCGATCAGAAATAACCAAGCTGCTTATGGAATAGGTGTATCACACATGACAGCCACCTTTGCACGCATGGATTAACGTGCATGCAAAAGCGGACCATCGCGCGATACACCCATTCCATCTGCGCGAGTGTTCAAGTCTCACCACGGGTTGAATTTTATCCCCTGGGCTCTGGAAGGACCATTGCACACCAGGAGGCAAACCAAGCGGTTTATATGTGCTGAAAGTAAATAATTATTACAAATTATTACAATCAGAAGCCAAATGAAGGAAATACAACCCCTAAACAGTGGGGGTATTAAAACAAAGGCCAAGAGTCAAGCTGCTCATGCAAGGGCAGTCACTGGAAAATAGAGGACCATCGCGCAAGACAGTGACTCCATCGCGTGAGGGTCCTGACTGGACTTCCAGGAATTGCTTTGCATGCTCTGAGCTCTGGTACAAGTCCAGATGCAACCCTGAAGCATTCCAACAAAGTAAATAAGCAAGAAAAGCTAGTCTATGTGTTTTAACATGTTGGCAGTGAGCTAAAAGGCCTATCATACTTCAAAACAATGAATAACATGATAAAACAAGAATAACCAGCACCCCAAACCCCACGAGGACTGTCGCGCGAGACAGTGGACTGTCGCGCGCGTATATGAGTCTATCGCGCGAGGGAGTGCTTGGCACAGATTCTTTTTGCTGACTTTAGGGCCAGGTCTGGGATTGATTACCAGCCTTGGCCCTGCCAGTTCCCCTCAGAGATCAGAACAGAGAGCAAAACAACGGTAAGCTATACCTTTGGCTTTTGGTTTGAAAAGTCTTTTAACTTTGAGTTGAGTTGAGTGAAAAGGGGGATTTGAGTGGTGGAGGAGGAAGAACAAGCTTTGTTCTTGAGGTGTAAGCCTTTGAATGCCAATTTTGTTAACCCTTTGAAAGTGAACAAATGGGGGGTATTTATAGGAAGCCAAGGGCCAAAGGTGGTGGCAAACACCCCTTAGGACCAAACTTGGTGACTAAGCTTGGTGAAAAGGTGATGGGAAGGGTTGTGTGAGGGTGTGTTCCCAGGCAGCTGCTGTCTGATCTGTGGAGAAAAGCGGGGTTAAGCGACCTGTAGCCCCACGGCAAGCAACCAAGTGGTGGCAAAGGTGAAAGGGACAGCCTAGGACCATCGCGAGGCAGGTGAGACTCTCGCGAGGAGTTCCACTGTCATGGCGTGGGTCAACGATCAAATGTTTGACTTTGACCACATCTGGCGACTCTCGCGCGAGGCAATCACTCCCTCGTGCGAGGGTCAACTCCAGACCCCGTGTTGACCATCTTTAATTTCTTGGTTTAAGGGTTCAAAGGGTTCAAAGGGTTTCAAACACTCAAAGCTCAAACACTCGACATTCCCGAGGTGTTCTTGATCCGTTTCATCATTGGGGAATCAAAAACCGTAAATAGGCTAATCTGAAAGCCAGATTGGGGTGTCTACAGTAGCCCCTCTTTGACGGCACTTGGAGCACCATTGACTTGGTACAAGTAACGTCAAAGAATTCTAGACACCCCTCAAGGCAATCCAGAGCGGAACATGGTAAAGTAGACAAGAATACTTACAGAACCTGATCGATTGAATGGACGGGTGGACCGTCGCTAGGGATGGAAGTAGAAGTGGACGAGGGTATCGCCGCTGGTTGATCAAATTTGGACAGAACAGTGTCATTGCCGCTGAGATGTGGTGGGGCAGGCGGAAGTCGTTCTTTGGGGATCAAGCTATCCTCGGCACAAAGTATTCCAACAAACACGGGTAGGTCGTGTCGGGCGGGTTTAATTCCAGCTGTTGGGAATCGAGCCAATCTCCTTATCAAAGACCATCAGAGGCAGAGCAATAAGCTTGTTGGAAGATGCACTTGCGGCTAGGCTGAGGGTGATTGTGTTCGGGACAGGCCAAGGCGGACTCTCCTGAGGAACAATCGATGCGAATGAGCGGACCATTGGGCGATATCTGATCGTCGTTGTGGACTGAACGATGTGTTGATTGCCGTTTGATGAATTTAACAGGGTATTGGCTGCCATGAAGGCGGACGGAAAGATCAATGTCTTTGATTGATCAAACATTTGAGGAACTTTGACAGGATCGGCTGTAGTGAATGCGGACGGGAAGATCAATGTCTTGATTGATCAAACCTGAGGAACTTTGATAGGACCGGTATCGTGAATGCGGACGGAAAGATCAATGTCTTGATTGATCAAACCGTGAGGAACTTTAGCGGGGACCATTTATTGTGAATGCGAGACGGAAAGATCAATGTCTTTGATTGATCAAACGAGAGGATTTTAGCGAGGATCATTTGTTGTTGAATGCGGACGGGAAGATCAATGTCGATTGATCAAACGGGGAACTTTGGCAGACCGGTTTTATCGTTGAAAGCGGCTCTGCGAGATAGCATCCTTTGGTTTCTGAACGAGAATTGGGCGGAGAGATTTCCATCGCATCCGTTAACCAGCGATAACAAGACCGGAGGAGATTGCATCGCATCCTTCGACAAACCAAATCAAGAGTTAGGGAGATTTCCATCGCATCCGCTAACCACTTGAACCAAAACCGCGAGGAGATTGCATCGCATCCTTGGCAAACAAATCGAGAGTTAGGGAAACCATCTTTGGCCATCTTCACCACTTTCAACATTTAATGTACACAATATGCAATGATGTATCTGAAATTGAAAATGCAGATGTAAGCTAAGGGTGGCACCTAGGAGGACAACGGCGCCTAAGGACTACCAGAGCCTCATTATTATCTTGTTTGTTACTTACGAGATCGCACCGAGATAGAGACATTGAGCAATTTGGCATGCCCGGTTAGCGAATTTGGGCTTGTGTGCCCTCTCTTCGATGCTTAGGCGAACGTGCCCCAGAAATTCTTTTGGGCTGACGAGCCCTTGGTGTTCATGAGATTCCATAGCTTGTGGATTACACAGGAGCTAGGGGTAGCAATGTAAAAGTTGCATTTTCTAGCCGCTAATATTTAACTTGCATTGACAAGTGACCTGAAATGACACACAGACATGCGCTCATGTACAGACTCGCCTAGCTCAAACGAAAGGGAGAAAGAGTCCCAGGGTACAATGCGAACCCTTAGACACACAGAACACAATGAAATTTTGGGCATTAAGCGGCCAAAACTCACAACATTCCTTAGACAGGTGAAACTGACATTTACGAAAGTGCAAAAGGTACAAAGACCTGTACGAACAAAATTGAGAAAAGCATCTCGACATGACAATTGATTGAAAAACTGGAAAAATGTCGCAAAGATGGACATAAGACGCATATGATGACTTATATAGGCCCGGACTGAAACCGACACCCCCGTGCAGTCACATTAACTCCATATGACATGCATGGTATGACAAGACTTGGCAAAAGCCCCTAGAACAACATTCGAGGGCAGTAGCATGCTATCGCTAGAATTGAAAAAGCACGCACAGGACTGAGACCAACGCGAATCACTTTGAAGAAATGCGCGTGACTATAAGCTAGCACGTGAGGCTGCAGCTGCTCATACCAGACCTCGCTGAACTTAGAATAAACTGTGAGCCATTAGGCTTCTAGCATTTCGTTCTGTTTTTTATGCTTCAAATATTTTTAAGACTTATGCTCAGCCCGTAATAGAAATAGCAGTTTGCAATAAAATTGAAAGACAAAGGTTTTCCCCCTTCTGGTTCTTCCAATGCAGCTTGATCTGACCTTTGATCCTCTTCGACCTTTGATGTGTACCAAAATGTCAACCATGGATCCACTTTGATAGAGTGTGACCGAGTCTCAATGAGAAATTGCCTACGTATCCCAAGCTAGGGAATCAGGTCAAAACGTAGTTCAGGCTAAGGTTCACTCGTGTGTTTACCTCTCCTTTAGCTCTAACTTTTGCCTAGTACCGCCCATTCGGGTCTTGGTCTAGCGAGCTTTCAAATATTGGCTATTTACTTTTGCCTAGACCCCCTTCATAGTTTTGGGCTAGGAGGCTGCTCTAACTTTTGCTTGGAGCGCCCACCCTGGGGGTTTTCAGCCCAACGAGCTTCTCTCGAGGAAAAGTTGCTTTTGAATTGATCAGATTGACCATGGTATTGAATTTGTTGCCGTCGAGGTCATCGATCTTTGGCTGCACCCAGGTACAACGGCTTTAATGACCTAGAGTCAAAAGTGCTTCAGTTACATGCCTTACTTCGGGCCGTTTTGTGCATTTTCTCATTTGTACTCGGCGGAATGCTATTGCTGTTTTGAACATGGTATGAGGCCGGAGCCCTCTTGAGCTTTTGTTTTTGGATTGGTACCCGGTAGTAGGGGTTTGATGCTTCTTTATCTCAGGATCAACCAGGTGCGTCTTTTGTGAGACTACGACAAGACGTCGATGAATTCTTGAGCCTGTTTGATCAGGCGCAATGCTCCTCTAGGAATAGCTTTGAACCAATGGAACCATTGGGAGGTTATCCTTGCCTTTCAAGTTTATAGAAACTACTTTTTCTTTTAATAAGTGAGCACACCTTTTGTCTTCCCTTTGGCGAAGGAACACATTTCCTTGGGGATGATCCCATCGAAATCTATCCGTTCGTCGTCAGTCGACACAATTTATATAAAAGCCAGCGAAGTACTTAGAAGCAAGAATAATGCAAATCATAAAAACCCTCGTGGTTTGCCAAGTCTGCAGACTCAAAACTTGAAATGAAAGCTACGACGTGGAGGGCCAAGAGGCACGAACTCCGACTCAGAGCTAGACTAGACAAACGCAAAAGACTATGTCATACTCAGACAAGACGCCAATGCAAACTAAACGCGGTTTTGAAAATGCAAGTATTGAAAAGCTACCCTTAGCTTTTACAAAAGAGGTAGGATTCAGCGGGTGTCAGGCCCAAGCAACAGCACTTCGGCCTCCTTTGGCTTATCAACCAAACCTACTCGATGCTCCTTTGATCAATGGACCTCAGCCAGTCAGTCTTCTCCCTTGTAAGCCCCTCATCACTATCAAACCAGATGTTGGTAGTGAAAACCTTAATTGCCCAACCTACTGCCATCATATTAACCTCTGGCTCAGATGGGATGGATACGATGGGTTTGGGTTGATGTGCTGGGACGATGTAGTGGCTAGGGTTGAATATGGTGGAGCTTGGGTTAATTTGAGTGGAGGTGATAGATACCTGACCAACCAGAGGAGACCCATGTTGAGGCAAGAAGTTGGAAATGATGTTGGGCTTTGGTGGAACTTGAACCGTGCCATCATCAATAAGATCTTGAATCTCATGTCGAAGAGCGATAGCACTTGTCGGTGTGATGGCCAGGCATTTGGTGGAAGGCCCGAAGAGGTTAGGATTATAACCAGTAGGCTTTGGGTGAGGAAGTAGGGGTCAAAGGTTTGAGATGCCCGGACTTGATGCAAGTTTCTCCATCACTGCGGACAGAGATGCCTCAAAGCGAGAAACTCCGAGGTTGGGTTCGGGCCGGAAGCTTTGAGCGTTTTGAACCTGATTGATGTCATTTGTAGGATTAGGGAAACAACGGCGTTGTCCCCACTTAGCCGTGCTAAGCGTAATTGCTCTTGCCAAGCGATTGCCTTCTTATTTCGAGTAAGCCCTCGACTTTGATTTATGGGGATTGGAAGAAGATTCCCCTCTTGGCAAAATCCCACTTTGCGGCGCATCCTCGATGGCCAGGCCGCGTCAAAGAAGGTTTCAAAGTTGGCGGGCGCTTGAGCAAGCACCGGATGCTGGCATAGTCTGGCTGGAGATTACGGGAGATGATGCGGAGTTGGTCTCTCTCGCTAGGGTGCTCAGTCATTAGAGCGGCTTTGGCTCTCCACCGCTTGACAAAGTCCGCAAAGGACTCCTTAGCTTCCATCTTGGTGGATTCGAGCTCCCGTGTAGTCATCTTGAGCTGAAAGTTGTAGCTATACTGCGAAATAAACGCAGCCCCAATGTCTTCCCAAGTTCTTCTTTTGGAGATGTCGAGCGACAGAAACCAATGGAAGGCAGGCCCTGAGAGAGTTTGAGGGAAAAGCTGAGACATGGCCTCACTTTCTACTTTGAGTAGCTTCATGGCGGCATGATAGCCATAGAGATGAGTCTTGGGATCACCGCTCCCATCGAACTTGACCAAGTCAGGCATTTTGAATTTGTCTGGCAGTTTAGCATTAGGGTACAGGCAAAGACGATCCAAGTCTATTCCGCATGATCTTTTCAGATTTTGTGACGCATTCGTCTAGCTTTCCCATCTTGGCAATAAGAGCAGCTATGTCAGGGTTTTGAACAAGTTCCCTACCCGCAAGATTTGGGTTTGCAGCAAGCGCACGAGCCTGCCTAGGGTTGGGTTGAATGAGACGCCGCTCGTGATTCGGATCTGGGACCAAGACAGTGCTTCTGGTCGTCCTCATCGTCCTCGCCTTCCTCTTGAGTGGAGGTGGAAGGCGAGTGTTGATAAGGTCATTGGGACGAGTGATGTTAGCATCGGTTTGGGCTGACCTTTGCTGCATCGCAGTGATACTGTTCTGAAGATTCATGAGCATGGTCTCTAGACTGAGCGGTTGATCTGCCATGGTAGGTGATTCAGAAGTGCTCGATGCAGAAGACGGGGATGCTGGTTGCCCTTCCTGTATAACCGGTGGTGACCCTGACTGTAGAGCAGCCAATAAAGAGCACGGAGAGCCTTCCGTTGTGACTTATTGGGATTGTAACCTGACCAACCTTTGACTCGAATTCTGAAGACGTTCCCAAGTAGGTTTGGCTCTTCCTTTCGGTACTCTCTTGCTCGGTGCAATGGCTCAGAACTAGACAGTAAAATAAGTGAAAGCTCAGTGGTGTTCCTGCAGCAATTAGAATGCAATGCATGCGTCGTTGTCGGTGTCAACCATAGACTGTAGAACTAGAGACAAATCTGTCTCATGATGTTCGGACACTGCCAAAATCCTCAGATTTCTTTTCGAGGGTGTATCCTTTGAATAGATCAAACTGATCCTAAGAGATGCCAAAACAGACTAAATCTTTGGTTAGTCCCTTTTGAAGATTCGACTTTGAACTTGAAACAACTCGGTATTGATGACGTGATACCTTTACCGGGGTGGCTTCAGCGACAACGCGCGTTAGCCGAGCGGTGTACGTGCTGCGCACGATAACCAAATTGACATCAATATCACGACATCAACACTTTGTGGTTCCTTATTTTTGGTTGAATCCTCAACCGGGCATGAGCCAAGGATTTAATAAGGTTTGATTTCCCAAAGTCTCGCTGACCTAAGGACTTTGAAAAAAATAACAACATGCACCATCGAGATGCACGACTCTTCATCGGGTCTAGCAGCGCCCAAATTAGCATAAGACAGACTCGAAAGCGAGTGACAACCTAGAAGCCGCCCTAAACATGCTCTTATGCAAAATAACATGTATGTATGTACAGTTCCAGAGACAAGTTTGCCTCGCAAGTTTCAGACGTTGCCAGAATCCTCAGAATTCTTTTCGGCGATTTGTCCTTGAGTAGATCGACAGATCCTAAAAGATGTCAAAATAGACTAAATCTTCGACTAGTCCTTTTTGAAGATTCAACTTTGAATTAGAAACAATTTGGCATTGATGACATGACACCTTAACCTCGAACAACGTGGTGTATAGTGACAACGCACTTCAACCTGGGTGGCGCCAGTGACACGGCATCAATACTTTGTTGTTCCTAATTGTCGGTTGAATCCTCAATTAGGCATGAGCTGAGGATTTAGCAAATTTTGATTTCTCAAAGTCTCATTGAACTAAGGACTTTGAAATGACAACGAACATTCGACAGAATGAACGACTCCTCATCGGGTCCAACTACGTCTAGGCAGCGTAAGACAAACTCGAAAGAAAGAAGAGCCCTAAGCATGCTCCTATGCAAAGCATATGTATGTACGGTGCATGCGATAGGGAAAGCAATGAACACGTAGACGGTATATGGGGTTAGATGCAAGTAGATCCTACCATGCAGGTAACTGTCCTAGTTTGGAGAGTTCTAATGCTTTGTATATGCAAAGGCCGGTTTGGTTCGTAACGAGTTCCTCGGACTAGGGCCACAGATATACCTCCGTTGCCCACGATTCACTGAGCAACAGTCAAACGGTAGCATGACCCATCATCGTCGAAGGTTGTTGTTCATTCGGGGTCCCCGGTCTCCGGTAAACCGTGCCGGATTGCCAAAACAATCCAACGAGGCTTATCCCACATCGATGCACATGAAATGCTAGAAATTGAGGAAGAAGAAGAAGAATCACAAAATCACAAAAATGCCTTTTCAAGCTCGGCTCACTTTATTTAGTCCATCTTTAGAGTAAACTACGCAAGTGAATAATCGAAAAAGTCCCAGATTAGATTGGCCGGACACGGGGTCCTGTTAAATCACCATTCTAACCTTCGGCAGCGCGAAGCTCACCGTTTTGACAGACTTTTAAGGGATTGTTCGTAAGCGTATTAAACTCTAAGTATGAATAAATATTGGTTCGATTTATCCCAGTAGTCGCCACTTGTAGGCGACATGCCTGGAATTTCCAAAGCGAGCCTCCGGGAATTTCGTTTCCGGGAGCAAGGGCCCGATAGATCGAGGAAGCGCGAACGAGAAGCAGGCGCTCGAAAAACACAGAGTCGCCACTGGTTTGAAGGTCCGTCACCCAAGGAACCGTATTTGAAGCACTGCGCGCTATTTGATTTGAAAAAGTGAAGGAACGATCCGTCATAACCATATCACGGGTTCGGGAGCCAGGTTACGAGAGGAAGGGTTTTAAGGCACCCTCTCTCGCCCAATCCGGAGATCGGTCTCTACTTAGGCATTTTGTGAAAGCTTTGTGATTCTTCCTCTTCTTTAATCATTTTTTAGCCAGTTAGGCGGGGGAACAGTTAATCGGGGATTAAAACCGTAACAAGTTTGCAAGATGTGATCTAAACATGGCATGGATGGATGGCAAATATGAAACGGGATAAAACTTAACCCCCTGATTAGAATAAACCAAACTGCTCATGGAATAGGTGTATCACACATGACAGCCACCTTTGCACGCATGGATTAACGTGCATGCAAAGCGGACCATCGCGCGATACACCCATTCCCTCGCTGAGTGTTCAAGTCTCACCACAGGTTGAATTTTATCCCCTGCGGGCTCTGGAAGGACAGTGCACACCAGGAGGCAAACCAAGCGGTTTATATGTGCTGAAAGTAAATAATTATTACAAATTATTATAAGCAGAGCTAAACAAATTGAAATACAACCCTTAACAGTGGGGTATCAAAATAAAGGCCAAGGACAAGCTGCTCATGCAAGGGCGATCACTGGAATCGAGGACCATCGCGCGAGGCAGTGAGGCCCTCGTGCGAGTGTCTGGCTGGATTTCGAGAATCGCTTTGCATGCTCGAGCCTGCACAGTCCAGATGCAACGAAGCATTCCAACAAAGTAAATAAGCAAGAAAAGCTAGTCTATGTGTTTTAACATACTGAGCAATGAGCTAAAAGGCCTATCATACTTCAAAACAATGAATAACATGATAAAACAAGAATAACCCGGCACCCCAAACCCCACGAGGATCGCGCGAGGCAGGTGGGTATCTGTGGCGTATGTGAGTCACTTCGCGAGGAGTGCTTGCAGATTCTTGTATTTCTGCGACTTTAGGGCCGGGTGGTATTGATTACGACCTTGGCCTGCCGATTCCCCTCAGAGATCGAGCAGAGAGCAAAACAAAGGTAAGCTATACCTTTGGCTTTTGGTTTGAAAAGTGTTTGAACTTTGAGTTGAGTTGAGTGAAAAGGGGGATTTGAGTGATGGAGGAGGAAGAACAAGCTTTGTTCTTGAGGTGTAAGCCTTTGAATGCCAATTTTGTTAACCCTTTGAAAGTGAACAAATGGGGGGTATTTATAGAGGAAGCCAATGGCCAAAGGTGGTGGCAAACACCCCTTAGGACCAAACTTGGTGACTAAGCTTGGTGAAAAGGTGATGGGAAGGGTTGTGTGAGGTTGTGTTCCCAAGGCCCTGCACTGTACAGCACTGTGGAGAAAACGGGGTTCAGCAGCCCTGTAGCCCCTGGCAAGCAACCAAGTGGTCGGCAAAGGTGAAAGGGACGACTGGGACCATCGCGAGGCAGGTGACACTCTCGCGAGGGTTCCACCTGTCGCGCGTGGGTCAACAGTCAAATGTTTGACTTTGACCACACCTGGCAAAGCAGACTCTCGCGCAAGGCAATCACTCCCTCGCGCGAGGGTCAACTCCAGACCCCGTGTTGACCATCTTTAATTTCTTGGTTTAAGGGTTCAAAGGGTTTCAAACACTCAAAGCTCAAACACTCGACATTCCCGAGGTGTTCTTGATCCGTTTCATCATCGGGGAATCAAAAACCGTAAATAGGCTAATCTGAAAGCCAGATTGGGGTGTCTACAATGGCCTTCGCTTCCAGCAAACGGTCAACCTCCTCGATCACAGCGTCTACGTGCTATGCAGCTGATCGCCGTTTCTTTTGCATCACGGGCTTATGTTGTGGGTCCACATTCAAGTGGTGGCAAATCACGTTTGCATCTACCCCAGGCATCTCTTCGGGTACCCAAGCGAACACATCAATGTGCTCTTTGAGAACCTTACCAACTTTTCCTCTTCTTCCTGGCTTAGGTTTTCCCCAATCAGGAAATATCTCTCTGGATCATTCTTGTTGATCTGAATTTTCTTCAATCCTTCCACCACTTTCTCGGCAGGGTCCCCTCCGACGTCCTCGATGGTAAGCAGCTCTGGAACATCAATTGGTTGAACTACCTTTGCTTTAGGTGCCTTCTTGATTATGAAAACCAAGCACTGCTGGGCTGCTTTTTGGTTTCCTCTAATCCTCTCAATACCATTGGATCCAGGGAACTTTGCCATCTGATGATAAGTGGAGGAAACTGCCCTCATCTTGTGCAGTCATCTCCTTCCTATAATCGCGTTATAGGAAAATGGTACATCCACCACCAAGAAGTTGGTTCTTAATACCACTGTTCCTGCCCCAAACAGGAAGAGTTACCTTGCCCAATGGCCAGACTGCTCCTGCACTAAATCCGACCAAAGGGGTTATTGACTACACTAGATCTGCCTATTTCAGTCTCAGCCTTTTGAACGCATCATAGTATAGCACCTTCGTGCAACTTCCTGAGTCCACCAGGATCCTTTCCATGTCATATTCCCCAATCCGTAAGGTTATGACCAATGCGTCGTTATGGGGCACCTGGACTCCTCCTCAAGTCCTCGTCCGTGAAGACTATGCCTTCGTTGCATTCTTCGCCTCCACGTCCCCTCTTTTTTCCCAACTGCATCACATGTTGGTCATGCTTTACTTGCCTCTGGAGCGGCCTCACCTCATTTCTCTTATAAGGTGCGGCCAATTCATGTATCATATGGATTTTGCTCATAATCCAACTCCATTGCTTTCTCTGCACCTTTGTGCTCTTCCTGAATGAATTCTTTCAAATAACCTCTAGATACCAAATCGTCGAGGTGCTGTTTAAACATCTCGCAATCCTCTGTCATATGACCCCAATCCTTGTGATAGCTGCAATGCTGACTCATAGCTCTCTTCGCATCCTTATCCCATTCCAGCCTTGGGGGCCACTTAAAATATGGGCGGTTCTTTATCCGATAAAGAATCCGATAGATTGGTTCTTTCCAAAAGGGGAGGATGCTATGTTACTAAGGCTTTCCGTGCTGCCTCTCATGCAGACATGGTTCCCTCTTCTCTTTCCTTCGTCTTTTTAGGAGCATTCCTTTCCCATTCGGAATCAGGTCTCTCGTACCTATCCCTGTGATGTTTCCTGGTTCCTCCTTCCTCTGAGGTGGAACTTTAACTCCTGCTCCTTCTTTTTCGTGAAGAAGCCCTCTTTCGTCTTGGAGTGGGGCTCCTGCTCTTGCTTTTCCTTCTTCGTGAAGGGGCTTCTTATATTCTATCAGAGCCAGCCTGTCTCCTCTGGAATTCCTTCGTGAAAGTCCAGAATTCTCCGAATGTTCTCGTATCCGTTGCAGCTCTTGAATCTCGTATTCTCGTTTCTTAATCAAACGGGCGTACTCCTCAATTTTCTGTCTCTTCTTGTCCAGGATGTCCTTGTTATTGTGCACACTCCTCGAGTGCACAATCGTTTCTCTCCCATGATGGGACTTACTACTTTTCGTGGATTCCGTGGCTGTCCTGCCCTTTCTATTCTTGGAGTCACCATGGATAGCCAGAGGGTGGCCCTTGCTCGCAATCTTCCTCCTATGCCCGCCATCGGGCTTTCTCGGAGGATCTGGTGAGGATTTATCACCTCCCCCACCTAGTTGGTTCTTTGGATCGAGCGGTGTTTTTGGATCTTCTTCCACCATGGTCATTTTTTCAAAGGGATCTCTTTCGTTTTTCACAGACGGCGTCAATTGTAAGTGCAGAAAAATGAAAGAGGCTATAAACAGCACAAGAGAGTAACGGCTAATTGTGACTTCTAGCTGGAACCCTATCACGTCGTTTGAAACCTTATCTGCAAAACAGATAAGGGATGAGCGCACCTTTGCCTCTCATGGCAAAGGCCTTCCGATGCCAAAGTTAGTGTCACGTACTAGCAAGAAACACTAAATATCAATAGGAATGTGTGAGAATGCAACGTATTGCTTTCCTTTTGCCTCTAGGCTTACCTCATATTTATAGATTCACAGATGCTTGCTACCCAAGTATCCTTGTCGCCCTAGGTTTCCTACCTTGTATAGGAAACCCGGTATATCGTGGATTCTCGTTCCCTTATTAATTCACTACCTTAGTCCATTTAGGACTCTTTTCCATAGCTGGCCAAACATCCCTTTCCCATTGGGTATCTTCTCCAGATCCTATTTCCCTACGGGATGTCACTGTTCTGGAACCTTCCAGAGTGTTCCTTGCAACTGAGGCTGCTTCCCCCAAAATGCTGCTCCTGTTCGGCCCCCCTTGTTGCCGAACAAACTACTTGGACCAGCGACTTTACATGTCACTATCTTTTTACCAGACTCCTGGTGCAATAACTCCTCGTGTTTATTGGATCATGCCCCTGCTCAGATTTATGGACCAATGACCTCTCATGCCATTGGTCTATATCGTCGTTCACCATTTTGCACGACAACTATCCTTATTACTATTATACCACGGTCCCACATACCACGTGTTCGGGTCCTCTAATTGCTTGTTCGGGAGTACCTTCCTATAGTGAGCAATTTGAATTGCACTTTTATTATCACAATACATTGGTGCAGAGAAGACACAAGGACACACATATCTTGCAACAACTACCATAACCAATTGTTCTCAATAGTTGTATGAGTCATAGCACGGTATTCAGCTTCTGAGCTTGAATGAGATATAACACTTTGCTTCTTACTTTTCCAAGATATAAGAGTATCTCCAAGAAAAATATTAAAACCTGTAGTTAACTTCCTGTTAGTAACATCACCTGCCCAATCTGCATCAGAGTAGGCTTAAAGTGCCATATCTGGAGAAGAAGAAAGAAAGAAACCTTGGAATAAGGTTCCACGAAGATACTTGAAGATGCTCACTACGGCGGCCCAATGAACTGAACAAGGACTATAAACAAATTGGCTAACAATATGAACAATATAGGCAAGATTCGATCGAGTAATAGTCAAGTAAACCAAGCAGCCAACAATCTGACGATCAAGGTAAGATCTTGCCATGGGATACCATCAGTTAGGTGAAGTTTAACATTGAGTTTCAAAGGAGTACCAAAAATAACTATCTATCAGTCAACCCATCACAATTAATAATATTGATAGCATACTTGGATTGGGACAAAACAACCTTTTGTTTTCAAATCACCCTCGTCGTCTTCTCCTCTCACGTCTCCTGCCTTCAAATCACAACTTGATCCATTTCATTCTCCAATGTCGATGGCTTCAAAATGCGTATTTTATCTATTTTCATGACTCTCTCTCTTTCTCTTTCTCTTTCTCTCTCTCTCTCTCTCTCTCTCATAGTTTTTTTTTGGAGAGCATATGTGACGTTGTTGGGTTGCTTGGGAATAGCATACCAGACCACAAAACCTTCTCATGCACCCCCAAATTTCGGATTTAAAATTTTTGAGTTTTAACACCTGAAAATGTTATCGAATCTTAGGTTTTAAAATCCAATAACTTTTACAAAATTCAGAAGTTGAATTTCGATAAATGCCAGGACAAGCAAGAGGTGGGTTGTCCCATGAAACGGGCGGAGTTAATGGTATGGGAGGAAAGGATCTTGTGGAGAAGATCCCTAGAATTCACTTAAGTAAATGGATAGTAAGAAAAGGATGATGTGTTACTTTTATGTGCTTTCTTTTGATATCAATTGTTATATTATTTAACTGCTTAGTTGTAAAGTAAGGGGTTAGTAGGGTAGGGATTTATCTTTTGAGTGTCAACTCACGGCGTTTTTATGCCATGTACCAAGGAAAAGCAGTACGTTTAACCTGAGGAACAATACCCTGTCGAAGGCCCCCTAAACTAGAAAGGGGAGTTCGTAGAACCATGGGTGAACTACTAGAAGAAGCTCTATTTATTTTAGCATTGTAATTTCAATTCTAAAAGTGCTTGCTCAATTGTCGAACTCTATTTTATTTGGTCATATGTAAGACCTAACTATGTCAACTTCAATTTTAATGGTTAAAGACTTCCGCTGTTTAACTTTATTGTTTATCAAATCAAATTTTAAAGACATTAAATTATTTTAAAAGATTAAATTAACATTTCCAAAAATCGGGGCATTACAATTATGGAGGTCAAGGTGGTGGTGGTTATGGAGTTCCTGGCGGTGGAATGGATTTAAGAGGGGAGGGCTATGTTGGAAACTTTTTGGAATTTTATTGGGTTGTGTGGAATGAATTGGGTTTGTAAGAATGAGTGGCTGGATTGTATAAGAATGAGTGGCTAGATTGTATGAAGAAAGTGGGTTGCATAGAGTAAAAAGTGTGTTGCGAATAGTGGCCACCTTCCAAAATTAACAACTGCAAAAAGGCCAAAGTTTTAATTGTACCCTTTTAGTTTTAAGTTGAAGTATACTAAGCTGACAAAATTAAATAACCATCCTCATTGGGGAACTTATCCCACTAATGGGTTTGAGTAATTATATTCTCATCCTAAAATTGGTTGAATGACCTATAGTGCCTTTATTAATTTTTTATTATCTTGATATATATCTATATATTTCAATTTCATATTTATATGGTAATCATGCTATTACTTTTCAAAATATAAGGGATAATTGGTTTTCGTTGTTTGATTTTAGCTATTTTCTTGGCCGTTAAAACTTATGTTATCATATCAGATTCAAGGTAATCCTTACCTTCCGATTTTTTCTTTTTGATAAGTAATCCTCATCTTCAGCTTCAAAATTTTCAACATCAGTATAAAAAATCCTCCTTCTTTCCTTGAATGAAGGTAGCGATTTGTCACTTCTATGATATCTTTTAATTTTTTGTGTGCTTCGATTAAGGTGGATCTTCCTCTTCTGAATAGTTCTCGTTACCAATGCTGGAGATAGCAGTTGCGAGACTAAAATCCGGGGTATCGTTATCAACAAGGATGAGCGTCATTTTCAAACGCGTAATTTTATCAAAAGATGTTTTGGTGCATCGTTTAGGGTAGGCCATATGAGGAGGTCGTCAGACAAGGCGGCGAAGAGGTCTTTGAAAACATATTGACTTGGGGGATTGGTCCAGTTCTTTAAAAAATCAATCACTGGACTATTTTAAACAATTCTAAAAAATTGAGAACCAAAAGCTAACAAAAAAAATGTGTGAAACGTGACCAAAATCAAATTGCAAGACCGATCTGATTTTGATTCTGTTCGTTTTCTTTCTAGTTAGCATTCAAACACACATGACTCATTTAAATAATTCAGAACTTAAAGCACCAAAGAACTCACAAACTAATTTTACGAATTTTATTAAGATTTCAAACTTAATCGGGAAAGTACTAGAGTAAGAAAAGAACGAAATTGGGTACTAATACTAACACTTTAAGATCCTCAATGGTATGGGCTCCCATAAATACATAATATGTTGAAGATTTTTCTAACAAGTGAGATTTCTCCTGTAAATAGATTAACCTTTTTTTGCCAAACGATAGGATGTTAGGAGTTAGCTGCTAGTAGTTACAATGAGAGTTGAGCATCTTCTTCATGAGAACTCGATCTCAGAATCTCTCCCTTGAGAGGGAGAGTAAGGAACCACATCGAAAGACATAATTATATATACATTTATGTATATATTATACTATCAATCCGGTTCGGTTCTAACCATAGTTGTTAAATTGATAACCAATAACCGAACCAAAATTAATGGTTTCTTTTCTTAGAACTATAACAGACTAATAAACTGTAGACCCAAACCAAATAGGGCGACTCAGTCCGGATCGGATCGATTTAGTGGTTAGGACAATTTTCTAGAACACCCTACCACCACGGGTTCTTTTTGTCTCATTGGGTACACAAATAGAAGTGCACGTATGGTATCCTGTCTCTCCGTCAGGGAGTGTTGCCTCGTCACACCACACACAATACTATCTGAAGGGTAACTCATCACAATTACGTCGGGATCGAGGCTAAGGTCCCACCACATGTAGGTGGTGTTATGAGTATATTTAGCCCTTTATCCCAATAAGGGGCTATGGAGACCCATTAAGCTCCAATTCAGTTTCCTTTCCTCTAGTCTAGTCCAGTTTTAGATCATTTGTGAGCCCTCGCTGGACCCACATTAATGATTGAAACTATTAACTTTTTAGAGCTTGTCGAGAACATCGAAAATCACGTTAATCGAACACTATTTTATATAAATTTGAAATGCATTAAACTTCATATAATTTTATCAAATAAGATGCAATCAAGTGTTGCACACTTGGTTTTTTTACAAACTTAAATGCATTTTGAAATGATAACAAACGGTATACAATCGACGTGATTTTTGACCTAGTCAATATTTTCAACAAGTTCTAAAAAATGAAGATCATTGTTGTCGGACCATTTTTCCACCATCTCCTCTAAAACCAATTAGTATTAGGGAGGGCTTCAATTAAGTCTTTTATGACATTCAACATCGCACGCACAAGTTTATTTTTAGATTGGTTGCAAGGAGTGGCATTGTGTAACCAAATCCATGGGGGCACTCCATGCCCTACAATCTCTCCCTCACAATGATGCTCACACGACTCGAACCTATGACTTCTTGGAGCTCTAATAACACTTGTCAGACCGCTTTTCCACCATCTCTCCTAAAATCAGTTGGTATTAAGGAGGAGTTCAATTAAGCCTTTTATGATATTTGACATCGCACCCTCAAGTATGTTCAAGTATGTTTTTAGAGCGGTCACAAAGAGTGACATTGTGTAACCAAATCCATAGAGACACTTTGGGCCCAAAAATGGCTCAAAACTGGAATAGGATGAAAGGAAATGGTACTATAGCTCAATCCCTATGGAGACTCAGACCCGAGCCTTATCGAACAAAATCTTAAGTTTTTACCACTTAAATCAATCCCTTATTAGTACCCAAGCCCGCCCGCGCCCCCCCCCCCCCCCCTCCCCCCTTTTTTAACCACAATGTGTGGTAGAAAAGCGGTTTGTGCACCTCCATGGGCACCAAATAAGTTTTCCAAAAGGGTGCAAGGCTTGATCATGGAAAAAATAATTTAGAGTATCTTCAATCTTGACCCAAACTCTTTTCCTAAATTCAAAAAATCTCTCTCCAATCATTTACCCAACATCAAATTGGTCTACAGTCCAAATTGGACCAGTCCATTTGGATTCTAGCTCAGTTTCTTTTACAGTGCTAGGGTTGGTCCATCATATGCTTTTATTTGAAGTCTAAGGTCTGTAAATTTACAATTTTAGCCTCTTGTTTTTAAATCATGGGCCAACTAAAATTCAAATCGCATGCTCCCTCCAATTTACATTCAAATGGCGCGTTGAACGCTAGGGCTGGCAATCGTCTCTCTCTCTCTCTCTCTCTCTCTCTCTCTCTCTCCATTCTGAGGCTAGAGTTTCGCAATGCCTATCTCTATGTCTCTCTGTCTCTAGCTCTGTATCTTACTGCGATTTATTTGTGCTATCGTGTAAGTTCTTTCATCGTTTGGACTGTAGACCAAGGTACGTGTTCTCCCCCCCCCCCCCCTCTCTCTATCTCTCTCACATTGTTGTTGTTTTTGCAAGTTACGCCTTAGTTTTGAGTTTGTGCGATGTTGACTCTGTTTGGAGTTTGTGCGATTTGTCATTATGCAATTTTTTTGGAGTTGTGCGAGCTGTCTTTGTTTAGTAATTATGTTGTAGTTGATTTACTAGCACAATGATCATTTGTGTATTGGCATATTTGTATCTGTTAGTCTCTCTGTGTATCTGTCATCATGTTTTTGTTCGTATATTTGTATATGTATCTGTCAACATGTTTTTATTAGCATTTTTGTATCTGTTAGTCTCTCTGTGTCTTTGTATTTGTCAGCATGTTTGTGTATATTTTTGTTCTGTATCTGTTAGCATGTCCATGTATCTATCTCTTTGTATCTCTTTGTTTTGTTTGGTATATGTGTTTATATCTATCAAGTTATACCTTTGTTTTTTTTTTTTATACCTTTGTTTTTTTTTTTTTTTTGTGTGTCGAGTAGGATTACTCTATTTCAATGGCTTCTTTGGTTATATTGATGTGCAAATTTGGTAAAGTTACTCTAGTTGTAATGGCTACAAGAGGTTTTGATTTCAATGATTTGGTGGAAAGCATTCATAAAAAGTGGCAGAATTTGGGTAGTTTTGAGCTTTTTTATGCTATTGCTGACCATCATAATTGCATTCTGAACAATGATGAAGATTTTTGTTGCATGATTGCATTAGCAGTAGCATATGGTGTGACTTGTGCTGATGTATCTGTTAGGGTTATTTCTTCTGCTACCATTGAATGTGGTTAAAGTTTGGGTGGACAAAATGGTGAATGTGTTAGAAGTTTTGAATATGGTGAGTGTAGTAGTTTTCAAGGAGACGAAGAAGATCCGCTTGAAAAGTTTTGTCCTCATCTTAAGACGGTGCATCTTTCAGCCGATTGGGTTAATTTGCTTGGGTGTGTTGGTCAAGAGTTCAGAGGTGGTGTAGATGACTTTAGAACTTGTTTGTCCAAATACGCCATTGAAGTTGGTTTCAAGTATAAATATCTGAAAAATGACAGAACAAGAGTAAGGATCGAGTGCTGTAAGAAGCTGGATGGTTGCACATGGTTTATTCAAGCTACTTTGGAAAGATTGAATGGTTTTTTTGTTGTTAAGGAGTTTCACAAAGACCACAACTGTCTTTTTACATTTTTTAGTTCAAAAAATCCTCGGATGACCTCAAAAATTATTGCCAAAGAGATTGTTAAGGAGGTTCGTTAAAAGCCATCTTATATACCGAGAAAGTGTTTGAAACATTTTGAGGGACTGTATGGTAGTTTGATTGGTTACTCTCTCGCGTGGTTAGGTGTTGAGAAAGCAAATAACGAGTTATTTGGTGATTTTCAATTATTGTAACGCCCCCAAAATCGGGTTCGTTAAATAAAGGTTTTATTAGACAAACAAGGCAGAGTCTAGCTCATTATTACATCCAATCTCCTTAGAGAGGTTTATATTACACAAAAGGGAAGGTTACTAAGGCCAACTAAAGCTCCTTCTCTTCCTCCATCCTAGCGAGTTCCTCAGCTCCGAAAGCCTCCAGGGTATACAGCTCTCCTTGTTCATCTAAAAAGTCTGACACATTATACCAGCGTCGCCACCAGTATAATATGTCAGGGTCACATAAAGCAATACCGTGAGCTTGAAAGCTCAATAGAGTAATCCAAACCCACTAACCCTTAACATACACATAGATAGTATACGATTTTCCAAACTTAACATGCTTTCGAATAACACATACAATTACACATGCGCATTCACTAACGAGCGTTGGTGTCATGTTTTCCGTGTGTCTCTTCTACGCGACTCATCGTTTTGTGTCTCATCTTTTATCATCAATTCCGAAAACACGCACGCACACAACCATGGGTTACAAGTACCTTGTGTCGCACAACAATGAGCTACCAAGTCCGGCTCATTGCCACAAGGTTACCAACGCATGGCCACAATGGCTACCAAGTCCGGCACATTGTGTCACACACACACACACAACCATGAGCATCCAAGACCGGCACCTTGTGTCGCACAACAATGAGCTACCAAGTCCGGCTCATTGCCACAAAGGCTACCAAATCTGACTCATGGCCATAATGGCTACCAAGTCCGGCCATTATGCATTTCTAAAACACTTTTTATCCATATCAACCACATCTTAGGTGTCATATCTCTACTTTTCCAATTCCATGTGTCTCGTAACATGCATCGACTCCACGGTGGGACTATTCACATAACTCATGCGATATCAAATAGCAAGATCATCCAACTCTATACTATCATGCTCGTTAAAAGGTCAAAATACGAATATGTCGTTTTAAAACGACACTTTATCTTTAAAACGCATTTCCTTCGAGAAGTTCAATAAAACAACACATGTTTATTGACGAGTTCATACAATTACGTAGCAACTAGGCGATCAAGCAATCGAGTAGCCACAAGATCAAAGTAAACCACGTACTTTTAACAAGAAAGTTCTACAAGCTAAATCATTCAACTAACTTTATTTTCTTAAAGAAATAGTTTGAAAATAAGTTCATGCTAACAACAATACAAGTACTTAGATACTACGTTCAAGTCACACATGCTTACAACTATACTTAGAGAAAGTAGGTTCGAAGAACTCTACCGTTCTTCTTGGCGGTAGAAAAAGACTACGAAGATCGCCGGAAAGAAAGTCGGCAGACGGACGAAGTAATGGCTTACGATAAACTTTCGATAGCTTCGAAAGAGAAAGGTTTCTCTCGAAACTAGATCGTAACCTATACTACTACTACTTTAGGATCGAGGTAGTGGTCGTATGGTGGTTTAGTGGCGGAGATGGAAAGCTTCTTTGAAAAACAAGAAAGAAACTCAAGAACAAGCCAAGAACATCAAGAACAAGTTATGCTTTCAAGAATGAAGTTGGAGAATGGAATGAGGTGTGAGTTCAAAGCACCAAATGGCTTGGAATTTATAGGCAAAGCCTCTCCTCTCTCCTCTCTTGGCCGGCCCTCTCTCTCTCTCTCCTATATCTCATTTTTTAATTCTAAGCAATCTTGCTTCCTTGCAAGAAACAACCTAGAATCCTAGGTTTGCATGGCTATGATGTGTACCAAGGATTGGATTTTGGAAGATTGGCCAAGGAATTGGATTTGTTTCAAGTATAAAATTAGGGTTTGTACAAAGAAGGACTAAATTTGCTTACAAAGGTCATGCTTTCACTTTGAAAGCATATCAAAGAAGGACAAGGGTGATCTAAGCATGGTCAATCAAGGTGAGTACACTAGCACACACATCACACTCTCTCTCCCTCTCTCCATCCGATCTCTGTCTCAATCTCTCTCGGCCTCTCTCTCCTCCTTTCTCCCTCTCTCTTTCTTCCTCTCTTGGTACAAGGTACAATGTACATAGATATTACTATATATGTATAGATTTGGAAGGACAAAGGTTGATGGATTGGAAGAGTAAAGATTTGGCAAGCTAGGGTTTGTACAATATTTACCCTAGTAGAATATGTATTTAGGACAATTAGGTCATAGATTTTGTAGGAAGAAGATTACCAAGAGATCAAGCAAAGGTCAAAGAAAGTCCAAGGGAAATCTAAGGTACAATCTCTCTCCTTCTTTCCTTCTCTTTCTCTCTCTCCCTTCTCTCTCTCTCTCGGATCTCTCTCCTCTCTCTCTCTCTCTCCCTCTCTCTCTCTCTCCCACTTGTACTCTCTAAGAAGAAGTATATATATACTAATATATATATATATATATATACTAATATATATAAGTACTATGGGTCATTCATAAAATCCATATTTTCAAGTAATATAGATTTTCTAAATAAAATATTCTAATACACACATGCACAATATAATATTATATATTATATATATATATATATATATACAAGTACATACAAGTACACACACACACACACATATATATATATATATATATATATATAAGCATGTACTTACAATCTAGGCTAGATATTGACCAAATCTAATATCTTATTAAGTATTCTACTTCATCCAAAGTACTAAGTACTAACCTAATATACTAATGGACTAATCTTAGTTTAATGGATTATCACACATGGCCAAATCTAATATTTTAATACCCTATTCTTGGTTGGCAAGCAAAGCTATTATCCAATGGATAATAGTTTTCCTAGCGGTTAATAACCAATGGTTAGTGAAGGTAGGGTCCAAGGGTTATCGTCCAATGGTTAATAAATCTCCTAGCGGTTATTATCCAACGGGTAATGCTAGAAAGTCTAATACTTGCAATTAAGCACTAAACTAATCTAATCTCGTATTTAGGAAGATTAACCAAGGTTTACCTATTGACCAATGGGTAAAGGAAACCCTAATGCTATTGTCCAATGGTCGATGGCTAAAAGGTTCAAAGGGTTAATCTAGGGTTACCGAACTCAAGGGTTTCAAAAGGTTCGTGAATCGAGGCTCATAAGATTCATGGAGGTTTAGGAATAATCGGTGGCTAGGTTTAACGATAGCTTAGTCGAATCGTCGTTTAAAAGCTAGCTAGGGTTGCTAGATAGGATTTCCAGCCGAGAAGTGTAATCCTAGGGCTTTATCCTAGAAACGACAGGAAGATCGGTGGGTAAACGACAATTAAAACCTAATTAAGATTTTTTCAAACAGTAACAACAAAATTTTTATTTAGTAAAAATTAGGGTTGTTACAATTATCTTTTGACAAACTCCGCTGGCATGCTAAGGAATTAAAAGAGAAAAACCTGGGGACTGTTATGGATGTGGAATATTGCAATGAGACTAATCGGTTTATAAGGTTTTTCTTGGTGTTTAAGCATGCATTAAAGGTTTCAACTATTGCTGTCCTATTTTGGCTGTTGATGGTATCTTTTTGAAGAAAAGATACAAGGAACACTTCTCGGAGCTATAGGAAAGGATGTCGATCAAGGTTAGTTACTGTTTTTTGTTGTTGCTTGTTGTATCTGTTAGTCTCTTGGTATCTCTATTACCATGTTCGTCTATCTGTTGACATGTTGGTTTTGTTGGTATATCTGTGTATTTGTCTCTTTTTTTTGGTATATCTGTTGTTGATTTAGTTGATAATGTGTTTTGTTGTTGCCTTTTGTTGGAGGATTAGGTTTTGTTGGTATATATAAGTATCTGTCTCTTTGTTTTGGTATATTTGTTGTTGAAACAGTTGATAATCTATTTTTTGTTGTTGCTTGTTATTACTGTTAGTCTCTTGGTATCTCTATTAGCATGTTCATGTATCTGTTGTTGATTTTGTTGTATCTCTTAGTCTCTTGACATGTTGGTCTTGTTGATATATTTTTGTATCTATCTCTTTGTTTTGGTATATCTATTGTTGATAATGTTTTTTGTTGTTGCCATTTGTTGAAGTAGGATTATTTTCTCTTGCTATCGGTGTTATTGACTCTGAGACTGAGGCAAATTGGCAATGGTTCTTGGAGAAGCTGTCAACAGTTATTACGTGTTCTCGGCCTCTTACACTCTTTACGAATTGTCACTCTGGTCTTGTAAAGTATATGCCTACAGTTTTTCCAAATGGCTATTACTCTTATTGCTTGCAGCATTTGAATGCAAACCTTAGGGATTAGCTTTTGGGTCGACTCTCGAATGGGTTTAGGGAGAAAGTAGTCAATCTTTTCAATGATTGTGCACAGGCTCCTAAGGTGATAACTTTTGCCAAGGCTCTTGAAGAGCTGTGTACTATTGGTGGGGTGAGTGCAAAGAATTTTGTTAAGTCATTGCCGCATGAGAGATGGGCAAATGAGTACTTTGAAGGTAGATGATATGGTGAAATGACTTCAAATGTAGCTGAGTCATTTAAATTCCGTCATTTGCCAATATGTGAGTTGGTTAGTAAGGTAAGGGTGCTAATGATGGAGCATATGTGTAACATGAGACTACTATCAAACAAGTGGAGCAATTATGTTTGTCCTGTAGTGGAGAAAAAGTTGGTTGACCATTTCAATAAAGACCGAACTTGGCATGTGGCAGCAGCAAGCGATGATATTTTTGAGGTTTTTTTTTCAGCCGACAGTTGTGGTTGATCTTAAGAAGAGGACATGCACGTGTTGTCGTTGGCCGCTTCATCTTTTTCCATGCGTGCATGCTGTTACAGTTATTCAAAAGATAGAAAAGCAAATGTACGATTATATTGATCCCTATTATACCATCGAGGCTTTCAAATTGTCATATGAAGGTACTATAAACCAGATCCCCAGTCTTGGAGCATCGGTGGTCACGAAAGAGTCTGCCATCATTCTTCCTCCTAAAACGAGGAGGCCACGTGGAAGGCCAAAAGTTGGGAGAATCCGATCAAGGGGTGAGAAAGTAAGGCAAATGGAGTGCGGGAGGTGTGGGAAGTTAGAAAAACACAACAGAAGGACTTGCAAAGAGGCCATTGATTGATGATTCTTTGATTGTTATTCCTACAGTTGATTCTTTGATTGCTATTCTTACATTTTCTAGATACACTTTATAATTGACTTTCATTTGGGTATAAATCGGGGTAATTCATTTACTACAGTCATTCTGTGTATCTGTTTGAATGTTGGTATAACTGTATGTGTTAATTGTGGAAGTTGAGCAAAAGTATATGCCTAAATCATCATTCTCTGCATTTGCTGTGTGCCTTCTCATTCTTCTGCAACCATGTTATGGGCTTGTCATTAAAGAATATATGGATCAGTTTAGCTCTGAAGTTTTTTAGATTTTCCACGGTGAGATATGTTGGGACGAGCTTTTGTTCTGCAAGTTGTTGTAGACACCTCAATTTGGCCTAACTATTATTTCAAGTCCCACCTTGGGGACCATTCTGTTGATGAATGAATACATGTGATTGCTAATTGACTTCTCGTAAACCTTTGGACTTTTGTTGTGTACTTTTAGCCACTTAGAGAACCCAATTCAGAGCCAAATAGCCTTGCAGACAGAAATACAGTATCCTAGGAGAATCTATCTGTCGGCCGTAATATTGATCTCATGGCCTCAACATCATTCTTTCACCCGTGAAACATGTTGCTTGAAAATCTCCCTGAGAGATCAATTCCTCGGCGACCAGAACTATTTTTCACCCGCGAGACCATTACTCGGCCGCCAGATCGTCCTTTTTCCAGATTCTCGAATGTTCTGTTAAACGTTTGATTCATTCACAAAACCCTAGCAGCCTTTTTCCGATGCGTTCGAGCTACGAATTAGATTTTGTGCAGAGATCTTGTTACCCTATATTCCTTATTGATTCACGCCATTTGATTGGCTGGAGTAAGTCACCAATTGCCTATATAAAGAGGCACTTACGGTTCTGAAATACATCATAACATTCACATTCTCCAACCACAAAACTCTGCACAAACACTCTCATATACCTCCTCTACAAAAGCCCTAAACCTCCGAAACCAACAGCTATCCTACGATCAAACCCCCGAAGTACAAACCCTAACCCTAGGGTTTCAAGAAGCAAATCAGTCAATCACCCTCAATCCGAAGCAACCAAGCAACTGAGGGATCAAGGTGGTGAGGCCCAAGGGCCTATGGTTTGATTCTTTTACGTTTCTGTACTCAAATCGTAGCGTTTTGATTTTCTGTTAATCATTTAGTCTGGTTTGAGGAAGAACATCGGCTGGGGGATCAATCCCTCAGCCAATACATCGATCCAGTGGGATCCTTCGGCCATGACATCCATTCACCGACCGAGGGATCCATTTTCTAGGACACTTATCTTTCTTATTTTGATGCATGTTTCAATTACCGCACTGGCTCACCTTATCAACTGTTAAGGGATAATAATTAGATTACGTGTTAGAATTAAATAAAGCAAGCATACGTCTTATGTCGAACGATTATGGGCTAATCTCACGACTGGGCAAAGAGGGGTGACTAACACATTTCCCTTATTGTACTCTAAGCTCCCATACCCGAAATCTCTGTCTGTTTTTTCTAGTTTTAATAAATTAGGTGGCGACTCTATTTTGATGATAACCGTTATCGAGTGGCGATGTTCCTAGCCATGAGAATATTCACGATCTTGGTTTATAAAGTGGAACCAAACAAGCATGATCAATCTGTATGGCAATGCCCGGTATAGGAGGTGTCAACAGTTTTTGGCGACTCTGCTGGGGATTTGAGAGCCATAACCAGAAGGTTCGATATAGGATTAATATTTGCTTTATCAAATTCTTTTATCATATGCATCGAGCAGGCAACCTCATTGAGTTCACATAATATTCCGGCATGTCACGAGCTATGTTAGGAGTTCTAGCAGACTCCACAGTCACTTGTACCTAGTGGTATATCAAAAAGGGATCACTCGATCACCGCCTGTAATGGGCTGGTGAGAGGACTGGCACCCTTTGACAACGGAGCACTGTTGAGATTACCCAAACTTTACATGTGTTAGAGAGCCATATAACTTATCAAAATAAGACAAGGACCCACAGGCTAAGGAATTTTCCCGCATTCAAAGTTCTTCCTCACACCATGTATTATTTGTTGTTGTAACATTTCTTTCTGTGCAGAAGGGTTGGGATTTTCAGCCCAAATCCTAACCCTGCACAGCCAAGTACTGACTTATAAGTATTCTACTTTTTAAGTAGGCACAATAGGTATAACAAAGAAGCAACCTTAGCCAGTTTTATACTCTTACAACACCCGAAGTCACGCTAAACAAAGGTCTTTGGAGCCATCTCGTCTGTCATCCTCGCCTGTCAGAACACCTCCATCGCGGCAGTCTCAATCACTTCTTGAGTCTTCATGGTCATCTTCTCAGCAAACCCAATCATCCGCCAATCCCCAAACTTCACCAAGCTATCCTCCCACTCCCATCTCAGAAATGGCAGACAACGACGCCACTATTGTCGATCTCCAAGCTCAAATCGCTGCTTTGCTAGCCGAGAAAGCAACAAGGGATGCTGAGGATTAGGAAGACAAGGAAGAGGATGAAAATCCTCATAAAGTGGTATTGGCAGAAAATCCAAAATTGGCCAAGCAAGTCAAGGAGATCAAACTCACTTTGGCCCGTTCACAAGGGGACCAAATTCTGGACTTTGAAGGACTTTGGCTTTTTCCAAATTCTCAACTGCCTGAAAAATTCAAGATGCCAAACATTGAGAAGTTCAATGGAACTGGTAACCCAACCAGCCATGTCCGCCATGTTATCAACACCCTGAAGCCAATGGGTTTGAATAATGAGATCATTGCTTAATTATTCCAAAGGACTCTTACTGGAAGCGCTCTCGATTGGTTCCTCACTTTGGAATTTGTGCACTATCATACTTGGCCAGAAATTGCCAATGCTTTTGTCAAGCAATATGCGTACAATGTCCAAATTGAGTTAACTACTCGAGATCTAGAGATGAACAAGCAAAAGTCTAACAAAGACTTTGCTACCTTTATGGCAAGATGGAGAGAAAAGGCCGCCAAGATAAAGAACCGTCTCTCTGAGGAAGATGATCAAGTGAGGATAGTTGTCAAAAATCTACAATCCAAGTATCTTAAGCATATCTACACTTAGGCTATCACCGATTTCAAACGCTTCATGCTACTGAGCTGCAGATTGAAGAAGGAATCAAGCTAGGGCTCATTGAAAAAGAAGAAGCTCCTCTGCCCAAGAAAACCTTCCATACTCGTACTTCTCATGCCTCTATTAATGCCCTTGACCTAGCCTTGCCTCATAACCAAGCTAGCTCATCCCAAAACTCAAATCACCCCCGCCGCAACTTTGACCCTCTCTATATGACCTCATCCTAAGCCTTAGCCATTTTGAGCTGTCAAGGGCATCTCAAGCCCTTGAACAACCCACCTCCTCAGGCACTTTACGGCCCAAACTATGACACCAACAAACAGTGCACTTACCACTAACACCCTGGGCATGAAACGGACCTCTGCATGAGTCTCTATCATGACATCCAAGATCTCATCGATAACCAAGCTATAAAGCCACCCAAACCCAATGTGCAATTCAACCCACTCCCCACTCACAATGCTGAACCACCACCTCAAAACATCAATCTCATAAGCCTATCCCACAACTCCACATACAACCCTGCCTAAAACATCATCCCAAATACCCAAGCCAAACCATCTTTGACCTTCCCTAAGGATAATGGGAGTCGTATGACGGAAGAGAAGTTCAATTTCCCGTACATATATGCAATTGATGATAGAGATTGGTGGTTGGAAATGCGCCAAACCCTGCCAAGCGATTGGGAAACGAAAAGAATCAAGCCTGCTGACCCTTAGGGTGCTCAAGAAGAAGGGATAAGCCATCTCATTCGAAGTCGAAGAGTGTACAAACCTCTTAAGCTCAGCGAAGAAAGATTGACCACAACCCGAACAATGGAAGAAGAGGAAAGTCAAGGAGTGGAACTTGAGGAAAACAGGGTATTAAGACAACTAAAGAAAATCCAAGCTAATATCTCTATCTGGGGACTGCTCATGTCTTCTTATGAACACCGTAATTCCTTTTTCAAAACTCTGGGAAAAGCCAAGGTTCCCATTGATATCACCCGTGAGGATCTGGTGGGCCTTATAATGGCATCCAAAGCCTCGAAACCAACAATAGCTTTCGCTGACAAAAGACTGCCTCCTGAAGGCCTTGCACATAACAAACTCGTATACATCTCCCTCAAATGTCTCACTAAATGGATTCTGCTAGTCTTGGTGGATAACGGATCCGCTTTGAATGTGTGCCCTCAAAGAACCCTCGACGCTACTAACATACGCCCTTCAAGCCAATGTGTAAGGGGATACGACAATTCAAAGAGAAGAGTGGTTGGGTGTGTTACCCTACCATTGGAAGTAGAAAAGATCAAAAGGGACGTAGAATTCCATGTAATGGACATACCAGCCACCTTCAATCTTTTGTTGGGAAGGCCTTGGCTACATGACTCTGGGGCAGTGCCTTCCACTTTACATTAAAAGGTCAAGTTTGTAGCGAATGGAAGGATCGTGACCATCCTAGGGGACTCGTCAATCTGAACTCATTCTGATACGCCTATGCAAGAAGTAGGGGCCGAGGCAGAAGAAACTTTTCTTATTGGATTCAGTCTTGAAGAAGCAACTGTCGTCCAGCTTTGATGGATGAAAGAAGTTTCTACGTAAGCACCCCCGCCATATGAATGATGAAGAAGCAAAACTACTTCCCTGGATTGGGTTTAGGCAAAAGATCATAAGTTATCCCACAAATGATTGATCCCCCGCACAATCAATACGCCTTTAGTCTTGGCTACACCCCGACAGAGGCTGAAATAGAAGAGAAAAGAAAAGAAAGCATGGAAAAGGCCAGGGCAAAAGGAAGCATAATCAAAGAAAAGGCATTTGTGATTCCAAAAACGCTTAACAGTTGGTGTGTAAGAGAAGGCAAAGACTTCCCATTTTGTGGTTCTGCAGAGACATAGAAGGATGAAACGACCAAGCACAGCAAATCTTCTTCGATCAAGAATAGACTGACAGTGACATGGAAGAGGAACCACCAAACTCATCTTCTGTCCCCAAAGACTGGACCGAGGTGCTAGTTGGGTTTGACCTAAAGCTTCTGTTTGGCAAAGAAGAGGGTGAAGAAGAATATAAAACTGTGAAATGCAAGGAAAAAGGAGCGAACCCCAAGATGCTGTAGTAAATGCAAAGTTGCGACATGGCAAAAACATTAAACATTACTTTTATTTCTTGTGGGGTGATATTCCCGAACAGGGATAATCGTGTGTCGAACACGTGATAAGAAACGCGCAACGAAAAAGTAGTGAGAGGCACCATGAAGGTGGACGATAATGACTGATGATCCAAAAGTGCACGCCGAACAGGGAACTGTTCGAGTGCAGGGACACGAGACATCCTAAAGTCGTACCAACTGTTCGGCAGTCCAGATCTTTTACATATAAATAGTAGCAATGAGGTTCAGCCTGTTCGACAAAGGGAATGTCGGACAGATAGAGTTATCTCGAACAAAATAGCCTTAAGAGATAATGCAGAAGCGGTATTCCACAAGGAGTATTCAACATCCAGTTAGGATAAGTGACGAGATAATCCTGTTTTGGAAAGAATCTCATGTAGGGAAGAATCCCTATGAGTAAGGGATCTTGGCTGATTGAGCAAGGGAGTCCCCACAGAGCCAGGTTTCCTGTACGGATAGGAGTCCTGGGGCGATGAGGATGCTTGAAAAGCAAGCAAGCGTATGTCTATATATACGAGGTAAACCTAGAGGCAAGAGGTACACAATAAGTGGCATTCATTCCATACTTTCCTATTGATAATTTGGGCTTTTCTACTAGTATGTGATACTAACTTTGGCATCGGCGGGCCTTTGCCACGAGAGGCAAAGGTGTGCTCACCCCTTGTATGTTTTGCAGATAAGGATTCTGACGACGTACTAAGGTTCAGGCGTGAGGCACGAAGTAGCCGTTACGCTTTTGGTGCTGTTCAAGGCCACGTACGTTTTTCTGCACCTACAATTGGCGCCATATGTGGGAAATGAACAAGTTCCATTTAAAAAACGACCATGGTAGAAGTAGATCCAATCACACCGCTCGCTGAAAAGAACCAGGCTAGTGGGGAAAGAGATAAATTCCCTCCAGGTGCTCTGAAAAAGCATGTTTGTGGCCATGGCAGGAGGACGACGAGCAAAGATCGTCCCCTGACCATCCAAGATGATTCCAAGAACAAGGAAGGTAGGACTGCCACAGATTCCACGAGAATGAGCAGGTCCAACCACAGAGGAGAGTCAGTTGCACATTCGAAAAGTGTGCATAACAATAGCGACATCCTCGATAGGAAGAGGCAAGAAATCGAGGAGACTGCTCGATTAATCAAGAAACGAGAATATGAGATCCGTGAGATGGAGAGGATCAGAGATTACCCTGAGGATTCTGGACTGTCACGAAGACATTCCGGAAGGGAAAAAGGGGCTATGGTAAAATACATGGCCGCTCCTTCATACCGAAGAAGCAGTAGCTGAAGTCCCTATCCAAGAAGGAAGAAGGCTTCTTCGCGAAGAAGAAGAAGCCGGAGTTTGAAGGAGCGAGGGCCTTCTCCATGAAAAAGGAGAAGTAGGAGTCAAAGTTCCTCAACTGAGGAAGATACCCGAAAACACCATAGGGATAGGTATGAAAGACCTGAGTCCGACTGGGATAGGGCTAGGACGCATAAAAGCAAGGAACAAAAGGCTGGAACGATGACTGCACAAGAAGCAGCAAGAAAAGCACTGAGTAACATAGCAACATCCCCCTTTACAAGGAGGTTACAAGATGCACGATTGCCGAGCAGAGTGAAGCACGGGGCGTTCGTACTTTACGGGACAAATGCAGACCCAGTTGCTCACATACAACACTACCAGCAGGCTATGTTTATGCACGTTGGAGATGATGCTATAATGTGCAAGATGTTCCCGTCAAGTTTAGGGAAGGTAACTTTGTCTTGGTTCCATAAGTTGGAATCACGATCCATACGAGGGTGGACACAGTTGGCTGAAGAGTTTACTCTGTGGTTTTTAACAAGCAGAAAGGCTCCTAAAACGTTTGAAAACCTCTCCACAATGAAGCATGGGGATAATGAACCGATCAGAGACTACGCTAAAAGGTATTGGGAGACCTTTAATGAGATTGACAGTTGCAGCGAAGAGTATGCGATAGCCACGTTCAAAACGGGCCTGCCTGTTCGGGAAGAACTTCGCCAGTCACTAAACAAACATCCTATGTCGACATTGGCACACTTGATGGAACGAATTGAGCAGCATGCTAGAATGGAGGACGGCATTCTCCGAGAGGACGGCAAAGTGACCGACGAACAGCCAAAAACGCCAGCGAAAAGGGTGGATAAACCAGAGCCCAAGACTTATAAGGAGAGAAAGGAATACGGGCAGGCTAAGAGAGAGCCATACAAAGAAAAGCCAACACCAGACCCCAAGTCATCTTTTCAATCACAACAGTCTGGAAAGTGCCCATTTATAGAATTCTTTATCGAATAAAAAATCAGCCCTACTTTAAGTGGCCCCCGAGTCTGGGTGGGGACAAGGACACAAAATGTGCTATGAATCAGCACTGCAGTTACCACAACGATTGGGGTCACATGACTGAGGATTGTGAAATGTTCAAAAGACACCTTGACGATTTGGTCTCTCGAGGCTATCTAAAGGAATATATCTAGGAGGATCCCAAAGAAAAAGGAAAAGCCATGGAGATGGATTTCGAATAGAAACCTAAAGGAGTAATCCATATGATACATGGATTGGCCGCACCTTATACGAGGAATGAGGTTAGGTTGCTCTAGAGACGAGTCAAACATGACCAGCACGTTATGAGATTGGGAAACAAAAGAGGGCGAGATACCGACGAATGCAGCAAAGGCATTGTCTTTACGGATGAGGATCTTACAGAAGTCCAGGTACCTCACAATGACGCTTTGGTCATTACCCTACGAATAGGGGAATACGATATTGAGAGAATCTTGGTGGACTCTGGGAGCTGTACAGAGGTTCTGTATTACAATGCGTTCAAGAAATTAGGATTGGCTCAGTCAGATCTGGAGCAGTCAATAACACCTTTGGTTGGGTTTGGAGTAGAAGCAGTTTGGCCCCTTGGTAAGGTAACATTGCCTATTCGGGCAGGTTCTGTAGTTTTGAGAACAGCTTTCCTAGTGGTTGATGTCCCATCCTCCTATAATGCAATTATAGGGAGGACCTGGTTACATAAGATGAGGGTTGTTTCCTCTACGTATCATCAAATGGTGAAATTTCCAAGTTCCAATGGGGTCGAATAGATCAGAGGAAATCAAAAGGCAGCATAGCAGTGCTTGATCTCCATCATCAAGAAAATTCCAAAAGCCCATCAGGTTCATGCGGTGGAGGTGCCAGGTCAACCGACTATCGAGGAAGTCGGGAGAAATCCAACAGAAAAAGTGGTTGAAGGCTTAAAGAAAATACAGATCAATGACATTGATCCTGAAAGGTATTTTTTAATTGGGGAGTCACTACCAGCAGAGGAAGAGGATGAACTGGTAGGATTCTTAAAAGAATATGTTGACGTGTTTGCTTAGGTACCAGAGGAGATGCATGGAGTAGGTGCAGACGTGATCTGCCAACACTTGAATGTAGATCCCCAGCATAAGCCAGTGATTCAGAAGAAAAGGAGGACAGCTGTGCAGCATGTTGATGCTATTATTGAAGAGGTAGAACAACTATTGAAAGCCAAAGCAATACGTGAAGTTTACTATCCAGAATGGTTGTCCAATACTGTAGTAGTAAAAAAGGAGAACGGAAAGTGGCGTGTCTGTGTAGATTTCACAGACTTGAATAAAGCATGCCCGAAGGACAGCTTCCCCCTTCCCAGGATTGATCAGTTAGTTGATGCGACTGCTGGATATGAACGAATGAGTTTCCTCGACGCATATCGAAGTTATCATCAGATAGCCATGTTCGGGCCTGACCAAGAAAAGACTTCATTCATTACACCACGAGGGTTGTACTATTACAGTGTCATGCCCTTCGGGCTGCGAAATGCAAAGGCAACGTACCAGAGGCTGGCAACAATCATGTTCAAAAAACTGCTTGGCAAAACCATGGAAGTCTATATAGACGACATGGTGGTGAAAAGTAGGGCCAAACAGGGACACATTGCAGACTTAAAAGAAGCCTTTGAGAACCTGAAAAGATACAAACTAAAACTCAATGCCTCGAAATGTGCGTTTGGAGTAGGTTCTGGGAAATTCTTGGGACATCTGGTGACCATAAGGGGGATTGAAGCAAACCCTGATCAAATTACAGCCTTACAGAGGCTACAGAGTCCCAGAACCACGAAGGAAGTTCAGAGATTAACTGGGATGGCTATGGCCCTCAATAGATTTATTAGTCAGTCAAGCGATAAGTGTAGGCCCTTTTTTCAGCTCTTGAAGAAAAGAGAAGGATACGAATGGGGAGTAAAATGCGAGCAGGCATTCTAGGACTTGAAGAAATACCTGGCTGAGGCTCCACTTTTATCAACTCCAGACCCGGTGAGTCCTTGATTTTATATTTGGCAGTACCTGAGCACGCTGTTAGTGCTGTTCTGTTGAGAGATAAGGGATCTGAGCAAATCCCAGTTTATTATGTGAGTAAAACGCTGTTGGACGCAAAGATGAGGTATCTGCCCCTCGAGAAACTGGTCCTTGCATTAAAGACAACAACAAGGAAGTTACCTCATTACTTCCAAAGTCCCAGGGTTGTGGTTTATACTGAGTACCCATAGAATTCACTGCTACGAAAGGCAGACTTCTCTGGACGGATCTCAACTTGGTCTGTTGTGTTAAGCCAATATGATATTGACTTTCAGCCGCGTATGGCAATAAAGGGTCAAGTGTTAGCTGATTTTGTGGCGGAATTTTCACTAATGGTAGCACTCGAGCCTCCTACGAGAAATGAGCAATCTGTTCAACAATCAACCAAGAAGCAAAAGATGCCTGCCAAACAGGACCCTCTGGAATGGAAGTTATTTGTCGACGGTTCGGCTTGTCACACTGGTTCTGGCGCTGGCGTTGTTCTGTTCCCTCCTGATGAGGTAATGGTTGAACTATCTGTTCGGCTGGGATTCAACGCATCAAACAATGTGGCAGAATACGAGGCTCTTCTGATCGGCCTTAAGAGCGTGAGAACCTTAAAGGTAAAAAGATTAAGGATTTATTGTGATTCTCAGATGGTGGTATGTCAATTATCCGGGGAGTATGAGGCCCGGAGTGAAAAGATGGCAGCCTATGTGGAGGTGGCCAAAGATTTGCTTGATACCTTCGAAAAGGTATATATTGAACAAATAAGCTCTGGACAGAATGCCCATGCAGATTCTTTGGCTTGGTTAGCTATTGTTGTTCCTACTGAGTTCAAGAGGAAAGTAGCAGTTGACTATCTTTGTGAACCAAGCATTGGGAAAAGTGTGGAATTGATCCTGGACGTGAACCAGGGACCAAGTTGGATGGATCCAATCATAGGGTTTCTACGAGATGAAACTCTTCCTTCTGACAAAAAGGAAGCCCATAAGATCAAAACCAAATCTACAAGGTTTTGGCTGTCCCTAGAGGGAAAGTTGTACAGAAAGTCCTTTACTGGACCATATCTGCTTTGTGTACACCCCGAGATGGTGCAGCAGTTTCTTCACGAAATTCACGAGGGAACATGCGGAAACCATGCAGGGGGCAGGTCTATAGCCCACCGGGCAATTACTCAAGGGTATTGGTGGCCACATATGCAAGAAGATGCAAAGGTTTATGTGAAGATTTGTAAGAAGTGCCAAAAATTCTCACCAATGATCCGAACACCAGCTAAGGATCTGGTGCCCTTGACTAGCCCTTGGCCATTTGCTCAATGGAGGATGGACATTGTGGGTCCACTCCATAAGGCTACTGGGAATCGAAAATTCTTGTTAGTAGCCACCGATTACTTCACCAAGTGGATTGAGGCTGAACCTCTAGCTAAGATAACGGAGCCTATGATAGAAAGGTTCATTTGGACGAGTATCATCACCAGTTTTGGTGTCCCATATTCGTTGATAACAGATAATGGGTCCCAATTCCAAAAAAAATTTAAAGCATTCTATGCCCAGTATGGAATAAGGAATTATTACTCAACCACAGCTTACCCTCAAAGTAATGGACAAGCAGAAGCGTCCAATAAAACCATACTTGATGGTATCAAGAAGAGGTTGGATAAAGCAAAGGGCAAGTGGCCTGATGAGTTACCTTTAGTGTTATGGGCACATCGTACAACGCCTAGGAGGTCTACGAGAGAGACCCCCTATTCTTTGGCTTATGGTACAGAAGCAGTCATACCACTAGAAGTTGGTCTCCCAACCAATAGGAACACATTGGTTGACAGTGGAGGCAATGATCGGGCCCTTGAGATTGAACTTGATCATGCCGAGGAAAGGAGAGAAAGGGCCCTAGTTCATCTCGCCTCCTATCAGGAGCAGTTGATGAAAAACTACAACAAGCATGTTCATCCTCGAGAGTTTGGTGTTGGGGACCTTGTACTATGAAAGGTGCCAGGCAACACCAAGGTGGCAAACGAAGGCAAGTTGGGGGCCAATTGGGAAAGTCCATATCGAGTGACTGAGATTGTGGGCATAGGGGCTTATAAATTGGCAAACTTGGACGGGAACCGGTGCCAAGGCCTTGGAATGTCCATAATTTAACGAAATTCTTTGTTTAAAAAATTTCAATTATTTCTATTCTGTTTAGGATCACGTGAATGTGTGGGAGTTATGAGAAAAATTCCCTTGTGTTTAATTTTTAGTTGCATCGGGTACGCATAACGACCCCTTGAGTTCCAGGATTATGAATAAAATCACATCTTCTTCACTATCTCGGTTTTTCAGAAATTTTGTTTCTCATATATCATGGTTGTTTTTTCCTTTGTAAATACAAACAACGGCCTTTTTCTCCCTTTTTCGTATTGGGGAGCAGATGATGAGTATGAATAAACTCGGTACGTACGAATACACGTATCAACTATCTAAGTACGCAAAACTTAAATTATACAAGTATGAATAAACTTGTATTGCATATCCATATATGCACAGATTGCTATAACTTTCAACTTCAGTACGAAATACTTGCTCCTTCTCCGGGTATGAAAAACTTGGGCATAGACATAATGAGACATGTCTATGCAAAGCTTTGCAACGTACGAATATACGTATCAAAAGTATGAGAAACTCACTAAGTATGATAACACCTAGATTTGACAAGTATGTATCAACTATTTAAACACGAAAAGTTTGATAGACTAAGTACGAAACACTTGGTAAACTCTAAGCTAAACTTAGATAGATATATGCATCCGAACATATGCGCTCAAACAAACATACATATGAAATACGTAATAAGGTATGAGATACCAATAAAAGTTTATGGCCACGAAGGGCCGAGTAAAATGATAATGCCTTAAAATGGCCAACAAAATCAAAGTGTTGCGCCACGAAGGGCCGAATACCTGTATTATCCAAAATGTACGAATTAACTAAGTGCCACGCAGGGCTGAGCAATCTTGGTCATGCAGAACCTGCAAATATTGTTTGAAACATCTTAAAGGCAGGAAACAACACTTACCACATTCAGTCCAGGTTTTGGACCTCCGAAGAGGTGTTGACTGGAACCTCAGTGTTTGTTCCAGTGATTTCCCCAGCCGCTTGTTCCTCCAAATGGATTGGATCATTTGTTGTTGTCTGCACATGTGTTTCCTCGAGACGAGCATCTTAGGGTTTAGTTAGAACTTCCTGCGTCTCCATTTGAATGTTTTTGTCTGCATCAGTAAAGTCATCAATCTCTTGATCAACATCATCCATAGGAGGCTCTTCCAACTCAAGGGAGGCAGCAGAGCGTCTGCTTGGCAGATCATTTTCAATCCAGAATGGAGAGTCATCTAGAGCCCCAAGTTTTGTCAAGCACGCTTCCCAGCCAGCTGCCCATATCTGGTCCTGAATAGCTGGCATCTGTTCAACATAGCTGGCTGTCGCTGTATCAAAACCCTTCTGGTACGCATCATCGTAAGCATCTTTTTCGCTACTATCAATCTCACCAAGGGCCTAATTGAAGCTGTCTTTCGATATTTCAAGCTTACCTCTCACCTCGTTACAGTCAGCTTTTGCTTTGTCTCTTTCCCCTTGTAGTCTCGTGACTGTTCAGAGCAGCCTGGTGTTATCAGTCAAAAGTCTGATTCTCTCAGACTCAGCTTCTTGGAATTTCTGGCCCAATGTAACCATCTTTTGGATAAACTAAATAAACATAAACATAGTTCAAAGTCAACAAAACACCAAGAGCAAGGTAAAACTTAGACTATGGAAATAGTTGGATTACCTTTATCCCACTAACGAGTCTAGTGGATACTAGCCGGTCAGTAGGGGATGTGGCCTCTTTCTGCATATCAACTGGTAGCAGAAGACCTTAGGCAAGGGCCAGTGCCATTTCTGAAGAACTAGCACTGTCCCCAACATTGACTGAACAGTCACCCCTTATGAGTTAGGGGGTCCAGACTGCAGGAGTAACGTGGATAGCCGGGGAGGGTGTCTCCAGGGTAAAGGCATCGGCCTGTGCGGCAGAGTCCCCGACTTCTTGGTCTCTGGGACGTTTGTCCCGATAGGCGTCCTACGCCTCCAATATAGTGTCTGACCCCAGAGGAGAGGAGCTACTTCGGGTCAAGACTCCCCTGGTGCGTCGTGGAGGCAGAGGGGCATGGCCAGTCGATCGAGCTCGACCAGAGGTACCACGACCTCGGGATGATACAGTGACAAGGGAGCTTAAGTTTAAGGGTTGACGAGTCATCGTGCCTGAGTTTGGTGGAGATGGAGAATATCCAGAGAAGGATAATTGGCTGGTATCGCGGTTACGATCTAGTTTTTCTGGCTGCTCTGGCTGACGTTGAGAAGAGACCTGTTGTTGTGTAGATCTCTTGAGAACCACACGAGGAAGTGGGATCCCTTCGGAGATAGGGATTTCGCCTGGCTGTCCAGCAATTGTAACTCCGGCACCGGATCTTGAGATTCGAGGCTGAGGAGCAGTTGAAGTTGAGGCAGCACTGGTACTTGGGTTAGCAAGCCGTCTGTCTATGAAGCCTTTGTAAGCAGGATCGTAGCCCAATAAAACACTGGCGTCACGACCCCGGCCAACTGTAACTGTTCCAGGCTCTCCTGTGTACCTGAAAACTGTAGACACCTCCCAAACGGGGCATCGCCATACAGCTTGATATCGATTGTTTTGTTCGTTTGGTTGCTTGCTTCGTAAACCAAGATCATGGACATTCCCATGGCTAGGAACATCGCCACATGATAGCGGTTATCATCAAAACAGAGTCGCCACCCAGTTTATTAAAACTAGGAAAGCAGATAGAGATTCTGGATACGGAAGCCAAAGGTACAGTAAGGGGAAGGTGTTAGGCACCCCATTCTGCCTAGCCGTGAGGCTAGCCCATAATCATTCAACATAAGACATATAGATGCTTTATTTAATTCTAAACAAGTAGTCTGTTTTCATGCCTTTAAACAGTAAATAAGGTGAGTCGAGACTGTAATTGAAACATGCATCCGAAAGCAGAAAACAAACAAAAGCTGTTCCAGCAGATTGATTACTCGGCCGGTGAATGGATCTCACGGCTGAGTAATCAGGCTGATTTTATGTACCGGCCAAGGGATCGAAGCCCCGGCTGGTGTTCTTCCTCACACCAGACAAGAAAGTTAGCAGATGATTAAAACACTACGATTGAATGTAAAAGTAGTAATTAAACCAAACCAGAGGCCGTTGGGCCTCACCACCTTGATCCCTCAGTAGCTTGACTGCTTCGGATTTGATCGGGCTTGACAGATTGCTTCTTTGAAAAACCCTAGGGTTAGGGTTTGAGACTTCGGGGTTTGATCGCTGGATTGATGGCAGCCTTCGGGAGGTTAGGGCTTTTGTGGAGAGGGTTTGAAAGTATACTTTGTTAGAGTATCGTGGCTTGAGAGGGTGTAGATCTGATGAATTTCGTATCTCTATTTCGAAGTCCAAAGGCCCCTTTATATAGGCAATTGGCGACTCACTCGGTCCAATCAAAACGCAAGATTGCAATGCAATTCTAACTCTTTGTTATGATCTCTGAACGTGGCCCGAACGCATCGGAAAGGTAGTGTAGTTGGATCAAACAATCGACAGAACGTTCTAGAGTCTGGAAAAAGGATGATCTAGCGGCCGAGGAAAGGATTGAGCGGCCGAAGGATCGACCTTGCGGCAGTGGGTTGGATCTCTCAGGGAGATTTTCAGGCAACAGGTTGCTCTGGTGAGGAAATGATGTTAAGGCCGTGAGATCAATGTTACGGCCGGCCAAATGGATTCTCCTAGGCTCCTGTATTTCTGTCTGAAAGGCTATTTGGCTCCGAATTGGGTCCTCTAAGTGGCCCAAAGTTCTTACCGAAAGTCCTAAGGTTCTCAAGAAGGCAATCAGCAATCATCGTATCCATTTCATCATCGAGATGGTCCCCAAGGTGGGACCTGAAATAATCGTTAGGCCAAATTGAGGTGTCTACAAGAACCCTATTGATTTCCGTTGTTCAGACGTAGCTTGGCTCACGTCTTGGACGTTTGTTAACGTTATCCACTACGGGTATTATGAACAAATAAGCGTTAGAAACTTCAAAAGCTATGGAAAATAGTAAGCAAGAATCATAAAGTAATTTAGGAGCGTACGTGGGTAGCCCCGTACGTGGGGGCAATGGAAGCCCACTACTTGGCCATCTTCCCCCAGTGGCTCGAAGGCTCCAGTGACATAGAGGAAATCCATTTCATGATCCCAAGCAGAATCTGGCAAGTTAAGCACGAGGCGCTTTTTTGCTTTTCTTACTTTGAAGTAGTATGTATTATACTCAGGGTTTAAAACGACGCTATACCACCACTGGATATCCCAGATTCCTAATTGGGTTCCCAGAATCCTATTCAGAGCTACGACCCCCATCACTAATCTGAAAAAGTTCGTCGAAACTTGCATAGGTGTGAGACGATACCAGTTGAGAACACGACGAAGGAGTGGGTCTAAAGGGAAACGAACTCCACCCTCAACTATGGCCACAATGGGAATGCAAGTTCTGTCCCATGAGGCCGCATTTCTCTCTGCACCTAAAGGGGCGAGTTGGAGCCCCACGGTCTCTGGGACACGGTATTGGGTCCTAAATGCTGCCATTGCGGCCGGAGTCTCACAGAGCTTTCTAAACTTACTAGGCTTAGGGCCGCTATCACCCTCATCTGCCATGACTATGTTCGAAGAAAAATAACAGCGAGAAATGGGAATCGATAAAAGTCTAGGAAACTGATGAATCTGAGAACGAAAATCTCATATTGAAACACGAAAAGTAAAATAAAGGAAGAATGAGAATCTTACGAAAATACTGAAGGTTGCCTGAGATGCGATCGAGTTCTCAAACGACGGCGATGGCGGATAAGAGGAGGATATTTTCGCCTGGTTTTAGAGAGAGAAAGGGACGGGATTCGAATTTTTGGGTAAAAACTCAAAAAAATCCCTTTTTGGGATTTAGGGACGAAGACGGAGACGAACTGTCCTCTCTCACGCCGTTATATAAAGATAACGGAGGAAGGATCTGGTAAAATAACGTTCAAAACGCCGTTTGTCATAACGTCAGTTCGAAATTAATGAAAGGCGTATGAAATATGCCACGTGGAGTCCATGCTTCGAGAAAGCATAATGACTAAACCGCCAAGAAGCATCAATGGTCATCAATACTATATCTGCACGGGGCATCAAGAAGCTCGACGTACGGTTTGTTCTTTAAAAGCTTTACCCATTGCCCCGAACAGTTCCAATGGGTAAAGCTGGGGAGCAATTATGGGGTGATATTCCCGAATAGGGATAATCGTGTGCCGAACACGTGATAAGAAACGCGCTATGAGAAAAGTAATGAGAGGCACCATGAAGGTGGACGATAAGGACTAATGATCCGAAAGTGCACGTCGAACAGGGAACTGTTCGGGTGCAGGGACATGAGACATCCTAAAGTCGTACCAACTGTTCAGCAGTCCAAATCTTTCACATATAAATAGTAGCAATGAGGTTCAGTTTGTTCGGCAAAGAAAATGTCGGACAGATAGAGTTATCTCGAAGAAAATAGCCTTAAGAGATAAGGCAGAAGCAGTATTCCACAAGGAGTATTCAACATCCAGTCAGGATAAGTGACGAGATAGTCCTGTTTTGGAAAGAATCTCATGTAGGGAAGAATCCCTATAAGTAAGGGATCTCGGCTGATTGAGCAAGGGAGTCCCCATAGAGCCATGTTTCCTGTATGGATAAGAGTCCTGGGGCGATGAGGATGCTTGAAAAGCAAGCAAGCGTATGTCTATATATACGAGGTAAACCTAGAGGCAAGATGTACGCAATAAGTGGCATTCATTCCATACTTTCCTATTGATAATTAGGGCTTTTCTACTAGTACGTGATACTAACTTTGGCATCGGAAGGCCTTTGCCACGAGAGGCAAAGGTGTGCTCACCCCTTGTCTGTTTTGCAAATAAGGATTCCGACGACGTACTAGGGTTCAGGTGTGAGGCACGAAGTACCCGTTACGCTTTTGGTGCTGTTCAAGGCCACGTACGTTTTTCTGCACCTACATTTCTTAAGTCAAGGTAGGACATGTTTTGGGCCCTTGTTTGGGCATTTCTTCTATAGCTAAATAAATTCCCATTTTATGCTTAATGAATGATTTGAATCTTGGATTGCAATTGCCAATACACTACAGTCTCTTTGCCAAAGAAAGGAAAGAAGGGATGAGCCTTAATTGTTTAGAACTAGGTTTTTCTCAAAATTTAGAAAGAAGACGTTATCTCCACGAGAACACTTAGAGTTAGCTTGCCCATTATGAAAGTACAAACACAAAGGAGACTTAGAATACAGAAAATCTCTTGAGAGAAATGCTCGTTGGGTGACCCAAGAACCCAAACAAAAGTAAGAGCAAAGCCTACTAGGGCAAGAAACTGCAAAAGTGCAGCCCAGGCAAAAGTTAAGGCATTTGAAGAAAAGCTCGCCAGGGACTTAAACTCCATTAGGTAACCTAGGCAAAAATTAGAGCACGTGAGAAGAAAAACCAAAGAGTGGAATGCTAACCTCAAAGGTTGTGATCCTTGGAACTACGTAAAAGGCCTGATTCCATGATTGGGATACATAGGCAATCTCACTTTGAGATGTGGCCCAAACATGTGGAAAGAAGGAAAAATATCAAGAGGTTTGTACTCAATGATAGGCATAGCTAACCTTGCATATTAAGCTTGCAAAAGATGAGTTAGTCATTTTTCGAAGAATTGACAAAAACAAAAAGTCACAAGAATCATTGCTCGTCCCCCTTAACTCAAAAGTCATCAATATAAGGAACGCCACTTGGCTAAACAATGGTGCTAGTACCACACCCAAACTCACACCCAAACACATGTGAATGGTGGGTCCCACATACACTACACACTCTAGTGTGTGTATAAGGCCCACCACTCATGTGAGTGTGGGTGTGTGTTTGGGTGTGAGTTTGGGTGTGTCACTAGAATTATTGCTTGGCTAAAATGAAAAGTCCAGTTTCTTTAAGAAAAATCGAAGTAACTGCCGAAGAATGAAATCCTCAACCGAGCAATCAATTCTTCGGCCGATGTTTTGATTTACCTACCAAAGGATAGTTTTTGTTGTAAAACCGTTTTCAGGGTTATCAAACTCTCATTGCTCAAAATAGCAAATATCTATTCAAAACAAGTTATTAAGCCATGCTCTAACACTATTGCATACAATCCTGAAGTATCTTGGGGATAAAACATGTTCTCATAAGACAAACAATTTAAATCACGAATTCATCAAGCATGCTGAGATAGCTTACATGTTCTTGTCTGTTTTAGAACTAACAATGCAGGAATAAACGAAAAGGGCAAAGTCCAAACTACTGCCCACAACCTCTCTTGGATGCATGCCATGAAGAAGAAGGACGAAAACGCTCAGGAACTGGGATATGAATCCTCCACCCTTCACCCACATCATCGGCTCCAGCACCTCCATCTCCATCACCAGCCCTTGCACTCTCACCCTCGGCGGCACCACCAATCTGAGTAGGAGGCACTGTCGGCGCCCACTCTGCTTCAAGCTGCGAGACACAAAATGTGGACATTCAGGCTCACATAAAGATATGGAGTGGAAAAGGGAAAATTGAAGGATGCATACCTCAGCTATCCGACTACGTTGCCTCCGAACCAAAGCCTCTGCACTCTAAAATGCACGCAGCCACTCTTGAACTATATCAGCAGGCACCTACAAAGGAAGTTTCAACATTTATAGCAAAGCATGGGAAGAACGCCAAAGAAATCAAAGCAAGGACCACAATGTTACATGTTGAACTCTGGTAGGAAGCATGTAGAGCTGGGTGACACATGGAGTCAGCGTCAAACGCTCCTCTTCTCCATTGGCATTGTGGAAAGAGATAAAGCTAGGGGCCCATGGCCAAACAAGAGGAGCAGAGTAGTAGTAGTAGTAGGCAAGGTCAGCGAGGCCAACTGGAAGGCCGAGTAATCTCCCGCCTGAAAAAAAATCCATGGCTGGCTATCTCTCAAGAGCATAAAGCAAGCCATCTCCTGTCAAAAGATGAGTCGACCTCATTGTAGGTGCAGAAAAACAAAGAGTGCCTGGAACACTATTGATTTCGCAACAGATCCACGTGATCCTCGGTTGATACCCCTATGCCCCCGTCGGAACCCTAATCTGCAAGACAGACAAGGGGTGAGCGCACCTCTGCCTCTCGTGGCAAAGGCCCTCCGATGCCTAAATTAGTATCTCGTACTGGTATGAAACCCTAATTATTAGTAGGAAAATATGGTATGCATGCAACGTATTGCGTACCTTTTGCCCCCAGGTTTACCTTGTATATATAGACACATGTTTACTTGTTGCCCAAGTATCCTTATCGCCCCAGGATTCCTATCTCGTATAGGAATCCTAGCCTTCGTAGGGGTCTTCTTGCCCAATAATCAGAGATTCCTTACTCGTAGGCCCTCTTTCCTATATGGGATTCGTTCCATAATAGGACTATTCCGTTGCTTATCCTGACTGGATATTGGACACTCCTTCTTAAAACTGCTTCTGCCTTATTTCTTAAGGCTGTCTATCCTAAGATGACTCTATCTGTCCGGCATGCTCTTTGCCGAACAGACTGCACCTTAACTACTATTGTTGTTAGGTAAAAAACCTGTACTGCCGAACAACTGGTATGATTCTGGGGCTTCTCATGTCCCTTCATCCTGGATAACCGCTGTTCGGTGTATATCCCGGTTCATTGGTCCCTATCATCATGGTGCCTTTCATCACTTTTCTCATTGCACAATTTTCATCACGTGTTCGGCTTATGATTCTACCTGTTCGGGAATATCACCCCACAATTGCTCCCCAGCTTTGCCCAATGGGACTGTTCGGGTCAATAGGTAAAGCTTCTAAGGAACCAACTTTAGGCCGAGCTACTTGATGCCCCGTGCAGATATAGTATTGATGACCATTTGATGTTTTGGCGGTTTAATCATTATGCCTTCTCGAAGCATGGGTTCCACGTGGCGTACTTCGTACGTCCTGCATTTAATTCGAGCTAATGTTCGAGTCAGACAGCGTTAAAACGGCCCTTAACTATATCCCTTAATCCGTTACTTTTTACCTAACGGAGTGAGAGGAGACGTTCCGTCTCCACCTCTTACCCCTAAACCCAAAAAAAAAAAGGGTCTTTTCGGTTTTGTTTCAATCAAAAACTCAGATCGCCTCTTTCTCTCTCTAAAAACCTAGGCGAGAGCTCTGTTTCAGCCATCACCGCTGTCTACAATTTCTGGTTGTACCTTCAGCGACCGTCGTAATCACCGTAAGATTTCTCGTTCCCTACTCTTCCCGTGTTCTTCTGAGATCTTCATTCTCAGATTCTGTCACTCTTAGGGTTCCAATCATACCTACTTTCTATTTCATTTCATTCACAGTTTGCTTCAAACACATCCATGGAGGATGAGAATGATAATGAACCCAAACCAGGCAAATTTAGACATCTTTGCGAGACCCCCACTGCCATGGCGGCCTTTAGAACGAAATACAACATTCCTAACAATGTTGCACTCGAACTTGCTCCCCTTGGAGCGGACAGAGACGTTGGAACATGGGAGAGGATGGGAATCCCCAATGTAGCTATCGTCGAGGGCAGAGTTCGTTTCCCCCTCGACCCATTACTTCGTCGGGTTTTAAACTGGTATAGGCTTACTCCCATGCAAGTATCCACCAATTTTTTCAGATTAGTGATGGGAATTGTGGCCCTAAATAGGATCCTAGGGACCCAAATAGGAATCTGGGATATCCAATGGTGGTATAGCATTGTGGTAAACCCTGAGTATAACACTTACTATTTCAAAGTAAGGAAAGCAGAAAAGCGTCTCGTGCTTAACTTGCCAGATTCTGCTCGTGATCACGAGATGGATTTCCTTTATGTCACCGAAGCTTTCGAACCAATGGGGGAAGATGGCCAAGTGGTGGGATTCCATTGCCCCCACATATGGGGCTACCCACGTATGCTCCTAATTCGCTTTTGTTTTAACTTTCGTTTACTGCTCACTTGTCAAATCTCAACAGGCTTCTGATTCAAGTTTGTCCTTTCTAAACTTGCAGCGGATAACACAAACAAACGTCCCAGACGTGAGCCCAATTACGTCCGAACAACAGAGATCAATAGGATCCTGAAATACACAAGGGTAACTGGCACGTTGACAGCTGGTCGGGGTCGAGACGCAAGCGTTCTATTGGGCTACGATCTCATGTATAGAAGCTTTATAGATTGAAGACTAGCCAACCAAAGTACCAGCGCAACATCGACGTCAACTACTCCCCAACCGAGGAATTCAAGATCCAATGTAGGAGTAACCCTTGCCGGGCAGCCAGGGGAAATTCCCATCTCTGAAGGGGTACCACTTCCTCGTGTGGCAAATAGGAGATCTTCTCGGAGATAGGTTGTTTCTCTATAACAACCCGAACAACCAGTTGTCGATCGTAATACCTCTCAATCTTCCTCATCCGGTTACTCTCCGTCTCCACCACACTCAGGTACAATGACTCGCCAACCCTTAAACCTAAGCTCCCTTCTTACTGTGTCATCCCGAGGTCGTGGTACCAGCCGTGCATCCTCAACCGGGCATGCTCCCCCACCACCTCGTCGCAGCAGGGGGTTCAACACGATCCTCTTCCTCCCCTCGGGAACGTGACAGTTCCCTTGAGGCTGCTGATGCCCATCGGGATAGACGCCCTATGATTCAAGAAACCGGAGAACCCAATGCGCTGGCAGCTGGATCTGCTTTGGAGACTCCTGCATCGAGCACCACTGTTACTCAAGCAACTTGGGCCCCTCAACTCATCAGAGGGGTCTGTCCAGTGAATGTTGGTGACAGTGCCAGCTCCTCGGAGACTGCGCTAGCCCTTGCACAAGGCCTGCTGCTGCCCGTTGATATGCAGAAAGAGTCCTCATCATCCCGTGACCGGCTCGTTTCCACTGGACTTGTTAGTGGGATAAAGGTAACCCGTTTCTCTGTTACTTAGGTTATACCTTCTTTGTGGCATTTTGCTAACCTTGAATTACTTCTGTCATTACTTAGTTTATCCAAAAGATGGTGGCGCTAGGCCAGAAATGCCAAGATGCTGAGTCTGAAAGAATCAGACTTCTGAATGACAACACCAGACTGCTCCGAACAGTCACAAGGTTGGAAGGGGAGAGAGACAAGGCAAAAGCTGATTGCAACGAGGCGAAGGGCAAGCTTGAAATAGCAGAAGACAGCCTCAATCAAGCCCTTGGTGAGATTGACAGCAGTAAGAAAATAGCTTACGAAGACGGGTATCAAAAGGGCTTTGATGAGGCGACGGCCAGTTACGTCGAACAAATGCCAGCAATACAGGATCAAATCTTTGCCGCAGGCTGGGAGGCGTGTTTGACAAAAACTGGTGTTCCAGATGACTCTCCCCTATGGGCAGAGATTGAACTACCGAGCAGCCGCGGGGCAGCTATTGTTGAGACTGAGGAGCCCAATGCTGATGATGTTGAACAACAAATTGACAATTTTGCAGACGTAGATGGGGACATCCAAATGGAGTTACAGGATACCCCAACCGAACTCATAATGCCCAGAACGAGCAGTCACAAGTGCAGGTAACAGCTAATGAAGCTGCTAATAGCGGTACTGAAACAACTGCTGATGTCTCAAGGGAGGTTGTCCCCGAGGTCCAAAACCTGGACTAAATCTGGTAAGTTGTTTTCATTAATCTCTTCAAACATTTTGGCATAGTTTTATCAGGTCCTGCATGACCGTAGTCCTTGGCCCTGCGTGGCATCAGTACATTTTAAACTTTGATGATACAGGCATTCGGCCCTGTGTGGCAAAACACTTGTTTTTTGGTGGCCGTTTCAAGGCTAAATCCATTTGCTCGGCCCTTCGTGGTCATAAATTCTTGTTTGGTATCTCATACCCTTTTTGCTCTGAGTGCATATATTTAGATGCATTCATTCATACAAGTCTGTACGTACTTGTATGTTCCAAGTTTCCCATATTTGGTCTATCTAAATTTCTCACCTAGATAGTTAGGCACATCAAACATAATATCGTTATATGGTTACCCAAGTGTTTACATACTTGGAAATTTCAAGTTTGTGTCATACTCATTAAGTTTATCGTACTTGGGTTATTTGATACGTATACTCGTACGTTTTAGACAGGTTTAAGTCTCTCATGCTTAAACATCATTAAGTATCACGTACTTGAGTATTTCTAAATATCTCGTACTTGAACACATTAAGTTTCATGTACATAAATAATTCTAAGTATCTCGTACTTAAATATCATTAAGTCTCTCGTACTTAAATAACTCTAAGTATCTCGTACTTAAATATCATTAAGTCTCTCGTACTTAATAATTCTAAGTATCTCGTACTTAAATATCATTAAGTCTCTCGTACTTAAATAACTCTAAGTATCTCGTACTTAAATATCATTAAGTCTCTCGTACTTAAATAATTCTAGTAGGTTAAGTTTGTGTTTTTTCGTACTCAAAATAACTAAAACGTATATTCGTACGTACCAAGATAATCATGTCCCTACTCCCCAATATGAATGAGGGAAAACAGAGGCCGTTATTCATATTTACAGATGAAAAACAAACATGTATTGTAGAAAACAAAATTTTTGAGGAACCAAACATATGTCGGTTTTATTCATAATCCTAAAGACTCAAGAGGTCGTTATGCGTACCCCATGCAGCTAAGAAATGAAACACGGGAATTTTACTCATAATTCCCACACAATTACACAATTCTAAACAGAATAATAAAAATAAACGAAGTCTTTAAACAAAGAACTTCCTTAAATTGTGGACATTCCAAGGCCGTGGCACTGGGTTCCCATCCAAGTCTGCCAAACGATAAGCCCCAATGCCCACAATCTCAGTAAATCGAAACGGGCCTTCCCAATTAGCCCCCAACTTGCTCTCGTTGGCCACCTTGGTGTTGCCAAGCACTTTGCGGAGCACAAGGTCTCCAACACCAAACTCTCGTGGGTGGACATGCTTGTTGTAGTTTTTCATCAACTGTTCCTGATAGGAGGCCAGATGTACCAGGGCTCTTTCTCTCCTTTCCTCGGCAAGGTCGAGCTCAATTTCAAGAGCTCTGTCATTTCCTCCACTTTCAACCAATGCAGTCCTGTTGGTAGGAAGGCCAACTTCCAATGGAATGACTGCCTCTGTTCCATAAGCCAAAAAATAGGGGGGTCTCTCCCGTAGACCTCCTTGGCGTTGTTCGGTGTGCTCACAATACCAGTGGTAACTCATCAGGCCACTTGCCCTTTGCTTTATCCAACCTCTTCTTGATCCCATCTAAAATGGGCTTATTGGATGCCTCTGCTTGCCCATTACTCTGAGGGTAAGCAGAGGTTAAGTAATAATTTTTTATTCCGTACAGAGCACAAAAAGTTTTAAACTTTTTCTAGAACTGGGAACCATTATCTGTAATCAATGAATACGGGACCCCAAAACGAGTAATGATACTCTTCCAGACAAACCTTGCTATCATAGGTTCAGTGATCTTGGCGAGAGGTTCTACTTCAATCCACTTTGTGAAGTAATCTGTAGCCACCAATAGGAATTTTCGGTTCTCAGTTGCTTTATGGAGTGGACCCACGATGTCCATTCCCTATTGAGCAAAAGGCCAAGGGCTTGTTAGGGGCATCAGATCCTCGGTTGGTGTTCGAATCATTGGTGAGAACTTCTGACATTTCTCACAAATTTTCACATAAACCTTTGCATCTTCTTGCATATGTGGCCACCAATAGCCTTGAGTGATTGCTCGATGGGCTATGGATCTACCCCCTACATGGCTTCCATATGTCCCTTCATGAATCTCGTGAAGAAATTTCTGCACCATCTCGGGGTGCACACAGAGCAGGTGCGGCCCAATAAAGGATTTCCTGTACAACTTTCCTTCTGGAGACAACCAAAACCTTGCTGATTTGGTTTTGATCTTATGGGCTTCCTTTTTATCAGAAGGAAGAGTTTCATCTCGTAGAAACCCTATGATTGGATCCATCCAACTTGGCCCCTGGTTCACGTCCAGGACCAATTCTACACCTTTCCCAATGCTTGGTTCATCAAGATAATTGACTGCTACTTTCCTTTTCAATTCAGTAGGAACAGCAACAGACAACCAAGCCAAAGAATCTGCATGGGCATTCTGTCCCGAGCTTATCTGTTCAATACATACCTTTTCAAAGGTATGAAGCAAATCTTTGGCGGCCTCTACATAAGCTGCCACTTCTCACTCCAGGCCTCGTATTCCCCGGACAATTGACATACCACCAACTGAGAATCACAATAAACCCTTAATCTCTTTACTTTCAAGGTTTTTGCACTCTTAAGGCCGATCAACAGAGCCTCATATTCTGCCACATTATTTGATGCGCTGAACTGCAGCCGAACAGAGAGCTCAACCATTACTCCGTCTGGAGGGAACAAAATGACGCCGGCTCCAGAACCAGTGTTACAAGCCGAACCATCGACGAATAACTTCCATTCCAGAGGGTCCTGTTTGGTAGGCATTTTTCTTTTCTTGGTTGATTGTTGAATAGATTGCTCCTTTCTCGTAGGAGGCCCAGGTGCAACCATTAGTGAAAATTCTGCTACAAAATCAGCCAACACTTGGCCTTTTATTGCCGTGCGCGGCTGGAAGTCAATATCATATTGGCTCAACTCAACAGACCATGTTGAGATCCGTCCTGAAAAGTCCGCCCTTCATAGTAGTGACCTTAATGGATACTCAGTATAAACCATAACCTTGTGGCTTTGAAAGTAATGAGGTAACTTCCTGGTTGCTGTCCTTAATGCAAGGACCAGTTTTTCAAGGGGCAGATACCTCGTCTCTGCGTCCAACAATTTCTTACTCACATAATAAATCGGGATTTGCTCTGATCCCTTACTTATCAACAAAACAGCACTAACAGCATGTTTAGAAACGGCCAAATATAAAACCAAACACTCACCTGGTTCTAGAGTTGATAAAAGTGGAGCCTTAGCCAGGTACTTCTTTAAGTCCTGGAAAGCCTGCTCACACTCTGCTCCCCATTCGAATCCTTCCCTTTTCTTTAATAACTGGAAGAAAGGCCTGCATTTGTCACTTGACCGGCTAATGAATCTATTGAGGGCCGTTGCCATCCCCGTTAACCTTTGAACTTCCTTGGTCGTTCTGGGACTTTGTAGCCCTTGCAAGGCTGTAATTTGATCAGGATTTACCTCAATCCCCCTTATGGTTACAAGGTGCCTCAAGAACTTTCCTGATCCAACTCCAAATGCACACTTCAAGGCATTGAGTTTTAGTTTGTATTCTCTCAAAGTTCCAAAGGCTTCCTTCAGATCTACTATGTGCCCTTGTCTGGTCTTGCTTTTCACCACCATGTCATCTATGTAAACCTCCATAGTTTTGCCAAGCAACCTTTTAAACATGACGGTTACTAGTCTTTGATATGTTGCTCCTGCGTTCCTCAACCCAAAAGGCATGACACTATAATAGTACAACCCTCGCGGCGTAATAAAAGAGGTCTTTTCCTGATCTGGGCCAAACATGGCAATCTGATGATACCCCCGATATGCATCGAGAAAACTCATCCGCTCGTATCTGGTAGTTGCGTCAACCAACTGGTCAATTCTAGGCAGGGGAAAGGTGTCCTTCGGGCACGCTTTATTCAAGTCTGTGAAATCCACACAGACACGCCATTTTCCATTCATCTTTTTCACTACTACGGTGTTGGACAGCCATTCTGGATAGTAAACTTCACGTATTGCTTTGGCTTCCAATAGCCGCTCTACCTCTGCAATAACAGCATCAACATGCTGCACAGCTGCCCTCCTCTTCTTCTGAATCACAGGCTTGTGCTAGGGGTCTACATTTAAATGGTGACAGATCACATCTGCACCTACACCGGGCATCTCTTCTGGTACCCAAGCAAATACATCGACATACTCCTTTAAGAATCCAACCAGTTCATTCTCTTCCTCAACTGGTAATGACTCCCCAATCACAAAATACCTTTCAGGATCAGTCTCGTTGATTTGTATTTTTTTCAGGCCTTCAACCACCTTCTCTGTTGGATTTCTACCGACATCCTCGATAGTCGGTTGATCTGGCACCTCTACTGCATGAACCTGACGGACCTTTGGAATTTTCTTGATGATGGAAATCAAGCACTGCTGTGCTGCTTTTTGATTCCCCCTTATTTTTTCAATCCCATTGGAATCAGGGAACTTCACCATCTGATGATACGTAGAGGAGACAGCTCTCATTTTATGCAGCCACGTTCTCCCTATAATCGCGTTATAGGAGGACGAGACATCTACCACCAAGAAATCCGTTCTCAAGACTACTGTTCCAGCCCAAACACGTAGTGTCACTTTCCCAAGGGGCCAGACCGCCCCTGCTCCAAACCCAACTAAAGGTGTCATAGACTGTTCCAGATCTGACTAAGCTAATCCCAATTTTTTGAACGCAACGAAGTACAAGACCTCAGTGCAGCTCCCAGAGTCCACCAAGATCCTCTCAATGTCATATTCCCCTATTCGTAGGGTAATGACCAAAGCATCATTATAAGGCACCTGGACATCTCCGAGATCCTCATCTGTAAAGACTATGCCTTTCGTTGCTTCCATTGGTTTCTCGTCCCCTCTTATTTCCCAATCTCATAACATGCTGGTCATGCTTGGCTTGCCTTTGGAGTAGCCTAACCTCATTCCTCGTATAAGGTGTGGCCAATCCATGTATCATGTGGATTACCCCTCTAGGATTCTGTTCGTAATCCATCTCCATAGCCTTCCCATAATCTTTGGGTTCCTCCTGGATATATTCCTTTAAATAGCCCCGAGAGACCAGATCATCAAGATGTCTCTTAAACATTTCACAGTCCTCAGTCATGTGGTCCCAGTCTTTATGGTAACTGCAGTGCTGATTCGTAGCACGTTTTGCGTCCTTGTCTCCACCTAGACTCGGGGGCCATTTGAAGTAGGGCTGATTCTTGATTCGATAAAGAATTCTGTAAATGGGCTCTTTCCTGACCATTGTAATTGAAAAGAATGACTTGGGATCCGGTGCTGGCTTTTCTTTGTACGGCTCTTTCTTAGCCTGCCCATACTCCTTCCTCTCCTTATAAGTCTTGGGCTCTGGTTTATCCATCTTCTTTGCTGGGGTCTTTGGCTGTTCGGCAATCACTTTGCCTTCTTCCCGAAGAATGTCGTCCTCCATTCTAGCATGCTGCTCGATTCGTTCCAGCAAGTGTGCCAACGTCGACACAGGATGTTTGTTCAATGACCGGCGAAGTTCTTCCCGAACAGGCAGGCCTGTTTTGAACGTAGCAATTGCATACTCCTCACTGCAACTGTCAATCTCATTGAAGGTTTCCCAGTACCTTTTGGCATAGTCTTTGATTGGCTCATTGTCTCCCTGCTTCATCGTGGAAAGGTTCTCGAATGTCTTGGGGGCCTTTCTACTTGTCAAGAATCGCGCAGTGAACTCCTCAGCCTGCTGTGTCCACCCTCGTATGGATCGTGATTCCAACTTGTGGAACCAAGACAGAGCCACCTTCCCTAAACTCAACGGGAACATCTTGCACTTAATAGCGTCATCTCCTTCGTGCATAAACATAGCCTGCTGGTAGTGTTGTATGTGAGCAACTGGGTCCACATTTGTCTCGTAAAGTACAAACGCCTCGTGCTTTACCCTGCTTGGCAGTCGTGCGTCTTGTAACCTTCTTGTAAAGGGAGAAGTTGCTATGTTACTCAGCGCTTTTCTTGCGGCTTCTCGTGCAGTCATCGTTCCAGCCTCTTATTCCTTGTTTCTATGCGCCCGAACCCTATCCCAGTCGGACTCAAGTCTTTCGTACCTGTCCCTATGGTGTTTTCGGGTATCTTCTTCAATAGAGGAACTTCGGCTCCTGCTTCTCCTTATTCGTGGAGAAAGCGCTTGTTCCTTCAGACTCCTGCTTCTTCTTCTTCGTGAAGAAGGCCCTCGTTCCTTCGGACTCCTGCTTCTTCTTCTTTGTGAAGAAGGCCACTTCTTTCTTGGAGAGGGACTTCTGCTCCTGCTTCTTCGGTGCGAAAGAGCGGCCTTGTATGTCACCATAACCCCTTTTTCTCTTCCGGAATGTCTTCGTGACAGTCCACAATCCTCAGGATGATCCCTGATCCTCTCCATCTCATGGATCTCATATTCTCGTTTCTTAATTAATCGAGCAGCTTCCTCAATCTCCTGCCTCTTCCTGTCGAGGATGTCATTATTATTATGCACACTTTTCGAATGCGCAACAGATTCTCCTCTATGGTGGGACTTGCTCTTTCTCGTGGAGTCCGTAGCAGTCCTACCCTCCTTGTTCTTGGGATCATCTTGAATGGTCAGGGGACGATCTTTGCTCGTCGTCCTCCTACCATGGCCGCCAGCATGCTTTTTCGGAGCTCCTGGAGGGGATTCGTCTCCTTCCCCATCAGCCTGGTTCTTCTCTGCGAGCGGTATGACTGGGTCTACTTCCACCATGGTCGTTTTTCAAATGGAACTTGTTTGTTTCCCACAGACTGCGCCAATTGTAGGTGCAGAAAAACAAAGAGTACCTGGAACACTATTGATTTTGCAACAGATCCACGTGATCCTCGGTTGATACCCCTATGCCCCCGCCGGAACCCTAATCTGCAAGACAGACAAGGGGTGAGCGCACCTCTGCCTCTCGTGGCAAAGGCGCTCCGATGCCTAAATTAGTATCTCGTACCAGTATGAAACCCAAATTATCAGTAGGAAAATATGATATGCATGCAACGTATTGCGTACCTTTTGCCCTCAGTTTTACCTTGTATATATAAACACATGTTTACTTGTTGCCCAAGTATCCTTATCGCCCCAGGATTCCTATCTCGTATAAGAATCCTGGCCTTCATAGGGGTCTTCTTGCCCAATAATCAGAGATTCCTTACTCGTAGGTCCTCTTTCCTATATGGGATTCGTTCCATAATAGGACTATTCCGTTGCTTATCCTGACTGGATATTGGACACTCCTTCTTAAACACTGCTTCTGCCTTATCTCTTAAGGCTGTCTATCCTAAGATGACTATATCTGTCCGGCATGCTCTTTGTCGAACAGACTGCACCTTAACTACTATTGTTGTTAGGTAAAAAACCTGTACCACCGAACAGCTGGTATGATTCTGGGACTTCTCATGTCCCTTCATTCTGGATAACCCGCTGTTCGGCATATATCCCGGTTCATCGGTCCCTATCATCATGGTGCCTTTCATCACTTTTCTCATTGCACAACTTTCATCACGTGTTCGGCTTATGATTTTGCCTGTTCGGGAAGATCACCCCACACTCAGACCTGCTGGAGAAGGAAAAGGAACAAGCTACAAAGCCTCCGTACGTGGGAAGTACTGACTCACCACCCTTTCCCTGAGGTACCAACCCCTCGAGAAAGGCCCCTCCAAAAGGAAGTGCTGGTTGTCCAAAACTCGAGCTGAGGTCAACTCCAAAGGGGCATCATCAAGCAGGGTATCCCATGGATCAAATCGTACCTGTGGTAGGAAAAATAACATCAACATAACGAAACAGAAAAATGGCATGAAAATGAATGGGTAAAATGCATTGTACCTAATCCACCATCAAACGGTCTAAAACCCGTCTCCAAGCAAGTAGGTCCATAGCAGGCAACCGCGTCCACCAGATTCCTTTCAACCAACGAGCTACCCGTGGGACAAACCTCAGCTCCTTACGCCTCGTCAGAGGAGGGAATTGCAACAAATGCTCAAACGCCCAAAGCAGCGGGTAGAGGCAAAGACAAACATAAGTTACAAAAATTAAGGCAGTAGATAAGTGACAAGGAAAACTAAAACATGTACCTCAAGAACATGGTGATGCCCACCCAGCAATAGGCTAACACCTCGAGAGCAAGTGCTTAGGTGCCCATACAGCGTAGCCAAAGCAGGAGTCCCCCAATCGAACTCCACTATAGTCTCCAGATTCACCAAAGCAGCCAAAAACTGAACATGCACCGAGTTCTCCTTGTTGCAAAACAAGGTCTGTCCAAGGAGGTAAAAAGGAAAGCTCGCAGCAGTTGAGATATAGATACCTCTGCCAAAATACCCTCCTGATCATATTGCCCCCGAAGCCATGAATAGATGACATGACCACTCTCTGACACATAAGGAAGGCACCCTCACGCTCATGAATCCGTGGGTCAAGCGAAAGAGGATCGCCACTAACTCTCAGACCTGTGAGCAAAGCAAAGTCACCTGGAGTAATTGTCATCTCTCCAGCCTCCGGAAGGTGGAAAGTATTCGTGGTATCCCACCACCACTCCACCAGCGCCGTAGTCAATCCCAACTCTACCTTCGGAAGGTGAAAACCAAGTATCAAGAGCTCAAAACCAGCCAAAGCAACTGCGTCCTTGGCACCTTGAGGGAGCCTCTCATACCACTCATAGACCTGGGGACAGCTTCCCCACATGCGCAACTTCTCGTTTGCCTGGCAGAACACAAAAGAGGATCAATATAATAGCAAAATCGCCTACATGGGCAATTCCTAAAAGCCTGATTTAATTTTCAAAATGTCAATTTTCGCTTCATGAATTCTTATATAAGCAATATCATTTGCAAGAGAAAAATTACCTTCACATTGGTAAAGCCGAAGTGCTACTCTGACTCTCTGTGCGAGGCCTCGGGCGGAACGTCGCTGAGGGAAGGGCGGTATCGCAATGAGCCTCTGCAACCAATTATGTGAACTGGAGGCATGTACGTATCAGCATTGAACAGCGGCAAAGCTTCATTGCCTGCATCAGAGGGAGCGTCAAACTCGGTCTCAGGAGGATCGGGTTTTAAAGAAGTCCCCCCAACGACAAGTGTACGCCGACTCGAACGGAGAACACAGGTACTTAAAACCCCACCAAGAATAGTGGCCTCAACGGCCGGAGCTTTGCCCGCATCCCTCGATGTGGCAATGGAAGAAGAGGGGATGTCAGACGGTGGCAAAGGCAAGGTGGTGTCATTGATCGGAGGATGTGGAGGCGAGGAAGCCATAACAATAAAGGGAAAGAATGAACGAAAACGAAGCAAGGGCGGTGACCGAAAAACGACAGCGGCAAGGAGGGCTGATAGCGATTGGAGAAACGAGGGATAGAGAGGTTTCGAATGAGAGAAGGAAGAGGAAAGAAGAAAAGATTAAATGGTCCGCGAGATCGATCGAACTTAACTTAAATTGATTTTCTGACTTTTAGCTTTCTCACGGACGAGTCATTGATTCCCCAGCCGATACATCGATTCTTCGGCCGTGAGATCTATCTCCTAGCCCTCCAATCCATTTCCTATAGCAGCATCAAATTTTGCTCAGCACACCAACTCAAGCAATTATGAAGTTTTGGGTCCTCAACCAACAAAATCAATGACGAAGAATGATTAGGACTAGCCTTGAGGGCATGCCCGAGCATAAAGAATGTCAAGCACCAACATTAAGCCCCCATTTTCTAAAAAGCTCTCTCTCTGTAACAGCAAGCTCACAATTACCAGTCACTTGATCGTCAAGGATTATTGAACTCCGAGCTCTTGCTCCCAAGGGTCCTCGATACCTCATACTTAAGCTCCATACCTATACTCCAGAAGTTCGACAGCCCTCACATCTTATGCAAAAGCTCCACCATCCCAGCTGCTCTATGCCAATAACCATCTTAGCAGCTCCATGCTCGCCATCACCATCAGGTCACCCATTGGCTCCATGCTCACTACTTCAACTATTCAACAGCTCTACGCTCGCCATCCCCGCAGCCCTATGCTCACCCACTTAGCACTCGTGGCCATCTTAGCGGCTCTACGCCCATGATCAACAACTTCTTGCTCACCCTCACTATCAGCAGCTCTACGCTCGCTATCTCAACAGCTCCTCGCTCGTACCCATACTTCAAGTCATTCGGCAGCTCTACGCCCACAAACTCAGTGGCTCTATGCCCATAACTCAGCGGCTCGACGCCCACTATCTCAACAGGCTCCATGCCACGATCACCAAGATATCATCTATTCTCATGCTCTATGCTTGAATGCTCAAAGTCCAACACTTTGAATGCGCGAAACTCTTTGAATGCCCAACCATTGTGTACTGGATGCTCAAGTTCTACACTTGAATGCTTAAGCTCTACGCTTAAATGCCCAACCACTGCGTACTGGATGCTCAAAGCCTGTACTTTGAATGCTCGGACTCTACCATCTGAATGCTTGAGATCTATGCTCTTAATGCTCAAGTCCAAAACTTGAAAGAAGCTCTACGCTTAAAATAAACACACACACAAGGGCCCATGCACATAATTGCATCACCATTGTCATCATCGATTTTGCATCACCATCATTATATCTAACCATCATCATCATATACATGTTTCGCATCTCTCACACTCATGAAACAGGACAATCATGCAATTGACCGACTCCGCGCCTTAGTTTTGTTGATCAATCCCGTGCCTCGATCCTCTGGCTCTATGCCAATTATGGAAGATGGAAAAGCTCTATTCACGAACCTTCAGCCTCATGATTGTAACCGGTTTCGCGCCTCGATTCTATCACTTCAAGCTCCATGCTCCGACTCCTCAGGCTCTTGCCTTACGACTCCAACTGGCTCCGCGCCTCGATCCTCTCATCTCAAGCTCCGTACTCCAATTACTAGCCTTGCATCCCCCATATCTTAAAACCGACATCCAATCCAGAAGACAGTTTGGATTCCACCCAATTACATCAATTCCTTCCAACTCATTCGCAAGGATAGGCTACTCTACCGAGCTCCCCTTAGTCAAAGTAAGGATGATCAGGAAAAGCAATCGACTCACCCGCTGTGTACTGATCTACCCTAAAATACTAAGGACACTCTCCGCAAAAAATTTCCCGGCAGCCCTGCACTCCTTCAACTACTCTCCGTCAAAATCATAGCATAGCCCAGGAACATTGCACTACGGCTTTTAAAGCCTGAAGGTACGTCTTCTATCTCTAACCCTCCAAACTTTTTTTATCTCTTTTTGTTGCCCCCTCGAACTATGATTGGTCTGAATTTCCCTTGTGGAATACGTAAGCAGCCTCCTGGCCCAACCATAACTAAAATCTTTTTTTCAAAAACCCTTGGGATAGTTGTTCGACCAAATTGAAGTTGTTTTACGACTTTGACTCTTACTTAAACATGTCTCACGATCCGTCTAAATTCAGTCAAAAAGGGGCATCTGTAGACACCCAAATTTGGCCTAACGATCATTTCAAGTCCCACCTTGGGGACCATCCCGATGATGAATGGATACATGTGATTGCTGATTGACTTCTCGTAAACCTGTGGACTTTTGGTGAGTACTTTTAGCCACTTAGAGGACCCAATTCAGAGCCAAATAGCCTTTCAGACAGAAATACAGTATCTTAGGAGAATCCATCTATCAGCCGTAACATTGATCTCACGGCCTCAACATCATTCTTTCACTCGTGAAAAATGTTGCTTGAAAATCTTCGCGAGAGATCGATTCCTTGGCTGCCAGAACCATTACTCGACCGCCAGATCCATTGCTCGGCTGGCAAATCCTCCTATTTCCAGATTCTGGAATGTTCTGTCAAACGTTTGATCTGTTCTCAAAACCTTAGCAGCCTTTTTCCGATGCATTCGAGCTACAAAGTAGATTTCGTGCAGAGATCTTGTTACCATATATTCCTTATTGATTCACGCCATTTGATTGGCTAAAATGAGTCAATAATTGCCTATATAAAAAGGCACTTAGGGTTTCGAAATACATCATCATAATCACCTTCTCTAGCCATGAAACTTTGCATGAACACTCTCATATACCTCCTCTACAAAAGCCATAAACCTCCGAAGGCAGCCACAATCCAACGATCAAACCCCCGAAGTACAAACCCTAACCCTAGGGTTTCAAAAAGCAAATCAGTCAATCACCCTCACTTCGGAGCAACCAAGCAACTGAGGGATCAAGGTGGTGAGGCCCAGGGGCCTATGGTTTGATTCTTTTACGTTTCTGTATTTCAAATCGTAGTGTTTTGATTTTCTATTAATCATTTAGTCTGGTGTGAGGAAGAACATCTGCTAGGGGATCAATCCCTCGACCGATACATCAATCCAATGGAATCCTTCGGCCACGACATCCATTCACCGGCCGAGGGATCTATTTCCTGGGACACTTATCTTTCTTATTTTGATGCATGTTTCAATTACCGTACTGGCTCACCTTATCAACTGTTAAGGGCTAATAATTAGATTATGTTTTAGAATTAAATAAAGCAAGCATATGTCTTATGTCGAACGATTATGGGCCAATCTCACGACTGTGCAAAGAGGGGTGCCTAACACCTTTCCCTTATTGTACTCTTGGCTCTCGTACCCAGAATCTCTATCTGTTTTTTCTAGTTTTAATAAACTAAGTGGCAACTCTATTTTGATGATAACCATTATCGTGTGACGATGTTCCTAGCCATGGAAATATCCACGATCTTGGTTTATGAAGTGGAACCAAACAAACGTGATCAATCTGTATGGCGATACCTCATTTGAGTTGTTTAATGATATAGCACACAAGTATTCCACAATCAACCCTGTAGAATTCATAAAAAGCAGGTCGAAGAAGAGAATAGTTTAGAAACACAACAATGGTGACAAATATAGGGACAGATACACCAACATAAAAATAGAAATGCCCACATAGAAACAGATCTGCCAACATATAGTAGAACAGAAGCTTACGATCCAGGTTGTTACTGAGGCGCATCATGAATAGAGCTTATTGGAGCACTGAGTGTGTTGCTTGGAAACATTGTTGGTTTAGGTGTAGAAATGAGGTCAAAGCTTGGTGGTTTTTTAAGACTCAACTTCCTCATTTGCTCTTCAACGTACTCTTTCTACATTTTGGAAAAAATAGCAAATTTGTTTAATGTTAGGATTGAGGGATGGACTACGAGACAATAGATTAAAAGTAAAGTTATATACCATTATGGAGGCATCTGTCAAGGATCCTTCTTTTCCTTGGGCTTCATCAAAGAGTTATAGTGCATCCATAGTTGCTTGGAAGTATCGTAGACCAAAAGAGTCCAATGCCTCCCATTGAATTCATCAGGAATATGAGATATCTGTAGAATCCAATACCATTTAACTCGATGACTTTGTCCAGTTCTTTCAGCTTTTCGTTGATTAAGTTTGCTCTTGCATAAGTTTTTTCTTTGATTATTGTTTGTCAAAAGAATGCATTTCATAATGTATATCTGTTTTCAGTTGACAAAGATGGACTACTGAACAATTCGCATACCCAATAGGTGCATGTAATGTAGAAGCTGTTCCCCAATATTTTTGTTGTCTTTCCAAAATGTAAGTGATCCCGTCAATGCACTGCAATAGTTATGTCCTAATGTTAAAATTGAAGTTGATAAAAAACCAACTTATAAACCAACAGATATACAAACATATTAATAGATACACTGACATAAAATCGGATACAAGTAAAAATAGTTTCTCTGGTGTTACCGTATTTTCAATATCACCCTCGTTCAAATAATTCAGGATGTCTTTGTAATTGTATCATTGTTGACTTTGTTGTGTCAGATGTAAGCGCTGTGATTGCCAAAAGAAAAGATGTATTAGAGCTTAGAGGGAATGAAATTTGTAAATTTTACTCGATAGAAATCTAGCTTTGCTGATTTCACTTACTTTTGTCTTCTTTCTCAGATTCATAAATCGTATGCAGTAGATCTATATCTTCCTTCGAAATGTAATTGAATAGCTTTGTCATTTCAATTACAAAATTGCTTTTCTTTCTTTCCTTCTGCTTCCTGCCATAGCAGATGAAACCATCCTCCCTCTTCACTATTCTGTCATATTTGCCCTTGAGATCTTTTACCATTGACGACGGGTCAACATCATCTTGCTCTCTCTTCCTTTCTCTTTCGTGCATGTCTTTGAAGATTTGGCAGATTGTTTTGTCAATGACTTCGTCGAACAAAATTTCATCATGCAATCCAGTTTCTATCTCAACTCTTTCGCTGAAAGCTCGATCTACTCTTCCTTCCTTGCTCTCCTCCTCTACATGCCTTTTATCTTTGTCTTCTTCCTTGTCCTGACAGAGTGAATTAGGCAATTATGATTTATATGTGTAACCAATGTACATATACATATATGACAAGGCATACAGATATACCAAAATACTAACAGATACAGATATAACTAAACAAATACCAATAGATATAGCAACATACTTATGAAAGAGATGTTTTTCTTACTTGGTATTCTTGTGTAACCATATGGGTTACCATGTCATCTAGGCCATCTTCGAAGCTTGCTTTATCTTTTTCAGATTTTTCAAGTTTTTCCTCCAATAAGTTGTTGTTGATGTACAAACCTCCTTTTGCACAATTTCGTCCTGCAGGATACCCTTTTCAACATGTATCATCCCGACTTCTATTTCATAGTCAAACATTTGCTCATCGGCGTCTTGATATGGTACATGGTCCCTTTCCAGTTCAGCTATTTTTTTGTTGCAAAGTTTGAATTACTCTGTCTTTTTCCTTCGATTCTTCCTTTAACCTGTCAATTTCTTTGAGTATGTTGGAAATCAAGTTGTTGGTATCATTGTTAGTCTCCTCAACCTCCTCGCCCTTCTCAGATTTCGATCCATCGTGGTCCAAGTTGCACTCTCGAGTGTCATCATCCTTCACGTCACTCTCATTTTTAATTTGTTCAAGAAAATGCAACAACTTATTTTGACAGATTACCAACACAAAACAATAGATATACCAAGTGTATTAATAGATACAGATACACCAACAGACCAGCATTGTTTCAAACTACAAGAATCGAATAAATTTACCAACATGCATTCAGATACAAACATGAAACCCTCGTTAGAAGGAGATGGTAAAGACGATGATGAACTCAACAACGATGATGAGAAATGAAAACAAGAACATGCATTCAGATACAGACATGAAACCCTAAGTTAGAAGGAGATGAAGAAGATAATGATGAACTCGATCAAGATGAAGAGAAATGAAAATGAGGTCCATTAGTGATCGATCGTTCAAAATGAAAATGACCTGCCAATTCTCTCTCTCCCTCTCTCTCTCTCTCTCTCTCTCTCTCTCTCTCTCTCTCTCTCTCTCCATTTCCAGTGAAGTTTAAAAAGCCATACGTGAGGGCTCGCGTGTTTTGGAGGGCTTTTTTGTAAATCCTAGGCAGAATGTCCTTTAAACATTAGGGGAAAATATTTATGTCCTTATTATAGCAAAAACTCTTATAGTATGTCCTCCTACTCAATTTGCCCTTTCCAAACCTTTCCTCATTTTGGGTTTTACCCATTTCTTTGCTACTCTCTGGACTGGGTGTCGATGACCTTGCCGGAGATCTTGTTAGTGCTAGACTGGGCCTAGGCAATGGCAGAGGGTTGCTGGATGGCGGCTCGTAGCGGTAGTTGTAGATCCTGTAGGGGAAAGTGAGAGATACCTGGTAAAGAGGAGAGGCAGTGTAGTGGTACTGGGTCGATCGAGAGAGAGAGAGACGATGTGAGGGAGAGAGAAGGAGTGAATTTGATTTTGATTGCTCTACTTTATTTACCATTATGCCATTAAGAATGAATATATATATATATATATATATATATATATATATATATATATATATATATATATATATATATATATATATATATATCACTTGAAATTGATGGTTGAAAATGTGACTCAGTTTTTACCCATATTTTGGAGATGCTCTAAAGGGTGCCAAGGGGCGGTCCCAGAGCGTCAGAGAGCTCTTAAAATGTGCCTAGTGGCTTTTTTTGCATTTGATAGTTTTTTGTCAATTTTTTGAGGATTGTTGCTTCTTCATGACAAGAGAAATCTAAAAAATAAAAAAATACTGTAACGACCCTGATTTTTGGTAAATAAAAATTTCGTTAAAAATTTGAATTTTATTTTAATTACTTGGATTTTTATTTTCATAACCAAAAATCCGTCATTATTGACTAATAAAAATCTCGCTGTTTAATCGAAAATTCTTTTACTACTCTTGGTTGGTTTGTAATCGACTTCTAATTTCTTATTATCTGTCATGGTTAGATTAAAGCCTTGTAATTACGACCCTTGGCTGAAAATCCTACTTAGCAAGCCTAGTTAGCTTTTTATCTCACTAATTAACTTAACGACCGTTTAACCTGATTACCATTTGCTTCCTAACCTTGGGTGAACCTTATGAACCTTTGACCTTTGTACCATTTGAACCCTTAACCCTAGACGAACCTTTTGAAACTTTTAGCTATTATCCTTTGAACGATAAATGTTAGGATAATTTTTACCCATTAGACAATAGTGATTTGAATTTTTATTCATTAAAGTACATTTCTAGATTTATTAAAGTACATGTATATAGTTTTATATGGTTATATATTCACATGCATAAAAGAGTATATTTATTTATATTACCTTATTGTATTAACTTTTGGTCCATAAAAGTTAGGGATTTTCTTATACATTGGATAATAGAGTAAATCTTTCAAAAGTACTAAGGATTTATTATTTTACAAAGTCCTAGATTTTCCCATGGGATTTTATGACTAAAATATATATTGTACATGTACCAAGTCTTTAAATATTAAGATTTTCCTAAGGTACATTTTCTAGTATTTTAATAAAGAACAAGTGCATAATTGTATTGTTTATTTAAAAAAACTAGCATAGTACTTTATTTCTTTTATCCATTGGGTTAAAAAATGTTAGGAGAATTATTACCCATTGGTTAATAACCGTTAGGAGAACCATTATCCATTGGACAATAGGTCATCTTGCCAACCAAGTACTAAGATATAATAAAATAGTAGATTTTCCATGTGTTTAATTGATTAAATTAGAATTAGTACATTTGATTATATTATATAAGTACTTAGTACTTTGAAAGCATAAGTTAGTTTAATGGGAAGTTAGATTTGAAAGATCTAGTCAAGATTGGGAAGTACATACATATATATATGAGTCCCCTTCTTATAAGGACTACCTTATTTTAATAAAATGCGAACCTCCCTTTTCCGATCAAATTTCGATCATCTGAGCCGCTCAATGTGTTCAAAACGTAATTTTAAGGGTACTCGCGAGAAATCAGCAAAAAAAAAAGACCGGGAAGGGTTTCATCCGAGCAGTTTTTGTTTATTTTTTGTCGAACGGTTCAAATAAAAACTGCTCAAATCAAGCCCTTCCCGGTCATTTTTTTTGCCGATTTCTTGTGGATACCCTTAAAATCACGTTCTGAACATATTGAGCGGCTCGGATCATCAAAATTCAATCGAAAAATGGGAGAAATGGGGAGGTTCTTATTTTAACTAAAATAAGGACCTCCTTATTTGAAGGAGATTGTGTGTGTGTGTGTGTGTATATATATATATTATTGTAAGTACAACATGTGTGTAATTGATTTTTATAATGGAAAAATCCTAGTTACTTGAAAGTATTAGATTTTCTAGTGTACTTATAAACCTTATTATATTTGTATACTTCCATAAGTACTTATAGATATATATATATATATATATATATATATATATATATATATATATATATATATATATATATATATATATATATATATATATATATATATATATATATATATATATATATATATATATATATATATATATATAGAGATGGGCCGAGAGAGAGAGAGAGAGAGAGAGAAAGGAAGAGAAAGAGGAAGGAGAGAGAGATTGTACCTTGATGATCTCCATTGTGCTTCCATTGTACTTTGAAAGCATACAATCTATGGAATTCTTCCTTGACCAAGCAAAATTTATACTTCCAATGTACAACTTGTACATTTTCCATTTTTTTACTTGACCAAATCCTCATTTCTTCACTCAATCTTCTATAATCCCATCCAAGGTACAAATCCATAGCCATGTAAGCCTAGTTCTAGGCTTAATCTTCCAAGAAAGCTTGATTTGGTGGAATAAAAAATGAGATATAAAGAGAGAGAGAGATTTCGGCCAAGAGAGGGAGAGGGAGAGCCTTGCCTATAAATAGCAAACTCATTTGTACTTTGAATTCACACCTTCATTCCATTCTTCAACTTCTCTCTCTAGAAAGTTAGTGTTCTTACTTGTTCTTGCTTAGTTCTTCTTTGTTCTTGAAGTTTCTCTCTAGTTCTTCAAGAAATCTTCCATAGCCGCCACTAAACCACCACTCGACCACCACCTCGATCCAAAAGTTTTAGTAGTAGTAGTCAAGACTTAGTTTCGAGAGAAACATTTCTCTTTCGAAGCTACCGGAAGCTCACCGTAAGCCGTTACTCCGCCCAATTCCCGACGTACTTTCCGTAGCCTTTACTACCGCCAAGAAGAACAGTAGATTAACCTTAACCTACTTTCTCTAAGTATAAGGAATTATGTGTCGTTTATGTTCTAGTAGTAAATCGCTTTCCGCTTACTTTAGTAGTTAACTTGTCAATAAACATATGTTGTTTAAAGTTCCCACACGATAAGATTGAACGGATTTTTGGCATAGATATGATTAGAAGTATTCGTATTTTGACCTTTTAGTTGATCGTAAGCTTGTTTGAATGTTGCTTGCATTACTTGTGGTTATTTGAGCATGTGTTAAGTAAGATAGAGTTGGATGATCTTGTTAGTTTGGTTTCAAGATTACAATGAGTGATTTATGACATGAGAAGTCCAACCGCGAAATCTATGCATGCAAACGAGGCACGGAAATCGAGAAAGTAGAAACATGACTTCTAGGGTGTATTAATAACAAAGTGTGTTTTGAAATCAAAATATGGCCGGACTTACCCATTATGGGGTTGTGTTTGCAAAGAATAAAATATTTTTGAAACTACATAATGATCAAGTGTGATAATCATTATGTGGTGAGTGTGTGTGTGCGTCCAATGGGACCCGGAGCAGCGGAACCATTGTGAGGGTGTGTGTGTCCAATGAGAAACGCGAAGCAGCGGAACCATTGTGAGTGTGTGTGCATCCAATGGGAACCCGGAGCAACGGAACCATTGTGAGGTTGTGTGTATTCCCATGGGAACCCGGAGCGGCAGAACCATGGTGAGGTATGGCTTGGTTATCCGTGGAGAGGAGCCAATGCAATTGTGTGCCAATGGAAACCCAGAGCGGTGGAACCATTGTGAGGATACTCGGGAACCCGGAGCGGCAAAACCAAGGTTGGGTGTGTTAAAACTGATTTTTGAAATGTTAATTTGGGAAATGAAAAGCAAAATGGTGACACGGTCTACGAAACGCTGCGTAGGAGAAATTCTGATGCCACGGACACTTACGCTAGATGAGTAATGAACGTGCATGTGTTATTGTATATATCTAAATGCGAAATTATTGAATGCCCATGTGTTAGTTTGGTTACTGTCATGACTTATGAACTTGCTATGTGTAAGTTAAGGGTTAGTGGATTTGGGTTACTCTATTGAGCTTTCAAGCTCACGGTGTTGCTTTATGTGACCCTGACATATTATACTGGTGGCGACGCTGGTATAATGTGTCAGACCTTTTAGATGAACAAGGAAAGCTGTATACCTTGGAGGCATTTGGAGCAGAGGAGTTTGCTAGGATGCACTACAAGAAATTTGGGATCTCCCAACGGTTTTTTTAGTAACGGTTTAAAAAACTGTTGGTATAGATGGTGTGTAGCAACGGTTTTCAAAACGTTACTAGAAACAGGACTATAGCAACGGTTTTCATGCAACCGTTACTAGATTACAAGACTATAGCAACGGTTTTTATGCAACCGTTACTTAAAACCGGCCTATAGCAACGGTTTCCAATAACCGTTACTATAAACCGGCCCATAGCAACGGTTTCTAATAACCGTTACTAGATTTTCACACCGCCAAAACCAATTTTCTTTCATGCGATCGGTTTTCCAAATCCGAACTAACGATCGAGATGGTTGACTTTTTTTTCATGTTGATTAAATTGTTCTCGTACAAATTTGGCTCGATCGGATTTAGAAAATTTCTTTATTATCGATGGACAATTTCATTAATAAAATGAATTTTTTTGTCCAATAAGTATGTAGCGATACTCGATTAACTTCATTCTTGAACGTACATTAGCCACTCAACCATGACACAATCATGATGATCGAGACCGTTGCTTTCGTTAGGGCTATTTTTCCTAAATTTTTGCTTGTATTTTTTCCGGTATTGTTTATTTAACGTATTTTTTTAGCATTTTGTGGTAATTTTTGAAACTAATTATTCATTTTGGGATTAATCATTCATCTTCACAAAAATAAAAAAAGTATAAAATTGTGGACCAAAGTTGAAAAAAAATATCATATAAGATGACACTAAAGACAACAAATGTTAGTTGTTTGATATTTTTTCGCCATATTGATTTTTTATGCTTTTAATTGCATTTTTTTTTTATTTTTTAGACTCATCTCATAGAAATAACTGATCAATCAAAAAAATTTATGTTAATCTAACAAAAATTTAGAAAAGGCAAAATTAATATTGAAAAAAAAAGGAAAACAGAGAGGTTTTTTTTTTTTTGGTGCAAGTTGCATGTCAATTTATACCAATTTTAAAAGGTAATTATTGAACCTAGCGTTAAATTCTATGTAATAATAATTTCATTCTTCGTACAAATACTGTACTCCTTATTATGTAAAAAATAGACGCTTCCGATCGAAAAAAAAATGATATTAGAAGTGTTTGTATAGTACTATAAACCGGATTTTTAAAAAAAAAGGACGTAAAAAATCCGGTTAGTATGGTATAAATATTAAAAGGTTTAGGTTTTTCCACAAGTTATGGGCTAGCACAGATGATTCGCGCACGCGCGAGGTCGGGGGTTCGATTTCCTGGAGAAGCAAGGTAATTTCGCCCGCCACACATGCGGGCGCCATGCGAGCGCCACGTGGGCGCCATGTCAGCGCCACGTGGAGGCTTACGTCACACAGTGGTTCGTTTCATTTGCAACTGTTGCTAATGAAACCGTTAGTAAAAAAAAATCTATACCAACGCTTGTCAAAACTGTTGCTATACCCCTACAGCAACGGATATATTGCAATGGTTTGACCAACCGTTGGTATAGCCTAAATGGGTCTCTACCAACGGTTTTTCGGCTTTTTGGCAACGCTTTCGACTGTTGCTATAGAACGATTTTCTTGTAGTGATGGGAGAGGAGACGGAGCTGTAGATAACCATAGTTGTCCTTCCCTTTTGTGTAATATAAGTACTCTCTGAGGAGTTATAAAGTAATAATGAGCCAGACTCTACTCTGTTTATCTAATAAAATGTTTATTTAACGCACCCGATTTTGGGGACGTTACAATTACTATCAAAATCTTATTTTTTTAATAAAGAAAAAAAATTGGCTTATTGGCTTATTTTTGTTTTTATTTAAAAAATTAGGTTTCGATCATAATTTTTTACTTTTTAGATTTCTCTTGTCATGACGAATCAATAATCTTCAAAAAAATTGATGAAAAAATAACAAATACAAAAAAAATTAAATAAAAACAAAAAAATAAGTCACTTGGATTATTTAGCCCAACAACATCGGCAAAGGACTGCAGGCTGGTGTGATCACCATAGCCTTAAAAGACAGGAAAATCGCTCGTGCCCGTCGCACGTGCCCAAGATGACGATTCCCAACGGATACTTTTATATAACGGCTAGTTCACCCCCTTCCCCCCTTTCCCAACTCTCTCTCTCCGTTTTCATTCATCGCAGCTCTCTCTCTCCTACAGGCAACCCACTGAAAAGAATTTCCTTTGTCCACTAAGAAAAGGGTCTGAAGGCCTTGAACTTGAAACGAGTTTCATGAAGTAGTCTTCTTTTCTCCCATCAAGAAGCAAGTCACAATGTTGAATAATGGTAACGAGGACTTTCAGGCCAGAGGGTTTTCGACGCCGCCACCTCAGGGGAAGTGGAGGCGGTGGTCGCCGCCGGCGAGGCAACCTCTCTCGGAGAAGAAGCCTCAGGCGGCCAAAACCGATCTCTTCCACGTCATTCACAAAGTTCCCGCCGGCAACTCTCCCTACGTCAGGGCCAAACACGTTCAGGTAATTCCCTTTTACCTAAACTCTTGTTCTTGTTCTTTCTTGGCGGGTTTGAGTTGAATCGGGTTTTCATGTTGAAATTGGGTCAGTGTTCATTGTCCAAGAATGTTGTATTTTATGGGGATCAAACATGTTCACGTGACTTGTTGGTCATTCTAGGTTTTTTAATTTTTCTTTTGGTTTGATTAGATGATTGTTTCATGTTGCATTGGGTCAGTGTTTGCTTTCCAAGAAATTTACCAGTTGATGTCTTATTCTATTTCTCTGCTTATCATTTGGTCTATCTTTTGAAACCTTTGGTGTATTGGTATACTTATTGATAACCGGATGTCCGGGCAAGCTTGTGCGCGCCTCGACTAATTCCGGGGCTCTTAAGTTAACGGTCGGGCAAACCTCCAGTAGCCCAAGGTTTAAAATGTTTAGCCTTCGTGGGATTTGGATTTGTGACCATTTGATTAGTTGCTTTCTCGTACCACTTGGCCAAATCTTTGGTGTAGTAGTATACTTATCTCGGGGGGTTCAATGCAAACTTTCTAATATTCTGGGTGTAGTACGTATTTCAGGGGGTTCAATGCAAACTTTCTAATATTCTGGGTCTTAGACATATTTTGTGAAAATTGAAGCTGCAATTGGTCTATTTTTGAATCATTACTCTTGACAAAACTTAGCAAGTAGGAAGCATCTTGCTTTTTCTTCAAAAAAATTCCCAAGTTTTTTTTTTTTTGGTGTGTAAAAAAAAAAAAAAATTCCCAAGTTACATACATGCCCAGTCATTATTTTGTTGACATACTTGTTAGTTGATTGCAATAGACTTCCACTGCTGCTGCCATAACATCTGGATTTCTTTGTTGGTGAGTAGTATAACCACTTGCTTTGGCTTGATTTTCAATCAACCGATCACCCACCTGAAAATTCATGCGGAAATTTGATTGAATACATTTTTTTGTTCACGTATAGTTTATAAGCCCTATTTTCAAGCAAATAAGTAATGAGGCGTCAAATCAATGCTGAATCACCGATGGAGTAGTTTTTTTTTTATCAGCAAGGAAAAATTACACACTTAGATGTTAGATTTCTTTGGTCAGAAAGAGTGCGACATTTTTGTCTAAGTTATTTCATTGTTACCTATATGTCAATCACCATTGTTGTTTGTGCTTTTCAAGTCAGGTTAATTCTGATTGTTGTTTTTATTTTCATGCTGAAAGATCACCTGCTTAGATTTTAGTGCTCTCTGGCCAATAAAGTAGTGCCTTATTTTTGTATGATGTTTCATGTTTTTGGGAAGTAGTTGATTGTTTCATTGTTATCCCAATCACCACCACATTGAGTTCCTTTGAAATTAGGTGAAATGTTCAAAAACTGCTGATAGTTCCTTTTTTTTTTTTGTACCGCCCAATTAGCCATTTAGTACTTGAGTTCTTTGTAAAAAGTTGTGCCTTGTTTTTAGTATATATTTGGTGTGATTGGGAGGTACTCGAGCTATTTCATCATTGCCTTATTATGCATGGTTTTTGATTTTAAACTTTCTAACAGCTGATAGAGAAGGATCCAAGCAAGGCAATTTCACTGTTCTGGGCGGCAATAAATTCTGGTGATAGAGTTGACAGTGCCCTGAAAGACATGGCAATTGTAATGAAACAATTGGATCGATCTGATGAGGCGATTGAGGCAATTAAATCATTTCGTCATTTATGCCCCCTTGAATCTCAGGAATCTCTTGACAATGTACTAGTTGAGCTCTACAAGGTACGATACATTCCTTTCGATAATTAACGTATATTTCATTTCGTATTTTCTCAGTTTTGTATCTGTACCAAAGTTCATAGACATACCTGCTGGTCTCATTATGTAACTGTGTAATTTTGTTTGTGTATACGTGCTTGTGGATGTCGGTCAGAAGGTTACTAGTGTTTGGAAATCCGATTTTAATTCATAGCATTTGTTGATATCTAAAATTGTGCGTAGTATCATAATTTGGAATATATAACACTTGCAATCTTTAGTGGGGAAAGTTCCTGCCTCTGAAATGGTTTTGTTCAAGACAATGAACATTGAGGGTGAACTTAAGATCAAGTTACCTTCACAGTGTTCAAACAAACCTTAGAATGCACAGCTTATAATCTAGATTTGCTTTGATGCTTTAATCTTCTTGATTAAGTGCAATAGACATCAAAATTCAAAAATGAGAGGCCCTAATCAAGTAAATACGGTAATGAAATGACTGATAATATGAAACTGAAAATAAAGTATTCCTGATTGACCTTATTCAAGAACATTTCATAATCTCATCATCTTTTTTGTGATTGAAACAAATATTTATATGTGGATGCAGAGATCTGATAGGATTGAAGACCAGATAGAAATGCTTCAGCGTAAGGTGAAGGCTATTGAAGAAGGCATGGCTTTTGGTGGGAAGAGATCAAAATCTGCTAGGTCTCAGGGGAAGAAGATTCAAATCACAATTGAACAAGAGTATTCAAGGTGCGTATTGCTGCCGACATTCTATTTTTTAATCCAAGTTCTTATTTGGTATTTCTAGCATATTCATTTGAGTTCAAATACTGCAGGTTATTGGGGAACCTGGCATGGGCATACTTGCAGCAGAATAACTTCAAATCAGCCGAAGAGCTTTACAGGTATGATCTTCATGCATCACTTATGAAGGGAAAGAGAAGGCATGCTATGAAAATCTCAAGAGCTAAAAATAATATTGTTCACAATCAAAATTGATTGCAGACAAAAACTATTGCAGTAATGGAAATTGAAGTAGTTGGTAAAGCTTGAAAGTCAAACTTGAGTGAGTTTTTTGGTGAAATTTTGGGCTTTTAGAAACGGCTTCACAAAGCTTCAGAGAAGGGTAACGTCACAATGGTGTTCTCCTTTTAAAAATAAACTAGTATAATCATGGCATCGTGTCCCTGATGACAGAGGAACTTTTCTCACATAAATAATTCATTTATGCAGAAAAGCACTATCTTTTGAGGCAGATAAGAACAAGCAGTGCAATCTGGCAATATGCTTGATGCACATGGACAGAATGATTGAAGCTAAATTGCTGCTTCAAACCACACAAGCTTCACCTATAGATGGACAATCTGATGATTCGTACCTGAAATCCTACGAGCGTGCTACTCAAGTGCTGACTGAATTGGAATCAAAATCAGGTGTCGGAAATAACCAAGAAAAACCGTCATTTGGACATGGAAACTTTTCAGAGTCTTCTCCACTGACATTGTTTGTCGATGCATGGAAGAAAGGATTTTATAGTGAAAACTCATATGAAAGAAAAGTCAGTTTTGGCAGCAAAAGGAATGACAAATGCGTTAGTAATGGTGGGATAGAGCCTGGTTCCTTCAACAAGAAAGCATATTATTCTTCTCCTGTTCCTGGTAGTGGAATCCCAAAAGTCCCATTTACTCAACCAAGATGTTCATCGTCATTTAGTCATGGGGATCAGCAAACGGCATTTTGGAGAGACTTTGGTGTTGGTGGTTGTAGCCGTAAGTTATCATTTGAGCAACAAATGAGCCATCAATGTTTTGATGGGCGAATGCCGGCTTTTGCTAAGGAAAGGTCAAAAGCTGCTTTGCAAAAATTAGAAATTGGTTCACCAAGTGTTAATGGAAATTGGAGAAAGACAATTGTGAAAGGAGACTTAGACAGAAACTGTGGGGAAAATGATAGGCATAACAATTTGGCAAGACAGGGGGAAGTTTTCTCTAATGGGGATTGGGATCAGAAAACCAATATTTGTGCTGCAAACAGTGTGAGAACGACAGAACCAGTCGAGACCAACAGTTACATAAGAAACAACTCTGGAAATTCTGGTAATTTCCATGACCCCATTGATTTGAATCCGACGCGTAAGAGTAAGAAGAGTTGGGCAGATATTGTTGAAGAAGATGAACAACAATTGTTAGAATTTGGCGATGAGAATGTGAATTCAAACATTAGTTGTCCGAACGTCACTCCACTCAATGAGATAGAGAAACTGAGCCGAAAGATTGAATCTATGGATTTAAAAGATGGGTATTACACTCAACCCCAAACTGCTGCTTCATCAATGAACAGAACAACGCGACGATCTTTGTGCTTTGATCATCAGCAGAAGTCATGCCCATTGGCTTTGAACTTTGAAGGTAACGATAACTCTATGCTGGTAAATGAAAGGGAGGGTATATCCGGAAATGGCACAACATTATTGCGGAGAAACAGGTTGCAGGTGTTCAGGGACATAACTGTTTCTTCCGAAAGTCCACAGCCTTGAACGGAATTCTGTATTGAACAAGAGTACCTTCTGTATAGAACAAGAGTACCTCATACCCCCCCTATCATGCATTTTTTGGCAGTTCAATATTTTTTTTTTTCTCTTCTTGATTCGTTTGCTTTTTTCGTGTGTATAGAGTGTATATGTAATGCATGTGATGAAAGTTTGTTAAATGAACTCTTTAAGATTTGGGTGTTCCAATTCTTTGCATATTTGTTATGTTTACGTAACATGCCTGGAACCAAGGCTCTTTTCGCAGCCCCTGGATCACAAACAAGCGCAAGAGCAGCAAAATCTTTTCTCTTATCATATAGTAGGAGGAAAGAAATGAAAGTACACTGTTTAGAGGAGCCATCTTTTGTAAGGCAATACCGAAGCGAGTACTGGAAATGCCTTTTCAAACTGAGCTTCAATAAACTGCACGCACTGTTCTGAAGACAAGAATATCCAACACTCGTTTGGACAGTGTCACAAAGTAACGCAGCAATAAGAAACTAATGAGTTTGTCTTCAGAATGTTGTTTACCTTACAGATAAGTGAACCAAAAAAGAGAAGTCCAAAACCAAATTCATTTCTAAGAAGTAAATTACAATTCACCGAGTATGATAAATTAAGGATTACAGAATGTCGAAACTTATTACCGCGTTTTAGATCGAATGGAAACAGATCGAACAAGTTAATTTGTTTTCCTCCAACCCAAATATCCGTTAGAACCGAATTCAAAATGGTCACCAATAATTGGTGTAAAAGAACAGTACCTAGTGAAAACAGATTAACCAAATAAAAACTTCGTCTTAAAGATTGTTAGCCAACCTGTATATAACTACAAAAAATAATCAAACGGAAAAATTAAATTGCACTCTCAAGTTACAGAATTCACGCTAATGAAGTTTTTGAAACCGAAAGACCGAAACTGAAACTTGAAACACACGTTTGGGAGAATTTGATCGAGGCTTGTTTATCACAATCTCCTTAAGACGAAAGGGTGGACGACAAACTAATTGCGACCATTTCAAATGCTTTATATTGAAAGCAATTTCCAATTCACTCATGATTATGCAAACCATTTTTCCTACAGTAGCTACCACTGTCACGGTTGCCTGCACTGCCACTACCACCACCACTACTCTTTCGTTGCCACCACCCCCACCAACATAGCCACTACCGCCACCAGTACTCCACAGCCACCACCACCACCACTACCACACCCACTCTATTATTGCCATCATCACTACCACCACAACTCCACGATTGCTACAATTACTACCATCACCACCACTCCAGCGATGTCACCACTCTAGTCCCACCGCCACCGCCTCTATTACTTGCTAATGCCACGCCTCTATTACTGCTAATACCACCACTCTATTACTGCTAATACCACCACTCTATCACTGCTAATACCACCACTCTATCACTGCTAATACCACCACTCTACTACCGCCGTCATCTCTCCAACACCACCAACAGTGCTCCAACCACCTCTATGTCACCATATTTTCATCATGTTCCCCAACAACTTTCACCCCGTCTCTTCACCACCATCGCTCGCTACTGCCATCACTTGCACCGCTTGTTGGGAATTATGCTCTGAGAATCAATACATCTGTTATTTTCTTCCTTCTAATAATAAGAGCTTTACTCTTTTATTCTGAAATTGTTTTCTTTTATACATTGGATATAGTTTCATGAGTTGAAGATGCAAGTCCTTAAGTTAAATGGAAATGGAATATGATTTATGAACGTGAGTGTGATTTACTTGAAGTTACGGAAGATGTAAATCATCAATGCTTGTAATCTAAACTATTCACGGTTGTAGTGAAAGACTTCAAGTTAGGGATAATTCCAACCGCTCTGCTCCGTTCTCCGCCCCAACCGGATCGATCAGAGTTTTGGGAAATTTTTCGAGGATTGGATCGGAGTTGGAGGCAAATACAAAAAAATAAGACAATAAATAAATAATAAAAAATTGGGTATCAGATTTTTTAGTTTAGAATGGAAAGTGTAAGAATTTGATTAGGGATTAGAGATGCTTCCGGTATTAAAATTGATAATATTTCCATGCTTGGAGCTTTCCCACTATAATATATCATATATATCTATCTATTCTAGTAATCTCTATATCTATATAATAATAACAGCATCCACGGTGGAATATGCAAAAATGAATAATTAAAATTCGTCACATCAGATTTTGATTATTTATTTAGAGGTTGCTAAAGTTAGCAATCTCAAGTTCCACGGTGGTTATTTTTTGCCCATAATCAAAACCATTTCCCTCCAAACTTTTTCCCTTCAATTTTTCACTCCAAATTGTTCCCGCCATTCCATCCCCTCCAATTTTTTTCCCGCAGAATATTCCGCCCCCTTCCTTTATCCTTCACTTCCCTACTGCCATTTTCACCCATTCCTTCTTTCATCATCCTTTCAATGGAAAATCACTTCTCACTTCTCTCAATCCTCTCAAACTATGGAATCAGAAACCCAAATGGAATCACAATCTGCAAGCCAAATGGAATCAAAGGAAAACAAGGAAAATGAATTACTCTCAATATGAAGATGAAGCACTAGTAAAAGTTTGGCTACATATTTCTGGAGATGCGGTGGTCGGAAGGGATCAAAAGTCTATGATGTTATGGATGCAAGTTCTAGAGAGTTTTCATCAAATTTTGGACAGAATAATAACAGAGAGAAATGCTCAAGGCATGCAAAATAGGTGGCAAGCTATTTCGCATGATGTCTCCAAGTTTTGTGGGTATTACAACAAGATTGGACGATTGAATCCAAGCGGCTAGAATGATCAAATGATAGTAAGTTAAAACCAATTAATTTCTTGTTGTCTCCAAAGTTTGGTTATTTTGTGGGTTTTGCTAATTCATGGTTGCCGATTATAATTAAAAAATTATACTTCAAAGCGGAAACAAAATAAAAGAAAGTATTGTTTTCCTGTGAATCAATGATATTATTTATTGGAAGCATTTACGTGTTGAAAGGAACTGAACACACGAACATGTTTCCTGCCTTTTAATTGGGGAAGAAGTTATTTGGTGGATTGTTGCTCCATAAATGATTGTGTGTGTGTGTTTATAGCTTGATGAGGCTAAAAAACAATACGGTGAAATTGAGGGGCCATTACAAGCAAAACCAATACAATTTTGTAAGTTCAAGTTTGAGCATTGTTGGAAGCTTTTAAAGGACAGTCCAAAGTGGAATGACCATGTTCTCATGCGGAACACATCCAAGGGATGCAAAAAACCTTCAAACCCACAAAGACAAGTCATTGGTTTGGATGATCTGGGCACTCCACCACCATTTACTCCATCAACACCATGTTCGATTCCCTTTGATGAGTTCAAGTCACAGGATGATGAACACGACCAAGTCCGACCGGCTGAAGGAAGACGAAAAACCAAAGCAAAAAGAAAGAACGAATGGAGAGTGATTGAGAAGGAGACTTGCACAAACTGCAATGATTGAGAAGGAGAATTGGAGCCAAGAAGAATTCTAAGAAGGAGAAATTGGAGGCCAAGAAGAGAAGAAATGAAACAAAAAATAATGCATGAAGAAATGAAAGTGATGAGGCAATCTATGGTGGGACTCACACCCGGACAAGCAGCTTATTGGAAGCTCCAATAATCACTCATTGTTGAGCGCTACAAGGCAAATGGTTTCTTGACATCGATTTTGCGAATTTGATCAGAAATCTCTTTGGTGGTTAGCAGGGTGTTTGGTGAAACATCGATTTCGCCACCATCACCACTTCCGTTGCTCTCAGATGAAACCGTGAGGCTTCATGGTTGAGGCTTGATTTCTTGGACTCCATTCTGCCCATCAATTTTGTGTCGGGTTCTCAAGTAAGAAATCGGTTTCTCTCTCTTCTTCGTTAAATGAGTTCACTTGAGGTTGTTCTCGAGTTTTCAATTGATTGGAGAATTTTTTTCTTTCTTACTGTTTGCTTGGAATTTGAATGAAATACAGATAAATGAGTACTCACCACCTATTTGTAAAAAGGCCATTTTTATAATTAAACATACGTGATGGTCTAGCCGTGGTCTGTTTGGTTTGTGATTTCTGGAAATAGATAAAGTAAATTTGAAGGAATAAGTTTCTCCTTATTTTGGAAAATAGTTTGATTTATTGTGTTTAGTTTTCCTATTCTCTTACCATTTTCCAATCAGCAAAAGAAAAGGCCTAAGAGCGGATTCCTTCTAAATCCAGAAGTTCTGATATGATCCAGTCCAATAAGGAGATTACCAAGTATTGTGTCGAAAGATTGCTGAAAAAGGGGTGGTGTTGGGAACTTGGGATACATCTTATTCCAAATCGACGCTTATGAAAGTATTGATCTTGACTCTTGAGCGTAAGCCTTGAAATGCTATTCATTATCTTTAGAATCCTATTCTCAATCAGGTTAAAGAGGAATTAGGACTAGGAAATAGCAGTTAGTTATGTTTCTCCTTAGCAGAAATTTGTTATAAAGGAAGTTAGCATCTGGTTCTATGTGATTATGTGAAATGGGTTTGACGTGATTCTATGATTCTGTCATCTTGGTTGTATCTACATTGTCAATTAGAAATTCGGTGCGATTTTAGTTATTTTAGTGGCTTTTAGGTGCATTGAATCAAGGAAGTGGACAGCTTAGGGTGATCTTGGGGAATATTTTGACAGCAAAAATGATAACATGGTGCTTCTAAAGTTGATTTGCCCTTAAACTAGGATTCATATTGGCCTTTAATTTTTGTTGGCAAATTTGATCTTCCAAATCAGATTCCAACTTAGGAATGGGGTACATGAATGCTCATAAATTTTCTGTTGCCCATCAGTTGTAAAAAACTTCAACCCAATGCCATGGTTCAAAAATAGGAACATGAGCCCATCAAGTTGGATTTTGCAATATATTATTATCAAAGCTTAGCCGTTCTCTGTTGCTTTGGTGTTTCTTTCAGTTTCAATCTCCTTGTACAAAAAACATAAGGATGAATTTTGTGACGTCATTTTGTAGAAGATTGAACCTCAATGAGCTGGTTACAAATGCTCCTGTCTACAGCTCTGCCAGTGATAAGTTTCCATTTCATTGGTAGAAGTTTGAGCTTTTATTATTTTGATAAAGGATTTTGTTTTTATTTCTATTTGTATTGCCCTTTCATTTTGATATCACTGGAAGAGGATTAAGCTTAACATTCCGAAGATGGGCTACCAAAAAGATGGCGGGATCCACAAAGAACGGTCGGTACTCCAAATCAAAGTTTCTTGGAGTCAAGAAGCTTGGTGGAGAGGTTAGTGCAGAGCGGAATAAGTTTTGGAATCATGTTTTGCCTATGAAAATTAAGATTATATCGTAAGCATGTACTCATTTTTGTGTAGGGTGATTCCTGGTTTTAACTTTTTACCTAGTTTTTAATGGGATTCCAAAAGCAAATTGATAGTTCTTTGTAGCTAACTTAAATGTATAGTTGGGGGAGTGCCATAAACACAGGTAATTCTCTTTCGTGCCACTAAGAAGATCACATACTACACAATAATGAATCTATAGTGTTTGAGCCACTAGCTAGCAAGAGTCCTAGGCACGGGCAATTCCAACCGGTGTGCGTAGTGATGTAAGCACGGGCAAGCACTAGTTATCTATATAATGCGATGATCTTATTTGGAAATGGATTATTTATTAATGTTGAAAATTGAGAGCGTGACAATAATAATAACCAAACGTTCCATATTCTCTCTTTGTGTGTGTGCTATTTTAAAATTTTGAACAGCCTCTCGGCGTTAAATGAACAGGTTAATACTTTGTTCACAGTTACAGTGTTGATTTGCATGTGTGCTGATTATTCGATCCACGTCTTCAGGCATGAGAATGTACTAAAAGAACTATGTTTGAACCTAATTTAAAGAAAAGTATTCCCGTATAAATCAGTTTCATTGGCGGGGGTGGTCAATAGTTTAGTTGTGTTCAAAATGGATTGCGTCATACCTTTAGGCACGGGCAAATCCTATTATACTTTATAAAGGAAGAGCATGTGTCTCCCTTTTTTTAAGTCATGTCACAAAAGCAACTTAAAGCCCTCTGCATTTAGAGGAGTGTGTAAATGGTTGCGTAAGGCTTCTCCGTTTGAGAAGACGGGGTTTGCTATATCCCCCCCCCCCCCCCCCCCAATGAAAGATGGTGCGACATTGCAACTTAAAACTTGGGTAGGCATGTTCCGTTCTGTTTTGTAGTCGAACCCTTGGTGAGATGGTGAGATCAGTCCGAGAGGTAGATTTTCTCACTCAATCAATGTGTCTGAGGGTCTAGTACGGAGAGAGAAATTCTTGTTTGTAGATGGTTAGGTTACACTCTGCAGAGCCAGCTTATAGCCAAGGCGAGGGAAGCCTACACTTCGGGCCCCCGAAAAAAATTAAAAATGAGGGCCCCCAAATTTTTAGGATTCCTATATATATATATATATATATATATATATATGGTCCAAAAAAATTTGCACTAACCTCTTACACAAAATAGCCCAAATTGAAATTTAGGAGCCACAAAATAGGCCTAAATTGTTGAATTATTCATTAGAAACACTAACACGTTAAAAAAGGGAAAAAGAATAACATAAGGGTCGGCAAAAAAAAAAAAGGGAAGATATAGCCACACAAAAAAAAAAGGAAGATATGGCCAATCAAAAGAACACAGAAGAAATAGGTTTACTTGCACAAGGACACGTTATAAAAGGAAAAAAGAATACATAAGGGTCGGCAATCAAAAAGAAGATATAGCCACCAAAAAAAAAAAAGGGACGGCAGGAACTACGCTTCATGCTTGAGGAGTCGAATGGGAGGAAAGACGACAACCAACGACCGTGGACGAAAATTACTTGCACACGAAATTCCTTGAGGCCCCTCTTTTACTATCTCCAACTCTCCACCTCTACCAAGTAAGTTTTTTATTATCTTAACCAGTTGACCTAATTGGTAAAAATTTTAGGGTTTTCTATTAATGGTGATGAATATAATAATATTATGTGGTGTTTGAATCGTTTGATTTTAATTCATGAGTGTCCGATTGGAGGCTTGAAGCCTTGATTAGGGTTTTTTTTTTTTTTATCTAATTAGTGATGTCTTTTAGAGTTGTGAGCATTGATAATAAATTATTTATTATTTTATGACCTAATGGTTTGCAGATTGTTCCGACTATTATTTTGATATGCCTCGTAGAAAGTATCCTTCTGGGTTTGAGAAAAGAAAGAAGAAGCAAAGAATAGAAAAACTAATTAAATCACAAGAAAGAGACATTAATAAGTTTTTTCGTTCCAAGAATCAAACAGAGAGTTCAGGACCTTCTGTTGTAGTTGAAGATGATGAGGATATGGAACATGAAGATTCGCCGGATAGAGAAGATGAAAATTTTGTGAATGAGGAAGTTATTCATGATTTGAATGAAAATGATAATGCAAATGTGAGTAATGAAAATCGAAATGATTTTAATGAAGAAGGTGCACTTTTAGATATCTATGATCCAAGTAACTGGAACAAGGTTGATCAAAATTTTAGAGACTTGATGGTAGAGAGAGGCCCTTTAAAAAGAGGTGAACACGTTGATTATCCTAGAGATGGTGCTAATAGGCATTTTGCCTCCACGCATTACACTCGGCTTTTGCCAAATGGGGAGAAACAAGATAGAAGATGGCTCGTATACTCGAAAGTTGTGGACAAAATATTTTGCTTTTGTTGTAAGTTATTTAAGGAGGAGCAAAACATCAAACAACTGGCTACGGAAGGATTTAAAGATTGGAGAAAAGATTGGACAAGAATAAAACAATTGACAACAGCGCGCAAGAACAAATCACCAAAGAGAAAGAACACTGGAGAGCGGTGTTGCTAAGGATACTTGTTGTAGTGAAAAGACTTGCTAAAGACAATTTAGCATTTCGTGGAGATAATGAGAAGATTTATCAGGAGAGGAATGGAAATTTTTTAAGTTCAATTGAAATGATTGCAGAGTTTGATGCAGTAATGCAAGAGCACCTCCGGCAAATTAAGAGCAGTGAGATTTATCACCATTATCTTGGTCACAATATCCAAAATGAGATCATCCAAATGCTAGCAGGGGATGTCAAAAGCACAATCATTGCAAAAGTCAAAGAAGCAAAGTACTTTTCTATTATATTAGATTGTACTCCGGATTTAAGTCACGAAGAACAAATGTCTCTCGTAATCCGGTGTGTGGATATTTCAACAAGTCCAATTAAGGTGGAAGAGTTCTTTGTAGAGTTTTTAAGGGTTGATGATACAACGGGGTTGGGGCTTTTTAATGCACTTAAAGAAGTACTGGTCACCCTTCAACTTGATGTTGACGATATAAGAGGACAAGGATATGACAATGGCTCTAACATGAAAGGGAAGCACAAAGGTGTCCAACAAAGATTACTCGAAATATACCCAAGGGCATTCTACACGCCATGTGGTTGCCATAGTCTTAATCTTGCACTTTGTGATATGGCCAACTCTTGTTCTCGAGCCACTTCTTTTTTTGGAGTTGTACAACGTATATACTGCTTGTTTTCGTCTTCGCCAAAGAGGTGGAAAGTGTTAAAATATAAGGTAAGTATTACAGTCAAGTCATTGTCACAAACACGTTGGGAAACTCGTGTTGAAAGTATTAAAACAATAAGATACCAAGCTCCACAAATAAGAGATGCTTTAGTTGAATTGGCCAAGGCTAATGATGATTCCAAATCAAAGAGTGATGCTGAGTCTTTAGCAGAACATGGAATTGCAAATTTTGAGTTCTTACTTGGCATGGTGATTTGGCACAATTTGTTGTTTCCGATTAATTCCGTTAGCAAAATTTTTCAAAAGAAAGACATGCGTATAGATATTGCTATAGATCAGTTGAATGGACTTATTGCTTTTATGAAAAATTATAGAGAGGAAGGGTTCGCAAAGGCCATGATTGAAGCTAAAGAAATTGCATGTGAAATGAAAATTGAACCAATATTTGAAGAGAAGCGTCTCATTTGTAGAAAGAAGCAATTTGATGAGAGTAATAGTGAAGAGGTGACACATTCAACTGAGGAGTCCTTTCGAGAAAATTACTTCCTATATATTGTAGATCAAGCACTTTCTTCACTCGAGAACAGATTTGAACAATTTCAAGTATATGAGAAAGCTTTTGGATTTTTGTTTGATTTGAACTGTTTGGATTCTGTCGAGGATGAAGCGTTGTTCTCTTGTGCCAATCTTGAGGATCTCTTGAAAAGTTGTGAGTTTTCTGATATTGATGGGAGAGATTTGTTTTCAGAATTAAACGTTTTGAAGAATGTTTTGTCAAAAGATCAAAGAAAGCCAATTGATGTGTTGAATTACTTGAAGATATTGGATGGTTGTTTCCCGAATGCATGGATTGCATACAGAATATTGTTGACTATACCGGTTACAGTCGCATCGGGGGAAAGAAGCTTTTCAAAATTGAAATTGATCAAAAATTATCTTCGGTCAACTATGTCTCAAGAAAGATTAAATGGATTGGCTATGTTGTCTATCGAGAAGGAGTTGGTGAAGCAGCTTGACTATGGAGACTTAATTAGTACGTTTGCAGCAAAAAGTGCAAGAAGAATAATTTTCAAATGATGGATTTTGAGGTATTGTAATAGTTGCATTTTTTTTTGGGATAATTATATGCTTCTATTTTGTAATGGTAAATTTTGTATTGGTTCTTTTTTTTTTTATGACTCTTTGTAGACCACTTATGTATAAAAAATATAGGATGGCCTCATTCAAGAGATTCGCTTCCGGGCTCCAAAACTTATGAGCCGGCCCTGACATTCTATACTTCGATTTAACTTCAATCCTGAACTTCTAGTAGGAGGATAAAATTCAGGTTGACAATTTTCACTTTGCTTCCCAAAAAAAAAAAAAAAAATGCAAGCCTTAAATAACAGTTGTATGGTTTGTAAGCCCAAAAGACATTAAAAAAACCCGTGTTCCAAACCTCCTGTCTATCTCTGTTTGATCCCCTCTACTTTACTTGCAAAGCAAGAGTTGCCTTCCGATTCATTGTTTGCTTAGTGAGTTGCATGCCTTACATGGTTGATTCGTTTCCATATTATTAATTTACCCTTACACCAAATGTAAGGAGTTAATGTTTAAAAAAGAATTACAAATTAAAGAGTTAAACAATTGAGTTTATAGAGAGAGGCTGAGTTTTTTTTTTTTTTTCCTTTTCCCAATTATAGTGTGGTTTTCTGAATTGCACGTTAAGTTTGAGAAAGAACAAATTCCGTGTATAGGTCAGTTGGGAATGTGAGGATGTGCCTCAGGGACTAGAGAAAGGACAAAAGTTCGTTGTTCTTTCCCGATTAAAGCCCTATGCAATGTCATAATAAGGGGTATTGGGATTTACATGTCTTTTCTTTTACATGATTAGAGGCCAGGGCACACGCTATGCGTGTGCAAGTTCAATTTTGCACATACATGTGCAAGTTTAATTTTGCATATTCTGTCAAAAATCAAACAAATAATAAGTGAGAAGCGATTGTGCATGCAAAATTAGACTTGCACACACATGATGTGTGCCCCGGCCTCTAGTTATATTGTAATGCAACAACAAAAAAAAAATTGGTTTTTTTTGTAAGGAAAATTTTGGATCGGGGTGGTGATCCTTGATGCTTTTTTGAGGTGAAGATGACTCCTGGTTCGGGGAGCAGGGTGGGGATGGAGGCAGATATTGGGTTCGGGGATCGGAGGAGGGGATGGTCAGATCCGTCCTCGATTCGCCCCGTCGCAAACCCTAGTTCAAGTACACTAATGTATGATACGTCATGGGAAGTTTGATTCGCGTGGGATTTGCCTCGAATCAAACCATGTTGTAACGCCCCGATTTTTGGACACGTTAATTAAATCATTTTTAATTGATTTAATAATCCATAAAACTGATTTAAGAAATAAAATTTTATTAAACAGAGTTTAGCAGCGGAAATCTCAAATACTAAATTCAAAATTTCTTAATTTTCTTGCAATTCCAAAAATAAAACAAAATTTGACTAATATGATAACACTTTTAAAAATTCAAATAACAGTATTTCAAACTAACAGAGCTTCTAAGGGTAAGACATCCAAAACTCGACAAGCTCTCCTTCTTCAGCTGGGAGATCCTCACCCTGGTAATGATCAACTTACAGAGGATCCTGTTCTTTGGTCTCTTGATATCCTGCACCCTCTGGCAAATTGATCGCCACAGCAACCGATTTACCAGGATATAAACGTATCCGTGAGTGATAATTCACCCAGTAGAATAATCCCAATCCTACCAACCCCTTACTCTACAATTAGCATTCAATAACAACAATAACATCACAATTGGTACAGAATAATAGCACATCGTCTTTTTCTGTACTATCCATCATCTTACATGAAATCTAAGGATCATCTCCACGAGATCCTTTCCTCCCACATCCACTAACTACAACCGTCTCATGGGTCCACCATTCATCTTGCTTATCCTGTACCAGGGTCCTAGGTGAGCGCATCTAAATTATGTACCGAGCATGTTCTCACTTAAGACCATAACAGGAGGATCGAGTCGTACCATGACGTATCGTACATTAGGGTCGGACATCCACTACCCCACGCTAACTATAACCGTCTCATGGGACCCATTCTCTTCCTCGAAGAGAAACTTCCCATGACGTATCATACATTAACGTCTCACTAACTATAACTGTCATAAGAGTCGCACTATATTTTGGAAGGGAAAGAGGAAAGGGCGAGATGGAGAATCGGTATCGGAAATAAGGTGCGGCTGGATGTGGATCCATGGCTTCCAAAACCCAATGGTTTTCAGCCTATTGGTGTGTCTAGTACAGGAACAGGTATGAGGGTTTGTGACATTATCGATCCTGAAAGGCATGTGTGGAAATTGGATGTCATTGATGAAGGGATGCATGAGGAGGATGCAAAGTTAGTTCGGTTCGATTCCTGTCCCCATTGCGGATATTGAGGACCGATGGGTGTGGCATTTCTCTACTTGTGGGGTTTATACAGTGAGCTCTGGGTATGAGTTTGCTTTAAGATTGAAAAGGTGGGGTACGGGACATAGTTCAACAGGAGGGGAATCGAGCATGCTAGAAGATGATAAGAAAATGTGAAGGTATGGGGCCTTCCTATTCCGAATAAGATCAAACATTTTATTTGGAAGTGTATCAATGGTATTCTTTCGATTCGGGAGTATTTGTTTCGTAGAAGAGTTATAAGGGAGATGTTATTTAAAGGATGAAAAAGATTAGGATGACCAAAATATGACGATGCGGAGGAATGAAGGATGAATTGGAGCAAATACTCATTCAAAACACGTTTTTGCACCTTTTGGGAAGAGTAATATATATATATATACATATATATATATATATATATGTATTTGGAGGATGAAAAAGATTTGGAGGACCAAAATATGGAGATATGGAAAAATGAATGATGAATTGAAACAAGTACCTGCAAAAAAAGTGTTCAAAGAGTAAAATATGAAAATATGGCGGAATGAAGGGTGCCAAAAGTAAATTTCGAGTACTAAATCTCTAAAAAGAACGATGAGTTCCTCCAAGATTCTCTCAAAAAATACAAGAAGTGATGAAAATAGGGGATAAATTAGAATTTTCCATTAATGTGTCACATCCATCCTCCATCATGGAAGAATAGAGGTGGATTGGAGATGCATTATGTTACTTTTGAAAAGTTTTGGAGGTCGTTCTTTTTAGATTTGGTCCTCTAAAAGTAAATTTAGAAGACCAAAATCCCTCCAAACTCTAAAAAGAATGATGAATCTCTCCAAGATTTTCCAAAAAATTACAAAAAAAAAAAAGAAAGAGAAATAAAGTATAAATCTTCCGTCAATGTGTCACGTCCATAGGAATAAAAGTGGATTAGACAAAAATATCAAAACCCGAAAAAAAAGATATATGCATCAGTGTTCCAGATTCTCAAATAAGTATTTATTTTTTAAAAAGACAATTTCAAGCTAAAAAATCATGTGTTTACGCAAATAATTTTCTTACGGATCTTGTTTGATAGATCTCATTGAGATATTTTAAACGGTGCAAAAAAATTAAAAATTATTTTTTATTTTCATTATATTTGAGTTTGAAAATGTAAAAATATTTATTTTTTAAGAAGGTAAGTGGAACACGAACCTAATTTGTGAAAGATTATTCACCCCAACATCATGGTGAGATTTATATACTTTGTCTCTTATTTAGTAATATAATAATAATTTGAAAACGCTCTTACGCAAGCAGACGCATTATGTTACTTTTTAAAAAAAATTGGGAAAATGACGGCTAAGAACGTGTTTTGATAATTAATACCTGTCAAGGACATGTTAAGAATAATTGTTAATGCTGAAAATGTCCTTGACGGGTATTAATTATCAAAACACCTCATAAACTATCATTTTCTCTTATTTTTGGGGTAATGTATGGTTTTTTGGGTCAATTTGTATGCACTTTGAATTATTTCCTACAGCCTCTTCCATAACAGTTTCACATACATAATGCATAAGGTTGGCCTAAAAAATTACTAAGACAAAGAATCGAACATAAAATCTTAAGGGAGAACAAATCACTAAATCCTAGGCCAAGATTCCCGGGCCAACCCGTAGCATTCGGATTATGTTTCTTGGCATTGTGTTCGAACCTGATATCCGTGGTGAGAAATGGAGTCAGAACAAGTGTCTCGACGTCACATAATAACTTTCCCCTAATCTATCACCACGTAGATCTGGCTCACCTCCCACACCGCCCAGTGCCGCCAAAACACACAAACCCTAGGCAGCAGATCTCCGCCCAGTACACAAATGGATGATGAGAGTCCTCTCAACCACTACTTCGCTACTCAACAAAAACGCAAGAAGCTAGTGATCCGTCGAAAGCAGGAGCAGCCAATGGCCCCCCGAAACGTCGTCGTCGGCCGCGGCCGCGGCGGCGTCGACCACCTCTTCTTCGGGTTAGGGTCCCAGGTCGAAGTGAGCAGCGACGAAATAGGTTTCAAGGGCTCCTGGTACACGGCCACCATCATCGAAATTGACCACAATACCCGTCCCCCTTCCTCTCCCACTTCCAGCAAGAAGAAGAGGAAAATGGAGCAGGGGAGGTACCTCGTTCAGTACGCCACCCTCTTGGAGAGCGAGGAGGACGAGGACGACAAGGAAACGCCGAAAAAGCCCCTGAGGGAGTCCGTGGATGGGGCCTTCATGAGGCCGCTGCCGCCCCCGACCGAGAGCCAGCACGCCTACGAGCTGAACGACGTCGTTGACGCCTACCATAGGGACGGGTGGTGGACGGGCGTCGTCGTTGGGGTACTCGATGACGGTTCCAAGTTCCAGGTGTTCTTCGAGAACCCTCCCGAGCATTTCGAGTTTGCGAGGTCTGAGTTGAGGGTTCATCACGATTGGGTTGAAAACAAATGGGTTAGGGCTGAAAAGAAGGTTTGTGGCTTTGTTTTGGTTTTTGGCTGGTGTTTTGTTTACTTAGTTTTGTTTCTTGTTTTGATTTTTTTTAGCTTTTTGGGTGTTATTTTCTTTGGAGATTTAGTGATAGCTTCACTGTAGACCGACCTATCATAAGCTCACAAGTCCATCTAATAGTTTTGTAATCCACACAACCTAAACCCTAGGTACCCTCCTAAACCCTAGGGTACCCTATCCTATGAAAGTGTCTAAAATCCTAAACCCTGTGAAAATGCTTAAATCACTAAAACCCTTTAATAAGAAAGTGCATCCTAAAATTCTATAAAAGTGCCTAAATCCTAGGTACCGTACGCTAGGGTAATTTACTCTATCCTAGGGTACCCTATCTTATAATAAAAAAGTGTATCCTAAAATCTTATGAAAGTGCCTGAACCCTAGGGTACCCAACCCTTCTCTATGGTATCCTAAAATGGACTTGAAACCTTACAATATTAATAAGTGGACTTGTGGGCTTATGAAGTTCACATAATGGACCTAAGACTAATTTTCTATATTTTCTTGAGGTTCTTCTCATGACTAAAAAGCTTTATGTGTATTTTGGTGTTTGATAGCAAAGATACTATTTCGCTCTAGAATCCATTATTTGTTGGTAAACATTTACCCGTTGACAGGGGTGCAAACAAGTCAAGCCGAGCTTGTCTTGTTTGAGCTCTAGTAAACGAGCTAAAAACTCAAGCTCGATGTCGGCTTGTTTTTGAACTAGTTGAGCTCTTAACGAGCTGAGCTTTTGAGTGTTGAGCTCGGCATGTTTAGTAAACGAGCCTAAAAGTCAAGCTTGAGCTTAACTCGATTACTAAATGAGTCGAGCCGAGTCAAGAGCTGCTCGCGAGCAATTCAATTGGTTTGCAACCCTACCCGTTGTATGGTTGAGTAATGTTTAATGTGTAAATTTCATCTTGAATCTACTTCATTGGCTTTAGTTTTTGGCTATTTTATACAACTAGGGTCACGAATCATCTTGATATTTACGGTGGATCTGCAAGGGCTGTTAACTGAACTAAGTTACTTGAGTTCGGCTTGTTATAAGGAAAGGTAGTTTGAGATCGGCATGTTTCACAAACAAATCCAAGCTTGAACGCATCTTTTGAGCTTGTTAACTTTTTGAACCTAAGCTTGAGCAACTTACTATTCGGATTGATAAGCTAACACTAATTTTTTGAAAAAAGATCTAGCCACTCGAGTTTGGCTCGCTGCTCTTGATCAACTCAACTAAAAGCTTCTTTGAGATAAGGTCGTCAAATAAACAAAGTAAGCTTGAACACGTTTTTGAATCTCATTTCTCTTCCAAACAAAACTTGAATGACCAACTATGTGGCTCCACTCAGCTAGTTTACATCTCTATTCTCGCTTCCTCTGAATGATGATTTTGTAGATATACTCATCTGTTGCCGTTACTCTTCTGTTCCCCTTTTATTGCTTAAATAGAGACAAAACTAAAACAAACCAAGCAAGATAATATGAAGTGATAATAATATACTAGAAAAATCTTGACACAAATTTGCTCAAGACCTTGGTAAAGAGAGAACATTTACTCATATTTGCTTAAAAAATATTCGTAGTTGACATGGATTAAGAATTATAATATCTACTCGTGTTGCATTTTCATTTTAAAAAAATGTTTCTATATGCCTCCTAGCTCTCTCGAATGAGGAGGTTCTTTGCTCCTCCTCCTCTGCCCCTATCCTTCCCCACCCTGCGTCATGCAACTAAGGTTTTTAGAGATATAATTATGAGTAATAAGGGCAACTTTTCTATAAAATTGTTCCTTTTAGAATTGGAGGTCCTTAACTCGTAAAACTTTTAACTGTGCGGACTTCTGGATAGTTTACCCATACCATACTAAACAACTCAATAGCATTGAGGTTGGACTCCAGCCCTTATTTCCCTTTACTAATTGGTGGTCAGACGTATTGCTTTGGTTCTTAGTTTATTATTACAACATTGGACATATTCATCAGTTTGGGTTGTGGAGCTCACGGTTTTCTTGTTTTCAGTTGCAGTAGCGACTTACTAGCATTGAGGAGAGAGATCATAGAAATTGATAAATTAGTCTTTGCTCCCAATTGGGCACCTAGGCATTTAGGTGTCTAAGACAGACAGGGCTTCTCAACTCAAGTCCTATTGTTTTTGCTTTTTCAGGCTCACGGATTGCTTGAAGATTGTACACCTAAAAAGGCTGCTGTATCTGCCAAAGGGTTGGAGGGTCAGAGCATAAAAGGCTCAGGAACAAAAAATCCCCAACGGCGTAATGGCAAGTCATCTGTAAAGAGCATGAAAAACAAGAAAAAGCGTGTGAATGACCAACACAGCCACAATGAGGTAAGCAATGATGAAGATTACATCTTTATGAGTTGAGAAGTGGTTATTTCTTTTGATTAAAATGATGAAGAATAAACTGTTATTTTGGATAGGATGCGTTGTTATGTATGTGATAGCAGGGAGACAAATGCACTATGTTAGTAGCCTCAACCATTACCCACATATCCGTGCATGTGGGTTTGATTCTTTTTCAAATGTCATTGCTGTAGTTTCTTTTTTTATTTGTTTGATCAACAAAAGAGAGATTTTATTAAGCTCGATAAGAGTACATCGAGGATCCAATAGAACATTGGATGAAACACCCCCAGGGGCCAAGCCCAAACACCAAATGGGCCAAGCCCGAATCCCAAACATACACCTAATGGGCCAAGCCCAAACCCAAAAAACCTATGGAACCAAACCCTACCGAGTAAGCCCTAGCTGCCGCTAGCCCCAAGACGCCACCACAGCACTGCCACCTCCAAAACCTCCACCGACCAGCAACCACCACCTACTGAACCTACAAGATAAGACCTCTCGAAAGCAATGATCAAAACCCGAGTGTTTGATATTCATTGGCAACATCACGCCAACCCGCTGGAGATGCAGAAAGCACCAGATCCAAGCCACGGCAATTCAGGAAACCATGACCCCGCAAGGAAAAACCCTGTTGAAAAGTTGTCATTGCTGTAGTTCTTGCCTTATGACTAGTTATGGGCCATATTGCTTGCCGCTATATATATTTGTGTGAAAAGACTACTTGCAACAATGCATTTAGTATTGAAAAGAATTGATTGCAGGAATGCATTGATTCATGAATCCACATGAATTATTTAACTCCATCATTTTGTTTTTCTGCTGACAGTTTTTTTTTCTTTTTTTTTTATTTCCTTACTTTCCTTATTGGTGCGATATAGCTTTCTATAAATTTGATAGCTTTTCTCCGAGAAGCTAGCTTTGTTGTAGGTCTTCACTCATTTGTGTGAAGGTTAATTTTTTTGTTGCATGGTTCTGTAAAGAAGTATGACTTTGGTAGTGCAATGTGATACTTGATCTTTCATGGTTCAGTAATTTTCTTTGTGTAATCATATCGTTGACAGTACTTGTTCTTCACCTGCAGGAAATTATTGAACCCAAAAGTGGGGTGAGCTCTCAAAGCAGAAAGAGGGGAAGACCAAAAAAACTTATGACTGAAAACCCTGTTGGTTTGATCAATGGTATGTAGTAATTTGGAAGAACATTTTTTTTGCTATTAATTATTCGGAAAAAGAAAGCAAATCTGCATAATGATTGCAGGTGAGGAGAAAAATGGAGCTGAAATTACATCAAATGAAATGGTTGTTAAAGAAAACCCTATAGGTTTGGTTAATGGTATGTAGTAATTTGAAAGAAGTTTTTTTGTGGCTATTAATTGTACGAAAGAAGAAATCAAATCTGCATAATGATTGCAGGTGACGAGAAAAATGGAGCTGAAAGTACATCAAATGAAATGGTTGTTAAAGAAAACCCTATAGATTTGGTCAATGGTATGTAGTAATTTGAAAGAACAACTTTTTTCCTGGCTATTAATTATTCAACAAAAGAAATCAAATCTGCATAATGATTGCAGGTGAGGAGAAAAATGGAGCTGAAAGTACATCATATGAAATGGTTAAAGGTTCTGCAAGTAATGATGGTGAACAATCGACGTTAGCAGGGATCAGTATTCAAGGGATACCGATTCTCAACCATGGTTATCCACCGCAGCTTCCACTAAGGCATTATACCATAATGGACAACGTTTTGGATTTTCGCTTGGCAAAGATTGATAACCAGATTAGTGAAACAATTGCGGGAAAGTCTGGTAGGAAACCTAGGAGTAGTACATCGAAGAGACGAAATCAACGGAGCAGGACCAACAAGAAATCTCCAACCCAAGGTAGGCCATGAAAAGAGTTTCTTGGTAGTTCTGTTTTTGCTTTTGTATTTGTTATTTTATCTTTTTCTGATCTCTGTGAAGTCTGCCCATCTTTGCTTTGAATTAATAAAGTCTGTCCAAACAATAGAAGAAAGAAAGAGAGGAAAAGAAGGTTAGGCGTAAAAGTATGTTTCACCTGATGTAAGCTGGACTTTTTAAGTTTTCATACTGTGTTGTGCTTGTTTATTTTTATTTTTTGCACTTTGTCCCCTCTCCACTTTATACGGTTTGGAATTCCAGGAAAAATAATGGTCCTTTTGTTATTAATGCATACTATAGTGTGGTTGATTTATTGTCCTGTATTCTCTGTTTGAGAGCTTTAGTAGTAAGGGAAAGAACATGTGAGAATTGTGTGACTACCTTTGCTCTAATCAGTTTAGAATCATGAATCTAGTTTGACTCAATCTTTTCTTGGCAATCTGATAGAATAGTTGGATCTAATTTTTTCTTTTCTCTCTCTAAGGGTGTATGTGCGTGGCTACTCTCTGTTAGATGCGTCTGTTAGTTGTTAGAATAGTACACTTCACGATTCATATCAACGATTTGGTGGGTAGTGGATACAAACAGGCTGCCTAAATCAGAAATAGCTGCGAATCATGATCCAAATAAGTGAATTGTTTGATTCACTTAAAATTTCCAGAATTCATTTTTGAAGAAATTAAATAGCCATCGTGTTTGGAGAACTTATTTATGTCCCCATCCTAATGGGTTTAAATAATCAAGTTATCATCCTGAAATTGCTTAGTTGTCCCATTATGCCCCTAATAATTTATTGATATATGTATATACACAATTTTGAAAACACATCGTTAACTTCTTTGAAACAACGTTAATAGCAACACGACTGCAATATGTTCCTTTGTGTATAATCAAAACCCAAGACCTCTCTCTCTCCTCTCTCTCTTGAGATCGACCCACCCTGGAGAAAGACCCACCTCGGCGAACGGCGCTACGACAGTCCACTCCAGCAATCGACCACCCCGGCGAACTCACAACATCGAGCTGTCCTAGTTACCTCGGCCGGGAGATCGAAGGATTGTGATAGTGGTTGCTTTTGTGTAGGTGTATTTCGAATCTCAAAGCTTCATTGAACCAACATCGGAACGATGTTTCTATTAGAACGAACCAAATTGATGTGCTGCGTCTCGCACGGCGTATTCTATTGCACGGCGTCGATCTTTCGACGTTGATTTCGAACGACGTCGTCATCGAGATTACTTGAACACACATGTTGGCGGTGATATATCTTTTCTTTTCCTTTAAAAAGATGGATCAATCTGGTTCATATGCTAATTAAGAACTCATATATTTTGTTTGCTGTGGTAATGGTTGCTTTTGAAGGGTTGTGATAAATAAGAATGTATGCGTATGTGTGTGTAGATAGGTCAATAGATGGAAAACCGCTTTATCATGTTCGGAATATTCTATTTAGAATTGAAATGATTGTAATTTTTGAGCCACCGTTTCATGGTAAATTTGCAACAATAATCCATGATAATACATGACATTGTAATCTATTCATCACATTTGGGATATCATATTTATCATGTTTGTGATTTTTGAGCCTCAGTTTTCATGGTTCCCAAATTTATTATGTCTATCAAATTGTCATTAACAAGATGTTTGGTTGATTTATAATAAGGCTCCGTTTCAGAAACCTTCTTAAAAAATAAGCAGCTTATTTCATATTTTCAAACTAAAAAATAATGCAAACGAAAAATAATTTTTTAATTTTTTTGGCACTGTATTAAAGATCTTGATGAGATCTATCAAACAAGATCCATAGTGGTAGGCAAATTATTTGCGTAAACACATTATTTTTGAGCTTGAAATTGCCTTCTTAAAAAATAAGCAGCTTATTTCGTTTGCGGAACGGAGCCTAAATTTGTCATATCATATCTGTGAAATATCTACGATTTTTGTATTCAACAAGTCAAATTTTTTTTTTTTAATAGTTTGATAGTTTTATGATTTTGTATTTAGTTTTAAATTTTGTTTTGAGATTTTAGGGGAATGAAAATTTGAGAGAGAATTGAAAAGATTAGGTGAGAGAAAAGTTTGAAATTGGGATAATTTGAAAAGATAAGTTGAGAGAAAAGGTAGTTTAGGATTTATTTGAATTTGATGTTGGAAAGATAAGTTTTCAAACCCACTAGGTTGAGGACTTAAATATCTATAGAGGGTAGGGCCCGTATTTAAGTTCCCCTTCATTTTACTCTTTGTTTGCTTTTTTGGTTTTTGGTAAAGGGTTCAAACTATTTTCTCAAGGTCTTTACTATTGTTATATGTCATCTTTTGTCTTTGTTTCTCCTTATGAGAGTGGATCGAAAATGGCAAAGATAAAGGGAATACATACAACCACCCTATAAGGGTTTGTTTTGTACTTTTAACTCTTTTTTACAAAAGGGACTATACTAGGATTCACGAACCTCATCTCTTGGAAGTTGCAATAGAAGCAGCTTACCTAATACTCCAAGTTTCCAACATCAATACATTATTATCAAATCATCATTTAGAAGATGGTTTTTTTTTTTTTTTTTCTCCTGTTTTTGATTTTGGCCTAAAGCTTTCATTTGTAGTATATATATTTCTTTTACCCCAATCAATAAGCATATGTTTCTATGCACTATAGAAATCATAACCGAATTGAAGTGATTCATGATTCAATTCGGTTTCGATTCACGATTTGACAACCTCTCAGTTTAATGAACTTTATTCCTATTAAGAGTGGGAAATTAAAGAGTTATCAGTCTTGGTTAGGATTTGAAGTGCTTCCTTGTGCTGGGAAAGCCAAAGATCGATTAGAACATCACCAAAAAACGAAAGTGTTTGTTCCTATTACTGTAACTCCTAACTCTATAAGCTAAAGTAAACATGAAGAAGAAACCAATGTAAGGAAGGGAATTCCTTAGTGTATGTATGCTTTGAACTGAAACCATGAAAGTAACAATGAACAATCTAGGAAAATATTGGGATATACGAGTTATGATCTTGAAAATGCATGAGAGATTGTGGAAAATGAAAATGGTTTCTATTGTCAAACCATTAGGCTCAAGTTGGGTTGTTTAATAAGGTAGCCTAAGCAAGTATGATTTTTATTCGCTAGCTAAATCTGCTTCTGTGTTGTAGAAATCCTTTTTTAATGGCTTTAATTTGTTTTTGTCTTTTTGTATTGTAGATTCTCGAGGTCCATGCAGGGAAAAACCATCTGAACAGTTTGAAGATTTACCTCAGTTGATGTGGTATGGCTCAAGTAAGTTCCTACAAATTTGCAGTGAAGGTTGTATTATGGAATTTTTTAGAGATGATTATTACTGCTCCAGTCTAGACCTATGGTTTTTTTTTTTTTGACGAGAATAAAAGAGTCTAGTCCCATAATATAAACTTGAGCTTTTTTCTCTCAATATTTGTTTCCTAACTCGGCCCATGTGAGTTCAGTAATCTCATTTCTATCCCTGTCATGCAATATGTTAATGTCAGTTGTGTGAGTTGCCCATTGCAATTTGAGGGACGAATACCGTTAGGGCGGTTTTTACGGATATTGTTCAGTGGGAAATCCATCAATTCTACTTATGTCCTGTTATGTTCCTTGTAACTGTTTCATGTGGGCCATGATTTGCTTGCACAAATGACATGGCCCTCACATGCTTTGTGTTTTTAACCGACATAGGATTCGACAGCACTAATAATAGTACCAATAGTTTAGTTTATTAAGTCATCTTATGATGCAAACAATAACAAGGTATCATTCAGTACAGCAATTTTTATGGTCCAATCACACCAAATTATTCTGGTTTGAACTTCGAAGTTTAGCTTGCAATGGGATCTATGAGTATTGGCAGACATCAACGAAGGAAATATTAAAGGGGCCTCAACCTTGAAATGTCTACGGCCTTTACTTCTCCTCATTCTCTTCTTGTCTACCAAAACCATTCTTTCCTTCCTGTATGGAGCCACAGTGTAGTATAGTTTATGTGTGCGGAATGTGGGAACTAAATGGAACGTCCATTTAGATTCTGTGGAGGCGAGCAATGGCCAGTGGTGGTGATAATTAAGAAGAGCATGGTAAGAATGAGTTGATAAATTGAATGATTTACATTTTGCATTGTATTTGTCTACTTTATATTTTATAATAGAGTTAGTCAACAATGAGATTGGAGGAGAAAGGAAGTGACTGGAGATCATTAGTGGTTTGAATATCATGGAATGATGATGAAAGCAATCGGTGGTAATAGCAGGCATCGTCACACCTGTTACCCAAATGTAGAAAAGAAAGATGTGAATCACACGGCCGGCATAATAACCAAGAAAAGCAATGAAAGAATAAGCTGAATATGGTGGCTAAGGGTTGGAATATTGATGTGGATACTTCGCCCCCTGTAACAAACCCAGAGGTACTACTAGTGGGCATTTATTATTGGAATTTAGCTCATGCCCCACTCTAAGTTTAGAATCACGAGTTTTAGTTTTTTCTCCGCTTTATCTTGGTAGTTAACACTTGGATCCGAATTCCCTTGCTATTTGCTTCTCCACTCTCATTTTTTATTGAGGTGCTTCTTGTGCTGGAGATACGGAAAGATCTATCAGAATTTCGTAAAATCCTGGTTCTTTTCCTCTCAATGTAACACGTAAGCATTTGGGTTGAATTGAACATAGAGATGAAACCAAGCGACAAAGTGGAATCCCGCAGTACATATTCCTTGAAGTGGATTTTTGAAGGCAACAAGTAACAATGGAAAATGTTGTCATTATGATCTTGAAAATTGTATGAGACATGGTGTGGAATAAGAATATGATTTCTTTGTATCCTGGAAGATGATTTCTCTCTATTATGGTGGCCGAATGAAGTATGATTTTCTTGCCCAGCAGAAACAACTATAACATTGTACATTTCCCTTTTAACAACTTACTTTGTTTTCTGCTTGCTGCAACCATTTCATTTTTTGGCACATTGTAGATACTCAAGAAGCATGCATAGAAAAAGCATCTAATGAATCTAAAGATCAACCTCAAGAGATGTGGCGTGAAGGAATGAACTCTCCATATAGTGTGGATGACTCAAGTAAGTTACAATAAATTTGCAGCGATTACTGTATTCTGATTGTCTTTTAGGTTGATTATATAATCATTTGCCTTTGCAGTTTAGCTATTTCAATTTTTTGTATAATTACTATTTCCTCTTTCCTTTCTAGGAACGCCTTTTGATTTGAATGTCGTTCAAAGTGTTGACACTAGTGATGGACAAGATGAAAGTGCTATGCAATCTCCTGCAATTGCTACCTGTGATAATAATGTGTCGCAAAAGGATAAAAAATCGCCTTTTGAAAAGCGCTCGCCGATTTGGGCAACCCTTGAACGTATGGAAATATTTCAAAAGATGCCACAAAATCCACACTTTAGTCCTTTGGTTAAGTCTAAGGAAGATAGCCGAGAAGGTTTAGCTATAGGACAGATGGTGATATTTTCCAGTGTGGTGGAGAAAACATCGAAATTGCAATTTAGCGATCCTAGAAGCATAATTGATAGCAGTTTGGAAACTCTTTCTGATTTGGAAACTCATGGATTTGACGTTCACCCCATTAGACGCCGTCTAAAGGAGTTGCTATCAAAGAAAGAAAATCAAGGACACCTTTTAGAGGAATCTAAAGAAATTGAGAAGAAAATCGCAGAGCAGAGTGTTGAGAAAGTAAAAATTGGTGAAGAGATTTGCGAGATCAATAAGAAGATGGAGGAGTTACAAGAAAAGCTTGCATTAGCTACAGCCATGGAAAAGATGACTGACTATGAAATTGATACATTGAAATTGAAAATGGATGTCATACATCGAGATATTCAAAATGCCCAGTGTGATTTTGGAAGGCTTGCTGCAGCCCCTTGGTAAGTGGTATGCTTCACGTGTTGGTCTCTCTTTTCTGATGTTTTTGACTCTTGGATATGCCGAATGACCATCGTAAGCTAAATCTTCGCTATATGTATGTTACAATTATGTACTCCTTAACTCCTATGCTGTGTATTTAGTAGCGCTACTTGTATTTACTCTTTATCAAACTCTAAACTATGTTTGCACTTTCTTGTCAACTGATGAAGCACTTTGGTATGTAAATGGATCCGATGTAATCTGAATCTGGTCAAATACGAGTTTTAGTCAGATCCTATCTGATAGTCGTACAAGTCCGAATCCACTAAATGTTGGATCAAGTTCGGATATATTCGAACCAATTCGGATGAAATACAATCCGAACTAATCATTTTCGTATGGAAAAAATGCATTGCGATTTCAAGGCAGATATCCTCTTTCTTCTGGGTGTTTATCATATCAGATATCCAATTTCTGGATTCGGATCTGGATCGCCTTTCAACAGATTTGTGGAAGTTGGATTTGGATTATTTTGTAATTAAATTAGGATCCGGACCGAATCCAGTCTATTGGTAGGCCTACTTGGAAGAGGGAAATAAAGATAGGGAAAGAGACAAGGCTGGCTTTTAGAACTCCACAAATAGGAATCTTAAATGCCAAGACCTAGAGTTATCAAAGCTTCACGAAGCTAGGAATAAGCTCTCAATGGTTTTAAATTTTGTTAGTTTTTTTTTTGGTTCGTCTGGGTGAGCCGATCTCAGTTTTTCCCTGTCACTGGTAACTGCAAATCTCTCATCTTTTTTTTTTGTTTTTTGTTTTTTGTTTGAGCCTTGTTTTAATTTTTCGCTTGGCTCAAGCAGTTTTGCTAATGCTTTAGGTTTCTATTTAAGCCCAAGTTGTATGTGGTGTTTAATTTGATCTTCCCAGTTTTGATGTCAATTACGGGCTCTTAGCTACATTAACAATGCCTGTTGGGGATTAAGGGTTGAATATGCTGAAAATGTGTATGGCCTGGGACATCAAAGGAATTCCATGCTGCGGAGCCTCAGATCTGGTTTTGCACCTTGTTTCAGAAGGCAGGTTGCGGGAAGACATAAAAGGCAAGGAAAAAGGGTAATCTGGAAAATGTTGGTTTAAAAACACACTACTAATTCTATAGTAATAACTTTCTACTCTTGTATTGCAGTTTCTCGAATGGGGCATGCATGTGTTTTTTGGGACATGGGTTACAGGTGTGTGTTCTTTGTATCTGTGGACTCTTTCGGTGTAACTGGTTATTCCAAATTGGTTAATGAGCAGTTGTCAAGCAACAATAATTCTATGTACCCCGACAAGTTGGCCCGAAAATGCCCCGAAGGCACATATCAAGTGAATTTGAACCATTGATTTCTTTTTTCTGGGTAATTTGTCAGGGTACGCGTAGCATTTCGTTGTCAAATCGTCGGAGTTGTAATTCTCTCGTCTTTTTTTTGGTATGGGGAACGTAATAGGTATAACTGAAACATAATCATATATATTTGCTCGGAGCTCTTTCGTTGTGAATTCTCTCTGGTAGTTGGATTCGATTTTATGACCACTCTTCTAATGCCTTACCCTATAGCAGTCACCAAAAATGCTAGCGACACACAATGCCATACCCTTTTCTGTTAGGGAGATAGAGCAGGAGCGGCCCTCGCCCTACGGGGAGGGGTTTAAAAAGAACTACTAATAATCCTATAGCAGTCACCAAAAATTCTCGCGACACAATTCCATACCCTATTCCGTTAGTGAGATAGAGCAGGAGCCCTCGCCCTACGGGGAGGGGTTTAAAAAGAACTACTAATAAGTACTCCTATCAAATTGTTAAATCCCCGTAATGTAAAGAAGGAAACCTAATATAAGGGCGCTCTAGAAGAGCTTAAAAAACAAGATTTAGCATGCATAAGCTCTTTTTTTTCAATGGAAGAAGCAAATTCATTAATCAAGTCATACGACATCTACAGATGAAACTCCAAATACAGAATAGGACATACGACAAGTATAGATTTTTACCAAAATACAGAGAAACAGAGACACAATATAAGAAAAGACTAAGAGACAAAACTAGTATCTAGAACCTATGCAAGAGCCAAACGCTCACTTCTTCACACTGTTAACATGGCCAGCTAACGTGAAGCTATTGCTCAGACACCACCACCTCGGGATGGTGGAGCTCCAAATCAACAATAACATTAAACTTGTGGAAATCAGTCACCCGATCCGGGAAAATCCGATTGGAACAAAACAACCCGGGAAGACCCATCGGGACAAAAACCGGACCCAACATCCAGACATAAACTGGCCTCAACATCTGGACATAAACTGGACAAGAGTCTGAACAAAACAAAAACGAAACTTGTTAATTAGCAAATAAGTTGGTGGCATGCATAAGCTCAAGTGGTCTCAATTCATGAATTAAGAAACCTCACAAACACTCCCTTTGCTTGGCTAAGGGCCCGTTTGAGAACTTTTTTTTTTTTTTTTCCCCTTTTTTTGGCATTTTTTGTGTTTTGAATTGTGAGTTATAGATTTTGAATTGTGGCCAGAACAGATTATGAATATGGTAAGAGTGAAAGAAATGTGCACAATAGATTTTCCAATAAAGTAGTGTTTGGGAGGATAATGCTCAAAATAGATTAAGTACTGATTTTTTACCATGTTATCTTTGGTTATTTATTATGGGATTGTAGTGTGATGAATAACCAATTTAGTTTGAAAATAATTTTAAAATACTGATCATTAAAATATCTTCACAAAAGTCTCCATTTTCTTAAACATGAAGTCCTACTTCTTGGTTGCTTAAAAAGATTTTAAGCAACCATTTGTTCAACACATCCATAGGTCCAGTCCATTGGTCTTCGAACAAGAAAAATAATAACAAATTTAAAAAAATAGATAGGGGTAATTAGGTCTTTTTACCCCAACAGAAAATTTGAATCTAAAATGAGAATACAAAAACTCCTTCCTGATTGATTCTCAAATTGTGCCTCTATTTTGAGGTAAATTTCGAGAAAATGCATTATAAAATTTGGCTCCCAAACAAACAAAATATAAAAAATATGACATGTATAATGCATAATGTGGCTCCCAAACAAGCCCTAAGAATTACGCAGAGAATCAATTTGTGACAAATCTATGTTTTTTTTTTTTTTTTTGCAAATGTGAAAAGTTGTAACTATGAGGCGAAAGTCTACACAATAAAGAGGAACACCATGGGGACAAATGGTCGTCCACAGACTGAACAAATTATTAGAGGGGGCAATCAAAGCACAGTATGTGATAAATCTATGTCTGATAGAACTTAATACGAGCCAAAAAAATATACTCCCTCCGTCCATTTTTTAAGTGTCCCAGTTTGACTTTCACGCAGTTTTAGGAGTCAATATAATTGTACCTCCAAAATATTACTTTACATTTCAAAAGGGAAGATACATTTATGGGCAAAATAGAAAATATACCAACTTTTATCCACTAACTTTACAAAATGACACTTATTTAAGGACAACCCAAAATGAAATATATGACACTTAAAAAGGGACAGAGGGAGTAGAAGAAATTAAATACTCATCCTATTTCTTATCACTTTATTTGGCATCCATGATGTCATCGCGGTTTAAGTTCCCGTCGTCTAATTACATAAATGCCCCATTATGCCCTTATTGTGCTAAGGTCTCTAAGCCAAATAAATTTACATTTTTCTACAAGTGCAAAAAATGTAAACACCATTAGGAGATTTAAATGCTGAGTGTAAACGGTATGACTCCAAGTAATTAAAGAAAGAGTGATTCTATCTGAACTGAATATTTTTCAATGATAATCCAAACCTCTTGTGCTCCCCATGGAATATTGAATGAGTGATTTTATCTGGGAAAAAAAAAAATTGTCACCCCCCAAAATGCCCTCATCTTCAACAAATTAAACCACCCCCCATACATTTCCACCACCTCGTACTGCTCTTGCACCGTCCTTTTACGGAGGTGGTTTCAATAGCAGTTAGCTGGTAATTCCTTTGCTGCTACTTTCATGGTAATTCCTTTCCTGATAATGGTTGCGCTCATAATATAGCAAGGTTGGGTCTTTAGTTAGATCGAGGAGAGCAAGTGTTTGACCAAGTCCCATCACTTTGGAGTTCATCGAGCTAGGCCTCTTATGTACCAAGAGAAAAATATAATTTCTAAGAAAAAAAATTTTGGCAGTTGATTCATTGCCAATTCAATCTGAATCTCAAAATGTTATTTTGAGTTTACGGACTTCCGTGACCAAATGTTTTTGAGTTACTAACTTCCACAAGCAAATGAATGTAGAAAGATTACTGGTTAGTAGTTGCCGAAGAATTTTAATTGTTCTCAAGCATCTCGTAAATGCAGCGTATTTACACTTGGAAGCTTATACTACTAACTTAATAGGAGAAAAAGAGAGATAACAGCCATGGTGGTGGGTGGGTGGACGTGGGCTAGGGAAGAAATAATTGTGATGGGTGCGTGAAGAGGACCCAGTAAAATATGAGGGAAGTTGGGATTAAAAAATATTCTAAATGCGTGTGAAAAGAAATTGGGGCTAGATAGATTTTGTACGAGTTCAAATAGAATCATCACTTACATTTAACCAACTTTTTGGACGGCAAGAGTAAACTCTCGGGCCCCTATATTGCTCCACCCATGAGACTCGCACACGACACAACACAACACAATGCTCACCCATAATTCTAGCATAACATTTCCCCCCTTTTCCATTATGATCCGAATATAACATATGGGGAATAACTTCACAATTGATTCAATGAGTAACTCTCTCCCTGGAATATCAGTATGCCATATCTTCTTCTTCTTCTATATATATATGTATATATATGCCCTTCCGTTGCGGACCTAAGTTGCGGTATTTGAAAATATATCTTTTACTTCTTATATGTAAACACTGAGAAAGTGTTCTTTTCGCCAATTGGGCCAAGTTCCAGTAAATTGCATTTTCTTACAATCTGTGAGACATCTATATATCACCTTTCGCAATTAAACCTCTTCCCTAGCAAAATTCAAATAATCTAATATGCCCTGTAGCCCCGACTAAAAGTTTAAAGCAAAATACTCATCTGTGCACTAGTTCGAATTATTCGAAGTCTCAGAGAGCAGATGTTAGAACTGTCAGGTGCTATTCCATTCCCATATGACACTGTACTTATGGGTCACATCTGCGTTTCTTGGGCATTCATCTCCCCTTCTGAAAAGAGCAATCTGGGAGGCAAATCCTGGTTCCTTGTCTGTGGCACCACCAACTCCACTGAATTCAACACTGTAGTTGTGCCTCGCGGCAAGGTCAGAAGCCCAACGGCCAAACTGCTCGCGAGTCCACTCAAACTTGTGGTCATGGTTACGAAACTTACATGATTGTTGATGGTTACTATCGTCCGGATCTTCCTCTTGGGGAGTAGATCGCTGGAGAATCACGTTGTACTCATAGTTTGGTGTGGAGACGATAAGAATCCTCGGACAAAACTTACTTAGCACAATGTCACCGAATAAGTGTGCTTGGTCTTCCTCCATGTGCTCGATCACCTGTTAATTATCACAACAATGGCCAATGTAGGAACCAATGAAACAAGAATTCATGCACAATATTGGGTGTACAACAAAATTCATCAAGGTAAAGGTACGTGTAAAGGAAAGGAAGCCAAGGAGACATTGGAAAGTCCATAAGGCATCTGAGACAGAGTCTCTTCTTCGAAGGATGAAGCAAATAATCAGCTCGACAGACATAAGTCAATAATGAAAATTTACTACTAGGATTTTGATTGGAAAAAAAGTTCCTAAAACAATTTTACACAGCCCAAAGAGCACTGAAAGTGAAGACAGTTTGTCTTAAGTGATGAATTGATGATCACGTGATCCAATAGCGAAGACCGTTTGCTTGAATCACAAGAGATGTGAATCCAGTGGATACCATTTTTTACTCCTTACAGAAAAAAAGATTCAAATAACCATTTTAAGGTCTTTTAGATTTTAGGATTACTATATGCAATCTTTCGTCTGTGTCTCCCTCTACTACATTATATGTTTTATCAAGATTATTCATCCATACACATAAACACGTAAATTGATGGAAACAAAATCTAAGGTATATCATACAAGAGCCAATACACAATATTACTCCCATTATGAGATCCCCAACATCATAAATTTCAGTAGAAACTATTGTATTTTTTACCCAAACTGAAGTCTATCCATACATATGTTAAGAAGACAATTCCCAATCAACGTACTGAGAAATAACTAATGTTAGAATAGTGTTAGTCTTTGTCATTGTCCCACATTGGTTAGCTAAGCCTTTAAGGACTTATCGTTTAATATAAATAAAGATTATGTGTGTTAGGGTTAATTAACACCCTAAACACTTCTCTCAAACAACATCGTATCAGAGCCACCCTCACTCTAACCTAACCCTAATAAGTCTCTAATTCCGCCGCCCATCACCACTGTATGTTTCCGCCGCCGTTCGTCATTGTCAGTCCATCATCGCCGACCACTAGTTAACCCCATCCCAAAATCCTAACTCTGAAGAACACCAGTCGACTCTCAAAACAAACCCTAACCTACCGAAACTTACTGTTAAACCCTACTCAACCCTAATCGACACCAAATCACCACCACCCAACACTAATCGACCCCTACCCACTTCAGAAACCTATATCGACTCCTACCCACTACAAATTGGCCTTCAAAATCATGAGACATCTAAATAGAGTACAAAATCATGTGGCTTTTACTCAAAACAGTCTGCACAGGGCTCAAACTCGTGATTTATGCTCAAAACCCTTCCCAACATGCATATTTTTGCTCAAAAACTATTGCATAGTGCTCGAAATCTAACCCAGTGCTTTGGAAAATCATGATTTGTTAGTCACCCAGTGCTTGAACATTGCGATATGTTTGCCATTCACTTCTGAAAATCGCAGTACGATCTATTTGGTCTTCCGTTCTGTTCTGGTTTTGGGAGTTGACCGGCTGTTGCATTTCTGGTTCTTTGGTATAATGTGGTTGATTGCTGCTTGGTTGATTGTTTGGTTGATTACTGTTTGATCTATTCGGTTATTTATCTCGGTTGCTCTGGAGGATTGTCGATTGGTTGTTTGGTTGTTCGTATTGGTTGTTGAGATTCATTGTGATGGGTTCTACTTTTGCATCTAGTTCTAGTTCTGTTGCTGTTAGTTTTTCTCCGAATTGGTCTCCTGAAATAATGTCGATCACTGCTATTTGCTTGAATGGCAAGAATTATGTAGTCTATTGAAACAAATTTAATGGGCTCCAAATAGTATACCTATATGACAGATGATCCTCCTAAGCCAACTGAGACGACTCATGTGAATTGGGTGGTTGAGGATGCACAGATTCGTCTTCAATTGTGGAATAGTATGGAGCCCGCGATTGCTAGCACATTTGTCTTTTGTGATATTACTAAACAGGCTTGGCATCGGGCTAAGGAGTTATATTCAGGGGTTAATAATCTTTGCCGGACCTTCGATCTATATCAGATGTATTTCTCTTTTGGCCTTGGTGATTTTACTTCGGAAGAATATTATGCTAAGTTCAGCGGTGTTTGTGAGGAGCTTAACATTTGTTAACCTCTTTCTACCGATATTGAGGTTACACGTAAAAATCGTGAAACTTGAATGTAGCTTAATTCTTGTATGGTTTGCCTAAGTTTTTTGATCATGTTTGCTGTCAGCTACTGGAGGGTGGGAGTTGCCTCCTCTGGGTGAGGTGTTTAGTTGTTTTCGTCAGTCTTCCATATCTAATACTAGTCCTGCTCCCCAACTGCCTTCTGATGCCTTCTGATCATTCTGCTTTGCCACATCGTCGTCACTATTTTCGTGGTTTTGGTCGTGGTGGTCAGGAGTCGGGAAAGTGGTCGCAACTTTGGCTATGGAGGCCGCGGGTTTGGTCATGATTTTGGCCACGAACGCCGTGGGCAAACATTTCGTGGTTGTGGCCGAGGTTGGGTTTTTCCGCATTTCATTGCAATGGGACCAATCACAATGTTGATATAGTTGGGTTCTTTATGGTCGTCTGTCTGCGCATCAGGCTACTATCTCTGAGAATGAATGGGAATTTATTTACCAAGGGCAATGTTTTGAAAACCGGTTCGGTGAGCGAACAGGAAAAGGGACCAAGTGACGGGTCACCGGTTCAACCGCGGTCTAACCGGAGTTGAACCGTGATGTCATATATATATATATATATATATATATAGTAGTAAAATTAACTAAAAATAAAATAAAAAGCATTTATGTATATGAAAATTTTGAAATGAGAGGAAGAAATGAACACTTGTTCAAACGAGCTGCATTTTCCCATTTTACTCAATCCCACATCGGAAGTGAGTTAAACATGAAGGAAGCCCAGTGTCTATAAAGCCTTAACAATGTATTGAGAAGATCGAATACGTGGGTGAATGGCTGATTCTCAACCTTTCCATGGGTCCCATGTATAGCTGGCCAACATTTGATAGACCTGGTGTGAAGTGGAGCATTAAATGTTCCACCAATAAGTTCAAATTTTGAGGCCTATCGGTTCGCTAAACCCGCACACGGTTCCAACAGTTTGACGGTTCAGCCATCCAGACCGAGCGGTTTTCATAAAATAGGCCGATTTTGCAATTTTACCGATTTTGAGGTTGGTCTGGACTGGTGCATAGGCCGGTCAACGGTCGAAATGGTCCGGTTTATAAAACATTGACCGAGGGATCTAGCTTCGCTCCCTGTGTGGTTACAATTCTAGAGGATAAGTACCATCGTCTCACTTCTATGCCATGTTCATCCATCGCTACGTTCGCTCAAAGAGGTTCATCTTATGTTGGTCTTGCTTCCAATACTCCTTGGATCATTTATTCTGGTGTCACGGATCATATGACTGGTGTCTCCACCATCTTATCTGGTTCTCATTCCCTTGGAAAATCTCCCTATGTCCCATTAGCTGATGGTTCAACCACTGATGTTACTGGTTTGGGTTCTATTACTTGGAGTTCATCACTTTCGTTAGATAATGTTTTACATGTTCCTCGTTTTCCATATAGTCTTCTCTTTGTCAATAAGCTTACAAAATCCCTAAATTGTTCCATAACATTCTTTCCTGACTCTTGAGTTTTTTAGGATCTCACGACAGTCGACAAGGAAGATTGGTGGGGTGCTGAACATGGTGATCTCTATTATTTTAGTGACAACGAGCTATCTTCTTCAATCCTCTATTTCACCATATCAACATCATTGTCCCTTTAGAATCTCAAGCGGTTGGGTCTCATCTTGTGGTCGTGTCAAAGTTTTACCATAGTTGTCAAGGGTGAAAAGTGCATCGAGGCGCAAAGTCCTATTGGGCCCAAGGCAATTTCTTAAGCGAGGCACACCTATGGAGAAAAAAATAGGGAAAAATAACATATACTAATATTTCACATAATAAGCACTAAGCCAATGAGTTTACCATCCAAAAGATACATAAAAGCATCCATCACATGTCAAATGGACTAAATGTCAAAAAAATTGTATGAAAATCCCAGAACTTGTTTTTATATATGAAGCTATACGTATGTAAAGAGAGGGGAGAATAGTCAAAATACCTTGATAATTGATGAGAGATAGAGATGAGAGATAGAGATGAGGGATAGAGGAGATCAATGCAGATGAGAGGAGAGACAACGACTGATCGACGGCCCTTTTGTTATCGATCAGCTATAGCCTGAAATTGACTGAGGAGAGCCCGATTTTTTTTCTATTTGCCCTTCTGTTTTGTTTGTAATCGACAGCCGAAGGTAATAGTTTAACCTAGACAACAAAATCTTAGGGCTGTGATTGATTTTGAGAGAAGCCGCGCCTTTTTGCGCCTTTGTCGCCTAGGCTGCGCCTTATTCAAGTTGCCTTGCCTGGGGTCATACAAGGCGATGGGGGTGCACATCGCTTGGGTGTGCGCCTTTTTGTGCCTTTGACAACTATAGGTTTTACCGCATGACGTTTGGGAGTTTAGTAAACACCATCATGTTTCCTTTCCCCCTAGACTAGAGAGTTTGGTGTTGAGATATCTTCATTTAGTTCATTCTGATATATGGGGTCCTATAAATGTTTCGTCAAGTTCTAGTTTTCAGTATTTTGTTATTTTTGTTGATGATTATTCCCGAGTTACTTATGTATATCTTATGAAAGAGCGGTCTAAATTGTATGCAATTTTTAAGCCCTTTTATCAACTACATGGACTTGGGTGCGAGTATCAGGTGCGAGTCCAAGCGTACGGGTACGCTTGGACTTGGGTACGGGTACGGGTACGGGGACACATCTTGAACTCTTGTTTGTGTTATATATTGCATAATTTTCTCAGATTATGTACTGTAAACTATGTTTACAAATGTATTTAAGAAAATTATATGTTTTTGCTATTTCCCGTCTATGTGAAATACTCGAAATAATGCTTTTCTAGCTAATTTAATATTCCTTTTCTGTAGGTATCTTAACAATTAGAGGATCCGAGTGTCCAAAAGGATACGGGTGTCGGACACATCGATACGGATACTTAGCCAAAATGAAGGATCCATTTAACATAGTTTATCATGAAATAAAAACTCAGTTTGATGTTCCCATTCGTATTTACCATAATGCTTTGTCTATTTTCTTTAATGATTAGGATATTATCCACCAAACCTCTTGTTCTCACACTCCACAACATAATGGAGTCGCCGAGCACAAGTTGCGACATATGCTAGAGGTCGCCAGTGCTCTTTTATTTTAGCAGCAAGTACCCAAATCCTATTGAAGTAATGTTGTTCTTACTTACTGTTGTATACCTTGTCAATCGTATGCCGTCTATGGTCCTTGGGGTTAGATTCCACACACTGTTTTGTTTCCTAGTCGTCCACTACATCCTCTACCCCCTCAATTGTTTGGGTGCACATGTTATGTTATTGCTCTAGATCCTAGACAAGATAAAATGGATCCTTGATCTGTCAAATGTGTGTTTCTTGGGTATTCTCACACCCAGAAGGGTACAAGTGTTACTCTCCTCCTCTTTGTCATGAATTTGTGTCTCCTCCTCTTTGTCATGAATTTGTGTGTGTTGACGTAACTTTCAATGAGTCATTGTTCTTTTTCCTATAGTCTTCTTCTTCGGCAGATTTGTCTCATTACATCGCGAGATCCAGGCCGTTTGTCCTAATTCTTTTCACATTGCTCTTCGCAAAGGCACTCATACTTGTACTTCTCATCTCATTGATCATTATGTCTCTTATGATCACTTATCTTCATCTCTTCATGCATTTGCCCCTTCTGTGTAGTCTGTATTTGTTCCTCACACTTTTTAGGAAGCCTTGTCTATTTCCGAGTGGCAGGCAGCGATGGAGGATGAAATGTCAGCCCCTTCATCATAATGACACTTGATAGTTGGTACCTCTTCCGCGTGAAAAACCACCATTCGGTGTTCACGGTCAAGTACCATCCTAGTGGGTCTGTTGAGCGCTACAAAGCTCGTCTCATTGCTAAAGGTAATACACATACATATGGTGTTGATTATGCAGAGACTTTTCAATTATCTCACTAGATGACTTCACATAATTCCTTTTGCAATGAACCATGTTGATAAGTCATAAGTGAATGGTTTTTGGGTGTACTGAAATGAACAGTGTATGATAGATATCGTGAAACGTAAAATATTCATCTTCCAGCGCTTCACATACAGACATGAATTGACAGCTTGGTGTACCGAATCAAATCAGAATACCGTAAATGGTCTGAAATGTGAATGTCTACAACTGAAGTGTACTTCAAAGTATTCAATTAAAAGCAAGAAAAGGTTGTAACGATACCCTTTGTTGTAGTTATTAAAACAAGCCCCATATCTAAGTAGCATTCATGGATCAGAAAGAGAGCCAAGTACCTCTAAGCAAGTGCCAATGTCGAACCCATACAACCTAGAGTCAAAGATTGTGATGGAACCATCAAACAGCAGCACAGATTTTATAAAAGTACTTGACGCATTAGCATCAGAACTTGTACTTAGCTTTGAATAGAGTATCTGCATAGTCCAAAGAGAACAGTAGATGTAACCGGATGTGAAGCATAACAAGTTAACCATTCTACGAAAGAATTACTAGTTTAAATCAGCCACACACAGCCACACACACACGCGCGCCATTTTATAAACAAGAGATAAAAAGAAAGATGTGCCATCACTGCCCCTGCACTTTACAGGAAACAAATAACTTGGGGTCAATCCAAACGAGGAAGATTCCTATGTGCACAATTGAACATGACTTTATCAACATAGGCTCATAGCCACCGAGTCTAAAACCTTCTCCAAAAGTGTTTGTGACATAGCTGATCAACAAAAAAAAAAAAATGTTTGTGGAATAAATCACTAGAAACCAATCAATTAGCTCTTTGCCCACACCTTGTATCAAGCAGAATCGGAGAAGGCCAGGGCCGTACCAAAATCATGAATGAGATATTGGGGAGAAATTAATTTGCAATTATGATTAGCACCATGCTCTTTATACTTTCCCTTCAGTTCCTACTTATGGAAATCGGAACAACAAGAAGAAAAAACTAGATCAAAACTCAGATTGAACATATCTTTGACCTTTGCAGCATGCGCAAGACTCTTTCGGGAAAGATCAACACCAACAATTTTCTCCAGAGACGTCGGGAATTCTAGCAAAGATTCCAGTAAACTTCCAGAGCCACATCCAAAATCCACCTGGAACATAACCAGAAATTAAACTAAAACCTTAAGATCAATTTGTATGGTAGAACAAATCCTAGGACACAAACCAAAGACGAAGCACAAGATTCTTTAATATGTTGGACTGCATAATCTACACGTTGCTTTGATAAAGGGGGACTGAATAGAGCCTGCTCCATTCTGTCCTCCAAGGGTTCCGTCACCCGCAACAGAGTTGTGGTGCACTCTAAGCTGCAGCCTCCTGCCATGTAAACATGAACAAAAAAGGAACTTCAATAGGGGATCAAAGTGTACAATGTACAATGAAGTGAAATATATTTCCATTCTGTCCAGAACCAGGTATTCAGATAAACCTCCACGTTCATTTCATCCACATGATTTTTTTTTTCAAGTGATTCATTCTTCCATTACCCTAGTAATATATGTCACGTAGACTCTTATAAATGTCTAAGCTATAAAGTACCCCTATCACATGCTCGACTGTCAGTTAGAGTTATGCGATCCGTGTCCGATATTTATTGTTGGACATTCACCTGACAAGCCTATTGTGTGACACAAATTTAACATGAACTACGGTTAGAACTCCTATATTATGCATGCATAGAGTGGCAAAAGGCACGTTGTAGACAGCACTTATCCTGGAAAATAAAACTATAACAGAAATATATTAAAAGCTTTACTGAATATGTCGTGTACCTGTGTCCTTGAAATGAAAATTAGATGGACCCGACAATTAGACATATCCGTCCTACACCTATACTGGAGTCCATTTAACATAGCTTGTAATTGGACAAGAGGACATTACACAGTAATCACACAGTGGATAATATTGATATTTCTAAACTTTTGCACATAAATGAGCGCGACAATAATGTAATTCTGAACATTGAATTCTCACCATTTTCTTGGTGCAGCTAGCTGCCTAATGTGATGAAACTTGATAAAGTCAACATACTGGGCGAGAACTCACCTGGAGTTAATACCGGAAGAATTAACGAAGGATCACGGGCTGAAGCTACAATCAACTCTTGAGGGGGGAATTTCATATAGAACCTTGCAGACTGACCAACAGACATCTGTGCCACAACTGATTCAAGGCAGGAAATCACAGCACCAGACCCTATCTCAAACTCAAAATCTTCAGTGCTTTCAACAAGTTCTTTCTCATATTCTCCTCCAGTAACTAAACATATGGAATAGACTATACATACCAACCACCCATTAGAAGGAGAGACTCCAGAATCTGGACCTTTGAGGTCTATAAAGCTCACTTTATCTCCCAGTATTCTGTTTAGCTGATTTATACAAGCTGAATCTAACACTTTGTCTTCCTCTTGAACCCCAATGCTCTGCCAAAAAGTGTACACTGATACAGCCAGAGAAAACTCTTTAATGAAGAGTTGGGAATCAAACTGGATGTCAAGAACCTCTCCGCAAGAGGTCAGCTCCTCTAAAGCCATATCTAGTTTCTTAAAATACTTATTCAACCAAGAGAGAACTCTCAGAGAAGCATTCTGAAAGGCATCATTCTGCTTCTTGAAAGATTGTTTTGGCGAACACTTAATAATCAAATCTTGACACCTGGAAAATATTTTTACTTCACAACTAAAAGTCTCTCTGGATCCCGTGGGTACACTACCACTGATGTCATTTGCACCTTCGTTTATTACTTGGTTACTTGACTCTGTAACCTTCAGCTTCTTCGGCGATCCAGGAAACTTTGTCAACGATTCCAGGGGATTACTGACGATAGAGAAGACAGGTTCAGATAAACGGTGGTGACAGCAGAATGTACGTAGGAGTTCTCTTGGGAATGAACCCCTCCAATTGGTTCGCGAAGTGAATGCTGCAGGCAACTCTGCTGCAAGTACTGCATCTCTGGACAACTTGTAAAGTCCGCTGGGTGTTTTACTTACAAGTATCCTGCAAAATGTTACGTGTAACCTTTAAACAAAGCAAATTTGAAGAAATCAGTGGCTCACAAGGTTCACGTGAAAGCATCATATGAGATGAGAGAATACAACCTTTCACCATCCAAGACACTGAATATATTTTCAAACTGAATGAAAGAGCAGTCAAGTTCACACAACCAGCATGTTGCATACGACAATGGCACATGCCGATGGTGACCAGCATAAAGGGATGACAAATGACAATACAGAGCAAATTTCAGAAAAAAGTCAACCTTCTTTAAGTATCTGTATGAAAAATCTGATTAGCACCGGTCACTAGCTTTATTTTACTGTCTTTTTTAACTGATAGAAACAGTTTTTGCCACTTTTCACTCGGACTTTAAAGGGGTATCAGATAGTATAGAATGCACTAAAATTATGTGACTTAATGAAATACCGTCAAACTGCAGCTATATTTTCTTATGAAAAGACCTCAAATGATTAGCTTGTGAATGACGGCTGTTATTCAGCTTAACCTTAATAATGAGAAAAAGAAATAGCACGAAATAAGGTTACTCTAACCCGGATTATTTTCGCAACCTTTAGTGGACCATGAATCTAATCTTCACTTTAAGCATAATAACCTCAAACTAATTTTCATCAGTATGATCGATCACTAAGACGTGACAAATCGCCCTCATTGCTTGGCCTTCAAGAAAGTCTCAAGTTCAAGTTTTTTGGTTTGTCAATCAACTTCAAAGAATCATCAACGCTCGTGCGCTTTGGTTAAATAACTTACCCAAAGTACATACTATTGGTGGTGAAGAAAAATGAGAACAAATACCCTTTACAAAGCCTAGTTACCTACATCCCAATAGTTTATATTGACAAGACTAGAGACCAGAGGCAATGAAATGAAACTTCCAGGAGATGATTGTACACATGACGTATGCAAAAATAAACATTCAGATAGCTTTAAACGAGCAACAATTATTTTCTCATCCAAAACAAAACATGCAAGTCAAGCATAGTATTGAGGTATAAAAGGTGCAAACGATTTTCAGAGCGCTAGCAGTTGAAGAGTGCATATGGGCAATGCATTACAAAAGAGTCAAGAAAAGACCTGTAATATGTGCGCAAGGACACATCCTCATAGAAGAGGTCACTAGACTTCCATTTGTATCCAATAGATGCCAAAATTGCATCACCATGTATAAGCTGGCCAGATAAGTAACTTCCTCTTTTATTTAAAGATCCTTCAGGATAAACAGCTTCTGCTGAGTGTAGAAGTCCTGATGACAGTTCCCCCAGGCATGACTTGGGAGCACAAAAGTACAATCTCATCTCTAACGAAGCTTTGCCAATAGTCCTGTAAAAGAAATATATAGTTCCTTCAAATAAATAGATATTAATAGCCGACACCTCATTCCACTAAGAGAAAGGAAAGGAGCTTAGGTATGGAAAATCAACTCAGCTTTTGAGTCCCACCCTACCATGACCCAGTGTAAATGTTGGCGCCCAACTTGAATTCGTTCGATCAACAACAAATTAAAGGAGTTTCAGCCCTACCCTATCCTGCCTCCATTAGGTAACCTTTTATACAAGAATAGCCCAATTAAATCTGACCTATCGTTGTTTATCTTCCACATAAGGCGGACTCTCACCGCTCTCTACACTCGTCCCCCTTTCCTCGTCTAGTCTAGTTATTTATAATTTTGCGCATGGTTACCCAAGTTTTTACGTGTATAAAGGATGTTTTGGGTGTTGTCATGGACATATATAGCATGAGCATGTTTATCTGTTGTACGCGTTATGTCTGTGTTACACACACACACACATATCGGAGCGGTTTCGGGGACAACTAATTAGACACCTAAAAAAACACCTCATAGTTTCCGACCAAATTTAGATGATCCGAGCCGCTCAATGTGATCAGAACGTGATTTTAAGGGTACCTGCGAGAAATTAACAAAAAAAAAATGACCGGGAAAGGCTTGATCTGCGCAGTTTTTAGCTTAGATTTGATTAACAGTTCAATTAAAAACTGCTCAAAATAAGCACTTCCCGGTCATATTTTTTGCTAATTTCTCACGGGCACCCTTAAAATCACATTCTGCACACATTGCACGATTCAGATCATAAAAATTAGATCGGAAACTATGAGATTGAGATTTGAAATTTTTTTTAGGTTTTTTTGGATGTCCCTTGAACCGCCCCGTGTGTGTGTATATTTATTTATTTATTTATTTTTATTTTATTTTTTGATAAGTAAATAATTATATTAGAGATAAGGCATTAAGGAAATGCCACTTGTATACAAAAGAAGGCCACAGAACAAAAAGGCCCTATACATTGCCACCAGAATGGAAAAGGTCAAACCAATCTAAAAATTGATCAAGGGAAGGAAAACAATCTCCCTTGTCCCAACTATACAAGCTATTCCCCAAGAAAGATTTTATCCAAGCTAGAGGTTTTTCCACCCGTTCAAAAACTCTCGAATTTCTCTCGCGCCATAAGACCCACATCAAACAAAGCGGGATCATGGCCCACAAACTCTTCCTTCTCCTACCCAAACTAACACCCCTCCAAGCAATAAGAAGTTTTATGACATTTCTCGACACAATCCATTGTATCCCAAACCAAGAAAGCACCAAAGTCCAAAGCTCCCATGCCACCAAACAGTGAATGAGCAGATTATCAACCATGTCTGAATCCCGTTTACACATACAACACCAATTGACAATGATTTTCCGCCTTCTAATCAAATTGTCAATCGTAAGTATTTTGCCTTAGGCTGCACACCACACAAAAAAATTCACCTTCAACGGCGCCTTATTGTTCCAAATCGCACGCCACGGAAAAGAAGAATCACCACCCCCACTAAGCGCTTGATAAAAGGAATTTACTTGGAAGGATCTTGATTTAGATAGAACCCAGCACAGCTCATCACCCCCATTCTCCTATCCCTTGGATACTATATACAGTAGAGAGCAAGACCATCAAATCCTCCTCCTCCCAATCGTGCACATCCCTACGAAGACGAATATCCCATACTATCGCTCCCTCAGATAGGTGAAAACACGCAGAAACATATATATAATATTATATATATATATATATATATATATATATCGGGGCTGTTCCGATGACACCTATAAAAACATTTAAAAAATATCTCATAATTCCCGATCAAATTTTAATGATCCAAGCCGCTCAATGTGATCAGAACGTGATTTTAAGGGTACTCATGAGAAATTAGCAAAAAAAATGACCAAGAAGGGGCTTGATCATATTTTTTGCTAATTTCTCGCGGGCACCCTTAAAATCACATTCTACACACAGTGAACGGTTCAGATCACAAAAATTTGATCGGGAACTATGAGATTGAGATTTGAGGTATTTTTTTAAATGTTTTTATCGGTGTCTCAGGAACCGCCCCGATATATATAGAATTTTTGAGTTAGGGTTTATACACGGGCAGCTGTCCCATGCCCAACCTGTTTCCATCCCTAATTTTTCAGACATGCTCCTCCATGCTAGAGGCTAGATTCCAGCTATAGCTTCCACAGTTCCAGACATGGTTTCTTTCCATGCTTGTTAATCTTTAATGAGACAAATGTGAGTTTGTGGATTGTTGAATACCCACCCCTACGTGGCATGGATAACAATCATGTATCAAATCCAAGCACAGACACCATGAACTATGGTCTCCGGATGGGATCATAACGATTTAAGAATAAAAACTCTAAAATGACTGTAAGTTGATAATGAGCCATAGCTATGTAAACACAGTCCTCTGGGATCAACTTCATGTCAATAAGGCACTCACACAGGTAAAAACCCACCAAACGGAACCTTAATGGATCCAATAAAATTGGGGCAACGAGGGAGTGTATTTAGAAAATGTGGAAATTCTATGAACAATAGACCGATTCTAATTGGGCCCTTTTATTTATCTCGACAACCGACCACCTCTCTAAGGGGTCATTGCCACGATAAGTGGGAGGAGTGGAGGAGAGACATAAGGTGGTGTATCCAGAATAACCAATAAGAATATTGAAGAAAAAGAATATGCACAATAACCATAATCGATTTATGTTCTCATTACCTGGAAATAATAACCGTAGAAGCATCACATAAACCAAGTTTTTGAGCAATAACATCCAGGTAATAATCATTTGGGGCAACCTTGAGCATCAAGGGTACAACAGCCTTTTCTTCTGAGCACGGAATAAGGATTGCTAAAATCCAAATACTTCCAGCCAAGCTTGACTGCTGGTTGAACAGAGTCTGCATAATCTCAGGAGGGTATGGATTTCCTCTCTGCAACGAAAGCTGATCTTCACGAGTAGTTACTGAACCAGATGATCGGTGAGCAGCCTTCAGCACAAGTGACATAATCAACAGCGGATCTGACTCGACCTTTGGATTTATGGTTTTACACAAACTACCGAGCTTTGCATCATAGATAGCAAGGATGGATATCGGAACTAGACAACTGAGGTGTCCCGCTCTCTGCAAAGCTGCTCTAAAGTGACAGCTCAGGGGATGAGGAGATGAAAGGAACTTCACACCAATGACACAAATTAGCAAAACATTGTCAATCAAAACTTCGAATGTCCAAATAAGCTGATTTAAGTACAAGTGGCCAACAATCCCAAGATCGATGAGAAACTGCATTAAATGATATGCACAGTTTTCCAACACAATTTTCCTCATTCCATAAACCAGAAAACGTTTGATGCTAATAAAGGACTATGCATAAGCCAAAGCTGACAGTTTTTTTTTTTTTATCAAGTCATTCGGGAAAAAGACCCATGGTTCACAAAAAGAAGTTGGGTCAACCAGAATCGTCTTACGTAACAAGAAGGATTGTGCTTTTTTTAATAACCAAAATGAGTTTAGCTTGTTTTTCACACAATAACCTGGGGAAAAAAATCAACAAACTTTTTTGGAATGCACCATTTCATCAACAATGGCAAATGAACCCTCACTTATGTAAGTGTACATAAGAAAGGCTGAGTTGATTGTTGGATTTGTCAACTTTTTCAAGAGAGAGATCCACTACCCGTTACACACTTTGGGAATCATGGGAACTATAACAACGTATAAGTATGCCTAAATTGCAGTATCCCTCACTTCAGTCAACCCGCCAAAGTTGGGGTAATTCATGTATGTTTTTTTAATATACGTATAAACAAAACACCAAAGTAGTACCTTTTAAAAATTTCTTGTACCAAAATTTGGACACTATCGTCATCCATACTACTAGGTTTGAAAAAGTTACACAGCATTCATCTTATCTCCATGGAAATCTATATCTCAGATCCTTCCACTTTTAAAATTTGTTTTAAAACAAAACTGTTCCTTACCCATATTTACCCCATGCGAATCAAACATGGGATCGGGTAGAATTGGAGATGAAATTAATCCACGACAAATAGTCTAGGGACTAACAATCTCAGGACTGTTAATCCCATAGGTTTTAATTTGCGAATCAAACGAGGACGGAGGGGGGGTTGTTTTGGCCCTTTTGGGACTTGGGAGGATGTTTCGCTGGGTGCTTCATCTTCCTTTTGTACTTAGATTGTTCCCACATTTGTACTAGTAGGATGGCCTTAGTAATGTTTCCATTGCTTCTACGACATTTTTTTCATGTGGCTCCAATCACATGGAATTCCAATATTTCACCAATTTTAATGGCAAGGCATCAATGGAAATGGCTTCATTGTTGGCTCTCCTTGATGATTTTTCAGTGAATCCAAATGTTGGGGATAAGGTTTCATGTCTTCGGCATTCGCTCATTCAACTGGAACATTCTCATGCAATTCCTTTTTCCCAAGATTGCAGATTATCTAAATGTTCCTCCTTTTTCTTATCATACAAGAATTTGGAAAGCAGTATCGCTTCTTGGAATAAATTTTTTTACGAGGCCTTTAGCACATAATAGTCTCCTGGCCAACGATAGATTTCGAAAAATGACACCTAATCACAACCTTTGCCCTAATATGCATCTTTGAACCACTTATTCTTGCATCCCCCTTAACCTTGCGTTCATGGAACTGATTCTTTCAAATGATGGATTTCCGTTGATCTGCGCCCAATTCCTGTTCTGATATGCTTTTAACCAAACTTTATTGGTTTGGAAGTAACAAGAAAACAAAGCTTTGTGGTTTCGCGTTAGTTTTTCAATCTTCTGAGCCTCTAGAGGATAAGTGAGTTAGTTGTCTTCTTTTGGGGCATTAGTTTCTTCACCATCTAAGGGAATTCAGTCCTTTTTCAATTTCGAGGGATTGAAAGCAGCAAGTGATTCATAGTACGAGGTTTAGTTTTGTCCCACTCCTCACTTTTGTTTCTATTTTCTTCTGGGGGCAAAAGCTTTACTACATATCTTCAACAATATTTGGTCTATTTCCAATCAACAGTAAGTACTGCAAGGTTTTTTTCTCCACATTCTAGGTTCCTGTTTAACCTAGATACACTTGATGCCCACGATTTTAGAGGGTTGAAAGGGTGAACAGTACAGAACAATCTACTAAAGGAAACTGTACCAATTCATAAACAAATATAAAAGCTGTAGTGCAAACAGTTAAGATGGTCACAATGTTATCTACGTAAGCTGAAAAAAACAGTCCAAATGTTTCAAGGCACTAATGGCAACAAGGGAAGTTTCTCATTGTGAAAAGAAATCGCTTCTGTAGTACTCTTTAAGAAACATACCTCATTTGAAAATAAATATAAGAGACGAGCAACCAATGCATCCGACGGATCCTGTGCAGCCGTATCAGTTGCAGGATTGATGCCAAGCTGCCAGAAGAAAAAAGAAATGAATGACAGCTCAAGAAAATACACTTTTCATAACTCAAACCATGGCTTTGAGAGGGGAAAAAAACAAATCATATGATCTGAAAGATCATGCATAATGGAGAGCCAACAATATGAAGAGTGCCAAATAAACATGGCAGAGTGTAAATGCCATTACAAGCAGAGAATGCGTAAAATTTGTCGGGAAAATTTCAAAATGGCACCTGAACTTTCACTCCAATGTCACCGAAACACCTCAACCTCACTTTATTTCAATTAAACACCTGGACTTTCAAAATCCCCAAATTGAGGCACCTGCCTTTAGCCTCCATCCATTTCCTTCACAAATCGGCTGATGTGGCTCATTTTTGGCATTAAAGGGCCCCACTAGATATGTTAGAAAGTGAACTCAATGCACAAATTTAGGAAGTGAACTCATTTCTGGTTGTGATTGTGGGCATTGAGTTCACTTTCTCTCATGTCTAGTGGGGCTCTTTAACACCATAAATGAGCCACATCAGCCGATTTGTGAAGGAAATGGATGGAGGCTAACGACAGGTGCCTCAATTTGGGGATTTTGAAAGTTCAGGTGTTTAATTGAAATAAAGTGAAGTTTAGGTATTTCGGTGACATTGGAGTGAAAGTTCAGGTGCCATTTTGAAATTTTACCAAATTTGTCATTATACTAGCGAACTATATGCACAATATTTCTTGAGCACATTATGCAGTACCTTTAGAACCTCATTTCCGACATACTGTAAAGCATGAAATAGTAAAATATATAATGCAAAAACTTAGGCCCCATTCCACAAACCTTCCTTAAAAAATAAGTAATTATTTTCAATTTTTCAAGCTTAAAAATAATGTAATTTTTAATTTTTTTTTGCATCGCATAAAAGATCTCACCGAGATCTTTCAAACAAGATCCATATTGCATATATAGATTTCAATAAGCCCATTATTTTTAAGCTTGGAAAAAAAAAAGTACTTATTTGAAAAAAAAGTACTTTTTCTCGTTTGTGGAATGGTCTCTTATACGGATACATATATGTAGCTAGAAATCAAACAACTTCAGTGACTTCATTTATGCTGAGTCCAAAGTGTTAGTCCTACTTCATGGTTATGTAATTATGGTGACTCGAACTTACCTCTCCACTGGGGGGTGTGGCTAAAGCTTTTGGGTCCCCCAAATGACAAGTCTTTGCACAATTGTAACACGCTTGCCAATAAAATATGATATTAAGGAGACTCTCAACAGCCGTGTGGCCAATCCTTTTTCAGTCATAGAGATAATTCAAGCACCTTTCAACATTGTTTCAGGGAAGGAACAAAAGTTCTAACACCAATGTACTTGTCAAAATCTATTCATGTGTTCTTTACTTGCAAATTTTGACGCGACAAGTAAAGGCAACCAGTATCATAAGCCAAACAAGGCCTTAAACCTAACTTGCTGAGAATTTTAATTGTTTATGCTGGGACGAATGGTCAACCCCCGATTAATCCTACCCAGCCGCATAATTCTTTGAATAATCCCACCTAGGCGCCTAATTCTCTGATTAATCCCACCAAGCCCACTAATCCCGCCCAACAACCTTGCCAATTAGTTGCTGCCAAGCAATTAGTCACCAACTAATCCCGCCTAGCGGCTGACTAATCATCCCACTACCTAATTCAGCACCTAGGCCCCCAGTTGAGGTGGCAGACCACCGCCTAGCGCTTAGAGGCCGCCTAGGCCAATTTTAGAACACTGCACGCTGGATGACCAAGCACATATTGAAGAAACCACTTCCTTTTCCATAAAATTTTGACATCGACCCAAAAATGAGCCACGAAAGCTTGAAATGGAATATGGTTGAAAGACGAGGATGTTGCTTTCTGTTTGGTTGAGGAGGCCTAGCTCACATGGGATGAGGCTAATCATCACTAAGAAATAGCTGACTATGCCTTTACTAGTGCTAATCCGATGGTGTTTCCCAATCTTCATTGGTAAAGCTTGGAAAGTCGGTATGGAGGTCCCTCCGCATAGATTGCCTCCCAGATATCCAGATGAAGAAGTAACGCACAATAAGTGAAACTCATGATTGATAATTGACAATCATCAAGACATAAGAAACAAAATAAAAAACACATGTAAGCAGATAAATCGTCTAAATATGAACAATTTTACAACGCAACCTTAGAATTCATTTCAGTGGTGAAACAAGTAAAGCAACATGCAGAACAGTTCACTGATTGATGAAAGATAGCGTCCAGAATTCAAAATCAATCAAACAAAACCAAAATGTACTCAGAAACTAATAACATGAAGCAAAACCTTTTCCAAAGCCATCGCTGCAGCAGACTGCTTTGCATCCATTTTTTTCCTGAATGTTTCTGATACAACTGAAAACTCTGGAAGTTGCAAGCAGCAACGATACAGGCTGGGGCCTTTCTGTGGAATGGCTAACCCTGGGCATCCATTATGAGTCGGTTCATGTACTTCCTCAACTGTATAGCATGCTTTTTCACCAAACCTCTTGTGTATTTCTGCCTTAGGTGTAAGTGGAACCTTCTTTACCACCACAGCAGGGGGCCCTCCCGTTTCCATCTATCTCCACCAGATAAAGAGTTATAGAGTGTTAGACAACATCTACTAACACCAATACTGACTAACATCATGTGTGAAATATGTCAAATCGAAGTAAATCACAGAATACAATGTATAAAGAGCAAGTACTAAACAAGCTAAGCTTTCTTCAGCCAAAAAAGTGAATATCCAACCATGACGCCATACCGAGACACAGAATGTGATGTTCATTTGGATTTTCGAGTAGAAACTAATCCCCAAATTTGCCTTATTAACTTGGATTGCCAAGCAGAAGGCAACATAGAGTACAATCGATAATGTTTAGTAGCTCTAGAAACTGAGGTTTTTCCTCTATTAGCACATCCTTACTTATTTTAACCAATTAAAGAAACTATTTGATGAGAACAACTAACAAGTAGGAAACTGTTGTTTGCAATTTACAGAAACTATTGCCTATGAAGTAACTTATCGGAGGTGCAACAAGTCCTAAAAGAAGGATTACAAACAAACAACGATTACAAGCACTGCAACATCATCATTTATGCACCTTTATCATCTTCTTGACAACACCTCTTTTTAAGACTTAAGGAATCACATGCAAACAGAATGCACAATAGAGTTTGACGTGGTTAATTGTAATCTCTAGACTATGAGCATGGACGGCGTTTACGTGAGTTGGATGCTTTCACATGGTATCAGGGTTTCCCAAAGGCTTTTGTTTAAGACTCTCCTAATTAATTGCCCCGTTGTTTGTGCCTTAAGTGCACCTCAGTTCATCATGATCCCTATGTTATGGATCCTTACCTCCCAAGTCCCAACGTGCAAGTCAGGGATCGCACGTGTTGGAGAGTGTTAGAGTTTGTCCTCCATCGATTAATTAAAACCTCCAAAACTAAAACTAGTATATGAGCCTAGGTGGCCTCTCTAGTCATGGTCAGTTGGATACTTTAACAATCAAGATAACAAAAGGGCATAAACACATAAGCTAGACGACACCAAGACCTCTAGGAAATACTAGGTTAGATCATCAATTATTCAAAGAGCTTAAGTTGTAAGGAAATGGGACCAAAATGTAGATCAAGCTAACCTGACCGATATAAACAAAATTAGACAATAACTATGACCCAAACCAACTAGAAATGACGGGGACAAAGTGAAAGGACAAACAAAAGGATGATAGTGTGGAGATAAAATGAGCTTCTATAGATCAAGAGTATGACAAGAAGGGTAACATGGGCTGGGGGATTCAAAGTCATACGAGCTTATTTTCTTTCTTTGGATTGGACACCACGTGGAAAGTAATCATGGCCTTTTTCTGGATATCTTCCTTCATACGTTTATAGTCAATAACAAATATATATCTAATACAAAGGTCAAAGAGTTTATATAGTCGATCTATGACATGTTGGTAACGTGGAAGTTACTAAAGTTCACAATACGAAAGAGACTAATCAAAGAACCTTGAGGAGAAAAGCTAAAGAAAGCCAAAAGAGTTGAGATTATGGGCCAAAATTGAGAGCCACTTGTTGGTTTGTTGGATTGCATACTCTCACCAGTGTTCTATTGTTGAAGGTGGATATATTGAGAGGGAGTATGCACTGTGAATAGCATTTCGCTAAGATCACCACACATAATTGGTGCTCAGCTTTGGAAAATTACAACCGTGGTGATCGGATTGGGCGCTCGTATTTCTTGCCCCCAAGTCACATCATGATTTCTGTACATATTTGTACTTAAGTATACCAACTAAAAGTTAAATATCTCTCTCAGAAGCATTTTTTAGCAGGAACAGAACTTAAAAATCAGGTCGTTACAGTCCTTGAAAACCAAAAAAGTCAGAACGAAAAAATGTACATTGCCCTTTCAATTAATACACTCCTTAAATGCCACACATCCTCCTAAATTAGTACAGACTACAGACCTAACGTAGATTCAGCCCCCATGCTGATCTTAAATATCTTAACATCATTATTTAGAAAAATAATCAAATGTCCTTAGAACAGCAATCTAATACGACAGGGTTCCCTCCCAAATACGTGAACAACTTAAATATAAATGAAGACTTCATTTTTGGCTCACTTACTGCACATGGAAGCTAGCCAAGCAACAATCAAAAGAATATACCATCCCATAAGGAATGCAAACCAACAGATGAAGGTTTAGCAACATCGATTTTTTACTTTCAGCAAGTGCCAATAGAGGCTAATTATGGTCTCCTATCTACCAATGGCTTTAATGTGATATTCAGACATACCTGAAGTGATAATAGAACCAAAGTTGGCTCATTGATTAGTACATTCAACAAACTACTCCAATACCTTGCATAATTAATTACCACAAAAAAAAGTATTCAGCAAGATTACCATCCTAGCACTGACAATTTGTTGATATCTTTTTCTGTTTTTTTTTTTTTCCCCGCGGGGTAAAGTAAGCCCTAAAACCCCAAAGTTCCACGAATACATAACAAGTTTATTATTACAAGGGAGGAATTCATTATCACTACATACGTGGAGCCAAATACAAGAACCAATGAATTAATCAGCTTGCATTCAATTAGCAGGAAATAGAAGTTGACAAACAAAACATAGAAAAGAAAATGCAGCGAAAATGGTAACAGTAAGTGCGAGTTTTCAGAACAAAATCTGTTCAAGAATCGTGTGAATTACGGACAAAACTAAACATTACCGGGAAAAACACACACACACACACACACACACACAAATCAGTAGCACCGCTCTGAACTGGAGTAGAAATCGGAAACGAAACCGTACTCTACATCGACAATGGCTTTGACAAACAGAGGAGTATTAGAAATAGAGAGAGAACGGAAAAGGCTTTCGGTTTCAGTAGGGACTTCGGAGATTCTGGGTTTTAGAGAGAGAGAGAGACAGAGACAGAGAGCGGGGTGGGTGATTCTAAAGGCTCTGTTTGGAACTAAAATAAAAAAAAGAGGAAAAAGAAAGGAAAGTTAAAAAAAAATTTCGCTTTGGATAGAAAAGAAAGAGAAAAAAAAATTAAAGATTTCAAGTATCATGAATAGTAAATTTTTTCTCTCATTTTGCTCCCTTTTTCTTTTTCTTTTCCTTTCCTTTCTTTTCTTTTCTATATAGGTTAAGAAGGAAAAAGCAGAGGGAAGAAGGAAAAAGCAGAGGGAAAGTTGGGACTTGGGGTTTCTTCATTTTTTCTTTTTCTTTCTTTCTTCTGCCAATATTTTGTGTATGCTGGGAGTTTTCCTGTTTGAAAAGTTTTTTGAAAAATAGTAAGGGTAATAAGTGGAGAGAGATAGAGAGAGAAATAGTAGAAGTAGGGGGAATCTAGGGAGAATCTAGTAGGTATTTTTTGAAAAATATTTTTTGAAAAGTAAAAGGAACAAGGCATAAATTTTTTGGGTCCAGACTAGTTTTTTGTATTTTTTTTTTATTAGATTCCAGTTAAATCTTTTAAATTAAACGTTGTCCCGGCGATAAAAATTGATGACGTATCAAAATATAGACCAAAGTTATATAAAGAAAATTAAAGACGAAAAAAGTTTGAAAAAGACGGACTTTCTAACGTCATTTTATATTAACTTTTTCAGCATTATTTCACATTTCATACTTTTTGTTTTTGTGTTCTCTTCACATAGACGAATGATATGATGAAAACATTTTGACAAAAAAACTACTTAACCATGTAAAACACGCTCTTGACATGGTTAAGATGTTTACATGCATTGGGTGTCAAAAGAGCCCTTCTAGAGGGACCGTTGGGTTAGTGAACAATTGTGGGGCTCACTTTGGGGTTTCACATAGATGATTCAAACCGTTGAATATTTTGTTAAAATATTTTTTTGAGTGTCTCCGTAAAATTTGAGGTCAATTGGACAAATGTAGGCGAGTGGGATCTAGGGGCTCTGTTGTCCGGGCCGAATGGGGTCCGCTCCGGTCTTGCTCCAACGATCGAAAACGTTTACTTCGTAGAGCTCGTTTAGTATAACAACTCTGCAAAAAAATCAGCTCAATTGGATATCATTAGAGCATCCGCAATGGGTTTGTTAACTAGTGTGTTAATTGTGTGTGTTAAGACTTGTAAGGACCAAATTCCGAAGTGTGTATTGGCAATTCCATATGACAAAACACATATTTTGTATCGAGTTGTAATTTAATTATTTTTTATAGGCTAGTGAGTCTGTATAGGACTAGAATGGAAGGAATCATTATTATTTGTAATTGAGAGTGAGCGTTCTGGATTAAAAAAAAAAGGAGGTCGACTTTTGCAAGACGGATTTTGGCGAAAACCCGGTTATCAATCGGCATAATCTGTTTTTTTAAATGAAATAGAAACGTGAAAAAAAAAATCTATTTATGGACTAGTTTTTTCTTGGTTTCCTAGACAGCCTTATAAAATAGAGAAAGGGTTGGCAAGGATAGGTAGCTTCATAGGCATATACACGGCTACTGGAAAAAGAAAAAGGCGGCGGCAGGAGCAAAAGATCGAAGCATCAGTTCTACTTCGGTGCTGTTCCACTTTGGCTTCTTTTTGTAAAAGTTCTTTTTCTTTAATTTTTAAGCTCAAATATAATGAAAATAAAAAATAATTTTTTAATTTTTTTTGCACCGTATAAAAAGATCTCAATGAGATCTATTAAATAAGATCCATATTGATAGAAAAATTATTTGCGTAAATATATGATTTTTGAGCTTAAAATTACCTTCTTTTTTTAAAAGTTCCTTTTTAAAGAAACCGGAACAGCCCCTTCAGAACTATTCCAAAGGAGAATTTTGATTAGATTTTTGGAGGGCTTGTGGACTCAAGACTTTTGACAATCAAGATCACTGAGTGCGGTGTACGTGTGACTCGACAGGTAGTATTTAGAACGTTGTAAGGATTTACACCGTTTTGATAAGTATATCTGTAACTGCACAATGGTTATAGTGATTTGATTCATTCCTGTGGTTTTTACCCATTCTGGGGTTTTCCACGTATATCTTTGCGTTGTGCGATTGATTGCTTTGCGTAGTTTTTGCTAATATTTTTACTTGGTGATTCGAGTTCATACTGTTAGGGTTTTTACGGATTATTAGGGAACCCTGATTTTTCAAGACTTAACAAACACAATTATATTTTTTGTGTCACAATGCATGCGTGTTAGAATATGTTAGAGTATGCTAAATCTAGTAGTGTGTTAACATGGTTATTAAGTTTGGTAACCAAGTTAACAAACAATAAGTGGGTCCTATGTCTATAAATTCAAATTTCAACCATAAAACATAAATGTCTCTACTACTTTGTTTAAAGAGTTAACGCACTCCTAACTAACCCATTGAGGTACTCATATATAAGCTAACACACTCCTAAGTTAACACACACTTGTGGGACCCATTTTTTATCCTCACATATACCTTAACAAATATTTTGATACACAAATATAACACACCCATTGTGGATGCTCTTAAGTGCCTAATCGAGACATTTTTATCTTTAGAAAGAATGGATCCAAAACACTTAATCAAATTCATTGGAACCCATTGTTGACAAGTTATAAGCGTTCCGATCAGACATTTAATGATATTCGATCGAGTTGAGTTTTTGCAAACTTGTTCCACTCGACGAGCTCTATGAAGTGAACGTTTTCAATCGTCACAGTGAGACCAAAGTGGACCCCACTCGGCCAGGACAGCAGAACCACTGAGTCCAGGTGTGTGATCCTGATCCATATGAAATAGTCAAGTCCTCTTTTTGCGGTCAATTCCTTAATGAAATGGTCAATTCCTTACTGTCAAAAGGATAGACATTATTGTTTGTTTGTTTGTTTTTGTTGGGAAGATAATAAGGACTTGGGAAGGGCCGAGGGGAGCTTCTGCTGTTAAGGGCGGGTGAATATGCGTCAAGGCAATAGTAATAACTAGCGTTCAACCCGTTCTATGCACGGGGCAAAACCCGTTCTATGTACGGGCAAAACCAACTCATTCTAGCGTTGTGCCCGTTCGATGCACAGGACAATTAATAAAATAGGTTCGAACGGGCACAACGCTAGAACGGGTTAGTTTTGCCCGTGCATAGAACGGGTTTTGCCCCGTGCATAGAACGGGTTGAACGCTAGTTTATGAAAAAATATAATGGTAGCATGCGAACATTAAACACAATTACTGGTAGCAATCATGCATGAAATGATAAAGCTAATAAAAAATGTCCTTGCAACTTTAAAAAAGTTTTAAAAAACTATTTACAAACTATGCAACTAAAAGCAACTGGTAGATGGGTTTACTGGGGTTGGGGTATCCTATTATAAATTTCGTTGTACACAATATTTTGCGTGACATCATCTGGCATACCGGGCTTGTTAATAATCAATATCTTCAAGCCCCGTGGAGAGGTGACACGTGACAGAGCTACATACAACTGACCATGAGAGAAAACATGAATTTGGAAGATAAAGCCCAACATTCTTCAAAGTCTGCCCTTGACTCTTATTTATTGTCATAGAAAATGCCAACTTGATAGGAAATTGTCTTCTTTTCACTGTGAACGGCGAATGAGTTGAAGAAGGTGATAAGACAGCACGGTGAAGATGGACTATTTCTCCATATCTGGAACCTGTAACAACTCTGGCTTCAATTACCTGACTTCCCATCTTAACAACAATAAGGCGAGTGCCATTACATAACCCCAAGGATAGGTTGACATTTCTGAGGAGTATTATCGGTGTGCCAACCTTCAATTTCAAGCAATGGTTAGGGAGTCCGGGGAAGTTCAAAGAATGCAAAAGTTCGGGAGGATGCATGTCTTGATCATTACTTTCATGCTCTGTAGGACACAACTTATCAGCACTATTGTAAATCCTCATTTCCCCCAGAAGCATTGAGAGCATAATATTATTGATTTCATCAACATCATCATGCTTAGGGGCTAAAATGGCACGTTCTTGTAAGTACCCTATATCTTGATATTTATTAGTGAAATCAGGGTAGGTGCTTTCAATTAACATGTGTAAGCTTTTTTCACCATTTCTTATGAGGAATCTTTTAGGAATTTGAATCCAATTAGGCTCTCGACCTTCAGAAAATGAGGTTCCCTGTATTTTTCCTTCACCGATTAAATTTATCCACTCTGCAAAATCACGTAACTCTTGACGTGTTTGATCAGAAATATCTTGTGCTGTAAGACGCATATTTCTTGTAAGATGCAAAACGCGACAATGATCCCAAATGGTGGAGTTTGGTAATAAAGCGGCCACCGTTTGTTCACGACTACCTTTGGTAACAACGGACAGTATTTGTCTAAAATCCCCACCAAGCACAAAAAGTTTTCCACCAAAAAACTTGCTTCTTGAACAATGCACTGTACTTTTTAGTATGTCCCTGAATGTTCGGTCAACTGCTTCAAAAGCATAACGGCTAATCATAGGTGCTTCATCCCATATTATTAACGATGCTACTTGAATCAACCCTGCCAACTCTATTCTGAGGTTTATCGAACAACATGAGAATTCATGAGGGTTCAATGGAATTTTGAAACGTGAGTGCGCAGTTCGTCCTCCTGGCAAGAGCAATGCTGCGATTCCTGATGAGGCAACAGCAAGGACTATCTTATTCTCAGCTCGAAATTTTGCTATTAAACTCTTCCATAAATATGTCTTCCCCGTTCCACCGCTACCATACACAAAAAATAAGCCTCCCCGTCGACTGTCGTAAGCTTCAACTATGGTGTTAAAGACTTTCAGTTGATCATCATTCAACCCTCCATGTAAGGACTGGAAAGACTGCAGTTCGAAGGTGCTATCATATTGCAGTTCCTCCCTTATAAGCCTGTTTGATACAATTTCAGCTTCGCGAGAAGATGGCAGTGGCATTGGAGAGAATTCTCGTAGGGACCTTCCGTTTCGGTTTAGTATATTTTCTATTTCAACTAAACCCAAATTCTTAAGATCACATTCTCGAAGACTTAGATTACCATCACCGGTAAGCCTCCTTACCCTATTCTGCAAATCATCCGTCAGGTCAACCCAATGATTCTCCCACAATTCTAGTGGCTTTGTAACTTCTGAAAACATTAGCATTGAGCAGAATAGATTTCGAAGTTGAGATCCTGATGCCCATGTCGAAGCTTCAGTTAAAGCGGCACCCCATTCATTATCATCATCCAGTAAACCAAGTGCGATACATGCAGCTTTATATGTTGGGTACACAACACCGTTAACGGTTCTGACATCCTCATAGCATTTCTCACCTTGTATCTTGGTAAGCATCATTCGTAAGTAATATCGCTCACCACTATTCGGATGCGCAAAGTTTAGCCTCCCTATACACATTCGTTGTTGACGGGGCTTCCACTCTTTCTCTTTCTTATTCCGTACCCAAAATCTAGGAAACTCTTCATAAGTTAAATGATTCGCTGATGGATGATCTATATTCGCTTGAAACCACTTCGTAAACATCGTATCATGTATCCCTGGTTGATTAATAATTTTAGGAATGTTTCCTGAATCTCTAAACAAAACTGATTGTTCACCCTGAAGATAATATTGCAACCGTTCCACAGAAGGGTACTGTTTTTGCAATTCAAACTCAAAGATTCTCCAGCAAGCTTCAATTGCGGAGACATAGCGACAATCCAAATATTGCTTTACCTCATCGGTCATTGAATAACTACATTGGCCACCGCCTGCAGTCCTAGCAACATTATTCTCAAGCACAACGGTTGCACGATCAGGTCCTTTGTGCACGTACTTATATAAGTACTTAATCAATTTGGTGTGTGCACATCGTTCCAAATTGATATGGGCATTGTACTTTACTATGAGATCACGATTGTAGGGAATGACCCACCGATTGTCTATCTCAACTCTATTAACTATGTACTTCTTTCCAGAATTCCTTCGTCTATAGATTATAAAACCATTTTTATCTACCGTCGTTTGTTCGGAGAATTTTTTCGGAAAATGCTTGGAGCACTTTCCATTGACCATGCATGGGGCAGATAGATTACCATCACCACAGGGACCATGTATCATGCACCTCATTATAGTTTCAAATGCTAAAGGATCATTTACCTCATCAGGAATTTCGGCACATATCACTTCATCAATTTCTTCTGGTGAGTTAAGCTTTTCTTCTGCAGCCAACGTCAAAATGATGTGTGAATGTGGTAATCCTCTCTTTTGGTATTCGATGACGGAGATATCTGTTGAAAAATTATATCCAATTATGCAAGGAAATTATAATCCCAACAAACCTAAACGTAAATTATGTACGAATAGATAACATACCTGCTATAATTTTTCCAAAAAACTTTTCCTTCTTGATATCTCTCATAAGTTGCTTCATTTTAATTCGAAATGCTCTTACAACTATGTCAGGCCTATCCTCCGTACGCTGATTAGGAATACAGCTCACCTCCTGTTGGATTTCTGACCAACTCGGGTTGCACGTGAACGTGAGAAGAAGGTCTGGAAATCCCATCACTCGACATACTGCCATTGCATCTTGATAATGTTGATTCATATTCCGTGGCCCCCCTGTGAATGACGATGGCAATATAAATCTGGTACTTACCTCTGCAGCATCAGCATCACCAGCAATTGCAGCGTCTCGTAGACCGCTATACAAATCAGAACGCAAGATATTTTGATTACACCGAACAAAGTTTAGCCGATCTTGCTCAATGGCTGCATAGCAATCAACGACAAATTGTTGGAATAAACGGCCACCTTGAAGTAGAGTTTTTCCTTCACTTTCTCGGAATTAAAGTCTGAATGCATAAAACTCCCGCATTGACACCCCTTCTCGATTGGCATTTGTGGCCTGTGTGAATTCTATAGACCTTCTCCATCCATCAGTTCCGTAGGGAAAAAGAAGCGGGTATTGGAGTGGCATGTATGCAGGATGTGTTTCGTTAATCCTATGTAAATGGCCATCCAATTTTTGAACAACAATATCACGATTAGCACCGCTTTCAAAACCATCACCAATTAATAATGCTGCAATTTCATTTGTAGTTGGTTTGGTATACTGTCTTTCACCCCTCGAGCTCAAAATTCTAACACGAAGATCCTGAGCACCATTATCACGTATAATGTCTCCAGCACTGCGGAAAACTTGCGCATACGGGTTGGTCACATTTAACATCGACTGCAAGCCTTCCAATGTGGTAGTATCAATTCCAGTTGAACCATCAGCCCTACTCATTACCCCCATTCTATTATGAGTTTCATGTTCCGTGTCATAAATATACAGTTGGGCAAACTTTGGATTTGTTCCGGGTTCTGGTAAAAGTGATCCAATTCTATGAAAATTTGCGCCGCTAATACGGAAAGCATAGGGCCCCCTTCCATCTAACACTGAGTGGTCAATCTTTCCTCCCATTGAGGTAAAGGACAATAGTGAGTTGTATGCCCTTATATTCTCTTTGAATTTCGCGTCATTGAACTTTTGTTGCAAGAACTTAGGCAAGTCCGGTAACAAAGGCAGCACAACTTGTCCGCTTTTACAACAAAGATTAAATTTTGGATGACTCAATGGGCTATCTCTTACTTTTTCTTCGATCCACATCTTCGCTCCACAATTAGAGCAATTCATGATTCTCTCACCAAAGTTCCAACGTTCTAAAATATTTCTTCTTCTAGAACGAATGGAGGGCCCTATACCTGAAGTTATTGAAGCGAATCATGTGAATATATATTGGGTGTGTAATTTTCACTTTGTGTGATATGAAATTTGTGTACGATACAAAACAAAGTTAGCATTTTTTTGTAAGCATTTTCTTTCAATATTTGGTTTGCTGAAAAACATGAAATACTTCAAATAAATAATGTGAGCATACCTTCTGCAAAGTTGTGCAAGCTTTGTTGTTTTGTACGCTGACTTGTGCTACCACTTGTATTACCATGGTGATATGTTGCATGATTAAGCGTAAAATGGGATAACGGTGTCAATCGTGTTTGCTGCCGGACTATTTGTGGTAGATGTATCATGCATTTAAGACAGGATCAAATGTTATTTTTGAATTTAAAACTATTTCATTGATATCCATGAAAGAATGATAATGTTTAGTGGAGAATTGGTCAATATACCTTCATTTGGCATTGGGGTTGTCTCATGAAACACAGTTGATGTTCCTTCTTCTAGTATTACTGGCAAACGTATTGATCGAGAAGACGTCACATTTGGCCGAGTACGACTCTGCATTCTTATTGAATTTATTCCTGTAGATGTGAGGTTAAAATTCGTTACTTGCTCTCTCTCAAATTCAGTTTATAAAAATCAAAATTGCAACAATTGAAGATTGGTAGGAAAAACTGTAAGACTAACCGATATTTGGATGGCCGACGGAAAGCATTGTGTTTTGATCAGTTGGTTGATCTCCTTTCAAATTTTCCATGGTACCTTCTATGAATTAAGCAACAAAAAATCAAGTATTTTCTGGTTGAAAGGAAAGACTGTTTTAAAAAGATTAGCAATATTTAATTGTGAGAAAGGTACCAGTTGGATTTGGCTCATTCAATGTTGGCAGTGGAATATTCCAGACCAGAAAGGGTGCATGCCGCAATCGTCTTAGACGCAAGTATGCACCTCTCAAACGTCGCGCCTCTCTTTCAATTTCTAAGAAACGTTGATTCATTAATGGGTCGTTACGTTGAGTCATTAATCTTCTCTTGCGCGCTTGCCGAGCCATTTTGGCTTTAATTCTTTGTTCGTTTATGTCTCCGCCATACACCGCATCCATTCTAAATATATAAATTTCAGCCTATAAATTTTTAACTATAAAAAGTTTCAACTGGAGTCAAACTTTACGATAACAATTAAAGAAACAACTCTTGGTACAACAACGACCAATTCTCGCATACTCATATAAACTAAACACCTAAAATTAAACAAAATGATATATTCACAAAATGGATAGCATGCAACTCCAAATACTGTAGAGCTTCCTCTTTATATAAATTCCAATCTTCGCTTCACCTGCAAAAGCAAGACATAAGAAAATTTAATCATTTGTTAGTGCAGTATTATATTGGACTTAAATTCTTAACTAAATGGCGAACATTTTTTCTTAAAAGGAATTTGTATTATTACCTTTCGTCGTTCTTTTTCTTGTTGCTCCACTTTGTCCAAAGCTTGCAGACATATGATATCAGTCTTTATCTCCTCTAGCATAGCTCCCAATGCTCTCATATCCATGAGATTTTGTTTGAAGTTTTGGAAAATTCTTGCTTTAGGCCATGTGGGTGGGAGGGTATTAACTATAGCCTGAACCAAATTCTCAATGTTTGGCTTGAAGCCTTTTTTCCTTAGACTATGAAATTGGTTCTCTTTATTTAGAATGTGTGCTCTCACAGTTGAGTTTAGCATCATTGGGCCTCGTTCAAACTCCATCCACAAATAGTGGACATTATGCTCCTCTTCCATCAAAGCATTCATCAAATGTGTAGCATTTTGTATAACATGTCTTTGAAATATTGTTCGCTTCGCATACATCCAGCTTGGTGATAGGAGGTCTACTATTTTTCCTATAAGGTATTGTTCGCTTATATTTTCTCCACAATTTTGCAAGGCTCTACATGCCTCTATTTTTTGTCTCACAAAATTTTCTACTGGGTTGCCCTCCCTATGACGTCTAGTTTCAAAATCGTATACGTCATCCAACATATCTAAGTGATCATTAAGACGCAAACATGGAGGAGGCCTCATGAAACCCTGCATAAAATGTAAAAATTTTGAATCTGAACTAACATGCTAGGTTCCAACTAAAATTTTTTTGTATTGCTACATCAGATTTATGCCACGCTACAGAATAAAAGGCATAAAATGTTAGTATCCAACTAACATTTTTCGTGCTTACAAAAAAATGTTAATTGCCACGCTACATGTTAGTTGGAACTGAGTAACATACCAATTAGTTTTCCCCTAAATGTGGACTGCTACATCAGATTCATTCTGTAAAATCTGATGGTGTAAAAAATGGTAGTTGGAACGTGTTTCTTTTCGTGCTTACAAAAAAATGCTAACTTTGTTTTGTCTGTGTATAGAACTAACCTTGGGGCAGTAGAGCTTTGAGAAGTGGATGAGAACTGAAAACAAACGTTTTTGAGAATTGACTTTGGGGCAGTAGACCTTTGAGAAGTGGATGAGAACTGAAAGCAAACGATTTTGAATTAAACTTCTTGCTTTAATCAAAACCTGGAGACAAAAAAGGGGGGAACACCATTAGGGGGCGTGTAAATATGGGCCTGTAAACTTTCAGAGCATGTAAGAGTACCAATAGGGTAAGAGGCGTGTAACATTCAGAGCATGTAAGTGCTAGTAGCAGTTGTACTTTCATACTTCAATGCATGTAAGCAAATAAACTGAAAGCGCGAGGAAAAAGTTATTAACTTTATTTTCCGAAGGAGGAGATGATGAGAAGTACCTCTTGGCTGCTTAGGGATGTCGAAGCATTCGGTTTCGTTCCTCTTGCTGTGATTGCTCCTACTCAATCTGCAGTACGTGCCGTTTTCTTCACTTTTGCTACAACTTGGGTAGGACCAGGCTGACCAGCCCCGTAAGCCCTCAGAATTGTATCCGTCTTGTCCCGTGCATCAGAAGAGTTAAAAGCTCAGTTTATTTGCCTTTGATCAGAAGATTTGTATTCATGAAAGAAGTGAGAAGGAATTGTATGAGAAGAGTTTAAATGGTGGCAAAAGAGAAAAAGATGGGAGAATGAGGATGTGTGGAAGAAGAGAAGAAGAGAGGACAATGAGGACGTGGGAGAACTGTCTCAGTTTATGAGACAGATTTTTTTTGCAGTTGAGTTGGCTTTGTGCAGTTGAGTTGGGAAAAGTAGGTGTTTTTTGTTTTTTTTTTTTAAAACCGTTTTGTCAGCAAAGTGTGGACGTGGGGTTTTTTCTTTTTAAAATTTTTTTTTTGCAGTTGAGTTGGCTTTGTGCAGTTGAGTTGGGAAAAGAAGGTGTTTCTTTTTTTTTTTTTTTTAAAACCGTTTTGTCAGAAAAGTATGGACGTGGGGTTTTTTTTAAAAAAAAGAAAATGGAAAATCTAAGAAATAAGAATTGGGGGTTTGGAGGGTTTGAGAGGTGCAACTACATTCCCTTAGTATATTGATAGATGGGTATTTTGGGGGTATGAACTCATCATGAGAATCATCAATCATCTCTTTGGATGAACACTGGGGAGTGCAAAGATGATTTTGTGTTTGTTTTATGGAATATTTAAATATCCATCCTCTTTTTTCATGCTATGTAAGAATTCCTCTCCCCCTTTTTTCATGTTTATGATTTCATCCTTGCAATATGTAAATTACTTTTATTACCCTTTTTCTATTTTATATACATATATTAAATATACATACACACATTTATAGAGAGAGAGAGAGAGAGAGAGAGAGAGAGAGATAGAGAGGGAGAGAGAGAGATGAAAACTGTTTCCTAAATCTATGGGAAACAGGTTGAATATGGAAACACCTATGGAATTTGGTGAGATATAACAAGGGAAGAGATGAGGATTTTCAAAATTTCAAATTTCCAACAAAGAAAATCCCACTAATTTCTCATTCCATTTATATTCCACAAAACAGATGGCCAAAGCCCTGTTCATCATGAATCATTCCGGTGATTCCACCGTGCACAATGTATCGAATACATACATGAACATTTCAGCATTATCAATCATTGCAGAATATTGTTAACCATGTTACCTACATGGTAAATTAACCATGTTACCTACAAGTTTTGGTGGTATATTAACCATGAAATGTGATGTCCAAACATGGTCCTGAGCCAAGCATATTTCATAATCAGTTGCCCATATCTCAAATGCTCACAATCAAATTAATACACTCTTGTGCTCCTCACTCAAATTCAACTCCTCAATCAATGTCTTTATGCCATTTAGGCTTGCACGGTATGCTGTCTCACGTATTTCTCCCACATTTACATCTCGATGTTTCCTCGAATGAGGATGTTTGGCCTTAATTCCTTGCGCTACACTCCCAGATCTTGTGCGTTTCGGCGCGGACTCTTCCACATCAAGTCAAGGATGTTTGTCCTTAATTCCTCGTGCCACACTCCCAAATCTTGTGCGAACATTCGAGGACCCTTCCACATCATGATTTTCTTGTGGTCTCATACCTCTTATCTTTGAAGGTGGCGTATCTTCAACTACTTCATCATCTAAATCCACATCTTTTTGTTTCAACCTAGCTCCCCCTTCCACATTTGTAGGCTTAACTCCTGAAATAATGTTGGACATTCCATTAAGTCATAAAAAGGGAGGTAAATATGGAGACTGTTCATGAAGCTTTCATGATCACACAAGACTGGATAATGTATGAAACATGGAATTTTTTCACTCAAAACTGGTATTGGCCAAACTTATGTCACGCAACATGATGAATTTGCAATAATTCATTACTTTGGCCAACCATCCATGATACGTGGACCATGCTAAAAGTGTGCATGATAAATTGACCATGTTTAAGGAAACATCAACAAATAATTAGTGGATAGTTTCAAGTAGACTGGTCTTGGCTATTATAAAATGGCAAATTTATCACCTACTACCATGCCTTATACATTGATCAAGTTGGCCAACCAAATGACAAGAATTCATATTTTCCACTGATATTGTTCATGAAACATGGCAGGATTACCATCAATACAAGAAATAACATTACATAATCAAGAAATAACATACATGGTTAAATTACCATAAAATCATTTAGAGTAACCTTTTATCTTCTCCAAATGCAACCCCCATGTGAAATTCAAGTACATGACATTTTAATTCCAACAATCACCTACCTTTCAGATGGTTAACTACAATTAGCTAGGGCCTTAATCAAGACAGAATCATCAAGATGAAGAGAGGAAACACAGAATCGTCAAAAACGGCAGAGGTTTAATTTGGTCATGTTATTCCAGTCAATAAACAAATCAGTTATAGTTTCAATCTGTTTCTAATCTAGCTTCGATCCGAGTTTTCTTCATTCTTCAAGTTGGCCAACCAGACAACAAAAATTCATTTCTTCCATGTATCTTGTTTCACGGAACATGGTTAAATTACCATAACAAAAAAAAAAAAAAAATCATACTCAAACCTTTACATGGACAAATGGTTAAATTACCACGACGATACATTGTAACATTACCATGCCGATTACAACAATACATTACTATAAACACGAAATCATGAAATCATGAACATCGGCTTCAATCTTAATTCGGAACTCGAAATCATGGATTTATGAATATCGGGTTCAATCTCACTTAACCCAGCCAATTACCCAACTGATTCATGCCTTATTGTAACACACAGCAACAAATTTAGCACAATGGGCATAACCAAATCAGTTCTATAAGCGTAACCTAGTTCCAACTGGGGAAACCAAACAAACAACCGAAGAACAAAAGGGGGTTTAAGGGATATACTTACGAAATTTGGCCATGTCGGTTTCATCACCTTCTTCTCCGTCGGTTTCGTCAACCATGTACGACTTGGTTGATTTTTTTCGTCGCGAAGTTTTCCGGTAAAAACCCCATTCGGAAAGGACGGGGGAGTGCATTCGCCATTGGGCGCCGCCGCTATTCGGAAAAAATGAAGGACGAACGGGATTGGGTTCTCCGACTGGTTTGGGTTTATACCGACTAGGATTTTTCAAAAACTTTCAGCCCCAAAATCGAATGGATTGTTTTCGTTTCTGATGGATATATCGATTGATATCAACCATGACAATCTCAGCGCGAGGATCTCGGGACGGGATTGGATTTCGAAGAAATGGTAATCTCGCGAGGACGAAAGGATTTAAAACTTCGTCCCCAATTTCCACGCTCTACATATATATATATATATATATATATATATATATACACACACACACACACACACCTAACAACAAAAGGGCAATAATGGGATAAATAATAGTACGAGGACGAAATCATAATAGCTTCAAAACAGGAGGACGAAATCTTAATTCTGTTGAGCTTCAAGGACGATTAATTAAGCCTCCCTTGTTTTATTTAGTTTGTTGATTTCTCGTCAACTTTTTAGTAGGTTTTTTTTTTCTCTCTCCTCCCTCTCAATATTCATTGTTTATCAATGAATATTACTAATTTCTTTCACGATGCAAAAAATAAAATAAAATAAAATGCTTATCACCGCCTAGGATACTGGAGGTAAGTTTTGTTGGAATTTTGAGAGAGATTTTTCGGTAATAAGTGTAGAAAGATAGATAAAAAAAAAAAGAAGAAGTAATAATTGGGAATTTATTAGAGTTCGTGTGCACAGAAAAATAGTTGGGTCTCTAGACCCAAACCAAACACAGTTGGATTAGGTTATGGATTCATGGTTTTTGGTCCAGACCAGCTTTCTCAATATAAGTTGATTAATTATTACTAATTAAAGACTTTGCTAATTAACGTACTCAATTCGATAAAAATGAGGCCCCCCAAAATTCTAGAATCCATATACATATGGCCTAAATAAATTTAACTAAGCCTCTTTTGAAAAAAAAAAAAATAGGCCCAATTGGAATTTAGAGACCACAAAATAGGCTCAATTAGATAAAAACGGTGGAATTAGAATTACATCCCATTATGCCACTCAGTTCAAGGTTGAAAACAAACGACTCGGGGAAAGAAACTTTTCAAAGTTAAAATTTATCAATAATTATCTTCGATCAACTATGTCTCAAGAAATATTAATGGATTGACTATATTGTCCATTGAAAAGGAGTTGGTGAAAAAGCTTTATTATGTAGACTTAATTAGTACATTTGCAGCAAAAAGTGCAAGAAGACTAATATTCAAATTATTAATTTAAGTTATAGCTCCGCGCAATTTCAGTCGTCCAAAAGTGTTTTGGACGATATCCAGATTAAAAACAATCTATTAACGATGATCATTACCGTTCATAGATTGTTTTTAATCTGGATCGTCCAAAACACTTTCGAACCGCCGAGACTGAGCACCGTAAACCTTTTCTCATTTGAGATATTGTAATAGTCGCATTTTTTTGGGATAACTATATGCTTATGGAGTATTTTGTAATGGTAAATCTTTTGTAATGATTTTTTTTTTTGTTTTTATGAAATTTTTTGTAGACCAACTTTTGTATGAAAAATACAGAGAATCCTCATTCAAGGAATTTGTTTCCGATCCTCAAAACTTATGAGCCGGCACTGATCTTATGTTGCATGGCACTTTGAAATGAGGAACTCACTGTTCGTTGGAAAATGATACGAGTAGTACAAAATTGCAACGTCTACCAACATTTGTCACTAAGGTGACGCATAATAATCCTTTGAATTGTTCGGATCGATCACTTACACTTTTCTGGATTGATATTCAAAGGCTGGTTAAGCCTGGTAGAATCCAAAACGAAAGTGTATTTTGGGTAATATAGGTGTTTATGCTAGTAATTAATTTATGCAGCATAATTTTTTGATTTTATCTTTATTCAAATTTTTTTTCGCGTTGGTTAGTTTTATGGTAAACTTTTATGTGATATAAGTTCGTCTCGACAAGAAGAATAAAAAAGTAAAAGATTATGACTTTTACACAAGTATTTTGGGAAATATCAAAGAAAAAAGCTCTGATAAAAGTTTAGCGTAAAACTAACAAGCGCGAAAAAAATTTAAATAAGGACAAAATCCAAAAGTTGTGGTGCATAAGTTAATCACTAGCGTAAACGAAAACTATGGTCACATGATGCTGCAACCCAATTAACCACCACACACCTGTGATGGTTGTTTTTCAACTTACGGAAACCGTAAAGCCAAGCCGATCCAATACATGCAGTTCTCTAGCTATTTTGTAAACCAAGATCACACCAGTAAAACCAGATTTCATCATCCAGATCAATCCAACATTTTTTGTGTACAACCCTAGCCTAAAGCTGGCCTGACATGAATAGTAGTAGTAATACTTTTCACATCATGGCTTCTTTGTATACATGCAGCCGACGACGCGCGCCGATGAACTGATCATATCTCTTCCATCAAACTAACTGGCAACTCTTTTTTGTTTTTTTTTTTTTTTGAGAAACAAACTTGCAACTTTTGTGTACTTGAGTTGTGTTCCATCTTTGACGGAAATTCCATGGTTGATACTTGCCGGATACCAGCGTCCAAAATTTAGGTCCTACTAAATGCAAAACACCTGTCTCTGTTTGACGTACTTGGCCGAAAATTGGCAACAAAAGAAAGAAAAGAAAAAACCATTACAAGTTCAGGTGTACTTAGACCAAGGATTGGCATGCGGGCCTGGAACTCGAGGCAGGTTTTCCACGTCGGGAAGTTTGGGTGTGTTGTGTGTGCCACAGGGGCTAAAAGGGAGCATTTTCCAGTAAATAATTGACTGAACAGGTGGTTTTGTGGATCCCCCATAAGTCATGTCCCAGTTCAAAGAACAAGGGCAAAGATTTACAGCCCTATGAGTCCCCAAAGAATTTAGAAAATCTTAATTTAGTCGCCAATCTAAACATAGGAGACATTTAGTCCCCATAGTATTAATTTTTGTACCAATCAAGTCCCCAAGTCTAACACCGTTAGCTTCATCCATCAAAATGAAGGGTATCCTTGTCATTTTGCCCACCCAAACCCTCTGGACGCCTAGATGCTGCCCCAAACGTTAAAAAAGTGGTGGTGGTGGTTCCGGTTGGAGGAAAAAGTGGTGGTTGTTTAGGGGTGGTAAGAAGGCGGTGTCGCGGGTGAGAAAGAAGGGAAATAGAGTGTGCAGAGAGGGAAGTAGGGAGGTAAATGATAGAGATGACTAGCCACAACAGCTCCGGCAGGAGCAGCAATGTGCACAATAGCCGCGTCGCGGCGGCGACTGGTCTGCGGTAATCTTTTCCGAGAAGAAAAATACAGAGAAAATGAGGGAATGGAGGATGGGAAAGGGAGAGCAAAGAAGAGAAGAGGAAGAGAGAGGTAAATGTGAGGAAGAGAGGCAAGCAGTGGACGGCCATGGCTGCCGCTGTGTCGCTTTCATATTTCTCTCTTTTTTTGTTTTATTTTTAGAAGAAATTAGGGAAAGCCGACAGGTGAAGGGGAGTGGGAAAAAGGAATAAGAAGGGGAAGAACAAGAAGAGGAGTGGAGCGATAGGTGGGACGGTGGCAGCGGCATGGCCATGGCTGCTGCTGCTGCATATTTTTTTATTTTTCATTTTCTTTTGTTCTTTAAACAAAGGGTGAATTTCAGACACACCCCTCGTACTTTAATTGATTTTCAACTACACCTCCTCTACTTCATTTTTAAACACTCACACCCTTTGTACTTCAGACTTCTTTGCAACTGTTAAGAATTCCGTCCAAAATAACAAAAAGACTCATATACCCACTCCTATTCCCCTTTCTTCGTCATTCACGTCTCTCTCTCTCTCTCTCTCTCTCTCTCTCTCTCTCTCCCTCTCAAGCTCTGGTTCATCATCACTGAAGGCAAGACCATAACAAACGACGACACAAGTCCGGATGACGGTATTCTCCTGCCTTGTAAACGGCTGAACCGAAAACCCCAACTTGGAACAAAACTCCGTCCACGACTTCACAAAGAAGAACTCTAACAATCTGGTGCCGACATTGAGCGACGGAAGGATCCCCACCGTCAGATTCAGATCCTATTGTAGGAGTTGTTTGTTTGTTTTGTTTTGTTTTGGTTGTTCAGGACGTTGGGAATGGGAATTTTGATGGGGAAGGTGGGAAGTAATATTAATGAGGGGAAATGGTAGGCGAGGTGGAGTAGATACAAAAGTAATACCGTAATGGAGGGTGGACCACCTGTATATAGGAACTTGCACTCCGGACAGGACGACTTGTGGAGTATTTTGGGTTTGGACTTTGAAAGCATATCTAAACCTCCATTAAACTCCATCTTCTAAATCTATTTTGTAATCGATCATGGAGTTAGTCGGAGTCAATCAAAGGTTGAGTTCGTTGAGAGTTCGTCGGAAGCGAGTTCGTATGATATCTTCTTCCTCTTTCTTCTTCTGGCTGTCATTGGGTCTTCATCCAGAATCACGCAAAATCACAGACCAAAACAAAATCTTATTCAAAATAATGATCCCAAAATCACGCAATCACAGACATCGAAATCGGAGATGTAGTACGATCCTCTTTTTCGGCGTTGGTGACCCATGATTGATTCTCTTTTCCAGCGTCAGAGAGGGGTTTGTTTCCTTGGTTGCTCTGTGCCTTCGAAGCTCTGTGCCTTTGAAGAGAGGGAGATATGATAAATAGGAACCTGCTTGGTTGGATTATCTTCTAACACACTATAGCTATTTTAAAAAAATGTGCACTACAATGTTCAAAAAATCGGGTCATTACACCGTTCCTCAATTTCAAGTTGAGGGCGAATGAGTGGAGTAAGAAGAAGAGGTCATGGATGATACTCTATTTTTTTTTATACCTACCGGTGGTAGAAATACAATATATGGGATGTAAATGATTGTTAGGGGCAAACTGGTCTTATACTATATGTTTTAGGAGGGAAAGTTCCCGCCAACATGCTATTACCTTCTTTTCTGTTACTTTGGATGGAATTCCTAATAGTTGCAAAGAAGTCTGAAGTACAAGGGGTGTGAGTGTTTAAAAATGAAGTGAAGGGGGTGTAGTTGAAAATCAGTCAAAGTACAAGAGGTGTATCTGAAATTTACCCTTAAAGAAATTACTGGGCTACTGAGTCAACAACCCGAGAAAGAGTGAGGAGAAGAGAGCGTACTAAGGAGACGAGTTCGCCAGGATGGCGGGATGGTCGCCGGATTGAGCCGGCAACCATGGCTGTCGCTCCAGCTTTTCCCTCTTTTCTCTTCCTTTATTTTTTTCTCATTTTTATTTTGACAGGAATATGAGGGTGGGCAAAATGACGAGGCTGCCCTTCATTTTGACGGATGAAGCTAACGGTGTTAGACTTGGGGACTTGATTGGCACAAAAATTGATACTATGGGGACTAAATTGAGATTTTCTGAATACTTTGGGGACCAAAAATGTTAATAAACCTCGAGAAATAATGAGATAAGAAATGGAAGTTCTCACGACTACACGAAGAAAACCCCGACTGGATCATCATCATCTTACAAGGGTGGGTTACACATTCTTGGGATTCTAATGCGTGAAGCCACCCCTCGTGAGTGGTGATCCAGTCGATGATGCGCGTTCTTGGTGCATCCAGCGAAACCGAGAAAATTAAATAAGACTAGAAGCCAATAGGGGGAAAGGAAGCTCGCTGATGGCTTTTCAATGTCTGAGCCAAAGAAGCTTGATCCCCGATAGATATCTCATTGATGCCCACATTTTTCCAAAACAATATCATTTCACTTGGGCATAACCCAATCAAACTTCAGTCAAAAGCCAATGCAAATTAGTGAGATCATAGCTCATCATTGCAAATTTTGTGCACCCAATTTTACAACAAGGGTCAGTAAATTAGCTCATCACACTAAGGTCCAACTAGAAATAATTCCAAAACGGGAAACCAATGAGCTATTTGATTCCCACCTAAGATCTAACTAAAAGAGCAGAAACCAAACCACAGAAAATCATCTCATATAGATGAAAGATCCTCATATATAGTCTTGATACCTGGCCTCTCGGAAACCGATCGGATGCATCGCAAAGCTATTCCAAGAACCTCCTTCATCCCCTTCTCTGCTGCCGGAACGTTCCCCCTCTCTGGCATCAACGCAGCATCAAAACACTCAGGCCCACGACCTTCGGTCACCCTCAGCCGCACCCAATCCGTCAAATCAACTCCTCCGTCTTCGCCAGAGACCACGTCACCAGCACATTTTCCAGTCAAAATTTCCAACAGAATCACTCCAAAGGCATAAACGTCCGATTTGAAAGAGGGTAGCGGTTTCTTGGAAGTAGTCAGTTCTGGTGCACGGTAACCCAATACCCCTGCATCTAGGATCTGTTCGGTGGTCCCTGCTTGGGTCATGAGGCGGTGGAGGCAGTAGTCAGCTACTCGAGCATTGAGGTCAGGCCCGTCTAAAAGGACGTTGGTTGATTTGAGGTTGCCATGTGGAACAGCACGGTCAAAATGCAGGTAGTTGAGGCCACGGGCAATGTCGACGGCTATCTTCAGCCGTTGCGCCCAGTATAGTGGTGGGCCCCTTCTTCCAGGTCGATCTGCGAATTAAAGTTCATCAGAAACGCTAACGGAGTTGACCCAAATCTAATGAAAGTTGCCTATTTCTCAGGAATACAAAAGTAACCTATTGGGATGATACACAGGCATGATAAGATTCTGCTGTCTGCCATGCCTTCTGTTATCCAACATTTCTAGAGAAAACACACGAACACACACACACACACACACACACACAAAGAGGAAGTTCTTCAGAATAAAATGAAACGGTTGTAGAAATTTTGAAAGTTATATTCCCATGCAACTTGAACCAAACAATCGTATGTACTGCAAACTACAGGGGCATTGATAGTTTTATTGGTTTACTTTTACAGTTGCAAAGCCATGGCACATTTTCAGTCACGTTGTTTGAGCAGAATAAGGTTGAATTCAATATTTGTTTTCTGTAAGTAAGAATAAGATTGAATACACAATGTTTACTCAAATGTTCAAGAATCATATGAAAGGCATTAAGGCTATGTTACATGAACTTAGTATGTTGTCTTTTGTGGGCTATGTTTTACGTGAATGCAGTCGGCTCTGGGTATGCATAGATGTGCCAGATTTTGTGGAGTTCTTGTATCAAGGGCACTGAGACGGCAAAAAAATCACATTACTTTTAATGGAAATAATGTTCCTTAAAAAGCGAATCAATCTGAAGAATCATGGGGTCAAAGTGAAGTGGTCTGATGTTTGCACCCCTAACAAGGTGGGCTGGGGTTTAAGGTGAATGGAATATAGCCTCAATGCTGATATACTTGCGGGCTCTTAGCGAAAAGGCACACACCTTATGGGTCAAATGGATCGATACCTACATTATAAAGGACCATAGCCTTTGGTATATGCCTCTTCCTCATGATCCCTCATGGACCTCGAGGAAAATTTTAAAGCTGAGGAATGTTTGCCAGGGTTTTATCAAATATGAGATTGGTAGTGGTGTTTCCACATTCCTATGGGTGGACAATTGGCATCCATTGGGGCCATTGTATAAGCATTATGGAAATAGAGTTATTTATAACTAGGTTAGGTCAGTGAAAACAAGGGTTAGATCATTGATCAGCATGGTAGTTGCGATGGCCTAGAAGGGGGAACAATTGTCCTACAGATATTGAGGCCCATGCCCCTGCTAGTTTGGTCCAAATTCATCCATTGAGGTTGTTTTTTTGTGTACGATGCAAGTCAATTAGATTAAAGCTGCAAGTTTCCTATGCTTAGTCAACTACATATTTAGCATCGAATTACAAAATCGATTCAGAATTGAGAGAACCCCCTTACTTAGACTGAGTGATCCCTCTATTCAGCTTCATTGTGATGGTTAACAAGTGCAAGTCAGTTATGTGTAGAGTACAAGTCAAATTAGATTCAGGGTGCCAATTTACTATGTTGAAGGTGCTAGTCAATTACTTATTTAGTGTAAAATTACATAACAACTTCAGAGTTAAGTGACTCCCCTTATTTAGGACTAAGATATCCGTTAGTCCGAACTAAGTTCCTACCTTTTTGCACTAGGTGATTCCCTAATTGCTATTTAAATAATGGACTCCGAAAAGAAAATACTTTGGCTAGAGGAAATAATAAGCCAAAACTATAAAATGAACTTTTGTAGTTTTCTTTGATCGGCTTTTTAAATAGAGCATTTTTTTTATCTAGTTTTTCAATCCAAGGAAAAACGAATATGTTAAAAATCATTGGACTGGAAGACATAAAAAAAAACTGGGTACAAAATAGGCAAAATGAAAATAAGACACCCCAAGCGTGGCATTGAATAGTTCACCTATGAAAACTACGACATGAGACGACTTTAAACCAGAAACAAGAAGATAATGTCTACCTTAATTTCTACTCCCTCTGATACAAAATTGTAGTCCAAGAAGAAAAGTTGTGCAATTTTCGGATGAAAAGGTAAAATTCTTGTATGCATAATTTCTCAATTTTTTGCACCAACAAAAAAATTAATTGAGATCTTTAATTTGGTGCAAAGAGATTCAAAATATCGTGGGCAGATTCAGAAGTACTTTCACCTTTTTATCTCAATATTGCACAATGTTTTCTAGTGGACAAAACATTTGGGACGGATGGAGTATTAACTGTATCATACAACAAGACTTATGATTAAGTTTGTGGTTTATGGATTGTAAGAGCTGTTATTTTAAACAGCAAAAGGAAAAGGAAAAAGTACACCATGATTGATTGCCTGGCAAAGTACAAGATTTGATTGAAAACAATAGCACAGGGGTAGGATAGTCCAACAACATTATGAGTGAAATTGCTAATTCTAAGTACCAATGAACGAAATGCTCTTTGTAGCTGATTAATCGACTAGGCAATGACTAACCGGTGGGATATATTTTATATTTTGTATAAGTATATTTTGTTAAATGTGTAATACTAAAAAGTACAAGATGTTAAGTGTTATTATTTAATAAAATATATGATATACAATTGGCATATCAAACCCTAAATCAGCCAACGAAATGTATGCACAATACATAGCAAAACACACCAAAACTTTGGGGGACGGGGCAAAATATTTTTTCAGGAAATGAAAAAACAGATCAATCTCCGGCACCTGTCTTTTGCCCGACTAGCGCCTAGTGATTTTTAGAAAATTGACAAGAAATTACAAACCAAAAACATAATCATAAAGCATTTTAAGAATAAAACCAGATTGAACAAGCTCTTACACTTCTAATGCTGTACAGGATGTTTTACAAATTAAGCCTAGAAAAGTGCAAGCAGCTATACAAAACCGGAATGATTGGAGAAACTCGCTCATTTTGTAGGTCCTAATGCAGTTCTACAAACAAGTAGAAGGGTTATGCCAATGAACACCTCATACATTTGTCATCTTGCCACAATCCACATGGAACATTTGAAGCTCTAACATGGGAAAAACATTTGTTCAACCAGGTCAGATAACTAGGGTAAGAATTACATATAACAACCATCACTATACTATCTGGTGTAGATCTCTCGTTGTAATAGTCGTTCAATACATTACAGGATGGCATGTAGATAATCCTCATGATCACCCTGTTTCTAGTTGTTCAATATATCTCTTGCAGACTTGCACAGATTTTTAATAGCTGATACAAGTTTTTTATTGCTGCGTGGTCATCAGGTCATCCAGTTCTTTTTAGTTTCACCCGCACATGGAGGTTGGAGCCAAAGCTGAAGGTATTTAGAGTATTAGACATTTTTTTTATCCTGATAGATAAGTTATTACGTGTAAATAACAATATAAATCAGCCCTAACACTAGCTTAGCTGGCTAGCTATTCTATGGTTGCTTACATAGTTTAAGAGACACATAACAAGCAACTGGTGGAAAGAGAAAAAAAAAAAGCGTGAAAATGGAACACACTTTCAGTCACAAAACAACTACCGCAGTGTCGAAGGCAATCATAAAAAGAGATGCAAATTCCAATTGGTTCATCTCCTTAGAATTAGTCAGAAAAGAAATTAGTGTATCGGAACAAGGATAGGAAAGAAAATACCGTAGAGAAAACTGGCCAGACTTCCAGGAGAGATATAGTCCGACAAAATGAGCTTCTCATGCTGCGTGGGCCCCCAGTAGTACCCTCTCAAGCCCACCACATTTGGATGTCTGATATTCGCAAACTTTTTAGCTTCCTTCGCAAAATCCTTCCTCTGTTTCGCAACACCTTCTCTTAACCACTTTACGGTCAAGAACATCCCATTATCAAGTGTTGCCCTGTAAGAAGTCCCATGGCTACTCCTCCCCAGTACCTCAGCAGGGGCCCTCGATAATTCTTCTGGAGTCAACGACAGTGCATCATCAAGAAAATGCAGCTCCCCAGCAAGTCTATCAGGAGACCTAACATCCAATCTTGCAAGGTTCTCCACAGCATATGAATCCCCAGACTCGGGTGACCAAGAGAAATGGCTGGTTTTCGAAGGGGAAAGTCCAGTTACTGTGGCCATTTTCTCATCCGGACTGATAATAATCTCAGACGAGGATCCTTTTCGTGGTGCCAGATCAGTACCTGAAACAACTAATGGGGCGGCACTGTCTCTTCCGCTATTTCTGGAAGGATTTGACGGGGTCCGTCTGTGGATGTCTTTGTTTGACACGTGTTGCGGAAGAGGCCTCTTTGATATCCGGATGTAGTGGATGAAGATAGCAAGAAGGATCAGAATAAACACAGCTACCACACACACAACTATCACCACCACCTTGATTATGTTTTTGATAGATTTCCTCTTGGGATTTCCAGTAGGGGAATTGCCTGATCCAGGGGGTCCATTTGGTATTTCTAATCTGGAATTTCCAGGGTAGAAAGAAGACAAAGGAAACTTCCTTAGATTTTCAGGGACAACACCAGAAAGATCATTATATGATGCATTGAAGCTTTCAAGACTGTTTGAGAAGTTATATGGCAATGGACCAGTGAAATGATTTTGTGATATATCTAATGAGCTTAGGGAACTCATGTTGGAAGTAGGGAGAGAACCAGACAAATTATTCATTGCAAGATTGAGAACTTTAAGTCCAGTTAAAGACCCAAATCCATCAGGGAAATACCCACTAAGCTGGTTGTGAGAAAGATCAAGAACTTGAAGGTTGGTCTCAAAGGTGGAAGAAGAAGAGAACTCAATGCTTCCAGAAAACAAGTTGTTTTCTAAATGAAGTTCTTGCATAGTGGAAGATGTTAGCAAGGCAGTAAGAAGAGGTCCATCTAACTGGTTGAAACTGAGATCAAGGACCTTCAGTTTTGGGAACTGAGTAATGACTTTTGGGAGCGAACTGTTGAGAAAGTTATGGGAGAGATTGAGGTAATTCAAACGCAGGAATTGAGATGTTACCTCAGGGATGGACCCTGACAAACGGTTTTGACTGAGATCGAGGATTTCGATGTTTGCCCATGTTGCCAACCTGGTTAAGTTTCCTCCGAATTCGTTACGCGATAGATCAAGTACTGCACAGCTTCCCGTAAGCAATGGAAGTTCACCAGAAAGTGCATTTGAAGAGAGATTTAGGATGCTCAAAGTTGTTGATGTTATCAAGCTAATCGGCCCTGAAATGGGAACATAATATAGGAATAATTAAGGGGCAACTTAAACCAACCCATCAAGGAGCAATTAGTACTTGCGGTGTAAGAGGGCAGCTCCCGGATATAAATCAGTAAAGAGACATAGCAAAAGCTATTCACAACTAACTGCCCAAACGGAGGTCGTTAGTCTCGGTATATGTGTCTAAAACGAGTGTTCAGGCGGATCCAAAACATGGTAAACCACATGCCATAGATTGTGCTACAACAAGATTAGGCATCTGCATGTAGACCATACTTATTCCAAGCAACATACATCCAATGGCAGAGAGTATATTTTCTCGTATATCCATGTAAAAGAAAAGAGATTTTTGAGAGCATTACTACTATTTCTTTTAACATTTACAGATTTCACGTCGCCAAGGATCCTCTCTTTAGATTTTCGTTTAGTCCGCGTGAGTTTTTCCCTTGCAGAAAATGTTAAGACAACAAATGAGAAATACGTTGGAGAATGCCATGTACAAAGTTTTAGAATGAAGACGTATGTGTTTCAAAACGTAGATTGCGAGGCTATTAGGATTTTATGGTAAAAAAGGCCGATGTATTCCTAGAAGTGCATAAAAATGTGCCCTGGAATTTCAACTATGTGGGCATTGTTCCTACGTTAACAGTAGCCCACAAGGCTGTGTCATTAGCATGTCCAGGGAAAAAAGAACTTCATCTATATATGGTTATTACACAACTATATTCCCATTGATATACTACTGAGTAAATAGATTCTTGAATAATACATAAATGGAAGATTTATCACTGAATGCGTAATAAAATTGAAATTTCTGCATACCAAAGTCGCCAGTACTAAAGTACCTGAGAGGTTGTTGCCACTCAGATCCAATTCAGTTAGAACCAAAGAATCTCCCTTCAGAAGGCCATTGGGAACAAAGCCAGAAAACCCATTGTGGCTAAGCTTGAGAACTTGAAGATCATAAACAAAATTAAAACTAGGCAATTCCCCAAACAGCTTATTGTAGCTCAAATCCAACACCTTCAAACTCTCAAATATCTGTGCATCATTCCCACTCACTAAAGACCCTCTGAGTGAATTATTGCTAAGATTCAAAAACCTAATAGTCTCCGATATACCCGGGAGAAACTTCTGCTCCAACGTTATGAGCTGATTCCCACTAAAATCAACATGAGTTGCAGTAGTAAGAAGTAAGAACTCTTTATCTAGTTCCCCCTCCAGCATATTTCCATGCAAATCAAGAACCTCAAGATGGGTCATTAGCTCAAACCCTTTTGGGATACTCTGTGTAAATCCATTAAGAGATAAATTAAGAGATACCAGAGTTGACAATTTTCTCAGTGAAGATGGTAGTGGCCCGGAAAAGGAATTTCGACTCAAGTCCAAAGACTGTATTGACGTAAGCCCTGAAATTGAATCGGGAAGAGAGCCAGAGATGTTATTCCCCGATAACGAGAGGTTCGTTAGACTACTCAACTTACCAATCTCCAATGGCAAAACTGAGAAAAACAGATTGTTCGATAAATCCAGATACTCAAGGGTTTTGAAATCACCAATATTGGAAGGAATTTTTCCGCTTATCGAGTTGTTAGCCATAGAAAGCTTCACAAGCATGGTGAGGTTAGAAAACACACTCAGATCTGCATCAGCAGATAAACCCAAATTATCAAGTACAACTCCTGCAACGTTGCCACCATTACACATTATCCCATTCCAAGACGAAGGGCACCCATTGAAGTCAATAGACTCATCATTCCACGAATCAAGCACATAACCAGTTGGGTCATGCTTGATTCCTTTCTTGAATTCAAGCAATGTCAAAATGTCCTGTGAGGGAAGCTGCCCCATAGCATTGACAAAAACTAGGGTTACCAGAAAAAGCCTAAATAGCTTCATTTCTATCCCAAGTTTTATCTTTCACCTTCAAATCCACTATGTCGAACCAAAATGATTTCAAAAGAAACCCAGATGGTATATAGGTGATTTAACAACCTAAAGCAAAACCCACCAACATTTTCCTCAGTAGGCAACAAATTCAGAAGGAGAAACAAGAATCAAGCATCAGCACTCAAACAGAGAAATCACAGTGTTCATCTACTAGTCTTGAAAAATAAAGGAGGGAAAACCTACAAGCAGTCACAATATGTTGGAGACAAGTAACACAAACTGAGCCCAAGCAATGAATGACTGCAATAACACTATACAAACTGAGTCACTATCAAAGATTCAGACCTTGAACAGTTGAGCATTCTCTTACCATTCCCCTTCCATATGAGCAATGTGCCTCATTTAACAGTGTTCTCTCCAGATATTCAGTGTTTACAGCAAAAGAGAGCTCACTCGTGGTCAGATTGGAGCTTTGGAAAAGTGAAGCTTACGAGATTTGGGTATAGCTGAAACTTCACTTTTGCAGTATACTCTGAAGCTGAGCTCAGACCATTCTGGTACCACAAACCCACTAAAATGAAGCAAATGGGTCTCCAAATCTTAGCAGCATTGCAATAAATACAATGGACCCAGAGAAGTTTTGGCCTTCGTTTACCTATCAACACCACATCTAAGCTTAGAGGTTTCAGAAACCAAAAGCCGCAAAACCCTCTTTACGACCCTAATCTTTCTTTAATCAGAAAATACTTAGAACCATAAAGTAGAGGGGCCCAAAGTAAATGCCCCTGTCTTTTCTCTCATCCACCTTCACCCTTTTTTCTTTTAGTATTTTTTTAATGACAAGATGTTAGAGTTCATTTGAACTCAACCCACCCAGATTAATCTCGGTTAACGATTGGGTAAAACTTTTAATAATTTAATATTGAAAAATTTTAAAATCAGGTAAATGAATTGACAATGACAATAGTAAATGTATGAATATGTATTAAAATATATAAAGTACATAAAAATACGTATTTTTTTGTCTTCTAATATATTTATCGTCAACTCAATGAACTGATAATAACAAAATCATAAAAATATCGGTTTTCATGAAATTCGACATTGCGACCATACAAAGAAAACTCTTTAATTACTGTCACATGCTACTAATCCGCGGTAATCCGCTTTTTCTCTACAAGCCTATTCCTTTCTCCATCTGAAAAGGACACGTGGGAGCCCAATAGTCTGAAACCCTAATTTGTTTAAACGTGTTTGTTTTTGCATAAATATACTAAAAAAACACCACCATTGTTCATTAACTCCATTTTTGAGGGTCTTGTTTTTTAATGAAGGAATTCTTGTCTGCAAATAACAGAGGGATCAGAAAGAGTGTAGTTTATTTGGCAGTAATCAGAGCTTTACCCGCCAAAAAGTAGAGAATCTCATGGTGGACGTCAAAGGATTTTATTAAATCTAGTTGAGGTTTTAGGGGTCCTTTAGTGGGGAGTGACGCTGTGAAAAGGCATGGGGAAGAGTGGTCACTGCTGGGACTGGAGCCCACACCTCCCCTTTGACTAGGGCTGTGCCTTGTGCCCACCTGTGTTTATTCATGATTTCCAAAGTTGTGTTTACATGTGTCTCTCTCTCTACTCTCTCTCGCTCTGTAGCTAGAGGTGAAGTGGGTGAGGGCATAATGGTAACGATTGCGTATGGGAAGCCAAGCGATATCTTTTCTTTTTCTACACTTTCATGTGGGTAGAATTTACTTTTTAAGATCTATACAATCATACAAGCCCAACCGGAAATCAAAATCGGACCAAATCCGTGAATTTGTTTGATTTTTCTCTGCTTATTACTTTCATCTCTTGTCTATCTCTCTACTAATTATTACCATCTCAAAAATCTCTCAAAATTTTTACCAAACAAGCCCCTTTTCTCCTTATTATATTAATTTTTCACGTCCAAATGCACAGAAAGAAAAATGAAAAGCGAAGGCCTGAACAGCTTTCTCCACTTTTATCAATGGACAAAAGGTGAAATACTATTTTTGCCAAATTAAATTTCTACTCACTTCTGTTCGGGGGACAAAAAAGAAGAAGAAAGACTTAAACTCAGTTGCTCCAACGTCACAGATGAACAGCTTAATTTAGAGGTTTTTACCTTGCTGATAAAAAAAAAAAAAGGGTTTCTAACTCTTTTTTTTTTTTTTTTTTTGGGGTTCAAGTTTTAAAGGACAAAGAAATGAAGGAAAATGACCTCAGTCACTTACCTCTTTAATGGCACTAATGAGAGTGAAAAACAGAAAACTGCTATTATTCATATCTACACAAAAGGAGGTTAACCATAAAACAATTGAGCAAAGTTTTGTTTCTATTTTCAAAAACCATTGTGTAAGACAACTATGAAAAGCTACTTTCTTCCACTTCGAACAACTTGAAAATATTCTTATGATCTGATTCTGTATAATGCATTATGTAAAAAATCCTCCCCCAAAGAGGATCCCAAGAACTAGACGACAAAAATGATACAACTATGCCTGAATTTTCAAGAAAATTCAATTGGACGACAAGCGATTGAAGCTGGACCCAACAATGATCTCAATTTGGTATTTCAGTGACTTCAATAGACAAGCATAACCACATTATCATAATCGATAAACTAAACCTGCTCTCTCAACTTCTTGTCAATTGAGTTTTGAGAAATAGATTCATGGTATTCCAAGTGGCCAACTGTAGTCGGGGATCTTCAAGTATGAACAGAAAATTACTACAACAGCAAAACACGATACAATACATATTTTCTTCATAGAGCAAGTCCACGGATAACAATAATGAACTTGTTTACTCAAAACTTCTCAACACAATTCCCTCTTAAAAGTTTTAATTAGTGTGTGTATATCTCACTTCTTCCCACCACCAGACACATTGAACTTGAAAAATATGATGTCTGCATCTTGGACCACATACGTCTTCCCTTCCTGCCTATACTTCCCAGCAGCCTATTGCAAGGAAGAAAGAGACATGCGTCACATGTAAAAAATTCGAGGAATTCTGGACCAAATGCAGAAGGAATAGATTGAAAAATTAAAGGAAAGAGCCACATTCAACAAATACATAAGTTAGTATAGTAGTAACGTGAGTTGGGGCCCTATGAAGCATGTGTACTTCACATGTTACTTCTACATGCAGACAACGCACAAAAAAGTGTACCATATGTTTTTCCTTTAGTATATGCCAAACAACACAGATACCCACAATATTCCAAGCCGTACCCCAGCCAAAAATTATACATCTTGTATACAACAGGGAAATTAGCATGCTGATAAAATCACTCTGGTCTGTTGGTTCATTATTACATTGAGAGCAAACATCAGTTTGTACCTTTCTTTTGCCCTTAAACAATGGCTCGTATGTTGGATCCTTATTCAACTAAGCGTTTTAATCAGTTTTTTTTTTTATGTGATTTGTGTGTGTGTGTATATATATGTGCCTTAGTGCATTTTTACAAGTAGAAAACATATATATATATATATATCTTTAACAGACATATACCAGCCATACAAAAACCCCAGTAACCCACCATTTTGGATTTTACTATATCAATGTACTTGTAGCAACCATGTCCGATACTCCTAGATGCCCACCCAAACTCTTCTTGGGTGAAATATAGAGGTACACAGCCTCAACACTTCTTCTCCACAAAGGCAGATGCTCGATTCTCACAACCCACCACATCACTAGGACCGATCGCACTTGCCATCAAGCCAGGTCACTCCCTCATTTCAGTCTGGTTAAAGTTATAAAACCATTACGAATCCCAGAAAAGTTTTCTTTGAACTTCCTTTGTCTAAGAGGTCACATATCACATGACACATCCAGGGAGATGACAAAGTTCCATATGAAACTAGCTCATGTACATCTCAGGGCAAGAAACAGAAATCATTTCATCTTTGGTTCTACCACTTCAAAAAAGTATAAACTGGTCAAAATATGAATTTTTCATTGGTCCGGAAAATTTAGCAATCAATCGATATACTATTTTTCCATACCAGTAATACCAGAGGTGGAAGAGAGAAAGACTAATGAAGCAAGCAAGCATCAGAACACGGACACTTCATTGGAGCTCACATACTGGTGTTGGAAACTGACACTCTCTGAACACGTGTCTGACACTCAAATCAAACGTCTCCTATTTTTCTCAATATTTTTTTGTTTGGACACCGGCTCAGGACACTCTAGGACACTTGCAAGACACATTGACATGATTAAACGAAATTGTAGATTCTAGGTACAGCACGAGCAGTTAAAAAAAAAAAAAATTTAAGCTTAAGAAAGTCTTTTCTTTTTGAGTAACAAATGACCTTGTATTGACCATAAAGACACATAGACGATGTAACGCCTTTGTCAGAACACATTTCTGAATGATTTTTCATAAATAAAAGTAAAGGTATACATTATTCCAACAATCATAATTAGAGCCTCTTATTTTTTTGGTCCTTTGCATATTGTAGAACATGTCCCCAAAAGTGTTTATCCTCTAATTTTATAATTTTTCGGGCCGACGAGTCAGTGTGATGTCACGTGTCCATGTTGATGCTACTTCGATCAGAACCAAAGATGCCACAACCAATATAGGGTGAGTTCACGCAATACTTTTTATCTTACAGTATTTTTTGTCTACAACTTACTTTTCGAAATTTTAATTTAAATTTTCGTCATGATTTATATAGCATTAATTGTTTGTCTCTGAAGAATCGGAAAAGTATGAAAATGCGGGCCGAAGTTGAAAAAAGTTCATATAAGATGACATTGTAGACAGAAGGTACCAGTTGTTTGGTATTTTTCTTTTTAAGTGATCATTTTTTAGCTTTTGGTCATAATTTTTTTACTTTTCAGACTTCTCTCCTCAAGATGGATGATCAATCCAAAAAATAAAACGTGAATTCAACAAGAATTCAGAAAACACGGCAAAAATACCAAAATATTAAGGTGAACTCACCCTAAATGCCCCAGGTTATGACATTGATTAGGTCAAATCCCTTGAAATCAGTTGATTTCTTTTTTGAATTTTTGAACTGGAGTCATTTTCTGAAGAACAATTTCAGTTACTTTTTGCCAAAGGGTTGATATTAGTCAATACTGTATGATTTTTGCAGAACTGCAGAATATTTCTCTTCTGAGTGGGTAAAGTGGAAGGCATTGGGCTACTAATGGGGCGCCACATCACAATTCAAGAGCTAAATCCACAAACTTTCCATCCAACAAATTGCATAGGACCTAGAAATGCAGCTATTACTTAAGCAAGCAGAGAATAAAAGCACACCTTGACAGCCCCTTCAGTGCCAAGTTCCTTTAGATCATCGAACTTCATCACCTGATTATCATTGTTAAGACCAAGTAAGCACTTTCAAGCAGTTCCACAGAGTATCAAATAGAGTAGATGAGAAGCCAAAGCAACAACATTATTGGTATCTTTAATAAGAAAATAAGCAACTCATCTTCAGTTATGCACTTTGAAAAGACGTTAATGACCTAGATATTACCAAGTAAACATTTGCAAATAGAAAATCAACATTCACCAGAGGACCTTATGAGTGTCTCAGTGAAGACCGGAAGTAATGAGGGACAATCAAGAGGCCATTTCATACGAGGGTTGGTGGCCAGTTAAAAGGGGAAAATGAAAGAGTACAACAACCAAAATAACAGTAAATTAAATAAAATATCAGAACAAACACTCCTTAGTACACAATCAGATTGATTTCCAGGAGAAGTTTTTCAAGCAGTCTCTAATGGAAAACATGCTAGGAAAATGAAAAATCAACGAAAGGCATAAAATATCTCTTGATTTCAGTACTGATAAAGCAACGACAGAAAATAAAGAACAAAAAACAAAATCAAAACACATCAATTAAACCACAAAAAAAATCATGAAAGAAAGAAAAATAATAAGTCAAAAGGTGTGCATTCTAAAAGAGGAAAAATATCGTTCAAGGAATTACCTCAGCACAGATGAAGCCTTTTTCAAAATCAGTATGAATTGTCCCTGCAGCCTGAGGAGCCTTTATCTGCCGTCGAATTTGCCAACATTTGACCTAGTAAAAAGGTCAACAGTCACATTCAGAGATCAAACTATCATATTCCGTATCATTGGTCAGTTGTATTGGACTAAGAAGCACGGATACGGATACGGATACGGGATACGGATATGATACGATACGGATACGCGGATACGTGATTTTTCCAAAAAGTAGGATACGATACGTTGAATATAAAATTAATTTTTTCAAAAATTATTTGTATCCCCTTCATTAGGTTGTGAGGATGAGGAAACAAAACTACAATCTCCTAAAATTAGATTAAAAAAAAAAATCCCTAAAGAGAGATGAGAGAGAGTGAGAGACGAGAGAGAAGAAGAAGATGAGAGAGAGACAAGAGAGAACAGAGAGACGAGAGAGACACTTACAGTCGTCATCGTTGTCGAGAGACGAGTGAGAGATATAGGCCTTGTTCGTTTTCATACTTTGGGTATTTTAGTTTTGGTAGTGGGTGGAGAGAGAAATAGGATAATGATTGGAGAGAGGGGTAATGATTGGAGAGAGATAGAGAGAGAAATGAAATTAATAATTAGAGAAATAGGGTAATGATTGGAGAAAAATATAGGGTAATGATTGGAAAACAAAGTTAAAACAAAGTAAAGTATGGAAACGAACAAAACCATAGTCTTTTTTCTGCCTTTCGTTTTTCTCTATTTTCGACTTGTCCAGGTAGGGGAAATAAATATAAAGTCTTAATTGCAGTTTTGACCCATATATTTTAAGTAATAACATTTTACCCCCGCGCGTATTCAAAACGTATCCGAGCGTATCCGAAACGTATCGGGTTACCAAAAATTAAAAAAAAAAGGATACTCTAAAAAACGTATGGGATACGTATCCGGAACGTATCCGTATCCGATACGCGTACGGTACGAGATACGGAGGCTAAAAAAGAGTATCCGTGCTTCATAGGTATTGGACACTGGAAAAATAAAAGTTCAATACTGCAAGCATAAGATCCAAAACCACAAAATGGTGCTTTGGTGGACAGTCTGCGAAAAAGAAAATACTCAACAGCAGACCAGATATTAGAAAAAGGGAGAAGGCTATACATATTCATGTCATGCCTAGGGAAGTACTTTAACATACGTTCAGGACCTGATAGCCACAAAGACTCATTCCAACTTGAAGATTACTCAGGATGGACGTCCAAGAGAGAGTACTAGCCACTTTTCAGCATGCATTCTTTCCCTTATAAACTAGCAGGTCTGTTAGTGAAGACACAAAAAGTGATTTAGTTTGGCCTTGGTCGAGATACCAATAATCAACTTGGTATCGATGGGTAAGTGACATACGGTGATGTAGGGCCAGTTTGGTGTACAGTTAACGAAAGCTCTTTCAAAAAACTAAAAGTGAGCCCAAACCGGTGTTTGTTGGCAGAAAAAAATAGTATGATTCAGGGGCTGAAATAGGCTTTTCTGTAGGAAGCACAGATCCAAATGATCCAGAATGAATAAAATCAACCCTAGCCCAACCCAAAAAGTTTTGGGATCAGGCACCATTTCTTTTGAGTTGGAGCTTGTGCTTGAGCTGAACTGATTTGTATATTCACTATCATTGCAAGTCCCCCGCACTCCACTCTCATCTTGCGAGGAAGAAGGGCTATTCAAGGGTTAGTGGAGAGTCATGCGCTATGAAGACACATCGCTGGAGGTCCCATACTGGTGGCAGACATGAATGCTCCTCGAACACCTACCTGACACAAATCAGAAGCGTCCTACTTTATTTTAATATTTTTCAATTGGACGCTCTGGGTTAGGGGTGAACAAAAAACCGGCCGAACCGAACCGAGACGAAGAACCGAACCAAACCGGTTCATTTTTTCGGTTTTTTTCATTGGTCGGTTCGGTTTGGTTCTTGAACTCGGTTCGGTTTTGAAACCGGTTCGGTTCTCGGTTTTTGAAAATTTTTGGCGAACCGAACCGAACCGGTTTTTAATATATATATATATATTAAATATTTTTAAAATATATTAAATATTTTTAATGTATTTTAATATATATATATATTAAATATTTTTTAAATATAGTAAATATTTTTAAAATTTCTTAATATATATATATTAAATATTTTTTAATGTATTTTAATATATATTAAATATTTTTTAAATTTTCGCCGAACTGAACCGAACCGAGGCTGAACCGAGGCCGAACCGACCATCAAAACTCGGTTTCGGTTCCTTCTAGTCCCTGAACCGGTTTCAACCGGTTTCGTCAAAACTCCCCCCGAACCGAACCGAACCGGTTACACCCCTACTCTGGGTACACTCTAAAACATGCTTGGGACATGCTAGTACACTCTCGGGATACATTGGGGTGTCCAATGAAACAGTAGGCTCTATTTATAGCTCAAGGAACTATTCTTTTGTGTGCAAGACGACGGTTGATAGTTTAAAATGACATGTTCGAACATAAAATACTTTTTGTTGGACCACTTTTGTAGATAATCTAGTACCAGACATGAATAAAGGTACAGTGGATAGGGATTTTTATTTTTTTATTACAATTAGGGCCTCATTTCCTATTTATCATTGTGATTTAAACATCTACGGAGTAATATATAATAAGCATACAGAAATGAAACTTTCCGAGTGTTCCCAATGAGTCATGACGTCCTTTTCTTGTATTGGCGGCTTGGCGCAACTTAGGTCACTCGTTTACTCACTAAACCATCCTTCTAAGGCTCACAAACATGCCTACATACAAACAAATTACAACGTCACCGATTCTGGACTTACATGCCTACCGAGATTGTTGAAATGTACATGGGGAAGGAATTGGATCAAAACAACTCAGATAATGGCAATTACACCAGATTGATCATGCAAGGCATTTAACAGCATTTAAGGTTAGTAGAAAGCAACATAGGCAAAATAAAACAAATAGAAACTGAACAAGAACTGTTCAGGTTAATTTCATACCTCATCAGGGCCAGCTGTAAAAAAGTATATGAGGTTTATAGCTGCGAATCCAGTCTTTATGATCTTTGGAAGGGCACTGTAGCAAAATCCATATATAGGTTAGCTCAGACTTTTTAAATTAGAAATCTAATTTCCATATACTCTTATTTCAGATAACTTACCATTCTAACTCTCTTTTAGAAAAGCAAACAATTAATTATCAACAAAATAAAGACTTAGATATGTATAACATCATCGGCAATACAGAAAAGTACTGATCATATTGGCAAGAAGAAGGTTAATGAGAAAACAACTACTGCCCCAATAAGCCTTAGATTCTCTTTCTAGATATGTATATCCATATGCCTATAGTTTTCATACAACTTGGTGTCTGTAATGATAGCAAAAGAAGAATAAAAAATAAAGGAAAAGCAGTATATATTTAGGATGTCATTTCTCTGATGTATTCTAATACATATAAATCCAATAATGTAGAGTGGCAACATTAAATCAAAAGCATCTTGGATTTTATGTAGATTCCCATTCTATTATTACATTCTATACCTCAGCATCCCTGCTTTGCCTAGATGAGAAATGGATACAGGTACCACAATCGGAATATTCTTCTAAATTGTGACACAATTGTTGCCATTTGCAAAGCGGAAGAAAGACAACTTGTAACAATTTTGAGTGTGAACCATGACAGTAATTGCAATCATCAGTGCTAGGAATTACGCGCGGGTTACCATATGCACTTTTGGAAAATCAGAAATGCAGAATATTCATGCTCAGAATTTGTCCAAAAAATGTTCTAGAGAACTTTCTGAAAGTACCTAATACACCCTCACATAATTCAGACTTGAATCTTCTGAATTCCTTTATTCTAACTGTTGAAGTTCAGATACCTTTTTAAAGAAACAAAATTTGCTATTTACCAAATATTGAAACTGCTGAATCCTTATCTGCCTTCCCTTTCTTCCCTCTCGGTGATTCTGTTTCCGCTGTTGTTACTGTTTCTACGACTGCTGCGTTTATCCCCGTCCCCTAATACTTGGTGTCCCACAGGGTTCAAGTAGATTTTATTATTTTAAGATGTAATAAATGGTTATCCCCCTTCCCTCCTCTGTGATTATTTCAAGGTTGCACCGTGGTATAATTAAGTTGATTGGTTATTATGCGATATCTTGCTCATTACATGGTTTTGAATGGTTTATTGATTGTCTGTTATCTTTGCAGTGATGCTATGTATGCTGAATTCGAAGGGGATTTGGCTAAATCTATAAATTTTCGGCGTTTATTATTGTGGTTCATGTCTAACATATAATAATACGATAAAGTTTGCGCGTCCATCATGTGTCTTAGTTTGCGCGTCCGTCATGTGTCTTGTACTACATTTTTTCTGAAAATACCTGTGCTGCCATGCCCGAGTCAAGTCACGTGTCAGCCCATTTTAGGGTGTATCATGTATGGATTGCAAGAAAGTTCATAGAAAAGTTAGGTTTGAAGATTCCCATGACCTGTAACCTTATATATATTACAGGAAAGATTCCGAGGGAAAATTTTCCCACAGCTCTGGTGGAACAGTATACACCTCCCAAACAGAGACTTGCATAAAATTCCAGCACCCTGAAACAGCATACACCTACCAAATGTATCTCTGTGGCTAATGGAAATTAATGAAGACCACACGCACCAGAAAACAAAAAGAAGCAACACCCTAAACAGCTGAGGTTGCTAGAGTTGCAAGGTTCACAAAGCTGGAACTTACCTTTGTAGTTTGTTCTCCTCGCAATACTTTGCGGCTTCATCTGCAGGCATATCAGCAAGATTTCTCTCTAATGCACAGCTGAAAGGGATAATTGGCTCACCTCCATGCTCCTGCACCCTAAAAAAATGAAGCAAAAAACCCATCACACGTAGCCTTACGGAAGAGAGAGCATAATACGGTCGTAAAATGCCGACAACATGAACTTCATAGAAGCCCATCACAGTCAGATGCAATAAAATAGGTAAAACGCACTCAAGACCACAAATGGCATAAAATGTCAATTTTGTAATGCAATTTAGTACGATAGAAAATTTTCTAGAGTCAAGTACGCAAGACTTGAAGTTTAGCCAAATGGAATTGTTGAGTGAGGGTCTAGAGCATGTGGACATGAAAACGGAATAAAAATTTAAGTACAGGAGTTTGTAGTCCTCGAAATATAGCTTCCGCAAAGGATACACTTGGTTCAAGTGCAAGTCCTACAAAGGCACTGTCAAGGGAGCTATCTTAACTGCAAAAGCAGTTGCAGCAGTATCGGACAGCATTGACAGCTTTATACAACTCAGACACAGGAGAGAGTAGTAAATAACAATAATCTATTCCGTAGAAGCTACAAAAGAACCTTCAACATTTAGGTTCAACTCTACTCAACACAAATGATTACGAGAAGTAAGCCAAAACGGCCTAAATAGTAACTGAACAGCAAAATATAGAATTGAAATGTTGAAGAAAGCAACAAGCCATAGTTTTTACTCATGATCGAATAACCGAAAGTAACAGGGTCACTTTTCAGTTATACAGTTCCAATGAAACTCAAATGAAAGCAGCAAGGCAATATGAGATTACTGATTTATTAGTTACTTGCCCATGCCCAAAACCATAGACTCCAAAGTTCAAAGCAACGGCAGGAAAGTAAACATTATCAACCACTACTCAAGACGAATATTGTTTCCCAAACATGTATTCTACCAGTCAAGCGATTGACAGAGAAAAAATAACTTCTTCCCACTGAAAAAATTAAAACCATAGATAGCTAAATTTCAAAGAGCAAATCCAATCTTGTAAATCCAAAAACCATAGATCTTCCTTCATAACGATGAGTATGTATTACATTTACAACATTCTTTGATGAGTTTAAACAACTCTACCTGATTGTGAAAATCATTCTTGTCTACACTTTGTAACTGTCACTATTATGGAGTTTTTCCTCACGAAGCATGAATTACAGCCAGAAACTTGATCTTTTTCCTTTGATTATTCTACAAGATTATGGAAGGTGTTCTAATCAACACATTGTCTATTTTTCCTTATGATCCACACACACACACACACAGAGAGATGCCTCAGAAGTGCATAATTATTCAATTTCAAACACAGCATCAAACTTACCACGTATGGATTTTTGGAAGAAACTTGTTCTTTTTTCTTTGATAATCTTTCTCATTCACGTTAACCTGCATGGCATATGCATATTCTGGTCAAAATCTCCACATCAACACCAATCTCCCACAATCCATAACGAAAACAAACTCCCATTTTTCAATTTGAAGTCCAAAGAAGCAACAAAGAAATTTGTCCAAATCACAAGAGAAAAACAGAAACATGCGATAGGAACACTAGATGTTTTTCCTTTTCCATACATAGCAATAGGACAAGCCAAAATTGTGGGCTCCATGCCAACCACAGCGTCACCAACATGACAAGGCAGGAAATATAATAAAGAAAGGATATTAATGTAGCAAATTATGGTTTTAAGATGTCACTAGGATTGCATTTACTCAATCTTAGAAAAAATTCAAACTACAGTGATAGGATACATGAGTACATTGCAGAGCAGACAATGTTCATAAGATCTCATTTCCAAGCCATACTAAAAAAAATAACAAAGCAGAGTATCAAGGCCTCACCTCGATATATCCGTTGAGAAATAATCATCAACCCTAATTAGATGCAATGGAATAAACATTACTAAATCATTTGATCCAATGTGTCAAATTGAAAGTGATGCAACTAGTGGTGCCCTAATCTGAAGCGCCAAACAGAATTGAGTCACAAATTTTGTAGGTAAGTTGCATCGAAGTTGAATATAGCTTTCAGTGTTGATAAAAACTTCTATGTGGTCAAAAAGCCCCATGATTCCTGGCTTTCGGTTGAAGAAGACTACTCAAATAGCTGGAGTGTTGTGCAATTGATATTTCTTTCGCTTTCAGTTCGTTGATCTCTGGAAGCATTATGGCTTGTCCACTCGATTCGGATTACTTTGTCCTATTTGGAACTGCTTTGATTTGTGAATTGAATAGGACAACTTTTCAGTCCTTGGAGTTGTCAAAGGGACAGAAAAAGAAGAAATGACTTGCATTTGATGATGGAGCAGATAGGAGTTTACCTATTGAAGCTGCATTGCTAATTAAACTCATCAACGAGACGAGATGATTAAACTCATCAATGAGACGAGATGAAGCAGTCTAGTAGACAATTTGCTGCCCTCAAAGAGGTTATGCACTGACGTCTCTCACAGCAGGTACTAGTATTTTTGAGGGTAATGGATTTCATTTTGAGAACTTCTTTGGAGTTCCTCAATTGGACAGACAAAGCCAGGTGTATGAAATACATTGATCATGTTTTGCTTCATAAGAGAAATGCCCAGTGGGTGGCTTTCTTGCACATAAACATGGCTGAAGTGGAGATTACAATTTGGACGTCATCTACACATCAAATGGAGTTGATTTGAGCCATCTTCTTGCTGCCAAACTTGAGGTCAAGTTTTTTTTAGAGGGGAGTCGATAGTTGGTATTCTGGTTGAAGGGAACACAGAATAGTCTACAACATAGAATTGGTCTAATTATGAAAAATACCAGCTCCGTCATCAAAATGCACCTCAAAGTCCACATGACTTATTTATAGACAGAAGGGGATAATTGTCTCTTAAATCCACTGACAGAACAATTGATAATCTGAAGTCTATATAAAAACAAATGGCACATAGTAATGTTAATTCTACTGCAAGTGTATATGGGCGGCATTCCCTTAATGCCTTTTTGGTAATATAATCTTTTACTTATCAAAAAAAAAAATGTTAATCTACTACATCATATAGATGGCCTCCATTTAGTGCAAAATCCTTCAGTATCACTTCATGTAATGAGCAACATACAAGGGATACGCAAACTAAGCATACGCTGAAAAGAGTAGATATCATCAAAAAATGGTTCTACAAAATTCCATTTACAACAAGCACAGTGGCATGACAGGAATGTCAGTAGGAAAAAAAATTTCAGATGACTTACCAAGTAAACAACAGGCTTAGCAGAAAGCAATTGAAAAGTATTCAGTATCTCAATATCCGCAGCTTTCCAGCCCCCCAGACGGACATCTTTTCCCTCTTCAAGCCATGTTTTGATCTATGGAGACAAGCATCACCATCATTAAACTTCTTCCAACTCAGCAAAGCTATGCCCCAATTACCTGGGTCAGCTACATGAATCTTGTTTTGCCAGTTAGGCTACCTATGTAATATGTTGAGCCGGATGTGCAGAAAGTGTATTGTCCTTTTGAGCACATAATGGTTCTATGTGCCAAATGGCCCATGAAGAATAAACAAAAGCATACAAGCATAATTCGTTGTTGACAATTGAGAACATCTTTAAAGATATAGGAGTAGCATGGACAGGCAAGGCACATACAGATGTCGGTTAATTTTGACTGAGGCTAGAAAATCAATACCAATCAAACCACAAGTTCATGCTATGTTCACAAGATCATCACCTCAAAGTACCTTTCCTCTTCTCACATGCAGTTATCCACATGACTCTTAGCATCATCCATGTAAATACACCTACTCTTCTCTTCAATATTGTTCGTTTTCGTTTCCCATCATATGGTGTTCAATAAATATAATGTGCAACACTGTAAACCTTTTACAGATTCATGCATCATTTGCTTCGCTTTTGTATACTATGTACCCTTCTAGTGCGTTTCTAATACATATACATGCAGTTAATGTCAAAAACTTCAATGCAAAAAATGGACCAACAAAGACTGCAGACTGAAAAAAGGAATCAACAAACATAAATATCATAATAAAAATAGATTGAATTGCACAAGGTAACATTAAGACCAAAGCAAAAGTATTTCCAAAACAAATAATCCGCATACCCTTTGACACAGCTCAAGCTCTATCTTCAACTGCTTGTCATTGCTCCTCTTCATGCTCTTTTCGATGTCCTCAATCTTCTTTTCCATGAACTCAAGGTCCTTCACACGCACAACAAAAAACAGCCCATCCTTGTTTAGACTAGTTATTACTCCAAAATATGGAAATGAAAGCGGACATTAAAGTACATGCCAACATCTGAAAATCAGAACCGCTTCTTTATTTCTTTTAATGGCAATTGATGCAATGCCCCCCAAAGCAGAAAGAATGGAAGATCTATAAATAAAAGCAGGATGTTGGATAAACCAATTTTCCTGGCAGCAACTAGCAAGAAATCTCTTGTCATTGGTGTTCACAAGCTACAAATCCCATTCAAAAACTGGGGATGGAACCAGAAGATTTATTAAACAATGATCACATACACATAAATATAATTCGAAGCGTATATCTATATATTTATTTTATTTTTTTCAGACTTTTGCAACAGCTCTTCCAGAGAAATGGGAAGTTCAAGTTGTTGCTTGGAGAGAAATGTATTAGGGTGTTAACATCCCCTAATAACCATTGTTTATCTATTTTATAGAGATAACTGTTGTTTCGAAGGATAGGAAAAGTGTATAGGGTGTACATAACCCTAAAGCACACATAATGATCTTATTTATATAAACGACTCACATATTAAATAAGTAAACTAAGCAATGTGGGACTACTACTAATACTATATTTTAACACTCCCTCGCAAGCTAGAGACTCTCCAGCTTGTTACATATCAGCCAACGAAACAATTACCTCAACTAATAACAACAATAACGAAAAACAACCAACTTGTTAAAAACAATGGAACAACTTTCAATAGCAACCACTAATGAACGACTTCAACCAACGAAACGATTTCAACTTCAATGACTTCAACAAAATAATCTCAACGACCAATGAATCAACGAACGAATTCAACGACCAACGAATGTTTTTAACGACCAACGAACGAATTCAACGAAATAATTTCAAGAACCAACAAAACCAATTTCAACTACCAACTTCAACGACCAATAACAACCAACTTCAATTCCCAACCAACAACCACCAACTTCAATGAAATAGACGACAAAACAAGATATGTTGCCACGCTCACCAAAGGCATTGCCAAAAACCCGACTAGGAAATCCAAAATTATGATCATGTCCACGACTGAATGAAGAACCAAAAGCAACAGAGACAGTGGAAGCAGAATTAAATGTCATTGCAAATATATCACTGTACAATAAGAGGCAACCAACTAATATATGCAGACTGTTTGGAACATAACCCAGTGGTGGTGTGATAATTTCGAACGCTTCTTAGGGAATTTCAGAGGTTGTCGGCACCTTAGGGATGGAGATCAAGGATTTTCGAAGTGAAGGAGAGCTGTTTTGGAGATTTTGGAGACTTGGCTACTGCCGATGAGGGTCGCCGTGACTAGGTTATGGCCGATGAGTACAGTTTAGGCACCGACGAGTATAGTTTAGAGACTGGGTAATTGATTTTGAGGGATTTCGGCCACGATTTGGAGTTTCCAAAGGTCAGAAACTTCGATTAGGGCTTTGGTTATGGAGTTCGAACATCAAAGGCTTGGATTTAGGGTTTCAAAGGTTGGATTTCTGGATTTATGGGATTTGTGGCTTCGATTTAGGGTTTCGGTGGCTGTTTGTGGCTGATAGTGGTTGACAAAGAGGTGGGTGATGTTGAAAAGAGATCGCGTGAGGGTTTAGGGTTTCGGTGGCTGTTTGTATATCTAAGGTGTATGGTGAACCCGCTCTGATACCATGTTCTTTCGAAGGATAGAAAAAGTGTATAGGGTGTACATAACCCTAACACATAACAATCTTATTTATATAGACGACTCACATATTAAATAAGTAAACTAAGCAATGTGGGACTACTACTAATACTATATTCTAACAATAACAATGCAAAAGAACAATAGTATTTTATCCAAGAAGAGATTGGATGAAACTGTGATCATCAACAACATAGTCACTGAAGTTAAGGCTTGCTTGCTGTCTTGGAACAAGATGTCTGTAAATGATACAAATAGGTTAATGTGTACAAAGTGGAACATACGTAGAAGGTTATTGGTTGGTTAGTTTGGCTGTCTATAATACATAAGGCGACAATTAATCTGTTTTGGTTATATGGGCTCTCAAGGAACTTCCCTCGGCCATGTCTTTGGTGTGGTTCTTTTATAAAAGAATTATCTTACCAAAAGAAATAGCAATACAAAAAGACTCAGAGACCCGCGAAATTCTATTTGCCCCCTTTTTCTCAGTATCCTCGCCAAACTCATTTATTCCTTATTAATACCCAAATTACCCCCTCATTTCTCAATTCCCCCATTTCAAACCTCCAAACCTTAACTTTTAGACAATCTTAACCACCAATGTTTACCTCCTCTAACCCCTCACAACCATTCATCACCCCCTCCTCTATCACCTTCAACAACCTTGCTGTCTCTGGTGGTTACTTCTCCAGTGGTTTCAGTCATGGTGGCTGGGAGTCAGGACTCAGCAGAGGTGGTCATAGTTTTAGCCGTGAATCTGTTCGAGGTGGCCGTGGTCGTGGTCGTGGTCGTGCTCATGCTCTTAGACATTGCATTTTCTGTAATGGCGATAACCATACTGTTGAGTGTTGTTGGGATCTTCATGGTTGTCCTTCTGCCTATCATTACTGGTTCTGAGGATGATTGACACCTCCTTAGCTCTTCCAGATCAGCTCCTGCACAATTACTATTCTGGAGGACGAGTAGCATCACATAGTTTCTATGACTTCTCATATGCCATTGTCCTCCATTGCTACGTTCGCTCTGAAAGGTCCTTTTGAATCTTTGATTGATTTGCTATCAAATTATCAATACTCCTTGGGTTATTGGTAGTTAGTGGCAGTAATGGCAATGATTAGCGGTAAGTGGCGGTGATGGCAACAAAGGCGGAACGTGGTGAGATAGGGAAGAGGTAAGGGGGTTGTGGCCTTTTCGGAGCTGCTCCCTGTCTCTCCCTTCTTTGTAATATACATATGACAACTAAGCAAAAGAACCCTATAAACTTACCCCAAAAATAGCCCCGAGCTACCAAGCCGACATGAGCCGAGCCTTGACTAACTCAAGCTTGGCTCATTTACCAAATGAGCCAAAACTCCCAGCTTGAGCTCGTGCATTTACGTCACTAAATGAGCTCAGCTAAGCCGAGCCTCGAGCTGCACATGAACAGTTTGGTGATTCGTTTGCAGCCCTAAGCATAGTAGGCTATGCCCATCAGTCTATTCCTTAGTAGCACGAAGGAGGAGCGGAGGCACCTTGAAGCTCCTAAGGTTGGGAGCGCCTAAGGAGCGTATATAGATCATATATAAATGTGCATATAAAATATCTTTAAATCCTTAACCATTGCAGGAAAAGTGACACTTATTGAGAATTTTCCCGATCGTAAAGAGTAATTATCGGAAGTTAGATATTTTCAATTTGCAAGACATCTTGACTGATATGATGCACATAATCTTATTTCCACGATGGCGGAACTTCCTTAAAAGTAAGAGAATAATTGTACGGCACGATAAGCTCCCATCTTAGTTAGGAGCGAGCTCCCGTCTCGGGAGCACATCCATTTTAGAAGGATCCTGCACTAAGGTCTATTCTCTAATACAATATATTTGTGGTTCATAAAACAAAATTACTAGTTATGTTTAGTTGCATGATCATAGGTAACAGAAAAGAAAAGTGTGCATAAGATGTAACTAATGCTGGATCTTTCCACAAACAACTAAACTTTATCAAATATGACGTATACCTTTAGACGTAATTCTTCGGTAATAACCTCCAAATCTCTCACAGGATCCACAGAGTCGTCAACATGGATGATATCGGGATCTTCAAAGGCACCTAAAATACAAAATACAAGTGAATTATAAAAAAGGAACACTTGATAGGCGGAGCAGAAAACCAAAGAAACTTCTAATTAGTACCTAACACCTTTGCTTTACCCAGCACATGGGGACGAGAAAATTTTCAGTAAAATTAAGATGAAGAGATTTCAAGGAAATGCCATGGCAAAAGAAAAGGCTGCAAGACATACTCAAAGATTCACTCTCTTTGGAAGCTCTCGGGGTGAAATGAACAAGGGTTGAAACCATAAGGCCTTAGTAGCAACACAACCAATCATGTATGATTCTCACTCGGTCCCCTTTCATGTGGCATGGTTGACCAAGCACATAGCTTCAGAGAAGGTCCATTGAATAGAAGATTTAAAAAGATTTCGTCTTTAGTTTTTCGCATTTGAGTAACTTTTTGGGAACTGTGAATGTTCTTGCATATGATTTTTAAGAAGGATAATAACGAAAGGAAGATGATTTTTGCACTCCACCTTTTCATAAATGTACTCCACAATTTATCTTTTAGTGCTTGTGCTGTGTGTAAGTTTAAGCAACAAAACAGTGCATTTATAAAAAAGTGGAGTGCAAAAATTATTACCCCAACAGAAATTACTGAGAGATTACAAGATTCCACAATATTGACATCTAAAATAGAACTGCCAGTGCCAGAAATGGAAAGTGAGACACAAAAAAGAAGAGACAAGTAGAAACTACTCCAAAATCCACATCATTTGAGGGATGTACGGAGCTCAATCCTATTTGTTAAGGTTCGGAAAACATACACAAATGGACAGTGAGGTAAATAAATATGACAGAGGGGTCTACCAAAACCAGTTCATTCATGTTTTTAACTAAGTCTTGCAGTGAATAGAAAAAGATGAATTTTAGTAATCTAATATCCCAATTTGGACACATATAAATAGTCTTCTACAAGAAAAAAACAGGATGGCAGATAATAATTTATCATGACAAGGACAGAAGAAAGAATACTATAGTATGAGACTCCACAAAAATAGGCCTTGCAGCAGACCACTCAAATAGAAACCAAGATGTAATTTCTAAAAGAACAATCCAAGAAAATCCACAATATTAAGGCTCGTACTGCAGAAAAATGACAAGTGTCTCACGTAAAACATGGAAAATGCCGTCAACTGCACGAATATGAGATAAAAAGCTGTTCCCCAATCCTTGTCCTTGATGAGCACCTCGAACAAGTCCAGCTATGTCATGGATTTCTAAGAAAGCTGATACCTGTCCATAACCGAACTAAGTCAGAAAAGTAATAACTCTGAAAGCAATATCATGGAAAGAATATTTTTTGCAACCGAGAGAGAGTGTCCTACAGCAATATTGATGGAGACAACAAAATCCCAAATACTTAATAGTTAATATGAATAACCTGTCAGCCAATTGAGAAAATTGAAGACCAAGATAAAATAAATTTTACAATCTTCATGGTTGTGAATATCCATAGGAAATGGAGACTATCAAAAGTTTAGCAAGACTCTCTCCATTTCCTATCAAAATTTTAGCAAGACTCTCTCTCTCTCTTTCTCTCCCCAAAAATAGCATTATTATCTACCTTTTGTGAGAATAATAGACTTTAGCATCACACCGTCAGAATAATATTGGTACAACCAGACCATTTCACTGCCCTGTAATTTGCAATAGCTAGCAATATAGCATGTCAAATGTGGAGATGCTCTGAGCGTCTTCATTTGTAGGCTACTCCCTCTGTCCCATATGGTTGTTCCCGCACCCAAAACTCAACTTTTTACAGGGACACGCAATGAATGCATGTCTCCTAAGAAAGTTTGATTAGATTTTCAATGGTAGCCCTTCTTTAATACTCTTAAACTACTTTTAGTCATTTATGAGGGTTTTAATTTATGGAAATTTAAACAACGTTTCCTTGACTTTTCAAAGAGGAGAAGTATTTTAGGGCATCCCATGAGCTTCTCCATTTGTAGGCTACTCCCTCTGTCCCATATGGTAGTTCCCGCACGGAAAACTCAACTTTTTACTGGGACACGCAATGAATGCATGTCTCCTAAGAAAGTTTGATTAGATTTTCAATAGTAGCCCTTCTTTTACACTCTTAAATATTCTTTCCATACTTAACGTGAGTATAAAGTTCCAAATTTCATCCTCTAATAGTGAGGTACAAACACATACTATGTTCATCTATAGCTATAACTCCGTGCCAAATTCAGTAAAAGATACACGTATTACTGTAATTTAGCATGTCCATTTGTTTCTACCTCTCCCTCGTGGAATCCACATATCGACATTGCACTTGGCATCTTGTCAAACAGATATAAGAAATAGTGTTACCAGATTGGAGCAAGATGGCTAAAATGTTGGCTTTTTGACACACTTCTTTAAAAAACAGCAATAGCTAACCACTTAGAGCAACCCAAATGCAATGGCTAAACCAATTGCCAAACAAATAGCCATCATTCACTTTTAGAGCTCCAATGCACCGCTGAAGAGATGGACAAAACTTGCCAATGGCTAAATCGTGGACCATATTGGCATTTTCTTTGGTCATCTCTCAAATATTGAGCACATCTTCTTTCTTTTCTCGTGATGTGGGACCCACAAATGCGGTGTGATTTTGACTTTCAGCATGAAAATTAAAGAAAAAGCATTTCTTGCAGTGGAGCAAGGTTGCTAGATTTTAGTAACATATTATGTACTGTAGCATGCCAACATTTTATTCCACCATGCCTCTTTTAGCCATAGTGCATTGGATTTGCTCTAAATATGAATGCATGCAACATCGAATCTTAACCATCTTTCAAATACTCTGTCTAACCCTTCAAAAACGGCCAAAAGCCTGTTTCTTATGACAAACTCTTCAAGATGTCGAAGAATCAGAGAACACATGTAACAAACAGATATACAAACAGTCTAGTCGCAACAAATGTTAGCGCCTAGCAGGACAAGTACGGCAGAAAAGGGACTTTCTTGAACATTCCAAAACTAGTTAAGTCTACTAGTCCAGATCTCCATAACACACTGAGTAAATGCAAAGCAGAATATCTGTGAAAGAAAAATAAGATTTTAAAGTGTAGTACGAACCTCGCTCTTTGGCTTGTACAATTGACAAAGCCATTCAAATCGCTCATCAGGAACATAAACTCGAGCCTCATTGGGCTCAATGGTACAAAAAGGAAAGTTCTCTGCTGGTATCGACAACTTTGTGAGTGTATTAAAAAGAGTAGATTTTCCCACATTCGGCAATCCAACCTGAAAATTAATAAAAACAAATAGTTCAGCATTTTGATTATAACACAAATGAACTATGGTGAACGAAAGGCAAGAGATCGCAAATACAAAATGTTATGTTGTCATCAACTGATATTTAGCTGCTGCACCGGGCAAAAAAGATCATGTAAGATGGTGGAGAATCTAAAAAAAACATTCTAAGGATATTAACACGAAGGACAGCACTGGAAATTTAGACAAAGGGCTAAAAAGTTATGGAGTATGTCATCTCAGTTACCCACGTTCAGAGTGAGACGGTGAAAATGAAAATGAATTTCATTCTCTACAATGAAACCATTCGTCATGGGATAACTCGTACACCACAAATAGAAACATAACAAGTAACTCAAATTCCAGTAGGCACACACAGGCATCCTAATTCCTAAACATTTCAAGTTTGAAGAACGCATGATGCATCAACGGAACAACTAATTTTCAGAGTATGGGGCACCTCGAAATTTGTTTGTAGAAACTCATATCCAGTTGACTAATTTTCAAAGAGTACTCCTAGATTGATAACCGAAATCTAAAAGGAACAAGAATATCCATGTCAACATGAATATCCCTGCCCGACCAGTACAATTGAACCTTCAAATTCAAACACATCAAACTGGGATTTACAAAATATCTTGACATCTTAGGCACTACCTAACTTTCATGCTACATAGATCACAACACATCCTGCATTCCTTCTAGCATATTGACTGTTTTGAAGGTTTATCAAACCAAAATATAGTTAGCAAGTGTCAAAGTTGAGACCCCGATGGAGTTCCACCTACGCTTCCTTGTGGAGTATCATCAAAGGGCGGGAGGAAAACTTTATTTATAAAGTGACAACACATTTATAAAGAGCCACATGGTTAAAACTTAAATATAACAATTTTAAGGATTAAGTAATATTAGTAAGACACATGCTAAATTGTATAAATAAACTCATTCTTTACATGCAATTACATAATCAACTAAAACAATATGGACTCCTATGAATTTCAAAAATTAACGGGCTCATGCTCTCATAACCATTGTAGCTACGGCATCCCATATTTGTAACCTAGGGTAGGACTCCTAGAGCCATACATAGCAAGAAAATACCTTTCAAGCAACAAATCAAAAACAGAGTTACTTCCGGATTTCAAGGGGGGAAGAGCTTTCATGGTCTTAGGTGTAAACGAAACAATGTTCTGTTTTCAAAGCTGAAATGAAGATCTCCTTTTCTTCTCACTTCACAAACACCATAACACACAAAGGAACCACCTCCTACGCCTTCCTAAACCATCCCCTAGGGCAGTCAATTCTTGAAGCTGAAAAAAGCAGGGGTTGTTTGGTTTGGGTTTTGAGGAAGATTTTAAAGTGTAATGAGCTAGATAGAGAAAATTTATTGAAGACCGTGCACCGGAACTTTGAGTATCCCAAATGAACAAGCCCTTGGTGACTGCTCCATGCATCACCCAGGAAACTCCAAAAACAAAAACAACCAAATACCAAAAAGACCTTGTGACAAAACTATGCCAAGGAAGGTGATTAACAATGCCCCCACAACAGCAACACCAGCCAGGTAAGAATTTACCTCTCTTCCTTAAGTATTCAAAGTCAAATGTTGGCTTTCAATTCCAGAGAATACCTATACAAATCCAGAGGGCTTGTTTGATTGGCCAGACTAGACATGTGACTGGATTACAAATTCCATTGCATTTCATTTTCGGAATCTGTAGGCAACCGTTGCTAGAGGTGTTGCAAAACAATTGGACAATGAAAGCCCACCAAACTATGCACCACAAATACAGGTACCGGTGCGAATACGGATACGAATACAACAAACGACATACAGATACGGCTGGGACATGCTTGTCACATTTGGTTAAATACAATACATTATAGCCAGTGTTGTCAATTCGGGATACGTATCCTTTACCTGTTTTTCATTTTATGAATCGTATCGTAGATACGCATATGTGAACAACAAGATAATACACAATTAGAAAATAGTTATACCTACTAACAAACTAGAAATCTATTCATAAGAGAAAAAAAAAAAAGAGGAGTTTTTATGATGCAAAATTCCAAGTCTCTCAAGTGGATCTATCGCATTGAGGATTTCGAGTGTCTTACGCAAGGGAAGGGAAGAAGAGACCTCATCTGATTTCTTGACTTCATTCTTCTATTCGAGCCCTAATGGATTGAGTACGGTGATTTTGTTCAACAGGTTTGAAGAACGCCACAATTAGATCAAACAGATCAAACGACTTAGAACGCATTTCGGGTAATAAGGTCTAACTTTTTCTCAATAATTCATCGTAAGATATGTACTGAATCGGGACACACATATATATATATATGTAGGACACATCATCGTATCATCCATCGTGGGATTTCTACACAGACACACAAAAACTAGATGGGATATTTATCTCCAACAGTTTGATATCATTACACCTAAGGACCTACAAACCAAAGTTTAATTCCTAAAATTGCTAAGCATAGAAGAACTTTCATCAATCTAACCTCGTGCTTCTTCTTTTTACTTTGAAAGCAATATAACCTCATGCGAAGCATCAATTTAGGATATGTGGTGGTAATCACCTCACCACTAATGTGGCTCCCCAAATTTCTAGACCGCCCAATCAAACATAACTTAAGGCAAAGGACAGATTGGAATTCACAAGGGTTCAAAAAAGTAAGTCCATACAATTCTAAAATTTCATAGAATGAGTGCAGTTCAAGAATCATATCAACTTGTGCTTGCGTCTATTCATAAGAAAAATCAGAGAACTTACTTTTTATCTAAGCAAGCTGTGCAACAGACTACATTCGACAGAAACTCGCCAATGAACCCACAATCTAACACTAGATTTTTTGCAAATAACATTTTCAAAAACGAAAGAAAGCAAGAAATAAATAATCAAACGAACTGAGCTTTGAAACGTGAATTGAATCCCACAAGAAGTAGGATATGAATCACTAATTGTTGATGCAATTTTAATAAGATTTTCATTTCACTTCCCACAGCTTCTGAATAACCAAACAGAGCGTAACCAAATTCGACAATATGCGCGCGCGTGTGTGTGTGTGAGAGAGAGAGAGAGAGAGTACAATCCCAATCTTGAGGTGAGATGAGAAGCGTCCAAGGATGGGCCTCTCGGCAGGTGCTTCCTTCGATTTAGCTGCCTTCGGAGGCATTTCTATGAGAGCGATAGAGCGGGAGGGGTAGAGAGATATACACTGGAAGCTAGTCTAGGGCTTGAATTGCTTTGTTACAGTTACTGTGTTCAGCAAAACATGGACTGAGGAAACGGACGAAACCTTTTTTATACCCACTGCCCCTGGCTGTCATCAACCCTAACAAGATGGGACTGAGCTCACATCTATATGCTCTCCCTCTCCCGTCTGATCCAATTTGGGTTATTTGTGAGGCTTTTATTATGCACAATAATGATCGGAGTCGTTCATTTTTAAGAACTTAACATCGATGACGTCGAAAACAAAGTTGATCAAATTTCATTTGATAGAATTTTGAAATGCATTAAGTCTCAGATAATAGTATCAAAAAAGTTGCAATCCAATATTGCACATTTTATTTTAAATGCATTTCAAAATCATATCAAAAAATATCCGATCAACCTATTTTTTATTTCGTCGATATTTTGTCGAGCTCTAAAATGTATACCGTTACAATTATTATGATAAGTATGAAAGATGCCCACAATAGCCCAAATTGTATGGCATGGGAGCTCGTCTAACTAAAAATTACGGACCGGTCTTGAAATTGAGGGTTAATTCCCTTGAACTCCAGCTCCCTTCCATATCTGTACCAATAAGGAGCGTTCACCGTTATATACCAAAAATACCCCCAGCAGCAGTGCCTCCTCCCTTAACAACACAAGCACAACGATCTACTCGACCCCGTTGCAGCTCTCGACGGCGCATCATTCCCCGGCGCCGTCTTCAACCTTTCCACCACAATCGTTGGCGCCGGAATCATGGTCCTCCCGGCGGTTGTCAAGCAGCTGGGGATACCCCTGTTCTAATCGTTATTGTTGCCTCGATCGAACACTGGTACACCGACCAGATCCTCGGAGAACTAGACGACTCTGGTGTTGAAGAGGGGGCGGCCGACCCGTTCCTCGACGGCATCGACCAGATCCTCACCGTCGCCGTTGAATCTCTCTGTGATGGCCTACATAGGGCCGCCGACGCCGCACCCGAGGCCGATTCCACCTCCGTTCTCACACCACTACTACACACTCATAGCCATACCATACTCCTCTCTCTCTCTAGATCTCTCTCTCTCCATAATTCCCCCAACGGTGGGTTCAACACTCCAGCGGTTCCTCCACCGCCTCAAATCCGTGACGAGTTCGCTCTCAATTCGCGGCTAATCATTTCAGATACCGTGGATCGGAGTTGTCATTGACGGAGGCTCGATCGCACCGCCATGGCTGCCGCCAATGCTCCGATCAGCATGAAAGAGGCCCTGACGGCTCCTATTTCAGTTTCTTCATCTTTACCAATGTTCTTCATATTTTTCCCCTTAGTTTAGTTTTAAACGTTTGTTTATCAAAAAAAAACATCTGTTATTACACCACGTTTAGTAGCATTTTTCACACTTTAAGTCGCAATTTTATATTTGGCTGCAAATTTCACACTGCGAATTTTGTATTTGACTGCAAATTTCACACTGTGAATTTTGTGGTCGCCGGAAAAAGTCATGATCAGAGGTGGTCGATACATTCATCTAAAGGCCCTAATCTTCCCCTTTTGCCACGATTCGATACATTCAGCTCCAACATAGCTTTAATAACTCACATGTCAGATCGAGAACTTCTTTTGCTTCGTCTGGTATCCGGAATTAATTTTGTATACGTATACTTGTAGATATTAGATTTTGCTTTTTGGGTTCTGGAGAGTATTTTTGTATACGTATACTTGTATCCAACATAGCTTTACTAATTTTGTATACGTATACTTGTATATATTAGATTTTGCTTTTTTGGTGAATGTATTTTTATTGCTCTCTTCTCCTGGGTTTTAGCCTTTGGACTCTCATGAGTCATGTGTTTCTCTTCTTTATCTATGAAGTTCTTGTTTTTTCGAAACCACAAAAACAAAAAAAGACCCCTCTTGCTGATGTTTAGCATGTAGCTTAGACAATTTACTGAAAGATGGTAAATGAAAATTCACTCTTGACTCGTGGAGAATCAAACCTTTGAAGCAAGAAGAACAGCATCCTTGTCAAGATAGAGAGTGAAATGACTGGTGAGATTGAAGCTTCCTGTCAACCAATTTCTAGGAGGCACAAAGAGTTGCAAGCCACACCGAAAGACTAGTGAAATGACTGGTGCAAAGATGTCCCTAGCAATGTCCAAACACTGATGAAAATGATAAAATTGACATTGTTTCGAGTTGATTTTATTAATTTCATTTTAAAATACTGTCAGTTTCGTTTCCAAGCAATGTCAAGTTTGTCAACTTTAAATAGCTAACAATGTTATGCGTAAAAATGACAATGTTGGCATAACAAAAAATGATTTGACAGTGTTGAAAACAAAAAAAATGGCAGTGTTTGGGCAGTGTAAAATTGATAGTGTTGCCATAATTTTATTCACAGTGTTTGCATAATAAAAAAATGACAGTGTTTGAAATGGTAGTATTTGAAATGACAGTATTTGCAATGTAAAATTGACATTGTTTGGAATTGATTTTATTAATTTCATTTCCAAACACTGTCAAATTCGTTATTCAATTGTGACTTTGATGATAACGTCCATAGTTTGATTTGATGATAGTTAAATATTCAATTGTGACTTTGATGATTACGTTTGTTTTATGCCTTTGATGATAATGTAAGTTTTATTGTACCTTTGAATTGAATGTTCAATTCTATCATTTTTTAAATTTTACAAACACTGTCAATTTTATCATTTTCACAATTCGAAACAACAGTGTTACATAAACACTGTCAAATTCTTTAATTTATATTTCCAACCATTTTAAATTTAAAATAATTTTAATATATAATTTTATGTATTATTTTCAAACACTGTCGATTTGTCAACTGCTTTAAAATAGCTAATAATGTTATGCCAATACTATAAATTTTGTCAACTTTCAAACACAATATTTGCATAACAAAATGACAGGTTTGAAATAAAAAATTAACATTGTTTGAAGTTGATTTTATTAATTTCATTTCCAAACACTGTTAATATTGTCAACTTTAAAATAGCTAACAATGTTATGCGTTTAAATGACAGTGTTGACAAAAAAATGACAGTGTTTGAAATGTAAAATTAACGTTGTTTGGAGTAGATTTTATTTACAATTCACGGTGTTGGCATAACAAAAAATGACAGCGTTTGAAATGTAAATGACAGTGTTTTAAACATTGTAAATTTTCTAAAATTCATAATGTTTGCATAACAACAAAATGGCAGTGTTTGAAATATAAAATTAACATTATTTGGAGTTGATTTTATTCATGACATTGTTGCAAATGTAAAATTGACAGTGTTTGAAGTTAATTTTATTAGTTTCATTTTTAAATACTGTCAATTTTATAATTCCAAACACTGTCAATTTTGTCAAAACTTTAAAATAGTTAACAATATTATGCGTAAAAATGACAGTATTTGCATGACAAACAATGAATTGACAGTGTTTAGAAATAGAATTAATGAAATTAACATTGTAGTAAATTCTACACCATCGATTTTGTTAAACTTTAAACACAATTAATATTTACAGTGTTAAATTGGCAATGGTGGCATAACAAAAAATGATAGTGTATGAGTAATTTAAAACTCAGTGTTTGTGTGGTATAAAATTGACACTGTTTGCATAACCAAAAATTGACAGTGTATGCGTAGTTTCTACATTAAATCATATGTCCTAAATAACAATATGAAAAAAAATTGTTAATTTTACCATATGTCCTACATAACAATATTTTTATGCACTAATGGAAGCAAGAAGCATGACAAAGGGAGACGTTGATTATATCAACTTTCCAACTGAGTTTCATAGCTTGATGATTCATGATGTGCTCATTTAATTATTCCTTTTGTGAAAAACCAGAAGTGCCCTTCATTTTCTCTGACTAGCTTTGTTATGATCGGAGATGAGGAAGATCATTGTCGGAGACTTCGTTGGGTTGTTGCCGGTGGATAGGGGGTGGAGCAAGCAGTTGGCGGTGACGTGTTGGATCAGATCGGTGAAGTTTGAGACTCTCTCCGACAATTGCTTGCTCGTGTGCGAGTAAAGATTTGGATTTGAGATTTCATCGTGTACAACCAATCTCGATGTTAAACGCTGATAAAAAAAAAAAATCTCGATGTTAAACCGAATGCTATTTATTTGTAATTTTGGAATGCAAATGAAAAGTTTTATCATTTTGCATACTGCTTTCGAGTTGATTTTTCTGGGGCTAGTTTTCATTTTGCCTGTGTTATATTCTTTGTTGTAGTAAGATGGTTAAAAGTTACAATCTCCCAACTCACATAATGCACAGTTTACGGTTCTTACAAGCATTTTGTTTGGTTGCTTTCTATCCATTTGCTTAATAACCACGTTGAACTGTTTCATCCTCGTTTATTCACTTTTGATCAGGGTAACCTAACACGCATTTGTGAGGCATATTATGGGCCTTCCTTCAGTGATCGAAACCGTAAAATTTCATTTAAAAAATTCAACTCAATTGAATATGAGTAAGTAGTTGATCAAAAATTTCAATTATGCTCTATTTAGTTCTTAGACCTAGTAATTGAATATTTGGATCAGATCATCACCAATATCTGTTTTTGCGTGATCTCCAAACAAATCATTTCTTACGAACTGATCGATTCTGATCTTTCAAGTGAAACTCGCAATATATTTTTCACTTAAAAAAAAAGAATTCACTATAGCAACTTATTTGAAAAATGATTCACATATTACCAACAAATCAAGAAGTGCTCCAGCGACTTAGAAGAAAAGCTTCCAATCAATGTCTTATTTATTTACACTCATGATGGTTGGATATCAACATCTAATTGGAGTAGTCTTTTTGGTTATCAACAAGCAAACACCAATAGAAACAGAACAATGCCAACAGAAGAAACTTCACTTCCAATTCAGAAGAAACTAAGCAGTCAATTCTCTTCATCCGAAGACTCCTTTTGTAGATTCACGAAGCAGATCATCGATCAAAGCAATCTCACAAATTCACACACCCCTGTGAATTTGTTTAAAACACCACCTATGGCTGTAAATTCACAATTTTACATACCCTTTGAATTTCACATACCCTTGTGAATTCATACCCCTGTGACTTTGTTTAAAATACCACTCACGGCCGTAAATTCACAATTTCACATACCCCTGTTATATGAACAAAGGTTTAATAACACCAAAAAACAAATAGAAGAATTTCACGCCTCTGAAATATACATAAAGTCTTATTTAAATTAGGTTTTGAAATTCACATACCCCTGTAAATTTGTTTAAAACATCACTCACGGCCCTAAATTCACAATTTCAATTCATCGTTGCATTCCCGATGGTATGGGCAAATATCGAAAGAAATTTTCTTTTATAGATGAATAATAATGAAAGATAGTTACTTTTTTGGGAAAGAGAATGAAATTTTCTCAAAATGAACAAATTCAAGAACCACACAACCCATTAAGCCCTTAACGGACAACCAACGTTTCGTAGTGCCTTTTCTGGAAATTCACAGTGCTTTTCACAAATTCACGGTGTGAAATTCGTAGTGCTTTAACAAATTCGCACAGCCCATAATTACGCATCTCAAATCCCAAATAAACTCTGAATAATAACTACAGAAAATTGTTCACAGATGAATACATATACATACAGAAAAATTGTGACCTACAAGCCGCGAGGGAGTTTGACCTCGAGAAGGAGGAGTCGACGACAATTGCAGAGGTTGTGGGGACCACCACCGCCAGTTGGCGATGGACGGAGGGAACGTCGCTGTCGTGAGCGGGGATTGGGTTTCGGAAAGGGACCAGCATTGAGCGAGAGAGAGAGAAGGGGAGATTTGGTACCGGCAGCGAGTGCGCGATCTGCCTGGCGGAGTACGCTAACGCCGACAAGATTCGCAGTGCAGCCACGGCATCCAGTCCTACGACTCTGCCGACACGTGGCTCGGATCTCACTCCTACAACTCCGCCGAGAAGGCCGCCAGGGCCTTCGAAGCCGCCCACTTCTGCCTCCACGGCCCCTCCGCCTGCAAGTTGTGTCATGTTAATCCACAAATGTAGTCAGCAAATTCATAGAGAGAGAGAGAGAGAGAGAGAGACGAGAAGCCAATTTCAGAGATCAGGTTAAATGCTTCAGGGGTATTTTAGGTAAAAATTTGAACGGATCCTTATCAGAGCTTTTTTGGCTTTGGACTGGAGCTCGTGGGAATTAGGGCCACGAAAGTGGACCGGCCGGTAATTTTCTGCTCGTCCAACAAGATGGCATTCATGTGTTGGCTCAACGCGTCATCGTCATTCCGTCTTTCAACGACTTTGGCATTCAGTCGAGAGGAGGCCCAGAGAGGGATTTAACGCAGGCCGTTAGGTCCAATCTTAATACTACAAACTATTTTTCTCAAGACTTGGGCTGAGGTTGGGCCTGGAGAAATTTTCACAATCTGAGGAGGATGTGTTTTATTCTAGGGGTGTGTGATAAACGAACCAAACGAACTGAATGATTGATTGTTTAAGTTTGATTTGAAAACTAAATGAGCTTTAAAATATGTTCAAACTTGGCTTACTTAAGAAGCGAGCTGATCTCGGAAAAGTTTTTATTGAATTGATCACAAATTGATTTTGATTAGCTTGAGAGTTTTAAGCATCCTAAGTTGAACAAATTGAAGAGTGTCTTATTCTAGCTTGATTTAAAAGTTTAACAAGGTTTAAAAAATATTCAAGCTTTGTTCGTTAATGTAACAAACCGATCTTTTAACAAGCAAATATGATAACGCTATTTGCTCTAATGTTCAAGCTTCTAGAAAGAATTGTTGGAGTTGGGTTTCTTGGAATTGTGCCGGAAACAGAGACCTTGACGTATTTCATGGCCATTAGAGGTGAACAACAGCAATATTTGGTGTTGGGTTTCTTGGAATTGGCAAAAGAAAAATACCCAAAACTTCCTTGGCCAATCATTTCACCCCTAAACCAGGTCACATCACCTCCACTGTAGGCATCTGTAACAACTCCGATTTTTGGTAATAAAAATCTCGTTGTTTTATTCGAAATTTTTTTCTTAAATTCTTTTATTGCGTAATAAATTTCTCTATTCCTTTTAATAATCCGTCATAACTAGATTCATGACTTATAAATTATATTTCCATACACCGAATAATTTGGTCATTTTCTAAAGACAATTATGCTTATACAGATGCTTATTTATTTTTCCGAGTGGGTAAATTAAGTCTTAAAATTTCATTTCTTGAGTAGAAATCCTACATGGCAAGCATAGTTAGTTTTTAACAGATTAGTTAGTAAATCCTAACTACCACTTGACTTGGTTACATTTCCCTAACCGAAAGTAAACCCTATGAACCTTATGAACCCCTATTGAACCCTTGAACCCTAGAAATAATCTTTAGACTTGCTTGTCTAGTCTTGTCAAAGCCATAGCTTATCCTTTTGCTTCCAAAAGAAGCAACCATAGCTTTGCCATGCATGCAACCCTAATTTCCTAGCCTTGGCCTTATCCTCCTTAGTCTTTCCATATATATGCATATATATATATATATATATGTGTATGTTTGACCGAGAGAGAGAGAGAGAGAGAGAGAGAGAGAGAGAGAGAGAGGGGAGGGCCGAGAGAGTGAGGGAGAGAGTGAGGTGTGTGTGTGTGTGTCTTTGGCAACTCAATCAAGTAACCTAGTTTACTTTACTTCATCCAACTTCACACTCAATCTAATTCTAGGCTTCTTTATACATAACCATAGCATATCATTACCTTCTTTCTTGCAAGACTAACCATTCTAGGCTTAAGACCTTCATGATAACCTAGGATATGGCCAAAAATAGAAGTGACAAGGCTTGCATGCTTGAAAGGCTTGATTGGACTAGTCCATGGAGCTAATCAATGGAAGAAATGGTGGGGGAGGGGGGTCGGCCATTGAGGGAGGGAGAGGGAGCTCCATGTTTGGCTATAAATAGCCTCCTCACTCACCATACAATGCACACCTTCAAGCATTGCTCCAACTTCTCCTTAAAAACTATTCATGTTTTTTCCAGACAGCCTACTGTCCTTCGTAAAACCTCATTTTTCTCCTGCTTAAGTTAGTTTTTAGAACCAACTCCCTTCGGAAAAGTTGTAGAGCACTTCGACACCTTCAAGTTAGACCCAAGAACCCCCCCATTCGGTCAAGAAATGACCAAGATATCAACATCCAAAGTTCAGTAAAAATCTCGGATTCCAGATTCCAGACAGCAAACTGTCACTCCCTTTATCACCATTTTTCTCTTACCTACACTAGTTTCTAGGAACAACCTCCTCCACGAAAGTTGTAGAACACTTTGAGATCTTCGGTTTAGACTCAAGAACGACCATATTCGGCCAAATATTGACCGAGTTATTGCCATCCAAAGTTTGGACTAGATTGAGAGTTCACCGCCGTAGAACTTCCAAGTTCCAACTAGCTTATTCGGCCCCGACTAGTTTCGGATCAAGGTAGAATCTTCTTATACCTCTAACTCTAAGTAGTTTATCCCTTACTCTTCAATCTTAAGCATATGAAGTTTTCTACTTACTTTAAAGGTTTGAAACGCATGAAAGAAAAACGATGTTTGTTTTCATAAAGTACCAACTTAGTTTGAAAGGATTATACTTTGATTTTTGAATGGATTACGAGCTTTAAGGCATGTTTTGCTAACAATACTTGTGAATGTTTGAAAGCATAAGTAAAGATTACTTCGAGAGCATCCATACATGTAGCACTAATCATTAGTAATAATTTGAGTACAATTAGGTAATATAGAGTTGAATGATCTTGCTAGATTACAATGAATGATTTAAGTCACTCTATGTGAAAAGTCCCACTGCGGAGTCATTGCATGAAAACGAGACACGGAAACCGAAGAAATAGAAACATGGCACCTAGGGTGTGTTTAAAGGCATGGACTTGGTAAAATACTTTTGAAACTACATAATGACCAAATGTGGGTGCATTATGTGAGTGTATATGTTGTGTGCCAATGGGAACCCGGCGCGGCGGAACCATTGTGAGGATACTCAGGAACCCGGCGCGGCAGAACCGAGGTTGGGTGTGTAGCTTGGTTATCCGCAGAGAGGAGCCAATGAAAGATATGTGCCAATGGGAACCCGGCGCGGCAGAACCATTGTGAGGATACTCGGGAACCCGGCGTGGCAGAACCGAGGTTGGGTGTGTTAAATGTGATTTTCAAAATGCTGATTTGGAAATAAAAATGAGACACGTTCTACGATGAGTCGCGTAGGAGAAACTCGGAAAACATGGACACCAACGTATGCTAAATTAGTGAATGTAAATGTGTCTTTATTAATCTACTTGGATAAAAATGCATGACTTCGTGGTAATCGTTAATCTTATGATTTATTGTTTGTAAGTTATGGGTTAGTATGTATGGGATTACTCTATTGAGCCTTTAAAGCTCACGGTGTTACCTTTGGTAACCCTGATATATTATATTGGTGGCGACACTGGTATAATGTGTTAGACCTGATAGATGAACATGGTGAACTTTACACCTTGGAGGCTTTCAGAGCCGAGGAGCTGGCAAGGATGGAGGAAGAGGCAGAACAATAGTTAAAAACCCTAGATTTCCTCCTTTTGTTGAATAAAAAGTACTCTTATGAGATTTGTGATGTAATAATGAGCCTGACTCTATTTAGTTTTCAATAATATTTCCCTATTTAACGTACCCAAAATTAGGGGCGTTACAGCATCAGTGAAGGGGTGAGCACGGTGGCCCGGGTTTGACTTGGACCCACCACCCGACCCGAACAGTCGGGTTGGCAAATATCCCACCCACTGGCCAACCGATTGCAAGGCTAACCTCGACCGATCCCACATCATCAGATTGTCGGTAAGGTCGGTTTCGACCGCAACAAAACCAAATTTGAGAAAGAAAAAAAGAAGCGGAGGAAACATAAAGGGGAAGATGAATCTTCCGGCGTCGATCTATTTGTTATTGTGGAAGCTCGGTGAGATGTGAGAGAGAGGGAGTCTGAGATTGAGAGAGAGAGGGGTTTTTTGTCGTCGATTATCGTCATCGTGTTTTGCCGGCATTGTTGTCGATCTCACTACAACATTGCGTAGAGTTGGGTGTATAGGAAGAGAGAGATTGAAATCTTGTGAGATGTGTCTGAGAGAGAGAGGGAGGGAAATACGTGTGAGAGAGTGGAGAGAGAAAAAGCAAACGTTTTTTTTTTCTGCCAAAACGCAAACAATGAAAAGAGAACTCTGAGAAATATCACGTTCTCTGTAGAGAATGTGAAAAGTGATTATAGAATAGAGATAAGGACCATAAGGAGTATCATTCGCTCAGATCATGCCATGTGTGTTCTGTACCTACCACCTTTTAATCGGACAGTTCGGGGTTTGATGGGTAGCTATCGTTTGCAACCGAAGGCCGAAGTGCTAACTGAATATTTTGCATCTAGCTAGGGAACCGATGACCGTCTGACTCCTAAATTGAAACCGTCTGTTGGCCTTCGATCGGGCCGGGTCATCGGGTTCACGAGGTTTTTTGCACAGGCCAAGGCATCACACACACTCCTCTGCTTGACCTCCTTTAGCGGACCCTCTTCTTCTTTCTTCCTCATCATCCCTCTCTCTCAATGAATTCAGTTCCACAGCAGAAATTCTGTAGCCTCCAAATGATTTCTTGAATTTAGGGTTGCCTTTCTCTATGTCTAACCCAAGAGTAAAAAATGATAAGTAGGAGGAGAGACCAAGTCCAATGGGGAAGTGGTTTAGGGTTTTTGACAAGTAAAACTAAGAGCTAATCAATTGACACGATTTTGAGGAGCAAAAGGACCAAAAGAGACTATACTTAGGGTTTGAAGGTGAGTCCTCATGTGGCTGGAAAAAATGGTGATAATGGAGGCAACGACGATGGGGAAATGATGATCGATTGAGGGTGGAGATTTGGTTGAGGTGAAGGCAGTTTCAATGGAAGTTTTTTCGGAATGGGTGTGGAAGCCGCACTACAACAAAAGTGGTCTAAGATGACGAAAATTGGTGACGAAAAACTATTTTGTCGGTAATAGTATGTGATTTGCGAGGAAAAAAAAATTTTGTCGCTAAATGAAGGGAGCGGGTCTAATTAGGCGTGGGAATTTTTATTCCTCGCAATTCAAAGAACTTTGACGACGAAATTCTATTTTTCCTCGCCATTTATCCGTTCCAATTTTACTGTTAGCAACAAAATAATTTTTTCCTCGCTGTTTCCCTCAAATAATTTGGCAGCATCCCAAATACCTTAAATATTTTGGCGAATAAGCATTGGCGGGACTGGCATGGGAACAGGAAAGAGACAAAAAGGCTCATCAAACGGCACCGTTTGGGCAAAAATAAAGGGAATACTCCTACTTTTCCTTCTTTCTCCTCATTCCCTCCTAACCCACTGCTTCTCTCTCTCTCTTTTCTTCTCTGATGAAGTACTTGCAGAGAAAACTTTGGTGAATCCGCCATAGCTCGCCGCACTGAACGATTTTTCGATTGGAGCATCAAGAAGCATAACAGGGTTCTACTTGTCTTTCTAATCGCTCGAGTCTAAGATTTCAGGTACGTGAGATACGGTTGTAAGTTTCTCTCTGTCTTTTCCATATCTTCCTCCAAAGATCCTAAACCCAGTTGATTTGTTGTGATTATTTGGGGCAAAGGTCTCATAATCTTGAATATATATGTTTGTACATGGATCGGTGTATATATATGGACTTATATGTTAGTATTTCTCCGATCTATAGTCACCAAAACCCTAACCGACCGAGCAACTTATTTTGTTTTTCTTTTTGCGATCGTCCTTTTTTTTTTTTTTGACCTTCTCATTAGAACATGAGGAGTCAAATGTTAAGTGAACTCAGTCAATTGAGGATAGTTGTTAAGTGAACTTCAGATTTACGAATAGAGATGTAAAGTGAAGCGGAAGTAGAAATTAGAAAAATTAAGTGGGTAGCCCTGAATTTGCTCTCCCAAATCTTAAGTCTGATGACTGTTAGAAAGATTTACCTAACTGTGTAGTAGGATCTAACTTGTTCATACTCTCTGCCACATAAAATTGGTCTACGGTTTTAATGGTCCAAGCCCTATACCATGACAGAGTATTCAATGCATTATAGGAGTAGTATTGTGGAGTCCATACAAATTAGAGTGGAAATCAAACTAATCAGTGCTGAAAGAGCTTCTGGACATTAATCCGGGCACTAAATAATCTTTCTTCGGTAATTTTTTTCACACCCTTTTTTTCTACCATGCAATCTATTTTTGTCCTACTGCAACATGAATTCACAAAGTTGGAGTAGGGTGTTCTTTCCATGAATCGACGGATCACACGGTTGAGAGTTTATTATGTGGGTTGCTTATTGGAGTATTTGATTCGATGAATTTTTGTTATTGGTTTTCTCAGTTCCAGTGGCTTACAAGTTGAAAGCTTGTGAAAGTCCTTTACACCTCCAACACAATCTATTCAACTGTGTGGGCCTTCGATTGATAGATCCCATTTTAGAAAGACTTAGCATGTGGCCCATTAGTATATGCCTTGCCTACTCCAATAGGTTTTTATGTTCGCGATCTAAATTTTTGCTCCACAGCTGCACAATTAATTCTCGCTCTTTGCTCGCACACTTAATTCTCGCTCTCGTTTCGCGCTCGTATTTTTTAATAGTTGGAAAAGTTTTCAAAGATGCTTTCACAATCGCAATCGCATTCCTGCAAGGTCCTGTGCATTATGTGACTTAGGTTGTGGGAGAGGGGGAGATGGCCATGTGACATTCAATAATATTCTGTAGAACAAATCAAATAAAAACATAAAGAACCGGAGCGAAATGAAGTCCAAACATAGATGTGGTTCGAAGTCCATCCCAGTGAGGGTAAATGCAATGGTGAGTTTTTTTATATTGTAGTTGTTAGAATGCAAATATGCTTAATCTACTAATCGATCAGATGCAAACCAATGGGAATCGTGTGCCGGACTTGAAAGAAGTTTACAAATCTACCCACTTCAATGAAGATACAAAAATGTGGATCTCTGAAGAATCCGAGAAGAACTATGTACGTATATTTGGTTATTTGCTTTAGTTGCTAAAATATCTAAAGCTTAAATCTTATTAGTCTATGTTGTTTTACATTTTAAAAGGGCAAGATCATAGAGGTAGAGGCTGAACATGCTGAGGCTGGTGTGACATCGATCACACAAGAGGAGCTTAATTTCAATCAAGTCGCTCAAGGCAAAATTAGGATACGTTAAAGGACTGGGTATGAGGCCTTCCTCGTCTCTTAGGACCACTGTTGCATCTGCAGCCAACAGTCAATATGTATCACATCTCGAGTCGCTGGTACAAGAATATTAAGAGGAAAGGCAAGCACAACAGCAAAAGATAGATGTGCTTTTAGAGTCAAACAAGCAGATGGAGTTGACGACAGCTATGATCATGGAGTATTTGAAACACCAAGGGAATGGATTCAGCGAATATATTGAGAATTCAAGGAGCATGCTATATGGTTAGTAATTTAGCCCACAATTTTGCTTTCCATTATTGATAGGATCGAACTCCACAAACTCCACATTCCCCTCCCTTTCTGAATTATTACTTTGTTAGTACATGTGGATTCCAGACATGCAATTAAGCTGTCGGCAGCTAACGTTGGACATGGCAGTCTAGTGGTAAACGCAACATATCTAGAGTCCACACCATGCACTACAACATGATTGGAAATTCTCTTGCATCTTATAAAGTGCGGAACAGAACTAGCACCTCTAATTATGTTGGTCAAATAACGCCGACTTCCATCCCAGGGTTGTTCTCTTCAATTTTTTCATATAAGTAAAAAGTCAGGTGAAAATCTCTAGTAAGAGTTAAGTTTTGAATGTTCGAATGTGCAAGTAAAAGTGATAGTAACCATGAAAAACATAAATGTGTTTGAACGTGAAATCCTGACTTTCATAGTTTGATTAGATACATTGCAGGATTTAATGTGATTTCGTAGGGTGATTGAAGTTCTGGCTTTTCCTCTAAAATTTGACATTGTTCTCATGTTTTGTAGTGTTCAGAGCTTTCATTTATTGTTCGGCTATATTTGTTTGGCTATATTTGGCTTCCAATTGCAAGTTGTTGTACATGATGTATCTATGGATCAGTTGGTGGCCTCAATTGTATCTGCTTTTTTCTGTCGATGTTTGCTGTACAAGTGGTTTGATGTTACTGTTGTTCTGTGATGTAAAGTCTTGCCCTTGCTGTGTTTGTTGGCTTAGCTAGATGGATGCTCTTTGTAGTTAATTATTTTGTTTTCTTTTGTCCTATCCTCGGGGGGTTGCCCTTGGAATGTGCAGGCTTTTCTAGGGGGTTGTCCCTATCTGTTTTTCCTTCTCCTTGTTGCTGCCAATTTTAAGGGCTGCTGCTTGCTGCTTGTGCAAGCTTTTCCCCAACTATGCTGTTATGCTTGGCAGTCCAGCAAACTACTGTCCAGTTGTGCTGTTCTGATTCTGTTTTGCTACCAATGAGGCTGCTGCTGATTGCTACTGTAATGGTAGCTGTAAATGAGTGCTACGGACATAGTGGTGTAGCTCTTTTGTGGATAGCTGCTGTCATGACTGCTGCGTGCTGTTACTGTTACTTGCTACTTGCTATTACTGTTGTATTGCTAACAAGGCTGCTATTTATCAATACCTTTGCTATTGGCTTTGACAGGATCGATTTAACTTGGAGGGAGATCCCAGTCAATATATATCACTGTTGCATCTGCAGCCAACAGTCAATATATATCACATCTCGGGTCGCTGGTACAAGAATATCAAGAGGAAAGGCAACACAACAGCAAAAGATAGATGCGCTTTTAGAGTCAAACAAGCAGATGGAGTTGACAACAGCTACGATCATGGAGTATTTGAAACACCAAGGGAATGGATTCAGAGAATATATTGAGAATTCAAGGAGCACATGAATAGCATGTTGGATGGTTAGTAATTTACCCTGCAATTTTGCTTTCCATTATTGATAGGATCGAACTCCACAAACTCCACATTCCTCCTTGTCACTGCATCAGCAAGTAGCCTTAACTCCCCTCCTCTCTGTATTATTACTTTGTTAGTACATGTGGATTCCGGACATGCAATTAAGCTGTTGGCGGCTAACGTTGGGCATGGCAGTCTAGTGGTAGACGCAATATATCTAGGGGTAGACGCAATATATATAGCTGTTGGCGGCTAACGTTGATTAGATACATTGTTGGATTTAATGTGATTTCTTAGGGGTGATTGAAGTTCTGGCTTTTCCTCTAAAATTTGGCATTGTTCTCATGTTTTGTAGTGTTCAGAGCTTTCATTTATTGTTTGGCTATATTTGTCTAAAGTCGAGATCGAACTCGCTATGAATCCCCTAGATATATATGCTTGATGAACCCACTTGACTAAGCTGGTCAGATTGCAATTCTGATTCTTTGTCTTCGCCATCACCTTCTAATGGATGTTTAGGACTTTCATGTTGGGTGCTCTCACAAATGAGAGAGTGTATCTAATGGATGCTTGTTTTTCTTGGTCGTATGTGCTTTTTATGTTTTGGATATATATGATGAAATTATTTTTGACTAGTATAATGTCAGAGGGGACGGGGGCTTGTCGAAAGAATGGCTCCTGTGGGAACTCCGGCCAAGTAGGTCAGTGAATGTCTTCCCTGATCCGTGCTGGTCGTGACCAAGAAACCACCTGTTCACTTGGTGGCTGGGAATGCCCGACAACACCATTTGTCTGGTAAACTACTCGGGGCTCACGTAGCCTATGCCGGATTAATAGTATTCTGGGCCGGAGTAATGAACCTGTTAGAAGTGGTTGATTTCATGTACCAGAGAAGTCTATATAGGAAATATGAACAAGGATTAATTTGACTTCTCCATCTAGCTACTCTAGGTTGGGGGTAGGTCCGGGTGGTGAAGTTATAGAAGAACAGGAAATGGAAGAAATGAGTAATGCTTCCTGCGTCAAAACAGAACCTCCCATGCAATCTTTTTTCTTAGAAACGGAAAGATGGAGCTTCGTCCTTTCACCCGAATAAAGATTTGGACAGCCCTTTGACTTATCCTATATAGGACAGGGACTTTTCTCTGTGGAGTACGAAAGCAAGTCTTGCAACCATAGGTTATATTCCTACCAGATTAGCAGCCTGTGTTTAGGTGGTCACAAAGGCCTTCCTTCTGGCCTTATTTCAGAACAATTATAGGACCCCATGTGCTTCTGGTTGAGTCATTAATGACCATGCATTGAATCTACTATGTATTAGGTTTTGCTCATAAGTTTCATCTTTAATTGGCTTTAGGCTCAACTAATTATATGTATAGTTGATATCTAAACATAGTAATGATTTTCTTTTATTTCACGTTTGCAGATTGGATATGCAGATCGAAGGTTGGTGGTATATATGAGAAGGCTAACATCTTTTTTGTTGATACTTCTTTTTGTTGGTGGTATATATATATATATATATATATATATATATATATATATATATATATATATATATATATATATATATATATATATATATATATATATGAGAAGGCCAAGATCTTTTTGTGTTGATACTTCTTTTTGTTATGATGGGCCGTCCGACAACTTTTCCTTTTTGTTTCATGTCTTTGACCACTACTCACTATGTGCATCACTTATGTTATTATCTATGTTCAGCTAACTTGGTTCTTTTTGGACAGTGAATGGACACTTTGAAACTTTTATTACTTTGTTTAGCTGGTTATGGTAATATGAAGGTTATTAGTGACTTCTGTAAGATTCATTCTTACGTTCAGCCATTTTTTTTCTCTTTGTGTAAAATTTTGTTGATTGGATTTGGGAGTGCTTTAAAATGGATAGGGTGAACGAAAAAACACCAATTGTAAATTAGCGACAAAAAAAATTCTCTTCAATTACCAGATAATTGTTTTTAAAGGACGAGGAATACTTTTGTCGGTGTTGTTTTTTCGGATAAAAGCATTAAATTACTTGGCGACGAAAAGAGAAGTAATACTTTTGTCGCTGTTGTTTTTTCAGATAAAAGCATTAAATTTTACTTGGCGACGAAAAGAGAAGTGATGGCGAGGAAATAATTCGTCGGCCATGGAACATTAGCGAGGAATTAATTCGTCGGCCATGGGGAGTCATACACGAGAAAAATGCATTTTCGTCGCCAGGGGTCTTCCGCGTGAAACAAAGATCGACGAAAGGCACGACAATTTTTTTTCCTCGGCAACCACTTTGGCGACAAAAAACATGCCATTGCCGAGGAATTTGTTTCGTTGTCTTAGACCTTTTTTGTTGTAGTGCCGGAAGGCAATGGGTCACGATGGTTACAGAGTGAAGGTCGTTCGACAGCAAAGCTTGAGGGAAAGGAATGGTGGTATGACAGTGGCGGTGTGTGGATTGCAGAAGTAGATGCAAGGAGGAGATGATGACGTGGCGTGGACTAGGTTTTTTTGTCAATAGAGAAGGAGGGGAGAAAGAGAGAAATTTATCCCAAAATGTACAGGGGTATTATAGTCATTTAACATTTTTTGTTAACAGAATTAGAGCACTTCACTCCAAAATCACAAAGAGGCGAAGTGGTCATTAGTAAAACACAGAAATGTCATCTGCAAAGGTAATCCATACTTTGCCCCTTTAATATTTGTGGGAGAGAGCACCCAAAAGAGAAGCGCACTGCTAAGGATTTTGTCAAGAGTGAATTAATTCCTGCCCATAAAGTGGCACAAGGTCCCCCACTCGGCTATTTCGATCCATGAAGTGGCGCAAGGTCCCAAGAAATTGTTGAGGCTTTCAAGTCCCCTCTCATTAGTGGCTCTCAAACGTCATGTCTAATTTCATGGTCTAAACCTTCTACAGGTAATGTCAAATTGAACATGGATGGATGCTGGTATGAGAGCAATGGGAGAGGAGGCTTATTTAGAGACCAGAATGGAGAGTGGATTATGGGATATTACGGCAGAAAAGATTTCAGTTCCAGCTTGGAGGCAGAGCTATGGAGCATCTTCAAGGGTCTGGAAATCGTTTTGGAAAGGAAGTTGAAAAATGTGAAGATTAAGTCTGATTCCCTCACAGTAGTGAACCTAATCAATGAAGGAAATCCAACCTTCCATCCTCAGAGTGTGGTAATCAATGACGCCCATCAACTCATGGCAAGGACTGATACTCCAATTGGACCTATCTACCGCTCCGGCCGCTAACGAATGTGCTGACTATCTTGCTTGTTGGGGAGCGGAGCAGGGAGAAGACATGGTGTTTGTCATGGAGATGCCTATAGATATGAGAGAGTTTATTACGTATTATGAATGGCCTAAACATTAGGCAAGTGTTAGATTAGTTTTAATCCTAGCCGGCTACTTTGTTTTCATGTGTGTAAACCTAATTGGTGTACCCTGGATGTGGTATCTCTTTTCGTAAGTTAATATGATTTTCCGCTTGATAAAAAAAAAAAAAAAAACTCACATACCCATTGCGGCATATTTATTGTTTTGGAGTCGAACGTACTAATTAAACTACTCAATTCAGAAGTTAGGCGTACGATTATGGGAAGTTAATTGTTAGACGACTTAGACACCCCTGCATAGGTAAAGATATTTGAATTGGACGGGGAGTTATTTATTTATTGGAAATTGCTAATGGATGCCAAAACTAATTCTTTATATGTCAAATAAAATAAAATAAAATAAAACATTTTACTGCAACAAAGCTAGTTTTGTACTCTACATAAGCTTACAAATATATGATGTACTAAACTTTTGGCATTAACAAAAATAATTTGACATTAACATTTACCTCCTTCTTCTTTCTTTCTTTCTTTCTTTTCCTTTTTTTTTTCGACTATATATTTGGAAACAACAGAGTTTTCATTCTCAATAACCAGCAGTTCAAATTTACAAATTCCTTAAACTTCATTTGTTTTCGGTCTTTGAGTGACAATTAAGTTTTTGAAGAACTATCAACAGGAAATTAAGAAAAGGATGACGGTATAAGGCAACTAGGATAAATAAATTTTACTCATTCATTTTCTCTCCTTTTGGAATCATGCATGGACTCGCAAAAGGATTTCTGGACCAAAAGAAAATTTTAAATTAACATGATGATAAGACTAAGAGTATAATATATATATGATCTAATTAAAGAAATTTATTTCCTTAACTTAGTAACAGTTTCAATTTATTTTCTAAGACCTCCCATGCACGAAATTATAACCCAAACACGGCCTCATAGTTATCAATTTTTGTTAATTCATTAAAGCATCATCCTTCTTCTCCTCAAGCTCAAAAGCCGAAACCGGGAAGGAGCGGCCTATCCCCGCCTGGATCTTGAACGAGATCTTCCCAGAAGCAGGATCTTCCATGAAAATATTACCTACGGTTACAGTAATAAACATGTCCTTGCTTTTGACCCCCATGACCTTCCTCATCCGGCGCTCCTCGATGAACGAGGCGACAACCACATCGAAGATCACCGTCTGGCCAATTGCCTGGAACTTGTGCTGCTTCTTCCCTTTTTGCTTGATCCAATTGAACCCTGTGGCGCGATCAAAACCCATCTCTTCAATCTGGTCTAGCGGCATTAGACCTTTTGGGAGAGAGAATTCTTCAAGCATTTTATTGCATCTGTCTTTGCAAGCAGCGTGCCCGTAGAAAATCTCAGCGTTGGCTTTGTGACTCTCTATCAGCTCCACGGCTGCCATTTTTGTATTGGTGCAGGCATTGTGGTGGTGCGAGAGGAATTAAAAGATGAGGATGGAAGAAAGGAAGAGAGACTGGTAGGGTTTATATAGAGGTTTTTAGTTGTCGATTGGTACTAACTTATTTAATGTATATAACTTCTAGGACAAAGTACGTATTACTTTTATGTGGTTTTGCCGTTTTGCAAATCACATCCCTGTGTTTAACTAATGATCACTGCATCTCTCTCTGGTTTTGAATTAAAGTGCAACCGTTGCTTTTTCCGTCTCAATTAATGGAAAGTAAAATACAAGTGCATTGTTTGAGAGTGAGAAACAAAAAAGTAGTTACTGAAGTCAAAAATCAACTGCAAAAGGACTATATTACCCTTTTCTTTATCTCATTCCTTAAACCAACGTAGAACCCATATGTCATGTCTGGATGGGGTATTGTGAAGGGGGATTGTGATATGCCCATTTTAGTCTGTGGGCCCAGCTTTAAGATCCTATTTGGGAAGTAAAATAGAGGGGGTATTAGCTAAGCCCCAGACTATATTATACCCCCTATTATCTCCAGAGGGGGATTATTTATGAGGATGTTCTGGAGTGTTATTACATGACACCCCCGGATAATACCCCTCTCTCTCCATTCCAACTACAAAACAACTTTATCTCCCCATTTTATCCCTCATCCAAACCAAATATTATTTAATTCCCTCATCACATCAATGTGAGTCCATCCTTCTTACATAATACCCTACTATCTTATCTCTAAGGCTGTCCAAGAAAAACCGAGAACTGTGAAACCGGTCCGGACCGATCCGATCCGTGCTTTTTGAATTTTGTCCGTGGATTAATGGTCTGGACACGAATTTGAAAATTAAAAAACCGTGAGATACGGATTAGGATTGGATTTTTATTTCAAAACCATGGATTAACCGAACCGAACCGTGAGATATTTAAAAAAATAAAAAATATAGATATGTGTGTGTAATATACATAAATAATTATAATTTTACTAATTTGCTTATTTGTTTTGAGAAACTAATTTGCTATTTTTTGTTTGGTTTTTATTGGATGTAATAAGTAGATCATGCTTGACCAGAACCAGAATTTGTGTATTTTGGACAATGTTTAGCTTTATTGGGTTACTGTCTTGCTACCTGTGGGCTCCCGCGCCCGAAAGCGCTAACTCGAAGAGTCGCCACCCGGATTTTTGAGATGGATGATCCGAGAAACCGAGAGTTTGTTTGAAAAAGGCTTTTGGTCTTGAGAAAACGTTGAGATTTTGGATCCAGGAGCCACGTTACGAACGGGAAAGGTTTTGTTAAAAAAGCACCTCTGGGCTCCCGCGCCCGAAGGAGCGCTTGCGCTCGAAGAGTCGCCACCCGGGTTTTTGAGATGGGTCACCCGAGAAACCGAGAGTTTGATTTGAAAAAGAAAGGCTTTTGGTCTAGCGAAAACGTTGAGATGATGGGTTCGGGAGCCACATTACGAATGAGGAAGGTTTTTCTTTAAAAAGCACCCCATTCGCCCGGTAAGACCGGTCTCTACTTAATGTTTTCAAAAAGAAAGGGGGGGGGATCTTCAATATTATTTGGAATATCAAACTCTTTAATAAAGCACGTAACGAGGAAGGGACATGAGAAATATATCACATTGACGTGCAGGTGGTGCTATCTGTACAGTCGTGATAAAATGATATGAATAAATGGAAGTAAATAACACTCAACAGACTGTTTGGACCTCAGAATACCGCTCACGGCACCCTGAGATGCCGCGCGAGGCATCTCAACATGCCGTGCGTGGCACCTGCTCTGCTGTCAGACTGTTGGACCTCAAAATACCGCTCACGGCACCCTAAGATGCCGCGCGAGGCATCTCAACATGCCGTGCGTGGCACCTGCTCTGCTGTCAGACCGTTGCAGTCATTCAAAACATCATTTTGCTCACTGGTTTCTCTGTAGATTTTTTGAAAACTCATGAGTAGCCTCACGGTAGTCAGACATCCAAAAACGTCATTATCCTTCTCAAAACATAGTTTTAAAGTAGCTTTTAACGTTTTTGATCATTTGGGATGATCTTGAAAAGATTTTAGAAGAGCCGGAACATGGCTTGTAGATATGGTCTTATTTTAAGAGCTACAGAAACAGTAAACAGCAGATACAGGTAACCACAACGGAGGAAAACTCAGATCCAGGCAGCCTGTTTACAATAGCATTAGTGTGTACTATGCCGTGCCCTGGGATTCGGGATGCCGCGCGTCTGAGCGACAGGCCGCGCGGTTTCTCAACCTCAGCACAGTGTCTGTTTTATTTTATGAAAATGGGTTTTGAGTCAGGATCTAACCAAAAGGGATCAGATCTGCTGACAGAAAGGTCCCCTCAGGACCAAAACGAAGTCTAGTCCGAGGAAACTAGTTTATACCTTTGGTTCCGAGCTTGATCAAGGATCGTGGATGCAAGGATGTGGATGGATCGTCACGGATGTGGATGGAGGAGGTTAAATGAGACAAAGGGAGTGTGGGTGTGAGTGAATGTTAGGTATTTTGGGTGATGGGGTCTTGAAGTTAATGAGTGATCAACTTCAATGATGAGAAGGGACTGAGTGAAAGCTCTTAAAGAATGTCTTTTGGGAATGACATCCTTTAAGTCTTGGAAATGGAAGTGGTAATGGAAAGTGGGTTTGAGAACTTTAGAGAGAGAAAGTAGAGTGAGAGAGCCAAGAGAATAGGCAAGAAAAGGACTCAAAAGAAGGGCTAAGAGGACCCCTTTCCCTTGAGTGGAGGGGTTAATTTATAGGCAAAGGTCAAGGATTTTGAATTTCAAGTGGTGGAGGTATTTTCTGGGCGGGCCAGAAGTGCATTTTCGGCTGAGCCAGTCATCAGTTGTGGCTCACACTGGCGTGGCCGACAGCTTTCTGAGCCAGCCAGCTTTTTGCTCAAGGTGCCGTGCGGAGGAGTTTGGCTGCGCACGGTCCCTTGAATTTCTCAAGGTGCCGTGCGCCCCAATTCGGCTCCGCACGGTACCTCCTCCTTTGGTCCAGAGTCTTTTGGGCTTTTTATTGGGCTTGGCTGGGCTCGGCTGGGTTTGTTGTTTTAAAGGAGATCCTTTTTCAAGCTCACAAAGGTACCGTTTCCTCTATTTCATCATCGGGGTGGACAAAGACTCTCCGAGGTCTGGATTGGGGTGTCTACAGTAGTCCCTCTTTAACGTAACTCGGATACCATTAGTTGGTACGAGTGACGCTTAAAGAATAGGCATCCCAATCCGTTGCTCTGGCCTTTGAACGGCAAAGCGAAAACTGTAAGTAAATATGATGGTGGTCGCGCTCGGGGAGCTGCCTACGTACCCCGTTGTAGGGATCAAACCAGCGTAGTTCAATTGGGACAATGCAATGCGAAAAACGAGTCCTGGAGGACAAACTCATGCAAAGAAGTGCTTGCGGTGCGGTGTGTCATTCAAAGTATTGTGAAAGACTTGAGACGAGCCCTCGGGAGGCGAAAATCAAGACGAGGAGAGACGTTAGGTCCGTTAGACCGTGGCTTAAGAGACAAGAAGCGAGACGAGCCCTCGGAAGGCGAAGATTGAGACGAGCCCTCGAAGGCTTAAAATTCAATTTAGAATTTTGAGACAAGCCCTCGGAGGCGAAAATTCAATTTAGAATTTTGAGACAAGCCTCGGGAGGCGAAAATTCAATTTAGAATTTTTGAGACAAGCCTCGGGAGGCTTAAAATTCAATTTAGAATTTTGAGACAAGCCCTCGGAGGCGAAAATTCAATTTAGAATTTTGAGGCAAGCCCTCGGAAGGCTTAAAATTCAATTTAGAATTTTTGAGACGAGCCTCCGGAGGCTTAAAATTCAATTTAGAATTTTTGAGACGAGCCCTCGGGAGGCGAAAATTCAATTTAGAATTTTTGAGACGAGCCCTCGGGAGGCGAAAATCCAATTTAGAATTTTTGAGACGAGCCCTCGGGAGGCGAAAATCCAATTTAGAATTTTTGAGACGAGCCCTCGGGAGGCGAAAATTCAATTTAGAATTTTTGAGACGAGCCCTCGGGAGGCGAAAATTGAATTTAGAATTTTTGAGACAAGCCCCCGGGAGGCGAAAATTCAATTTAGAATTTTTGAGACGAGCCTTCGGGAGGCGAAAATTGAATTTAGAATTTTTGAGACGAGCCCTCGGGAGGCGAAAATTGAATTTAGAATTTTTGGACCTGCTGGGGAAAATATGTCGGATCCTTGAACCGGTCACGGTGACTCCCGGAGGATGAATACTGAGAAAAAGGCGAATACGGCGAATTCCCAGGGGATTAAATACCGCCGTAACCGATGCACGACATTCTAAGGGACCTTTACTGCAAAACGGCTGAGGATTGAGTTTCCAAGAGGATTTTGGTGGCTGATTGGATCAATTTTCGAGAAAACATTTAAACTTCTGGAGCCAGGGTGCCGTACGGTCAAGGTTGAAGGCGCGCGGCACCTCGTTCTGCTAAGCACCCTTTCAATTTTCGAGAACAGTTGGCAGGTTTAAGGGTGCCATTAATTCAGGCGTGCCCTTTCGTCGGCCGGGGTTTCTTTAAAAGGGGAGGGGGTGCCTTAATCTATGCATTTATCAACAAAATCTCTGAATTCTTTCTATATTCTTCTCTCTTCTCAAAGCAGGCTGTTCTCAAGGTTCTCGGATGGCGAACAACGATTTAGCGGCCCGGGTGACGTCTCTCGAAGCCGAGATGGCCTTCTTCCGGGGGGAAATCGAACAGCTCAACGAACAAATCGCGCGATTGATCACCACCATCCGTACCCTTCGTCGTGCCGTCTCCAACTTACAGGACTTTGCATTTGACCAACTTGATGACAAGCATGACCCCGAGTTTGCACCGGAGCGCAGGTCTGACGACACTGTGGAGGATTCCGAGGGGAATCCGAAAGGTTCGGACGACCGTTCGGACGGGGCGAGCGATTGAGACGGGGGCTAGAGGAGAGGAGGAAGAAGAAGGAGGAAGAAGGGCAGTAGGCCCACTGTCTCGTTTTTCTTTTGTTTGTTTTTTTCTTTTTCTTTTTTTTTTTGAAAAAAATGTAATGCCAAGATCCCCGGGGGAAACCCCGGTTTTTTATTTAATGAAAAAGTCCCTTTCTTCTTACATTTCTGCAAGAGCCGGAGTTCAAGGAAACTGACTCAATCCTACCACCCTGACCGTTGAATAAATTGCGGACCCATTTTCATTATGTTACACTACTTTTTGGTTTTGAAAGCTTTGCTCAACCTTATGTAGTGGAAGTAATCTGTAGTGGGCCGAAATATCCAAAGGGTTCACAAGAGTCAAAGGGGTCATACCCGGGGTCCATCGTTCAGTTGTCTCAGTTCGTTTAGGGCTGAGTTGGCACGATGACACGTCGCTCATCTGTCGCCGAGCGTAGGATGGACCACGGACTGCTCGGCCGAGCATAGATTGTTTTCCGAACGTCATCACTCAGCTTTTTGTTCGGAAACGAAGTCTTTTGTTCGGCGTGGCACCTCTCCCATCCTGATCTCCATTTGTTCGGCCGGTCACCTTTCCTTCGGGACCTGTTTGCTCGGACACTGCTAGTACAGAACGTTCTGGAACCTTCCACGTGATACGTAAGTTGCCTTCCCTTCTGATAGGCGTGTCGCCCATGTATGATGTGACATGCCTGACACGAACCCATGTGCCTTCTGCAAACCTGGGAAGGCGGCCTTCATTAAATGCCTCTACAAGTGACGTCATCCGAGCGTAGGAACGCACGTGTGTCCTACCGGCTTGCTTAGCGCGGAAGATTCCTTTGCCTATAAATACAAAGGTTCTTACTCAAGAGACGACGGTTACACACTCCTCTCATAAGCAATTCCTCTTTTCCTAACATACTCCACTGTACTTCTTCTCTATACTGACTTAATCGTCGGAGCTTCTACCCGGAGGAACACCATCCTCCGGTTTGCAGGTACCCGGCGAACCGCGTCATCTTCCCGCGACCTAACCGCAAAGGGGCGAAGGGTTCAAGAGGTCCAGGTTGAAACCAGCCCCCACAATTGGCGACTCTGCTGGGGAAACACGCTTTCCTAACAAAGTGTGGGACTGTGTTACGGCCGTAGATCTCCCCTTTTCCTCCCTCACCGTCTCAGGCATGACGCAACGCCTCCCTCCACCTGGCCCGGAGAACTTTACCCTCGGTCTAGCTGGGTACGGAACACTGAACGTCGAACCTGGCAACACCGCTGGGACAACGCAACCAGTGGCTCGTCCACTCAGCTATCCACCAACTGAACTTGACATTGCCCTGGCGGAGCAAAAACGTCAGGCAGCTGTCATAGCCCTCCTGCAACAACGTCTCGAAGCACGGGATGGAGGTCCGACTGTAACCCCTGCCCGAGGCCATCAAGCCGAGGCAAGTCAACCGAAGAAGCCTCTAAAACGAAGACGAAGGACACACCAAGCTCGGACATCCGAAGGAGCTTCATCCGAGCGTCGCACTGTCTTTGACAGGCTAGAACGCATTCCTCGGGATCATACAACTCCCTCTCGTCCGCGCGTGGCAAGCATCATCAGGGAAGAGAGTTCAAGATCTTTAGCAACACATTCAACAGCTGGAACTCTTAGGATGGGAGTCTCGGGGAGGACACATCGCCTTAGCCGACGACAACAGGAACGGGCGGATGGAAAGAGGCCTTTAAATCTCAATGAGCACCCTACTGGCCAACGAACAGGGGAGCTTCCCGAGCGATCAGAGCATTCCAGGTCTCGAACTGAACGCAACCCTGGGGGTCATCATGCTGCAGGTTCGCGAGGTGAACGAACTACAAGCCGGGGAACACGATCCGAACATACAAATACCATTGTCCTATATGATCAATACACGGGAAAGCCAGTGGTGTATCAAGCTGTGGCCGAAGGAGGAGACCCTCGCAACGTTCGGAACGAAGATCCAAGGGTAGAATATCCGGAGCCCTCGGTTGAAGTTCGGCACCGTCGTCACGTCCCGCGGGAACATAAGCGCCGCCACAGGGAACCAAGGGCAAACAACGAGGCTCGGCAAGATGTCCCAGCACCGGTCATTCCACCCGCACCTGTACCTGTGCCTGTGGATAACTCCAAGCTCGGGAAGGCAAAGGCATCCCCCTTCGTCGACGCCATTCAACAAGAACGGCCTCCAGACCGTTTTGTTATGCCAAAACTCAAACGCTACGAGGCAAAGGAGGATGCTGTTGCGTTCGTTTGTCGATTTCGTCAGACGATGAGCCTCCACAACTTCACCGATGCACTCATGTGTACGATCTTTCCTCTTACACTAAGTGAGCCCATTATGTTGTGGTATAATCAGCTCAAGCCAAAGTCCATCAAGAGTTTCAACGAGCTAGAATTGGAGTTCACCAAACGGTTCGTGACGAGTAACATCCAGCCGAAGACACTCTCGATGCTGGTAAACATGCGGAGAGTATCAGGAGAAACTCTTCGGGCGTATACCGAACGTTACTGGGAAGTTTACAACTTAATTCCAGACTGTGATCAAGGCATTGCGGCGGAGTCTTTTATGAACGGGTTGGATCCAGCCTCGGCAATGTTCCGAGACTTATCCAGAAACCCACCGAAGACAATGGGCGATTTAATGGTCATCATAGAGAAGGATTGCGTCCACGAGGAGGCGGTTGCCGAGCGAAATGTACCAAAGAACACGGAGGCACCAAAGTCCGCTACAGCAAAGAAGCATGTAGCTAACGTTCGGCAAGGGCAGAATGGACAGCACAATTCTGGCTCGGGAGTAAATAGACCGAACAACAAGCCCAAACCACCCCAGGTCCCGCAACAGCAGCCTTGGCAGCAGACACGAAGGGATCCGAGACCTGAGGAGTATGTCGCCGAGCGTACTGCCTTCACTGAGCCAATTTATAAGCTGCTGCGTATAATTGGCCAACTGCCGTTCTTTGTTTGGCCGACGGGATTCCTCGGCACGGCGGGCAACGGACCAGGAATGTGCAGCTTTCATAAGGAGCGCGGTCATTATAGCACCCAATGTCAGCCATTCAAACGATATCTGGAAGAACTAGCTGCTGCTGGGCATCTTAACCAATGGATCGATCTTCAGCGAAACCCACTTCCTCCTCCCCCTCCTGTAGTTGGGAATCTCGTTGGCGTGATCCAGGGGTTAGTATCCGAAGGAAAGGCCGCCGAGCTTCGTACGGAGATTGATAAGGCTGTTGCTGCCTTGTCCGTTTGTAATGTTGGAATGCCACAAAAACGCAAATGGGAAGATCCGAGCCTTGGAGGGCTGATAACCTTTTCAGCCGAAGACATGCAGGGAGTACAGATTCCACACGCCGACGCTCTGGTTGTTATTGTCACGGTGGATTCCTCCGGAGTCCAACGGGTGTTGATCGACCAGGGAAGCTCGGCGGAAGTCATGTTCCAGTCAACCTATAAAAGTTTGGGGCTTTCACCGGATAGACTTCGCTGGCTACCACCCCGCTCGTCAGTTTCACGGGGCTCCGGTTTGGCCTCTCGGGCTGATAACCCTTCCCGTGCGTGCCGGTTCCCGAGTGGTTAACGTCGAATTTGTAGTGGTTAGCTCTCCGAGCCCCTACAACGTTATCCTCGGTCGAGCTTGGCTACATGAGATGAAGGCAGTCCCATCAACCTTGCACCAAGCGATGAAGTTCGTTGGGTGGAACGGACGACAGGAAAGTCTACGGGGGGACCAGGTGCAGTCGAAGAAATGTTACATTAGCACTGTGACCAACAAACCAAGCTATTTGGAGGTGCAATGCGTCGATACAACCAACACATCTGTACTGGAGGAAGTGGGCCTACCTGCCGAGCAAAGGTCAGCCGAGCAACTCATCAAGATGCCAATAGCGGAGGACGGAAGCAGGTACTTTATGCTCGGCAGTTCTATGGTCGAGACCGAGCGTACGGAGATGTTCAATTTCCCCAAAGAGAACATCGAAGTATTCGCTTGGACTCCCGAAGAAATGCCTGGAGTAGATCCAACTTTTGCCGCCCATCATTTGAACGTAGACCCGGACAGACGTCCTGTTATTCAGAAGGTCCGTCGTTCAGCTCCGTCGCATGTGGACACGGTAATGACCGAAGTGGACCAATTGCTCAAAGCTGGGGCTATACGAGAGATTCTGTACCCGACGTGGCTGGCGAACCCGGTCGTTGTTCCGAAGAAGAATGGAAAGCTCCGGGTCTGCGTTGATTATACCAACCTTAATGATGCTTGTCCGATGGATCGCTTCCCCTTCCTTGGATCGAGCAGATGATGGATGCAACGGCTGGACACGAGCGCCTCAGTTTCATGGACGCCTACCGAGGCTATCACCAAATCGCCTTGGCCGAGGAAGATCAAGAGAAGACGGCGTTCATCTCCCCCCGAGGAATTTACTGTTACAATGTTGTGCCGTTCGGACTGAAGAATGCAGGAGCTAGTTTTCAGCGAGCAATCACCAAGATGTTCCTGCAAAAGCTCGGCAAGACTTTGGAGGCGTACATTGATGATCTAGTATGTAAAAGCAAGCTCAGTTCGGATCACCTTCGGGATTTAGGCGAGATCTTCGCTATCCTCAAAGAATATAAGCTTCGTTTGAACGCAGAGAAGTGTGCGTTTGGCGTTGGCTCGGGAAAATTCCTCGGCTACATGGTTAGTCGCCGTGGCATAGAAGCGGATCCCACCCAGCTCACGGCCGTGCAGAACCTCCGGGCTCCAACTACCATAAAAGAAGTTCAACGACTAACGGGTATGGTAGCCGGGTTGAGTCGCTTCATCCGACGTTCGGGAGATCTTTGCAGACCTTTCTTCCAGGCGATAAAGACCGGTCGGCGAAGGTTTGTGTCGATCGAGGAATGTGATGTGGCTTTGCAATCTTTAAAAGAATATCTTGCACAAGCTCCACTCCTCGTCACCCCCCTTCCCGAAGAGGATCTTTATCTATACCTGGCGGTCTCGGATCATGCCACGAGTTCGGTGCTTGTTCGAAAGGAAGGGATGGAGCATTTGCCCGTGTTCTTTTCCAGCAAGACGATGACGGACTCTCAGACGAGGTATCTGCCTATGGAGAAGTTGGCTTTAGCACTCGTCTCAGCTAAAACGAGCCTATTGCCATACTTTCAATGCCATAGGATCGTGGTCTTCACTGAGTTTCCTCTCAAAGCGGTTCTTCGGAGAACATGTTCGTCCAGCCGGATTCTGAAATTCTCTCAAGACCTGGCGAACTATGACATCCAGTTCGAACCAAGGACAGCCATCAAGGGACAGGCTTTGGCAGATTTCTTTGCCGAGCTTACTCCTGGGCTCAACGACGAAGAGAACGCACTGGCGACAGCTGCCGAAGAGGCCCGGCTAGCCGAGGCCGAAGAACATTTTGAGTGGTGTGAACCTCCTCGCGAACGTCTTCGCTCAAAGTTCGTCTTAGGCACACGAAAGCCGAAGAAAGAGTGGCAACTTTTCTCCGGCGACGCATGGAAGATGACGGTGGATGGGGCTTCAAATGTCAACGGGGCTGGGGCCGGCATTGTGCTTGTTTCTCCAGCTGGAACCGTCCATGAGCATGTTGTTTCCATTGGCTACCCTGCCACCAACAACGAAGCTGAGTACGAGGCTCTCATTGCTGGGCTGCAGCTCGCGCTTCGGTTGGGGGCTGGTTCGGTTCACGTCTTCTGTGACTCTCAGCTGGTTGTGGGTCATCTCAATGACGACTATCAAGCCAAGGATGCACGGATGAATGCTTATGTCAGCCACGTTTTAGCCCTTCTAAAGCAATTTGCTCGAGTTGAAGTGGAGTGGATTGCCCGGGAACACAATGCTCATGCCGATGCCTTGGCGGGGCTTGCTTCGGTTTATAAGGCCGCCGGGGCTCGCACCATAGTTTTTGACGAGGTTGTTAATCCAAGCTTCGAACTTGCTGTATGTTCGGTCAGCAACGTTCCCCTCGGCCCCAGTCAACTGGATCCCATTATTGCCTTTTTGAAGGATCAGACCCTTCCACTGGACAGAAGGGAGGCCCACAAAGTTCGGTGCAAAGCGGCCAATTACTTCTTGGATCCACAAGACCAGCTCTACCGCCGAACGTTCACCGGTCCAGATCTTCGGGTGGTGCATGAGGATCAAGTCCAAAGCGTTCTGGATGAACTACACATGGGAAGCTATGGAGGACATTCCGGTGGCCGCACAATGGCCCACCGAGCGTTAACACAGGGGTACTGGTGGCCGAAGATGGTCAAGCAATCCGAGGAATATGTGAAGCGCTGTATTCGATGCCAGAAGCACGCCTACATACCTCACCAACCAGCCTTTCCCCTCAAAATGATCACCAGCCCATGGCCCTTTGCTGTATGGGGCTTGGACATTGTGGGCAAGTTGCCGAAGGCCCCGGGTGGCTTCGAATATTTGCTCACTGCTACGGATTTATTCACCAAGTGGGTGGAAGCCGCACCCTTGGTCAAAACGACAGCTTCGGATGTGGAACGCTTTATTTGGAGACACATCATTTCCAGGTTCGGAGTGCCCTATGCCATCCTCTCGGACAATGGCGCCCAGTTTGTAGCAGCAGCAATCCAATCCTTCTACAAGCGCCATCATATTATGATCCACACTTCGTCGGTGGCATACCCGCAAGGAAATGGACAAGCCGAAGCTTCCAACAAAGCCATTACTCGGGGGCTTAAACGCCGTTTGGATCGCAAGCTCGGTAAGTGGGTTGACGAGCTTCCTCATGTCTTATGGAGTTACCGGACGACCCCGCGACGCTCCACTGGCCGAACCCCGTTCTCCTTGGCGTACGACATGGAAGCGGTCCTTCCCCTTTCTGCGCTCGTCCCAACTGTTCGGTCCGAGAACTTCAACCCTGTGGACAACGATGCTCTAGTTGGTGCTGAGCTGGATTTTGCCGAAGAATTACGTGATAACGCCAGTTTGCACCATGCTGCTTATCAACAGGAAGTTGCTCGGGGTTACGATAAGACCGTCCGTGCTCGGCCGTTTCAAGTTGGTGACCTCGTTCTTCGGATGGTCGTAGAAGCCAAGAAGTTGACCAAGCTGAAAGATCCCTACGAAGGCCCCTATAGGGTGATCCAGAAAATTGGCCACGGAGTTTATAAGCTTGCTGAGATGGATGGTACGCCGATTGCTAACCCTTGGAACGCCCAAAAACTTAGGAAGTTCCATGGCTAGTCTCGGCCGCTTTTGTTCGTTGTTATTTTTGCTTTGTTCGGATTGTAAGCCTACGGGCGTTTTGGTTATAATACTTATTCGTTACATTCGCTTGTTCGGTTTCACATTCGTTCATTGGGTATAACATCTCGCCCGCGGTTTCTTCGGATTCTTCATTCGTTCATTGGGTATAACATCTCGCCCGCGGTTTCTTCGGATTCCTCATTCGTTCATTGGGTATCCTATCTCGCCCACGATGGGGGCTCTGGCACTTTTACCTCGGTTCTCTTATACTTTTTACCGAGTGCTTGAGTACCCCTTTTTCTGCCTTCGTGTTGTTTTTCTTCCTCAAACCAGCCCGAAGGCAGGGGGGCTACTATGTGGGTACAGATAAGCAGGTTTTTACATGGTACTTGTTTTTTACGACTGCGGACCCTCGGCCATATAATGTTATCCAAACCAATTAAACCGAGTTTCATTGGTTTATGTTTGGAATGAGCCTCATCCGAAACAGATACAGTGCAACAAACAGAATGTTCGAACAGCTGTGTTAGCAGGGATATAAGGTAATCAAGAATTGGTCAAAACATTTTTTACCGAACAGAAACAGTTGATTGAAAAACGATTAAAGAACAAGCATCCACAACAGTTAAATCTGTTACTTACAACTTACGCTCGGAAAACTCCAAACTCCAACATGTATGGAGCCGAACGTCCCATTTTAAAGTTCAAATCAAAATTCAAAACCAAAACTACATAAAAAAAAAAAAAAAACAAAACTCTACGTTTGAGCCTCGGGAGTGGTTATGACCGAGGGAGTGATGGGTTGGTCAGCGGGAGCTGTTTGGGCCGCATTCTTTGCAGCATCTTCGGGAATTGAAGGCTCCCTTTGAATTTCTGCTGGCTCAAAAGGTGGTACCTCGACGAGGGACCTTCTCTCATCATCAGCTTCGACTCCAGCCTGGTCGAAACCAAAGTTGAAGCCGAGCAGAAAGCTTTTCTTATGCTGGGCCTCCTGGAGCTCGGCCTGCAAGGACATAAGTTCTTCGGCAGCATCTTCCTCTGCCTGGTAGTAGCCCTTGTCGTAGGAGACCTTGAGCTCCTTCCTCATCTCCTCCTGCATTTCCTTCCTCCCAAGGGCCCTGCCCTCGTTCAGCCCTTCATCTTTCCCTTCGGCTCGAGCTTGTTCGGCCCCATCCTGAAGCCCTTTGATCACATCGTTCAAGTTGGCGATGGTGATCTCTTGGCCTCGGCGGGCCTCCTCTGATTGCTCGAGGCATTTCTTGTAGTCCTCGGCCGTAGCATGACTCGACTCCAGCTTTTGCTGGAGGAGTTTCGCCTGCTTGTCGTGGTCAACAAGGTGGCGTTGGGCACACATGATAGATTGAGTGGCCTGCAAATGGAACAAACTATGAGAGTCCGAAGCAAAACAGTTGGAATTATTTATGCTTTACAACAAACCAGAACTTACCCTACCAGTGAAGTAGTAGTAGTCGCTCAGAGCCGACTTTAGGGACACCTGGGAGTTGATATCCCTCGGCAGCCTAAGCCCCGAGTGTAGAGTGAAGGCCAAGGTGGGGTCGTCGATGAGGCTATCCGTGCGGAGGATTTGTTTGCCTCGTGGGGTGATGAAGCTCGGCGCCCAGATAGCGTCGGCGCTCGGAGCTTCATCTTCATGACCGGCCCCCTTTGGTTTTTCCCCCCCTTCTTGTCCTTCGGCGCTGGGAGACGTGTCTGCAGCGGCCGAAGCTGCAGCCTTTTTGGCAGTGATTTTAAATCGCTTCGACGGCTTATCGGACGAAACAGTGGGAGGTAGTTGACGCTTTTTGGGGACCGCATCCGGTGCGGTCTTCTTGCTTGGAGCGCTGGGCTTCGGTGCCGAACCCGAAGCACCAGGCCCCCCAGATTTTTGTTTTTCGGCCAGCTCTTTGGCCGCCTTCTCCTCCAGCTTCGCCTGAAGGATAGCTCTCATGCTTCGAGGAGGCATCTCTTCTTCGGCAAAGGGGGTTCCTTCGGTAGGGAGGCGCACCGTTCCTCGGAGAGGCTTTTCTAGGTTAGGAAGTTGATCCTCGGAGAGGTCAACTACAAAGCTCTTCTTCTTGCTTCCTTCTGCCCCCTTTCCTCGGATTCTTCCTCCGTATGTTGCGTCGTACTGGAGGATGGTTGGAGCGTCTCTTTCTTCGCTCTGGATAGTCAATAGAGAGTCCGCAAGTCCGCAACCTTTGGCAAGCCTCAGCAAATTCTTGTTGATCTTCGTTGTATCTGCCGAACACAACATAGGAAAAGAACAATATTCAGTACAAAAGGGAATGGGCGTTTACGTTAAAAGTGGACCGAGCAACGTGTGTTAACCATCAAATACAATGAAGTCAAATTTTTGCTTACTTGGGTTGCCCCTTGCCTTGGCAACGTAAAGTTGATCATCTTGACCAGGGGGAAACTCATAATTTCCCCGAACTTCGACGTAGTATGAAGCCCACTTCTCTGAATCGTACATACCCTCGGGAATGATCTTCACCATATTCCTCCGGGAGCACAAGTAGAAGCGTGAGTACCTCACATTCCGAGACACCATGTAGTTCTCGAAAATGTGGTGGGCTTGGAGGTCGAACATTTTTACCTCGGCCAGCTTGATGATTGAGTGGATGATTCTGTAGGAGTTCAACTGGCACGGGGTGAGGTTGAAGTAGTGGAGGATCTGCCTCAAGATCCTGTGCATTGGAAACCTGAGGCCACCCTCGGTAATGGCCATGAGTGGCACCGTGATATGCTCATCGGAAAACCGAATCCGAGGCCCTAGGATCACGGAAATTACGACGTCTTCGGGAATGTGATAGGTTGTTCGGAAAAGATCTATCCCCTCCTGATCGGCGAAACAATCCCAGTAGGGACACGGATCTCTTCCTGCTCGAGGAGGTATTTCGTCGGGGTCGAGTGCGACGATCTTCCTTTTCTTCGTCTTCGGCGGTTGAGAAGACGCGCCTCCCTCAGCCTGGCTAGTAGAAGCAACAGGAGTCTCCTCATCCTTGGCCTCCTCTGTTGCCTCTTCGTCTTCTTCTTCAGCGTCGTATTCCTCTTCGGGATCATCGGCTTCCTTTTCCGAAGGCTGCTCGTCGAGGTTTATTACGTCGTGATCAGGGCCAATTGTCCAAAGTGGAGTCACGTTGGCCGGAACAAAGACTCCCTCGAACGATTCAGGTAGAGATCTACCGCCCACTCTATACTCGCGAGCCGCGGCTCTGATTACTTCAGCTATGCGGGGGTCAACCTCGCCGAGGCCCGGTTCGTTGGGGTCAACGGAGACGTAGGATTCCGCCGAGGAAGCTGATGAAGACTCCATACCTAAAAACACAAGTGCAGGGGGTAAGACCGTCAGCGAAATGCAAGGTCAAGTCTCCTAGAGGTGCTTATGTTCAGTGTTACGAGCTAATCTCGCCGAGTGCGTCTCAGAATCCCGAGCAAACACTTTTCTTTGGGTGAAGCTGTCCGAACGATATAGAACAATTCTGTTCGCCCGAAGGTTAACGAGCTTCAAAATGAGTCCCACGTTCGGGTGAGCAAGGTGTCCTGTTCGGAAGAACACTGGTTGAAGATGAACTTGCGTTCGGAAGAACACATGAACATCTTCAACCTGTTCTTCCTTGCCCAGAAAGCGTTTCAGGCGAATGTGGCAGAAAACCCATTTTTTGGGTCAAAAAGTACGCAAAAATAACCAAAAAACGCAGAAAACAGTGGAGAAACAAGAAATACCTGAGAATCGAGGGAAATTTGAGATCAAACTGCAGCAAAATCTGGGTTTTTGATGAGTTTTGGTGTTGAACGACGCCTTGGCCAGAGAATGCAAACGACTGGAGAGAGAAAAAGTGATTCTCTCTCTCCCCGCTCCACTTTTTATACCTAGGGCGGCATTTGAAACGGTGCCGAGCGCCCAGCCGTTAGATCTGGGCGGGAGACTGATGTGTCGTTGGATGCTCGACGCGTGGCAGTTCCAGCAGGCGCTGTCTCTCCCCCCCAATGGCCTATGAACGCGTGGCACATTTGAAGTTGGCGGTTGCAGGAGCAATAAATGCAATCTCAGCTTTTGCACCTCGAAGCCTGGAGCATATTTGACCTCGGCTGTGCACTCTGTTCGGAGAAGTCAACGTTCGGAAGTCTTACTTTTTTTTAAGATATGAAATTTTTGTTCGGCCGCACTGGATCAACTCCTCCCTCTTTTCCGAGCAAAAGAAGAAGAAGTTGAGGGGCTATTGTAGTGGGCCGAAATATCCAAAGGGTTCACAAGAGTCAAAGGGGTCATACCCGGGGTCCATCGTTCAGTTGTCTCAGTTCGTTTAGGGCTGAGTTGGCACGATGACACGTCGCTCATCTGTCGCCGAGCGTAGGATGGACCACGGACTGCTCGGCCGAGCATAGATTGTTTTCCGAACGTCATCACTCAGCTTTTTGTTCGGTAAACGAAGTCTTTTGTTCGGCGTGGCACCTCTCCCATCCTGATCTCCATTTGTTCGGCCGGTCACCTTTCCTTCGGGACCTGTTTGCTCGGACACTGCTAGTACAGAACGTTCTGGAACCTTCCACGTGATACGTAAGTTGCCTTCCCTTCTGATAGGCGTGCCGCCCATGTATGATGTGACATGCCTGACACGAACCCATGTGCCTCTGCAAACCTGGGAAGGCGGCCTTCATTAAATGCCTCTGACAGGTGACGTCATCCGAGCGTAGGAACGCGCGTGTGTCCTACGCTCGGCTTGCTTAGCGCGGAAGATTCCTTTGCCTATAAATACAGTGGTACTTCTTACTCAAGAGACGACGGTTACACACTCCTCTCATAAGCAATTCCTCTTTTCCTAACATACTCCACTGTACTTCTTCTTCTCTATACTGACTTAATCGTCGGAGCTTCTACCCGGAGGAACACCATCCTCCGGTTTGCAGGTACCCGGCGAACCGCGTCATCTTCCCGCGACCTAACCGCAAAGGGGCGAAGGGTTCAAGAGGTCCAGGTTGAAACCAGCCCCCACACACTGCATATCCGCCCAGGGTACCGTGCGACTGGGCCAGGACGCCGTGCGGCCAGGCTAGCTCCGAACCCGATCCAAAGTTGGCTTCCGAGTGAACCGGTTCGGGGGATATATATATATATATATATATATATATATATATATATATATATATATATATATATATATATATATATATATATATATATATATATATATATATATATATATATATATATATATATATATATATATATATATATATATATATATATATATATATCTCCCTCTCTCTCGATCATCTCTCTCTCTCTCTCGCTGCTCCCTCTCTCTCTCGCTGTGCTCTCTCTCTCTCTCTGGACTGCTCTCTCTCTCTCTTATACACTGCAATCATGGAGCCAAGTGATATTCCTGGTGACGATACGTCACTCCGCGTTGGGGCCACATCGTCTCCTACTCTTCCGGAGGGTGGCACGACGGTTGGGGCTGAGCCAAAGGCCTCTGGACAGCCGGCATTGGTCGGGGAGACCGCGGCCATGGCTGCCACGGTGGTCAGCAGTGGCGGTGACGACGGTGGCAGTGTCGTGGTGGCCGGATATGGTCAGGAGGTGGAGACTCCGGGTGCAGTGGAGTCAAGGGACGATGTTGGGGCTTCGGGCCGGTCGGAGGCGGCGGCCAGCATTGAGGAGAGGACTACGGAGGGTCACAGTGGTGGTGGTTTAGACTTGGTGGTGGAGGAGACGTAGGCCTCTCCCGTGAGAGAGCCTCGGACTGACTTGGGGAAGGCCCCCGTTGTTGAGGACGAGCCGGTGGTGGAGACAGGGGTGGAGCCGGTAGTGGAGGACACGCCGCCCTTATTTGTGGGCAGTGGTGTAGGTGCAGGGTCGTCGCGCCCCGTAGGTATGGGTGACTACTTGGCGATGGCGTCCATGGAGGACGTGCTGGAGTTGGTGCAGGGGTACCTTGGGTTGGCAGACACTTTACTCGCGTCCCGAGAGGCAGAGCTACAGACTGGGTTTGGGACCGGGGGTGTTGGAGAGCCAGAGGCCGAGGAGAGGTGAGCCGAGGAGGCCGGGGTGGTGGCTCATCGCGTCACTGTGGTGGCTGAGGCGACACTGGCGTTGCAGGGGCGGGGGCCCTATGACGAGGCAGCCTACGTGTCCTTTCAGCACGTGGTGGTGCCTTCACTTTTCGACCCTTACACTCCGAGGAGGCCGACTTACGACGAGGCTCTGGTCTTGAGGGACCCTCAGCGGCACCTTTCTTTGCGCTGAGACGAGGTACACTTTAAATTTCTGTATTTCAAATTCCAATGCATCGTATTTCCATTGCATCTAAGTACACCACTGTATTGTATGCCATGCCTGCTTATTGATTGTTGGTTTGTTGTAACAGGCGATCTCGCTCTCGTTCTACGGTGGTTCGGCGGATGTGCCGACGTTCTGGCTGCCACCGAGGGTGAGAGAGCTAATAGATGCGGCGGGCTTTGGAGAGTTCGTGGGGGCGCTGGCGAGGGGCGTGTGCAACGACCGCCCGGTGGTGAGGGCTTTGGCTGAGAGGTGGTGGGATACGACGAACACCCTCCACTTCTCTTTTGGTGAGCTGACCGTGACGCTGTTGGACTTCGCGGCGATCACTGGTCTCAGGGTCGGAGGTGACCCTATGCCTTTTGACGCTGCCACAGGGAGGCAGGTGGCGTTCCAGCGAGCGATGCTAGGACACGAGCTGAGGGCGGAGGGTGATGATGCGAAATACGCCCAGCTCTTGAGGTTTTGGACGGAGAGGCTCCCGGCTGACAGGGTGGAGGAGGAGCAGATGGCGAGGTGCTTCCTGCTGTACTTACTCGGTGCGTCTCTATTTCCCAACAGGCGCAGCCGGGTACACCTTTCGCTTCTCCCGGCCTTGAGGGACGTCGGGGAGATCGCCCGTTTTGACTGGGGAGGTGCAGCACTGGGGACGTGCTATGCCTTCATGGGCTCTCTTTCCCGCGGGGCAGGAGTGAGTCTCGGAGGCTATTGGAGGGTTTGGGAGGTACATTTCTCTTCCTTTCTCATGAATAGTTAGCTTTCCATTTGCATCCATTCAATGTATATCTTGTGCTAACTTTCAATGTCTTGAATTGCAGTTTTGGACGTACGAGGTTATAGGGATGTACCCTCCCGAGACCACGTGTCCCGACGACACGATACTCCCCCGAGCCCTACGCTGGTCGACATAGTACAAGGGCGTGAAGAGGGGAAGAGGCAAGCTGGATGCCTTCCGCCTTTACCTGGACGAGCTGCGTCCTGATCAGGTACTAAGGCATTTCCATATCCATTTCCGGCTTATTTTCATTCCAACAGCATCTTGACATTGCTTATTCTTGATGACAGGTCCTTGCTCAGGTAGGGACCGCTTCGAGATCCCCTACGTTGCGCAGAGTAGGGAGGTAGCTAGGGGAGAGTGCTTCTCGAGTCCCCTACGGTGGCGGTGGTACTTGGCGGCCAAAGTGTCACGCTTAGTCGCCGAGGTCGACGCCGAGTCCCTGGCCGCTCGCTCTAGTCACAGAGGAACTCAAAGACACACGGAGGAGGTCGAGCGATTCACACGGCCGACCTCGAGTTAGAGCCGTTCTTCGAGGCGGTGTTGGCCTTGCGGCGGACTACGTGGAGTACTGCTCCCAGTACCTGATGGCAGGTCTGGGGATACGTGCTGCTTGGGAGGCGGCACAGGCGGCACGAGAGGGTGCTGGAGGAGGAAGGGGAAAGAAGAGGGATAGAGGCGGCGGAGTCAGTGGAGGAGACGGAGGCCGCAGTGACAGAGGTCGCGGCGAGGGCGCAGGCCCGAGCGGTGCTAGCCTCCCTGCCCTTTCTTGGACAGTGGACGTGACGACCCCTCAGGGAGTCCCTGGTGTGGTCGCGGTGCCACGTCCTCCTGTTGAGGCTCCGGGGTTCCTTGCTCAGGTATAACATGTTTTCAATCTTCTGTACATTTGCTCTGCTTGCATATTCTGATCAATTTCCTTCATTGCAGGCTCCTCCAGGGTACGTGAAGGAGATGGCGGAGGCCATGATGGGCCTGGAGCAGTTGGTGAGGCAGTACGCCATGGGCCACCCTCCAGAGGTGTTGCCTCGCGTTGGCGGGTCGATGGTACACTCTCGAACTTTAGTCATTTGCTTTACTTCTACCGCTTATATTATGATTATGATGCAAATGTCATATGAATGCTTATACCATTGCAGGCCAGAGGAGGGGCTACACGAGGGTTGCGGCGGAAGTCCGTCCGCCCGATAGTACGATAGGTCTCCTCTACCGGCTCACGGGAGGAGCCGGCGTCAAAGAGGACACGACGCTCTGTAGGGACCGAGGACGAGCCTATCGACGTTTTCGAGGACGATACACCCGAGCCTGCTGAGGCGTTGACACGGAGGTCACCTCAGGAGACACTGTGCCTAGGGCGACCGGCACTCAGGCGGCGAGCAGCTCTCCTACGGACGAGGAGATTTCCGTAGAGGACGAGGAGGAGAGCGAGGGCGAGGACGAGGATGAGAGTTCAGCTCCTCTTTTGTTTTGTGTTTTTGACAGAGCCTGCGTGCTTCTTTTGCAGGGCGCCTGTTTGCCCCTGGTAGATAGGACTTCGATCATTGGGTCATTGTGCCCCTTTTTGTACTTCGACTCATGGATGCCTTTGGATTTATACAGAGATTTTGTCCTTCCATTATTTATGCCATTCAATCTCCTTTTGTTCGTATGAAGAAAATTGAATAACTAAAAACATTGATCGGGGTGTGCAACCAACCGCTGAACTGAATGTGAGGTTTGTGGTGAGGGACACATTAACAATTGGAGCATATTGACAATGGAATAGAAATCAAAGGGAGCAATTAGGTAAACCTTGGCAAAATCAATTCCGCATACAAAATTTTCCATAGACATCCTTCCAACCGACCCCGGACACGAGCATGAGACAATGATGACCTTTAAACCTTGCTACGAGACTCGGAAACTTGTCTTTACCCTTGGAATATACTCGGAAAGTAGGAAATGTTGACTTTGATATGTGACATTCTCGAGTTTTGACTTTGGACACGAACCGGAACTTGGACTGAGTCACTTTTGACTATTATGACTTGTGAGAATCGAAAGAACGACTTAGAATGACCCGAAAAGGATTTTGACTCCTTGACATGGCTTAAGAAACAGATTTTATCGAGTTTTCGTGCCACGACGACGAATCCCGGGAGTTATCTTGAAACAAAACATCCATGAAGTCCCAAATACCCGTTAGAGTGCGTTTAGGTGCTGGTTGGTGCTTTGCGAGACCTCGATTCCACCTTGATGTGTTGCTGTCAAAAACTGCAGAAATGCAGACTCAACCTGCCGTGCGGATAGACCAAGGTGCCGCGCGGATGAAGATCTGCCCCACGGTACCTCCATCACTGTGCCGTGGAATTTCCTTGGTTTCAACATGCCGTGCGACCCATCAAGGTGCCGCGCGAGGTAATTTTCCTGACAGATTCCAGTTTTGCTGCTTTCCAAGGCAGATTGCTCGGGGGTTGAGGTTTGACCCATGCAATGGCATTTCTGAACCAATGCATGTCTGTTTTGAACCTTTTAGGACTTGACCAAGCTTTTCCCTATGTTGGACTCATGGAAAACTTGCGCTTTTGAAACCCGAGGCTCTTTGAAAGTTGAAGTTGTCCTTCTACCTCTCCTATAAATTCAGGCTCTCTCATTCTATATTCCCCACACCTCATCCAAGTCTTGTCTTCTTTCTTTGTTCCTTGAAATGGCTCTTTCTCTCACCGGCTCGCTCCGTCCATGGTTGGCTTCTATGGAGGGTATCGATTAGTTCAACTTTCGAGCTCACGGTCTCTACTCCATGAGGTACCTCCGCAACATTCGCCTTCGTCCCGAGCTTTTGAGGGCAGGCGTGAGTTTCTGGGATCCGGAGGTTCATGTGTTTCGATTTGGCGATCAGGAGCTCTGTCCCACTGTCGAGGAGTTCCGTGCATACCTTGGGGGTTTTGGCTCGGGGGAGGTCATCATTCCCCCTGTACGCGAGAGTGCTTATAGAGTCTTGGTCGCGGCCCTTGGACTGAGCGACAATGCCGCTCGCTACTTGGTCAGGAATGGCCACCTTAATGCCATACGCCTTATCGAGCTATTCTCTCCTCCTGGCGATCTTAGAGACATGACTTATCAGACTCGACGCATGACTGCTCTCTGCATGTGCTTGCTCGCAGCCTATCTCTTGGTCCCTTCTACCGGTCATGCTAGCTCAGCATTTGCCAGTGTCGCTGTTCAGATCGAGGCTCGAAAGGACGTGATTCCGATGGTTCTGGCCGAGACATTGATTGGTTTGGACAAGGTTTGTTCTGGAGAGACTGAGACTTTCGGGGGCAGTCCACTTCTCCTACAGATTGGCTTCTCACTCAGCTCTCCTTTTTCGGGTTTCTCCCACGTTTTCATTTTACCTCAACGCTCGGCTTGGTTATCTAAGGCTTCTCACTTGTTTTCTCTCTTCCCACAGATTTGGCTTTGCGATAAGGTGAACGTACTGACCATTCCTCCTGGCAACTGGGCATACGAGGCGAGGTTACTCTCTCAGCGATGCTTTGAGTTTGAGGATAGGAGCAGGGTCGAGTGGGTCGATTTTCTCAGGCGCCGGCGAGCGGAGACCATTGCTTGGAGGTGTCGATGGCTGGATCTTCCTCCCATGACAGTGCACTACATGGGCCCTCAGCGAGTCGTCCTTGCTGGTTTAGGAGCTTTTACTTTCTACATCCCCTACCGCATTCAGCGTCAGCTCGGTTTGAGGCAGGAGGCCCCTGCGGAGGTTCTCGTGGACGTGGTTTTGCCCTCCTTTGGACATTCAGTTCTTTGCCATTACCAGCGTTTCTGGAGGACTCGAGAGGTGACTGACGCGCATCCCTACCCTTCTATGGCGATGCGCGGGAGCTATCGGAAATGGCTTAGGAGGGACATTGCTGCAAGAGCCGGAGTTCACGGAAACTGACTCAATCCTACCACCCTGACCGTTGAATAAATTGTGGACCCCTTTTTATTACGTCGTACTTCTTTTGTTATGAAACCTTTGCTCAACCTTATGTAGTAGAAGTGATCGTGTTAATAAAAACGAGTCTTGGAGGGTTTCCCCCTTTTCGACTTTTGTTCTTCAAGTCTTCTCAACCTGGATTTTTATTTTGATGGATCGTGACCGGACCTCAGTGTGAGACTGCCTACGTATCCTTCTAGCGAAGGAATCAGGTCATGACGTAGTTCAGGGTAGGGTTCGCTCTGGTTTTAACACTCTCCTTTTGCGCTCTAACTTTTGCCTAGAACCGCCCTTTCGGGTTTTCGGTCTAGCGAGCTCATTTATTATATGCCTTAACTTTTGCTTAGGATGCCCTGACGGGTTTTCATCCTAGCAGGCTTTGCTCTAATTTTTGCCTAGGACTGCCCGCCCTTGCGGTTTTCAGCCTAGCGAGCTTCTCTCAGGGGTAATAGCGCTTGAGTTGATCCAAGTTGACCAAGGTTGAGAATTCATTTCCGTCCAAGTCAATGAGTTGCGTAGCTCCTCCGGAAAGGATGGTCTTGATAATGTACGGCCCGGACCACTTTGGTCGAAACTTTCCTCGTGGGTCGTAAACCGGAGTCCGGATTTCCTTCAAAACCATGTCACCTTCTACCAAGTTCCTAGGTTTCACTTTCTTGTTGAATGCCCGTGCAATCCTTCGTTGGTACCCTTGGATGTGGTAAAGAGCTCTTAACCGGCGTTCATCAAATAGCATAAGCTCTTCAAATCGGTTACTCAACCACTCTGCCTCTTGGACTTCACATTCAATCATGGTTCGAAGAGATGGGACTTCCAATTCAATGGGAAGTACTGCTTCCATCCCGTAAACCAGGGAGTAAGGAGTTGCTCCTGTCGGTGTTCTTACAGAGGTGCGGTACCCCCACAAGGCTAGGGGTAGTTGTTCATGCCAGTCCCTTGCAGATTGAATGGTCTTTTCCAGAATGGCCTTGATTGTTTTGTTAGCTGCTTCCACGGCGCCATTAGTTTGCGGCCGGTAAGTTGTTGACTTGTGCACTTGGATTTGGAACTCATCCAACACTTCTCGAGCTCTCCCTTTGAAATGAACCCCATTATCGGATACGAAAGCTTGGGGGACCCCATACCGGTAAATGACATTTTGCTTGATGAAATGTGCAACTTGAACCGCAGTCAAAGTGGTGTAGGAAGCAGCTTCTACCCATTTCGTGAAATAATCGACGGCTACCAAAATGAACTTGTGACCATTGGATGCTGCCGGCAGTATCCTCCCGATGACATCAATTCCCCACGTCGAGAAGGGCCATGGCGAGGTCATTTGTTGCAGCTCGTGCGGCGAGACATGCGTGAGATTGGCGTGAATTTGGCACTTTTTACACTTTCGCACATACTCTACACATTCTGTTTCCATGGTGGACCAAAAGTATCCCTGCCTGAGAATCTTCTTTGCAAGCATTATGCCGCTCATGTGAGGACCGCATACACCCTCGTGAACTTCTTCCATTACCCTTTTCGCATCTTCTCCATGGATGCAGAGCTTATGTGTGCCACAGGGCGATCTTCGATATAAGCTTCCCCCGCATAGAATGTACTGAGTTGCCATCCTCTGGAGAGCGATTCGGTCTCCCTTGTTCGCTCCCATGGGGTATTCTCCTCTTTCTACGTACCTCCAAATGTCATAATACCATGGATGGCCATCATCAGGCTCGTCGACCAGCATGACGTGCTGGTGTACTGGAATATCCCTTTGTTCTATCACAATTGGTCTTCACTTTATGCCAACAGGGATCTCGATCATTGATGCCAATGTTGCCAAAGCGTCTGCGAACTGATTTTTGAACCTCGGGACATGAGTGAATGTCACCTTGCTAAAGTGAGAGATAAGGTCTTCGAGATCCTGATGGTATGGTTTCAACTTCTCTTCCTTAACCTTCCAGTCACCATTCGCTTGAGACACAACTAAGTTCGAATCCCCTACAACTTCCAGTTTTTCTATGCCGATTTCGATGGCTGCCTCCATGCCTACAATGCAAGCCTCGTACTCGGCCTGGTTATTGGTGACTTCAAAGTTAAGCTTGAACGCCAACGGGATGTGCGATCCATCGGGCGAAATGAGCAATACACCGATTCCAAATCCTTTCTGGTTGGCTGCTCCATCAAAGTACAACTGCCAAATGTCCTCGGCTACCGTCATTATGTCTTCGTCGAGGAAATTGAATTCGGCATCCTCCCCTCCCTCGATTGGGCAATCGGCTAGGAACTCTGCGACGGCTCTTCCTTTTACCGACTTTCGGGTGACATACTTTAGTTCAAACTCGGCCAACATCAACAACCACCGTGCCATCCTACCCGTGAGGGCCGGTTTTTCGAATAGATACTTTAGGGGATCCATCCGAGATATTAGCCTGACCGGGTAGGCTAACATATAATGCCTCAACTTCTTGGAAGCCCATACAAGTGCCCAGCATGTCTTTTCTAGGGGAGTGTAACGCTCCTCGGGTCCAACCATCTTTTTACTGAGGTAGTAAACGGCCCTTTCCACCCCATCATCTCCTTCCTGCGCCAACATGCATCCCATTGAGGATGGAGTGACTGACAGGTATAGGATCAAAAGTTTTCCCGTCACAGGCGGCGTAAACACCGGTGGCTTGTGCAGGTAGGCCTTGATGGCTTCGAAAGCTTTATGACACCTATCATCCCAAACGAATGGCACTCCTTTCTTGATCAAGCGGAACAATGGTTCGCAGGTTGAGGTCAGTCTCGCAATGAACCTACTGATGAATTGCACCTTGCCGAGGAAACTCCTTACATCTTTCTCAGATCTCGGCGGTTCCATTTCTAGGATGGCTTTGATTTTCGATGGGTCGACTTCGATGCCTTGGGTGGTGATCATGAATCCAAGCATCTTTCCTGCAGTGACCCCGAACGTGCATTTGGCGGGATTGAGCCGCATCTTGTACTTCCTGATTCTTTCGAAAAACTTCCTGAGCGCGGGCAGATGTCCTTCTCGCTCTTTGGCTTTAACAATCATATCGTCAACATAGACCTCTACCTCCTTATGAATCATGTCGTGTAGCAATGCCGTGGTGGCCCGCTGATAAGTAGATCCGGCGTTCTTTAGTCCGAAGGGCATGACTCGATAACAATATGTCCCCCACTCAGTGATGAACGTAGTTTTTTTCCGATCCTCTGGAGCCATGAGGATTTGATTGTACCCCGAAAAACCATCCATGAAAGAGAGTAGGGCATAATCGGCAGTATTATCAACTAACACATCAATATGTGGTAGCGGGAAGTCATCTTTCGGGCTGGCTTTGTTGAGATCCCTGAAATCGACGCAGACCCTTATTTTACCATCCTTCTTTGGTACTGGGACGATGTTTGCAACCCACTGAGGGTATTCAGTTACCATTAAAAACCCAGCGTTAATCTGTTTAGTGACTTCTTCCTTTATCTTAAGCACCCAGTCAGGTCTCATGCGCCTCAGTTTCTGTTTTACTGGTTTCGCGTCAGGATAGAGGGGAATCCGGTGTTCCACGATTTCAGGATCGATTCCGGGCATATCTGCGTGTGACCATGCAAACACATCGTCGAACTCTTTGAGCAAATCTATGAGGGCCTTGCTTTCTTCGGCGGATAGCGCGGAACCGATCTGGATTATTCGGGGACTCCCTTCATCTCTCAAATTTATTAAAACGATTTCTTCTTTTACAGGCTGAGCATGCCTTTCATCTTCCCTGTCGATTAGGGATTGAATTTCTTTGGGGATGTCCCCATCGAAATCAATCTCTTCATCACCAGGGTTGACACAATTTATTTCAAAGTCAGGGAAGTAAGCAGAATCAGATTCATTTATTTCATGATCAACGGAGGCCTCGGGGGCACCATACACAGGTAGATTCGATTGAAATCAGACTCTGAGAGCTTGGGGCGAGAGGCACCAACTCGGACCGGACAGACTCAAGACTCAGAAGACGCAGAAGACTCGATAGACTTAGATTCAGACAGACTCAGACTCCGATCCATGGTAAGTTGCACTCGGTGTGAAGATCCAGTTCTTGTACTCTTCAGTAGTATCCATGATAAACAAAGTCGGATCCTCAGGAGTATCTTGTTCCATCATCAGCACTTCCGCTTCCGCAGCTGTACCCATTGACTCGTCTTCCCTAAACAGAGTTGCGAGACTACCCATGGCAAAAACCTCAATCCAGTCAGGGAGCTCTTTCTGCTTTTCCATAACCTCAGCTTCTTCATCACTATCTGGCCAGGCATCGTTGGCGAATATCTCAAACCTTGGCAGGAAGGTATTGGTTTCCTCATCCCAAAACGGTTCTGGCTGTCCCTGATAAATCTGCTTTGCTTCTTCTCTGACAAAGTAGTTCTCTAGCCTGTTCCCCCTTTTCACTTTGCTGTTATTTGAGGGTGAGTAACCAAGGCCTGTTGTACGCATCAGAGTGCCCTGGGCTTCAAATTTCGCAGGGCTTTGGAGGTTTTTTCCCAGTCCCAATCCTGGCATGTAGGACATCTTCTTCATAATCTTGATGGCAACACTGCTAATAACAAAGTCATCATCAATCCTAACTGAATAGACAGACTTGGAGGTATCCAGAGAGAAGCCTCCCAAGGCGATATCTTCCTCTCTGTGTTGAATTTCCAATAGTGGGGCATTGTCTTCAACAGGGGCATGGATCCCCGAGTCTCCGTGGATGGTGAGCATCCCTGTTTCGAGTCCCAATCGAATTTTCTGGTGGAGTGTGGAAGGTACGACCATGATGTCAGGCCGGTGCAGCCAGGGCCTGCCCAGAAGCAGGTTGAAGGATGCGGGGATATTCACCACGTGGAATTCTACGTCCGTCTGATATGGTCTGAAGGTCATGGGAATCATGAGAGTCCCAACCACATCCCTCCGAGTGTTGTCATATGCTCGGACCTTGACTTCTGATGGGGAGAAGTCCTTATTCTTGTATCCCAAATAGTAAGCAACACGGAGTGGACAGACATTAATTGCTGATCCATTGTCGACCAAGATTGCTGGAACCGACTTGCCATGGCACTTCAAGGTGATATGCAGCGGACGATTGTGATCAGTTCCTTCGTCAGGTAAGTCTCGATCAGTAAAGGTGATAGCATGCTTGACAGGTATGGTTTTGATCAGCGCCACAAGCTCATCGGGGGTTATTGCGGAAGGAACCTTTAGCTGAGAGAGTGCTTGGATGAGACCTTCACGATGGCGTGTGGAATGAACCAGCACATCCCAGACAGACATCTTGGCATGTGTTTGTTCGAGTTGACGCTTAATCATTCCCTCGGGGTTCTTTTCTGGCCGAGAGGGCTCCTTAGCTGGTGGGTCAAAGGGTCGGAAGGTGCTCTTGACCGGGGTGGTGAAGGAATCAGAGGGCTTTGCTGTCGCAGGGTTGGAAGATTCTCCATCATGAAGATTTGGAGGTTGGTAAACACGACCGCTTCTGGTTAGATGGTCAATCTGTCGGTACTTTGATTCTTCGTTCCATAAGTCGGCCAGGGCTTTACGCTTGTTTCCAATAGTCGTATCCTGCAGATTGGCAGCTAAATCGGCGATGACTAGGTCATCCCACAGATCTTCGGGTGTCCATTTTTCGGCCTCCATTACTGTCTTGTTGACAGCCCATTCTTCGTTTTCCACCTTTATGCTAACCACTTCAGTGTTAGCCCACAAATTCGTTTCAACCCCGGGCTCATTCTCCCATAGGTTTATCATGGCGACATCGGCATCTTTCGAAAAAGTAACCGATGATTCGGATCCAGCCCCATCTACAAGGTAGTCCATTGGGTCGAACCCATTGCTAGCAACTTCTTCTTCAGACCCAGGAAAGTTCGGGTACGGGGTGAGGTTCACATTGCTATAGAGGTTGTTGATGACAAAATCATTGAAATGAGAGAAGTCCGGGCGGAGCGGAGCGAGCTCCGGCCAATTGTACGTCATCATCTCGGGTGGATACCCAGACTGGCATTCTTCACTGAATAGTGCTGGGAGGGTGAAGGTATCCAAAGGGTCATTCCAGGCCAAGAGCTGGTATTCGTCTGGGGTTGGATCCCATTCAGGCATATCCTGAAAAACTTGGTATTCTTCCTCTTGATTTTCGAACAGTGCGCACAAAGAGAATCCATCAAGAGGATCCGCCTGGATGTTTTGCCAATCAACCTCCCATCCAGCCTCGAATAAGGGTTCGTCATTTCCTTGGAAATTGGCAGCTTCAAATTCTTCCCAATCAGCAATTAGTTCTCCCCATGTATCTTCCCATTCCCATATGGAGTGGAAGGCAGTTCCTCCGGGAATTTCACCAGTAGGCATTGGTTCGGTATCGGGGATAATGAGCAGGGTAGGGTCAAACTCTGGGATGTTTTGAACCTCGGCTAGGGTGATTTGGTTGATACGGAAAGGGACACTATGCTGTGGTAGGGGGTTTGAAATGGTGTTCGGTTTATCGGTAGATGGAGTGTCGATAACCTTGTTATCGATGAGGTTTTGGATTTCATGACGGAGGCGGATGCAGTTGTCGGTGGTATGGCCGGGTATTTGGTGGAAGTCACAGTAGACGTTTTGGTTGAGGTTTGGTGGAATGGTTTGTGGTGGCGGAAGAGGTTTCAGCACCCCAATGTCTGTGAGTTTCTTAAGGAGAGTGGATCTTGGAGTGCTGAATTGGGTGAAGGTTCGGTTCTGGGTTTTTGGTTTTTCAGCAATTTGGTTGACTTCTACAGGTTTAGTGGATGATGTTCCTGCTTGGTTGGTATTTCCGAAGAGAACGTTGCTGTTTCCCAAGTATGCCCTCTTGGGTTTCGACCCAGATCCTGACTCCTTTTTCTCCAAAGTCCCATCTCGCAGAGCCTCCTCTACAGCCAATCCAGAATCATAAAAAGTTTCAAAATTTGGGGCAGCCTGAGAAAGAACCATGTATGGTGCAAAAGAGCTTGGCAAGTTCTTGGTTATTATCCGTATTTGTTCTTTTAGGTCAGGCTTATTCTACATCTGGGCTGCCTTTGCCCTCCAACGCTTCACAAAATCAGCAAAGCTTTCCTTCTCACCCATCTTAGTGCTTTCCAGCTCCCTCGTGGTCATTTTTAGGTCAACATTGAAGTCATATTGAGCCACGAAAGCTGTCCCGATGTCTTCCCAAGTCCTTTTCTTGGATGGTTCGAGAGAGAGGAACCATTGCAGGGCTGGACCGAACAAGGATTCATGGAAGAGTTGGGCCATAGCTTCTCCTTCGATGCCGCGCATAGTGAGGGATCCGACATATCCTTGAAGGTGGGCTCTCAGGTCGCCGGTTCCATCGAATTTTGTAAAGTCCACTCCTTTGAACTTTTCTGGCAGCTTGGCATTCGGAAAGAGGCATAGTTTCCTCATGTCGATTTCTCCTTTTCCAAGCTGTTTGGTTTTCTGGACAGATTCCTCCAATTTACCAATCTTATCCATGATAGCGGTCAGGTTGGGATCAACTGCTGGTATCTCCACTTTAGGTGGTTGCTCGAATTGCAGGGAAACTTTGATCAGGATCTTGTCAGTGATTTCCTGCATGCTTTCCATTATCATATTCATGTCATTTTTCATGGAGGCTACGGCGGCTTTGAGTTGTGCGTCAACACCGGCGAGGGATTGTTTAAACTGGATATCCATGTTAGCCATGTTCTATCTAAGTTCCTCCATTCCGTCTCCTTGGTCAGACATGGATGAAAGATTTTCGGACGGGACTGAGACTACGGGTTCTTCTTCCTCCTTCTCAAACAGTGGGGGTCCTTCCAAGTGTCTACGCGAACTAGTCTTCGGGACAGACGAGACCAATTGGGTACAGCCTCTTTTCTTCGCAGGCGATCAATGTTGGCAGCACTGGCAACAAGTCAAAAGGGAGCAACTCATGACCAATCAAAATACTCGCCCTACTTCTACCCATCTACTAGAAACGAGGCCTAAGACCTACCGTGGCTCGAATCTCACCCAAGACGTCCGTACAGAAGATTTTCAATAGCCTGGGTAGGTGCCGTCAGGCAGGTTAAATTCCGAACGGGTCGGAACCAGGGCCAATCTCCTTATCGTGACCATCCGAGACAGAGCAATGTGGCTACCGGAATCCAGATACGGACATGCTTAAGGCTAGACCCAAACCAAGGGAGCCGTTCGGGCACGGCAAACACCGGAGGTATCACAAACTCCATGGATTTAAGGTCTCCTAGACCGACCGGAGGGCCCTAAAGAATTCTAAGGGAGCCTATTCCTCTAGCCCATAAGATGCAATGGTGTGTGAATGATGCGTGTGTACAGGAATAAAAGCACGTAAGCAGAATATAACACATAAGTCCTAGCCATGGGTTCCTGTCCTAGTTGGGAAGGTTCTATGGCTATGTAAAAGTGCAAAGGCTGGTTTTGGTCTCAAAAGGGTTCCCCGGACTAGAGCCAAGATGTACTACCCCGTGTCGAGTGTATTGCAAGACAACGGTCGAACAGCACGATGGCTCATCATAGTCGAGGGTGGCTAGGCATCCCGGGAGAGCTTGTCACCGGTAAACCGGGCAAGATAGCCGAAACACGCGTAGCGAGGCTTGTGCGGTGCAAAGTGTACATGATAAAAGAGCTTAATCTTCCGAAAAATATTTGAAAATCCCCCTTTAGAAAACACCTTTCAAGTTTGGCCCTCTTGATCATCCAATACTTTTTGTATGCATTTTTTTTTTAAAAAAAAAGTATTGAATAAAAGTTTTCCCCAGCAGAGTCGCCACAGTGGGCTCCCGCGTCCGAAGGAGCGCTTGCGCTCGAAGAGTCGCCACCCGGGTTTTTGAGATGCGTCACCCGAGAAACCGAGAGTTTGATTTGAAAAAGAAAGGTTTTTGGTCTAGCGAAAACGTTGAGAGGATGGGTTCGAGAGCCACATTACGAATGAGGAATGTTTTTCTTTAAAAAGCACCCCATTCGCCCGGTAAAACCGGTCTCCACTTAATATTTTCAAAAAGGGGGGGATCTTCAATATTATTTAGAATATCAAACTCTTTAATAAAGCACGTAACGGGGAAGGGACATGGGAAATATATCACATTGACATGCAGGTGGTGCTATCTGTACAGTCGTGATAAAATGATATGAATAAATGGAAGTAAATAACACTCAACAGACTGTTTGGACCTCAGAATACCGCTCACGGCACCCTGAGATGCCGCGCGAGGCATCTCAACATGCCGTGCGTGGCACCTGCTCTGCTATCAGACTGTTGGACCTCAAAATACCGCTCACGGCACCCTGAGATGCCGCGCAAGGCATCTCAACATGCCGTGCGTGGCACCTGCTCTGCTGTCAGACCGTTGCAGTCTTTCAAAACATCATTTTGCTCACTGGTTTCTCTGTAGATCTTTTGAAAACTCATGAGTAGCCTCACGGCAGTCAGATCATCCCAAAAACGTCATTATCCTTCTCAAAATATAGTTTTAAAGTAGCTTTTAACGTTTTTGATCATTTGGGATGATCTTGAAAAGATTTTAGAAGAGCCGGAACATGACTTGTAGATATGGTCTTATTTTAAGAGCTACAGAAACAGTAAACAGCAGATACAGGTAACCACAACGGAGGAAAACTCAGATCCAGGCAGCCTGTTTACAATAGCATTAGTGTGTACTATGCCGTGCGCTGGGGTTCGGGATGCCGCGCGTCTGAGCGACAGGCCGCGCGGTTTCTCAACCTCAGCACAGTGTTTGTTTTATTTTATGAAAATGGGTTTTGAGTCAGGATCTAACCAAAAGGGATCAGATCTGCTGACAGAAAGGTCCCCTCAGGACCAAAACGAAGTCTAGTCCGAGGAAACTAGTTTATACCTTTGGTTCCGAGTTTGATCAAGGATCGTGGATGCAAGGATGTGGATGGATTGTCACGGATGTGGATGGAGGAGGTTAAATGAGACAAAGGGAGTGTGGGTGTGAGTGAATGTTAGGTATTTTGGGTGATGGGGTCTTGAAGTTAATGAGTGATCAACTTCAATGATGAGAAGGGAGTGAGTGAAAGTTCTTAAAGAATGTCTTTTGGGAATGACATCCTTTAAGACTTGGAAATAGAAGTGGTAATGGAAAGTGGGTTTGAGAACTTTAGAGAGAGAAAGTAGAGTGAGAGAGCCAAGAGAATAGGCAAGAGAAGGACTCAAAAGAAGGGCTAAGAGGGACCCCTTTCCCTTGAGTGGAGGGGTTAATTTATAGGCAAAGGCCAAGGATTTTGAATTTCAAGTGGTGAAGGTATTTTCTGGGCGGGCCAGAAGTGCATTTTCGGTTGAGCCAGTCATCAGCTGTGGCTCACACTGGCGTGGCCGACAGCTTTCTGAGCTAGCCAGCTTTTTGCTCAAGGTGCCGTGCGGAGGAGTTTGGCTGCGCACGGTCCCTTGAATTTCTCAAGGTGCCGTGCGCCCCAATTCGGCTCCGCACGGTACCTCCTCCTGTGGTCCAGAGTCTTTTGAACTTTTTATTGGGCTTGGCTGGGCTCGGCTGGTTTCGGCTGGGTTTGTTGTTTTAAAGGAGATCCTTTTTTAAGCTCACAAAGGTACCGTTTCCTCTATTTCATCATCGGGGTGGACAAATACTCTCCGAGGTCCGGATTGGAGTGTCTACAGCACCCCGCTCGCCCGGTAAAATCGGTCTCTACTAAGTATTTTAAATGGGGGATTTAACATCATTTGAAAAACTTAACTTGAAAACATGTACGGGAAAGGGACATGGGAGATAATACAACACAACGGCGTGCTCATGGTGCAAGCTGTACAGTATGAAATGGATAAGCAATATACAAAAAGTGAAGTAACAACATTACAGCAGACTGCCAATATCACATGAAGTGCAGCGCGACAAATCAGATGGACCGCACGGTGCAACCAACATACCGTGCGGTACACCTGTCTACACATTCCAGAATCAGTTTGCTTTTACATGACAAAACGAACCATAGGTCCGCAAAATAGTTTGTTACATTTTCTGGATCTTCAAAAAATGATTTACGGGACCCTTTTGTTCATCTTATCATGTAAAATAATGTTAAAAACTTTTCGAAATATTGAGAGATCTCATAAAGTAAAAAAAAAGAAAGACTTTCAACATGAAACTCGAATCTAGAATATACCCGCACGATCTTTAAGCAATATTAGTCGAAATATGAAAAGAAAAAGCAAAAAAAGGAAAGAAAAAGAAAAAAAAAGAAAGGCTTTGAATGTAAAGCTCGTTTGAGACCCAAGCTCGGTATAGAAAGACCGAGAAGGGCCTCGATCGGCTCCCCTCAAGGCTAAATGTAGTTTAGCCTAAGGAAATGAATTTATACATTTTGATCGAAGTTTGGATGTGCTTGAAGGTAGAGGAATGAAAATTGATTTGGATTGAACTTGAGAGACTTGAGAGCAAATGGGTGTAGAGAGAGAGAGATGTGTATAGTGGTGGTGGGTGTAAGAAGTTGTAGAGAGAGAATCAAAAGGGAGTATTTTTAGAGAGAGAGAGTGAGAGCCAAAAAAAATGGCATAGTAACTTTACTTTGAGTTGAAGGGGTGCTTCTCAACTAGAGGGGGGTGTATTTATAGGCAAAAGAGCCAAGGATGATCACTAAAAGAAGGGAGGTGGCTTTTGGGCCGAATTAAACTCATTTTTCGGCACAGACGCTCCTCCTGCAGGCGTGGCCGACAGCTTTCTGCGACTGTCAGAACTTTTTCCCAAAGTGCCGTGTGACATATTGAAGTCCCGTGCGACAGAGTGAATTTTTGAATTTTCTGAGGTGCCGTGCGCCCTTTTGAAATGCCGCGCGGTTTGTGAGTCAGCACAGCACACCAAACTTTGCGAGGGCGCCCCGGACACTCTCGAACTTGAATTTGGACGCGGTTCGAAGCGTTGGAAAGCTTGTTGAGTCCTCTTTCTAACCCAATTGGTTTCACTCAAAGTTATTTTATACATTGAAATGTGTGCCCATTTTACCCTCAGTGTGTCATGGAAAAAGTTGTTTTTGATAAAGCAAACGCATCTTTCTATTTTGCAATTGAACCGAGGGCCACCCTACATGGTTGAAAAGGGATTTTCTTGAGGTTAGAGAAGGAGTAGCAAAGGAGCAACAATCCAAGCCTCGAAGGTATATTATTTTCCTAATTTCATCATCGGGAAAACTTAAAAATTATTCGGAGGTCCAGATTGGGGTGTCTACACTACCTTTACCATGTTTATTGCCTCAATATTTTTACTGCCTTTGCAATTTTGACAATATTTATGAAAATTAGTGTTTACATTTTTTTAATATGATCATGGTAGTAGCATCATTTTATTTTTTTGGAAGAAAATCCGTGGATAAAACCGGGACCGAACGGTAACTTACGGTTCGAAATCCGAACCGAACCGTGAGACTTTTGGATTAGGATTGAATTGCATTTTCTAAAAACCGTGAGATACGGATTAGGATTAGATTCGTACGAATCCGATCCAATCCGGACCGTGGACAGCCCTACTTATCTCCCATTCATAACTAATACCTCCAATCCTTATCTCGCATCTAAACGGGCCCTAAAGTTCTCACCCCTAGCCACCAACGTGCTGCAGCTCACCAGTGCTCCATCAATTCCGACAACCCATTTTCTACTTTCCGATAACCAGCAGCTCTCTCTCTTTCTCTCTTTCTCTCACACACACACACAAAAGCAAACCTCCGAGAGATCTCAGTGCCAGATATGACGGGGGAGACTAAGGTCCTACGACGGCAAAAGTATTGGACTCCGGCAATGATGGCAAAGGTATTGGATCCGCCAACAATGATGCGCTCTCTCTCTCGCTCTCTCTCTCGATATTTCAGTTTACTCCATTCCTCCCCACAAATGACAATACTTGCACCAAAAACCCATTTCAGAAATGAATCTAATTTCTCATTCAATGGACTCAATCAATGTCAAATTCGAGTGAAAACCCCATAAATCTATAAAAACCCATATAAGAAATCAATCCAATTTGTCATATAATGAGAGAGAGAGAGAGAGAGAGAGAGAGAGAGAGAGAGAGATGAGTGGATGGTGGCGCCAGAGTCGATGGTCGGGGGATGGAGTGGTGGTGTTTGATTTGGGGAATTTCTGAGGTCAACATTTTAGGCAGATTTAGGTTTCTTCCAATCAATTACTATTTGGAGCAATTTGAAATAATATCCTCTTCCCCCTTAGCATTCCACTTAGATGTATAGGGGTAAAATAGTCATTTTATATTTTCTATTAACAGAGTTAGAGTTGCGATTTACTCCAAAACCATAAGGAGGTGAATTTGGTCATTAATGAAACACAGAAAGGTTATCTGCAAAATGGCAAAAACCACAGGGATGTAATCCATATTTTGCCCTAACTTTTATTGCAATCAACAGATTATAGCCTCTTTTTTTTTTGAAACAGACAATCTCATGTTCGTATAGGCAAAAAACTGCCCAGAGGCAACAAACGCCCAAATCCTGGAGCCCTCCATTGGGTACGAAGACTTCAACATTCGGGTTATCCGTGTGGGTTGGGTAGTGTGGTGCTATGCTTTCTCCGGTTGAACCTTGGGTGCTGAGATGGTTAGGTTGGCTTATCTCGGTTGACGCCTGCACACGAAAAGCACGCGTTAGTGTCTAAGCCCATATCGTGGTGGTCCGGGATAGACACTTCGACGATCTAGTCAGTGGAGAGAAGAATAGGTGAGGCCAGTTTTAGGGTTTTGGGATGAGAGTATTGCGTACCTTATTCTTCAGAATCACTATCCCTTTTATAAACGGAGGAAGAGTGGAGTCCACACCACGCGGATGCACCACGCGCACGGTGATTGGTTCGCCCACTATGGCATCTAAATCCAATCCCGTAGAGTTAGGCTCGTTATGATCCCTAATAATCCGTTCCTACAATCAAGGGATTGATGACACGTTTCCTTCCCAACTGACTCCACCCCTGACTTCCTCTATAAGTCAGGGAGTTGAAATGGTTCGGTGGTTGGCAGTCCCGCCGAACGTATCAGTCCTGCTATGCTCGAGCTCGTTGAAGCTGCTCAGATTCGGCGAGGCGCCGCCGGACTGGATCCCATGACTCATGCAGAATAGCTTTCCTGGGGATTGACAACTTCGGTTCGGCGCATCGGGTTCGGCCGACCAGGGAGGCTCGGCTACTACAGCTTTGACAAGGTTCGTCGACTGGTTCGGCAGGGCACCGCCGATCGAACAACACCGTCCGGCAACCAGGTCCGCGGTTCCATTAGGAATGAAGTAACCCTATTCGGCAGACCCGGATCGGCAGGATCATGTGTGGGCAGCGTGCCCTGGAGAAAAGGGATTCCGTTCCTTTTCTCTCCCGGAAAAGATTTCGTTCCCTTCCGAAGCTGCCCGAAAATCGAGGGAGCGCGAGCAGCGTGGCCGGCAAGCGCTCGTAAAATACAGAGAGTCGCCACTTGAGTTTGAAGTTCCGACACTCAAGGAACCGTATTTCAAAGCACCTGCTGCGCTGTTTGATTGAAAAAGTTAAGGAACCAGTCCGTCATAACCATATCTGGGTTCGGGAGCCAGGTTACGAGAGGGGAAGGGTTTTATGGCACCTCTCTCTCCCAATCCGGAGATCGGTCTCTACTTGAGCATTTTGAAAGCGTTTGGGATTCTTTTTCTTCTTTAATCAATTTTAAGCCAATTAGGGCGAGGGAGCAGATAATCGAGGATTAAAACTGTAACAATTTGCAGGATGTGATAAACAGCATGTTTGCTCTATTGAAACAGTTAGTATAGGATGAAAACAGACTGCTGTGGGAATTAAACAGACTGGAAAGCCCCTGTCTCGGAGTGTTGCACGCAGAATGAAATCAGTATGCACTGAACAAGTCACTGCATGCTGACCCAACCTGCGCACGACACTACGGGACTAGCGCGCGACAGTAAGCCTAAGCCCACAGCTCTTATTCTCAACCCTTCTGGGCTCTGGAAGGACCAGTGCACACCCAGGACAAACCAAGCAGTTATATGAACTGTAAGTAAGCAGTTATAAGCAGTTTAAAGGCTGAAAAGCCCTATAAATTGACAAAACACCCCATAAACAGTGTGGGGACAAAATAATAGCCTAAAACCAAGTTAGACATGCAAGGCCAGCCACTGGTCGGGGACAAACAGTCGCGCGAGGGTTCCAAACCGTCGCGCGACGGTTCGCCCGGGCGCGCGATGGTTGCGCCTGGGCGCGCTGGTCAACACTCCATTTGACCATCGCGCGAGGGTTTAGGAGCATCGCGCGAGGGTTTGTGCCAGACCTCCAGTGTGTGATTTTGTTCAAATTGGGTTCTGGGATGGGTCCAGAATGATCCCAGGGGTGCTCCAACAGAACAGAACTAAATATTGAAGTGCAAAGCTAGCATTTTTAAGCTAAAGAAAGCTATAAATTGGTTTTTTGCATGCTTAACAGTGAGATATATGAAAGTAAAGCATAAAACAGTAGGACACCATTCCCCACGCAGTCCATCGCGCGCTGGCACAAAGTGTCGCGCGCGTATCTGGGACCATCGCGCGATGGTTCCTACCATGACGGTTTTTGAAACCTTGCCGCCTTTAGGGCCGGGGTGGTATTGATTACCAGCCAGCCCCCTTCAGGGATCAGAACAGAGAGCAACCAAGGTAAGCTATACCTTTGGCTTGAGTTTGAAAGAGTGCTTGAACTTTGAGTTTTGAGATTGAGGTTGATTGATGATTGAAGAACAAGGTGGTAGTGCTTGATTGAGGTATGAATGGATGAAGAACAAGTATGTTAGGATGTAGCCCTTTTGTATTTGATTTTGTAACCCTTTTTTTTGTAACCAAAAATTGTAACCCTTTGAAAGAGAACAAATGGGGGTATTTATAGGGCAAGAGGGGGTTCTGGTTGATGCCAGGAGAAGAACACAGCCAGCCACGAGGCCTGGCTGAGACTGCCTTGGTGGCCAAGTTTCTGCCTCTAGAAAAGTAGGTGGGGACAGAACCATCGCGCGATGGTTCCAAACTGTCGCGCGAGGGTGCGCCCGGGCGCGAGACAGTTGCGCCCTGGCGCACGCCAGCAGGGTTTTTGGCTTTTGAAGGGTGGCTTAGGCTAGGTTAGTTTCAAGGGTTTTTCAAACACTCAAAGCTCAAACACTCGACATTCCCGGGGTGTTCTTGATGCGTTTCATCATCGGGGAATCAGACACCGTAAGTAAACTAATCTGGAAGCCCAGATTGGGGTGTCTACATCATGCGAACCTACGGATATCTGAACCACGTCGCCTAGGAGCCCACGTGGTCCGCTACGGATTCGACATGGGCACCAACATGACCCACTCACCGAGCCACGCCCCCCCACAGGTAGGCACTCACCGAGTACATTAAAAGATCCACCCAGAGATGAGATGCAGAGAGGTTTGAAAACGACAACAGTAATTTGACCAGCCTCACCGCCCTCCCCTCCAAGCACCTCATTGGCGGTAGAAAAGATTCCACGTAGGGAATGAAACTCTCTGCAACCGGAGAGGAACAAGAAACAACAGAACACAAAAACTAAAAAATAAAACTCCGGTCACCGTCAATGTCGCCGGAAGTGTCGCCACGGATCCAACAACTTATTCGCCGGAGGAGAAGCAGAGCCACCCTAGCTACACCACGGCACCCGATCAGATTCTAACCTGGTTGGTTTTAGGCTTTGGACGTTGCTTCATTGGTTTTGTTAGCAATTTCTTCGATCCATGTACTAATAAAAACTTCATGGTAGTGTTTGGTTATATTGCCATAATTTTACATTGATGGGCCATCATCTGGCAACTTTTGTATTTGATATAATTTTTTTTTCTCATTTGTTAAACCTAAACTATACCATCCTAGGTGATGTGTAAGAAAAAATAAGGCTTACGAAAATCGAACTCTGCCCAAGTGCATGAGGTATAAGGCCTCACCACTTGAGACAGCCAATCACTTGTGATTTTTATATAATTTAGGAACAAAGATATATAGTTTAGGGATTTCTTGTATTAATTGAAGTCTTGTCCTCAATCATCTCTACCATTGTATACTTCATTCTATATTTTTTTTCACTGCATGTGTTCGTCCACCTCGATCGTTCGAACGGTGAGTTTGATCTCCATTTGCCAAGTGTGTGTGTGTTTGAACGTGAGAGAGGAGAGGGAGAGGGAGAGGGAGAGAGACTGAGAATGAGAGTGACATAAGTTGGTGTACATCGTAAAAAGATTTTTTGAACCGCGCAGAATTTACTCTCGATTAAAAAAGTGGCTGTTTGGCGGACTCATTTTCACATTTTCTGTTTCTCATTTTCCCATTTTGGCTGAGAAACAAATAACTCCATGAGAATGAGTTTTGAGAATTGAAGAAATGAGAAGAGAAGTGAAAAAGAGGGGAAGAGGAGTTTTTCCCATTCTCGAAGGGCAGCCACACCAAAAGACCCCCATACCCTCTTTGGTTGTCAATAATTCTCCAAAACCTCTCACATGCATGCATGTGAACGTAATCCCTCTCCACAGACTAATACTCATCTTCCACAAATCCTTCATTTACGAGCCGGCACTGGAAAATTGGACTTGAGCGGCGCGAATTGCTGTGCCGGAGATGGTCTCTTTGCGGTCTCCGTACAACTGGGTCATACCTATCCGGTGAAGGGATTGGGTTCTCCATGTGTGAAGAGAGTGTTGGTGGTCATTCTTCATTCTTTGTGTGGAAGAGGATAGAATCAATAGATACAGAAAGAGGATAGAATCGATAGATAAGGTTTTTGTTATGTGGGGTAGTTTTATGCTGCTTTAATTTCATAATAAAATTTTATAAAAATTGATTAAAATATTATTCATACACATTACACACCATTATAAATAACCAAGAGTAACATAGTAAAAAAATAATCATAATTCATTTTCATCTCATATCTCTCAAACACTACTTATGTTGCAAAATGCATTCTGCACATATTATCCAAATACTCTACCAAATTCAAAATACATTCTGACCATAATCCAAAAAGTCAAAAAGCTAAAAGGATAAAAATAAAAAGCCAAAAAGTAGGCTCCCAAAGTGATCAAATTTTCAATCCGTTTGAACCGTTTCAAAGATCTTATTATTCTAATCATATTATTCTAAAGGGTCGTAGTTAAATTTGTCTCTAGGGCTAGTATTTGCTCTTTATTTGGGACCTTATAAAGTATAAACTTGATTATGAAAGCTCTAAAGATAAAAATTAATTATGAGCTTTTCGAATTATATGATAAAAAAATATATATATTCGCACCGATTCAAATAGATTGAAAATTAGAGCACTTAATTTTCTTTTGACTTTTTGTAATATATGGTTAAAAAAATTAAGTGTTCCAATTTTTAATCCGTTTAAACTGGTGCGAAGATATTATTTTTCTGGTCATATTATTCTAAAGGGTTATAATTAAATTTTGATTGTTGAGCTCTTATAATTAAATTTCTGCTCCACAGGATCATAAATGAATTTAACTTTTGGCTAGTTGTCCACTTTTAGCTTGAGCTATCCTAACCTCATTGATTTGGCAGGCATTGCTTCCTACTTTATCTTGAGTTGTCCTATTATCATTATCATTGATTTGGCGGGCATTGCTTTCTACATGGACCCGCCGTGTAGAATTTTTATTACAAGCCTGGAACTTGAAATTAATGTAGCCTCTAGCTAGGTAGGTAGGTAGGTTTAGTAGACTAGCCCAATGAGGTTCGAAAAATACATTCTTTTTTATAACCAGATGTTCGAGCCAGTTTGTGAAAAATACACACTCCTTGCTGAGCAAATAAAAAAAAAATCCGCACTCCTTTGGTTAAATATGAAAATGTACGAGTGGTTAAACCTTCCATCAATCCACACTCCGAGTGGTTAAGTGAAATCTTCTATCTATGCGATGTGGTAATGTGTCTTCTTTTTTTATTTTGGTACAAGCAATATTGCGTTTCCATTTAATATCACTTGATTGCATTAACATATTGTGTGAGATTTTGATGTAGAAAATAAGATTGGAGGATTTTTATATTTTATTTCTATTGCGTAGAATAAGATTGGGCAATCAAAAGGGGTGGGCTTAGAGCCTCTAGAGGGAAATGCATCGAATACGGACCAAGAAACAAATGGGGCCCAATCTCTTGTGGACTGTAATGCTGGGCAGAAAATAGATGCAGTGGGCCAAGGAATTATTAATGGGGAGTCCAGCACTAAGAATTCTGGGCCTTCTAATGCAAATCAGTTGGACCTTTCTTTTGGATCTAATTTGGTGGAGGTCCAAGTTTTTAAGGCTGTAGGAACGGGCAACACTAAAGTAAAGACTGCAGAGAGGGTTTTGTCTAGAATTCCAAAGGGGAAAGGAAGGAGTGGGAGAAAACAGTTGGCGGAGAACAACAGGAAAGGTGGTGGTGTTGGGACAGTGAGGATTGAGGAGCGAGATGGAGAATTATTGCCTCGGTCTGGGAAACGGAGGTTGGAAGCGGCGGATGATGAATCTTCACAAGGTAAGAGGGTCTTTTTGGGGGATATTTCTAACTCTTTTAGGGTGGAGGCGGCCAACCCCAATGGGCCCCCGAATTCTCAATGAAGGTCATGGTGTGGAACTGTCAGGGTGTGGGGAACCCCCTAACAGTTTCCAGATTGAAGGAGTTTTATAGACTCTATTCCCCAGATGTGGTGTTTTTGATGGAGACCAAGAAGTCTGATCACTATTTGGTTTGGCTTTAAAAACACCTAGGTGTAAAAGGTGGATTTTTTGTTAGTCCTGTTGGCTTGGCGGGAGGTTTGTGTATATATTGGAAGAAGGGGGTGTCTTTTCAGCTCATTAGAAGTAATTCGGTTTTGATTGATTGTTTTATTTCGGTAGCCCATTATCGGTGTCGGATGACCTTTGTACATGCGCAAAATTCTCTTCAGGAACGAAGGGGTCTGTGGGAGGAGTTATTAGGTATAGCTCAAGTGGAATCATCAGATTGGTTGGTTGGTGGGGATTTTAATGCCATATTGCACCAAGATGAGAAATTTGGAGGTCACCAAAGGCAGGCGTGGGAATTATCTGATTTTCAACGGTTCATTCAGGAGAGCAGCCTCCTTGATTTGGGATATGTTGGGTTTCCGTTTACTTGGAGCAATAAGAGGTCTGGTAGGGAGAATGTGCGAGTCCGACTTGATCGATTTCTGGCAAATTCAAGTTGGAGGATTCGTAACTCGAATGCTTTGGTAAAGCATTTAGCACCGGGTGGCTCCGATCATTGTCCTATTTTACTGGACAGCGTGTATCAGGTGGAAAGGTTTAAGCAAAGATTTATTTTTGATATGCGTTGGGGTGGATATGAGGAGTGTGCTGTGATTGTTCGACGGGCTTGGCAGCAGCAAGTCCATGGATCTAGATGGTTTCAAATTCATGAGAAAATCAAGGCATGCCGAATGGGTTTTCTTCACTGGAGGAAACATCGTCCACTCAATTCAAGGCATAATAAGGAAGTTCTGGGCTCTAAACTACAGCATTTGTTCGAGTGTCCAGACTTCAATAGAGAGGAATATTCGCTTACTGAGACCTTATTCAAGAGGGCTCTCAAGGATGAGGAGATTTATTGGAGGGATAGAGCGCGGTCAAATTGGCTGAAGGCGGGGGACAGGAATACAGCTTTCTTTCATGCTCAGACCATCCAAAGGCGACAACAAAATAGGTTGGTTGGGCTTGAAGATCGAAATGGGTGTTGGAGAGAGGGGAATCAAGCTGTGAGAGAGATTGCTATTGATTATTTTCAGAATATTTTTTCGTTAGATGGAATTTCTAATGTGGAGGCAGTTCTAAGTTGCGTGACTCCGAGGGTGTCCAACTCGATGAATAGGTTTCTCACTCGACCTATTTCTTACAATGAGGTTAAAACAGCGGTTTTCCAAATGCCTTCGGATAAAGCTCCCGGACCGGATGGAATGGGAGCGGGGTTTTTTCAAAAGTACTGGACCATTGTGGGATCAAGTTTGGTGGACGCTGTGCGTAGTTTTTGCCATTCAGGTAATCTTCTTCGTGGTATAAACCATACGCATATTGTTCTTATTCCCAAAGTCCAGTGTCCTATGAATATGGGACAGTTGCAGCCCATTAGTTTATGTAATTCAAGTTATAAAGTGTTAGCAAAGGTCTTTGTGAATCAATTGCAACGTTTTTTGCCAAAACTTATCAGTGAGAGTCAGTGTGCTTTTGTAAGTGGGCGTTTGATCTCAGATAATACTATTTTGGCCCAAGAAGCTTTGCATTATATGAAGAATTGTCGTTATGGTCAGAATCGATCAGTGGCGTTGAAACTGGATATGAGTAAGGCTTACGACCGAGTGGAGTGGAGCTTTTTGGAGGCTATTATGCGTAAAATGGGTTTTGCAAATGTGTGGATAAAATGGGTTATGGGGTGTGTATCTTCTGTTAGTTATTCTTTGTTGCTCAATGGACAACCAGAGGGGTACATCAACCCATCCCGGGGCTTGCGTCAAGGCGACCCTTTGTCGCCTTATTTATTCTTGTTTTGTGCCGAGGGTTTTTCGGAGATGTTGCGCAATGCTGAATCTCGGGGTGCTATTCAAGGTTTGAGGATCTGTAGGGGTGCCCCGCCCATTAGTCATTTGCTCTTTGCAGACGACACTCTGGTTTTCTGTAAAGCAAAAAGAAGGGAGTTACAAGCTATTGGAGACATTCTGGATGATTATCGGAAGGCATCGGGTCAACTCATCAATCTTCAAAAGTCTTCTATGTTTTTTAGCAAGAATACAAGAGCTGATTTAAAGAGGGCTCTTAGCTCAAAGCTAGCCATTCCTATAAGGGCTGATTTGGGGAAATACTTAGGGCTCCCGGCGGAGGTTGGCAAATCCAAAACAGAAATGTTCAACTATATAAAGGAAAGAGTGCTGCAGAAGTTGGCGGGTTGGAAGGAGAAAATTCTTAATCAAGCCGGGAAGGAAGTCTTGCTCAAGTCGGTGGCGTTGGCGCTTCCTACTTATGCTATGATGTGTTTTAAGCTTCCAGATGGTTTGTGCCATCAAATTGAGTCAGCTATGGCAAGTTTTTGGTGGGGGCAAAAGAATAATGAAAGGAAAATTCATTGGATGAAGTGGAGCAAGTTATGTAAGGCTAAATTTAAAGGAGGGTTGGGTTTCTGGGATCTTAGTGCTTATAATTTGGCTCTCCTAGTGAAGCAAGGTTGGAGGATTATGATGTCACCAAATTGTCTTATGGCCAGGGTTCTCAAAAGTAAATATTTCAAGGATTGTTCTTTTATGGAGGTAGGTTTGGGGAACAATCCGTCTTGGGTTTGGCGGAGCATTTGGGAGGGAAGGAAGGTCTTAGAGGCTGGATTGAGATGGTCGATCGGAAACGGGGCTTCGGTTCGCATTGATACAGATCCTTGGTTGCCTTTGGTTGGGGATTTTAATCCAAGGAGAATTGATGCTGACGAGGGTTTTACTTGGGTTCGGCAACTCATTAATGACGACATGGCAACGTGGAAGGAGGAGGTGGTTTCGCGATTATTTGTTTCGAATCACGCGAGATGCATTCTTTCCATTCCTTTGTCATGGACAAATAAACCGGACGCAATGGTTTGACATTTTACACATTCGGGGCATTATTCTGTGAGCTTGGGTTATATGGTTGCTCTGGATTTGCAACATGGAAGGCAGGGCAGGTCGGATGATGGGTCCTCTGATGAGAATGGGTCCGACAAGCGCTGGAAAGGGATTTGGCAGCTGCACGTTCCCAGGAAGGTTCAGGTCTTTATGTGAAAATGTTGCCATGGAATTTTACCAACAAAGAAGGAGCTGCAGCGCAAACGGATTGTTGACGATGCTAACTGTCCAGTTTGTGGTGATGAGTTGGAATCGATTGTGCATCTTTTTTGGGACTGTTCGTTGTCCCGTCGGGTGTGGTTATGCTCCCCTTTTCAGTTGGATGTCGTAAATTTACAGGTTAACTCTTTTACTGATCTGTGGGACGGTCTCTTATCAAGATGGCAGTCTGCTTCTAATAGGGAGTGGTGTTTGGGTTTATTTGCTATGCTTTTGTGGTACATTTGGAAAGGGAGAAATGGTGCGGTTTTTGATCACAAGATCCTCCTCCCTAATATGGTCAACAGACGCGTTGTGGCTGCTTTTCAGGAGTTTTTGGCAGCGAATCCGCTGGTATTTTATGAGATAGGAGGAGGTGGGGCGGTGCAAAGGCAATTGTGGCAACGACCGTTGGAGGGGTCCTTCAAGATCAATGTAGATGGTGCGTGGAAAAAGGAATCTGGGGAAGGCGGTTTTGGTGCAGTGATTCGAGATAGTAGGGGGAGCTTTGTTGGTGTTGTTATGGGGAAGCTGTCGTGGTGTACTAGCCCTGCAGTGGTAGAAGCCATGGCAATCCGAAGAGGGATTCTGCTGGGGAGCCAGTTGGGGTTAAGATCAATTGTAGTGGAGAGTGATGCTCAAGCTGTGATAAATATGATAAATGGGCAGATTGTGACTAGTTAGGAATTGGGGGTTATTATTCATGATATCCAGGCATTGGGTAGAAGTTTTCCTGTCTGCTTTTTTTCCTTTGCTCGTAGGTCTTGCAGTATGGTTGCTCATCTGTTGGCAAGCAGAGGTATAGTTGGTATGGGGTCTTGTCTTTGGACTGATTCCCCACCTTCATGGTTACTTGATCCCTTAATTAGGGATGAGTCCCATTCTTGATGTAATGATTTCCTTTGTGGTTATAATATCTGTTATCGGTTGGCAAAAAAAAAAAAAAGAACTTGAAGTAATTTGGTTATACCATGGTGTTAGCCACTGTCATATTCCATTAATTGGATAGTATCGCCACCAAAACCAGAAGTAAGAGACTTGCCAATGTTGAGAGGACCCATGGACGACCCACATACACTACAATTAGTTGGGACTCCTTCATCACAAAATCAATCTCCGGCAACAAATATATTTTCTTGTAGTGTTGTAGTCAACTCCATTGTGGGTGATTCTTTAAGCCCAAATACACAAACCTCTGATGCAATATTCTTTTGTTCCTCCGCAACCGCATCCGAACAATTTCAGTATCCTCCTACACACAAACATCGATGTCAATTTCATCTTGATCTTCAACTTCAATTTTGACCAATCCCATGGCTTCTACAATAATTTGTTCTGCATGATACTGTTTGGGCCTGTATTTTTCTTCCAACAATTGCTCATAATTCCATGGTAAAAATCTCTCCATCATACGTTTTTTAATTTTGTACCATGCATATATTCGACGCTTACCCAATCGATCTCTTAGAAATTGCATATCTAGCCACCATCATAGCGCTGGACTCGTAAGCTTCACTAACAAATACCTCCACATTTGTTCTGTTGGAATTTTTGCATACTCGAAGGAATCTTCAATGTCTAGAATCCAATCCAAACGATCTTGAAAAAAATTCAAGACCACTAAATTTTGGCAAATTATCGTAATACCTGAAATTTGATTGTCGCTTTATCGACTGATAATCATCATGGTTTTTGAATAGCTCGCTTTCAAATTTATTCCTACTATCGTAGTCGTAGTGATAATAAGAATATCCTCCGGAGACGTTTTGGTTAATAGGTTGGTTGCGGGCAAATCCCTCAACGCGATTCCTATCAACTTTGAGTTTAACAGATTGACCATGGGTAAATCCCTTGGTGCAAGTCCTGTTAAATCCTTCCCCATGACCAACATCAATTGGTGTGTCTTCAACATTGTTTGGTGCCATCGAACCAGGCAAAGTGTGGCTCTGATACCACTTGACGCAGTGGAATTCACGAGAAACTAGTTAGCGTACTAGTCCAAAAGAGATAAACAACTCGTCGCAACGAGCAAATCTTGTGCACAAGAAAGAAAGAGAGAATCTCTGCAATATTATTGATAAAAGTTTTGAAAGTTGAATAATTGAATAGGTTACAACCTTTTTTTATAAGACCCTAACCCTAGAAATCCTATTGTAAAAGAAATCTTAAATCATGCCAAAACAAGCGGCATTAGAGAAAAGATATTTTCTAATTAATTAAAATAAAATCCTAATTCTTGTAGACCAAGAATCCTAATAAAGGTAGAAATCAAAATCAAAGTGAATACGGAAAGTTAATAATTCTAACTTAAACAAAAATATTTCAAGTAAAAATTTTATTCTAACGCAACAGAAATAAAATATAAAAATCCTCCAATCTTGTCCTACATCAGATTTGTCTCTCCCATATTTCACGTCACAAGTGCACATAAACGGCATGTTTCATATTGACTGCGTCTTTTCGTGTCAAAAATAAATTTATAAAAGTTTGGAGTTAATTTCTACTCCGTAGAATAGTGGTCAAGATCGAGTGTCGATCCGCAAGGACAGATTGGTTAAGTTACTAGAATTTCGATCAAATTCTAGATTAATTCGGAAAAGTAAAGATTGATTGATTGGATTATTATGAAGAGCTAATTAAATTAAAGAGAAATTTAATTAAAAGGTTTAGAAACGATGGAAGAAAATATCTAGGGTTTCGAATCCACCCCGACAGCATAACAATAATATGCATATGCTAGGTTTATTATTCGAATCAAAAGAGATTATCGCTAGGGCTTCCAAACACTTTCGATAATCGTCAAGAAAATAATCAGGTTGTTAAAAGGCATAGACTATCCCATAGCACGGAGCCACCTAACCGCACGATCCGTTTTACGAGCATTATCTATCTCAGAACTCCAACCATAATCAATGAAAACCATTGCAAAACTAGGTATTTGAAATCGTGAATACAAACACTCAATCATAGGAAGATTTACAATCAATTCATTCAATTGCAAAGAAAATGGTTCTGAGTTTTACAATCGACTCGAATAATAATCCAAAACCTAGGCATAAACGAAGTTACTTGGCACAGAGTTTCATCGTCCCCCTAGACAAGAGGTTTAGCCGGCCATGAAAACGTACGCAGCTTTTTCTTCCTCTTAGTCGGATGGTCTCCAAGCGTGGTCTCATTATGTGCGTGTATTGCTCCATTTATATGCTGTCCCTCAAAGCAAACCCTCTTTCTTTGGTTAAATTTAGGGGTGACAAATTAAACCCAAACCCATTAACAAACACAAATCCATCAACTAAAAAATAGACCAAAGCCAACCCATTTATAAGTTGGGTTAGAATGGGTCTTAACCCATCTAACCCATCTATTAATGGATCTCAATTGGGCATCAATTGGGTCAACTTAAATGACCCAACAAGATATGTATATAACCCACTAACAAAAAAACAGTGGAATACTCTGCACCTCTCTCGTGTAAAAAAAATTACTAAACCAAATTCTCTCCCTCTCGCTCTTCTGAGTTGCTCTCTCTCTGTCTCCATAAAACAAATCCATTTCAAAAGCAGGGAAATCCCTTGAAAAAATAGCAGTGATTTCAAAGGATTTAAATTTCAAAGTTAATAGATGCTAATTCATTTATAATTTGTTGTTCAATACTAAAAAAGTTCTCAAAATACATTTTCCTGACAAGTCAAAAGACATTAGACCCCGTTCCGAGAACAATTTTCTCTTTTAGTACTTTGTCTTTATTCAATTTTTTTTGCGATTGTTCATTTTGTGCTAATCTTTTTTGACTATTTGATTTGTCTCGATGAGATGAATCGAAAAAGTAATTTTTTTTTACTTTTACCCAAATATTTTGAGAAATTACTTTAAAGTAAAAAAAAGTTGACTTTTTTTCCCTTTTAGCGGTGTCGCTCCCCTGCCTCAGCACTCAATCTCCTGTCCATCTCAGCAATCAATGATACAAATTTTGAAAATCTCTTCCAGCCCTAGAAGAGTCTTCTAAAATCCCGAATGAGATCTGAGAAGAACCAAAATTTTAGATGAGTTTCATTTTTCAGAAATTACCGAATTGAACGAGGAAATCGAAGAGGCGGCGAACGTTGAGGGAGATGTTAGAAATGAACTTTGGATTCTCCCAATCTGCTTGAACTGCTATCCCTACGTTCACTGCGTTCGTTATTCCTCCCGCTCGAGCCATTTCTCTACTGCTAGACCAGTGAGTCGAGAGAGAGAGAATATGCAACTAAACATGCAAGAACGAAAAAAAAAATGCAACTAAACGAATTATACGGAGTAGTAGTATTTATTTTTTTGGTTTTTTTTTTTATAGAGGTAATATTGTTATTTCAGTGTATATGAGTATTTTAGTCATTTTAAAATTTTAGTATATAGTATGTAATTAGGTTAATGGACGGGTCGGGTTTAATTTTAAATAAATGGGTCGGATTGGGCATGGGTAATTGAACTCATAATTAATGGATCTAAATGGGTCAATAACCAATTAAAGCCCAACTCATTTACAACTTACGTATTTTGACCCAAACCTACCCATTTGACACCCTTAATTAATTAAATTTGTTGCCAGGAAACAAAGCCTCCTTTTTCTCTGGCCCACATTCACGATTTTCGCCAATAATGGAGTTAATGCACTCCAGGTTCTCAAAGCTTAGCACAGACTACAAGCGGGCCCCTAAACTTATTAAAGTTTGCACCTTAACTCATTAAAATGTTAAGCCTACAAAGACGAGAAATGCATCACTAATCTTCAAGTAACAATATAAATGGACTTAACAAGGATAAATTAGGAGGCGTTAATGTGAACATTTAGACGCCTATCACGTCACAGGTGCTCCTGTCGTGCTTTAAGCACACTAGGCTCCCATGTTCCTGCAAAACCATCATGAACCGGCCAAGGATTTTCAAAATTCCAACATATTCCGTTTGCAAATGAGAGAAAAGGCAAAACACTGCTAGTAACCAGCAATGATACCGCTCTGGAGCAACGCTGAAATAATTCTGTTGTGGTTCAGAATTCAATTACTGCTCTGGAGCAAAGCCGAAATAATTTTGTTGTGGTTCATAATTCAAATAGTACGTAGCAGAACTTAGCTACCAAATGCTTGTGAAATAGAAAACCATTTACAACTGAAAGCAAACAAAAGGAGAAGAAACCAAGTAGCGAAGAGACAATGAATGAGCTTGCTTTGACAAGTAAAGAGTCGGTAAACTTGCCATGTAGTTTTCTCTATTGCATTCTTTTGACATCTTACGAGACTCCATTCTTCAATATACGACGTTTACCTCACTTGTCTATCTCATCTTGTCCCACCCAACCCCACTTGATTGCCAACCAATTCGCACAAGTATTCAGAATCCATACCTTCGACTTTGTATCTCAGTGTTGTGCCGAAGGTTGGAATAGAAGCCAATGTTACCCAACAAGAAAAGGGCCAGAACAAACACAGCCATAAGAAGTACCAAAATGTGCTGCTTAATCCTTGTTCTACGTCTGTTGCGAAGAGGTGGAGAGAGATTTGTCTTGCTCTTAGTGAACTGGAATGTTTTTTGAGGCCGTTTTGTCATAGTCAAAGGACTATCTTTGATTTCCAGCTCCTTGGTAGTTACAAGTGGGGATTTTGCAGCAGTTGCCTCCTTTCTCTGCTTCTTCTCCCCCTCTGGCACAAATGCTATTTTCTTCATTTTTTAGGAATATGAAAACAAAAAATAACTTCAGGCAAGAGTGACGCGCATGTGCTTCTTCCTCGTTACTGCTAGTGCTTAAATAGATTAAGGCTTCGTTTGGATTGACCAGGCCTTCAAATGAAGGGATTTGATGTCTAATACTAACAATAATGTCAGAAGTGTAGTTAATACTTAATACATGGTTTGTGAAATTAGATTGGAAGATGATTAAAAAAGTAAAACGGATGTATTTTACTGGGATCATTGTATGACTAGCTCCCTTAACACGATAGATTCAAATCACTATCAAATCTAAATTTGAGCTACCCAGGTCGAGTCCTGATGTTAATTCTGTTCGTTTGAAATCCACAACCATCAGAATGAACCTAAAGAGCATTAACAATAAAGTTTACGGGAGTCAACTTCTCTTACTGTTCAGCTTACTTTGGTGGTGGCCTTATTTTGGGCCTTCTCTGCAGTTCTCCTATTCCTCTCTAATGCCCCATTTGCTCTGGCCTTCTCCTCCAGCCAATGTAGCTCCTTCAACTTGGCTCCGCCTGACATCATGTTCTACAAGAAACAGTTGCCAATCAAGCTAGTCCTACACTTCGGCTTCCTGGGATTTTCAGTTATTGCAGTCTGATCTGTTACGTACCATCTGCTTGTTCACCTTCCACAGTCGACACTTTCCTTGTTTCAGAGTTCGAATTGGAAAATTCAAAGTTTTTCCTGCAAGGGGTAGAAAGAGACCCGATCAATTATTTCATACACATCATTAGGCCAAGTGCCAACCATCCGACATCCTAAATCTCCTCTGCATAAATGAGGCGAAAAATCAAGATGTCACAGAAAAAGTAGAAACACTCATTATACAACATAAAAGGGAAATATAGCAGCTTATAGCATTTCACATTTTCAATTAAAATGAAATTCATCAGTTTATCATAAAATGAAGTGTCCATTTATTCGTCTTTCCACTCTTTCTGCAGAGTTATGATTCTTACATTGTACAGAAAACCATACTATTATGTTTTCCATTGGTAAGTATATTGGAAAAAGTTCGAGAACAAACATCATGGACATGAAAATCTAATGTATGAGAGCTAAAGTGATTCATGACCATAAAGCATGTTAGGGCTAGGACTTGTATGTTGGATTGTGTATGTTGCATTACTCATACGACTCTACATCTGAGTAATTTTTAATAGATTTATTTTCCATACATCCTTAATAGAAAGAAAATAGAACGTCAAATTAAATAATAATAATCGATCTATAGATTTAAGTTTCTTTTAGTCCTGATATTCACTGCTATCTCATCAAACACATGCTGCGCGGGCAAATCACCAGTATAAAAGTAAAATACTCTGCACTGAAACGAAATAGCAGAAAATTCAGCTGTCCTGAGGAGCCTGCCTGAGTTTGTTGAAGATGTTTGGACTTGCGTTTTTTTTTTTTTGTTGGGGGATGGGTGGTGTTGTTCTTTGGAAAGTTGAAGATGTTTGGACTTTCACCAATTCACTATTGTAGCAATATTGCTAATGTTGAATTTGGATGAGGGCCTGCAGAGGAAGTTATAAAGAGAAGGGGCATGGCAAAAGGAGAGAAGATAATGAATTGCAGAACCGATGTTTATTTTCTATGTTCCTCACAGTTTTCCTTTTCCTAGTAAATCTATCCACAATAATGTAATCGAAACACTGCTTAAAAGAACCTCTATTCTGGCTGGGTGTGTGATTAGCTAAAAAGCAATGGTTTCATGTTGGGTTACACTTTAAAACGAGTACAGAAAAAGTAGCACTGGGCCTTCAAAGAAGTAAACGCAAATCAGCAACTAACCCAAATAAGCTATTACGATAGCTAAATGAAGGGCCCAAACATGCAGATCAGATATTGTTCAAGGCATGGAAACAAGTGTCATGTTAAAGGTGTACAAATTTAGAGAGTTAAATTGCATTCTGCATATTCATCTCGAATATTCAAAATACAAAGAAGCTATAATTACCTCAATTTATTCTTTGGAAACCCTGAGCTACTCAACATTCAGAATCAGACAGTGCTTTTGGAAGTCCATTACTTCTTGCATTTGCTTCCTTTGTTCTTTTTTCTTTGCTCTAGGCTATAAAACATCATTTCCCTTCGTCCGTGTAACAACAAGAAGCGTACCTCTCTGTTCATCACTTCCCTATAAATTCTTTGCCATTTGTTCAAGCTTTTTACTAAGCTTATGTTTCCACGTCATGAACTGCAACTTGCTCTAGCGCCTAACCCGACTCATCCTTTATTAAGATTATGTACATGCTTTTTAGAAACTATAGAGTTCTGGTAAAAGGACCTCTTGCTTAATTTTTCCTCCTCCTCTTCAATCCACAATCTTCTTGTTTCTTTCTTCTTCTTCTTCTTCTTCTTCTTCTTCTTCTTCTTCTATTTTTTTTTTTTTTTCCGTTTTGGGGATGTGAATAAAATTAAGACTGCAGGATGGACCTGTTTTAAGGCCAACCTCCATAGATACAACAGATGACAGGGCCGTATGGCTTAGTGTCATACTAAATACATTGAACAAAGTTGCAACAATCAGTGAAAATGCCATTTCAAAAAAACAATCAGTGAAAACCTAAAGGTGTACAATAATACTAATTTTGAGAGCACACAAGCAGATTTATTTGATTTTTTCATAATACAGATAAAAATAAAAAATCTTTTGGAACTAGAATTACCTCAAATTATTCTTTTGACACCCTGAACCTCAACATTCAAAATCAGAAAGACGTTTACAAGTTCATTATGTCTTGCATTTGATTCCTTTGATCATTATCTTCCCCTCTAGGCAATAAAAAATGATTTTCCTTCTTCCGTGTAACAGCAAGAGGCATATTTCCCTGCTCATCTTCCTCTAACTCCTTTGCCATCAGTTCAAGCTTTTGACTGAATTTGTTTGTTTCCACTTCATGAACTTCAACTTGCTCCAGCGCCTCAGCTAACTCACCCTTCCACACTCTTTTAGAAACTAAAATTTCTTGCCAACTTGGCTGGTATTTCTAATGTTGACTCTTGAGAAGCTAGCTCAAATCTCTCCTTTTCTTTAGCCAATGCAGCAGAAAATTTTTGTGCTAAGTGCTCCTTTTTGGCCAGTGATGCTTCTAGTAAAAGGAGTTCTTGCTTTTAATCTTTTCCCTGCTTCAATCAATAATCCTGATTTCCCTTTTTTTGGAGGTCAAAGGAATCTCCATTATCATTTTCACGCAATACTTCGCATTCGAGCCATTGGTCTCCACAAGCTTCTGTATGCCTACTTATGGAGAATTCCACCCACTCCAACAAATTCTTATGTTATGACATCAATCTCTTTCTCGCGCGTTGTCACTACATGGTGATTCTCTCATGTTTTCACTAAAGCATCAGAAAACCTACAACACAATCCTTTTCCCACATTCCTAGTAGGCTCGTGGTATATTACCAAAGACCCTTATAATGGGTTATGTTTGGAATGTCTAAAAAGCAAGTTTTACTCAACATGTTTTTGTCTTTATTTAACTTTTCCATAGCTTCTGATAAAAAAAACTCATTACTTTCCAGTTCAAAATGGACTAGATAAACATATTCTCTAAAAATAAAAAATAGGAAAGTTTGGATATATTTTTTACACTTAATCAAACTAGTCCAAAGGGTGGACTATATCTCTTAGTTTTTTCGGTTTCTATGGTCAATACAAGCAGGAAAAAGAATTTTTTTTGCCAAACACTGAGAAAAGCTAAGAAAAGACAAAAACAACTCTAAACAAAAGTCAAGCTTTCTATATATTCCAAACATAGTCTCGCATTTATCAACATGCAGTTGGAGAAAATGCAATCTCTCCTTTAGGACGGCAACCTCCATTTCTTTGGCGGCGATTTCCTCGGCTGCCAATTGTTGAACTGCTTTTACTATCCCCTTGATAACAGAGTCATTAACCATCCTCGAAATTGTTAATCGGTCGTTGATATCCTCTAAATATGAATCTAAATCCTCAAGAAGGTCTACACCCAACTCTCTCACTCCCTCCATAATTTCTTGACCCTCCATTTGAATATGAATCTGGTAAAAAAAAAATAGCAACACAACGGCTGAAATCAGAAAACTAAGCTCAATTTGATAATTTTACAATTACAACCCAATATTCCTAATTTATATTACTTTTTTGATACTTGATTTCATATGTTTCATTCAAAATTCTCTCTGTAAGAACACAGAGACTTTATATTTTGTTCCTCACTTAATCTTTACAAAAATCAACGTAATATTCAAGGATTCTAACGCTGTCACCATTCCTTGGTAAAAAGAGTCACTCCTTGAGATGGTTAATCATCATTCATATCTTATGGATGTGAATCTAAATCCTCCAGAAAAAGGTCTACAGCCATGTTCTGATTTTCAACAGCACAACTAAATTATGATTTTAAACAGCACAACTGAATTGTCACTCTAATCTATGGCTACTTGAACTGATCCCACCACCCACATCTCTCAGTTTTAACAGTTACAGTAGCGGTGTAATGGTATCGTGGAACAATAGAACTATCCGTGGGGAATCGGTTATAGCCGTTGTGAATTTTTAAAAATTATTTTTGACGAAAAAAGGCTTAAAGTGCCTAAATCACCCGTTGCTGCCATGAACTAGTCCGCGAATCGGAAAAGGCCTGATATGTAGCGGAACCGGCCAATATGCATGTGATTATTCATCTCACCGGTATTAGAATGCAGAATGCATGGTTATGTGCACAAAAATTGATTTGAGTCTCTAGTCCTACCCTATCTGATACCTTTCGGCTTTGATTTGGGAGTATAATTCGACAGCAAAACATCCCTTTAGCTCCTCGGTTTTTGGAGGTGCATGAGGTGCCACTGTTTCAGTAATATTCTCAAAGCAATCACTTTATGCATATATTGACAAAATGCCAAATCAGGGGACTAGATGGGTATTATTGTTATTGTAAAAGCCCAAAAACCGTATCGTAAGGTCCGATAGTTAAAACCTTGTCTCAATAAAACTTGTTGGCCCTCCATCTATACACAATTCAAATACTAAAATAGTAACCCACCAACGAGAAATCGGAAAATTAAGCTCAATGCGATATAGAACCAACTACGAATCCGATCCAGTAAATACTTCACTTTCAACGAAAGCAGACATGCAAATGAAGTTCAAACCTAAGAAATGAAAACTTACAGGTGAAAAACGATGATCCCAGAATCTCTCTCTCTCTCTCTCTCTCTCTCTCTCTCTCTCTCTACCTCTGACTGTATTCGGGGTTTTTTTTTTCCCCCCAGGGTTTTGGGTTGAGATAGGGAGTGATTAGAAGATACGGGAACGGGCGCAATTGTAATCAGCGCAGTGGTATGATTAATGAACCTTTCATAATCGGTCAATTAATTCACTAATGTTGCCAATGTTGACTTTATTGCATGGTAATTACGAATTGCTAAAATGTAGCCTACGATACGACACGTTACAAAACAAAACAAAACAAAAAAAGTGGGACGATATTACAAAACTCAAAAAGTGTAGGAACAAAACTTTCAAACATAATTTTGGACAATCGGCTCATGGATGTTGGTTTATACACCGGCAACGGTTCCGTTCACAATTGTATTCTGAATTAAGGTAAGAGTTCTTTTTTTTTAATTTTTTTTTGTCATTTGTTAATCTAAATCTACTCTATCTTATAAGACTAATGAACATGAATTATAGTGTTTACATGAATCAAACTCTTCCTTCTTAAATGCATGAGTGCAATTGGTGCCTTTATGTATATTACCAATCGTACCCGGCCAACAGCATTCTAAGTTAACTTATTGGCTAGATATAGTACTTATCCAACTAGAAAACATTGGAATGAGATTAAATATATCCTTTGCTATGTTTGGGGCACAATGGGTATGGATCCGGATTTGTTTATTTTATCTAAACCGCTAGCTAGAAGGCAGAACTAGTTGGATATGCAAGTGTTGATTATATGTCTGATTTGCATTGAGCTCGATCACAAATAGGGTGCGTATTCATGTGGTGAAACTGTGATCATATCTTGACAATCTGTAGACTGTAAAACGAATGTTGACTGTCACCTCCTCCAATCATTCTAAAATTCGAAAATGCATATGGTTGATATCCTTGATCCAGGATATTAGATATAAAAGTGGATTATCTCAATTAAGGATAACCCAACAATATTGTACGAGATAATTTTGCTTCTATCACACTAATCAATGTAGCTATATCAAGGGTGACAAGACTAAACACATCTCTCCCAAATTTTTTTTTTTTTGTATGCATAAGTTTCAGAGGGATAGAAATATTGATATCCAGCAAATACACTCTAATGACAACCTGAAGGACTTGTTTATTAAAAGCATTGCCAAATACAATATTCAAGAAGCTAGTTCATAATATTGGGATGCGTTAACTCAAATATTTGGCATGCACAGTTGAGGGGGAGAAAAGGACCCGAAGATGTTTAATAAATTTTACTCTTTTTTCTTTGTCTAAAGCTTTTTTCTCATTGGATTTTTCTTAGTAAAATTTTGATGAGGCAATCTATGCGCATTTAAACAAGAAACACAAGGATGATGTACTCTTGAAGTTGGGACCCTGTTTGGCCTCCCTTTAGGCCGTTTTTATTAATTCCATTCCTCAAAAGGACATTGTTTTGGTGATAAAAAAGGAGAAGCTCACTGGCTTTCTGACATATATACCTTCGCTCTATCACCGGAGTTTTGTAAACAAAAGTTGACGAAGAAGAAGAAGGAAAAGAACGAGGTAAAACTATTAATGTCATATTGAACCCATTCATATTTTCTCTAAAAATGAGGAGGGAAAATTGAATCCATCCATATTCTCACTCTACAAAAACATATGAAACCCAAATTGGTTTTTACCTAAATTTATAATCTCAACCTATCTTTTGCACCAAAATTTCGTAGCTTCACCATGTGTCTCTGCACCAAAATCCTTTCGTACATGCTCATGTTTAAATTCAGCACTAAAATAAAAACATTATGCATGAAATCAAAGGAAAAGCGAAAACAAAATTAGGGAATTTTAATTTTGAAAAGTGGAGGACATCAATTTAAGTAGAAATTGGAAGATGGGTTTTTATTTCAACAAATTGAAAGATGGGTTTTCAGTATAGATGATCATATCTTTGTGTCGGCATTTCATATGTCACAAATTTCTTTTATGATTCGCCCTTTTAATCTTAAAAATCTGCGTCCGTCCATGGTCAAAATATTTGGTGACTCCTACCAAGATTCCTAATTCAGAATGCACTAGAAAACAAAGTTTAATGGTGTTTGTCTTCTTGGCCCCCTTCCCCTTTAATATGACATAGAACAGTTTATAAGAACAGTAGTATTTTTTTCCAAATTTCCAATAGCCTAGTCCATTTGGGCCGGGTATGGGAAAAACTAATTTACAGATTCTGAAATTAACGACATGATAAAGCTCCAGCAGTCATTTTTGAAAGGACTTGAACTAGATCATTAGCTTAGCTTTTGCAATGGACTTGGATACCTTTGTAGTCTTGTCTTAGAATGATTCGAAATCGAAAATCACCGTAAAAGATTCATTTCACTCCAGCCTAGTGAAACATGCACGTTACCTTGGAGGTTAAACTAGATCCAATAACCAATATCGTCGAATAAAGTGACTGTTTTTTTTTTTATATAACCAGGTGTTCGGATCATCAATTTATGCTCAACTCAATTAATGCAATGCTAATCAATCTTACCGTCCACTAACTATGGCCCCATTTAAAGCCAGAAGATGTTTACTTTATTTGGTTTGGATTTCGAGAGAAGTTTTTGAGATGTGATGATCAGTGAATAGAGATAGATAGAGAAATGAGAGTAGTAATTGAATTAAAAATGTGTGCAAAGGGAGGAGTTGATTTTAGAGACCCAAAGCGAACAAAATCTTCATTTTTTTGGTCAACCAAACAACGTGATGAGGGCCCCTATATGTGAAACATGCATTGAATATTTTTCAGGGTAATAGGTGTAAAGTTAATATGACCTTCATTGCTGAGTAGTTGTGTGATCAAGAGCTGTCAAAGGTAGTTGTACGTACGGCCTATGTATGGCGGTGATTTTTATTAAGGCAGTACGACCATGGTTGGTGCCTGTGCTGCTTGATTTTGAGCAGATGGAGTAGTTAGTTATTGCAGTTATTCCTAATTTTAACCTTCTGTTTTTTATTTTGAGCAGATTGTTCGGCTTTATTCAAAAAAACAATTGAGTTTAGATAAACAAATTTTTACTTTTTCGATTCTTCAAGTCGAGACGAATCAATAAATCATAAAAATTTGACGCGAAACTAACAAATACAAAAAAAAAAAAAGGGAATAAAGACGGAAAAAAAAAGCCATGTGGCTTATTTAGTGAAGACCCTAATTTTTTGATTCGAATCTTCATCTTACTAGTGTCAAACAAAAAATTTATACTAAACACAAAAAAAAATAGTGTAAGTTGATACGATAATTAATGAAGTAATTAATGATATTAGGTAGGTAGATGGCCATGTGAATGCCCTTCGAATAGGTGTCTTCCTGAGGTTATGTTTGCTATTCAAACGGTTCATAAATTCAGCAGTCCGAGTTTGTCGTCCGTGACAAAAATGCTATAGATTGATGGTTACGATTTTTCGAGAATGATCTTAATACAAAAAATAAATACTTTTTTTAATGTTGTAACCGACGTTTGATTAATTTCATTTTTTAAAATCGACAAACGAAAAAGTAGATCAGCAGCAGTATGTTGTGCCTTGGAAACATAGGAGACCCTAGCTAGCTAGCTAGCTACGGTTGGATAACATTTTTCTAAAGTGGTTGGATAACATTTTCCTAAAGAGAAATGTAGACACATATGGGGCAGAGGGAACGAAGGACCAGCAAAGTCACGTGCCCCCGGATTTTTATCAACTGCATCCTCTCTTTATTTTTATTTTTATGTTTATGTAACACTCACTCAGAATTAAATTTTTTTGAATATTGGGCTTATTATCTTCTGTTTTGTAGTGAGTTTCCAACCAAATAGCAAATTACGACTTTGTGTGGTATGTTTAATTGAAACCATCCAACTCATTTTCTAGCTTTTCAAAATAAAATTTGAACCATTAATTGATTGTGAAACCGAACGGATGATCAATGGTTGAACATGCAATTGCTTGGTCGTATACATTGAGCAAGATGTTTTTAATAAGATTAGTAACAAAGCAATCATGCAGAAATTTAAAAAAGATGAAAACTCGTCGGAATCAATTATAAATAAAATGATGTGTGTTAATCCTCTTCATTTATAATGCAGGAAGAGGATGGTGGTTACGGAAAGAAATTGCTAACGGACTAATAATGTTTTATTTTTAGATAACTTAGGTATAATGTAGGATGAGGATGGTGGTTACGGAAAGAAATTGCTAACGAACTAATAAATGTTTTATTTTTAGATAACTTAGGTATAATGTAGGATGAGGATGGTGGTTACGGAAAGAAACTGCTAACGGACTAATAATGTTTTATTTTTAGACAACTTAGGTGGCTGTCTTGACCAACTTAGGTGCACATCAACTCATCATAACCTCAATCTCATTTTTCGCTTGCAAGGGTCCAATTAGTAGGAAGTAAAAGGCCTCAAGCAATCCAACCTTATAAGTCATACTCCCTCCATCCCACTTTTATTGTCCATTATTCTATTTGTCTCTTTTATGTCTTTTGCTTATATCTTTTAGTATAGATCTTGAAAAATATGCAATATTGATCTTGTTTGATAGATTTCGATTGATTTTATAATACAAAATTTTTAAAATTATGAAAAACATTATAAATTGAAAGATATAAGTAATTCAAAAATGGCACGCAATTCAAAAATGAACAATGAAAATGGGATAGAGGGAGTAATAATTAGTGTAAAGGTACACACAAATACGCATACCCCAACAATTTGAATAGCGATTACTGCTTTTGGCCCTCTCATACTATTCAACTTTGATATACTGATGATAACAAATAATCGCAAAGGTAATTGATTGGTACCCTTTATATCTCGCTTCATATAATTTTTTTTAGCCCGCTAGCTTCATAGTCTCGTACTATGGCTGATCAAGACCTATACAATCGATTTTAGATCTCCACGTATTATTCGATACCCCTACTGCAGTTCCACCGCCACACAAGTGCAAGTGTGTGGTTAGTGCTTACTGACAGTGTTGTGTATATATACCCTAATCTAGGATTCCCTATTGTTGAGAAAACACAAATGGCCCATCCAATTCATCAAGCCAATGAAAACAGCCCCTATGGAGAACTCACAAGGGAAGATTTCTACCATAAACACCAAGTACTCCACCAAGAGAGCTTCATGTTGAACAGACAGAACATGAAAATATTTACTCAGTCGTGGCAGCCAGCCGGCCCGAGCAGCCTCCGGCTCAGAGGGTTGGTAGCCGTGGTCCACGGGTACACGGACGAGAGCAGCTGGCTCATTCAGCTGAACGCAGTCGGCTTAGCCAAAGCCGGTTTCTATGTTTGTGCACTTGACATTCAAGGCCATGGCTACTCCGACGGTTCGCGCGGTCACATTCCTAAAATCGAGCCGGTTGTTGAGGACTGCACACAGTTCTTTGACTCGGCTCGAGCCACCCATCCGAAGCTCCCAGCATTCTTGTTTGGTGAGGTTGAAGAATCAAAGATTTTTTAAGCCTTGTTTATTGGATCGATTATTCAATCCTTATTTCCAGTATGTATTGCATATGATTTTCTTGGGTGTCATTTCTCGGGAGGCAAATGAAGAAACTACAATATTTCCTTGTACCAAGGGGTCGTAACTCAGTAAGAAATAGGTAAATACAAGGCCTCCCTAAAAATCAGCTAGACCTCGTTTGGTTAATTAATCTTGCATGCAAGGACGAATTCTGTTAGCTCGAGATACTTTTTTTCCTATAAAATACAAACACTACTCATCATCTTCATGTCGATCTTATGTAGTCGTTGGAAAACATCTTTCTAAAAAATTCCTAAAAAAGGTTCAGAAAATCTGTTAGTTAAGGAAGTTCTAATTGAAGAGAATGTGAGGCATATATATAGGTATATGAAAGAAGACAAGCTAAGACTCACTTAACCATTTTCAAGATCACAAGACCAAATATCGCTCGCCCGTAGCATGAATTATTGAGTTAGCACCAGGAGCTGCGAACTTTTTTATTGTCTGTCTGAGTGACATCGTGTGGAATGCTATAAAAAGAAAAAAAAAAAAAGAAGAAGCATGGGAAAGCACAAACTTATTGATAGAGCGATTAATAAAAAAGGGAAAATAGGAGTTTGAGAAACTACCTGTTGCAATCGAACTGATCTGTCTTTAATTCTCCATCTAATGAATGAGCCTTCACTTCCCGTCCAGCCCTTCTCTTTAAACGTGGTAGCTAGAGCATGCTCATTAGGGCTCTTCCATTCACCAGATGGTGATCGAGTCAACTATATATCACCATTAATTCCGGCCCCTTTAGAGTAGCTAGCTATTGATCGAACCTAGCTAGCTAGTTTTTGCAGATCGATGTACGTCTGTCCTAATTAATTGCATGCTTATTGACTTCGTACCAATGTTGATGATTTTGGAAACTATATACTAGTATATTGCTGTTGTCATGAATATAAATTAATTCTTACCGGGCTGTACGTAAGTAGGTGAGTCACTAGGTGGTGCAATATCCATACTGGTATGCCTAAAGCAAAGCAAGGCGTGGAGTGGTTTGATACTGAATGCCGCAATGTGTGGGGTTTCAAAGAAGTTCAAGCCGGTGTGGCCGCTGGAGGAGCTACTTCCCATGGCTGCTTTCATCGCACCCACTTGGAAAATTGCTATAACAGATGATCCTGTCAAAAAGTCGTACAAGGAGGAGTGGAAGAGAAAGCTGGTCATGAAGAGCCCCAACCGCCTCTCCAACAGCAAGGTGCGATCGATGTTAGAAATAATTATGACGTTGAAATAAAGTTGAACATATATATAACAGAATTCGATCGAGAGTATCCTAATTAAATAGGTATCAATTGAAGCTTTTTTTACATCATCAAGGAGCAGGGAAAGAATGAAATGTAGGAAGCATCTGACAGGGTCAAGGGTGGCCTGTCTAAATCCATCATATCTAGCTTCTTGGCTCAAAATCATAGTATTAATTTTTCTGTAAAATTAAGAAAGAAACAGAAGTATGAACTTGGGAGGAAAAAATTAGGCTTGTAAAGAACTCGAGTTGTATTGATCCTGAGAAGTGCATGAGTACTTGTTTGCAAAATACAACAGCTAGCCAAATTGGAAACGTATTCAGGCTTCGTTCGTTTCTTAATCGAGCTGATCTAAAATTAGCCTCTGTTAGTTTTTCTACGATGGAGCTTGTAATAGAGTTGAGTTTTAGACTAGCAGTTTTTCTACGATGGAGCTTATAATAGAGTTGAGTTTTAGACGAGCTCAGAGGGTAAAGGAGTTTTATGCATAATAAGCTCACCTCGAACCAAATTGTAACTAGATGGACACTGCTTGAATTCAAGTAGGTTGATTTATTTTACGTACGTAGATTGTATTGTGCGATACGTGTATGATTTTGTAAAAATGACCTAACACGATAAAACCCAAAAGTTATTGGGCCAGTAGAAGTAAATTAATGTAAGCCATGCAAGAAAATTATTCCCAAATGAATTAGTACGTAAAAGAATTAACGAATTTTTAGTTTCATAAATGTATCCAACAGGTGACAGCAGCAACAGCACTAGAGTTTCTGAGAGTCTGTGGGTACATACAGAGGAACTGCCATCGGCTTGAGCTTCCATTATTGATGGTGCATGGTGGGGAAGACAAGGTTTGTGATCCTGAATCGGCTAGTTTGGTGCATGAATCAGCTGCTAGCAAGGACAAGACTTTAAAAATCTTCAAGGGTATGTGGCACCAGTTCATCGGCGAGCCAAATGAGAGTGTTGACCTGGTATTTGGGATGATATTGTCATGGATTGGAGACAGAGCTAGCAAACCCAAAACCAATATTGGTAATGATCCTGAGAATTAATTGAGATTTTAATAATCAATGATGAACAGGGACCGAGCCAGAATTCATTCTTATTGAATTCGTTACTCTAACTTGTGTCTTGTGTCGATCGTCTCTATATAATGGATTCCTCTCTTTTTGTGGAGCTTTGTTTTTTTTTTTTTTTTTTTTTTTTCTGCCCTTTCCTCTTATGTGTTCTTATGTAAAGAATAGAAGATACACACACGAAATTACATATGTCTACCCTGGAACTACTTAAAGACAGGGTTTTGAAATTTAGAGGGGCAAATAGGAGAAATTCACAACTATGAATGGAAAATTAAGAAGGATTCCTAAAGTTGAATGTATCTTCTTCTTCTTTTTTTGTCATACGTGTAAGGTCAAGTTTTTATTTGGCAAATCTCATGACAAAAATACATTGATTTGTATCTTTTATTATTGAATTGAAATTGATTCTTTATTTATTTCTAGAGTGTCTGTTTAGGAAGTAGAAGGAAATCAAATCGTTTGTAATTGAGAGGATGTGTTTTTAGGAACTAAATCAATTATATTGTAATTGAGAGATAGAGAAGGAAAAGGATGGAAGGAATCAAAGAGAATTTTGTGCATATATTAGTTCAATAAGGAAAGGGGATCAAGAAATCAAGGGTGCAGAATTATGGAAATGGTTATTAGAAATAGTGCTCGAGCAACTCCAGCAAAGCATTAACCAGTGCTCGAGCAACTTGACAGATTTCATCCATCTATATATATGCGGCTCATTTGGGATTTCAAGGTGACCGAACATATGAGAGCCGCCCCCAAGAACGTTTAAACCTAAGAATACATCTAAGGGGTTTCGGTTTTGTTTCTTGAAGTACAAACATGATGAATTGATCATCGAGCAATAAGGTTAACTTCATGGAGTTTCTTTCCAATCTTTGATTCAACTTACTTGAGGTGGCCTTCGGTGGATTTCCGAGAAGGATAGTGAAAGGTTTGTGGATTCAAGGCAGCGGCAGTCAAGCACTGGGTGCGGTGAACGAGCGATTCGGCAATCAACCTTGGTCAACCGAGAGCGATTCTAGGTTGTAAGTATAGATTTGTTTGTAACCGTACAATGAGTATAGTGTTTTGATTCCTTCCCGTGGTTTTTTTTCCCATTTAGGGTTTTCCACGTATATCTTGGTGTTCTCTGTTTATTGCTTTTCATTTGCGAGATTGATTTTCTTATCTACTGGTGGGTTAATTAATTGGAGAGATTACAAAATAGCAAATATTTATAAACCTAGGCGATCTAAGGATTTTTCAATTGGTATAAAAGCAGGTCGCTTATATTGAAATCGTTGGGTTTCTGCGGATCCTTGATTTGCTATGGAGTTGAATGTGAACTGCCTTCCAGTACTTGATACAATGAAATTTGCTCATCAAAAAGGGAAAACGGAAAATTCTATTGGATTTATGAGTAAACACAATGAATCTAAGGCAACAGTGATGAATATGACACGAAAGCTATGGCTGTGTATATGAAAAATTTAAAAGTTTTTTCAAGAACCAGATTAGTGAACATGACAACAATGTCAAGAAGCAAAAACAGGCATATAGGGTAATCAAAACATGGGGAGACAGTGAGTCAGAAAAAGGGGACAATATTAAAGATAAAGAGAATTATATGGCTTTTGTTGCTTCATTGACTCATGCGAGGATTTTGAGTCTAGTGATAATGAGTTAGAAGAAGAAGAAGAGAGTATTGGTGATTTAGAGACCTTGAAGGCCAAGTACAATGATCTATATTCAAAAAGTATCAAGGTTAATAAAATGAACATTAAGTTGATAGAAAAGTTGAGGGATATTGAAAAAATCAACGGGAATTATGCTAGAGATCTTTTGGCATCTCAAGCTCATGAGAAAGAACTAGATGAGAAGAATGAGTTACTCAACAAGAAGTATGCCAATCTGACCAAGAATTTCAATGCTCTTCAAGATGAAATGCATGGGTGTGTGGAAAATAATAAGTTCTTGGAATCAAAAGTTGTAAAACTGTGAAGGGAACTCGACAATACCAATGCTATTTTCAAGAAAATGAACACGAGTTCACAAGCTTTAGATGATATGCTTAGTGTTCAGAAGGCAGGTTTGCACAAAGAAGGGCTTGGTTATGTAGAGGGTGTCTCATCTTCAAAGGCAGGAGGGAAAATGGTTTTTGTCAAGGCAAATAACAGCACTCTTACTCCTCCCGTTGCGGAAAAAGCCAGGTCACCTATCAAGATGAACAATGTCGAATATGCTTGCATAAAGTCAAATTCTTCCAAGGCAGAGAAGCCAAGTGCATCAGTTAAAAATATTACCGCCAAGCGTGGTGAGGTAAACTCTTTTAAGTTTAAACCTATTTGTCATTATTGTGGAATTAAAGGTCACATTAGACCTCATTGTATGAACTTGCAAGCAACAGATACATTGCACACACACTTAGCATATTCTCATGGTTATGAAATACATATGCCGACATGTCATTTCTGTGGTGTAAAAGGTCACATTAGACCCAAGTGTTTTCAATTACACGGATACCCTCATGTTGCGCACAATCATGTCGTCAACAATAAAGCTATTTCTAAACATGGTAATATTCGAAAGTCTTGGACTGCTAGTTACAGTAAATGTGATAATACTAGAAACATGTGTGGTAAGAACATGGCTCATGGAGTTCAACCAAATAAACTATGTAACACTAGTCAAGTCAAGACAAGACTTATTTGGGTGAGGAGGTTGAATTTAACATCTCATGCGACTTTGTCCACCCACTCTCTCGATGACACATGCTCATCTGGAGGTGTTGACCTTGCCTTTTGAGGCTTGGTCTCGTTTCTGTAGTCTAGGTTGGTTGTTATTGTTTATAATGTTCCTAGAGCTACGAGTTGAGTCATTTGTTTAGTTTTATTGCTTCTATTTTTTTTTTTTGCATTTTTTGTTAATTCGCTTCCCTGCTTAATTCATGATTTTTAAAGAAAATCCAAAAAACATTCATATATTTATTTGTTTTTGAAAACATAAAAATCAATAAATATTTTTGGGCTAAGCATATTTTCAGTTGTGAGAAGTCAACCATGGGATTCACGAAAATGCACTTTTTTTTTCCCGAATGCATGCACATTTCTTGTTGAACTCCACTCATGATATATATTTGGATATTAGTTGCATCATGCCTTATGACTCTATGATCGCCACATTTATACGTCAAGATTAGAAAGATTATTCAGATTGGATAGTTGGTTCTCTTGTCCATGAGTATGTCTCATTTTGTTTCCTCGGCGATTGACCTTTTGGCATCTTGGTTGGATACGGTGTTCTCTTGGTTCTGTTGAAAAAAAAACCCTTATAAGAAAGACAAAAGTCTATTTGTGAGATCTTATTGCTTATCCAGGCGTTCATCGAGTACCGGACAATTGGGGTGAGGTACTCTCCCTCTGAGCATTCGTGTCACAAAATGGATAGACTTTGTGAAGGCATTTGTGTTGGACCACTCGCTTAGTAACCAGAAATTGGGTATGAGGTACTCTTATTCCCAATATTCGTGTCAAGCGGCAGTGGGGTAAAAATATAAAAACACGTGTATTTGTTTGGAAGCATCAATAAAATTGATATATATGACAAAATAGTCATTGGTTGAGGGGGAGTTATTTCTAAGCCTTGGGATGTCATTAGTGTCATCATGCCTCGTTTGACTTCATGGGAGGAAAGGTGGTTGCCATTCTCATGGAACATGAGAAATTTTGTATCCGAAGATGGTAGTCTTAATATTTCTGATGTGTCACACACCCACTATGTCATGGACTCATATCGCATGTTGCACTTAATTCCAGATTCATTCATGCTTGGGATACCTACAAATTTTCCATGCATTTTTGTTTAAAATGTAGTGACTTTTACCGAGCCTCATGGTTGAGAATTCATAACTCGAATTAATATGTTCGTCTTATATTTTTTACCTGATTTTGACATGATTTTTCATTTTTGAGTTATGAGTTTTAAGCTGTCACATAGAACAAAAGAATTCCTTTTAACCTCTGGGCCACGCAGTTTGATATTCGCTTAGACTTATGCTATGTTCGTACTTGTTGGTGGTTGTTCAGTATGCGAGTTGTTTTTTTTCTCTTTGCGGATGCTTTCGAGCCAATGGAGCTTACCTAGTTTTTTTTTTCTTTTTTTTCTTTTTTTATGGTAGTACTTGGCTTCTGTTACTATGGTACGTTTTTTTTTCAAGACTTCCTTCACCCGGCATATCAGTTTGGCTTAAATTGATTTTACTCTCTGGCTTCATTTGGGCTTATTATCTTTTGATTTAGTATTTTACCTTTGTCATTCCATGACAAAAAGGGGGAGAAATTTATTGATTAACAAATTGTCTTTAAGTATTTGTTTTTTTTGCAGCTTCTCAGGTCATGATCAATCTGTTAAGGGATAGGTTATTATGTATGTTTTGTCATGGAAGTGCCAAAGGGGGAGATTGTAAGGTCAAGTTTTTATTTGGCAAATCCCATGACAAAAATACATTGATTTGTATCTTTTATTATTGAATTGAAATTGATTCTTTATTTATTTCTAGAGTGTCTGTTTAGGAAGTGGAAGGAAATCAAATCGTTTGTAATTGAGAGGATGTGTTTTTAGGAACTAAATCAATTATATTGTAATTGAGAGATAGAGAAGGAAAAAGATGGAAGGAATCAAAGAGAATTTTGTGCATATATTAGTTCAATAAGGAAAGGGGATCAAGAAATCAAGGGTGCAGAATTATGAAAATGGTTATCAGAAATAGTGCTCGAGCAACTCTAGCAAAGCATTAACCAGTGCTCGAGCAACTTGACAGATTTCATCCATCTATATATATGCGGCTCATTTGGGATTTCAAGGTGACCGAACATATGAGAGCCGCCCCCAAGAACGTTTAAACCTAAGAATACATCCAAGGGGTTTCGGTTTTGTTTCTTGAAGTACAAACATGATCAATTGATCATCGAGCAATGAGGTTAACTTCATGGAGTTTCTTTCCAATCTTTGATTCAACTTACTTGAGGGGGCGTTCGGTGGATTTCTGAAGGATAGTGAAAGGCTTGTGGATTCATGAAGGCAGTGGCAGTCAAGCACTGGGTGCGGTGAACGAGCGATTCGGCAATCAACCTTGGTCAACCGAGAGCGATTCTAGGTTATAAGTATAGGTTTGTTTGTAACTGTACAATGAGTATAGTGTTTTAATTCCTTCTCGTGGTTTTTTTCCCGTTTAGGGTTTTCCACGTATATCTTGGTGTTCTCTGTTTATTGCTTTTCGTTTGCGGGATTGATTTTCTTATCTACTGGTGGGTTAATTAATTGGAGAGATTACAAAATAGCAAATATTTATAAACCTAGGCGATCTAAGGATTTTTCAATACGGTATGCATCAGCGGGGTTAGCAAAATGTTAATATGTTAGTCAACGGGGCTGAATCCCAAACCTGCTTCCCGTGGTACTCGAACTCAGGTCACTATTGAAAAGAGAAATGAGACAATCAACCAACTTAGGTCCCCGCGGGATGTTGTATGTATCTAATCATGTTAGTTTTGAAATGTCAGTTAATGCTTGAAAAGAATTGGAACCCATAGATATATGTAGAAAAACAATCGAAGGTTGAGTGGGCACAACAGGGTCATTGACCCCATTTTCCCAGGGTAGCTAGAACTGCCCATGGATGTAAGATTGTGGTTTCAGCTAAAATGAGGTTTGGCAATTTGATTTTTTCCCATATCCAAAGTTATTGAAGGAAATTGTCATGTATATTATGCTCCGCTATTAAATACAAATCAACATAATTCATGGCTGGAAAAAGAACGATTGCCACAACTATGTTACCCCATCAATAATTTTATGTATCCATCCAACTTACCTCGAAAAGTGATATTAACATTCGTATTAGTTTTCTGGGTTTGTAGCATTACTCGTATAAATTTTCTGGGTATGTAGCATTGCTCGTTTGTAATAATCACAACCTTAGCCATCTCACTAACAGCACTCCAACTGCCACCACCAAATGAGAAACCTACAACTCATGGAATAGAGAATACAAAATTAGAAGTGGATCGAGGCCAGTGAAGAATCGTTGTGTCCTTAAAAGAGATTTGCCCACAGTATGGTGCACAGAATTCTTGACGTCCGCCTCCTACGAAACAAGGATCTTTAAGCGTGCAAACGCAGCACTTCGGATGCTTACCCAACGAACAGAAACAATACGAAACTCTCTCTATATGCTAAAGAGTGTGTGTGTTGTGTTGAAAATAGGACCATTTTATATATACAATTTAATAAAGCCCAAAGCCCAATCCAGACCGACTAGTTAGACAAGCAAACAGCGCGTGAGGTAAATGGGTTATAGCCCACTTTGTCCATGCCCTCCCCCCGGACAAAACTTGGGTGCCTAAAGGCCTAATCTTTTGATGTATCATCATCAATCTATAGTCTATATAGCTGCAAATGTGTTATTAGACACATTTGCAAAGAAGACAACTCACAACAAACTCTCACTTTTTTGAATTAGGAGAGTGCTTCTTCTCAAGCTTCCAAAACCCCTTTCTTGAATTTTCAGTTTTTTGAGTTTTTTTTTTATTAAAAAAGAAGACAGACTCACAACAAACATGCACTTTTTTATTTTTTTTGACATTTTACACTATGTGGATCTTTAATAAGGGAAAAAAAAAACCTCCTCCACGTCCACGTACAACCCCTTGCCCCACGTTCCTTCTTTGAAAGCAAAAGACAATAAAACCCACACTATTATATTATTCAATACATGTAACGACCCGGATTTTCAACCCAATTTTTTTCGAATAAAGAAATTATTATTTTAATCAAATAGTCTGTAGTAATGGATTAATTATAAAAATATAATTCGATTGAAACCTAGATTTATTTTTGGTGATTAAAATTTGTTTAAATGTTACATTAATTAACTTGTAACCGTATAAGTGTTGTAGCAGCCCGAAAGTTTTCATTATTAATAAGATCATTAAAAAGTATTATTAGTAATAATAAAATCCTTTCCCTTAAGAGATTTATACAAAAAAATAATAATAATAATTATCCATCCTATTTATCTCTTTTAATTTTTTTAAAAAAAATTGCATGCATGCGTACAACTCTTCCATCTCTTCCTCTCCTATTCCTACTCCATCTCTACTCCTTCCCAGATTGTATTTTCGTCCATATTCAGTCCGTATCAAAACCCAACGAATCGAAATCCTTTTCGAATTCAAACTCGTCATCCTCTTCCAAAATTTCCTATAAATATCCCATAACTTTAACCCTAGGGTTCACTAAGAAATTTCCTACACCCTACCAGTCCAGAAGAGAGAGAGAGAGAATTCGAAGAAAATCGAACTCCAATCCATGGAGTTTTAGAGAGAAAAAGAAAGAGAGAGAAAAGTGGGTTTGTGTTCTAGACCCGACCAAAATCCGAATTGATTGATCCAATTGCTTCCTACAACTCCTAGTATCGCCAAACATCAACCAATTCGGTCCTAAGGTTCCTCGATCGAAGAACCCGAAGCTTTCTTCCCAAACTTTCAAGTTTCGTTCGAAATTTAATTCAATCCAATTCGAGGTATTATAATCTCTTTCAACCACTTCTCTAAGTATATATGGTGTTTATATGCTTAACTCTATACCCCAATTGGTCCCATGCATCAAAAACCGAGCCAAAACGAAAAAAATAGAATTTTCGGCCAGATTAATCAAATTGATATTATTTCTAAGCTCGACACTTCATGTGTAATTATTTATGTAGAAGATGACCCTTCTGATATTATTTTTAAATCTTTTTGATATTATTATTATAAAAACTACTGAATTGATATTATTTCTTACAAAATAATATCATCTTAGTATCAAAAATATTAATTATATCAGTTTAATTTATCTGGTAGATTGAATTGATAAAAAACGTTCGAAACGACTTTTCGACATCCCGAACAATGTTTTCGACCCCCAATCTATTTTTCCTAGACTTCTCATACGTCGAAGATCATAACTTGTTAATTTCATAATTTTTTTTATTTTATTATCTATTTATTAATTTTTATTGGTTTTCAATCAAAGTTTACAAACTAAAAATACTTGCGACCTTATTAACTACTTTATAAATTCCCGTACTATTTTTCCTGGACTTCTAACATATCAAAGATCATAACTTACTGATTTTATATTTTTATTTTATTTTATTAGCTATTTATTAAATTGTTTATTTGTTTTTAATTAAAGTTACAAACGAAAAATAATTGCAACCTCCCAAACAATGTTTTTAACATCTAAACTATTTTTCTTAGATTTCTTACATCTCAAAGATGTTATGTTATTAAAATAATATTTTATTTATTTAATTAACTATTTATTATTATTTACGCTTTGTTTCTAAATAAAAATACTTTAAAATATTATAAAAGATGTTAATAATACCGAATAATTTTATTTAGACATCTTACAGTCCTAAGATGAAACTTTGTTAGTATCAACATATTTTTAATTATCCATTTATTCTTCTTTTGTCATTTAACTTAGTCTTTTATTTAAAATAATCCCATGAACATCCAAACCCAATTTTTAGCACTCAAACTTGTTATAGAAGACCTTTAGGACTCTTATTAAGGTCACTTTACATGTTCTAATACTTCCATCTATTTAATTTATGTATTTAGTCGTTAATCAATTTAATTTCTTAAAAATAACTAATGCGAGTCTATTATTTTATTATTAAAATCTTGTTTTATTAAATCAATATTTATACTTCATTAATAATTCTTTGGTCATGCAAGATTAAGAGCAACGGCTCGTCCATAAAATGTTACGTGATTTATTTCGTTCTTTATCTATTTTAAATATTATCCCTGATTGCTTGTTTATTATTTCAACTTCTGATTGATATGCTAGATTGGACCCTAGAGACATGGGGTGGTATACGAGATAGAATTTACCTATACAATGTTGGATAATGGATAAATTGTGAAGTTTTTCTTTTCTTTAGAGGTTGCCTGCAGGCGTGAATTGAGTTGTGATGAATGATGAAATTGATGTCCTAGCAAGAGTCCAGTGGTAAGTTGATGTCCTAGCGAGAGTCCAGTGGTAAATTGATGTCCTGGTGAAGTCCAGTGGTAAATTGATGTCCTGGCGAGAGTCCAGTGGTGAATTGATAGACTGGCCAGAGTCCAGTGATGATTGTGATGTGGTATGTAAGATAGGAGAACCCTATCTATGATACATGCATGATAAACTTTCCCCTTGTTGTAGTTATTGGGGTGCACACTCGGTATATAACTTAGGTGTATCTGCGACAACAAAAGGAAGTGAACTCATGGGAATGAGCATGGCTAGCGGTTGAGGGAGGAAGATCTCGCGGATGAGATCTTAGATTACACGACAGGATAATGGATAGTAATAAATCAATTTATATGAAATATCTTTGTTTTACTTATTCGTACCGTGTTTATCCTGCTGATTGCTAGTTGTAAAGTAAGAGGGGTGGTTGGGTTGGATTATTCTACTGGGTGATCTATCACTCACGGATACGTCTGTATCCTGGCAAATCGGTTGCTTCGGCGATCAATTTGCTAGAGGGCGCAGGATTCAATGGAGGTGATTCAACGATGGTGCAGTTCGACATGGAAGGAATATCAACAACAAAGATCGAATATGCTTGGGATCCGTATCAAGCCTAAAGTTCGCTCTTAAGATAATGTATTTCGAATCAGAAAATTTATCTTGAGATTATAATAGTAAAACCTTTATTTTGGAAAATTATATTTATTTAGTAAAATTTCCTTGAGAAATCATTCTATATTGCTTCCGAAAAGTCGTGGCGTTACAATACAACTCTGATTTCCTCCATACTAGTGTTGTATCCGATTGATGCACGGGACAAAAAAATTAATTAGTGTTTTTTCGTTCTCGTGTATTGAACGGGTACATCGCTAGTTGATGCACGGGATAAAAAATTTCATTGGTTTATTTTCAGTATTGTGTATCAAACGGACAAAAACTCTAGTTGATAAAAAAGATAATTTAATATTTTATCTGGTCCCGTGTTCAATACACGCTAGCATTGGTCTCATTCTATACACTGAAAGATGTGTAATGAAAATGAATTTAGAGTACCCACATGACAGTGCCCAGTGGCATAAAATAATTTTTTCTCTTCCTCCCTCTCCCACGTTTCCCGCTCCTCCTCCTCCTCCTCCTCTCTCTCTCCCTCTCTCTTTCTCTCTCTCTCTCTCTCTCTCTCTCTTTATATATATATATATATATATATATCTCTTTATAAACAAAAAAAAAAGTGAAAAATCCAGGAAATTAGAAATAGAGATTGAAGGCTTGTGAGACTCAAACACATTTCTATAGTATATAGATAGATAGATAGATATGGTTTTGAACTCTTAAAACAAGTGCATCTTTTGTTACCCAAAGCAAATTATATCCCTTTTCATGGTTACAATCTAGTTTGCATAGGTCCACTATAGCAATTTCTAAACCCATCTAGTCCACTTCTAAGTTTCATAACCCCTTAAGTCCACTAGCCTACAAAAATACCAATATAACCCATTATATGTAGCCCTAATCACTATATGTAGCCCTATATATACCCCACAATATGTAGTTTCTTTTCCATTTCCTTCAAACGGGGGGGAGGGGGAGAGAGAGAGAGAGGCCGTCGGGACAAGTATCTCGTCCTAGCCTTCTGTCGTCACCATCGCCACCCACCTCCTGTCATCGTCACATCCCGTCCCAGCCTCCCGTCGTTGTCGCTATCGCCACCCACCTCTTGTCGCAGTCGCATCCTGTCCCGCCTCCCCGTCCCAGCCTCGCCATCGCCATCGCAATCGCATCTCACCTTTGCGTCACCGTTGTGTTCAACAAGTGGCATAGGTCGCCAGCGTGTCACCAAATGAGATTTGCACAAATCTCCATGAGATCACCGTCTTTTCCCACCGTCAGCTTCATTCCCAGGATCGCCATTGTTTTCAACACAAACAGGTAAGTGAAGTTAGTTTAGGGTTGAACATATACAATTTTTTGTTACTATTTGTGCAGGTCTGGTTTGGTTAGGGTCTTGGATGAACTTATGGAATCATATAATGTTATATATGAGCTGCTGGAATCGTTTTCATTACAGTGGAAGAACATATGATGATATATGCTGACATCTGATTTTTTAACATATAACTCTAATTACATACCGACTGTAATATAATTAGGTCAGGTTCTATGGCCTAAATTACACTCCAAGTCCTTGAAAATATCGTTTTCTTTGTGCCGTGGGGGCTCCGCCTCCACACCCCTGGGCTAAACCACTGCTGAAGATTGTTTCCTCCCCTAACAGTGGATCCATCAAAATGTTTATGGTTATATATTCAGATTTATAAGCCGCTGCGTGGACCAATTCAATAATGTAAATTTAGTAATTTATTAGTTTTCATGTATAAATATATGTTAGTTTTATTTGTACATATAACCATATTATAAAAAATATGTTATGTTCTTCGTATATGAGACACATATGGTTATATATCCAATTCTGTACCATGTATCATGTCATTATATGGTTACATGTAGACTGCTTTAATATGATTATATGATTATATATCCAGGTCTATTAGGTCGCTTCGCACATCAATTCAATAACATAAATTTAGTAGTTTTATTAGTTTTTATGTATAAATTTATTAGTTTTATTTGTACATATAACCATATTTTAAGGAAATATGGTTTGTTCTCTGTATATGAGACACATATGGCTCTAGATCCAATTATGTACCCTGTATCATGCCATCATTCCTAATATATATGGTTATATGTGATTTTCTATTATAGTGTATGATGAGATATATAACGTTTAGATTTTCATTTGACAGCTGATATCATGAAACATATATGGTAACATACGAATTCTTGAATCCTTTTTTAAGCATATAAAGCTATATGTTTCCATCTGTTTAACTTTTTTCTTATTTATGCAGAAATGACAAATCCAAAAGAAATAGGAGTATGGTTTCATGAAGTACCTAATCCAATTTATTGCAAATTGGAGTATCACCACAATGACACCGTAATAATGGAGTTTAGGATGAACTCCAACCTCAGAAGAGCCCTCACATCAAATCCTTCTACCAAAGGTACCTCATGACGTTGAAGAGGCCCATTAGGATCATTGAACCTGACAAAATAGCCAAGAACATTAGATTTAGAATTTTAATTTGGTTAAAGTTTTTTGGTGTAATTTCTTTGTCTTGTTTTCATAGTGCTATTCAGAAGACTCTAAATCCATTTTGTAGATCTATCGATCAAATTTATAACTATGTAGTTGAACAATAGCAGACTCTGAATCCATTTTTTATTTATTTTGAACACAGATGTTTTGATTGGTGGATGTACTGGTTTCAATGATTGTTACTTGTTAAAACTTGAACATATATATGTATAAACATATAACCATGATCATATATAACCATAGACAACCTTATATGAATTGGATCGCACAACGGCTCAACAGACCTGAACATATAATATTATCTATGCAGCGATAGAGCGGGTGAGTGGTTTCAATGATTGTTACTTGTTAAAACATCAACATATATATGCATAAACATATAACCATAATCATATATAACCATAGACAACCTTATATAAATTGGTTCGCGCAGCAGCTTAACAGACCTAAACATATAACATTATCTATGCAGCGACAGAGCGGATGAGATATGGCATGTGGAGAGAGTTGTCAAAATTACAAAATGGAAAAAAACAAAAAAAAAGAGTAAAATTTATAACGTTATATATGAGTTCCTAGCAGCTATTGTGGTGGTTAGGGGGGGTGGTCGGAAGGAGAGAGAGGAAGAGAGAGAGTGTCACGATCTCGATTTTTAACATAAATAAATAATACATTTTAATAAAGAAACCTCCCGTATCATACATGCCAAAAGAGTTTCCCACCTATTTAATTTACAAACAAGTCCCCATTCTTAAATAGTTACAACTTTGGCATCAACTTAGTTACAAGTACAACCAGTTTAGAATAATGCACACTTTCTAATCAAAAGAAATTTAAGAATAATTAGTTACAAACCCATCTTTGACAAAAGTATATCATTACAAGATGTTTAAGTAACTAAAATGAAGTTAGCTCTTAAAAAATCTTCATGTCCAAGCACACCATTGCATGCAATCTATTGCCCAGCATTTGAACCTGAAAAGAAGGATTTTGTTGAGCTACACTAGCCCAGTAGGAAAATCTTTACCAATCTTATATGCAAATATGTTGATAAGTGCAAATGAAAGAGGATAATGAAATACAACACGATAGATAGTAATCAATCAACTTGTAAATGAACCTCTATCTAGATTAAGTGCATAAGTCATATGACACAAACGACTCAGACAATCCCAACTCAACTCGCCAACCCAAACTCCCACCATCGGTATTTCCACCTCTTGCGTTACCGTACAACACCACGAGGATTATCGTGTTACCACCCTTTGTGTCACGAGGATCCCTAACGACCCGAGTTATCGTATTACCACCCCTTGCGTTACGAAACCCTTCTAAGTCTCTGTTTTACCACCCCTTGCGTTACGGGACTTCCTAAATCAACTTCTGACCCAAACAACAATTTTCTCGCACGATGTGCAAACTAAGACTCTCCCATGATCCCATTCGTAGGTACAACATCATACATTATGCCAACGTCATCACAAATACACCATGAACGATCACAAATACCAACAATCTATAGAATGCACTTTAACAACGTGTTAACCAAGTCGTTTCTTATTCGATTTTTTGCTAATGGAAGACCAACAGAACGAGGATAGCATCGAATGGTCAAAGGAAGTCAATTAGACAAGCTTAAGATAGGTTAGGAGGAGTCCAAGAGGATTTAGAAGTGATCGAGGGTCAAAACAATCGACAGAGAGGCAGCAGGAGCAAAATTGGAGTTAAGGCCGTGGTATCGATACGCACAAAAACCGTATCGATACAATATCAACTGTCAAAAAAGATAAGTCTATAGTATCGATACAACATGAAATCTGTATCGATACCACGAGGTTTCGAGCAGCGATTTCTGCAGATTTTCAAGGCATGTACAACAACCAAAATCCAACGATCCAAGGCATGATTCTACACCAAATCAACATTCAAACACATAAAAGAGGTAAAGACCTACCTCGCTACAATGGCCGAGATTCAAGCGATTCAAACGAGCGCTAGCCTCTTTGAACTTCGAAACCTCGATTCAAGCTCGACCCAAGAATCTCCGAGCTCAAGTTCGCAAATGGAAGGCTGGAAGGAGGTTGTTTCTTGAAGATTTTAGGAGTTGGAGTGGAGTTTTGAGTGAGAGGAGAGGACAGAGAGAGGGGGACGGTGGAGAGAGGGAGGGGGATGGTGTGAGGAGGGAATGGGAGATAAAATATCTCCTACAATGCACACACACACACACCTTATATCTTTAAACTACACACCCACTCCCTAAATTCTCAATTCTTTCACTTTGGTCCTTGATTTAATTAATCTCCCAATAAGACATAATTTCCCAATTGGTCAATAATAATCATTTTCAAGGTTAAAATTATTCGGGTCTTTACAATTTATCCTCCTTAAAGAAATTTCGTCCCGAAATTTACAACGCAAGCCAACTATAATCATGCATCAAGTAATCATGCTCATGCAACCATACATATTACCGAACAATAAGCTTACAATCATAAGGCTGAGATTTTGAGACTCACATTGATTAACTCAGAAACAAATGTGGATATTTCTCTCTTACTTCATCTTCCCTTTCCCATGTTGACTCTTCTTTCCCGAGATGACTCCATAAGACTCGCACTAACGGAATGGTTTTACCCACAAAACTTGCTTGCGCGAATCTAGGATACATATCGGCTCCTCCCCATAAGACGCATCGGCTTCCAACTCAAGCTCGGACCACTCTAGAACGTGTGACGGATCCGGCTCAGACTTCCGTAACATTGATACATGAAACACATCATGAACGCCCGATAATCTTGGTGGTAAAGCCAATCGATACGCGACTTCCCCAATCTTCTCGATGATGTCAAACGGCCCGATATTTTGCCCAAAATGAGATAGTCCCCGATGTGGCGATACCTTAAGAAACACGTGATTCCCCACTTCAAATGATAACGGTCGGCGGCACTGATCGACATAATTCTTTTGTCTACTTTGTGCAGTTAGCAACCGTTGGCGAATCAATTCTACTTGCTCGGTGGTTCTCTTTTGTGCTTCTAGTAGACGTAGACGTATCGCTCTAATACTTTTGGAAGTTTCTTGGATCAACTCCGACCTAACCAATGTAGCCTCGCCCAACTCGGTCCAACAAACAGGTGATCGACACTGTTTCCCATACAAAGCCTCATACGGTGCCATCTCGATACTAAATTGGTAGCTATTGTTGTACGCGAATTCGACTAACGGTAGGTGATCCTCCCAATTACCCCGAAAATCCATAACGCAAGCCCGAAGCATATCTTCTAGAATTTGAATCGTTCTCTCAGATTGCCCATTCGTTTGAGGATAATACGCGGTGCTGAACAAGAGATTGGTGCCAAAAGCGGCCTACAGACTTTGCCAAAAGCGCGTGGTAAACCTTGGATCTCGATCCGACACGATCGAAATGGGAATTCCATGAAGGCGGATAATCTCACGAATGTACAAACGACTAAGCGTATCAGTCAAATCCGTAACTTGAATCGGTAAGAAATGTGTTGACTTGGTCAATCGATCGACTATCACCCAAATGGCATCGTGTCCCCTCGGCGATCTCGGTAAACCGGTAACGAAATCCATGGTCACGTTCTCCCACTTCCATTCGGCCACTGGTAACGGTTGCAACTCCCCCGCGGGTCGTTGATGCTCGGCTTTGACTTGTTGACACGTAAGGCATTTGGATGCGAAGACGACGACATCCCTCTTCATTCCCAGCCACCAAACCTGTCTATGCAAGTCATGATACATTTTCGTTCTTCTTGAATGCACGGCTAACGATGAATGGTGAAATTCCCTCAAAATTTCCTCTTGACATGAAATGAGTACGAACAATTTTCCTTGGTATCGCAAACCTTGATCGGTGTGAATCATCCACCCCTCTCGAGCATTCCCACTAAGAAACTTAGTATGAAACTCTCCCGCTTCCTCATCTTGCTGTTGGGCCTTAACGACTCGGGTTGACAAAGTCGATTGAACGGTTAAGTTACGCAAAGTGACTCCATCCCGAACTTCCTCAAAATGCAATGCATACAAGCCTAAGTCATTCATCGTCTTCCACTCATGGATGGCTAAACTTGCAAGTTGTGTCGATTTCTTACTTAACGCGGCCGCAACCACGTTCGCCTTACCCGGATTATATTGTAACTCAAAGTCGTAGTCCTCTAAGTGTTCCATCCATCAGCGTTGTCGCAAGTTAAGCTCCTTTTGAGAGAACAAGTACTTTAGACTCTTATGATCGGAAAAAACTTTGAACCTCTCATCGTAAAGATAATGACGCCAACTCTTCAAAGCAAAAATGACGGCCGCAAGTTCTAAGTCATTAGTAGGGTAATTCCACTCGTGAGTTTTCAATTGCCGCGATCCATACGCTATAACACGCCCCAATTGCATCAACATGCACCCCAACCCTTCTTTTGAAGCATCACAATACACGGAGTAACCAACTCCCAGTTCAGGCACAGCCAAAACCGGCACAATAGTCATTCTTTTTTTCAATTCCTGAAAGGCCATCTCACACGCGTCACTCCAAACGAAACGAGTCCCCTTACGAGTCAATTTAGTCAATGGAGGCACTAGACGAGAGAAATCAAGTACGAAACGACGATAATACAAGCAAAGCCCAAGAAACTATGAATTTCGAACACATTCTTCGGTCGTTGCCAATCCATTACAGACTCTTTCTTTCCTGGATCAACAGACATTCCATCTTTCGATACAACGTGACCCAAAAACTTAACCTCGGATAACCAAAACTTGCACTTGCTAAGCTTGGCATACAAAGGTGTTCTCTCAAGAGTTCAAGAACGATAGAGAGATGAGATTGATGTTCCTCCTCCAAAGGCAAGTAGATAAGAACATCGTCCACAAAAACAACTACGAAACGATCAAGATAGGCACGGAAGATTCGGTTCATCAAATCCATGAATGTTGTTGGCACATTTGTCAACCCAAAAGGCATAACAACGAACTCGTAGTGGCCATATTGGGTACGAAAAGCGGTCTTCGGAATGTCTTCCCTCCGAACCCTCAACTGGTGTTAACCGGACCTCAGATCAATCTTAGAGAAACAAGTGGCGCTTCAAAGTTGGTCAAACAGATCATCGATTCTAGTCATAGGGTACTTATTTTTAATGGTTACGCGGTTCAGCTTATGGTAATCGATACATAGGCGAAGCAACCCATCCTTCTTTTGAGTAAACAAGGTTGGTGCTCCCCACGGTGACATACTCGAATGAATAAACCTTAAATCCTCCAATTTTTGCAATTGAACCTTCAATTCCCTCAATTCGGCGGGCACAAAAGGATAAGGAGGTATGGAGATAGGAGCGATACCAAGAAGTAAGTCGATAGTGAATTCGATTTCTCTCTCGGGTGGTAAACCGAGCAACTCCTTCGGAAACACATCTGGAAAATCACAAACAACTGAGGGCAACTCTCCACGTGCGGACACATCCTTATCTAAGGCCAAACTCACTAATAGGGCATACATCGATTCCTTCTCCCGAGACTCACACCAATATGCTTCTATCGATTCCCGACGCTCCCTGAAAAATTCAAAACAAACACCCCCAGGCGGACAAATACGGACCCGACGTTTAAAACAATCTATGGTAGCGTGAAACGTGGACAAACAATCCATTCCCAATATGAGATCAAATCCCGACATATTTAACACGATACAATCAAAGGTGAAACGACAATCTTGGATAATAAGTTCACAATATTGACAAATATGATCTAAAAGTGAGTTACCCCCTATGGGTGTCTCAACGAACAACAGAGGATTTATACTCTCGATTTCCAATTTCAAAGCACAAGCAAAAGATGCAGTAATAAAAGAATGCGATGCTTCAGAATCAAACAATACTCTAGCGAAGGAGTTAAACAAGAGAAATGTACCCCTCACAACCGAAGTTTCTGGGGCCTGAGAAGTGACACGAGGTGGTGGAAGTGGAATGGCTGAAGTGATAGCAAAAGCTCTCCCCTGGGTAGTCTGACTCTGAACATGTCCACCCCGCTGACCAGAACCTTGAGTAGGCGTAGACGAACTAGCTCCTCTTTCAACCTGAGATCCCTAAACTGACGTGGTTTGACGGAAGTGAGATTGCTGCTGTCTCTGATTACCCTGAAATGATTGCCGATTAGAACTCTGTCCACCCCTCGGTTGCTGCACCAAACCCGACTCGCTACAGGCCCCATCCCCACGCGGACAATTCCTTGCAAAATGACCGATTTTTCCACAAGTGAAGCATGTCCTCAAAAGCTGCGGACACTCGACGCGAATATGTCAGGCTTGACCACATTCGTGACACACGATCAGAGGTCTATTGGAAACTCCCCGAGTTCAAAACAAAGAAGAAGGTGGGGGCCTAAAATTTGACGGACCCTGCGTAGCCGTGTTGTCTTTTTCTCCCTTGACTACCAAAGCTCCCGGAAGAAGAGCTCATGCCCCCAACCGGTTGCCTCAGCTCTCAAACCTTAGGATTTTTGGGTGCTTCCTTAGGTATCTCAATGCTCCTAGCACATTCAACGACATCGACGAACCTCCCCTTACGTTGTGCTATCACCAACCTCTTCACGGTCTCATGCAAGCCCTTCTTAAACCTCTTACATTTTCTCTCATTCGTAGCCACCAACTCTTGCGCGAAGCGGGACAATGATTGGAACTTCAAAGCATACTCTAACACCATCATATGCCCTTGGTCCAACTTCTCAAACTCTTCCCTCAATTGTTCACGACTTATCTCCGGAAAGTATTGCTCCTCGAAGAGCACCTTAAACTCCGCCCAAGTAAAGTTCTCAACATCTGGCTCATTTGCTTGAGCCGTGGTCCTTGCCGCTCTCCTTGCGTCTTTCCTCGACTCCAAAACCGACTTCCACCATTCGTTTGCTTCCCCAGTTAATTGAACAGCCACTATATTCACCCGCAAGTCATCCTCCGTAATCTTAAGAGCCCTAAAAAGTTTTTGAATTTGAGCTAACCAATGGTAGGCTACAAAAGGGTCACTGCTCGACGCGTCGAACGTAAGTGGATTTCGACGACTAAACTCCCTCATTGTCGACAAGGCACGACTGTCTGCACTCACTCTAAGAGCTGGGTTCAAAAGATTTGCAATCGCAAGTGCCGCAACGAAATCCCTAGCAAATGGATTATGAACGGTCGGTATTTCCTCTCCCCGACCGTGTCCGGCCCCTTCCTTCGGATTCCCACCCGGATTCTCCCCATAATGGCTAACTTCATCCTCGACTGGCGCCCCTCGGCCAAGACCACGACCACCCCAACTTTCGGCCTCACCTGCTCTAGCTCACATTTTCGGAGGCATCTTACTATAAATTATAAGAAAGGGAGGGTTCATTAATAAGAACATCATTTCTTGAGGTCAAAGCCCCGAACTATCCTAACACGAGTCAAAGCAACTTTATGCCATTCTACTATATTGAGATGCAATGTCACATAAACCAAGTAATGTCAATGCACACAAGCACACACATGTTATGCCAAAGGTGTGGCATTTTGAACCCATGAGACTAGAAGTCTCCCCACGGTCTCAAAGATTCAAACCTAGATGCTCTGATACCAATTTGTCACGTCCTCGATTTTTAACATAAATAAATAATACATTTTAATAAAGAAACCTTGTGTATCATACATATTACCCAAAAGAGTTTCCCACCTACTTAGTTTACAAATAGGTCCCCATTCTTAAATAGTTACAACTTTGGCACCACAGCCCGAATAAACTTAGTTACAAGTACAACCAGTTTAGAATAATGCACACTTTCAAATGAAAAGAAATTTAAGAAAAATTAATTACAAACCCATCTTCGACAAAAGTAAATGATTATAAGATGTTTTAGTAACTAAAATGAAGTTACCTCTCAAAAAATCTTTATCTCCGAGCACACCATTGCATGTGCTTCGTCCACAACCTCGCCTTTAAATGAGGTTGAAGTACCCCGAGCGTAGGGCTAAGTCGAAGTAAGCATAGATACCGGAAGTCCGGATCGTTCCCACAGAGAGAATCTCAATAGCTTGCTAGGATTTTTAGAAGTATAAGGTTTGCGGCGTTTAAGACGGCCAACTGTCGGTTTTGCTTTGGAGAGTGATGAACACTTATGAAAATGACTAGAAAATGTGTTTTAACTAGATTAATAAGCGGCAAGGCATTGGGGCTATTAACGCCCGTAACTTAAGCAATCAAACTATTCTCAACGAAAACTCGGTTGAATCGCACGGCTTAGGCTATCAACCGGAAGATTTAACTATGAAACCATTAAAAGACTTGAAATGAAATATAGAAAATAAGCGAGTTCTTTTGGTTCTTTTGGCAAACACAAGGCGAGACATAGCTCACGGAACCATATGAGCAAGCATATGATCACCGGAGGTTAACATCGACTAGTTTTGTTACATAAAAGCGAACCCTTTTCATTTTCCACATCGAACCTCAAGTCATGAGTTGAGAAAGGCAAGATTAACGTACGTCACGAGGCGCTAGTCACCCCGTTGCCAAGCCTAAGCGACTACTCACATACCATGAGAAGACTAGAAAGCAAGCAATAAATGACAAACATTTTTAACCGATAGAATTTGAAATAAACTTGATTTATATAGAGATCCAAGGATTACAAGCAACTTTAATACTCGAGAAATTAACGTAACACAAATACCTTAACGCGTTCTTGAGGAATTACAACTTGAAAAGCTTGAAAAGCTATGGAAGATCTTTTTAACTAAAAGACTTAAAGTGCTTTGTATCTAGGTAATGAATGAGAGAGAGAGAGGGTGTATGGTATTTATACAACCAAGCCCTCATCTCACAAAAAATATCCCAAAATATACCAAAAGTGGAAAGTATTCTATAAATGGAAAGTTGAAAAAGCTGGAAAAATCTGCAGTAAGCAATCTGTATCCATACAACAAAAACGGTTGTATGGATACGGAGCTGTTAAGCCTGAGTTGAGAATGCTCCGTAGGGGAGCTGTATGGATACAACCAAAATGGTTGTATGGATACGCTGTTCCCTGTAGAATTGATAAGGCCACCGTATGGATACAACCAAAATGGTTGTATGGATACAGCTTTGCTAACTGCAGAGTTGGCTTCTAGCTTCAAGGCTTGGCACCCGACGCTTCCAAACTTGATCATTGGAGAACGGTGGCACTCCGCCACTTGGCCTTGGAAGCTCGGGCTCCCCCGAGGCATGTTCATGGCGTCAAAATCACCCTTGTTAGGGCATAAAACCTGAAACATCCTCAAACAAACCTTACGAGCAAAAACATATTAAAAGCTAAATAAACACAAGTTAATACAACATAAAACGGGACTAAGCGCACCAAATATCTACAATATTGGGTGCTTATCAGCATGCAATCTATTGCCCGGTATTTGAACCTGAAAAAAAGGATTTTGTTGAGCTACACTAGTCTAGTAGGAAAATATTTACCAATCTTATATGCAAATCTACCTAATAAAACGTAAGTGTGTAGGGACCACACAAATACAAGTTGAAAGAAGGGTTGAGATTCATTTGATCCAACGGCTGATGTGTGCTCTCCAACTTTCTTAAGAAAACACTCACATTCTTACAAATATATTACAAAATGTCATTGGTTCTTTTTACTCATTGATCGGCTTCTGGCGTTAGCATAAAAAAACAAAAATACATTACTAAAATGTCCAAACCTACGGCACTACCGGGGTGCGTAGTGCCGTAGGCACGGGCAAGCACTAGTATATTGATAAGTGCAAACGAAAAAGGATAAGGAAATACAACACGATAGATAGTAATCAATCAACTTGTAAATGAATCTCTATCTAGATTAAGTGCATAAGTCATATGACACAAACGACTCAGACAATCCCAACTCAACTCGCCAACCTAAACTCCCACCATCGTTATTTCCACCTCTTGCATTATCGTACAACACCACGAGGATTATCGTGTTACCACCACTTGCGTCACGAGGATCCCTAACGACCCGGGTTATCGTATTACCACCCCTTGCGGTTCAAAACCCTTATAAGTCTCCATTTTACCACCCTTTGCATTACGGGACTCCCTAAACCAACTTTCGACCCAAACAACAATTTTCTTGCACGATGTGCAAACTAAGACTCTCTCATGATCCCATTCGTAGGTAAAACATCATACATTATGCCAACGTCATCACAAATACACCATGAACGATCACAAATACCAACAATCTATAGAATGCACTTTAACAACGTGTTAACCAAGTCGTTTATTATTCGGTTTTTTGCTAACGGAAGACCAACAGAACAAGGATAGCATCGAATGGTCAAAGGAAGTCAATTAGACAAGCTTAAGATAGGTTAGGAGGTGTCCAAGAGGATTTAGAAGTGATCGAGGGTCAAAACAATCGACGGAGAGGCAGCAGAAGCAAAATTGGAGTTAAGGCCGTGGTATTGATATGTACAAAAACCGTATCGATACAATATTAACTGTCCAAAAAGATAAGTCTATAGTATCGATACAACACGAAATCTGTATCCATACCACGAGGTTTTGAGCAGCGATTTCTGCAGATTTTCAAGGCATGTACAACAACCAAAATCCAACGATCCAAGGCATGATTCTACACCAAATCAACATTCAAACACATAAAAGAGGTAAAGAAGTCCCTACCTCGCTACAATGGCCGAGATTCAAGTGATTCAAACGAGTGCTAGCCTCTTTGAACTTCGAAACCCCGATTCAAGCTCGACCCAAGGATCTCCGAGCTCAAGTTCGCAAATGGAAGGCTGGAAGGAGGTTGTTTCTTGAAGATTTTGGGAGTTGGAGTGGAGTTTTGAGTGAAAGGAGAGGAGAGAGAGAGGGGGACGGTGGAGAGAGGGAGGGGGACGGTGTGAGAAGGAGGGAATGGGAGACAAAATATCTCCTACAATGCGCGCGCACACACACACACCTTATATACTCCTATATCTTTAAACTACACACCCACTCCCTAAATTCTCAATTCTTTCACTTTGGTCCTTGATTCAATTAATATTCCAATAAACCATAATTTCCCAATTGGTCAATAATAATCATTTTCAGGATTAAAATTATTTGGGTCTCTACCGGGGGGGTTGAAGGGAGTATGATTAATACCCTAGGGCATTTTTGTCTTGTAAAATTTTTTTTTAAGGTAAAATGGATTTAAAGCCTTACAAAACATTACTAGTCGACTAGAGGGGTTATAAACTTAAGAAGTGGATTTAATGGGTTACGAACATGCTATAGTGGACCCTGGACACATTTTTTTTACAATTCTATGATCATCTTTCTTGCACCGCATATATTCCACAATAATACAATCCTGTAAGTTATAACTGATACAAATTTGTGAGTGTCAATTTCGGCTCGGTTTGCTGTGAGAATTCGTTGGACAGATTCCCAATTGCTTAAAGATGCGGCAATTCTTAATCTAGTTCCGGACAATTAGCATTTTCGACAAAGTTCTCATTCATCTGAGGGGGGATTTCCAGTTTTTTAGCCAATCCATGAAGCATGAATAAAAGAACCAAGTCACCAAAAAGGAAATGCTTCAATGAAAAAAATGTATGCATTAGTTTATATCGGAAGATATTTTTTGTACGCATGATTCTGTTCTTCTGTTTTTACACATCGCCTTCTTTTAAATGGATTTGAGATGCCATTTATTTTATTTGGGCTCATTGGGTTTATGCTCTTTGCTAATTGTCAAATGGGATTCAGAACAACCCTAGCGTGCATCGAAATGGGGCCAAAAAAAGTTAAAATACATTTTTAACGACTAGTGTTGCGGTCATTCGGTTAACAGGACCAAACCAAAGACCAACATGATTTTTTGTTCCGTGTATCAAACGGGCACAACGCTAGTTTAATGTTATAAATATGAACGGTAAACTAAAGCAGTTAAAAGAAGCAACGTGAAAATCATTCAAAATTTAAGAAATGTGAGAATCCTTTAATTGACAAGACAATCTGGAGATAGCAGGGCAAAGGATTTTTTTTCTTGTATTTATTTGTCCAAATGAATTAAAGGAGTAAAACAGAGTGAAATCATTGGTTTTTTTTCTATAATGTTGGTTGGGTGAGACATGGAAATCATACAATACGTGAAACAGCGCAGAATGTGCCTGTTTGCAGTGACATTCTCAGTTGGAAGATTTTATTTGTTATTAATGTTAGTAATTTAATTTAATCAACGGGTAGCTGTAATCTTAACGTGGGGAGATTAATAAGTATTTAATATCATGGAGCTCGTAATATAATTGAGATAAGGACGGGAGTGCAATTATAATTCTGTAGTGGGGTGAATTATAATTAGTGAAATAAGAAATAGAATCCTGGTGGGATTATGTTTTCTTATTTACACTGGGAGCCCAGACTTATTACTCCTTAGGTCCCTATCGTAGCCCTATATATACACGTTGTGCTCTCTAGGTCAGAGGTACGTTTTCACGTTTTCTATTATTCACGAAATAGAGGCAGGCTTAGAGAGAGCAAACAGATCGCGAGAGAGTCCACACTCGGTTCGTGTTCTAGACGTGCAGGGAATACGATAGAAGATCGTAAGGTATGGCCGAGCAGTATTCGTGGTTTATAGCAAGACGTGCTATAACAAATTCAACCAGCGTTCGTGTCGCAGGGAGTTGAGGTAAAACCCTAATTCCGCCTTGTAGGATTTTACTTATTTTTATTGTTTAATCTGTACGCATAATTACTGGGTTCTGGGATTCGTTTCCCAACAATTAAAGAGAGAAGTAGTATATGAAGCATTAGGATTGAACTCATTTTAATAAGTTACATAGTTTAATGAGAAGTTAAGATACTCCATGTCAGACCAGTTGTTTCCCTACAAAGTTTTTTTTTTTTTTTTTTGATAAGTACTTTCTTTTAAAAGCTCAAACCCAATTACAAACTCAAAGAAACATTCCCCCATAAAGAACAAGGCACCTATACATCAGAAAACTAATGCCAACTGAAACGAGCAAGAAAAAACTAGAAAGAAAACTATACATCCAATACTAATTTTCCAACTCCAAAGCTACTAGTGCAAAGGGCCAAAAATCTTGTCCGTGAGTCCCCAATTACTGCAAAGAGCTCTGTTTAGTTGTGTTTTGTCCACTCCCCTTTGCAAACACAAAGATTCTTTAACACAGGAAATAGTTCGAAGTATAATCTGATCTTGAGTTGAGGCATTGTGATTGAAAACCCGTTGGCTCCTTTTCCATCCAAAGATTATACACAATTGCAGCTAAAACATTCCTCAAAAGCAAACTTCTGAAGCTTGTTCCTTTCACTTGCTGGATATACCAAGCAATGACACTTTCCCCTAGAAAGTTTGTTTGTTAAGGACTTTAGACGAGTTAGATTCTTCTTAATAGACTTTAGACGAGTTGTTTTCATTGTAATTTAGTTGATGGTATATATATGAAGAGTGACCTCTCGATATTCGAGTTTTTCTGTGCTTTTGTCATTAGTTCGTTTAGAAAGTAAGAAAAACCGAGCCTAAATCTTGGTCGACATTAGAATCGATCATAGAGGTATTTTTTTATTATTACGGAGTATAGTATTGATATTCCATATACTCGCATTTGATTGATTGTTTTTTTGTTTTTTTTTCCTGCACGGGGATATTTTTGTTGTTAAAGATTTTATAGTAATTCACGTATTCCCTATTAAGCAAGAGCATCCGCAGTGAGTTTGGTATTTTTGTCTATTAAAATATTTGTTAAAATGTATATAATAAGATAAAAATGGGTCTCACAACTGTGTGTTAGACATTGCTGACGTATGAGTGTGTTAGAACATCTGCAATGAATTTGATAAATTTGTGTGTTAAAATGTTGGTTAGCATAAAAAATGGATCCCACAAGTGTGTATTAGGAGTAATATGTATTTATGCTTTATGGTTGGAATTTGAATTTATAGAGTTGAGACCTACTTATTGTTTGCTAGCATCTTTGCAAATCTTAGCACACATGTTAGCATACTACAGGATTTACCACACAAATTAATACAAGCATTGTGGTATAAAAAATACATTTTTGTTTGCTAAGTCTTAATACATACAATTGAAACACTAGTTATTAAACTCATTGTGAATGCTCTTTATACATGATTTCAATGTTGGGCTAACATAACTTAGTACATAACTCTAGGCCAGTCGATGTGGACGAAAGCTAGTCTGGGTATCCATTTATAGGAAAAAAAACCTTTTCCCATGTATAGTTTTTGAGTGTATCATGTATGTATATGCAATGTGTACCACCTAAGAGTCTCAGACCACTATGATTCACTAGCGACATGTGTGGTGGAGATATTAGTTTGGTCCCCATGTTTCAATGCCCTTAGGGCGTTGAATAGTTTTTCTTCAATATATCCCCTCCCCTATTGTAAGCTCCAAAGACCATGCTCTTTTGTGTTGGCAATGTCATTAACAAAAGTTACAAAACACACATTTTTTTGTATCTCGTATTTTTGAGTTGTACGTTTTATTTATTTATTCTTGAGAAAGTTTTCAATACACACCTCTTTAAAATGTGTACCATATGCACATATTGTGTGATTCATATTGTGCCACCTCGTAAAAAATTATTTGTAGGACCAGTCATTCATAACATTTAATTTCGTATCGTAACTTTTATATTAAAAATTCGTAACTTTTCATCAATATGATTCGTAACTTTTTAACAATAGATTTATAACATTTTGTGAATCATAACATTTTAGTGTATTTCAATGAGAGTGCATATGATACACGCCTAAATAAAGGGTGTGTATTGTAGCACTTCTCTTTATTCTTAGAGAGTCTGTGCTAAAATGTAAAAAAGAATCTTATTCATTGTATTTGAGTGCAGTAGGTGTAGTCAAGTTATTATTGGGTATTTAGGCCGGTTCATGAAAGTATTGGAAGATAAAATTTGTGCAGAAACTATATAATTTGGATTGCGTTCTTGTGGGCCTTATAAAGATTGACCTATTAGATCATTTAAAGGGAGCAGCTCCGTTTTCAACCATACAACTGATATGTCTATGCATATAAACTAAAGTAACTTCTACAACCGTTAGATCACTTTCTTTAAAATTTATGATCGTATGATTAGGAAAAAATGATAAAGGTCTCACCTTTGTCTACCAAATCTCAATCTCTCTCTTAAATTGGTTCTGATACTTTGTGAAAATGGAAAAGTGAATTTGGAGGGGCAAATGTGTTTATGCACGGGAATTACTAAGACATATAAAACTTATGTTGAAAGTGCCTTTAGGCACAAGCAATTTGCTATCTCTCTTATAAAAGGACATCTTTGAAGGCTAGGGTTTGGTATCCCGAAGCCTATTGAAGTTTGTGCTAATTAAAGGATTATCTTCGAGAGGTTTTTTTTTTCAACTCCAACATATTCAATCTATGTGCGAAATCCTTTCATGGAGTGATCCAAAGATGATTAGTTCGGAAGGCCTGTGAATTCAAGACAATGATAGTCAACTACTGGGTGTGATGAACGAAGATTCAGCAAGTAGAACTAAGGGCAATTGATGAGGATTCATAATCGTAGGTACGTTTGTTTGTAACTACACATTGAGTATAGTGTTTTGATTTCTTCCCGTTGTTTTTACCTTTTCAGGGGTTTTCCACGTATACCACTGCGTTCGTTATTTGGTTGCTTTCGTTTGAGTGATTGATTGGTATTCTTAATTGGTAATTTTTTTGGTTAAAAGATAAAACATAGCAAATATTTATATATCAAGGTGAGCTAGGATTTTCCCATTGGTATCGCTCATAATATTTAGGGTTTATTCCTAGCTTGTATCAAATGGGATGAAAGCTAGTTGATACAAAAAAAAAAAAGTAGTTTAATACTCCCTCAGTCCCTTTTTAAATGTCCACTATGATTTTGCATGCCATTTTCAATTGCCGATATCTCTCGACGTATATTATGTTTTATGTTTTTAAAATAATTGCCTTATATAAATAATTAAAATCTAATCAAACAAAATAATTATTGCATATGTGCCTTATAGATATAATTAAAATCTTATCAAACAAGATTCATATTGCATATTATTAGCAATATACGTCAAGAGATATCGGCAATTGAAAATGTCACACAGAACCATGGTGGACACTTAAACAAGGATTGGGGGAGTATTTTTTTCGGCCCTGTGTATGATGCACAGTAGTGTTGTTCCCATTTTATGCATGAGAAGACATGTATATGTATACTATTATGAATTAAAAATTTAAAGTTCAAGTAAGATAAATTTAAAAACTAAAATATATAATATTTATTTATCTTTTCTATCTAATAAAACTTAACTCCCCATTTCCCTTAAATCTCTCTCTCTCTCTCTCTCTCTCTCAAAATTTAAAAAATCAGAAGACGTGTATATATCTACTATTATGAATTAAAAATTTAAAGTGCAAATAAGATAAATTTAAAAATTAAAACATATACTAACATATAATATTTATTTATCTTTTCTATCTAATAAAACTTAACTCCCCATTTTCCCTTAAATCAATCTCTCTCTCTCTCTCTCTCTCTCTCTCTCTCTCAAAATATAAAAAATCAAAAATCTAGTAAATTAGAATTTGGTGTTTTGAGGATTGGGAGGCGCACACACATTTGCTTATAGTATAGTATATAGATAGTAACCATCCTAAAGACACGTCCAGCCGAAATATAGTCCTAACTTAAATAAGTTGTCTGCTCTATTCGTCCAATATAACATACTCACTCTCTGCCTCACTTTAAAAAGGTCATGCTAAGGTAGAGAGAAGAAATAAAAAAAGCAATAATTTACAAGTCAATTATCAACCCTCTTGAAATAATATCAACTTAAAATAGAAAAAACCAAAAGGTATTAAATTGGAAAGAAAAGTGTATATATATTTTTTTGATCGGCAAAAAGATAGATGCATTAACTCATAACATGAAGTACAGAGCTAATAGGATCTTGAGTATATCGGCCTGACCACCCAAGACCCTCCTCTCCTAACCACACGGAGGAACCGATTTAAGCTTAATAGGCTGAGCCCAACAGAAAAGTGTATATGTTACCACAACAGCAGGTCAAAGTAGAACTTAAGGAAATATTTTCTAAATCGGGACGGCTATGATTTTAGCTTCAGGCGATCAACAGCTATAGAGGTGCTCATGTTTATATGCGTAGACAAAAATCACTCTATTTTATAATATAGACAGAAAATTGGTCTAAACTCCTTAATACGAGTCTATTGGGCCAACCAGCCCACGCTAAGTTTGTATAGGGTGTAGAGTCCATTGATATAACAATTATAGTGCCGAAGGTCCAGTAATGGACAAAAATACCCCGAGAATGATTGACGGTTGTTTTTTTCCTGTCTTCCCATATCGCCGTGTGGCCCTCTCCTGTGTCTTGCTGTCTTTCTTTGTCCCCGACAAAAATGGTAGCCGCAGCACCACCGCCGGCACCATACCCAGACCCCGCGAGTTCACAGGAGAGAGAGAGAGAGAGAGAGAGAGAGAGAGAGAGAGAGAGAGAGAGAGAGAGAGAGCAGTAGCCCACGGCAATAGCAGTTGCACATAGTTGTACCGCGACGGCGGCGGCAACGGTTCGGTCGGGAAGAAGGAGAAGGGGAGAGGAGTCGGGAAGGAAAAGAGGGAAGGAGAGAGAAGGAAGAAGAGGGAAGGGAGGAGAGGTGAAGTGAGATGAGGTGGTGGCAGTGATGGAACCCGGCGACCATGGCTGCCATATGCTGGTTTTCATTTTCCATTTTGCCTTTCTTTTTTTTGTTAGAAGAGAGACCAAAATGGAGCTGAGAGAGAGGTAACCGGTGGAAAGAGAGAGAAGGAGCTCGCCGGAGATCAGTGATGTTTCTTGAATCACATGAGCAGCAATTTATGAGAAAATCTCAGAGTTGTGACAAACTTAATTTGTTGCATAATAATTTTTTAATGTTTGGTCTTTCAAGTGGATAGTCCTGTAGTGTTCAGAGTTTTCCATAAATTTATGCAAGACGTGTAGTGTTCTTCTTTTGATTCAGCATAATGCCAAAAAAAATATCAAAATTAGATAGAGTACGACCACATTTCAGTGATTTGAAAATCACCTCTCAATTTTTTTTTACAACAAAAAATTGGCTAAAGTCAAAAAAATGATTTTTTTTTAAAACAAAAAATTGGCTAAAGTCAAAAAAATGAAACATTGATTTTGATTTGGACAAATAATCATATCAATATTTGTAGGTTTTATTCATTTTATAGATTTTAGATTTTGCGTAAATAATCATATCTGCTAGTCTTTTGGGAATAATACAGAATATAGATTTTTATAAATAACCATACTTGTTGTTCGCTGCGGTTATATAGAGTACTTAATTCTCAAAGATAACATTATGTGTTAATTTTACAGATTTAGGCAAATAATCACATCTATTAATTTTATTGTGATTATAAAGAGTAAAGATTTTGCAAAAATAACATTATCTATTTTGTTATTGTGATTATAAAGAGTAAAGATTTTGCAAATATAACATTATCTATTTTGTTTTTGATATAATATAGAGTATGGATTTAAAAAGATAACCATATTTGTTGCAGAAAAATTTTAATATTTAATAATTAAAATGGAAGTAATTGATATTTGTTGTTAACTATTTTTTTCAGGATTAATTAGGAACTAAATATAAGATGATCAAACTAGTTTTGAGTGCCTGTATTAAAGAGAAGGAACAAAACTATGATAGTTGCATGGAGCAATACGTGTCAATTATACGGGGGGCATGCACTGAACAGTGTGGTGTGTGCATGATCAGTTCATGGGTAGAATTTATGTGTTTTGTGAATTTGGAGAAGAAAATAGATTTGCATAGCTAACGTTATTTGTCCTTTTTTTGGAAGATCCAAAGAATATAGTTACACAAATAACGTTATCCGTTACCTTATTTTAAACAGAGAAAAAAATAGATTTGCTCGTTATTTGTTCTTTTTTTGGAAGATCCAACGAATATATTTACACAAATAACGTTATCTGTAGGAGAAAAAATTAATTTGAACAACTAACGTTGTTTGTTCTTTTTTTTTTTTGGAAGATCCAAAGAATATATTTACACAAATAACGTTATCTGTTGCCTTATTTTAAAGAGAAAAAAAATAGATTTGTCGTTATTTGTTCTTTTTTTTGAAAGATTCAAAGAATATATTTACACAAATAACATTATCTGTTGCCTTATTTTAGAGAGTAAAAAATAGATTTGCATAGCTAACGTTATTTGTTCCTTTTTTGGAAGATGCAAAGAAAATATTTTTGCAGATAACTTTATCTGTTACCTTATTTTAGAAAAATAAAAGAATAAATTGACAGAGTTAACGTCATCTAACACTTTTTTAGAAGATATAGATGTTTCATAAATACATATAAGATTATCCGTGTGCTTTGGGTATCACACATACAACGATATGTGTGTGTCTTTGTGTTATTAAGATGACAGAGTAACGCATTTTCTACCCATGAAAAACAAATGAAAGCTGTAAAGTGTGTGTGTGTCTTTGGTAAATGGTAACTGTGTCCCACCTCTCCCACATTGTGTGTCTTTGGTAAATGGTAATTGTGTCCCACAACTACAACATTTTCTTCCCGAGCAAAATGCCATCTCTGGTGACAAAGTAAAGGAAGAACATTAAATTCAAGTAAAACAAATGAAAGCTGTAAAGTACCACGGATTCTAGTCAAATTCTATATCCCAAAACCCACCACCACACTTTCATTGGCGCCGGTGGTTGCGAATTCATTCCCATCTCCGATCCACACCCGATCCCCGCCCCTGCCATGAGCCCCTCTGAGTTCCCATCTCCGGCGCCTAGCATCCCCTTGCCGCCGGTGCCACCCAAAAGAAAATTCAGTCAACTAATGGATCAACTTAACTCAGCAATTGCTAAGAGCTACCACCGCCAATCACCATACTTTCTGGTGAGTTTCTACTCCACTCTTGCTACACCCACGGATATGGTGCTGGAAAATTACCGGCGTCGATTGCCAGAGGTTGTTGCTGGAGATGGCGTGGAGAAAATCACAGAGTTCTCAATCGTCCGAGGTTGTAGGCTATCACGAGAGAGAAGTGACATTTGGGGTTTGACGGAACGGTTTTGGGATTTGCCCTCTTCGTGTTTGTTTTAGAAGGGGATATTTTTGGAAGGCGGGGGAAAATGACCTGGAGCCTGGTTGAAATTTTTTGATGTCTTAATTACATTATTAAACCCTATAGTATGTCCTTCTGGCCAAAGCTCTCTAATATAGACTAGGGTTTGTGTGGGCAGCATGCCCTGGAATTTTTGGATTCCAAAGCGCAAGCCTTCGGGAATTTCGTTTCCCGAAGCAAGGGCCCGTAATCGAGGGAGCGCGAGCGGAGAAGCAGAGCGCTCGGAATACAGAGTCGCCACCTGGGTTTGAAGGTCCGACACCCAAGGAACCGTACTTCGAAGCACCTACTGCGTTGTTTGATTTGAAAATGTGAAGGAACCAGTCCGTCATAACCATATCTGGGTTCGGGAGCCAGGTTACGAGAGGGGAAGGGTTTTAAGGCACCCCTCTCGCCCAATCTGGAGATTGGTCTTTATTTAGGCATTTTGAAAATGTTGTGATTCTTCTTTTATTAATCAACTTTTAGCCAATTAGGGTGGGGGAACAGTTAATTGGGGAATAAAACTGTAACATGTTTGGAAGATGTGTTATATTCGAGCATGGATGGATGGAATACTATGAAAAATGGGATAAAAACCCAACCTTCTGGTTAGAACAACAAAACTGCATAAGGTTTTGAATTTGCCAAACACGATGGCCACCTTTGCATGCATGGATCTACGTACATGCAAAGAACCATCGTGCAACAATTCGGAACCCTCGCGCGACTGTTTGTTCAAACCACAGGTTGAATTTTGATCCCCTTCTGGGCTCTGGAAGGACCAGTGCTCACCCAGGAGACAAACCAAGCAGTTTTATATGTACTGGAATGTAAATAGTTATTACAAACAGAGCGAATAGAATTGAAACACAACCCCTAAACAGTGGGGGTGAATAAACAGGGGGCTAGGCCCTAGTTGCCATGCAAGGGCAGCCACTGGAAGTCAAAGAAGCATCGCGCGAGCATTGAGAACCCACGCGTGAGGGTTCTGTCTGGACTTCCAGGAATTGCTTTGCATGCTTGGGGTTCTGAAACATACTCAGAAACATCCCAAAGGCATTCCAAACCAAGTAACACAGCAAAATAAACTAAACTATGGATTTTAGCATGCATCACAGTGAAAGTATGCTTAAAAACAGTAAAAACAATATATGAAACTCAAAGGCCAACATCCCCTTCCCCACGTGGTTCATCATCACACTGACACAAAGTGTCGCGCGAGCATTGAGAACCATCGCGCGAGGGTTTGTGGTCCACGGCTTCTTGTAACCCTGCTGACTTTAGGGCCAGGACTGGTATTGATTACCAGCCTTGGCCCTGCCAGCCCCCCTCAGAGATCAGAACAGGAGAATAGTAGGTATGCTATACCTTTGGTTGAGTTTGAAAGAGCGCTTGAACTTGAGTTGAAAGAGTGCTTGAGCTTTGAATTGAGTTGAGGTTGAATGCTTTTGAGTGGTAGAAACACGGTGTGAAAATAGGTGTCAAATTTTGTAACCTTTTTTCCAACCCAAGGTGTAAGGATTTCTAAACCTTTGTCTTTGATTTTTTTGAACCCTTTAAAAAGACTAACATGGGAGGGTATTTATAGGGCAAGACCCTTCCATTAATGGAAACCCTCCATTAATGGAATTTATTCCATTAAAAGAAACTATTCCATTAATGGAAACCATCCATTAATGGAAAACATCCCAATAATGGAAACTATTCCATTATTGGAAGGATTCTAGAAACCTTCCATTAATGGAAACATTCTAGAACATTCTAGAATCTTCTAGAATCTTTCTAATAATAGAAAGTTTCCAGAAATGGAAAGTTGCAAATTTAACCAGCGCGCGCGGATCGAAAATCGACGCGTTCCAGTAGGGTTTCGGGAATTTTAAAGAGTTTTGCAAACACTCATAACTCAAGCAAGCCATCACTCCCGGGGTGTTCTTGATCCATTTCATCATCGGGGAAACAAAAACCGTAAGTAAACTAATCTGGAAGCCCAGATTGGGATGTCTACAGTTTGCCCGTACCTGGAGGGGATCCGGGGATTGTGCTATGCAGCTCTGTGCTGCACAGCGTGCTGCGCAACCATTGGCACTGCCTTGCCGACATTGTTCTGACGATCGAAGACTTTCACTGCGTAGAGCTTGTCGAATTCTACATGTGCACCAAAAATCCGCCTGATCAAATATCGTTAAGTGTCTCATCGGAACACATATAACTTGAAAAAAATGGATTCAGTGGTTTTGATCCAGTGTTTCGTATCCATTGGGATTCATATTTTTTTTCAAGTTATATGTATTTCGATGAAGCACTTAACAATATTTGATCGAGTTGATTTTCGGTACACTTGTAGTACTTGACGAGCTCTACGTGGTGGACGTCTCCGATCGTCGAACCGATGTCAGCAAGGCCTCGCCGGCGGCTGCGCAATATGCTGTACAGCACAGAGTTACACAACACAGTCCCAGCCTCCACCTGAAAACACGGCGCAACATGAAATCTAATTAGTGACAATTGTGCAATTAATATTGTTTGAGAAAGAGAGGGAGAGCCGTAGGATTTTTGGAGCGCAAATCAATGGTTAAGATTTATAGAGAGATAAGATTCAACAACCGTTCTCCCTTATTATGTAGATAGATAGATAGATAGCGTTGTGTTTGATTGAAGCACGGGACAATGGAAAAAAAGAGTTCATTTTCTTACAAACAAAAAGTTAAAGGACAAAATAAAGAAAATATGAAAACATAAATACTTAATTCCATACCTCCATTCTTGGACGGTTACTATCTCTAAATTGATTTTTCATTGACTTTCACATATCTCGTGCATCATTGGTCGTTAACTACATAGGCACATAGCAATACTAAAATATGAAGCATATATAGTTTAATTTTCAATTGTTACTGCTGTGAAGTAATGCAAAGCAAGTGGAATGCAGTTGGACTCTTTTACATATTCTCATGGATTCGATTTCTGTAAGTCCAATCCCTTTTCTCCAATTTCTTTAGGATAGTTTAAATTGAAATTAACGAATGAAAAAAAATTATGCAGAAATAAACTATGGATTTTGAGAAACAAAAATGATTTGGAGATTCCAGGAAGTGGAGAGGAAAAATAGGGAAAGTTACAAAAGGGAGTGGGACCATGGGACATGTGCTTGTAGTAATCTAGTCTCTCTAATAGAGACAGACGAATAATTGAACCTAAACAAAAAATTATGAAAAGCAAATATATAGAAATAAAGAAATAATACCAGAGAGCTAGTAGTATAATAGTGTAGAGAGAGCGGGGCTTAAACAAAATAGTATAACTTACTTTCTCCATCTCAAAGAAAGTATATATAAAGATGTAAATTAAATTGCGCAAGTCTAACAAGTTAAGAAAAATGAAGAAAAAAAAAAACTCGGCAACGGTTCATTTATGATGTATAAATAATTGTTTCTTTTGGCGAAATAGTTTGGTTAACTCATTGATCTTTTCATCTATGTTCTACTTTCACATTTTAGATTTTTTTGTTCTAAAAGCTGAGAAAATTTTCAGCGGCGAGCGGGTATATTCCACATGGTGCCCGCTCCGTACATCCAAGCCGTCCAAAAGCGTTTTGAACGGTTCATAATTTAAAAAAAAAAAAATTTCCAGGGAAGAGTTTAACTTTTTCAGGGGAAAATTTTCTTTAAAATCTGTACCGTTCAAAATATTTTTGGACGGCTTGGATGCGCCAATCGGACATCACGTAGTACCCACCCGACAGTGAAAATTTTCTCCTATTAGAGAGATCAAAATAGTATAAAATGTAGATTGACGTTGAAAATTTTTTAGAAATGCTACCCTTACAACATCCCTTTACAACATTGTTACAACATTGCTGACGTGGCAGTGCAGGGACCCACTCACTTAACCCAGCTAAAAAAAAAAAAAAGAGAAAAGGGACCGAAATCCCTGAAATTCAAAAATACGCGGTTGTTTCCCCAAATCCCACCAGACGTCGACCAAACTAGGGAGAGAGGGAGAGTGAGGCGAACACCCACCACCCACCACTGCCGACCACCACCACTGCCCCCCCCCCCCGGCAACCATCTCCCATCGGCGAGAGACCCCTGTGCCTCCGGCGATCACCACCATCACACCGACGAGATTCAAAATCACGCAGAGAGAGGACTACAAACCAGATCAACGAACTTCAACCAAGGTCTCTCTCTCTCTCTCTCTCTCTCTCTCTCTCTCTCTCTCTCTCGGTATGTCTGTGTGTGTTCTATATTTGAACTGAAGTTTTTATTCTTCATGGACAGCAACTTCTTAGTGACCCTAATTTTACTAGCACTATTAAGTTGGGGAATTGGTTTTTTGGAAGAGTAGCTTTTGGAATCCAGTTTTTTGTTTATGGTGAAATTTTCTTTTTTGTATTGTATTTTGAGGCTCAATTTGCAGCAAACACTTCCCAGCCTAGGTCAGTAAAATTGGGTGTGCAACCATTATTATCTATTGTATGTGTTCACTGCTGCATATGTAAATTGATTCGTACAAGGTTCATTTCATATTGAAACCCTAGACTTAGGAATCCCCAATTAGCGGTCAGCCATTCATCCCAATACAACTGGTTATGGCTTTTATTTATATTTGTAAACAAGAAATCTATTCTATAAGTCGCCAGGTGCTCTAATTGACTTCTGATTTTAATTAGACCCCTTCTTATGTGCTATGTATCTAATATGTTTCCTTTGTTTCTGAAAAAGTAGATGATGTCGCCGGAGTCTATTCCATCGGCAATGCCCTATCCATTGCCAAAGCGGAGGAGAAACGAAGATGACCAAATTGATTTTGGTAGGTATTTTTCCCATCATGTAATAATCCAATCAATTTTGATAGTACCTTAGAATACAATCTTTATGTCAATTCCATGCATTATTAAGAGGATTTTTTTTTTTAATTTTTGTAGAGTTACTGGAGAAGAAGAATAAGAGTTATGGAGTGGATATAGTGAAAATGAAGAAGATGTAGGTCCTTCAAACAAAGAGTGTGATGGGATAGATACTACTGAGGATGGGAAGGAGGCAACAGAAAATTGTGAAGATAGAGTTGAGGAACCAAAAGTGGGAATGACATTCGACTCATTAGACAAAGCTTATTTCTATTACTGTCAATTTGCTAAAGAAAAAGGGTTTGCTGTGTGCAGAAGAACATCGAGAAAGGGAAAAGATGGGAAATTGAGTTATGTAACTCTTTCTTGTAGTTGTGGTGGAAAGGCAAAGGTGACAACAAGCAACCTAGCAAAACCACGTCCACAATCCAAAATTGATTGTCCAGCTCACGTTACAATTGTTATACTACCGGATGGAAAGTGGAGGTTAAATCGGATTGTTTTGGAGCACAACCATTTACAGAGCCCTTCAAAGGTAAGGTATTTCAAGAGCAATGAATACTTGATGAGCATGTCAAAAGAAAGCTTGTACTAAATGATAAGGCCGGGATCCACCTGAACAAGACTTATGACTCACTTCAGATTGAGGTTGGGGGACCTGGTAAGCTTCCGTATGGTCAGAAAGATTGCCGAAATTATGTGGATAAAGTGCGACGTTCACTAGTTAAGGAAGGAGATGTTGAGGCAATGCACAATTATTTCATGAAGATGAAAGCAGACAATTCTGACTTCTTTTTTGCAATGGATTTGGATGATAATGGTCGACTAAGAAATGTCTTCTGGGCTGATGCAAGGAGTAGGGCAGCTTGTAAGGAGTTCGGTGACGTTGTGACCTTTGACACAACGTACTTGGTAAACAGGCATAACATGCCTTTTGCTCCATTTGTAGGCGTGAATCATCATGGTCAATCTATTTTATTGGGATGTGGGCTAATCTCTCATGAAGATACAAAGTCATTTTCGTGGTTATTTCAGACTTGGAAGACATGCATGTGGGGTCGTGCTCCGAGAGCAATTATTACCGACCAATGTTTGGCTATGAAGAATGGTATAGAAAAAATATTCCCTAACACCCGACATCGGTGGTGCATATGGCATATTATGAAAAAGTTGCCCGAAAAGTTGAATGGGTACAATGCGTACGAGAAAATTAGGTTGTGTATGCGTAAGGCAGTTTATGATTCATTGACAATAAAACAATTTGCGGATGCTTGGGATGTATTCATCAAAAAGTATGAGCTTCAAAGTAATACATGGTTACAGGGGTTGTATCTGGAAAGGAAACGATGGGTGCCTGCTTATTTGAAAGATATGTTTTGGGCGGGAATGTCATCCACACAAAGAAGCGAGAGTATGAATGCATATTTCGATGGTTACATTCATAAAAAGACGACCTTGAAACAGTTTGTGGAGCAGTATGAAAATGCATTGGCGAATAAGGTAGAGAGTGAAAATGAACTAGATGCGAAAAGTCTCCACACTTACATCCCGTTACTAACTGAAGATGAGTTGGAAAAGCAATTCCAAAGTGCTTACACGAATTCAAAGTCTCAGGAGTTTCAAAAGCAATTTTTCGGAAAACTTGACTGTTTGTGTTCAAAGACAAAAGAATGTGGTATTATGTCCGAATATGAGGTACAAGAATGGGTTACATTTGGAGAAGAAGATCAGAAAAAGAGGAAACAAGTGTCATTTACTGTCGATTTTAATTCTGAAACCAATGAAACACATTGCAATTGTCAATTGTTTGAATTCAGAGGAATGGTGTGCAAACATCAATTGATGGTGTGGTTTCAAAGGGGAATTCAAAAAGTGCCTGACAAGTATGTGTTGAGAAGATGGTGCAAAAATGTGAAAAGGGTACACACTAAAGTTCGGATATGTTACGATAAGTTGTTAACGTCAATTGAAGCGCGTCGGCATGACAACATGTGCAACCTCTTTAATGAGGTTGCTGATTTAGCAGAAGAATCTCAAAAGAAGTACGATATGGTGATGACACGGGTACGCGAACTAAAACGAAAGTTGATGGAAGTTTCGGTTCATTGTGAAAGTAATGTGGGTTTCAAAACTCCTAATGATTCATTTTCTCTTGGAGATGAGGTTATTAAAACCAAATAGAGCACGAACATACTTGACCCAGAAGGTCTTCGTCGAAAAGGGAGACCGCCGTGTAAAAGGATGCAAGGTGCTGTGGAAAAAGCTGTTACGAAGAAAATAGAAAAGAAGAAGAAAACATTGCCCAAGGAAAAAGCTAATGTATAAGTTCTTTATGATTTGTTAATATGGACATATAATAATATTCAATGAATACTTAGTAATTATTTTATTTGTTAATTTCAGGAGGTTGAGGAGATTGTGGCTGACCAAGTGTTTGGGACACAAGAGAGTGTTGTCAATGTAAATGTAAGAATTTTTAGTTTTATTGCACAATTTCATTAATCATGTTAAAGTTATTGTTGATTCTCATTTTTATTGTTGGCCAGAGTCAGCCAAGCTACATGGGGCAATCAATGTGGCCAAACATGATGCCCCATAATATGCAACCGAATATGGCACAAGGCATAAGCATCTTCCAATTTTCTCCAAGTTCATGCCCAACTGGAACAGGCTTTAACCAATTTATGTATGCGTTTCCAAGTTCACAAACAAACATGCCAACCTTATTCAGTAGTCATGATTGGAGAGAGCAATCAAATATTACAAGTAGGCAAGTTTGGGGAGGAGGGCAATCCAGTTTTTTGGAGACTCAAGGGCAATGTGTTGGAAGACCACCACCAAGTTTTATGGAAATGCTGAATGCATCGGATAATGCTGAAGAGTAATTTAGTTTGCTTGATTGTAGGTGTTTGAGTATTTGTATCATGTCGTGTTTGTATCGTGTCGTGTCATTTACTAGCTAGTGCTCAATTAGGTCTTAAACTCTTGTTTTTTTTGGCAAGAGTTGGTATTGGCATGTATATTGGATCTTAAACTCTTGTTTTTTGGCAAGACTTGGTATTGGCATGTATATCGGATAATGCTGAAGAGTACTTTAGTTTACTTGATTGTAGGTGTTTGAGTATTTGTATCGTGTCGTGTCATTTACTAGCTAGTGCTCAATTGGATCTTAAACTCTTGTTTTTTTGGCAAGACTTGGTATTGGCATGTATATTGGATCTTAACCTCTTGTTTTTTTTGGCAAGACTTGGTATTGGCATGTATGTTAGATGTTTCATTATATTAATTTTGGCTTCGCAAATATAGTTGAGTAGTGCAGGTGAATGTGTGCTGATTAAAACACTAATTGGGCAAAAAAAAAAAAATTGACAGGGTTTCCTTGCTTTATGGCTTAGTCCGACGCCTTGCGTCTCAAATAAACAATAAGAAGAAGAAGCATCAGAAACAACAGTAGTCTATATGAGCCCATGCCGGGCGTATCTCATCCTAAATTACCATTGACAATCAAAATTCATACCAAAACCCACGCCGGGTACAAAGCTGAACAGGGTACAAAGCTATTCTCAATCCAAATATCATTTAAAAAGAGGGTACAAAGCTGAGCATATTAAGCCATACATTGATATTCCAAAAAAGCATGCAACTGATTTTCCTAACTACTTAATGCTGGAGAGTTTTCAAAATCTACTGTATACATCTTAGAGATGAGAACCCCTTTCCTCAATGAGAAGCCCAGAAGTAGAGTTCCCTCCTTGACTTCCACTAGAACCAGTCTCAAAGAGATCTTCCTTCCGTTTCGCGCGTCTCCCAAAAATCCTGAATTTCCAATTCCAAGTTGCATGGCTTGATGCATGATAGTGTTTGCTCCGGGCATCATACTCATGTGTTGTTGGAGGAGCTGATGATGTTGATCTCGAGACTGAAGGGCATAAAACACTCGGTTGTTGTTGAGCCATTTCGGGTTTAGGTTGTTGGATGTGCCTGACAAGTATATGTTGAGGTTGGGCATCGACAATTGCCGCTAAGTAGATTAAGTTCTGCTGAAGCTGAGCTTGATACCTGAATGAATAAATTCATTTTGAATTTCAGCTAGTGATACAGAGAAATGAACTGCCGGTTGATTACTTGGATATTGAAACATGAGGGAGAAAAACACTGAGCACTATTCATCACCAAAAAGCTTATAGTTCATGCTTTCATTATGCACCAACAGTCCATGAAAGTAGCAAAAAAAGACCCAAAAAAAAAAGGCATTATGCTTCCATAAACCACAACAGTACAACAAATAGAATGGTTCCATAAAAGTAGTACCAAAACAAGGCATGAATAGCCATAACAGTAGCACAAGCATCAACATACTACCATCAAAAGAAGGCTTTTTCAGCCAAAACAAGGTTGAAAGAACAGGAGCAAACGAAGCCATTTTCAGCCATTAACTGTATCAAAACAAGGCTGTGCCATAACCAAAAAAAACAAGGCTATGCCATAACCAAAAAAAACAAGGCTGCACCATAAACGTAGTAGCAAATGATTTTTTTTTTTTCTGAAGTTGGACATGTAGAAACTACCAAGCAATCAACAATGATTTTCCAGTGAGTAAAGATAACAAATAACTGCAGCCGTTTTCCTTTTGTCAATTTGCAGATTTGGTTTGCCTGGACCGTTATTGTCCCTTAAAATGACACACATACGTAGGATAATAACACAAATCCAGTCATATTTGCAAAGATTTTCTCCCATCCAAAAGCACTGTAGCCATTGCCAGACAGCAGCAGAAAAACTTTGGAGAGGTAATAAGAAGATTCAAAGCATCAGAAAAAGAAATCATATTATTAAACCCAACGCACTGGACTATGGCAACGATATTACATAGGATAAGGTGCACGCACCTAGCTTGTGCCAACCTACAAGTTGTATTTTACATACAGGGTTAGTGTAATTGTTTTTTTGCACATCCATACCAACGAAGCAACAAAATTAGGGCTTCGAAATCATACAATTCAGATGGAAGCTCGTGCAAGTGCAAGGTAATTTGGGGGTTTTCCAATTACAGGGCAAATTTCAAATTAGGGTTCTTTTGTAACCCAGAAAACTCAGTCGAGGGCTCAAACATAGAACACCCACAGACACATAGAGAGAGAGAGAGAGAGAGAGAGAGAGAGACCTTGGTCGAAGTTTGTCGATCTGGTTCGTAGTCCTCTCTCTGCGTGATTTTGAATTTCGTCGGTGCGGTGGTGGTGGTAGCCTCCGGCACAGAGGTCTCTCGCCGATGGGAGGTGGTTGCCGGAGGTGGGGAGGTAGTGGTGGTGGTTGGCAGTGGTGGGTGGTGAGGGGTCGCCTCACTCTTCCTAGTTTGGTCGACGCCTGGTGTGATTTGGAGAAAGAACCGCTTGTTTTGAATTTTAGGGATTTTGGTTCCTATTCTCTTTTTTTTTTTTTTTCTTAGTTGGGCTAAGTGAGTGGGTCCCCTACACTGCCACATCAGCAATGTTGTAGTAACAATGTTGTAAAGAAATGTTGTAAGTGTAGCATTTCTGACAAATTTTAGATAGGATCACACCGGAGACAAAAAAAATCCAACCGTTTCAGACTTTATTTTTTCTTTAATGAATTCTTTTGTTTGTTTTTTACTATTCAGACGCACACACCTGACAAAAGTCTAATCCAAAAAATTAAACTTGGCTTGTTCTAAAATCTGCCCAAATGGGTAGGATAATAGGTAAAAAGTTGTATTAATATCCGAGAAAGCTATATTAATATTTGTGAAAGTATATTAATATCTGTGAGATATGCATTGATATCCCAATTTATTTGAAATTATGTGTATATTATCTTCCGCCTAGTGGACGGAAGTTAGCAAAACCGATTAAACTTTAATCCCCAGTTCATTTGGACATAAATTGTTTTGTGACAAAATATTTAACCTATTTTTTGATGTTTAGTTGTGTAAATAATGAGGAAAATATTTTCTATTAATTGGATGAAAATGACTTGTCCTTAAATCTTCTGTAAGTTATTTTCCGAAATGAACCCGTTGTTTTCTAATACAATTCTCACTGCTCAGTTTTTTTGATCATCAGTCCTGACCCATGTTCAATTCCAATATTTTCAGATCTCTCCACTGTTTAAACCCCTTCTCTCTACATTATTTTATCGATTTCTAAAAATATTTTTTAAGTGTCAACGAAACACCGAAGAATAAAAATTTAAAGTTTATTTTCTAAAAACATTTTACATTGAAACAAACAGAACCTAAGAAATTTGTTACCCCTTGATAATTTGTTATGAAGAGGCCTTAATAAGGGAAAATTTTAAAATGGCACCTGAACTTTCACTCCAATGTCACTGATGGCTTGTTCTTCTAAAAAGGCCAAAGTGGCTTATTTTTTGTCCTTTTTCAAATTTTTTTCGTATCAATTGGCTTATCCTCATGTTTTTGGGAATTATTGCATCCTCGTGACGAGAGGAATTTAAAAAGTAAAAATTTTGATCGAAATCCAATATTTTTTGATAAAGACGAAAAAAGTGGCTTATTGGCTTATTTTTCGTCTTTATTTAAAAAAAAATTGGATTTTGATCAAATTTTTTTACTTTTTAGATTCTTTTTGTCATGAGAATGCAATAATTCTCCAAAGAATGATGATAAGCCAAGTGATACGAAAAAATTTTGAATAAAGACAAAAAATAAGCCACTTTTGACTTTTTAAAAATAACAACTCTTGAAACACTTGAATTTCACTTTATTTTAATTAAACACGTGAACTTTCAAAATTTTCAAATTGAGACACCTGCCGTTTGCCTCCATCCATTTCCTTCACAAATCGGCTGCTGTGGCTTATTTCTGGCGTTATAGGACCCTACTAGACATGTTAGGAAGTGAACTCAATGTATACAATCACAATCCATGCCAACCTAATTCATTTCCCTCCATTTCTCTCACTAAAAGTGAAGTAGGGTTGGCAAGTTGTGACTGTGTGCATTTGTAACGACCCGGAATTTTGACCCAATTTTTTTTTATAATAATATTATTAGAATTATTTTCTTAATACAATTATTATTATTATTCCTTTTAGATACAAATATGCATGCACAACTTCTTTTTAATTTTCCTACAATACTTGCATGCATGAACAACTCTTCTATCTCTCACTCTCCTACTCGATCTCTACCTCCTCCGTAACCCTAAAACCGAGCACGATTCGTCCGTTCCAAAACCCAATTCCATTAGGACTCGATTTTATTCGAAACTCATCCAATTCTCTTATAAATACATTCCTACTCCGACCCTAGGGCACACACGAAAATTTTCACACTCCAATCGTCCAGAAAAGAGAGAAAATCAAAAGCAAATCAAAGCTCTAAAGCTATGGAGTTCTAGAGAGAGAAAAGAGAGAGAGAAAAGTGGGTTTTGTAGATCCGTTCGTCCGAGACCCAAATTGATCGTTCCAATCTCATTCTACATTCCCAAACATCCACGAACATCAACCAATTCGGCTCCAAGGTCTCCCGATCGAAGAAACCGAAGTTTTCTTTCCAAATTGTCAAGTTTCCGATCGAAAACCAATTCCACCAAATTCGAGGTATTATAATTCGATCCGAAGCCTCCTCTAAGTATATTTAATGTTTATAGACATAACCCAATAGCCCCCATAGCCCCATGCATCAAAAACCGGGCCAAAACAACAAAAAAACGAGGGCTGCATTGAAGGTTGCGGCCGCAACCTTCGGTTTTTCCCAGCCGCATGCACCAGTCTTCCAACCTTGCGGCAGCAAGGTCAACCGCGAGTCAAACCTTGCGGTTTGGACTATTGTGGTTCGAATTGATTTTTCGACGTCCCAAACCTAGTTTTTGACCCCCGAACTATTTTTCTTAGGTTCCTAACACTTCAAAGTTCATACCTTGTTAAATTTATATTTTTTATTTATTTATTTATCTATTTATTAAATTTTTATTCGTTATCGTGTAAAAGTTTATTAACTAAAAATCGTTGCGACCTTATAAACTACTCTATAAATTCCCAAACTATTTTTCCTAGAGTCCTAACATATTAGAGATCATAACTTGCTGACTTCATATTTTTTTTATGTTATTAGCTATTTATTTTATTTTTAATTAAAGATACAAACGAAAAATAATTGCGGCCTTACAAACAATGATTTTAATATCCAAACTATTTTTGTTAGACTTCTGACATCTCAAGGATGATATGTTATTAAAATAATATTTTATTTATTTCATTAACCATTTATTATTATTTACGCGTTGTTTCTTAATAAAATTACTTTAAAATATTATAAAAGATGTTAATAATTCCGAATAATTTTATTTAGACTTCTTACAGTCCTAATATGATATTTTGTTAATGTAAATATATTTTTAATTATTTAATTATTTATTATCTATTTATTCCTCTTTGTCAAATTAACTTAATCTTTTTATTTAAAATAATACCACGAACCTCCAAACCCAACTTTTAGCACTCAAACTTGTTATAGAGGACCGTTAGGACTCTTATTAAGGTTATGATAATTATTCTAATATTTTTACCTAATTAATGTATTTAATTAGTATTTAATTAATCTAATTACTTAAGAATAATTAATTAAAGCCTAGAAAAATTATTTTAAATCTTTATTAAATAGTTCATACCTTATTAATGATTTTGTGGCCATACAAGATTAAGGGCAACGGCCCAGTCATAAAAAGTTATGTGATTGCATTGCCTAATATTTGTTTTGATCCGTCTGTTATTCGTTTTTTATTATTAATGAGAATAAAATTGTGTCGATGCTGGATTTGATTGCTAGATTGGACCCTAGAGACATGGGGTGGTATACGAGATAAAATTCACTTAGACGATGCTAAGTAATGGATAAGTTGTGAAGTTTCTTTCTTTTTAGAGGATTGTTTGCAGGCGTAATTCTGAGATATGATGAGATTTGTGGTGAGAAAGTATACAGACGTTGTTATTGTTAAGGGAAAAAGAAACAAATGAAAGTCGTGGGCTAAGCAGGACCTCGGGGGTGGCCTAACAGGACCTCGTGTGATCGGGGGTAGCCTGAGAGGGCAGCCTGAAAGACCCAGTGTCGCTAGGGTGGCCAAGCAGGACCTCGGGGTGGCCTGACAGGACCTCGTGTGATCGGGGTAGCCTGAGTAGGCCTTGAGGGCAGCCTGATGGACCTAGAATTGTGAGAATGGCCAACAGGACCTTAGGGCACTGACAGACCTCAAGTATCGGGGTAGCCTGAGCAGACTCGAGGCGACTGATGGACCAAGGATTGTGATTTGAAATCGGCGGGTAGTCCAAGAATATGATTTAAGCGGCGGGTAGTCCAAGAATGTACTGTGATGATTTAAAACCCGTGAGTAAGCCCGGAGATGATTTAAGATTGGCAGGAGTCCCGTGATGATATAAAACTTGGCAAAGTAAGCCCAATGATATTTTGATAAAACCTGGCAAAGTAAGCCCGGTGATGTTTGATAAAACCTGGCGGTGGCCCAAATGATATTTTGTGATGTTAAAACCTAGCGGTGGCCCAATGATATTTTGTGATGTTAAAACCTGGCGAGAGGTCCAAATGATGTTTTGTGACGATAAAACCTGGCGGATGGTCAAGTATGGTTTGTGGAATAAATTGATGTCTGGCGAGAGTCCAGTGGTGAATTGATAGGCTGGCGTGTGTCCAAAGTGATGATTGTGATGTGGTATATAAGATAGCGAACCCTAGTTGTGATTCGGGCATGATAAGCTATTCCACTTGTTGTAGTATTGTAACTTAGGTTATCTACGACAAAGAAAGGAAGTGATCTCATGGGACCGAGCATGGCTAGCGGTTGGGAGGAAAGATCTCGTAGGAGATTTTGGATCACACGTTAGGCTAATGGATAGTAATGAACTGGTTGGCGTGAAAAATCTCTATTTTACTTATTCGCATCATGATTATCCTGTTTTACTTGCTAGCTGTAACGTAAGAAGGGTGGTTGGGTTGGATTATTCTATTGGGTGATTTATCACTCACGGATACGTCTGTATCCTGGCAAATCGATTGCTTCGGCGATCAATTTGCTAGAGGGCGCAGGATTCAATGGAGGAGATTCAACGATGATGCAGTTCGACACGGAACGAATATCAGTAACGAGGATCGAGGATGCTTAGGATTCGTATCAAGATTAGAGTCAGCTCTGAAGTTGGTGTATTTTGATTCCGTAAATCTATCTTGAGATTGTATTAGCAAAATCTTTATTTTGGAAAATTATATGTATTTAGCAATATTTTCTTTAGAAATTATTTTATTTTGCACCCAAAAAGTCGGGGCGTTACAGTATTGAATTCACTTGCTAACATGTCTAGTAGCGCCCTTTAACGATAGAAATGAACAACATCAATCGACTGGTAAAGGAAATAGATGGAGGCTAACGGCAGATGTCTCAATTTAGAAATTTTAAAAGTTTAGTGTTTAATTAAAATAAAATAAAATTTAAATATTTTGATAACATTAAAGTGAAAATTGAAGTCCCATTTTGAAATTTTCTCCATTGATAATTTGCTACTTTTGAAACAGCGAAAGACAAAGGAAGGAGCGGCGCCCCCTTTACGACTGTCACGCGTTTCCTCTCGCCATTGACTTAAGTTAACTACTAGTATTCCAAAAACCAGAGAGAGAGAGAGAGAGAGAGAGCGCAACCGACATGAAGACAGGCGGGCGATCGTATGTCGACGTTGTTTCGGCTATGTACTTAGCTTTGTTTGCGATATTTGCAATCGGACAATCACAGAGTAGGGAGCTCCGGCCATCGGCCCACGGACTTGCATACCAGAGTAACTCAACGGTGGATCCAGCGGAGGAGTCGTCGGAAATGCAGTCATTCTTTGGGGATACGGCAGTGCCGTTGCCCGCGAGAGAGCCGTTGCCGGAGGCGAAGAACACGAGCGATGCGCCTTGGTGGAAGGATGTTTCCGGCGCTGGACAGAGGAGGGGTCACGTGAGGGAGGCATTGGCGGTGGTCGCCGTGGTGTGTGGAGCGACGGGCGTCGGTTGTCTGGTGGTGGCGGCATTGGTTTTCGTCTTTCGGCATCAAAGGCAGAGGCCCACTGGGACGGATAAATAGTTGTTGGTGGTTAAAGCAGGAAATTACTTTCGTGTTTTGTGCTTTTGGTTATAACATAGATGTACAGGGGTGTATGTTCTGTGCAAAATTCACGCACTTGTGGGAGTCAAAGTTTTATCCACAATTTTATTTATTTTTATTTTGTTCTTGTTAAAAATAAATTCCCGTTTGTTAATTTTGCTGACTTTTTGGATTTTTCTTGGATATTGCACAAAATATTTGTGTAAAAGCTTTTTCGATTCTTCTCATTGAGTCAAATTCATAATACATAAAAATTTGATTCAAAACTAACAAATGTGAAATTTTTTTTTTAATAAATAAAGATAAAGTTAAAAAGTCGTGGTTTATAACTTGTTGATAAGTGAAGAGGCCCCCTAATAAGAGTGAATTTTACTGACAAGCCATTTTTTCCTAGCGCCCTGGTGAACATCCTTGGTTTACCTTAACGTCGAATACCACCTTACATATGAGAAAATAATAATGAAGTTCATGTGGTTTCCATCCGGGTCCTTGTAGCGAGGCACTGTCGCTGCCAACAGCCCCCAAGAAGCTACGTGGTTTTGGGCCTAAGTCAGGGAGCCCCAGTTTCCTTTTGCTCCACTCTCTTCCTTGGGGTACAAATAGTTGTGTGAGGCCTACTTTGAAGTCTTATACAAGTGATCTGAGCCGTTCAATAATTTTAAAATAACTATTTGGGTGATCTGTTAAAATTCTCAATCAGACAATTGTAAGTAAGTGATCTAATCTTTCAATTTTTCATTCAGAATTTAAATTCTTGAAAATCGAATGAATTTTGAAAAAAAATTAGATATGTTCCCAGTATATTTGTGATCCGAACTGCAAACATAGTAGGGTTTATTGAAAAAACCATTTATAAAAAAAATTATTTCGATTGGACATCGATCGGTAAGTATCAAAATGGTTCGTATTTCAAAAATAATCTTTACGTTTTGATACCTATCGATGTCCAATTAAGAAAATTTTCATATTGACTACTATTCTCAAAAAGCCCTAAAATATCAGCGGTTCAGATCATTGGGATACCAAAATAAAACCTCAAATGCCTAAAAACGCCACGATCATCTGTATGATACCACGGTCGCTCGATCGTTATGGCAGCCGCATGTTCCTTTTGGAAAGTGTGCAACGGTCTTTATTTCCTTTTCCCACATGCGCCATGGCCACGTAATGGTGTCTTCTGACACATTACGAACCATGATCATTCCAGCGATCATTTAATTGTTGCCAAGGCCGCTCGTCGGAGAATTGGGAAATCATTTTCATTTTCATTTTCAGTCTGATTGGCTCCTGATTGATCCTAATTGATCTTAGGAGCGTCCTAATCCCTTTTAACTGTGTGTGCAATCATCTCTCCTCCTGTAAATAAGAGAGGCATCCTCCTTCATTTCAACACACAACTACGGCCAACACCCACACCCGAATTGCTGCATTTCCTTTCACACCCTTTACCAACATTTTCTCCTTTATAAATAAGAAGTCTTATATCAAACCCCAAGATCTGCCGAGTAAAGCCGAGCACCCACCACTCCTCAATCAGCTGAGGAAAAAGGTGGGAATGGCCTCACAATCTCCGGGATTGTAGTTATTTACTGCTTTATTTGGAAATTCGGGTGCAGTGATAATCCTATGACCACCACTTCACAGCTACGACTAACGACCGCGGGATTGTCTTTTAACAGATGCATGACCTGCTCTCCAATAGCACGGACGCGACATCATTTAGATCTCAAATTGTTTCCTTAGAAATAGTATCTTATTTGTGTGGCCCGTGATCCTTTATCTGAGTCCTTCCTCCGCTGGATCAGAGATTGCCTAGCCTTCTCCCCCTAAACTGCACAATGAGCACACGACTAAAACCTGGCCGGGGTTGTCCGGTAAGATCCTCCAGTGAGAGGATAAGTATGCGCAGAGAGAAAGGTAAAAGATTAGGGTTTTAGTGTATGTATTCATATGTCTCTCTTAGGGTTGTCATCCTTCAGTATTTATAGAGTCTCCTTCTCTTGCTCTCCAAGGACGAATATGTGCCTTGCACAAGTCAAGTGGCGTCGCTGTGACGTCACTGAATAAATCTAATAACCGTTTTGGTGTGAGCTGACATCCCCATGTGCGCTCATCATTATCCTTTGGCGTAACCGCTTCAGCGGGTGGCCGAGCCCCACACTTGGCCGAGCCTAGTAGGCAACCCATGTGGAGAACTTGTTGTCTGGGTTATCTTCTTGAAGGTGGCTGAGCCTGAATTACGCTCTCACATTACCGAGTGCGAAGGAGTGGAATGTTGATGGCTGACGGGCCTTGGTCTAGAGCCGAGCCCTGTCTTAGGTACAGTCACAAATGGACTCGGTCTAGTCCCCAGACAAGTATGGGCAATTATGTTCGGCCCACTACAATAGCCCCTCAATCTTTGCCGACGGCGAGCGCATGGTATAGATTGAAGATAAGCATGACCGAATCCCAATGATAGCCGAACGTGAATCAGGGTTGATTGGTAAAATGTTGGCCGAGCTTCAATCATCTTCCTAGCAACCGTCATAGACAAGCTCCAATGGAGGGAATTCAGGTGTCACTTCGTGATTGGGTACGTTTGATTGAAAGGACATCAGGAGCGTGGAAAGGTCCTACCAGGTTGTCCCATCTGTGCCACGTGTTAAATGCTGATTGGTTACCCGTTCGACGGTGTCAGAACGGGCGGAAAGCTCAAAATTTCTAACCCTTCGTCTATAAATATGGTGGTAAGATGAGAGAGAAACACCACGACGTTTTCTCTCTGTAACTCCATCTCCAGAGCTTTCTCTCTCTTCTTCCTTGCTCCAGATCCGCGTTCTTCGTCGATCCAATACTAGATTTTCAAGAAAAAACCCAGGTTTATGCTTGATTCTTGCTTTTCTTTACTTTTCCGTAGTTTTTACCCCTTTTTGCACCATTTTTTTGGGTTTTTTTTGGAGTTTATGGTTCAATATGGACAGTACGAAGGTTGAGATGGATGGACTATTCATCTTCACCTTCATCCTGTTCTTCCGAGCCCCAGCCAAAGTACTGGCCAGCTTTTGGCCGTCGCCGGGCGTTGTCAAGCCTGGGATCATGTCCTTTCATGGTTCCCGAGCTTGAGTCAATAGAATCACACTAGGGTGGGCCAATAGGGTAGCCGAACGTAGAGAGACTCGTTTTCTCAGCCGATGACGAGATTCCTCATTTTTCTTTCTTGTTTGTTAGGTCTGGCTCATTCGGTGATAATGATATCTTTCGACTCTAAAAGCTCAGGGGACGACTCCGGGGAGTTGATAATCCAAAAGTACTTGGAAAGTCATAGAAGCCGACGCCAAGCCTTTTCAATTGCTTTAAATATGTAAGCCGACACCAGTGATTCAAACGCTGAACGCGATTTTGAGTACGGTGCCGACGAGTTCAACACCGATCCCGAGATTTCCTTCACTTCTACTCATTTCGAAGATGAGCCCCAGTTGGGACCAGAGGCCGAGTCAAGATTTCATTCCCATGCCGAAGCCACTTCTTCAGCACGATCGGGGCATAATAAAGCCCTATCCGAGAATAGGTAGGTCGCCGACCTTTACGAGAGGGACCAGGTTTGTCCCCACGCCCACTACTTTAGTGGGGATCCTGGTGAATACCAGAACTTTTACCAAGAATACAACATTCCAAACGATGTTGTCAATAGCCAGGTGGCCAGCAACCGAATTAGGGATAAGAGAGGAGATCGTCCCAAGCACATCACAGTTCCCCTCATGGCCATTTGTGAAGCTGGGCTTAGGTTCCCACTTCACCCTTTCTTAAAGGAATTGTTGGCTTGGTTTGGCCTGGCACCCCATTTCTTTGCTATCAACAGTTATAGGATAGTGATGTCCGTGATCAAACTGAATGAACTTCACAATTTAGAGTTCACGGTTGTCGACCTGTTTCATGCACACATTATGTCCAGGCACGGCAAGACCGAGCGTAGGTATCTATCAAAGCGCAGGGATGAGGAGTCGTTGATAGATGGGTTGCTTGACACGGATAAATGGGCCAATTTTTATGTTGAAGTTAGTTGTAATTATGAGTTTGGTGATCAGACAATGCGGCTACACACCATGCCATAGACAAAAGATTTTCGAGGTTGCTTTTTGTTTTCTTTTAAACTGCCGAACCCAATTTCCTCGTTCATTGGTTGGTGTTGACTGTCTTTCACACTTTTCTTGCAAACCACCGAGCGATCACAAAAAGAGAGCAATCGTTGGCCGTCAAGAAGAATGTTGACACTCTGAAGGCCCAAATTTGCCGAGACGGGCCAACTTTGTTAGGTTACATTCCCTTTTACAAGGGAAAGTTGAAGAGGAGGGAGAAGGAGGGCGAGCCGAGCACGAAAGCCATCAACAAGAAGAAAGGCGTTGAGCAATAGGCGAGCAAAGGCCAACCGGGGGGAGCCAAGAAGGGGAATGAGCCGAGAATAAAATTCCCCACTTTTAAGAAGTCAGCCGACTTTTGGTTTCAAGAGAGCCATCAGTCCGAGTTTCCAGGTATAAACGTTCCTCTTCAAACATTCGTACCTGAGTTCAGAGAAGAGATGGGAAGAAGGAACATGGTTCGTGTCAGCATAAAGGATGGATCCCTTGCTTGGAAAGACACGTCTGACTCGCCCGAGCTTGCTGAAAAAAGGCAGAAGGTGACACACGACTTCTTTCCAACAAAGCCGCTGACACCTCAATTGTCGGAGAAGGACAAGACCGAGTTGTCGACTGCAGGCCGCTTGAAGGCCCTTCAGGAAAAGTTTGGCTTGACTGTCCATGTCGCCGTCCAAGAGTTTGCCCCCTCCTTTGCTATGGCCGACGGAAGGGTGGTGAGTATTGGAGATAGCGTCAAGCTTGAGCTCGGGCTCCGAGGCCTAGCACTGCTGAATGACATGGAGAAGGTGCCGGAGGACCTCTAGTCGAGCTTGGTTCATGCTAGTGCTTACGTAGTTCAGGTTTGTCCAAACGTAACTCGCGTTTTTTTTTTTTGCTTTGACTATAATTGTTAATTTCTGCCGAGCTTATCTCCTTCTGTCATGTAGGCTGGGCAGGCTTTGCTGCGAGTGTCTAAGAAAGCCAAACTTGTCACCGCCGAGAGATCCCGTTATCGTGACGACCTGATGATCGAACGTGATAAGGTGAAGTCAATGAAGACGGGCCTCAAAGGAGCGAAGGCTCGAATTGCTCAGTTGGAGAAGGAGAGAGACAAGGCTAGTCGACGAGAAGGCCTATCAGGCTGGCTATGACCAAGCAGGTGCCTAGTACATGAGGGATGCTCGGTCGATGGTAAATGATGAAATTAAGATGCGGATCCCTATCTCATACCGAATGGGATACAAGGACGGGGTGAGGACTGCTTGTGGAGTTTTACAGCTGAAGGCTGATATGAACTTGACCAAATCGATTCCAGCCCCAGTTACTCCTGAGCTCATCCTTCCTTATTCTGAAGAGGAGTGTGCACCCCTCCCTCTAAAAGAGTTTCTCGAGAGTGAGGAGGATATCGATGACCTCACCGACGCCGATGCCGATGGTGGAGATGGCTCAGGTGGGAAGAAGACTGGTGAGAGTGGAGATGGTTCTGGTGGGAGGAAGTTTGGTGATGCGGAAGAGAAGATAGCTGAGGACGCCGAGCAGGAGCCCATGAATGTTGATAAGAATACCGAAGCCAAGGCTGAAGTTTTTGCTAATGTTGCTGTAGAGGACACTACTCTAGTTTGAGTAGATGATCACTATTTTTCTTTCTACTTAGTAAATTTCATTGTTTGAACATTAAACTTTTGTTGGACTGGATGGCTCCAAACTTGGAGTTTACCGTACCAGATGTAATAGTTTGTAGGGGGTTGGCACGAACGATTTACCACGTTGTACCTCTCAGCTTAGGGATTTCTGCAACACTTGGGTTTTCTCTTTAATGTATGACTTGACTTCTTTGTTTGCAACGTATCAGTTTTGCCGAGCTTGATGGATTGTTTTCCATGCCTCATGAAAATTTGATGGGCTTGCTTGTTTGAATGGTAGTTATCCATAGCCCACTTTGGTCTGGGTTTGGCTAGGTATAACTTTGATCGAAGAACCAATAGCTGAAGTTGTGTAATTGCCGAGTCTTAACCAAAATAGAATGGCTGGGTAATGTTGATAAATCGCCGAGCAGCCAATGTGCTAGTTTGGCAGAATACTTAGGAACCAAAAGTTTGATAGATGCCCCTACCTGTGGCTAGGGCTCGGCCAAAGTGCCAGCCCTTGGCCAAGGTATGAAGGAATAGTTTGTTAAATGTTTGTGGGTGGTTTGCTCACCGAATCGCAAGTGTAACCGGGCTGTGACCGACCTTATAGTGTCTGGCCAAGCCGAACTAGAGTCTAAATTCCAACCTTAATGTGTGTCTTAAGCTCGGTGGACCATATGTCCTATTAACAATAGTGGCCGAAGCAGGGGCATGAAAGCCATTTGTGGATGTGACCGAAGTCAACATTTGCGGTTGGCAAAATTTGCCGAGGGTAGATAACGGTAATGTAAACATGTTTGAAAAATGCAGAAGACATTAATTGCCAGACAAGATTCGTCCTCGTACTGATAAACGTGGGGTACAATTTGAAAGTAAAGACTTAGGGCCGAAACCCAGCAAGACATTTAAGTAAAACATAGGTGTGGCTGAAGCCAAAAGTGACAAATAGTAAAAACAAAATTGACGGAACATGGACTAAGATAGTTTGTGGCCGAGCATAAGGCGAATATGAAAAATTGATCACATGTATGGCTTTTTGAGATTCTGCGTGTTCCATGGGTTGGTGAGGACTTTCCCGTTCATGTCCTCCAGCACGTAGGCACCTTCACCAGCGATCTTCACAACACGAAAAGGCCCTTCCCAAGTGGGCTTGAATTTTATTTTCTTGCTAGCCTGCACCATTTTTCCCCTTCACATTGGGTTCAACAATTGTGTGGTCCGTGATCCTTTATCTGAGTCCTCTCTCCTTTGGTTCAGGGATTGCCTAGCCTTCTCTCCCTAACTTGCACAATGAGCGCACGACTAAGACCTTCAGTATTTATAGAGTCCCCTTCTCTTGCTCTCCAAGGATGAACATGTGCCTTGCACGAGTCAAGTGGCATCGCTGTGACGTCACTGAATAGATCTGATAACCGTTTTGGTGTGAGCTGGCATCCCCATGTGCGCTCATCACTATCCTTTGGCGTAACCGCTTCAACATGTGAGAGAGCATGTGATTCAGCAGGTGGCCGAGCCCCACACTTGGCAGAGCCTAGTAGGCAACCCATGTGGAGAACTTGCCGCCTGGGTCATCTTCTTGAAGGTGGCCGAGCCTGAATTACACTCTCACATTGCCGAGCGCGAAGTGAGTTGAATGTTGATGGCTGATGGGCCTCGGTCAAGAGCCGAGCCCCGTCTTAGGTACGGCCATGAACGGACTCGGTCTAGTCCCCAGACAAGTACGGACAATTATGTTCGACCCACTACATTATTCATCCTTGTTAACATGTTTATCGCTTAATTTCCATCATTTGAAAGAACATTGATTAAAATTAAAATGTACGTACTTGTGTATCTTTTATGCATTTGAAAATCTTTTTAAAGCTGGTCAATCGAAAAAGTAAATGGCATGCAACCTTTGGTTGTGTGAGAGATGTCCAACACATTCTCCTTCCGTACCTTTGCTCCCGAACTTTTGAAAATCTTGAACTCACTGTTTTCTTAGTTTTCTCAAAACTAAGTGGCGACTCCAAAGAAAAGAAGCGTGCCGCTACAGGTGCTTCACCAACTCAAGATGGTATGCCACAATGGTTACCATCGCACAAAAGTGGGTATCCATACAAGCATCCTTACAGAATTACAAATTTACTAAAGATATTACACAGAGGAAAACATCACAACAAATCCATATAACCTAGCTTCTCAATTGCAGTTTGAAATAAAAAATTCCTTCTACACTTATGTAACACCTTGAATTTCGGAAGATTAATAAAATAACTAAAAGACAATTTTTTTCCAAAAGAACCTCATAGATTTAATACGTCACCATTCCAAAAGGAGATGCCATTATATTACAACCATATTGAATTAAGTTTAAGTTGTCGAATTTGTCAAAATATTACAATTCCCGAATCAACTTTGAAGCTCACAAAATAAAGTTTACTTCAATTATCAGAACGACTATGCGTATGGAAACCAAGGTTCTTCGGCTCCCTCCTCAGTACTGTGAGCGATTGATGCTCAGCAGCTAAAGCCTATCCGAAACCCATAACTTATGTACAAAGGCATGTACAATACAGTTAAAGTGAAAAACAATTAAAGTATGTAGCGAACGATCAATTTCAATTACTAGCCTTTAACTTAGTGAAATCTAAAATCTCTAACCCTTGAGAAACATCCTCCCATGCTAAACACTAGGACTATGGCCATTCGTGATACCGCTCCCCCTTGCTTGCCCTAACAGGGAGTCCCAATAAAACGGGCTAAGTTATTTACTTAGTCGAAGTCATCGACCGCCTCGCAAGGGTGAATTCCCCAGGGAACTAACCGTAACCACTGGGCCCACGAGGAACTAACTGTAACCTTGGGAGTATATAGACCATAACCTGGTATATAATACATATCATCCTTTTATCTCCTATTCAAAAAGAGCAATCACGCAATGCCATATCCTAAGGTTTCGAATTGACAATCAACTGCCATACCCTACCTTCATTTGTCTTCTCCCAAACTGGATTTTGTGGATTGCTTTGAACAGATCTGAATTCACTAGATAACCTCCAAGAATCCCATTAAACCATCATTTCTTTGGCTAATTGCCAATCACCAATCACATCATCTCTTATCTTTTCCCATTTCTTTTAACTTAAAAATCGTCTATGTGATCTTCTACATACGTACACCAAACCCCAATGAACTTAATGTTCGTTCTAAGTTCTCGGAGGCATTAGCATCAATATTAAAATGACAGGTAATTGCAGTATAAGAATCGAGCCATTTATTGAACTGAATAACACAACTAGAATATCAATCAAATTAAGTTACTAACTAACAAATGCTATTGAGTTGAACTTCTTTATTTAAACAAGTAGTGTTGGACTCCAATTTCAAGTCCAGGAGCTGAACCATACTCCAACTAATTATGTTGTTGGAACTACAGAGCACGCAAAGGACGGCCGAAGTGGTGGCCGGCTAACCTTGTAAATACCCTTACATGCATATTCCAACTTTTCCAGGAACTAAACTTCATATTTCAAGTTAAAATATACCGAACTATACTCCCGCCGTTCCAAGTCATTAATCCAGTGATATCACATACATAGAGCACTCAAAATTCTACATTATCCAACTATAAATATGTTTAGGGAGATAAGTTTTAACAACCTCGGTCCGGGAATTCTAACGCGATACGGAGTGGAAACAGAGTTGGGTCGACGGATCAAACGCACGGCTACGGAGTTCCGTCGGGGCCGGTTCGAAGCTAGAGTTTATGAGTTGTTTTACCGGGTTGTCTCGGAGTGGAACCGGGCTGCTTTCGGAGAGAAAACGGAGCTGTTTGGGACTGATTTTAGTGGGGAAATAGGGCTATTTTCTGGGCAGATTTTGGAGTAGTATTCGGGTTGCTACGGGGCTATTTGGAACTGGAGTTTATGGGCTATTTTGATAGCTAAAATGGAGTGGTTTGGGACTATTCTTGTTTGGGCCGAAAGGGGTACTTTAGGTGATGATCATTGGTGGTGATTAGGGTGTCTTCATTTTCTTTCTTGTCTGCCGTGAAATAAGAAAAGGGCAGTTAACTGATGGTTTGGTGGAAAGGATAAAGGGGAACAATGTGTTTTGTTTTCTCCGGTCACTTGCCCAAAATGTTAAAAGAAGAAGATTGGAAGTATTTTTGGGGTTTGCCAGATAAGGCAAATTGTTAGGTGAGGGGAGTAGGTCTTCAAGGGTCCACGTAAGTGGAACAAGAAGTGTTGCTAAGAGGGATTTGGTGAGTAGGGAGGCTAGAGGTAGGCTCAGGAATGATTTTAGCTCAGGTTATTTGAAAATGGAGGTTGTAGGACACATAAATGGTATACTATACATGCATCTATTTACACCTGAATATTATTATGCACAAAATCTTTACTCTTAGTCTCTTACACAAGCAGGTACGCGTACAATATGCATGTAACGATATGTAATTAATATAAAAAAAATTCTTTCAACTAGCTACATGAAATGATTTTTTTTTTAATTTTTTATAAAGATAAAATTGTTTTTTGAAAACTCAGACTATTACAACCTATCTCCTTAAAACAATTCCGTCCTCAAAATTAGAGTATTTGTTTTGACTTGACAATTATGGGTTATTAGCGCGGATTGTACACTGTCACTTGCAAATGGCAACTTTCTTTTCCTCGCTGGTACCAGCATACTTTGACTTGAAGAACAATCTTGCTTTGAATATTCTTCTCCATCCAGTTTTTGATGTGTGCTAGCTTCTCTTCAAAAGTTAGGTCCCCATCTTTTAATTGAAAATGAAGGGTCCGCGAAGTTTCAAGAATGATTCCGAATATGAGTCAACATTTGAATACCGAGCAGAGAAGTGGACAGGTACCCTTTAAGAGTCTGAGTACAAGTGGTTTCAATTTGAGTGGTATAGACACCCCAATCTGGATCTCCTGATTATTTTACGGTTTCTTGTTTTCCCGATGCTGAAATCGGATTAAGAACAGACTTGAGATTGGAATGGTTTGAACTTTGTGTGTGTGGGATCTCTTTAAAACTTTTGAACCTCAGAAACCCTAAATCAAAACCCTAAACCCAGGGTTGACCATCGCGCTTGGGTTTGGAACCCTCACGCGAGCTTTCTCTGCCAGGTGTGGGTCAAAGTCAAACTATTGACCGATGACCCTCGCGTGACCTTGGGAACTCTCGTGCGCGTGTTTAGAACCCTCGCGCGACGGTTCTCTCCTGTCCCCATCCTTAATTTCCAGCTGGATTTTTTGATGATTAGAGGTCTAGTAAGCCTGAGGAACCCCGTTTTCCACCAGCACAGCTGTTGTAGACTGCATGGTTGGCTCTTCCCAACATAACCACTCCCATCACCTTGTTGGAGGCCTTCTCCACCAAGCTTGTTTGATCAGCCTTGTTGGCTGATTATTGAGCCATGTCTACCACCCATACATTTCCCTATATATATCCCCTATTGCTTCCAAAGCAAGGGTGACTACAATATCAAGCAAAAAGGCTTACAAACCCCAACCACACTTGCAATTCACTCACTCTTGTGCTCTACATACACTCATTTTCCAAGCTACACCACCTTGTTCAAGCCATTTCCAAAACAACTCAAGCAAAGGTATAAACATTTACCTGCTTTCTGTCTTGATCCCTGAGGGGGACTGTCAAGGCTGGTAATCAATACCAGTCCTGGTCCTAAAGTCAGCAAAGTTACAAGAAGCAGTGGAGTGGGAACCCTCGCGCGATGGTTCCAAAGTCTCGCACGACACTTTGTGTCTATGTGATGATGAACCTTGTGGGGAAGGGTATCCTGGTCTTTCAGTTTTGTATACTGTTATTACTGTTTTGAAGCATGTTCAGGTTTTTAGATCACTGTGATGCATGTTAAAAGCCATAGTTAGCTTATTTTTACAGTATTATTTAGTTTGGAATGCCTTTGGGAAGCTTCTGAGTATGTTTCAGAGCCCCAAACATGCAAAGCAATTCCTGGAAGTCCAGTCAGAACCCTCGCGCGTGTGTTCTAAATGCTCGCGCGATGGTTCTCTGTTTGCCAGTGATTGCCCTTGCATGGCAACTAAGGCTTAAGGCCTCTGTTTATTCACCCCCACTGTTTAGGGGTTGTATTCCAATTTGTTTGGCTTCTGTTTAACTTAATTTGTAATAATTAGTTAAATTCCAGTACATATTAAACTGCTTGGTTTGCCCACTGGGTGAGCACTGGTCCTTTCAGAGCCCAGAAGGGGATCAAAATTCAGCCTGTGATAAGAACAAACCCGGCGCGCGAGTGTTTAGAACTGTTGCGCAATGGTTCTTTGCATGCACGTAGATCCATGCATGCAAAGTTGGCCATGGTGTTGGCATGCCTAAACTTTGTGCAGTGTTCTTGATGTTCTGATCAGAGGGTTGAGTTTTTATCCCAATTTTTCATAGTATGTCATCCATCCATGCTCAATACAAACACATCTTGCAAATCATGTTACAGTTTTAAATCCCGATTAACTGTTCCCCCGCCCTAAGTGGCTAAAAATTGTTAAAAGAAGAAAAATCACAAAAGTTTTCACAAAATGCCTAAGTAGAGACCGATCTCCGGATTGGGCGAGAGGGGTGCCTTAAAAACCTTCCCCTCTCGTAACCTGGCTCCCGAACCCAGATATGGTTATGACGGACTGGTTTCCTTCACTTTTTCAAAATCAAACAGCGCGGCAGGTGTTTCGAAATACTGTTCCTTGGGTATCAGACCTCAAACCCGAGTGGCGACTCTATATTTTTGCGAGCGTCTGCTTCTCCGCTCGCGCTCCCTCGATTTCTGGGCCGCTTTGGCAAAACGGGGAACGAAATCCTCTTTTCCAAGGGCATGCTGCCCACAGTGGCGACTCTGCTGGGGATAAATCGAACCAATATTAATTCATACTTAGAGCTTTATACGTTTGCGAACAATTCCTTAAAAGTCTGTCAAAACGGTGAGCTTCGCGCTGCCGAAGGTTGGAATGGTGATTTAACAGGACCTCGTGTCCGGCCAATCTAATCTGGGACTTTTTCAATTGTTCACTTACGTAGTTTCCTCTAAACATGGACTAAATAAAGTGAGCCGAACTTGAAAAGGCATTTTGCGATTTTGTGATTCTTCTTCTTCTTAATCAAATTCTAGTATATCATTTACATCGATGTGGGATAAGCCTCGTTGGATCGTTTTGGCAATCCGGCACGGTTTACCGGAGCCCGGGGACCCCGAATGACCAACAACCTTCGACGATGATGGGTCATGCTACCGTTCGACTGTTGCTTTGCGAATCGCGGGCAACGGGAGGTATATCTGTGGCCTTAGTCCGAGGAACCCGTTTCGAACCAAAACCGGCCTTTGCATATATAAAACATTAGGACTCTCCAAACTAAGACAGGTACCTGCAGGGTAGGATCTATCTGCATCTAACCCCATATACTGTCCATGTGTTACTGCTTTCCCTATCGTATGCTCTGTTCATTCATACCATTCTGCGTAGAAGCATGTTTTAGGGCGACTTCTAGGTTCTCTTTTAAAGACAAGTCTGTCTTAAAAGCATTGGGACACTGTCGGACCCGATGAAGAGTCGTGCATCTTGATGGTGCATGTTTTCATTTCAAATCCTTAGAGAAAAAGGGACTTCAGGAAATCAGAAATTTCTACACCCTCGTCTTTGTACCTGCTTAAAGTTTCAAACAGAGAACAAGGAACAATAAAGAGAATGCCACGATGCTTACACCGAAAAGGGGGGTAACAAGTGTCTCGTCACTTACATCGCCTGGCTAACAGCGCCGTGCCGCTCATGCCGTTACGGTTATGGTATCACGACATTCATTCCCAGTTGTTCCAAACTTCAAAACTTGAAATGCTAATCAGCGGAATTGCCGAAGGTATAGGATTCTTTTGGCATCCTCTCGCCCTGTTCGCCTCAAGCAAGGATACATACCCGAAAAGAATTCTGAGGATTTTGGCAGTATTCCGATAAATCGAGACAGACTCGTCTTTTAGTTCTAGAGTCTAGGGGGACACGGACGACGCAAACCGAAGATTATGTAAACAGAAGATAACGAGATACAAACAGAAATCTCTGAAACCAAACCGAGTTTTGTGTGATACCACAGTCTCCTTAAGAAAGATTCGCCCCTACTGTGGGTGTCGTAGGTTGCGTCGGCGTCTTTCTCCCAGGGTTGGCTCGGCTAGACCGCAAGCCGTCGAAACACCACCATCGACCGCCTTGGCGAACTGACTACCCCCTGCCTCTCTCTCTCAAGAACGAATGTTAGAATGAACTGGAAGGCTGTGAATTTGCTGGTGCCTTCTCCAAAACATGATGCACCAATTTATAGAGTGAAGGTGGCTGAAGAGAAGTAATGCTGCCTTCAATTTCTGATTTGAATTCAGCCAATGAATTCTACCAATGAATGAGGGAGGTTACAAGAATCAATACTCTATCATGGTGAGGGTTACAGGAGTTACAAAATCCCACAATTCAATACGTCTATTGATTGTGGTGCATCCAGATTCAACGAACCCAGAACGAGCACGGTTGCCTCGAGAGACCCTCCGGTAACCCCGATTTCATTCATCTGAAATTCCGTAAATTTTCAGCAATCCCCCCCATGAATGGAATTGGCAGGCATACTGGTGCAGAGTACGAAGTTGATCCGAGAGAGTGACAACGGATAATTCCTGCATAGGATAGGTGGCTTTTGGCCTGGAACCTTCCCTTGTGATAGCTTATCGGGTTTACTGGCAGACCAGTGTGCGGTCCCGCTTTGAACTATTCCGCCGCTGATGTAAACCGAGACAACTGACGTCACACAGGACTTCTCCTGACGTAGTTCAGTTCTCACTGTTGGGTTCATTTTTGGCCATGACACCCCCTTCCTGGTTCTGTGAATATTTTCTTGAGAATTTCGCCACAATTCTCAAAGAAGCGGCCCCACTTCATACTAACATAGGTGACCTTCCTATAAAGCGTATCCTGCTATACCCCGCCTGGCAGCCCAGCGCATAGGAGTCATTAAAAGTAATGCTTAACCTCTTTCCATTTACAGGTATCACTATTCTACATCATAGGAATGGGCAGGAGACCGAGTCTCCTCAGTGATCGTTCTCGGCTACTTGCGAAAGATAGTTTCATTGAACCTAGATCTTGGGATATCCAGTCAACTAGGTTGGCTACCCCCACGGTAACTATGAGCGTAGTGGCTTAAGCCCCATCCCTTTCGCTGCTCACTCAACTAGCTCTCGATTTAACCCTTTGGTTAGCGGATCCCCAATATTGTCCTTTGACCTCACATGATCAATAGCGACAACACCACTTGAGAGTAGTTGCCTAATGGTATTGTGTCTACGCCGAATATGTCTAGACTTACCATTATACATGTTACTATGTGCCCTACCAATCGCAGTTTGACTGTCGCAATGGATACTAATCAGTGGCACAGGTTTCGGCCATCTTGGAATATCCTCCAAAAATTGCCGGAGCCACTCGGCCTCCTCTGCCACTTTATCCAAAGTGATAAACTCTGATTCCATCGTTGAACGTGCTATACACGTCTGTTTGGAAGATTTCCAAGAAACAGCTGCACCACCAAGTATAAAGACATATCCACTTGTGGATTTTGAGTCTTTCATATCGGATATCTAGTTCACATCACAATACCCTTCCAGTGCTGCTAGATATCTGGTGTAGTGCAACCCCAGATCACAAGTATACCTCAAAGAGTGCAGAACCCTGACTATTGCCTTCCAGTGATCACGACCTGGATTACTCGTGTATCTGCTCAGTCTGCTGACTGAGTAAGCTATATCGGGCCTTGTACAACTCATTAAGTACATCAGGCTCCCAATTATCCGAGAATACTCTAATTGAGATATGCCTTCCCCCCATTCTTGGATAAATGCAAACTTAAATCCACAGGGGTTCTTGCAATACTTGAATCAGACGAGTTGAACTTCTCAAGAATCTTGTCAACATAATGTGTCTGAGACAACGCAAATCCAACAGAAGTTCTGGTGATCTTGACACCCAGAATGACATCTGCAAGGCCCATATCCTTCATGTCAAACTTCGAGTTTAACATATTCTTGGTAGACTAAATGACCCTTTCATTGTTACCAACAATGAGCATGTCATCAACGTAAAGACATAAAATGACATACCCTTCGTCTATGTCTTTGTCACATTCATTGATCTTGAAACCACTTGACAACACAGCATTATCAAATTTCTCATGCCATTGTTTTGGTGCTTGCTTAAGCCCATACAAAGACCTAACAAGCCTATATACTTTCCTTTCTTGGCCCAGCGCGGAAAAACCCTCGGGTTGTTCCATGTAGATTTCTTCATCTAAATCGCCATTCAGGAAAGCTGTTTTGACATCCATTTGATGTATCTCAAGGTTACTCAAAGCTGCGATCGCGATGATCATCCGGATGGAAGTAATCCTCGAGACTGGTGAGTAAGTATCAAAGTAATCTAGGCCTTATTTTTGTCTGTATCCTTTGATAACAAGCCTAGCTTTGTACTTATCAATTGACCCATCTGCTTTCATCTTCCTTTTGAAGATCCATTTATAGCCGAGAGGCTTACTGCCTGGTGGCAAATCCACCAGTTCCCATGTATGGTTTTGCAGTATGGAGTCAATCTCACTCTTAATGGCCTCTTTCCACAGAGGACCCTCAGGACAGCTTTCAGCTTCCTGGTACGTCCGAGGCTCATTCTCTACCAGATAAGTCAGGAAATCAGGACCAAAAGATGTTGATGTTCTAGCTCGCTTGCTACGTCGTGGATCAACATCAACCTCCTCTTCTTGGCATTGTCTGCTTCCATTAGCCGGATGCAAAGTCCGTTTAGCAGAACTTGACTCTCTAATGGATCTATAAGGGAATATGTGTTCAAAAAACACTGCATTCCTAGACTCCATGAGAGTATTCTTGTGAATATCTTGTATATTTGACTCATACACAAGGAACCGATAGGCACTACTATCGTCTGCATAACCAATGAACACACAATCAATGGTTTTAGGGCCTATCTCCTTCTTAGGAGGAGGTATAGCCACCTTTGCTAGACAACCCCATGTTCGTAAGAATGCATAGGTAGGCTTCCTACCTTTAAACAATTCATACAGGGTTTTCCCAATGTCTTTGTGAGGTATCTTATTGAGGATGTAATTAGCGGTGAGAACAGCATCTCCCCACATGTTCTGAGGCAACCCAAAACTGATCAACATAGCGTTCATCATATCCTTCAATGTACGATTCTTGAGCTCAGCAATTCCGTTAGTCTGAGGCGAATAAGGTGCTGTGGTTTCATAGATTATTCCGTGTTGGGCACAGAATTCTCCAAAGGTGACTGAAATTCACCACCACGATCACTTCTGACCACCTTAATCTTTCTGCTCAGTTGATTCTCAACCTGAGTCTTGTAATGATCAAACTTGTCCAAGGCTTCATCCTTGCTTTTCAGCAAATACACATAGCAAAACCGAGTGCTATCATCGATAAAAGTAATGAAGTACTTGTTGCCAGCCCGTGTTTAGACATATTTCAGATGACACACATCAGTGTGAATTAAACCCAAAGGTTCTATGCTTCTTTCTACTGCTTTGAAAGATGCTCTTGGCATTTTAGCCTCTACACAAGTCTCACACCTGTGTTTTTTATCAATTTGAAAAGCTGCCAATTTAATTAATCTACGCATAGAATCATAATTAACATGACCTAGTCTATCATGCCACAAAAAGGAAGACTTAAGCACATAAGCAACAGGGGATTTCTTTTTATTGATAGTAGGGATATTCATTTTAAAAAGACCATCGGTCATGTAACCTTTCCTTACATACATTCCAGCTTTAGTCAAATTGACCCTATCAGCCTCGAAAACCAAGCGAAAATCGTGCTTGCTCAACAGTGAACCAGAAACCAAATTCTTGCGAATATCTGGCACGAACAACACATTATTCAGAGTCAACTCTTTTCCCGAAGTCATCTTCAGGACCACTTTCCCCTGCCCCCAACATTCGAGGTAGCTGAATTCCCCATAAACAGCTTTTCATCGTTAGCAACCGGCTCAAAGGTAGTGAACAGCTGCCTGTCACGACAGATATGACGCGTAGCCACAGTATCTACCCACCATTCCTGCGGGTTTGAACCAAACTTCAGATACCATTGCCGAGAGGTTGATGTCGGACACTGCAGCTTCCATCTGAGCCAAGTGTGCCTAAGCGCGAGGGTTAAGTGGCTTCTTACACTCCGAAGCTTTATGCCCGAACTTGTTGCAGTTGAAGCATGTACCCTGAAACTTCTCTCTTGGTTTATTGGCAACACTACCTCTTGGTCCCAGATTGACACTTTTGTCCTTCTGTTTGCCAGCTTGCTTGTCAGCATGCCTATCATTCTGGTTTTTCCTCTTACCGGAAGATTGACCATGCTCCATTATATTTGCCTTGGCCATGTAGGAGGCCTTTGCACTCCTATCCATACCCCGATTCTCCTCTTCAATACGGAGCTTGATGAAAAGAGCCTCCAAGGTCATCTCCTTATTCTTGAACATGAGATAGCTCTGAACTCTTTCCATGTTGGGGGTAGCTTGTGGATCACCGCAGCCATTTGGAATGCTTCACTCAGAATCACCCCCTCAGTCCTGATCTCATTGAGCAGGAGCTGCAGCTCTTGGACTTGGACTGCCACAGATTTGGAGTCCACCATCATGTAATCAAGGAACCAGCCCATAACGAACTTCTTGGACCCGGCACCCTCGATCTTGTATTTCCTGTTTAAGGATTCCCATAATTCCTTAGCCGACGGAGCCTCGCCATACACAGAATTCAGCAAATCATCCAGAGCATTTAGAGTGTAATTCTTGCACATATAGTCATGCTCTTTCCATCTGGCCACATCAATCCGCTTCTGAGTGTCAGGATCATCCTCAGCAATAACAGGTGCTTCCTCGACAAGCCACTTTGCCAAGTTCAAGGTGGTGAGATAGAACAACATCTTCTGTTACCACCTTTTGAAGTCCACCCCAACAAATTTGCTCGGTCTCTCCACGTGAGACATTGGAACGAAGGGAATCCCAGGAATTGGAGCATGAATTGGAAAAGCACCACTGCCATTTCCATTGCCACTGACAGCATCAGTCTCTTTGTCTTTGCCAGTGGCTGTAGCTTTCCTTTGCTCAGTTGTCATGTTTTCCTGAAATTAGGAACAACCACATATAAGAGAACAAATCTCAAACTCAAAATGATAAGCTATACATGCATAGATTAACAATCTATCAAACAAGCAAAGTCTAACATCCCCACAACACCATGTAACCTGGGGGTCCCAGGGGGCGCGCCCCCTGACGGGGGTCCTGAGGATCGCGCCCCCAGACGGGAGTCTAAGGGCTGGCCCTCCAGGGGGTCACGCCCCTTGGCGGGGGTTTGGAGGCAGCGCCCCCGAAAGGTAAATGGTATACACAATCTGCTACTAGCAAGAGTGTGGCCATCTAACTTCCCCTTCTGCCGAATAGCGTAATCTGGGTACTAGCTTACACCACATAAGCCGTGTGCCAAGGCTGAGTGAATCGTGCCTACCACTGGCTTAATCACTTCAGGCAAAGCACACCAGGCCACAAGCCACCTCTGGCTAATCCCATGCTAAGTACCCAAACTTCATTTGCCAAGCAAATCATAATAGTGGGATCATGGCCAGGTGATGTCAAGGCATAAGCCAAATAGATCACCCCAGAGGCCAACCAAATTGATCCAAGGCCAAGCCGCACATGACTGCCTTAGGCCGTAGCCTTTCTTTTTATCCCATCTTTGAACTGTGGTCAAGTCACGCATGACAAGCCATGGTCGAAGCCAAACGGGTCTGATATCATCTCATGTTTCAATCCATCAACCAAACTACAATTAAATCTGGTATGAATCACTGATCAATCTGCTGATTGATTAAACATTTTACACCAGTGGTACTCCACCACTCATGAACCTGTTCTTGCAACTCAAAGATTAGTACAAAACAGAAACTGTTTTCTGGAATTCTTTGCCGATCAGAGAACAAAAATCTTTCTTAAGCTTGTTGGGAAAATCTCGGCAATCATGTAATATTCCAGAAAATAATTTCATTATCAATGATAAAGTACATGATTGAAACAAGTTACAGATTATGTAAATAGAAGTAACGAGATACAAATAGAAATCTTTGAAACCAAACCGAGTCCTGTGTGATACCACAGTCTCCTTAAGAAAGATTCGCCCCTACCGTGGGTGTTGTAGGTTGCGTCAGCGTCTTTCTCCCAGGGTTGACTCGGCTGGACCGCAAGCCGTCGGAACACCACCGTCAACCGCCTTGGCGAACTGACTACCGCCTACTTCTCTCTCTTAAGAACGAATGTTTGAATGAACTGGAAGGCTGTGAATTTGCTGGTGCCTTCTCCAAAACGTGATGCACCAATTTATAGAGTGAAGGTAGCTGAAGAGGAGTAATGCTGCCTTCAATTTCTGATTTGAATTCAGCCAATGAATTCTACCAATGAACGAGGGAGGTTACAAGAATCAATACTCCATCATGGTGAGGGTTACAGGAGTTACAAAATCCCACAATTCAATACGTCTATTGATTGTGGTGCGTCCAAATTCAACGAACCCAGAACGAGCACGGTTGCCTCGAAAGACCCTCTGGTAGCCCCGATTTCATTCATCTGAAATTCCGTAAATTTTCAACAAGGGGTACTTTAGGTGGTGATCAATGGTGGTGATTAGGGTGTCTTCATTTTATTCCTTCTCTATCGTGAAAGAAAAATAAGAAAAGGGAAGTAAACTGGTGGTTTAGTGGAAGGGATAAAGGGGAACAATGGGTTTCATTTTCTCTAGTCACTTGCCTGATATGTTAAACACGGAAGATTGGAAGTATTTTTAGGGTTTGCTAGATAAGGCAAATTGTTAGGTGAGGGGAGTGGGTCTTCAAGGGTCTACGTAGGTGGAACAAGAAGTGTGGCTAAGAGGGTTTTGGGGAGTAGGGAGGCTAGAGGTAGGCTTAGGAACGATTTTGTCTCAGGTTATTTGAAAATGGAGGTTGTAGGATCATTACACACATAAATGGTATACCGAATACATGCATCTATTTACACCTGAAAATTATTATGCACAAAATCTCTACTCATGCAGGCCGATATTTTGATTATTCTAGAAATATATAAATTTTAATTTATTATTTCGAGTTTAGCTTTTTAGTAGGAATGTTTTATTTTAGTCAAGATAATTTATAAGTATTTAGTTTTCCTAGTTTGATTTGATCTAGTTTTCCTATTTTCAATAGGTTTCTTGGTCAAGGAAAATTAGGATTGATTTTATTTCCTCATGTTTATTTTCCTTTTTAAGATTTTAAGAGTGTTAGGTTTAGGAATTCTATTAGTATAAATAAGGTTGTAAGCCTTAGGGCTAAGGAGTTGGTTTTATGATTGAATTAATTAAAATTGAGATTATTTCTCATTATTGTGTGTTCGTAGAGGGAGTACCTCTAGTTTATACTTGTTCGTGATTGTCCTTGTCGCATCGTTTTTCTTTTCAGCACGCCTCCCTGCATCAATTGGTATCTGATGAAGGCTGATATTTTGATTATTCTAGAAATATAGGAATCTTAATTTATTAGTTTGAGTTTAGCTTTTTAGTAGGAATGTTTTATTTTAGTCAAGATAATTTATAAGTATTTGGTTTTCCTAGTTTGATTTGATCTAGTTTTCCTATTTTCAATAGGTTTCTCGATCAAGGAATATTAGGATTGATTTTATTTCCTTATGTTTAATTTCCTTTTTAGATTTTAAGAAAGTTAGGTTTAGGAATTCTATTAGTATAAATAAGGTAGTAAGCCTTAGGGCTAAGGAGTTGGTTTTATGATTGAATTAATTAAAATTGAGATTATTTCTCATTATTATGTGTTCGTAGAGGGAGTACCTCTAGTTTATACTTGTTCGTGATTGTTTTTGTCACATCGTTTTTCTTTTCAGCACGCCTCCCTGCATCAGCTGATATCAGAGCCTGCGCTCGATTTCGGATCATGGCGCGACAAGGAGTTCGCTATAGTTGTTATGTTGTCGAAGATGTGTATGAACGAAGTAAAGCTGCACGAGAAACATGAATAGATGAGAGGTTTCAACAACTTGAGCAGTGGATGAAAGAGGTGTTTGGGGCGCTGGTCGATCAGATTGCTGCCTTGTTTGTTGGTGGAAACCCGCCTCGCCGTTGTCTGATTCAACCTTAGTTTCCAAAAGAGGAGGAGGTGTTGGATGATGTTTCTATCACCAAACCTTTTGCTAGTAACCATCAGTCGATGGGGAAGACAATGGGGGATGAAGCTACCATTGAGTGGCCATTCACATCAAAAATCATTTTGGATCCAATTATATATTGGACTAAACCGCCTACGTATGATGAAGAATCTATTGAAGAAATCGCAATTAGCTCATGTTTCTAGCCCATTTGTAGTGAGAGTGCAAGTGGTTATGTGTCACCCTTTTCGATAAAAGCCAAAAAAAGAAATTGCCCATTAATAATTTTGCTGGCGAAGGAAGTGGCTGGGTTCGAAGTAATTAATTTCAGCCACATCCAGTTATCACAGGACATACATGAAAACGTGAAGTTTTATTAAGGAAAGTCATTCTATGTGGTAATCCCCACAATAGGTTCACAAAAACATAGAAAGAGCATCCTATCAAATTACACAAATTCTTTTTAGGGATTTCATTGAAGACTTTGCGAGCAAGAATATATGGATTGTTCGCCTAGACCAAATTTGGAAGGAAATCGTTTCATTAATTTTTGAAGAATCCTCAAAAGTTCAGGTTCGAGAAAATTAATTTGAAGTACAAGATCGATGCGGGCATGTTTCAATGACTTCAACTATTTAAACTCGAGGACGAGTTTCTTCAAGCGGGGAGGATGATGCAGGCCAATATTTTGATTATTTTAGAAATATAGGAATCTTAATTTATTATTTTGAGTTTAGCTTTTTAGTAGGAATGTTTTATTTTTGTCAAGATTATTTATAAGTATTTAGTTTTCCTAATTTGATTTGATCTAGTTTTCCTATTTTCAATAGGTTTCTCGGTCAAGGAAAATTAGGAGTGATTTTATTTCCTCATGTTTATTTTCCTTTTTAGACTTTAAGACAGTTAGGTTTAGGAATTCTATTAATATAAATAAGGTTGTACGCCTTAGGACTAAGGAGTTGGTTTTGTGATTGAATTAATTAAAATTGAGTTTATTTCTCATTATTGTGTGTTCGTAGAGGGAGTACCTCTAGTTTATACTTGTTCGTGATTGTCCTTGTCGCATCGTTTTTCTTTTCAGCATGCCTCCCTGCATTAGTATCAGAGCCTGCACTCTATTTCGGATCATGGCGCGATAAGGAGTTTGTTATGATCGTTATGTTGTTGCCGAGAGATATCTATGAACGAAGTAAAGCTGCACGGAGAGGTTTCAACAACTTGAACAGTGGATGAAGGAGGCGTTTGCTGCGCTAGCCGATCAGATTGTTGCCTTGTCTGTTAGTGGAAACTCGCCTCGCCGTCGTTCGATTCAACCTCGGTTTCCGAAAGAGGAGGAGGTGTTGGATGATGTTTCTATCACCCAACCTTTGGCTGGTAACCATCAGTCGATGGGGAGGACAATGGTGGATGAAGCTACCATTGAGTGGTCATTCACATCAAAAATCATTTTGGAACCAATTATAGATTGGACTAAACCGCCTACGTATGATGAAGAATCTATTGAAGAAATCATAACTAGTTCATGTTTCGAGCCCATTTGTAGTGAGAGTGCAAGTGGTTATGTGTCACTCTTTCCAACAGAAGCCAAAAAAAGAAATTGCCCATTAATTATTTTGCTGGCGAAGGAAGTGACTGGGTTCGAAGTAACTAATTTCAATCATATCCAGTCATCATAGGACATACATGAAAACGTGAAGTTTTTTGAAGGAAAGTCATTCTATGTGGTAATCCCCACAATAGGCGCACAAAAACATAGAAAAAACATCCTATCAAATTACACAAATTCTTTTTGGGATTTCATTGAAGACTTTGCGAGCAAGAATATATGGATTGTTCGCCTAGACCAAATTTGGAAGGAAATCGTTCCATTAATTTTTGAAGAATCCTCAAAGTTCAGGTTCGAGAAAATTAATTTGAAGCACAAGATCGATGCGGGCATGTTTCAACGACCTCAACTATTTAAACTCGAGGACGAGTTTCTTCAAGCGGAAGAGGATGATGTAGGCCGTTATTTTGATTATTCTAGAAATATAGAAATCTTAATTTATTATTTTGAGTTTAGTTTTTTAGTAGGAATGTTTTATTTTAGTCAAGATAATTTATAAGTATTTAGTTTTCCTAGTTTGATTTGATCTAGTTTTTCTATTTTCAAAAGGTTTCTCAGTCAAGGAAAATTAGGATTGATTTTATTTCCTTATGTTTATTTTCCTTTTTAGATTTTAAGAAAGTTAGGTTTAGGAATTCTATTAGTATAAATAAGGTTGTAAGCCTTAAGGCTAAGGAGTTGGTTTATGATTGAATTAATTAAAATTGAGATTATTTCTCATTATTATGTGTTCGTAGAGGGAGTACCTCTAGTTTATACTTGTTCGTGATTGTTTTTGTCACATCGTTTTTCTTTTCAGCACGCCTCCCTGCATCATCTACTCTTAGTCTCTTACACAAGCAGGCACGCGTACAACATGCATGTAATGATATGTAATTAATAAAAAAAAATCGTACAACTAGCTACATGAAATGATTTTTTCTACAAAGATAAAAATATTTTTTAAAACTCGAACCATTACACATATCAACAAAGCATCAATAGGTTTATGAATATACGTAACTATAATCTCATCAATTGATAATCATATGTATGTTGGAGATTGGAGATAATTTAAAATTTAATGTTTAGGATAGGATTGTCTGACATAGTTCATGTATTTAGGTTATTGATGAGCCATGTCACGCTCTCGATTTTAAGCATATTGTGGGCTCCCGGCGCCCGGAAAAAGGAGCGCCAACTCGAAGAGTCGCCACCCGGATTTTTGAAATGGATCATCCGAGAAACCGAAGAGTCGTTTGGAAAAGGCTTTTGGTCTAGCGAAAACGTTGAGATGTTGGGTTCGGGAGCCACGTTACGAATGGGGAAGGTTTTTCTTTAAAAAGCACCCCACTCGCCCGGAGAAAACCGGTCTCTACTTAATGTTTTCAAAAGAGAAGGGGGGATCTTCAATATTTTTCGGAATATCAAACTCTTTAATAAAACAAGTAGCGGGGAAGGGACATGGGGAATATATCACATTGACGTGCATGTGGTGCTGTCTGTACAATAGTGGTAAAATGATGTGAGCAGGGGGGATAAACAACGTTCAACAGACTGTCTGGATCTCGGCTAAGCTGTCCACGGCACCCTGAGCTGCCGCGTGCGGCACCTCAACATGCCGTGCGTGGTACCTGCTCTCCCGTCAGGCTGTTGCAGACTTTCAACACATTATTTAGACCACTGCTTTCTTTGTGCATCTTTCAGAAAACTCACCAGAAACCTCACGGCAGTCAGATCATCCCAAAAGGCCATTGTCTTCCTCAAAACATGATTTTAAAGTGGTTTTTGACATATTTGATCATTTGGGATGATCTCACAAAGCTTTTAAAAGAACCGGGATATGGCTTGTAGATATGGTCTTATTTTAAAAGTAGCAGAAACAGCAAACAACAGATACAGACATCCACAACAGAGGGAAAGCTCAGATCCAGACAGCCTGCTTACAGAAATACTAGCATGTGACATGCCGTGCGCTGAGAGTCAGGGTGCCGCGCGTCTGTTCAACAGACCGCGCGGCTTCCCGACCTCAGCACTATGTTTATTTTATTTTGTGAAAATGGGTTTTTGGTCAGGATCTAACCAAAAGGGGGTTAGACCTTCTAACAGAAAAGTCCCCTCAGGACCAGAACAGGGTCTAGTCCGAGGAAACTAGTTTGTACCTTTAGTTTCGAGCTTGATCAAGGGTCGTTGGTGCGCGGGTGTGAACGGATCGTCACGGATGTAGATGGAAGAGGTTGAATGAGACAAAAGGGGTGTGGGTGTGAGGGAAGATTAAGTGTTTCGGGTGATGAGACTTTGAAGTTAATGAAAGATCAACTTCAATGATGAGAGGGGAGTGAGTGAAAGTACTTAAAGAAGGTCTTTTGGGAATGACATTCTTTAAAGCTTGGAAATGGAAGTGGAAGTAAGAAAGTGGGTGTAGAAACTTAGAGAGAGAAAGTAGAGTGAGAGAGCCAAGAGAAAGGCAAGGGAGGGACTCAAAAGAAGGGCTAAGAGGGACCCCTTTCCCTTGAGTGGAGGGGTTAATTTATAGGCAAATGGCCAAGGATTTTGAATTCAAATGGTGGAAGTATTTTAGGCGGGCGAAGTGCATTTCAGTGAGCAGTCATCGGTATGGCTCACACTGGCGTGGCCGACAGCTTTCTGAGCCAGTCAGCTTTTAGCTCAAGGTGCCGTGCGGAGGAGTTTGGCTGTGCACGGTCCCTTGAATTCTCAAGGTGCCGTGCGCTCCAGTTTGGCTCCGCACGGTGCCTCCTCCTGGGGTCCAGAGTCTTTTGGGCTTTTTATTGGGCTTGGCTGGGTTTGGCAGGGTTTGTTGGGCTTTTGGTTTTAAAGGAGATCCTTTTTCAAGCTCGCAAAGGTATCGTTTCCTCTATTTCATCATCGGGGTGGACAAAGACTCTCCGAGGCCCGGATTGGGGTGTCTACACATATATCTATAAATCATTTCGATAAAAGATCCTCGCGTAAACTAGATAATGTAAGTGCAGGAAAACGAAACAGGCCTTCGAACAGCACCAAACTGTAACGGCTACTTTTCTCTCTACACCGGAACCCTAGCACACCGCCGGAATTGAGCCTATAAAACAAACAAAAGGTGAGCGCACCTTTGCCGTCTCGTGGCAAAGGCCCTCCGATGCCAAAGTTAGTATCTCATACTAGTGAAATCTTAATTCTCAGTAAGTAATAAGCCAATAACCAGGAATTACATACCTTTACCTTTAGGTTTACCTCATATTTATAGACCCATGTCTACTTGCTGTCCAAGCCATCTTGCTGCCCTAAGTTTCCTTCCTCGTAAAGGGAACCCAGAATATCAGGGATTCTCATTCCCTTAACTGCATATTTCCTTTTAGACCTTTTAGGAACTCTTTCCAAAGCTGGCCGTTCACCCCATTCTCGTTGGGTATCTCCTCCAGACCTCGTTTCCTTACTGGGAATTACCATTTCTGGACCCCTTTGGAGCGCCTTCTGGCACTTCCTCCAAATTGTTGCTCCTGTTCGGCCCTCTCGTTGCCGAACAGCCTATCTGGACCAATGATGTCTCAAACCATTGGTCCCCTTAGCATGCGACTGGTCCAACAACTACCCTTGCTCTTTGGACCATACCCCTGATCGGGTATCTTGGACCTGGGACCTTTCGTGTCCCCGGTCCTTATTGCCGTTCACCTCACTGCACGGCGGATATTCCAACTATATTTATTCTGGGCCCCACGTACCACGTGTTCGGGCCATTCTTTGTACCTGTTCGGGATTACCTCCCTACAATGGCTCCCCAGCTTTACTCGTTTTTTTCTCTTAATATGACGAGCAAAGCTCCTGAACACCGAGCAAGGTTCTCATCCTTTGCTCCTGCACCCATGTTTCTCGTATGGTGCAAACTCATCATTAGTCCAAGCCAAACGTCTCGTCGTTTGGTCTGGACAGGCTTTTCCAGCTAGCACCTTTACACGCGGCATGCTCTGTACTGCCCGTATTAAATGTGAGCAGACGTTTCGGGGAACGGATCGCCCAAACAGCGTCTGGGATGACGTTTCCCATACGTCACCCCCTTTGTTGGGGTATACTTGGGTTTTCGTCCCAATTTCAAAATCACTTTCTCTTTCTAAAACTCCCCTGCAAAAGAACGCTCGAGCTTTCTGCCATTGAAGCACTGTTCACCGTCTCGTGGTTCATCTTTTCTGCATCTAGAATCTCCGATCCTTGTAAGTCATCATCCCCCCTTTCTACTCTGTCGTCAATCTAGGACTACTACAGTCTCCTTAGGGTTTCCTCGTACCCACTTCTCTTTTCGAAAACCCACACCCACAATTCCTGTTATGGGTCGATTTCGTAGGCAGTGCAACACGCCCCAAAGAATGACCGAGTTCAGATCTCGTTACGAGATCCCAGACAACGTGGCCACTTCGTTGGCCGCAGAAAATGCCATCCGAGAGAGTTTTGACAACGATACTCTACACATCCCTGTCGTAGCTGTCGTTGAAGGCGGCGTCAGATTTCCCCTGGCAACGTTACTCCGCCAGGTTTTAGCCCATTATAGACTGTCCCCGATGCAAGTTTCAGCCAACTTCTTCAGGGTTGTTATGGGCATCAATGCCCTAAACCAGATGTTAGGCACATCCTTAGGTTTGCACGACATACACCACCTATATAGTATTTCCAGAACCAAGGATGCCCTGACCTACTACCTCAAGAGTAGGGACTCCAGAAAAAAGCTCGTGCTAGAACTGCCTGACTCTGCCCGAGGAGACGATGATGACTTCCTCATCGTCACAGGGAATTTCGAGCCCAGGGATGAAGATGGTAGGCTCATCGGCTTTCACGCGCCGCACAGATTTGGCACTCCACGTTAGTCCTTTTCTCGTAGAACTTTATTGCCGAGCAAAATTTTGTTTTGCACCGTCTTCTTTTAGCTTTTACTGACTGCCAATTTTTCTCGTATTTGCAGCCACGAACGTCAACCAGGGGCACGCCATCATCACCCCCCAGGTCCACGTTACCGACATCAACCTTGCTCTTGCCTTTAACGGACAAGGTACGTGCTTGGTTGGCCGAGCAAGGGCGGCGCAGATCCTTTTGAGCTACCGGGCTTCATACGGCGGATTCATCGATAGACGAATCCGAGCAGCAAACAACCCCATCGTCCCAGATCCTCCTGCTCAACAACCCGACCAAGAAGAGGAAAGGCGTTCTCGGACCCCCCTCTTCCCAACGAACCAATCCATCTTGCCGAAGTAGCTTCCACATCTTCGAGTGGATACTCCCCATCTCCCCTATCTCGAGAAATGGATCAGCCGATCAATCTCAGCAATCTGCTCACCATTGGCCGTGGAAGGGGCCGCGGCACCGCTCATGGCCGTGGTCGTACTCAGAATCTTGCACCTTCTCAAGGGCGTCGAGGATCAACTCAACTGGATGTTCCTCCAGGCTTCTCTCTCGAGGAGATCGAAGCCATTCATAGGGACAAACGCCAACGGCTCGATACCTCCTCCGTTGAGCAGCCTCCTCAACTCACAGCTCCTCCAACTCCCATCTGGGCCCCTCAGCTTACGCACGGCGGCCGGCCAGTCACCGTTCGTGATAGTGTCGATTCTGAAGGGACAGCCCTTGCACTATCCCAGGCTTTCCTGCTGCCTGGGGATATGCAAAGAGAAGTGGCTTGCTCCCCAGACAATCTCCTCGACTCGTTCATGAGCCATAGCGCCAAGGTAAGCCTCTAACACTCGTGTTTACGGACTAATGATACTCAATAGTTCTTCCCGTCATCTGTCTAACTTAGAGATAACTCCAGGCAGTGCAAAAAATGGTGGCCATGGCCCAGAAACTGGGACACTCCGAGCCCCAGCATGCCAAGCTTACCAGTGAGAACGCCAAGCTTCAAAACACCATTGTCAGGCTGGAGAGAGAGAGAAATCAGGCCCGCGAGCTTGCGGACGAGCTTAGGGGTAAGCTGGAGGGTGCAGAGGACAGCCTGAACCGGACGAGCCGTGGAGGCGAGCAAAACGAGGCCAAGGCGACCTATCACTGGCTACAATGAGGGAATCCGTGTGGCCACCGAGAGCTACAAACAGATGCCCGGGATCCAGGACCAGGTCTTCGAGGCTGGCTGGTTGGCCTGCCTTAAAAAGATTGGTACAGCAGAATCTTCTCCTCTCTGGACCGAGATCGACCTTCCTAGCACCCAGGTGGTTGCTGATGGACAGGAAGAAGTTGTAGAGGAAGAAGACAATCTGGATAGGGAGCTCAACGCCAACATCCCCGAATAGCAGAGCGCTAGCGTCGAACAGACTGGAGAAGTGACCAGCCTCGGCCAAAAGGAAGCTGATGGTGGTCCATCTGAGCCAAGCGCTGCTGTGGAAAACTCTACTGCTTCGGCCTCTGCTGCTGCTCCAGCCTCCACCACTGCTCCAGCCTCCCCACCTGTCATCCAAGACCTGACGAACGAAGAGTAAGTGGGACTCTTTGTAGTGGTAACAACTGGAACTTTTGCACAGTTTTGACTGGTCCTGCGTGGCCATTGGTTTTGCCCTTCGTGGCACTGATACATTTCTATACATTTTTAACTCTGTTGGTTTTGGCCCTTCGTGGCCTTTCTGAATGTTTCTGGTGGCCTTGTGTGGTCTGAACAATTTTTACTTGGCCCTTCGTGGCCTTTCTTGAATGCAGGTGGCCGTCCCATGGCCAGTATCTTTTTGTGCTAAGTGTTTCGTGCCAGCTTGATGCATATTCCTCGTATGCTCCCAGTGCCTTATCATGCCTGGCGATGATTCTGTTGTATTTTTCACTGCAGTATTATAAGTACGCCTTCGATTGCTTTAGCAGCTTGCAACACATATAGTTGTTTGTATTCAGGGTCTGTTCGAACCCGAGCAACCCTCAAGCTTTTTCGAACTCTAGATATTACTGCATGTTTACGTATGCAGCCCATACGTTTCATTCTTGGAAACTTCCCCTAGTATATTCGTACTTGGGTTACCCAAATGTGCTCGTATTTGGATTTAGTAATTTTGGTTTATTCATACCTAGGTTAAGTTACAAGCTCATGTGGGGATGCACCCGTACAAGTAATCAAATCTTATTTGTACCTGAAATAATTCCGGACATATTCGAATCTGAGAGCAGTGTGCATATCCTCGTATGCATTCTGGGTGTATTCGTACCCGAGCAAACAGACAAGTATATTCGTACTTGACTCAATTCTGGGTGTATTCGTACCCGAGCAGACAGACAAGTATATTCGTACTTGGCTCAATATTGGGTGTATTCGTACCCGAGCAAACAGACAAGTATATTCGTACTTGGCTCAATATTGGGTGTATTCGTACCCGAGCAAACAGACAAGTATATTCGTACTTGGCTCAATATTGGGTGTGTTCGTACCCGAGCAAACAGACAAGTATATTCGTACTTGACTCAATTCTGGGTGTATTCATACCTGAGCAAACAGACAAGTATATTCGTACTTGATAAAATTTTGAAATATTCGAAATTCCATTTAGTTACCCTTCACCTCTGCTCCCCAATACGAAGTGAGGACTTAGAACATAGCTTGACTTCGTATTTAAAGCAAAACTCGTAAAAAAAAAAAACAGAGTTTGGGTTGCCAAAATCTGGGAATTTTATTCATAATTCGAAAAACTCAAGGGGGCGTTAAGCATACCCCTTGCAACTAGTAAAAGAAAACACAAGGGAATTTTGTTCGTAATTCCCACACAATCACGATGTGCATCTAAAACAGAATAGAAATGGAATCGAAATTCTTTACACGTAGAACTTTCTCAAGTTGTGAACATTCCAGGGCCTTGGTACCGGGTTCCCGTCCAAGTCTGCCAATCGATATGCTCCAATGCCCACAACCTCTGTTACTCGATACGGGCCCTCCCAATTGGCCCCCAACTTGCCCTCGTTGGCCACCTTGGTGTTGCCGAGCACCTTCCGTAGCACAAGGTCTCCAACACCAAACTCTCGTGGGTGGACATGCTTGTTGTAACTTTTCATCAACTGCTCCTGGTACGAGGCCAGGTGCACCAGTGCTCGTTCTCTCCTCTCCTCGGCGAGGTCCAGCTCGATTTCCAGGGCTCTGTCGTTGCCCCCACTTTCTACTAGCGTGGTTCTGTTGGTCGGCAAACCAACCTCCAATGGAATCACAGCCTCTGTTCCATATGCTAGCGAATAGGGGGTCTCTCCCGTAGACCTTCTAGGAGTTGTTCGGTGTGCCCACAGGACCAATGGCAATTCGTCAGGCCACTTGCCTTTTGCTTTGTCCAACCTTTTCTTGATCCCGTCAAGTATAGCCTTGTTGGACGCCTCTGCCTGACATTGCTTTGAGGGTAGGCCGGTGTGGAATAGTAGTTCCTTATTCCATACTGGGCGCAAAAAGCCTTGAACTTTTTCTGGAACTGGGACCCATTATCAGTGATCAAGGAATAAGGAACCCCAAATCGAGTGATGATGCTCTTCCACACGAACCTTTCTATCATAGGTTCTGTGATTTTTGCCAGTGGTTCTACTTCAATCCACTTGGTAAAGTAGTCCGTTGCTACCAACAGAAATTTTCTGTTCCCAATAGCCTTGTGGAGGGGACCCACGATGTCCATCCCCCACTGCGCGAACGGCCAAGGACTCGTCAAGGGCACCAGATCTTCGGCTGGTGTTCGGATCATAGGTGAGAACTTCTGACACTTCTCACAGATTTTCACGTACACCTTTGCATCTTCTTGCATGTGCGGCCACCAATAACCCCTGGGTGATTGCACGGTGAGCAATGGATCTCCCACTGCGTGACTCCCACATGTTCCTCATGTATTTCATGGAGGAATTTACGCACCATCTCGGGGTGCACGCAGAGCAGGTACGGTCCAGTGACTTCCTGTACAACTTCCCTTCTGGTGATAGCCAAAATCTTGCAGATTTCGTCTTTATCTTGTGAGCTTCTTTTTTATCTGTGGGGAGTGTCCCATCTCGTAGGAACTCCACTATTGGATCCATCCAACTTGGTCCTTGGTTCACGTCCAGGACCAATTCCACACTTCTCCCAATGCTTGGCTCAGCAAGATAGTCCACTGCTACCTTCCTCTTGAACTCTGTTGGCACAGCCGCTGCCAACCAAGCCAGTGAGTCGGCGTGGGCATTCTGTCCAGAGCTTATCTGCTCGATGTGTATCTTCTCTAAGGTATCAAGCAAATCCTTGGCTGCCTCCACGTAGGCTGCCATCTTTTCACTCCGGGCCTCGTATTCCCCGGACAGCTGATTCACCACGAGTTGCGAATCACAGAATACTCGAATTCTTTTTACTTTCAAGGTTCTTGCGCTCCGTAACCCGGCCAGGAGTGCCTCGTACTCCGCCACGTTATTTGACGCACTGAAACCCAAGCGCAGGGATAATTCGATCATAACTCATTCAGGAGGGAAAAGCACCACTCCAATTCCAGATCCGGTGTTGCATGCGGATCCATCTACAAAAAGCTTCCATTCCAATGGGTTCTGCTCGGCGGATGCCCCTCGCTTCTCGGCTGACGGCTTGTCCAACTGCTCCTTTCTCGTAGGAGGCCGTGGAGCTACTGTAGGAGAGAACTCTGCCACGAAATCTGCCAAAACTTGCCCTTTGACTGCCGTGCGCGGCTGATAATCAATATCATACTGGCTCAATTCTACCGACAAAGTTGATATTCGTCCCGAGAAATCGGCCTTTCGAAGCAATGACTTCAACGGGAACTCTGTGTAAACAACCACTTTGTGACTTTGGAAGTAGTGGGGCAACTTCCTAGCGGCCGTCCTCAGTGCCAGGACCAACTTCTCAAGAGGCAGATATCTCGTTTCTGCATCCAATAGCGTCTTGCTCACGTAATAGACAGGGATTTGCTTGGATCCCTTGTTCCTCAGTAAGACCGCACTTACAGCATGTTCGGATCTTGCTAAGTCTGGTCGAGGACCTCGCCCGAGGCTCGGGAGTAGAGCAGGAAGTGGGGCTGCCAAAGTACTTCTTAGTCTAAGGCAGCTTGCTCACACTCTGCTCCCCATTCGTAACCTTCTCTCTTTTTAACAACTGAAAGAAAGGTCTACACTTGTCACTCGAGCGACTTATGAACTGTTAAGGGCTGCCGCCATCCTCGTTCACTGGACCTCCTTCGTGGTCCTCGGACTCCGGCTTCTGCAAAGCTAATGGTCACTAAGTGACCGACGAACTTCCCAGAACTTACCCCAAACGCACATTTTGAGGCGTTGAGCTTGGCTTATACTCTCAAGATGAAAGCTTCCTTCAAATCAGCGATGTGGTCCCATTTCTCCTTGCTTTTCACCACCATATCGTCTATGTACACCTCCATGGTCTTGCCGAGCAGATTTTTTAGCATAATCGTTGCTAGTCTCTGGTAAGTTGCTCCAGCATTCTTCAGACCAAAGGGCATAACATTGTAACAGTACAACCCCCGTGGTGTGATAAAGGACGTCTTCTCCTGATCGGGGCCATACATAGCTATCTGGTGATATCCTCGATAAGCGTCGAGAAAACTCATACGCCCATACCCAGCTGTTGCATCCACCAACTGATCTATCCTGGGCAGGGCAAAACTGTCTTTCGGACAAGCCTTGTTTAGATCTGTGAAATCGACGCATACCCGCCATTTCCCACTCTTCTTTTTTACCACCACTGTGTTAGACAACCATTCGGGGTAGTATACCTCTCAGATCGCCTTTGCTTCGAGCAAACGGTCGACCTCCTCGATAACAGCGTCCACATGTTGTACGGCAGACATTCTTTTCTTCTACATCACCGGTTTGTGCTGTGGGTCCACATTCAGGTGGTGGCAAATCACGTTTGCATCCACCCCAGGCATCTCCTCAGGCACCCAAGCAAACACATCAACGTGCTCTTTGAGAAATTTCACCAACTCTTCCTCCTCTTCTTTGCACAGGTTTTCCCCAATCAGGAAATACCTTTCAGGATCATTCTCGTTGATCTGGATTTTCTTCAATCCTTCCACCACCTTCTCGGCTGGATTCCCTCCGACATCCTCGATGGTCGGCCGATTAGTAACCTCGACGGTTTGCACCAACTGTGCCTTGGGTGCTTTCTTGATTATGGAAACCAAGCACTGTTGGGTTGTCTTTTGGTTCCCCCTTATTTTCTCGATTCCAGTGGATCCTGGAAATTTTACCATCTGATGGTAGGTGGAGGAAACCGCCCTCATCTTATGCAACCAAGTCCTCCCTATAATCGCGTTATAGGAAGATGGCACGTCCACCACTAAAAAGTCGGTTCTCAGCACCACTGTTCCTGCCCGAATAGGTAGGGTCACCTGCCCAATGGCCAGACTGCCCCTGTACTGAACCCAACCAACGGAGTTACTGACTGTTCTAAGTCTGCTTATGCCAATCCCAGCTTCTTGAACGCGTCGTAATAAAGCACCTCGGTGCAGCTTCCTGAATCCACCAGGATCCTCTCCATGTCATATTCCCCAATTCGTATGGTTATCACAAGAGCGTCATTGTGTGGCACCTGGACTCCCCCCAGGTCCTCGTCCGTGAAGGTTATGCCCTCGTTGCATCCTTCCGCTACACGTCCTCGTTTCTTTCCCAACCGCATCACGTGCTGGTCGTGTTTTACCTGCCTTTGGAGCAACCTCACCTCATTTCTCGTATAAGGTGTGGCTAATCCATGTATCATATGGATCACGCCCCTTGGATTCTGCTCGTAATCCAGCTCCATTGCTCTCTCGGCACCCTTGTGCTCCTCTTGAATGAATTCCTTCAAATACCCTCGTGAGACCAGGTCATCAAGGTGCTGCTTGAACGTCTCGCAGTCCTCCGTCATGTGACCCCAGTCCTTGTGGTAACTGCAATGCTGACTCGTAGCCCTTCTTGCATCTTTATCACCCTCCAGCCGTGGAGGACACTTAAAGTATGGGCGGTTCTTTATTCGATAAAGAACCCGATAAATCAGTTCTTTCCATACCGTCGTTATTGAGAAGAACAACTTTGGGTCAGGGGCATGCTTCTCCCGGTACGACTCTTTCTTAGTCTGTCCGTGCTCCTTCCTCTCTTTGAAAGTCCTGGGCTCGGGTTTATCCGCCTTCTTCGCGGGACCCTTGGCTTGCTCGGCACTCAACTTGCCGTCTTCCCGTAGTATGTCATCCTCATTCCTGGCATGCTGCTCAATACGTTCCATCAGCTTTGCCAGCGTGCTCACTGGACTCATGTTTAGGGACTTTCGTAGCTCCCGCCGAACCCAGTCTTGAACGTTGCTGTTGCATACTCCTCCGCAACTTTCAATCTCGTTGAAAGTCTCCCAATACTTCTTGGCGTAGTCACGATCGGCTCATTCTCTTCTTGCTTCATAACGAGAGACTCTCAAAAGTTTTGGGTGGTTTCTGGCTCGTAAGACCGAGCAATGAATTCCTCGGCCAACTGTTTCCATCCTCGTATGGTGTTCGGCCCCAACTTATGGAACCATGACAGGGCCACCTTTCCCACACTAGATGGGAACATCTTGCACATGATCGCGTCATCACCATCGTGCATAAACATCGCTTGCTGGTAATGCTGTATGTGTGCCACCGGGTCTGCATTCGTTCGTACAGGATAAACGTCCCGTGTTTAACCCTGCTCGGCAACTTTGCCTCCTGCAATCTCTTTGCAAAAGGAGAAGTTGCTATGTTGCTAAGAGCTCTCCGTGCCTGCTTCTCGTGCAGACATGGTCCCCTCTTCCGATCCCTTTGCATTATTCTTTTCCCAATCGGAATCAGTCTCGTACCTATCCTGTGGTGCTTCTGCTCCCTCCCTCCTCGGGGGAGGAGCTCCCTCTGCTTTTCCTTTTAGTGAAGAAGCCTTTTGTCGTTTCGGAGTGAGGCTCACTTCTTATTTTTCGTGAAGAAGCTCTCATGTAATCCGCCATATCCAACCTTTCTTTTACTGGACTTCCTTCGTGAAAGCTCAAATCCTCGGATGTTCTCGTATCCATTGCGCTATTGAATCTCATATTCTCGTCTTTTAATCAGGCAGCGTATTCCTCATTTCTTGTCTCTTTTTGTCGGGATGTCTTCCCCTCTTGTGCACGCTTTTGAGCGTGCCAGCGACTCCCTCACGGCGGGACTTACTCCTTCTCGTGGATCTGTGGCCGTCCTCCTTGTTTCTGGAGTCGCCATGGATTGCCGGGGCGGTCCTTGCTCGTGGTCCTCCACGCCCACCGTCGGGCCTCCTCGGAAGATCTTGGTGAGGATTTGTCACCTCCCCCACGGCTGATTGTTTGCATCAAGTGGAGTCTTTGGATCTTCTTCCACCATGGTCGCTTTTTCAAAGGGATCTCTTTCGTTTCCACAGACGGCGCCAATTGTAAGTGCGGAAAACGAAAGCAGGCCTGAACGGCACCAAACTGTAACGGCTACTTCTCACACTGCCAGAGTTAAACCTATAAAACAAACAAAAGGTGAGCGCACCTTTGCCGTCTCGTGGCAAAGGCCCTCCGATGCCAAAGTTAGTATCTCGTACTAGTGAAACCTTAATTCTCAGTAATTAATAAGCCAATAGCCAGGAATTGCGTACCTTTACCTTTAGGTTTACCTCATATTTATAGACCCATGTCTACTTGTTGTGGCCTCGTTGCCCTAAGTTTTCTTTCTCGTAAAGGGAACCCAGAATATCAGGGATTCTCATTCCCTTAACTGCATATTTCCTTTTAGACCTTTTAGGAACTCTTTCCAAAGCTGGCCGTTCACCCCATTCTCGTTGGGTATCTCCTCCAGATCTCGTTTCCTTACTGGGAATTACCATTTCTGGACCCCTTTGGAGCGCCTTCTGGCACTTCCTCCAAATTGTTGCTCCTGTTCGGCCCTCTCGTTGCCGAACAGCCTATCTGGACCAATGATGTCTCAAACCATTGGTCCCCTTAGCATGCGACTGGTCCAACAACTACCCTTGCTCTTTGGACCATACCCCTGATCGGGTATCTTGGACCTGGGACCTTTCGTGTCCCCGGTTCTTATTGCCGTTCACCTCACTGCACGGCGGATATTCCGATTATATTTATTCTGGGCCCCACGTACCACGTGTTCGGGCCATTCTTTGTACCTGTTCGGGATTACCTCCCTACAGATAATACTCAAAATGAGTTTTCCACCTACTTAATTACAAATAAAGTCCTCAAGTTTTGAGAAATACATCCATGGCACCACAGCCCAAATTAAGTTAAGTACAAGTACGAGAGAGTTATTGAATTACAGACGGTTTAGTCAAAAGAAATCAAGAGGAATTAGTTACAAAATCATCTTTAACAAAAGTAGATAATTTACAAAGATGATCAAATAACTAGACTTCGTTAGCTTCAAAAATGACTTCCACACAGAGCTGTTTGGGCTGAATTAGCTCAATCAAATGGCAAATGATTGTGTGCAGGCATGCCAGAAAGGAATTAACTTCAAAAAAGAAATTATTCCTTTCAACTTGATTTGAAACGGCTAATTTGAATCAAGCAACTGTGCTATCCGTTCGATTACCTCAACTAAGAGGATTTTTCCTTAAAGTGTCAACCAAACAAAGAATTGACCCTTCTCAAATCAAAAAAGATGATTGAACACAAGCGAACCTGAATCTAATCGAAGATAGGTTTGTATACAAACACTCTTGAGACTTCACCAAGAATAATGCAAACTATAAACACACTAAATTTAATCGAAAGAGGGCTTATAAATGACTATTCTTTGGTAAGAAAAAGACTGAAAGAAATAAGAAACTTAAATTTAATCAAAAGTAGTCTTACATGCAAACTAGCCTTCAACTTACAAATTAAACTAAGCTAAGTCCTAAATTACGATAGATCTCTGAGCAATCATATTGTATGAGTTGTCAGATGATAAGTTTTTGTCGGGGGCTCCTCTCTTCAACTTCTTCTCCTATTTATAGATGCTAAGCTTGCCTTCGATCTCCACGTCTTCGACTGATACCCACATTTCTCGCTCGAACTGCTTCTAATTCTCTCAAAAACGGTTGAAAGGGAGTCTTCGAACGGTTACTTCTTCTCTCTCCACGTTTGTTGATGGTTATTTTCTGGAATGTGGGGTTCCTGTTTTTATGCAACATGGGTTAGTGTAACACGACTGGCTCTTCCAAATGATTCCCCGTAATCACGCCTAATTTCCCTATAAAACGAGGAGTTAAACACCGTTCGATGGTTCTAATGAGTAATCAACAGGTAAACCTAATTACCATCTTAATTGTCCTCACTCGATGCTCAAACGCTGCCGTTTCCCATCAAAACGATACCGTTTAGTACTAAAATAATATCGCCATTAACCCTACGATCCTCTGTATCTCGGGTCTAAATGGGATATGTTCTGATAGGCCAAAGCACTGTTTAATGCCACGTGTAATTTTCTCATTGGGTGGTGTATTTTAGGATGTAAACAAGAGCATTCGATGCAAAGCAAGCTACTGCCCAACACTAGAACCTGAAAAGAAGGATTTTGTTGAGCTACACTAGCCCAGTAGAAAATTCTCTAAAAAATCTATATGTAATGAGGTGATAAGCATGAACACAACGAATCAAATTAAATGGCAAACCAAACAATGCACACCAACACCCTTTACAAATATCATAGCAATTCTAACACAAATACATACACACACACACACACACACACACACACATCTTCCAACAAATTTCCACCCCTTGCGATTTTGTGTTACCACCCCTTGCGTCACAATATACTCCACCCCTTGTGATTTTGTGTTTTCACCCCTTGCGTCACGATAAACCCCACATCTGATCCACAACAACAATCCCACAATCATCACAATCAAAACCAATACCACAAACTCATTCCACACATACACCGACATTATCTATTACGTCACAGATAGCTCTAGGACCGTAGCAATGAAGACTACTATATCATTTTCAAGGAATATGCAATCCTCAAGCCATAAAACATCCCATTCGACTATATATAACAAGATAAACGCCTGTATCACACATAATCACAACAAAACATGTAGAGTAAGAGAGAAATCCCTATCTAAGTGGGTTTTAAGCAAAACCTTAGGTCTATCGAAAGCTATACGCTTGAATCCACCAAAAACGAGCTCCACCCAAGCTTAGATACAAGATCTAGAGTGAATATAACCCAAAAACAAGATAAATGAACAAAGATCAACAAGTGATTGAGAGGAGAGAGAGAAAAACGTGGGTGAGAGCCCAAAGATGAGAGCAAGAACACAAACCTTACCACTTATACTCCAAATGCAAAATTGAAGTGATTTTGAGATTAGAAACCCTTGGATCTTGAATATTTGAGGTTGAAATCAAGAGTTTTGGGTGAGATTGGAGTTGGGTAGGTGAGAGGGGGTGTTTCCAGGTCTGGTTCGTGGATTTTGGGTGTGACAGTACCTGTATCCAGTGTCCAGAACATGATTAAATCGATATTTTGAAGGCTCCAGTACTAGTACTGGGAGTCGCCCAGTACCAATACCCGTTGTGTTTTTGTGCAAATTTTAGCACACATTTTGAACCACTATAAATACCCAGAAAAGTGAAAATTTTGAACGGACACCGAATCGAACCCAACTTGGTACCAACACTACCAAACAATATCACAACATCAAAACTCACATTTTACCATTCTCCAAGTGTCCGATACACAACCATAAATGTATATCCGTACACCCCCACAGACAAACGTACAACTTTATTAATAATACGATCCTTTCACGCAGTAAACGATTTTCAAAATTACAATAAATTTACGGGTCTCTACAAGTCACATGTATGTTCTTGATACATGTAGGGGAAGATTCATGTGTGTATGGAGATACATAAATACTTTATGTATGAGGAGTCTAAGATGTATGTGTATGTCCTATATAAAGGGGCATTGATCAACGAATATGGTATGTAGAAAAATATTCAAGAGTATTAAAATAAAGATTATCTCGTTGAGTGTTTAAGGTACTTGTTCTTCTTGGGAGCTTTGTGCGGCCTTAGGGTCGTACATCTTCAAAATGTTTTATATTCTTTGTTATCCTCTACATTTATGTTTAGTTATGTTATGTAAGTCTAACGTGTTTCGCTGTGATGAATTTCCAACAAATGGTATCAGAGCGTAGTACGATCCTGGGATGAACGTGTTGATCAAGAGTGAATGTCGAGTTATGCATGGAGTCATGTTTTCCCTAGTTATTATGTTCTTGCTAAGTTTTAGTGAATGGTCTGGTGGTCCATTGAGTGGAAGAGCCATGAATTATAGAAAAGAGGCTCATGCAAAAGCTGATAAATAGTGTGGTGGAACGTGGAAGAAGTTTGTGTTGCTCTTACCCTATTTGTGTCTTCGGAGACAATAGTGTTTGACTCGTTGAGAGGACCGCTTACCAAAAGCGATAAATTTTCATAAGGGTTTGGAAATCAAAGACATGTTTGTCTTGGATGTGTGAAGCCCTAATATGTGGGTGGACTTGACAATATGAAGCCGAGAGCGTTGATTGTCATAAAAGGAAGAGAGAAAGCATTGTGTGTGTTTCGGCAGCAATTAAAGTGTATGATTAGTTATTTGTTTGTTTTAGGGTGATTATGGCGAGCCAGTATCTAGTTGAAGTGACGGTGTCTTTCAAGATCATTCTCAATGAGATTCTTTAGAAGCTGACCCCTCCACTAGCTATTTTTGAAGGTAAGAAGTATGGACCAGACCATGATTGAATATTTTTAGCTACTATCATTCTTGATGATGGTCATGGAAAATCCAAGTTTTGGGATCAAAGGAATCAACAGAGAAATGAGCTGAGCAAGTAGTTAAATTACTAAGAATTGAGCATTTGAAGGGGCTTTACAATATTGTGATTCGAGACGTCAACTACAGAGAGCTTGATTATGTCAAAACAAAATATTCATATATTTTGGAGAGCTATCAAAAGAAGATTGCACAAAATGAAGAGTTAAAACTAAAGTTGAAAGATGTCATCGATCCAAATGAAGAATCCGTTGGGGAAAACATGCTTCCTTGAAATTCTAAATTAAAGGGAAGTGAATGTTGGAGATAATTTAGAATTCAATTTTTAGGATAAGATTGTCTAACACAGTTTATGTACTTAGGTTATTGAAGAGTCACATGTATGTTCTTGATACATGTAGAGGAAGGTTCATATGTGTGTGGAGATACATGAATGGATTAAGTATGAGTCTAAGATGTGTCCTATATAAAGGGGCATTGGTCAACGGAGATGGTATGTAGAAATATTCAAGAGTATTCAAATAAAGATTATCTCGTTGAGTGTTTAAGGTACTTGGGCTTCTTGGGAGCTTTGCATGGCCTTAGGGTCCTACATCTCTGAAATGTTTATATTCTTTGTTATCCTCCACATTATGTTTAGTTATTTTATATAAGTCCAGCATATTTCGCTGTGATGAATTTCCAACAGTGTACTTGTAAAAAATTAAGCAATTAACAATCAACATAACAAGAAGACAACATAAATGATGATGACTAACCCAAAAATAAAGAAACATAACTGGTGATGCTAACATTTCACAGTTTCATCTTGTTTAGAGAGAGAGAGAGAAGAAAAAGACTAATTTTACCAATATCTTGGCAAAAATTACACCAACTCGTTATAGAGGATAGGATTTTGATTTCACAGATAGCGAGGGAGAAAGACGGTGAGAGCGCGAGAAATAGTCTGTAATAATCAATGGCAGAGTGCTAAGGAAGATGAGAAAGGTGTAGGTGAGCTTTATTGTCAATGAGGCCGTGAGCAAAAAAAAAAAATAAAGGGAGAAATTCACAATCTTCCGGCTTTTTTCTTTTCGTTTTGTCGCACTTGGGATTTTACCCTTGACCAGGAAATCTCGCCCCCTTCAGGGACAAAAGGGAAGGCGGGAATTCGGGAGGATTAAGTGATCCGTTTTCTATGGATTGCAACATGATTTTTGAAGAAAAATGAGAAGTTTTGTGCTCCATAAAAAGGGTTGGGATATTTTGGAAAATGGTTTGATTTTTAGAAAATGGGACTGAGTTTTCATCAAGCTGCCTACGTACTTTCGAGGAAAGGAAAATCAGGTCCAACCATAGTTCGTGCTACAAAAGTGGTTTAGAAAAATAACTCAGAGTCGCCACCGAGCATAAAGGTTAGGTGTGTCAGGTCACCTCTTAAATATTCGAAGAATATTTCAAATATATTAGAAAAAGGGTTCCACGAGCCCGATAGCCCGATTTTTAGAAAAGAGTGACTCCGTTTTGCTTTTTAGGAAAAGGCTTTAGGCCTATAAGATCAGAAAAGAAAGGGTTCAGTAATTCATTGTTACAAGTAGAGAAGCCGGAGCACCCTACCTCACCCTTGCGGTACTCGTTTTTTTAAACATGCAATAAAAATGAGTTATTTTTGGATAAAGATGAAATAGATGGTCATTATGTTTGTTATTTAACAGATTTATTCATTCTCATATTTATTAGGGAAGCGACCTTTTTAAAGAAGGAGAAAGGTGGATCGAGCCTGGTTGAAAGGCTGCCTACGTATCTCTAGAGCGAGAGAAATCAGGTCTATTTAGTTTGGGGTCTGAGTATAAAGGGGACGGTCCTTTGCAGACCGTTGGGGGTGAAAGGGACTAATCGCAAGCCTAGAAAAAGTTTATTCAGTTTAAAAACAAGTCTACGATGAAAAAGTTGGAAAAAGTCAACCAGGCGAAAAAAAAGTCAGCCGGGACTGGGAGGGGTACAAAGGTATTTTGGCAGTAAAAACGACTCCATGTGGATAAAACATTGTTTTGGAGAAGTTTGGAAATAAGTCAACCGGGGTTTAGAGGGGTAAAACGATGATCGAGAGGTAAAAATAGCTTAGTTGGGTTAGTACATTAACTTCGTAAAAAATTGTAAAAAAGTTAACCCCGGGCCCAGAAAAAGTTGAGGGAAGCCCAAGAAGAGTAAAAAGGTAATTTGGGTGATGGATTTACCGCTGTTGGAGTTTAGCACTTTTTTATGATTTTCTGGAAAAAGTCAACCCAGAGCTCAAAAAAATCAATCGAGGCTCGAGAAGTGTAGAAAGGTAATTCGAGCAACAAGGCCACCCTCGTTGGATTTTATACCCTTTTATGATTTTTCTGGAAAAGTCAACTCGGGGCCCAAAAAAAGTCAACCTAGGCTCGGGAAGGGTAGAAAAGTAAATCAGGCAATGAGGCCTCCTTCATTGAATTTTATTATTATTTTTGTAATTTTCTGAAAAAGGTCAATCCAAAACCTGGAAAAAGTCAACCGAGACCTGAGAATGGTAAAAGGGAATAATAACGACTGTATTAGGGAAAGTGGTAATAACCATCCTTTTGAAAGATAGTTTTTTAGATATAACCCTGCAAAGGGTAAAAGGATAATTTCAACATCTTTGCTTAGGGAGAAGTATTTTATTGTCTTTTTGTCATTTTTAGATACAGGATCCACACATCAATAATAACTGATGAGAAATAAAGTTTTAGAGATATTCTGACCGAGGCCCACACTGGGCCGCTTACGTATTTCGAGGCAAAGGAAAAGTCAGGTCAGGTGTAGTTTAAACCTTTGGGGGGTAAAATGGTAAAGTAAAGTGAGGTGGGATGGATTCTCACTAAGCCGTTATCGGGCTGCCTACGTATCTCTAGGTGAAGGAGAAATTAGGTCAGGCATAGTTCCCACCGTAAAAAGGGGCGGATAGGTTGTGACTGAGCTGTTATCGGGCTGTCTACGTATCTCTAGGTGAAGGAGAAGTAAGGTCAGGCGTAGTTCCTACCTTTCTTTACTTTGTCTTTCCCTAATCCGACACTCCTAAGGCTAGCCCTAGGCATAGGTCCACCAGGCAACCGCCTAGAGGCTTCCCGTTTTGGACCCAATGATCGGGCCCCCAAATAGTAGAATAGGTTAAATATTATGTATGTAGACTATATTGAAAGACGTTTAATGTAGCACCAGTGGCAAGCGCATGCATTCAGAGCATGGGATGTAGGTTTGATTCCTGCACTTTCAATTTTTAAGCATCAATTTTGGAACCTTTGAAAAAAGGTTTTGAAACGCTACTTGTGAGACTCAAACTCGCAACCTGAAGCTCTAAAGTAGCAGCTAAAAACCTCTCAGCCACGCTTTGTTTTGTTTCGTGTATCGAAAAGTTTATTAATATACTAAAAAAGAGAGGCTCCATTTTCAACCACCACCTAGGGCCTCAGAAATCAAAGGGTCGAGCCTGTCACACTCCGCATAGGTAGACCATAGCCGGCCCCGAAGGGTGCGTACGACTACCGTGTAGGAACGTGGATTTCTTCTATCCGATTACCTATCTATTATATAGCCACGAAGTAAATAACTGAAGTAAAAGATGAAAACCAAAAGTTACTTACAGACTCTTGGTCGTAACCCGAGAATAGAGCTTTGGTTATGCTGGAGAGATAAAGTATTGGCAGGAATCAGGCAGCATTTCTGCGGTATTTCGTATGATCAGACAACTTTTGGCAGAATTTAAGTAGAGCTTCCGCAGGACTTTAAGAATCAAAAATTTTCTACTAAAAAATTGACAGAGCTTTCGCAGGAGTTTGAGAATCGGGAAATTTCTGCGAAATTCCAGGCAGAGCTTTCGCAGGACCTTGAAAATCAGGGAGGTGACTGCGAAATTCCGGCAGCGCTCCTGCACGATGCTAGAAAACCGATCCCTTGGTCTGGGACCCGATTTCTCCTGGATCAAAGAAATTGTAGCCCGATTTTTTTACTTGGGGTAGGGCTTTGCCGCACTTCCAAGGCTCAAGGAGCTGAAGAAAGAAAGAAATCTTCAAAGGCTTCGTAAAACAAGTCACAACATCCAGAAAAGCTCAATGGAAGGTGAACGGGAAAGCGCCCCTTGGGGGTTGATGTGGCCCTCTCGTGGCCAATCATCCCGGTTTGCTCAGATCGATTCAACAGTGCACTGTTTCGCGGGTTCGCACGCGGGAAAGTTTGATTCAAATCTGATCAAGGTGACCATCTATGTGTTTTGAGGCATTCCGAACATCGTGGCGACGTCCGTTTTTTAAGATTACGCCCAGATTAAGAAGAAAGAGGATCCTTAGTTCTTGTACGTCTTCTGGCGATACACGCGATTGGAAGACCAAACAAGTTCCAAATGACCTAAGATTTAATTTGCAAAGAGCTTCAAATTCATGAGAATGAGCTATTAGACAGTTTGGATCAAGAAACTTTGGTCCCAGGGTTTGAGAACAAAATACTGCCTTTTCTGAAAAGTTTGGTATGCGCAGAAATATCAAACAAGTTTCGTTTCGCACAAAACTTGACCAGAGACCTCATAATACCATGATATCACCATATGTGATGTTTTAAATGGTTCGGAGATGATTTTGCCAGATTAAGACTTCCTGGGGGTAAATCGGGTGTTTTATTAATAGTTGATAAAGACTTAGTGATGATCCAACGGTGAAACGTCACAGACTGTGACAAGACATGGCAAACCACCTTAGAATGATAGAATAAGCACATGTAACGGTGCTGATCTTGGTTTAGATATCTTAAAGTATATGTCGTCTTTTCAGCCCAGATTAGAGTTACCGAGACCGACTTTCAAACTGTCAACTGGAAAGGGGACCATTCTAGTCTAGAAATGGCATGCCTTATCGCTAGGCTCTGCACGACTGCACATGCAAATCAACATGATAGGCGTTGACATTCCTACTTATCTGAGATAGTAAAAATAGGGGTGGGCGGTGTTTACATGTTTATTTTCTTTCATGTTTGTACAAGTTTAAGTTAACAATAAGTCTATAACCATGAACACCAAACACACAAACTCTCTCACAAACATTTTCATACACAAACACACAAAACTCTCAAGCTCTCTCATGTGAGAAAGTTTGGGTGTGGTTGTAGCATTATTATTAAGTTAAAAGGGTGGGTCTTAGCTGACCTAGAGATGCCGGGTAGACAGTTCAGTATAATCGTTGGTGAATTCGTTTGTGGTAGTAGAATTATTGGTCCAATGGTAAGGTAGAATTATTGGTCTAAGGTTATCTCTAATGATATAATCAAAATTAGATAATTAAAACTTGTCTCCATATATATTGGTTATCCATTTAAGGGCTATGATTAATAAAATGAAGTCCAAAATGGTCCATAATAGAAAATTTCAATTTTAGCAGAGAATTTTTCGTAGAGAGAGAGCTAGTAAATAGAGAAAGTTAATTGGGAATAAATATAAGTGGATGAGTCCATTGATAATATTGAGAGAGAGAGAGAGAGAGAGAGAGAGAGAGAGAGAGAGAGAGATCCCATTAAATTTGGTCATTCAAAGAAAAAATATTAGATTCGGCTATCCAAAGTTTAAAATTTAGTTATTGGTTAGAGTATTGCTAAGGGGGTGTTTCCGGAGGTGAAAATTTTGTAAATTTTTATTTGTGGTCGAGAAATTATTAGATGTTTTTGGTAGTGAATAAGTTGTTGATGGTTTGTGAGTAGAGTTGCTATCGCAAAAACAATGTTTGTTAACAACTTTTTTTTGTTAGTGAAAAAGAGATGGTAAAATGCTGAAATTATTTTGTTAGTGGAAATAAAATGGTAAAATGCGTTAAGTTTTTAGTATTTTTTGTTAGTGGAAATGTGGCCTAAATTTGATTATACAATTGTGAGTTATATTTTGAACCAATATTATTAACTTAGAATTTTTTTTTTAATTTTGGTTATGCCATTTTTAAAACATACTCCTACAAAAACTTTTTTCACTTTTTTGGTTAGAGCATTTTCACTCATTACTTAAATCTTGACTCAAACTCAAATTTGAGTTAAAATCATCCAAAATCCTTTTCCACTCCTTACCCAAACATATACCAAATTTGAGTTACTCAAATTTGGTTAAGACTCAAACTCTTACTCAAATTTTTGAAGGCAAATTTCACACCTTTAAATTTACAATATAATTAATGAAGATTTTACTCAAATTTGTACATATTCCTGCATGTGTTTGACCCATAACGTAGGGTAAAAAATCCCAAATAGGGTTCCGAATTTTTAGTAAGACTGTTGATTTTGCCACTCCTTTTTTTATTAACGTCATTTCCCTACAAGTGTATTTTTGTACCATCTAATTCCAAACCAATTGACAAAGAGTAGGGAGGCCGCCCAGGCTCATATATTAGTTTTGGAGGAAATAATTAACCGATGTGGGACAAATCTCAACACTCTCCCGCACATGCGGACCCCGACTCGCACGTAAAGAGGTGAACAAAGGATTTATAACACTTGGATCACAACAAATAATGATGCACTTATGGCAGAAACAAGATGAACAAATTCTCCGAAACTCTAGTTCTGATACCATGTTAAAACATCTAACTCTAAAATTAGTATATGAGTTTGGGCGGCCTCTTTACTCTTTGCCAATTGATTTGGAGGTAGATGCTACAAAAATACGCTTGTGGGGAAATGACATTAATAAATAAAAAAAATTAGCCAAATCATTTCCATTATTAATCGCATAGAATCCCAAATAGGGTCTGGAATTTTGATAGATGTAAGATTACGGAGAAAGTACAAATTCCCACTTGGAGAAATTTCTCTATTAGTATTTCCAAACCTAGAGAGAATCAACAACGTACATACATCTCATCTTCGCACATTTACCCAACTAGTTACAGTTTCTGTTAGTCGCGGAGAATAAATCAGAAAGCAGAAAATTCTCTCTAACAGGTAAGCTCCAAGAACTCGAATTCTCCTCCAAACCCTAATTACCCTTCGTTTTTCTTGTTTCCTTTTTGTAAATTCCGATTGGCTGCTGAAAATTTTCTTTGTGCAACTGCCCATGGGTTGTGTGAACTTTTTTACACGGTAGACAAATGGGGTGTCGTCCATTGAGGATTTTGGTCGATTATTAGCAAGTTTCATTAGTGGGTTTGTGCGATTTTTCCAAATCCGATTCTGCATCAGCACTAGTAGCTGCCAAGAAGATTTTGGTTTTGGGATTTCTGGTGGTTGCTATCAATGGTTCAAATTCTGTACTCAGAAGGAGTGGGGTTTCTAGGGCACCCCGGGCTTGCTTACATGATCTATATTCGTAGAGCTCGTCAAGAAGATCATCCGAATGAAAAAAAAATAAAGTTAATCCTGCATCAGTTGATTGTTCCAGATCTTCTGGAATCCTCTTGAACTTTCTAAAACACCTTTCCAATATTATTATGTGCAACCTAATTTTAGACTGTAACTCTAGAGTCTAAACAATTTCTATACACACCTCAAGTTAATAGTGTAGCCCTATTTTACGATATGTGCCTAGGCTAAATGAAAATAACACAAGTACCCTTACATGCATTACTTATAAAAAAAATGCCCATTTGAAAGTAACCAATATGCCACCAAGCTCCATTATGTGACAAAAACGTTAGCAACTTGCTACTAAGTCAAATTGGAACAAGGTATACCACAGATCCCCAAGTTTTAACAAGCAAACTATCGCTGTTTGTCAAGAGTGTTAGAGCGTTGGAAAGAGATTTGAACAGAATATTTTTCTGAGTTCTTCAAAAATGGAGTCGTGTTTGTGAGTAGCAATGCCTCCTTTATTTGTTTTATTCCTAAGAAGGAGAATTCTTTACAGATTTGTGATTTTAGGCCCATTAGTTACTTGCATGCGTGCGTGCGTGTGTGTGTGTATATATATATAAATTTTATTGGGCACATCATTCTATTGGGAAAGGGCACATCATTCTATTGGGAAAGGGATTCCTAAGAGAGTAAGTGCTGTGTTGGGGAATCCTGTATTATTAGCTCAATGGACATTTGTGGAGCCTCGTACCAGTGGTCAAGTGGGTCACTAGATGGCACTGTTTTCGAATCTCACAATAAGAGTACAAAAATTTTAGGGATATTCTACCAGTTTGACCCCACTAAAACACCAAAATCGCCCTTAGATATCTTCAATAACTTATAAATGAGGTTATCATACGTACTTTCGAAATATGAAAAGTCATCTGGGTCAGTTATCACTTAATCATTTTATGTAGTCGGTATACTTATACTCTTATAGTTTAATCAGATTTTTTTCTTTCGATTATCAACTGAAAAGAAAACTTCTATATGGTTTTGACCCCACTAGCTTAAAATTCTCACTCCGGCCCAATGCTCATCAGATATTGGATGTTATTGATTGAAAACAAGGTAGTTGAGGAATATAGGGGCAAATAAGGAGGGTGTGATATTCATAGTGGATTTTAAGGAAGCCTAGGACCTTGTTGATTGGAGTTGTTTGGATATTGAGATGCTTAGGAAGGGATATAGGGAGGGATGGAGGAGATGAATTCAAGGGTGGTTCTTGTCTTGATATGTTTGTCATAGTATGTTGGAGCAGGAAATAGTTTTAATGTTTCTGGAGACTTAAGGCAGGCGATCCGTTTTCCGCTCATTTTGGTCGCTATTGTCTTGTTGATAGATTATCCTTTCGGGTATAATTCTGGGACCAAGTCTTCTTGGGTTCTAGTATTGGGAAAAAAGGCTGGAGGGATGGAAGAGAGGTTTAAGATTCAAGAGGAGGAACATATACCTTAGCTTTGTCTCTTTTGTGCAGTATTCCAAATTATAATGTCTTCGTATAGGTTCCTGCAAGGTTTTGCGACTGAAACACAGAAAATGATGAGAAATTATTTTTGTTTGAAGATTGGGATGAAGGGAGAAGACATCATTTGATGAGTTGGGAGGTTCTCCCCTAGACTGGACTTATCTTGATTCTTAGTTTCTCTCCCCAAGGAGTGTAGGGAATATTGTGGCGAGGCTCATTTTGTGGAGCGCAACTAAGGCTCATAAGGCATGTGCCTCCCGACGAGGCGTGCACCTCCATGATTTTTCGTAGATTTGTGATCAGATGTCATAACAACCTTTGTTTGGCAAGCATTGTGAAGGTAGGGCAATCCAGTAGGATAAAACCCTTCAAAGTAAAAGGGCTCAAATGTGAGCCCCGGCTGAACTAAACAAAATGCTATTGGTTGTGCCTTGATCACCTTGAGTCAAGGCACAATTGGTGGACTCTGGAGGTTAGCCTCTTCCTCCTCCTTAGTGTAGGCTGTTTTTTCTCCGAGTTTATTACTCAATTTCTAGACCATCAGTCTTTTTCTTCTTTTTTTCCTTCTCATCATGCTTTACTTTTCTCCTTTTGAGTTTGATATGGATGTATGCTTTTTGTTCGTATTTGGTGAATTGACATATGAAATGTAGTGTATACTAATTGGGAACCAAATAAGTAATTGCATATGTGGAAAATGTAGCGTGTATGACAATTCTAGTTATTTCCTAGAAGTTGTGCCTCGGTCTAAGGAAGAGTGCGGCTCACCAGAAGACCATGTCGTCTTTGTATGCCTAGAGCCTTTCAAAACATTGGGTTCAATGTTGGGGAAGGATTCAATCCAAGTTTGTGGAGTAATGATTACATCACACTCTACGTGTTGAGCTAATTGACCCAAAATAGGGTTCAGACTTCAGCCAACATTGCTTGAAAGAAAGAAGGTTTGTTGGCTCCAAATTAGGAGAAAATTTTCAATTCAACGGTTATTTGCAATGCCCCTCTCACATGGGGTGTGACCTACACATACATGGGACCCACCTCATGTGACAGGGCATTACAAATAACTGTTGCATCCAAAAAATTCCCCAAATTACAAAGGCATTATCAAATTTGGAAAGTAAGAGAGTGACTGAGTGTTATGGGTATGAGCAGCTTTGTTTTGTGAGACTGAGAAGTTCTGATTTTGACATGTAGTGGTGGCATATCTTGATTTATTTGGCTGAGAAACTTACTTATTAGGACAGCTTTAAAAACTTAGCCTAAGAAACCCTGGAAGTGGATCTTTGGTGGGTAAAAGGTTAAGAAAGCTGAAGGATTGGGGTTATGCAAAACAGGGCTAAAGTTAGTTTGTTTTCAAAAGGGGCAGCTTGATAGAAATTTACTGAGTCCAGTTAAGGGCGCAGACACTGATAATATGTGATTTCGATGGTCACATTAAAGTCAAATTGGCAGGGAAAGGGGATATATGTAATCTAAACGTGGATTCTTGGGTCTTTGTGGGCTAAATAATACACTTTTTGGGATAGCAGACAACCCCCGAAAATTAAAGGTCCTACTTTTGTGAGGAGAGAGAAAGACCAAGGGCTTACCCTCGATTCTTGGGTCTTTGTGGGCTAAATAATACACTTTGGGATAGCAGACAAACACTGAAAATCAAAGGTCCTTCTTTTGTGAGGAGGGAGGAAGGCCGAGGGCCGAGGGCTTACCCTCATAAAGGCCTCCAAAGATATTGGTGTATAGCAAAGATTCTAAGTGTTCCTTTTCCCGGTAATGATAACTTTCTAGCAAGGTTAGGATACAATTTGTTTGGTGCTTAGAAGTTGTCTTCCATTCTTTCAATTACTTCATCTTTTTTGGTTTTGTTTGATGGTTCTGCAACCTGGTCCTGAATACTAGTCCAGTTATCATGTTGTGATTTCTTGTAGTTTAGCTATTATTACCTTCTGATTCTGTTTCTCTAGTTAAAAGTAGAAAGTTCCACTTTGTTTTTGCAGTAAAGCATGTTTGGTATGCCTGAATGTTAGCTTAAAAGCATGTTATATGACTATGAAAGTACTAAGTAGTAATCTAATATGATGCGTTTGTATGTACTGACGTGGAATATGCTGTTTTGCTGCCAGATCCGAGTTTGGCATTTGGGTGGGTTGGGTCATAGCAACATGACTTCTTCTGTTGATGATCCCTCCGGTACTGATCCCTTAACGTTTGATAAAAGTTCTCTTAGGTTATCGTTCTTAATGTATTCTCTCTTTTGGTTCTTTGGTTTGACCATGGCAAAATCTCTATGATTTACTGATGGTAAGGGTCTGGAAGACTTGGCATTAATAGCATAAATTGTGATAGGCTAATAGGGTTCAACACAGTCCAAAAGTTAGAAGTTTCTGCCATTGTTTTCTTTTCCCTTTTGTGTCACCTGCTGCATTTGCCATTCAGTTCTCTCTGGGGAATGGCAGAAACCTTGCGTAGAATCTATTTTCCTTAATGGATAAACCTTTTATTTTAGCTGTGGCTGCAAATGAGATGTTTTGCTCCTTATGCGTAGTCTTGCAGTGCAGATTATAAATATGAAGTGTGATTAGGTCGGTAAAGTTTCATCTTGGAGTGATTTGAATATTAAGAGATTTAAGTGGGGCTTGACCAGTAATGACTATCTACTCCAGCCTCACAAAAATTTACTGTTTTATTACTCGAGCAAAAAATAGTAATCTAACTTGAATGATTTTATTAGGATGATATTATAATGGTACCGTGTTATAGATTGGCTAGTTATATAGTGAATTTGTACATGTAAGCACCTTTATCACGGTATACGGTAAAGATCTTTTGTTGATCAGATTATCGTAAACATCCATGGGCTGATGGAAAGCTTCCATATATGTTGTGTTGCTTCTTTCAGCGACTTAGTAACATAGATTTCACTTGTAGGATATATAACTATCATGCTGGGGATTGGAAGAAGTTTGAAATCAAACAATTGGAGCTCTTATTACACATGCAACGTTTAGATCAAAAGACTGCATTCAAATTTTTTTCCATTTGCTGTTAATCTAAGAAGCACAGATACGCACACAGGACGCGGTACAGAAGCACAGATACGCCATTTCTCCAGAAATTAGGACACATTTTGGGGATTCGCTGAACATATATACTGATTTATATTTTTCAGAGATATATATTATAATTAATTTTATTCATCTCAATACACATATAACAAATATTACTAAATAGTAAAGGATAAGCACATGTCTTTACGGCCCATTAATAATTGAAGTGTCTTTATGCCCCATTAGCAAAATGCAAAGCCTTCAAGTAAGCTTTGTTCAAAAGGGCTGCTAAATAGCAAGGATTCAATACAGGCTTAGATTTAATGGCCCAAGTAAGAAAAAAGGAGAATAAAGCAAGTTGGGGTTTCCATGATGGATGGCCCAAGCCCTCGAATAAAGAATGAAACTCTAAAACCTAGTCTGACCAGATCGACAGATATCGACAGCAGCAACATTTGCTGCTTGGAGTGTCGGAGACGATGAAGAGCAGCAGCAGCTACAGCGAATGGTCCTTGGGACGATGTAAATGGTTGGTACCCTTCTCTTTCTATATCCCCCCTTCCTCCTTCGCATTCTTCGTGTCTGAGAAGTGTCGCTGGTATGTCCCTCCCATGTCCTGAAAAGAAAGAATGATATAATAATCAGTTACAGTGAACTTTGTGTCAGGCAGGGTTGAAGGCCTGTTTGGGCATGTCCGTGTCCCAGATCTGGGACACAGACACGGGCACGGGAGCCTTGGCGGCTGCATGTTGGTGCCTCTTAGTCTGTTATGATAAATTATTTTCATGTGAATGCAAGGTAAGTTTCCAAGGGTAGGATAACTTAATATTCTTGGGAGCATCTGAAGAGTGATGGACACGATCGATACCTTGCTTCTTAGCCAATCTTTTCACAAATGCTTGATTTAGATTATGTTAATTTTAGGAAGCACACCTGAACTGGTTGAATTTTCATTCGGGTTGCTTCTTTCCTGAACATCCTTGTAGTTCCTCTTGTGCACCTAGGATGGTGTCTTGTCTCTGTAGAAACCCAGTTCTATTTATTGTGTTGTTGGCTTTTGGAGAGGCTAAGGTCCTACGTAGCATGGACATGGGCACATACACGTATGCAGATAACATGGGACAAGGACACAACAATTCTCAAAAAATGGGGACACGGGAACGGGGGAGGACACAATTGTTTGTTTAGTTATGCATATTTATGTTATAGCCACTAAATTTAGGTTAGGGCTCAGATCGACTTCGTTATTGACCAATGGTGTATGCCTATTACATACACATGTTTTGTGTTACACTTTTGGCCAATTAATTTTTTAGATATAAATATTTAGTCCCGGAAAAGCATTTAAAAATTTTAAAAGCCAACACTTTGTGTGTCACATGCTTATTTAATGGACCATGGCAAATATTACAATTTAATGGACACGCCACTTGGTGTGTCACGTGCTTATTTGGTGTGTCCTGGCGCGTTTGAGATGGATATGACAACTCCTTGGTGCATCAATGCTTCATAGCTAAGATCCTTTGGGTCCTTAACATATATGGTTGCACTAAAAAACTAGAAAGGCATTACGTTCTCAAGATCTCCTCTTGTGCTGCCCAGTAGCCTCATAAATGTCAGAATGTTGCTACATGGAGCTTTAGCACCCACAGAACCAGGTGCACCACATGTCAACTCAGACGAGTCCATCTTCTCTGATCTATGCTGCAAGCTCGCCTCCACAAACCTCTGTTGCCACTTGACAGAAGGCCCTCGAGCCAGCCTCAACAACTCATGGGTTGGAAATTTGTTTTACTCATAACTGATATTCAATCCTGGTGGACATATTTTGGCTGACCGGACCTTGAGAAAGTAGCCATAGCTCAATCAACTATAGCTTAAACCCCAAATGGAATTCCGAATTTTCTATGCAGATTCTCATTTAAGAGTTGAATAGGAAAATTCAGGGGCTGAATCCACACCTCATTGGGTGTGCCCATAGACAGGAAATATTGTGCCACCTCTGCAGCTTCACTGGTTTCCATTTAAAGATCCAATTATCTTTGTGCAATATTCTCTGAGCCTCCTTGTTATATGGAGAACCAAGCAGAAAACGGCTTCTTGGAGGTCAAATATTTGAAGTTTTGAACACCAGAGTGCCCCTTTCACACCCATCTTGCCCATGCTGCCTCCTTTGGGGACTCAGACACCTAAATCTCTAAGCCCCTAAAGCTATATATCGAGCTTCTTTGAAGGAAGTACACTGCCTTTGACACCACTCCCTACCTCCTTCATAATCAAAATATTACCGTTCAATTCTACACGTTGTTCACTGCCTAATCTAATAATCTTGAAGCTTTTGAACCCAGGCATAAGAGTTGTTCTACCGTTAAATTTAGACAACGCTTTTCCTTGATAGCTGATTACGAAGAATTGAGTGTACAGTAATTTGTTACCTGGAAGAAAACCTGCATTTAAAATACATGGGAATGTCAATTCAACATTAGTAGGTGATTTTTATTCACTTGTTTGCTTTAGCTATACATTTATTTGTTGTTTTACCATAAGATTTTGACCAGGACTTCTGTGTAGACAAATTTGTTGGTGCTTTGGTGTGAAAGTGTAGACTTATGAGCATAGCTTTAGCTCTGCTCTTGGTCTGCCCTTGCCAAAACTAGAAACTTTACACTTCCTTTATGGTCAAAGTTGATGTACACTGGATTTTTATTAGTAAATTGGTTCACCCTGGTCAAGTGAAATTCCTACTTCTCTAGCTACTGACAAGCAATATCAAGCAATCAACAAGCAAGAAATAGGATGCAATTTAATACGATGAACATAAGGATATATGTGGAAAGCCCTGAAATGGACTGAAATCATTGTGTGCTTATGAGTGACCTTAGCCTTCAATTGTGACTCCTCACCAGTTGACCTAATATCTACTTGCCAAATCGACGCTCATCACACCTTGTGCTTGATTGCGGCTGCCTTGAATATTCAAGCCTTCCAGGTGCCTACTGGAAATACACCGAAGTACTTAACCTCTTGATTGGTGCAGACTGTAAGAAACCTATTGGAGAAGCATAGACATGAACAAAGATCCATAGATAGATAGACTCCAAGATTCATACGAACAAGCCCTCTAGGTTCCAATCTCAGAAGAACGCCCCCTAAGGAGTTTGTGCGGCGCTCAATTAGGTACGCAAAATGAAGATCGCATATATTTAGAGTCCAAGTGTATGTACCTGCTCGATTGATTTCAGAATCCGCTCGATCCATTCAGAATTTGCTCAATCTATTTGTTCATCACTCCATTGGTTTCGGATCAATAGAGGAGGCATGATGTGTGATTGAGATCTGGTTTCCTTTGCTTTAAAAATCTTTCTGCAATTGTCTCATTCAAAACTAACACTCCTCAAATTCAATGTTAAGAATGATGCCTTTCCGCTTTAACCTATACAGCCTCAGTGAAGAAGACAAGGAAAAAAGAATTACAACTTGATAAACTGGGATGGAAATGGAATGTGTGAATTGTCAATGGATTTGCCAACAAAAAGGGAGCTCGATTTTTTTGGAACCTACATCAAGCATCAAGAGTTGAAAACCCCAACCCTTCTAGCATGGGCTTTGGCAGCACTTTAGACTCTGAGGTTTTGGCATTACAAATTGAATCATTTCTACTTTGACATTTCAATGTGTCATTGTTAGGATCGAATCACACACACACAAACGATATACGAGTATAAACAGTAAAGAATCGACACAGAGATATACGTGGTTCCCCAAAAACCGGATACGTCCACGGGAGCGGAGAGAGAATCTTTTATTGATGATCACAGTACATAGGGTTTTACAATAGAGAGTATATATAGCCGCTACTTCTATTTCAACCCTAATAATTCCGTACCGTAGCGCGGGAGGCCTACGCCCCCCCACACCCCCCAAACCTTTTAGGCCTTCGGCCCAACCAACTGAATCTGCGATGGCCTTTTACGAGAACTTCTCAATACCTCTCATACACAACATATGAGCCACAAGTTCCAATAGTCATGAAGTTTTAATACCTTTGACTCCACAATCCAATGTAAAGTTGATTAATGTTAGCCGGCTTTTCAGCTTTTGCCTCCACACTTTGAGAGGTTCGGGGGTTTTCTTTTGTTTTTTGGTTCTTATCTACTGACTATAATATTATTGTGTTGGGTCTGGGTGTCTTATTATTTAAAATAAAGCTTGTTCCATCGAGTTGGCCATCTTTGGGTCATATATCGTGATAAATAAGCACTAAACCCTCAGTTTGTTTATAATGGTAGACTGACCTGGTCATTTTACCAAATTGACACTCTTTTGTCAGTTGACATTTTCTGGGGGTGCACCTTGTCTTCCTAATCTTTGCATCTTTTTTTACTGGCTTGCAATTGAGTAGTAAAATTAATATTTCCTTTTTATATTTATATGGTGGCCTTAATGGTTCTCCAGATAATAGTGAAGCTGACGAGCAGCAAAATCACCCACAAGATCAAGCCCATTTGGCATCTCCAGCAACAGGGATGCCTCATCCTGGAATTACAACGCCAAGCATTCAATATGCGACACCTTCTTTAATAGGACCTGGGAACGCAATGGTACTATTTTAAGTTCAACTCTAATTGTTATCTTACTATTTCGGAAGTCCTAGGAATTATGTATGATTTTTAACCCATTGTCCAACCAATTAGGATGAACTTTTGTTTCTAGAATTTCTAGGTTCAATGGCTTAAATACAGATATCCTACAAATATATATTTTGTATTTAGGGTTTCTATTTGTGTTTTGCATGCTGCACTTGTTGTTCTGATGCTGTTTCCAGACCAATGTTCCAATTCATGAGTTGCTGACATGATTTCCGATTTTATAAGTTTGTCGGATAGGCTTCACAGTTGTGGAGTTAAATAAAGGCCGTTACATAATGTGTCAGCTGTTACGTAACGGGATTTTGGACTTCCAATACTGTTATTTGCTTACGTATCCGCCAATACGAACCGATATGGTCCGATATATGGTGTCGTTATGTTTCCCTTTTCCCGATACCGTGATATAAAACCGTGTCGTGTGTGAGACTTTGCAACGCCAACCAAGAGTTGAGTCGGCATTATTGACTGTCAGCTTTTTCTTCTGCAAAATTACCCTCACTTCCAACTTTAGCTCTACAATTCACTCCAATCTGCAAGAACCATGTTTTTTTTCTTGTTCTGGATGAAAAGACCATGTTTCACCTTACCCAAGAAGTCCAACATAAAGCTGCAGACCATGACACCAAGCCAAAACTGAAGCCATAGGAGAGAATTGAGTAGGAGACGTCAAAGATCTCCATAGCCAAAACCGGAGAATGTAATATCAACCCTAAAGTCTCCACTGATGTACCCCAACCGAGAGAGAGGGTTACAATATTCGCAGTTGGTAAGCCGTAAGCGTCACAAGGATGTGGTCAAAGAGAAGAATCTAGTAAAGGTGGTCGGAAAGGGGTGAATGATGTCCCATAAATCTTGTTCTGGTTTGATTTCTGGTGAGTGAACTGTAGATAAAGAAGCTGTCCAACCATGGGGAAGGCCCCCTTTCTGGTTTTATTTATGTCCACTCCATTTCAGTGTTTGTCGAGTGGAATCTCTGTCAATACCTATATGGCGTTGCAAAGACCAATTTAATTTCATTAAGGTGATTCTATGGTTAAATTTTGTATTGTTGCATAAAATGGACCTTTTTGGTGCTAAGGGCTTTATCTAAATCCATCATTAGCTCTTGGCCTAATCCAAAGTGCAGTCTTCAAAAAGGCCCTAGATTACGTTTTTTAAGTGGTCTCTATCTATGTTATCAGAATCGTATGAGTCATGATACCTAACAACGATTTGATTCGTTACCAAGCCATCAATGCAAACCTCTGTGGTGAATTGATGGAAACAAGAACCATAGTAGAATCATGTAGACCTTATTTGTTTGGGGTTTTTGAGGGAGGTTTTTGCGAGCAATGAGTGGAGGGAGATAGAGAAAATTTATTGGAGACCGTGCCCAGAGGTTTTGAGACCCTCAAACAAATAAGGCCATAATTCACAATATGTATCGAAGGAGATGGTTCAATACAACAAATATTGTTTCGTGTTATGTACATGTTTCACTTGCAAAATATATACTTCGAAGTCATCAAGTTAGGTGATTCAGACTGTGCTGTGATTTTGGGTATTGTTAGTCGTTTGAGGTGAGCATCATGATTACATAAAGATTGGAGGATGAGGGCTAAAGACTTAAAGAATTTTTCTTTTTATGTAATTATTGTCTTTTAACTTTTGGTTCTGAATAGTCTTTTTGTCACAAATACAGGCTTGTTCTTGTGGCTCTTTATGATATATGGTATGCATGCACTTTATTGTTGGTAAAGAGTTGTTATTATTTAAACTCATGAAGTTGTGAAGGTATCTATTGTCCTATTCTACTATCCTTTATGAATGCATGTGTTTATTTTTCTTAATGTGGTAATTTGAATTGTTAAATTTTTATCTGCAATCTTAGATCACATTGAGGATTGGTTGTATAGAGACAAGTTTCTAACCTGAATTTTTTTCTTGTTCTTCATTTTGATATCTCTAAGTTCTTCTTACATTAATAGAATTATAACTTAATCTTTGGGATTTATTATTCAATTTGGTTCACGAGTTAGAAAATGGTAATATCGATTCCCGATTTGACTATGGTCAAGCACGGACACTTAAAAAGGTCACTTGTTCGATATTCTTTTGTATGTGTCAATTATGAGAGTGACAATCGTAATTCGGACACGTGTCCGACACGGTTTTTGCAACTTGTCCGACGCTGGTGTGGTGTCTATTTCGAAGAAATAAATGTGATCTACGCTGGCACACTTGCTGACATCTGAATCTCTGATTATGAAAAATGTTGACATTTGACATATCCACTATTATGTACAAATTTGAGAATATAATAATTGTTCTGAGTGATCATACTTAAAAAGTTAAAATTAACTCAGAATATATGGTGAATTTATTTAAGGATTACTAACCGTGCCCATGCCGTATTTTAGGGAATTATTGAGTCCGAGTAAGTCCAAATTTCTTTTTTGCTAAGCTTGTCAGTCAAGGTTGTTCATAAATTGTTGTACATCTTATCCATTTTATACTTAGGATGTTAACTTATGATGATAAAATACCAAGATATAATAATGATAAAATACCAAGACTATATCTATGTATAATACATACATGATACATGTAACTAAACGCATTGATGCAGTAGGATTTAGGGGTATTGTTGTCATTTTAGTGTCTTTAGTGTGTGTAGGGTTTTGAGTCTATAAATAGGTGTCTTGTACCCTCATTAGTTAGTTTTTTTAATGTATTGATAAAAGAATATAGAGAGCTTTTGCTCCTTATATCCCATTTTGGGATTTATCTCTCTTATGAATCTATTCCTTGATTTGGTTTGCATCATTTGGTATCAGAGCACTTGAGCTCAGATCCTGACGACTCATCTCGCCGGAAAGCTAAATCTTGCCGGAATCCTAAAACGGAGCCGGAAAATCTCGCCGGAGACACCATTGCACTCGAAATCTCCAGATCTGTACAACCCAAGGCCATACAACTCGATTTCAAACCTTAAGATCCACAGATCAACCATTACGAAGCTGTACAATTGATTTTCTGCACTTTTCGAAGCCCAAAAACCCTCAAACTCATGGATCTGACTCGAAATCACTGTAGCAGCTCCAAAATCAGACCTGTACTCACCTAAATCGACACACCCAAGCTCCGAAAACCCAAATCGCACCTGTACGAGCCTGTTCGAGCACCCTAGGGCCCTCGTTTTGTCATTTCGAACAAGACCCAGGTAGTTCCGACGTGATTCAGGGCATTTTGAGCACTGTTCAGCCATTTTGGCACTGTTCACGCATGACCCAGAGCTCGAATCTGCATTTCGGCGCTGTTCACGTTCAGATTTGCTCTCGGTTTACATTTCAGACCTCAAGCAGGTGATTTCGCACTTAACCCAGCCCTATTCGAACTCGATTAGACGATTTTGATGCTTGAAATTGTATTTCAGGCCTTCGAAATTCTCTTTTGGCACTTGAATCTGAGTTTTAGGATTGATTTCAGCTGGGTTTAGTCTCGTTTGTTGAAGTTTATTTCGATTTGCTTCGGCTTGCTGCGATTAGTTGGTCATTAGTGTTGATTGCTTGTGATTTGCTGAAGTTTGGGGTCCCGGTTGACTAGGTGTAGATTGTTTGTATACTGAGTTGACTTGGTTTTGGTTTGGAAGTTACTGAGTTGACTAAGTTCAGTGACTAAGTTTACCTTTTTTCAATATTTGGGTTAATTTGCATGTTTGGAGTTGATTGTGGTATTGTGATGGCTCATGGAGGTAGATTTAGAAGAGGAGGTAGAGGTAGAGATGTTATGAAAAATTTTGGTGATGAAATTGATACTTATGGCAATTCAAATTACAAGAGGAATGAGATTAAAGAGTTGAGTGAACATGTTGCTATCTTGTATGACAAGGTGCGGCGTGTGCAACGTCCGACCGAAAGGAAGGACTCCATTCCATTGGAAAATTGTTATGGTGCTCCGCATTGGTGTAGAGCAAATTTGGTTGGATTTGAATACACATCGGTGAACGATGTTGATAATGAACTTCTCAAGTTTTGTGGAAGCCCACTAGAGTTTGTTGGTTGGTTGGTTGAACACCATTGAGAGTGTCTTCGAATAGTGTTTTGTTATTGGAAAAAAAAGGTGAAGTTGGCATGTACTTGCCTTAAGGGGAGAGCTTCCGATTGGTGGACACAACTCAAAGTTAGTCGACAAAGGAGAGGTAAAGAAAAGATTGGGCAATGGGGTAAGATGAAGAAACTCAAAGAGGAATTCTTACCTTTCCATCAACATCCCAATGCCGATTCCTTGACTAGTTTTGGTAAGAGCAAGTCTTTAGGGGCTGTCCCAACTGAAAATCAACCTTTAATCGGCACATTGGAGGCTAGAAATCCATCACCTTATGGAATATTCGAATGCTTCAAGTGTGGGAAATTATCTCTGGAGTTGGAAGTTGGTAAAAGGCTAGTGAGCATGTACTTAATGCCCTCTTTGTTAGAGAGGTAAGAGAACCATGTTGTGATGATGATTACGAGTATAAGACCATTCCAATCTTTGATGAGTATCCTAATGAAGAGTTTGGTGATGACCTTGAAGATGTGCCCGTCTATGATGAGTATCTAGGTGAGGATATTGATGGCGATGGGAAAGAAAGACTTGAGGGTATTGTGGGTGATAATGAAGAGCAAGAAATGCCTAATCCTTTGATCTTTGAGCCGTGTATGTTTTGGGAAGATAGTAAGTCAGTCTTGGAGGAGAAAATTTTTGATCGTGGCTTTGAGATTGAAGATTTCTCTCAAAGCTTGCCGCTTGAGTCGCTTTTGGTACAAGGCACTCAACTTTATGATTATGGGAATGATTTGAAAGATCCACTATTCGATGACGTGTTGGTTGAACCAAATGTTGAGCATTGGTTTGAAATGTTGCCTCCTAAGTTGCCCCAATTGCAAGATGTTCAAGTTTGTGTTGTTGTGGTGCCCGAACAAGTTTTAAAGTTGCCAAAAGAGGGGAAAGATGATTTGGGACATGTTGTTGATCCTTTGGATTTTGTCTTCAAGCAAGCAAGTTTTGAGCATAGTGTTGTGACTTTTCAACATGCTAAGGTGGATAGTTCTTGGTGCGACTTAGTAGTGAGTATATGAGCTACTACGATGATATTTTGATTCACAAAAGGCATGGTACATGGATGATTTCTTGGCACATAAGCATGGATGTAGTGGATACACAAACGGAAGCTCATATTGAAGATGGGTTATTGCATGAGGGTGACATGGATTAAGGAAATGCAGCCACATGCCTACCTCGGAGCTGCATAGTAAATACTTCTTTAGTTCTATGTTTTCTTCATTTAATTGGCTCGTGTCTTGTCGTCCAACTTGAGGACAAGTTGTTTTCTTTAGAGGGGGTGTATGATGCAGTAGGATTTAGGGGTATTGTTGTCATTTTAGTGTCTTTAGTGTGTGTAGGGTTTTGAGCCTATAAATAGATGTCTTGTGCCCTCATTAGTTAGTTTTTTTGATGTATTAATAAAAGAATATAGAGAGCTTTTGCTCCTTGTATCCCATTTTGGGATTTATCTCTCTTATGAATCTATTCCTTGATTTGGTTTGCATCATGCATCACCAATGTTACCTGTATTTGTTACATTTTGTAGAGAAATAACATTTCAGTGTGTATCCATACGCACTGAAATTCACATAAGGAGAGCAATTTTGTGCGGTGTCCATATTTGTGCTTCTTAAGTCACCATAAGTAGAGCAATTTTGTTTACGCTCAAGTGAGGGTAACTTTACCCACATTCGGTGAGGTATGTTGCATGCTCTAATTCGATAATCAGAACAACCTATTTTGGATGGATTGATTTGGGAGACCATGCAAAAATTCATCTAGATATCGGTAAGTAATCGATCAAAAAACCCAAATTTGCTCCATCCAGTTCTAAACCTGAGTTGCAGGAACTTCCTATGTGGGTGGCGAATCCACCTCGGATCCTCGCTCCCGCACTCCCAAGTCAGACTTTCCTAGGAACCTCGCTCCCATTGATAAAGGAACCCGCTCCTAACTAGGATAGAACCTCTTAGGCCTATAAATCCCAAAAGAAACAAAAATAAAAGATACCAAGCAAGAGAAAAGACAAAGTAATGATAAGATATTAGAAAAATATTAACTTAAATTTCCTCAATTACTTAATATAACAATAATATTATTTAGGCGCTAAGACAATCTTTGCAATTGACGTGAATGATGCATAATACGGAGTAATATTTACTTGCATTACATATTTTCATGTATTATTCCTAAACGATCCCCGTCCCGAAAGAGGAGCTCCTATAATCCTTCGCCTCCGATCCCACTTCTGCCCCCGCTTCTTGCAACTAAGATATGGAGAACAGCTAGAATCACATATTATATTTATAAATATCTTTATGTCTTGCAATTTAAATGGTAGAATAATATTTTCTTTTTAACATTTAACTATATTAAAAAACATAAAAATATTTATGGTTTTAATAATTTTTCCTAAACGCTCCCGACGGCGCTATCACACTTCTATGATCATCCGCTCCCCCACTCTTGCTCCCGTTTCCGCTCCCGCTTCGTTCAACAAAGTTCTAAACCCAAGAAACAGACTTTTCAATCAAATACTTTTTGATGTTCGATTGAGCTCTATTTTTATGTGATCTCCAAACCAATCAATTCATACAACATAAGCTGTTCTGATTACCAAATCGGAACCCACAACATACCTCACCGAATGTGGGTAAAGTTACCCTCGCCACAAATTGCTCTCCACCATAACTATTGTGCAGTGGCAATATCTTCTCAAAAGACATGTTTTTGGTATATAAAGTGATTGTTTCTTAACTTAGAAGTTGTAATCATCGGCTGATGTGAGAGAGTTGTGAACACTTTAAAGGAGATTGGATGTTTAGGTTTTCTCCATCTAGAGCGTTATGCCAGTTACGGCTTCGAAAACAATTCCTTTTAGGTAGCATAAATGGTTGGTAATTAGCAGTTGTCTTAGACACTTATCTTGTTCATACTGCTTATCAAAAGATTTTAGTTTTTTGAGGAAATAGTTCTAATCTATTGAGGAACTAGCTACCAGAGATATTCTGGGCCTTATCTACTTAGATTACTTGGACACCTATCTGGCTTGAGATTGAAGTTGAAATATTATTTGTGTACTTTTTTGGATGATCTAATTGAAGGGTTTGTGTCTTAGGGGCAAGCAGCTTACCCCTATCCAGACCCTTATTACAGAAGCATATTTGCTCCCTATGATGCACAGCCGTATCCTGCACAGTCTTATACCGCACAACCCATGGTATGCTGCTTTCTTGTCGTCTAGTTGTATATTCCCACATATACTCCTACCCCTCTTCCATTTGGTTTTTTCATTTTCATGATCCCTGCCTTAACTCGATAATATTGTATTGTTGCGAATAATCTTTTCCGGAAACTTTTCCACCAATCAAAAGAGCTAATTGAGATCTTTTGAGTGAGAAATTTTTTGCAAAAATAAAGTTAACGAAAGTACATGGTGATCCGATTTAAGGCATGGATCTAGAAAATGAACAGACAAAATTGAACAGAGGAAATAGTCTATATGACAGTTGGCATTGTCACTCAGAATGCGCACTCATTTATTTAAATCTTGTCATAAGTAGACAATGAGTTGTTTCAGGTCCACCTTCAGTTGATGGGCATCCAGCAAGCTGGTGTTCCTTTGCCTTCTGATGCTGTTGAGGAACCTGTGTTTGTAAATGCAAAACAGTATCATGGTATCTTACGGCGTCGACAATCTCGCGCGAAAGCTGAACTGGAGAAAAAAATGGCGAAGTCTAGGAAGGTGTGTTATCCGCTTTATATTTTTGCCTCCCTTATTTGTTCAGCTTCATTTGCTTTATATTTTGCTTCCTAGATTTGATGGCATATTTTTACCGGTTCTTTCTTTTCTTTTCTGTTTTCCTGTCATTGCTCCTAACTATGGCTTATTTGCTGATTCTGTAGCCTTGGAAAATTGATGTTTGATCCCCATCCTTCAGCATTAAGATAAAAACTTAGCACCTAGGATACCTAGATGATTGGAAAAACATATTTGAGCTTTGTTATCTTCTGTTTAGAGAAATAACATGTCCGTGTGTATCTGTATCATGTTGTATCCATGTCCGGTGCCCATATCCGTGCTTCTTAACTCACCATAAGGAGAGCAATTTGGTTAGACACAACAAAAACATAATCTAATGACTTGGAGATGTCCACAGTTGGTTATTTAGTTGAGTTTTTATCTTTTTTATTTTATTTCTATTTCTAGAGGTCAAATTGAAGAGAATGAGTGATGGGTAATCCTGACTGTGCCAGTTTATGAATTGCTATTGCAACATTTGCAGCTTAGTAGTAACACTCCTGAGGATAATGTTTTATATCTCTTAATAGGACAATGTTCATCACCTGTCAAGGGCAATGTTCAGATAACCATTGGTGGTTTGATAGGTTTGTTGAAGTAGTCTAGGCGCGTGCTTACCCTTTTTGAGTTAGTGTTGCCTTCGGGTGTGTTTTGAGCTGCATTGTGTGTAATTATAAAGTGTTTACCTACCCAAAAACAAAGGAAAGGTGTGCAACATTCAACTTAAACTCCTCTGCTGTGTGTCGAAATGTTTCTGAAAAGGATCAAATTGATGACCAATGAAAAGCATAACGAGTTTCAGCAGATGTGTATTTTATACTTGATATGTGTGATGTTTCATCTTCCACCATCTTTCATCTTTTTCTTTTGTTTTTTGATGGCCATATTATGTAGTTTTTTTTTCTCGCAACATTTTGTGTTTGACCAACGAAAAAAAAAGTACACATTTCCAAGTTTTGACATGGAAAATGTGTAAACATACTTGATAAGTGTGTCATTTCAACATGCAGATTTGGGATCCTTTTTTTTCTTCAATGGTGGTATTTTTTCATATTTTTCTAGATGGTGGCATTTTTTTCATATTTTTTCTTGATGGTGGCTTGCATGCTTTTTTTGATGGAGACATTTTGCCTCTTTATTAGGAATGCATGCATAAAAGATTTATTATGCACTACTCCTTTCCTATAAAGACACATTAAGTTTCAACAGTCATATGCCCTTTTGTTGTATAACATATTTTTGTGGAAAGGAATTGAACTTTGTTCACCCATCAAAAGATTTAAATTAGTTCTTATAGACATGGGCAGAGCTATGTGTGTTCATTGTCAAACAGGCTCAAATATTCTAAAATACCCATTACCCACAAATGTTTGAGATAATTTTGCAAATTGACCACAACGTTTGTTATAGTACTACCAGTCTTTGGCTGAAATAATAAAATTGCCTGACCACTCAATCAAACTAAAAATCTTTTGTCTTGGTTTGTTTAGCCTCACGACTACACCAACCCTCTCTCTTTTGCAACTGAAAGGAAAACAATGGATGAATGATATATTGGAATAAACATCTTTAGTGGTACTTTAACTGATGCTATGGTGCATGGATGACTTTCAATATATTAATAGTTGATTGATCTTTTGTAAACCAAATTCGTATCTTACCACAAATACAAAAAATTCCAAGTTTATCATCTTCAAGAATTTTCTCGACTGCATTGAAAAGATATGTCATGCATGACTTCAGTTACAATTTTGACCTCACCGACTCTGACTTTTGGCTCTGCCCCTGTTTGTTGACATAAGTTTTTAAAACCATCTAAAACATAAGTTTTTAAAACCATGCATGTCCGGATTGTAAAAATGGACAAACGAAGTAGGACGGAAGGAGTATTATTTGGCTGTGTCCTACGTTCAATCCAATGTTGTCAGTGTGCCTACATTTTGCCATGGCTGTATCTCTCCATGTAAATTCGTTTGAAAGAACTCGAGTATGTCCTTTAGATTATATCTCTCAACTTTGAGGATGTCTCACATGTTTGGACTCAAATGCCCCACCTTCACTTCAGCAAATAGGCTGACATTTCAAGCTATGTGTGCAGCCATACTTGCACGAATCTCGACATTTGCATGCACTAAAAAGAGCTAGAGGATGTGGGGGTCGTTTCGTCAATTCAAAGAAGAACGAAAACCAACAGCAAGAGGAAGCCTCGGGGGACAAAGCACAAGCCGATACCAATGTCAACTCTGACCAGAACAATCTTGCTCCATCAGAAAGCTCATCCTGATGGGTTTTTTTTATCCAAAGCATATTTACCATGCATGCAATGGGGACACCAGAAGATACCTTTATTTTCCCAGCGATGCTTGGGAAGCTACAGAAAAATCAGCTTAAACTAGTCTTGGTCTAACCAGTTTAAATAGGTTGGTTGCTCTCCACTCTTCGCTAAGTAGTGTGTATAGATTTCAGAGATAGAAGGCTTAAGTGTTTCGGAAGTGCATGGGAGTAATATTCCAGTTTTCTGTGGACATCTCATTGGGCTTGAGCTTGTGGTGAGATTGATGAAGTTGTACCCTTGCAATTAGAGTCACGTTATTGCTTTGTTGGCTGTTGCTATGTAGCATTAGCCACTTTGAATTCCTATTGGTTGTCAATATACTGAATAAGTTGAATTTGGTGTAGTTGAAATTGGCTTTAACTTCCCGGTGGGGCAAATGTTTCTTAGAATTAGAGTATACTTCACTACAATATTGTATGGTTTAACAAGATGGAATTTGGTCTTGCATACTCTGTTAAGCTGGTTGAATTTCATCTTATTCGTGAAAACAAGAAGATGATAGTACTTGAAGATTCAGGCTCTGTTTGGTGATGCAGTGTAGAGGTTGGGGATTCAGGCTCTGTTGGCTATTGAAGTGCTGAAGTGTATCATTTGCACATTAAAAGCTGCAAAAAAGAAATCTGCATAGAAGGTTTAAAATCTTAAATTTTTCTGTGTACTAGGACGGAAGAACTATTGTATCCATTTTAACTATTCAAAAACTCCTTCAAAATGACTTTTTTCTGGTCTTGGGGTACTTATACTGGAGTATATAAGTGATTCGGCCAGAAAAACACTGCCCTTGTGTGGTTTGGACGAAGTACAAAGGCTAATTCCCGGGAAATTCTGTCTGCAGATCTGTCAATCTTAGAGGGGAGATGCATGGGAGACTGGAAAAACTCCTGAGATTCTTCAACTCCTTTTTTTCTCAGGCTTTGTTCCGCTAAGAATTTTTAAAAGATAAGTACTCCATCCGTCCATTCTTAAGTGTCCCGCTTCATAATTCTAACTTATTAAAAAAACATCATTATTATATCTTTCACATTAACTTTTACCTCCGCTTTCTCTACTTACCCTCTATGGAGACATCATCATTACACTTTTACTCACTAATTTTTCAAAATAAAATTTACTTTTAAGGGCAAAATAAAAAATGTATCAACTTTTACTCACTAACTGTACAAAATTGACACTTATTAAGGGACAACTCAAAATAAAATACTGAACTTTAAAAATGGGACGGAGGGAGTATTTAATTACAAATTTTAAACTTAAAAGTAATATATTTATGAAAACGATACCAATACAGTTATGGAGCCCTGTTAACCTAACCAAAAACTCAACTTTGTCAATCTCTTGTCCTTTTTTTTTTTTTTTTTTTTTTTTGTTGGGCAGAATTGCATTTTAGTGGAGGTTGGAGCAAAGAATTGCGGAACCATGGTGAGGTTTGAGGTTTTCTGGAATCATCAAATCGTGGGAAGGAAAAAAAGAATTGTGCATAAATGGTATTGAGATTTTATCTAGACAAAAATACCCTTGTCCCTTTAAAAGTGCAAAAAATGTCGGTTGTGTTTGTTTGCCATTTTAGTTTTGTTTTTTAATAATTACCATATTTCTTTCTCCAATCATTATCCTATTTCTTCAATTATTACTTTGTCATCCCTCTTTATCTCTCTCTACTTATTACCCCTTTCTCCAATATTACTGTAATGCCCCGATTTTTCACAGAATTTCGGAAGCATTAACCCTAAATTACACTGAATTTTACAAATTAGTAGACCCCTATTTGTCGTTATACAAAATTTACATTTAAAAAAAATACAAAAAAAAAAAATCTAACATTTATTTAAATGTCTTCAGAGCGACTCTAGTCTTGATACAGATTCCAAGCATACTCGGTATTCTCTCTTGGTATTCCTCCTGTGTCAAACAGCTCCACTATTGAACCCTGCACCCTTTGGCAAATGGATCGTCGAAGCAACCGATTTACCAGGATACAAACGTATCCGTGAGTGATAATTCACCCAGTAGAATAATCCCAATCCTACCAACTCCTTACTCTACAATTAGCATTCAATTATAACAATACTATCACAATTGATAATACACGAGAGAAAAATAATAGCACATCGTCTTTTTCTTTACTAAGCATCATCTTACATGAAAACTTAAGATCATCTCCACGAGATCCTTTCCTCCCACATCCATTAACTACAACTGTCTCATGGGTCCACCCTTCCTCTTACTTATCCTGTACCAGGGTCCTAGGTAAGTGCACCTAAGTTATGTACCGAACATGTTCTCACTTAAGACCATAACAGAAGAATCGAGTCATTCCATGACGTATTGTACATTAGGATCGGACATCCACTACCCCACGCTAACTATAACCGTCTCATGGGACCCATTCTCTTTCCTAAAGAGAAACTTCTCATGACGTATCATACATTAATGTCTCACTAACTATAACCGTCTCATGGGACCCATTCCCTTCCTCGAAGGAAAACTTCCCATGACGTATCATACGTTAGCGTCACAACATATCTCATCACTGGACCCCACAGGTAACGCATTTCAACATAGGGCCCTATAAGTTACCCTTGCCATCGCCATGGCTCAATTCACAATCCACACAGTACTTATACTTTCAAAACTTTACCATTTTTCATTTACCTATCATCGTCTACATGATTCGCTACTCGTAACCGCCCCGTGAACTTAAGTCCGAGCTAACTACATAATCAATAAATAACATACATTTCAATGCGAAAGCGAGCATAGCAATTGATAGTGTGCAAGTAAATAAACACACATAATATTTTATGACCGGGGCCGGTGCCCTTTTAATTATTTAAATTTTATTAACAAGAAAGTTTATTGGACATTCGTCGATTTAGAGAATTGAACTATAGAAATATTTGGCGTTAGATGTACAGTTGGGTTTTAACTAGAGAGATTCTATTCTTGTATAATAGGAACACAGTAGCCTTAGGTTTTAATTAGGATTCCTAAATTTTCTTAAGGTAATTTATTAGCTCTTAAAATGACATTATTAACTTTATGTATCTTTTTACTAACAAGCAAAATAGTCAGTTTCTTTAATAAATTATCTTCTTTTTCTTTTTCTTTTCTTTTTTTTGGAAATTTTAAAAATATATACGTTTTACTTATCTAGTACTCCCTCCGTCCCCTTTTTTAGAGTCCAGTATTCCATTTTGGGCTGTCCTTTAATAAGTGTCCATTTTGTAAAGTTAGTGGGTAAAAGTTGATGCATTGTCTATTTTGTCCCTAAAAGTAAATTCCATTTTGAAAAGTTAGTGAGTAAAAGTGTAATGATGATGGGTAAGTAGGGAAAGTGGAGGAAAAAGTTGATGTGAAAGGTATAATAATGATGTTTTTTTAATAAGTTGGAGTTACGAAACAGGACACTTAAAAAGGGACGGAGGGAGTAACATTTACTAGTAAAAATCTTTTACACAAGTATTACAGTACTTTTCTTTATTTTATTTACACATGTTCATATTATTAGGATAAAATCCATTTCAACTAAAAGTACACTGATCATAGTAGGCATTCCACACTTCAGAGAATAAAAGTTAGTCAAGTAGTATGGAAACGAGATAAAAACACCAAATGGGTTCAAATCTACCAGGTAATAGTAACATACAAGGGTCGAATTTAATATTAAAGTAAACACAGGGTGCAAACTGTAATTGCAGCCTAAAATTTTAAAAACTCAATGTCCAAGTTACCGTAGCTTTTCGAAAAAACAGAGGGAAAATTAGATTCATGGTTTTCAATGCATGAGTTCGTTTCCAGTCACTATAATCCATCAAAACGAACATCTACGGATTACATATACTTAGGCGAAAGTAGGGGAGAGATTAGTCTACCTTGAATCCGGCTGAAAAACGGAAAGAAATGGGTTCCAAATGATTTCGATAAAATGAAAAAGATGACGGGATCGGGGAACTCCGGGGCTGTGTCGAACTGAATGGAAATGGGTTTGTGGATGCTTGGTGATGTATTGGTTGAGTGGGAACCCGAATTTGATATACGGAGTGGTGTTATGTAGAAACACGTTTCTCTCTCTCTCTCTCTCTCTCTCTCTCTCCTAGACTCAATAGTAGAATTGGGAGTGAAATAATATATTAGTGTTCAATTTTTGAATTTATGTGGATATGTATAATGAGAGAGAATAAGGTAGTGAGAAGGTGAGAGGATAAGTATGGTAGTGGTGGAATGGGGAAAGAGAGTGAAGGAGAGGAATACTGATAATGATAAGAGGGATAGGGGACAAGTGCCACATTTGGTGGATTTTCAATTCTAATGTATGCGGACGCGTTTATGTATAGAGAAAGAGAGAGAGAGAGAGAGAGAGAGAGAGAGAGAGAGAGAGAGTGCAAGTTTGGAGGTGGTGGGAGTGTGGGAGGATAAGTTTGGAGGATAAGGATGGAGGTGGTAGAGTGTGAGAGGGAAGTGGAGAGTTAGTTCGAATAGAGTTCTAGTTAGAGTTTAGATAAAAATGATAAGAGATGAATATGAATCCTTGTATATCCAAAATATAAATATATATCTTATACAAGAGTGTAAATAATATCAATTATACACATAATAATATATTTTAATTATTCAATCTAATTAGTTATTGAATTAAGAATTTAATATTATAAATTGTATTAAAAAATAGGGCAAAAATCCGGATCGTTACAATTACCCTATTTCTCTCTCCACCCACTACCAAAACTAAACTAAACTAAAATGCCAAACAGGGGTGCAACGTTATTCGATTCAAGGAACAAATGATACATTTCCCAAAACGTAAAGTACAATTTGACATCACTTTGTCTATTGGTACTGAATCGAGTGCAATTTAGTTCTAGTGCAATATTTTCGATCAAATGTGCAATAATGTTAAACTCACAGAGCAATGTTCTCATTTTTCAATACGTAAAGTTAGACTAAGAAATCACAATGACACCCAATGCGTCCTAATTGGGGGTAATCTATTCTATTCAAAGTGCAATAAAATGTAATATAAGGTGCAAAGTTATGCGATTGAAGGAGCAACCGATACGTTTTCCAAAAAATAAAGCATGACTGGACATCACACTGCTCTCTTGTCTTGAATCGGGTAAAGTTTAGTTCCAATAAACATGCAATATTTTTCACCAAAGATGCAAGAATGTTAGATTCATGGAGCAATGCATTTCCTAATACGTAAAGTTTGACTGAGACGTCACGATGACACCCAACTTATCCACACTTATAGCGGGGGTTTTTGTCTTTTCACATAGCCAATTCTATGTTTGCGCAATTAATGTTTTTCTTCACATGCCATGTGCAATTTCATGAAAAACCTGTCCATGATTCCGCAAATTCATTGCCCAACCTCCACTAAAATGTAATTCCCCTTCTTCTTCTTTTTTCCTTTGAGAGATTATCAAGCAGTAGGAGAATTATCCACACGTCATGAGAAGAATAGACATATTTCGCAAAACATGAAGCGCATTTTCAGTGCGAGAGAGGTGTGGGATTCTCTCCAAATCCCATTGATATGCATGACTTTTACATTTTACATTGCGGATACACCATCTAGCGTAAAATCAGACTGTCAATTTTAAACATTCTCGGACCAACTATTGGGCGACCATATGTATTTCCTATTGTTTGTTGGAGCATTTGGCTTAACAGGAACCAGAGAAACAACAACATAGGACGAAAAAGACCCGGAGTTTCTCTCTAAAGTTTCTCTTACCCTAGTCTTTTCTCACCGCTGTTGCTGCCTGGGAGGGGAAGGCACCTCTCTCTCCCCTCCCCCCGGGCTCTCTCCTCCCTCTCCCCTTACCCTCCCTCTCTTGGATGCTCTTTCTGCCCTCCTTTCTTTGCCGGCGTCTTTTTCCCGTCCGTGCTCCATTCTTCATCCGCTATGTCGCTTCTCCCATCGGATTCATTGCTGGGTGGTTTCGAGTTGGTGCCTAACGACGGTGTGGAGTGCAGCGTGTTGGTGGTTGATGTTTTGGGCGTTGGGATCCCGTCGATTGGTAGCTCTTGGGCCGTTCAGTTTCGTGCTTAACGGCCAGGGCTCCTCTAGTTGTCACAGTGACTGTAGTTTGCTCTCCTCTTGCTTCAAATCTCGATGGTCCATCCTCTGCTTTGGTTTGTTTGGTGGTCTGGAGCGTGCATGCAAAACTGACTGGGTTTTCTCCAGCTGGCGACGGTGGCTGCAGATGGCGGTGGGTTGTGGTTAGTGGCTGTTTGGGCGGCGGTTTGCTTGTTTCAATCTGCGGCGGTTTGGTTGTTGTGGCTGGTGTGTTTGTTCCGTAGGTACAGCAGTGGCGGCGGTGGTGGTGAAGGCAGCGGGGGTTGTGTGCTGTCCTCTAGGGTTAGGTTTTTGTGGTTTGGGTTGTAGTTAGGTTTTTGGGCTTTGCCCTTTTGGGTGTTTGGGCTGTTTGGGTGGTGTTGGTTTCTTACCAACCCGGGCCTTTTGGGTTTTTGCCCTAGTTTGGATTCAGCTTGTTGGGTCTAAATCAGTTTTCTCCGTGTGGTTAGGAGAAAAGGGTCATGAATGATCAGACCGGTGTATCCATGACTCTATTAGCTCTGTACTTCGTGTTATGAGTTAACAAAATTTTTATTTTGCTGATAAAAAAAAAAAAAAAAGGAACCAGAAGGCATTCAGACAACGTACTATCATTCGGGATAGCATCGTAAACTTGATCTTAGTGCGAGCACAAGAATGGGAATTTATGGTTGGAAATTGGGTAAGTAGTAGAAGACCAATCTGGATCAACGCAGTGTGGAAACCTCCGGCTTTAACTTGAATTCGGATGACCGAATTCTTCTAAAGCTACCTCGGGAGGCCTTATTAGCGATCACCATGGAAACTAGGTGGTTAGTTATTGCCGCAACATTGGAGCTGTAACAAGTCTAGCGGTGGAGCTTTGGGGCTTATGAGACGGACTTTCAAATAGTGGATAGACTACGTCTATCGAATATTGAAACTGAGACAGATTCAATGGTTATGGTTAATTTAATTGCTAAACCATGTGAAAATACCCATGCATCAGCTTAGCGCACTATTGAACGATTGCAGGTACCCCTTGCGGAAATTGGGAGCCACGGAGGTGATACATAGCTATCGCGAATGCAATGGATGTGCGGACAAATTAGCTTATTTTGGGGTTCCAAACGGATGTTGGGTTTCACTTTTTAGATATTATGCCTACTGTTGTTTCTTTTCAATTAAAGGCTCGCTTGGATGAGGTATTAGGTTTGGAGGTATTATGTAAGAAGGAGGGATTGGATAGTAGGGGGTATTATGTAAGAAGGGTGGGTCCACATTGATGTGACGGAGGATTAAATAATACTTAGTTTGGATGAGGTATAAAATGGAGGGATAAGGTTGTTTTGTAGTTGAATGGAAGAGGGAGGGGGTATTATAAGGGGGGATTACACATAGCTGGCTCCCACCCTAGCCATGTGTAATCCCCCCTTAGGGGATATTAGGGGGGATTATTCATGGACCGTGTAAAGATATATACCCTTGTTTTAGACTTCCCAAACCATTTCATAAGCATGGACTCACGTATTAGGAAGGGGATATCATAATCCCCCTTGCATTGTTGCTTCCAAGCAGGGTAAGAGTGAATGCCCAAGGGATCCTATACTCTAGACTATTGTATTCAATTTCTAGTTAATGCAAATTACATTCCAATTTACCAAAATGAAATAGACATATTTCATGAAATTACACTAATTGAACACTATATTTATAGTAATAACTAAATTAAGCTCAATAGATCAAGAAATATCCTCATATGATGAGTATGTCACCAAATAATTAAGATTCAAGGTCCACATTGAAGGTATAGACAATTGAAACAAAAGAGAATAAATAATGGACAAACAAAATGGGACGAAGATCGTACATTTTTTTTTCTGGAATTGTAAGGTTGTGCAATCACACATAATCAGGAACTTTAATTCCAAGGAACAAAATGTTCTTTTTTTGTTGTTATTAAACAAAAGTCAAAAGAGTTGGGCTTTACTATTGACCACAGTCCATCAATGTCTTATTCAAACAACATGATATCCCAATTATTTCTCCATCAAAAGGTAACTAATTAGACCAAGCACATAATTTATTCTTAATAATATATAGTGGAGTACCGTACATCTTATTAATTATCTGGAAATATCCCGAAGTTTCAACTCCTGAATCATTTCCATTTTGTAATTGTCAAATAAGTACAATTCTACCAGTCTCTTGGATTTGTCTCTTTTAGCTAGTTTTGGACCTGGGTGATTTTTTTTTCTAAATTGGGTTGTTGGCCGATGGACTAGATCCCAATAGGATTGTAGGGTTTCGCCCAAACAAGCCTTAAAAGAATATCTTTTCTTTTTTTTTTTTTTTTGCAATATTGTATATATCAGTGGGGTTAGCAGAGTGTTAGTATGTTAGTCAACAGGGGGTTAGAGGCTGTCCATAGTCCTGAAGTCCAAATTTGCCTCCCGTGGAGCTCGAACCTCTTTCTCCACTTTGGAGGGAGGGTGAGACAATCAACTTCACTAAAAAGGATTAAAAGAATATTCTTTTACTATGGTGTATATATATATATATATATATATATATATATATCATTTTCGTAGTTCTGATGATAGCACTATATCTCTGCCCAATTAAAGAACTTTGACGATGTGTGATGGTTGTGCTAAATACAGTCCCAAGTAAAAAATAAATAAATAATTATCACCCAGCATTAATAAAAACTCATCTCTAGTAATGCGCGATAGCTCTTGCAAAAATCATATCAACTAGCTAGCAATGTGCAATTCTAACTTCTGTTGAAGGGGTTAAATATATATTTTGCTTCTTTTTAAAACTTATTTGTCCACAATTTATTTTGGTATATAAAATATTTATTACTTTTCGTAGCTCTTTGTTTTGCTTTTCACCATAATTTTTAAGATTAATCATTCATCTTGACGAGATGAATCGAAAAAATATACTCCGTAAAATATAGACCGGTGTTGAAAAAAGTTCATATAGGATGACACTTTAGAGAAAAAAGATAGTTGTTTGATATATTTTTTCATCGTTAGTTAATTTTTTTTGCTTTTGGTAATAATTTTTGAATTTTTAGAATTTTCTCATCGAGACGAATAATTAATTTAAATAATATTACTTCTAACAAAAATTTAAAATAAAACAAATAAAACACACAAAACGAAAAAAAAAAAAATACAAGAACCAACACTTATTTATCATGTGATCGCCAAATTTGACTGTTGTTGAAGAGAATAGAAGAATGACATTTGTAGCTAGCTAGCATCAATTAAAACCTACCTCCGATCGCCCAAAAAAAAGAAATTCAATCTAACTTAGAGGTGATGTTACACGCGTAGTTTGTTTGGTTTTTTTTTTTCTTTTCAAAATGATAAAAAATGATATTATAAATCCAAAAAACAATACATCAAGAGAAAACTTCATCTCTAAACAAGAGATCAAGAAACCAAACAGGATGTGACTCAGTCCAAAAACTACACCCAACTCTAACTAAACACACCTCTCCAAACAGAGGGAGCACTGCAAAAAACAACCTAAAACACTCACACAGAGGAGAAAGAAGTCCCACAAAAGGGAAAAAATTCCACATAGGGGACACCAAAGAAGAGAATTAAAAGAAGAAAAAAACGGTAACAGAACTAGATGGAGTCCAGCGTATCAGAGTAGACTTTATCTACCAACCTAGATCTCCCACTCCGGCAGGAGAGGGTATGGGGGAGGATGCCTCCAGCGACCACGATTTGCAAAGCGCTACCTCGAACAGCCGTCGGACACACGGTGGAAGAAGCGGAGGAAGGGCGGCGAATGGTAGTTTAGGGAGGAGGAAGATGTGGGTGAAGGGGGAAGAAGAGAAGACCTAAGAGATCTAGGATCGGAAGATGAAAAAACTCTACGAGGGGAAGAAATTCCTCCCCGTCCGTCACCAATTGGGACGTAAAACCCTGGGGGAGGGGAAGGAGGAAGATGGAGGCGATGACGACTTCTTTAGAGTTTGAGAGAGAGAGAGAGAGAGAGCATGCGCTTGCAAGAAAAAAAGAGATTCAAGAGACATGTGTAGTTTGTGTTTATGCCAGTAGGATTCGTAGAAGAGTCCTTTTACCACCACACTCATTCACACACTCAATCAAACACCCACACTCACAATAGGGGTGGAACCCGTACATACTACACACCTAGTATGTGTGGGCTCCATCCTTATTGTGAGGCTAGGTAATTTAAAAATGGATGGTTGTAATGCCACGACTAATAACTCTTTTAATGCCACGATCATTGACTACGTACCCTCATCTTTCAATTGCCTAATTTGTTTATCTCCATATTTTTCTCTCTCAATCCACCACAAAAAATGCACAATATATCTAAGGTCCCATTCCCTTAAAGGAAATAAATACTTACAGTATTTTTTCAGTGTTTGAATTAAAAATAATGTATTATGAGAAAATGACTTTATCTCTCGTAAAACGAAAAATAAGTACTTAAAAAATAAGTACCTTAACGGAACGGGATTTAAATCTTCTATTTACTTCTCCAATCACTTTCCCCCTACCGATTTTTAATTTCAGTTGCTCAATTTCTTTGTAGATTTCGTTCCACCCCAAAAATTTGAGATTAAGATCAATACAAAATATCAAGTGAAATTTTTTTTTTCCGATCATTACCCAGTCTTTCTAATCTTCGTCCATAATTTTCGGTTGCTGCCACTGACATCTATCGGCATCACCATGGAGATAGTTTGCTGATTACCAGAATCATTAGCATTTCCATTGAATGGGTCTCACAGAGCACTAAACGACCGTTAAATCGGGCTTTATCCCAGTACTCAGAAGGTGGTTGTGGGTTTTGAAGGTAGATCAAACTTGGGTAAAATGTCGGTTGATGCCTGAGAGTAGTGGGCTGGCCACGATCGTATGAATTGTCCATGGTGATGGGGAAGAGCAACAAACGATGAGAGAGAAAACGTGGACAGAGGGAGTACAGAGAATGAGAGAAAAGATGGAAATAGAAGAAAAGACGGAAAAAAAAAATAGAGAGAATGAGAGAAAAGACGGAAATAGAAGAAAAGAGGGTGTGGTGGCTTCGGATATATGCTCGGTAACCTAGCTGAGGCATTGTGAACGAAGGTCCCATGAGGATTCAGGTGGTGTTTCGGTTTCTAGAAAAAAGAATTTTTAAAAAACAAAGGTAGTTTCAAGCTCAAAAATCATGTGTTTACACATGTAATTTTTCTACCAATATGAATCTTATTTGATAGATATTTTATACGGTGCAAAAAAATCAAAAAATTATTTTTCATTTTCATTATATTTGAATTTGAAAATTGAAAAAAAAGAACTTCTACAAAAATAACCCTTACTGGAACACCCCCCAGCCCGCAGCTTTTTATAAGCGGTGAAGGGCCCCGGTGTGCTATTCGGTGAGGCTGTCAATAAGAAGATTTTGGTGGTTACTTCGGTAGCATCCAACGGCACGGAGTTCATCTGTTCCGTCGCTCCCGAGGCCGCCTAAGAGAAGTACTTACGCCAGATGGGGCCCACGAGGATTGTGCAACAAGCGTAATCATTGGGATCAGGTCTGGCCATATGCTGCGTAACCGTTTTATCCCCTACGTCATGTATGACGTCACTGAGGTGACTACCCGAGCGTACCCTCCACGCGCTAGCTTGGAGGCCAAGTAACCTAGGTCTATAAATACAAAAGGATACGAGCCTAAAGAGGTATGCTACTCTACCCTGACCCTAGACCTACATTCTTCCCCTGAGATCTAACTTGATCGTTGGAGAGTCATTGGGCTACTCCAACCCTAGTGACTTGTTGAAGGTCCAGCAACAGGGGCGCAGAGCCGTGGAAGAAGGAACCTAACCGGAACCACGGTCAAGATCTCGTTAAATCGAACCCCTACAATTGGCGACTCTACTAGGGATCTAGCCGTTTTCTCAAACGTTCATTTCCTTCTTTCACAAGAACTCCATTCAAGCTTCCTAAACCAGCTATGGTGGAGGTCGAAGATCAGCATCCCAACGAAATGACCCCCGGACTCGGCCCTCTAGGAGACCATAACTTGGCCTCTGGGGGAGCCAACGCACTGGGGAAGGCCCACATGTCCATCGGAGTTGAGGCCGGAACATCGACACAGGACGCAGGACCTTCAATTGAACTCCACACCTACATCCGTCACCAGGAGCAGAAGATTGATGACCTAACAACGGTTGTGGAGCGAGACAATCACGTCAGGGACGAGTTGGCCGAGATCAAGCACCTCCTCCAAATCTCCCCATCCCATTCCTCCGAGAGCTGTGGCAGACGAAGAAGTCACCACAGCCCCCCTCGCAGTCGCGGAGGGGGCCACTTGGTGGAGCATCGACCTCGGCCCTCAGCCAAGGATCGTCTCGAGCCACCGGAGGACAGCAACCGTGCTCAGAAGGGTGTATGGCGTAGGGAGCGTTCCCGTTCCCTTAACCCAACCCTCAATGGACCTCGGGGGAAGCCATCTGCCTTCCAGAGGCTAGGAGCCGGAAGCGTCTTCGTCTCTTCCACCTATTCTGTTAGGATTGGGAAGGGGTAGCGAGCCCACCCCTAGTTTTACCAAGGTTGCAAAGGAGGACGATGGCCTCCTTGAGTTCTAAACCAAGGGGTATTAGGAGCGCTCGAAAAACGCACGAGCGAAAAGCCCGATCGTTTCATACCCTAAAGATGGCCACGACAAGAGCCCCATCACCGAGAGCCTCGAGCCTTATTCTCGGGATAGCTACAAGAAGAGCCAACACGACTGCTCCCCCCAGAAGTCGGGAAGCGCCCAGCCGAAGAGAAAGGAATACGAAAGATTGGGCCAGTTAATTTCAAAGAAGCATACCGCGACCGAGAGTCCAGACGGTCCTGACCATTCGATCGACCTCATCGCGACGCCCGACTCGAGAGACTCACGACCTCTCCATTCACAAGAGCGATCATATCGGTCACCCCTTCGAAGGGATTCACCTAACCTAAATTTGCCAAGTACGATGGTAAGACTGAGGCATATACTCCCTTGGTGCAGTACAACCTCGTCATATCTCTCTTCCTCCGCAACGAGCCCCCGGATGATGCCTTCCTCTACAAGGTCTTTCCCGCAAGCCTTGGGAACCTAGGCCTTACGTGGTTTAACCATCTCCCAGCACGATCAATCTCCTCGTTCGATTCCCTTTTCGATGCCTTCATGGCTCGGTTTGTCACGAGCAACAAACACGAAAAAGAGATCGACTCCCTCCTCGCCTTGCAAAAACGAAGCGACGAGACGCTTTGCCAATACGCCAAATGCTATTGGGAATTATTCAACGAAGTAGAAGGCTGCGACGGCGTCATTTCGGCCCGAGGATTCAAGCTTGATCTCACTTCCCAGGACAAGCAGGTTTACGACGACCTCGCTCACCACAAACCCAACTCCATGAAGGACCTCATGACTCGTATCGAGGGATGATGCCAACTCATCGAATCCAAAGCTGAGAGGGGCATAGGGAAGCCCATGAGCCTGAAAGCAGCACCTATTTCGGCAACTGCCTCGCCCTCCACGCCTGTTTTGACCCCCAAAAAATAGGTTAAAAACATCAAGCAAACTCCGAGGAAGGGACCAAAGCCTAGCGACTTCAACGCTGAGAAAACCGTCTTTACCATTCTCATCTATCGTATTATCGACCAAGTCAAGGATCAGCCCTTCTTCACCTTCCCGAACCAAAAGCTAGGAACCGAGAATGGGAAGATCAAAAACTCAATCGTCCGATACAGTTACCACAACAAGCAGGACCATTTCACCACTGCATATAAGCCCTTCAAGTCCTACTTGGAGCAGTTCGTTGCAGCAGGCCACCTTAGTAACCTCATCGATCACGATAAAACCAGGGCTCGAGCACAGCGCGCCGAGACCCATCCCGAATAAGAAATTCAAACGATCCATGCCATCCACGGCCCCCTGAACGCCGAAGCCGCTTGTATCATCCGTAACGAGGTTAACGATGCTTCCTCTTCCAAATAGGTCATGTTAGTCGATCCCGAGCCGAAGCGCGCCCGTACCGACAACGGCTTGAAGTGGACTATCACATTTACCGAGAGAGACCTCGATCGTGTCTAGCTCCCGCACAACGACGCCCTCGTGGTCACGCTACGCATCGGAGCTTTTAACGTCCGACGTGTCCTCGTGGACCAGGGCAGCTCGGCCGAGGTCATGTACTTCTCCCTATTTAAGGACTTGAAGCTTTCTAACACCGACCTCCGTCCCTCCGCCGTCCACATGGGGTCGGTAGTTCTTGATATGGAATTTGTGGTGGTCGACGTCCCAAGCCCTTACAACGCAATTGTCGGGCACTCCTGGCTCTATAAGATGAAGGCTATCGCCTCCACTTATCACCAGGTGGTCCGTTTCATAGGCGCCTACGGACATCAGGAGGACCTGTATGGAGACCAAATCGCTGCCAAGCGATGCTATGTCAACGCGGTCTGAAGCAGTAAGTAGACTTCTCGGGTCAACATCATTGAAGTCCCCGAGGCCTCAGTTCTCGAAGACGTCGGCAGGCGCGCTAACGAGAAAGCAGTAAAAGACCTTATCACCATCCCCATCACCGAGGACGACTCCCGTTTCTTCCTTGTCGATTCCTCACTTTGTGACACCGAGCGGAACGAGATGGTTGACTTCCTCAAAAAGAACATAGCAGTATTCACCTGGACCCCATACGAAATGCCCGGGGTTGATCCTTCATTTATCTGCCACGAGCTCAATATTGACCGAACCAAGCGCCCGGTTGTGCAAAAAGCTAGGCGATCGTCCCAGGCCCATTCCGACACTATCATTGAAAAGGTTAACTGGCTCCTAAACGGCAAGGCCATTCGAAAGGTCCAGTACCCCAGATGGTTAGCTAACACCGTGGTGGTGAAGAAGAAAAATGGCAAATGGCAAGTCTGCGTCGATTATTCCAATCTCAACAACACCTGCCCAAAGGACTTCTTCCCCCTTCCTCGGATTGAACAACTCGTTGATGCTACGGCCGGCCACAACTGACTCAGTTTTATGGATGCCTATCGGGGCTACCATTAGATTGCCATGAGAGCGAAGGCGACGTCGAAAACACGGCCCTCATCACTCCCCACGGAATCTTTGGATATCTCGTTATGCCTTTCGGCCTAAAGAATGTCGGGGCTACTTTCCAGTGTATGATGACCAAGAAGTTTGAGCACCTGCTGGGGAACACCATGATGGCTTACATTGATGACATGGTGGTCAAAAGCATGATGGCCGGTGATCACCTGGCCCATCTCGCCGAAGCCTTCAAAATTTTAAAAGCCCACAAGCTCCGGCTCAATGCCAAGAAGTGCGCCTTCGATGTCAGTTCTGGCAAGTTTGTTGGTCATCTCATCTCCCGATGCGAAATTGAAGCCGACCCTACTCAACTCCTTGCCATAGAAAAACTCTTCGCTTCCCACAATAAGACGGATGTTCGACGTCTAACAAGCATGGCAGCCATCCTGAATCGATTCATCAGTCGCTCCTTCGACAAATGCCAACCATTCTTCGCCCTCTTGAAGGGCAATCGACGCAGTTTTAATTGGACGGAAGACTGTGACCAAGCTCTCCAACAGTTGAAGACTTACCTTTTCGAGAACTCACTCCCCGTAATGCCTCGGAACCAGGAGGAGTTGTTCCTATACCTAGTCGTCTCTCCGCACACTATAAGCTCGGTGCTCGTTCGACAGGAAGGCCGGGACCACCAACCCATCTACTACTCCAGTAAGACGATGACCCCCGTCGAGACACGCTATCTACCATTGGAAATGCTTGTTCTCGCCCTCGTCTCAGTCTCCAGGAAGCTTGCTCCCTACTTCCAGTCACACCGAATCGTCGTCCTCACCGAGTATCCTCTTAAGTCTCTCATTCGGAAGGTGGATCTCTCCAACCAAATCTCCTAGTGGGCTGTGGAGCTCGCGAATTATGAAATCCACTACCAGCCTCGGACATCGATCAAAGCTCAGGCCTTTACTGATTTCATCGCCGAGCTTACACCAACTGATTCCCTTGCCTCGGCTCCACATATTAGCCCTGAAGTAGCACTCCAAGCGAACCCTAACACTACCTGGAAGCTTTTCCATGGCGATGTTTGGAAGATGTATGTTGACGGAGCCTCCAACAGCCACGGCGCAGGGGCTAAAATCGTGTTCCTCTCCCTTTCTGGTATCTTGCACGAAAGCTGCCTCTCTATCAACTTTCCAGCCTCTAATAACGAGGTCGAGTATGAAGCCTTGATCTCCGGGCTCAAGACCACCGAAGCACTGGACATCGAAGAACTTATCGTCGATAGCGACTCCTAGTTAGTTGTAAACCAGCTTACTGAGGAGTATGAAGCTCAGGATGATCGTATGCGTACCTACCTCAGCTTCGCCGTCCAGCTCACCAAAAATTTCAAAGCCATCCAAATCGAACATATCTCCAAAGAACAAAATGCACATGCCGACGCCCTTACTGGGCTCGCTTCAGCTTGTTCAGCATTGGGACATTGCTCCATCTCCTTCAGCTCTATTGACAAGCCCAGCTTTGAACTTGAAGTGCTAAACCACGAGATACTCCCCATAGAGCTCGATCCGAGCTGGATGGATGAAATTATCGGTTACCTACGAGACGACATCCTTCCCACCGACGAAAAGGATGCCCACCGCCTTCGCAATAAGGCTACCCTCTTTTGGCTCAACCCTAACGGTAAGCTTTACCAAAGGTCTTTTACCAGCCCGTATCTGCTGGTCACACACCCCCACCAAGTACCAGGAATCATTAAGGAACTCCATGCCGGTGATAGCAGTTGTCACTTCGGTGAACGCTCCCTTGCGCACCAAGCCTTTACTTAGGGCTATTGGTGGCCAACTATAAAGCACGACTCCGAAGAGTTTGTCAAGCATTGTCGAAAGTGCCAAATGTTCTTTCCCATCACACCAACCGCTGTAGACACCCCAATTTGGACCTATTAAATATCCTTAATTTGCGCCCTCGAGGCTCCCCGATGATGAAATAGGGTCAAAACAGGCCATGGAAAACTTGGACGATGATTCTTGGACTTTTTCAAAACCAAAATATTCCTTTTTCTCGACACCCTGAGGGTAAAATGGGCACACTTTTGGGCATATAAAATATCTTTGAATGAAACCAATTGGGTTAGAAAGAAGACTTAACGAGATTTTCAACGCTTCGAAAAACACCCAAAACCGAGTTCGGGAGTATCCGTGGCAGCCCGCTGAAGTTGGGCAGCCACTCCCAAGCGCTCAGGACCACTCTAGAGCGGTCGGGAGTACCACTCCCAAGGGCTTGGGAGTGCTGACAGGCCAATGCATGTTCAGCTTGGCCTTTGACCATGGCTTTTCAGGCTTTTCAGTCCGTTCAACATTTAAACCTGCATATCCCAGGCCTGCTTGAGCCAACAGGAATCTCATCATGTCAATTCCCCCCCCCCCCCAAAAACTATTTTCCATTTGATTTTCCTTTATTTTTCAAGTTTCAAACTTATTTTCCCCTCCCCTATATATACCCCTTCGTTCTACACCACCAAGACCACGAAATCCCTCTCTCTAGAAACCCTTTGACTGTTCAAAGAAAGCCATTTTTCCATTCCTTTGAAAAGCTTTGATTTTCAAAAAGAAAAACAATCAAAACTCAAAATATCAAAACATGCAGGAAGTTCAGATCATTCTCAGGTCTTGATCTTCCAAACTTTTCTTTCCTCATTCACCTTCCAAAGTCTTTCAAGAAGCAAGGTCCTAACCAAAGGTATAAGTTTCAACTTTAACCTTAAGCAAAAAGGAGGCTGTTTTCCTTTCTGAGGGAGGTCCCTCAGCCTGTCTCAGTCTTTAATACTGAGCATGGGTTGGGAAACCTTAGTGTAAAAACAAGAGCAAAGGGGCATAAATGTGTTTTCTGTACTAAGCCTACTGGAAGCACTCCTGAGCGCTCGAGAATGACTCCAGTCTTATTTCCCTTCTTTTGGGCATTTAAGTGGACATGCAAAGGGAGTGAGATGCATTTTCAAACATATTGCCTCCTTTTAGGTGTGTTGGTATAGACGATCTTCCTTTTTCAGAGAAAAATAAAGAAGATTATTTTCATTTAAGGGCATGCAAAAGAGTTTTATTCAAAATCTAAAAGGAGAAATTTTCATACTTCAAAAATACAAGATCTGGTGTACCAGCATACCACAATGAGGGCATTGGTTGGTTAAAATCTATCCTGGGGTGTAGATTACTCCCAAGCGCTCGAGATCACTTCCAAGCGCTCGGGAGTGTCTGCATGTCAGTCCACCTTATTTTCTTCCAGTTTGATCCTCATACTGTCTTTGGATGTCCATGCTTGTGTCCCATTACCCTTTTAGAATTGTAAACTCATTTTTAAGGAGGCAATGATGCATGGCTTGGAAGAATGGGGTCTGATCCCGTTTCACTATGTCCTCTGTTGAGCCTGAAGCATGATGAAGGTTATTCCAGTTTACATTTTCAGTGTTGTATTTTGTTGTACTAACATGGTTTGCAGGCTGAGCATGTAACACTCCCAAGCGCTCGGGAGTGCTCCCGAGCGCTCGAGAGTGAGATCAGTGACAGGGTTTCCAGTTTTTGGTCATTTTGTACTTCTTTACCATTTTTCAATCATCCTCTGTACATATGCACATGCATGCACGCCTTTATTTGCTATATTTCTGAATACCTGCTATTTGCTTGATGAAACAAAATATTTTTAATAAATCCCACAAACATTGTGTAGAGATCGATCTCGTATCGGGCGAGGGGGGTGCCGTAAAACCCTTCCCCCCTCGTAACATGGCTTCCGAACCCTCATACGAATCTCTGGTTCTCAATTCAAATCAACCATTTTTAAAATAAAACAGTTTCTCGGGTGGTGAACCATAAATCCGGGTGGCGACTCTTCAAAATTTTCAAATTCAACTATTATTTTTTGGGCCGCCCCGATCCACCCGGGACTGTGGTAGCCCACACCGGCCCATTACCTCAGCCCTCTCACCAGCCCATGGCCATTCTCGCAGTGGGGCATGGATATCGTCAACAAGCTCCTAGTGGCTCCTGATGGATTCAAGTTTTTTTTAACTGCCACCGATTATTTCTCCAAATGGGTCAAAGTCGAGCCCATGGTTACCATTGAAGAAACCGACCTCATTCGCTTCGTCTGGCAAAATATTATCTCTTGGTTCGGTGTACCCTTCTCCATCATTACGGATAACGGGAAGTAGTTCACCAGGCAGAAGTACTGGTCTCTCCTAAACGAATATGGCATCAAATGGGACACATCTGCTCCGGGATACCCTTAGGGAAATGGATAGACCGAGGCCGCCAACAAGGCCATCTCCTCCGGACTCAAATGCTGACTCAAGTCACGCCGGGGCAAATGGGCCGAAGAGCTACCTCGGGTACTCTGGGGCTATCGAACAACCCCTCGACGCTCCACAGGTCGCACTCATTTCTTCTTGGCATTTGGCATGGAGGTTGTCATTCCCCTCCAGGTTGGGCTTCCAACAATCCGTACTGAAAACTTTGATGAATCGGTCAATAATGACATCATCGCTTCAAACCTCGACTTGGCCGAGGAGTAGCATGAGAATGCAAGGATAAAACTCTCCTCATATCAGTAAGAGGTCGCAAAGGGCAACAACCATAGCGTCTGCCTCAGGTCCTTTAAGCCTAATGACCTCGTTAGGAAAAAAGTTATAGAGAAATCCAAGAAAAGAAAGTTGATGCCCAATTAGGAAGGTCCTTACTAAGTCCTTAAACACCTCGGTTCTGGCAATTACAAGCTAGAGAAGTTGAATGGTTCTCCTATTGCTAAATCCTGGAATGCAAACAACCTGATGAAGTTCTATGGCTAGCCGCGCCTCGATTTTGAAGACCCTTCGACTTCTTTTTTATCCGCCTTTATTTTCTAAATTATTTTGTTTTAAGGACAACTTGCTAATGTAATGACAATACCAATCAAGTATCGATGAAAATCTTCTTTTCTTGACCATACATATGCTCATTGTCTCTGTTGTTCTTTTTTACCACTCGGTTTGTCACTTCTCGGACCGTTTTATATCGACTTCAGGGATTACGTCCGTTCCTGGGTAACACCCTCGGATGAACCCCCACTAAGTTGTCCCGGCCCGCTCGATCGTTTGAACTTTCGCTCGATCGCTTTAAGGATACTCGGTATTTTCCCGAGCCCCTTATTCCGATCCACCAACAAGTTAACCACTGCTTGGATTCGTTGCGTCCCGAACTCTTGGCCTACGCTAGTCCCCCCTTGGGACCCCAGCTCATATCCCCTAGCTGCCCTACATTATCGTGACTGCATCATTCAACTAAATTCCCTAGGTAGCTGAGACACCCTAACATGGAGCAGGGGCATGAGAAATTCAAAATTTCTATCTACTCGCTTCGGTTTTAGTCACTCGGCTCCTGATGACCTTGCCAATGGCAAAGGCTTCGGAAATCAACTCATATGCTTCGATCCCTTACCTGTTTACACGGAATGACCTCCTGAAGCAGGGGGTACTAGCAATTCAATTTTTTCGTAAACCTTATCATTGAGTAAAGCTCCAGTTCTTACTTCGGTCTAAACTTGTTCTACAATTCCACAAGTCTAGCCGAAGCAGGGGGCATGACACCCTAAGCAGCAAGCATAAATTCATACAAGCATCTCAAAGATAAACACAGTGTTCGTGAAAAGAAAACATTCATTTACATTAGCTACGAAGTGAATGCACGATTCAAGATAAAAATCCTACTGAGGATCTGGCTCGGGAAAATTATTCGACGCCAGCCCTACTTAACTATTATTAAACTCTGAAGCGCCAAACTTCAAATGTCCGGAGCTATCCAGTCAAATCATGAATCTAAAATACAAGTGTTTCAGAAAAGAGAGTAGGGAAGAGCCACCATAAGTGTCAATTGGAGTAACGATGTCGGGATTGGCGTGGTCCTCAGGAGTCACCCTAGCCTCCGGGTTTGGCACAACCTCATCCTCTTCCTCGGGCAACCCAAGCTCCTTTGGAGGTGGTTGGGGGAAGGCTCGGAGCTCTGAACCAGCCGGAAGATCAAACTTGCTTAGCAAAGCTTCGTGACCGAAACGCAGTCAATCTAAGAAGCATTCCATGTGCAGCTCGGCCTCGATCTCCCGGACTTGTTTCTCGTATTCTACTCCGGCCACATCCCAGCCTTCATCGTAGCCTTTGTTCCTCGCGTCCTCGACCTCCTCGGCTTTGGTAGCTCTACCTTCGGTGAGCACTCTTTCTCTGTCGCATTTCTGAAAGTTGGCCAAGTAAAGGTCGCAAGTCTCTCGAGCCACTTTCAGATCATCCTCCCTCTGTGCAAGAGCCTACTTCAACTCCTCGATCTCCTGCTCCTGCGCTTGGCATCTGTCACTAATCGCAAGAGCCCGAGCGCTAGCCTACTAGTAGGAAATGGAAGAAGAAAATGTTATCCCAATTCAACATTCAATCAGAAATGAAGAAGTGAAACAATAACAACTTACAGTCAGAAGCACCTGTACTATCTCCCCGGTGAGATCCTCGGTGTAGCCCTTGACAACATTGGCATCCCTTGGGAGAATACAGCCTCGGAGCATCCCGAACGCCATATCGAGGTTGGAAACACTGTCTGCATGGTGATTAGGCGATTGGCATAGTGCCGGAACTCCGGAGCCCAGGGGACATCCCTTGCACGGACCCTGGCCTCGGTGTCAATTTCCCCCTTGCCGGTCTCCCCTTCCCGCTCGGCCTCCTCCTCGGTGATAAGGATCGTCTCCTTCTCTTTTCCTCGGCCATTGTCTCTTTCCTCGTGCCGAGCACTCTTATCTGGGGGTTCTTGTGGAGAAACAGGGGCGGCCCTCGAGCTCCCAGCATCAGGCGTACCGGAGATAAAGTCGGCGCCTCGGCCCCTTAGCCTTTGACGTCTCAAGTTTAGAACTTCCCTGCCTTGACCGGCCATCTCACCGCTGAGCCCGGTCCATTCAAGAGTTTCTCAGTCGATCTCCTCTCGTATGGTACCCCAAGGTCCAGAGTTGTCCTCTGTTTCAGGAGTACCGCTTCCTCCATTTCCCTCTCCTCTTCCTCGGGCCTCTTCCTCTTTCTCGTCCTCGAGCTGCCTTCAGAACCCCCTGCTGCCTCGATTTCTTCTTCAGATATCTTGTGTACGTGGCGATGTAACCGAGCAGATTCAGGGTGTACCGACTCGTGAGTGGGATGGTGTAGGCAGCGGTAATTCGAGCTCGGACTGCTTTCTCCCGAAGTTCTTACACGACCCCGTCAGCTGCAAGGAACCACCAAAAAAGGAAGAGAAGTCAGTACATACATAGCATGACAAGATATGCAAGATGTATACTAAGTAAAGAAATCCACCGCCCAAGAGTTCCGGTCTCAAACTAGACCGTGGTCGCAGTGCCAATGCTTTCCCCGGGCCCGAACATAAAGTTCTCAGAAACTGAGACATAAATACTAGCCCACTCTTCGGAGTCGGGCAGGCGGTCAATCAAAAACATGTCGTACCCTATCCGGTAGGAGAGATAGTACCGAGCCCGAAGGTCAAGTTGTATTGCCTCCTCAGCTCTATGATGCTGGTGATGATTCGGAAAGAGTTTACTGTGAGTTGGGAGGAGGTAAGTGAAAGGGTTCGAAGCACCCGGCGCACAAACTGGTGAAGGGGGAATTTGATTCATCCCTCGGTGATGGCAATCAGGGGAAAGACTGTAACGTCCCCAAAATCGGGTAAGTTAATTAGGCATTTTATTAACAAAGACTAAGTAGAGTCTGGCTCATTATTACATCACAAACTCCCAGAGGGTACTTATATTACACAAAAGGATAGGACAGCTAAGGTTATCTACTGCTCTGCCTCTTCTTCCATCCTGGCAAGCTCCTTTGCTCCGAATGCCTCCAAAGTGTTCAGCTCTCCTTGCTCATCTATCAGGTCTGACACATTATACCAGCGTCGCCACCAGTATAATATGTCAGGGTCACCAAAGGCAACACCGTGAGCTACAAAGCTCAGTAGAATAATCCAAACCCACTAACCCTTAACTTACACATAGCAAGTCATGCATATATCATACAAGGTCATGAACAGCACATACAATACATAATATAGATAACAACAATGACACATCCACATTCACTATCTATCGTTGGTGTCCATGTTTTCTGTGTTTCTCCTACGCAGCGTTTCGTAGACCGTGTCACCATTTTCCCTTAACAAAAACCCATTCATTATTTCTCAAAAACATTCCAACCTTCGCTACCAATGAAGCTACCAAGTCCGGCTCCATTGATAACGCACACAATGGGCTATCATGTCCGGCCACATTGCGGTTTCAAAACATTTTCCTTTCTTGGATCCTCTTCGCGGATAACCAAGCCATACCTCACCATGGAACTACCACGTCCGGTTCCATGGGAACACACACAACCTCATAATGGTTCCGCCACTCCGGATTCCCATTGGAACACACACAACCTCACAATGGTTCCGCTACCACGGATTCCCATTGGAACACATAGCCTCACAATGGTTCCGCTACCACGGATTCCCACTAGAACACACACAGCATCACAATGGTTCTGCCACCATGAATTTCCATTGGAACACACACAGCCTCACAATGGTTCCGCCACCACGGATTCCCATTGAAACACACACAGCCTCCACACTTGATCATTATGTAGTTTCAAAAATATTTTATTCTTTGCAAACACCACCCCACAATGGGCAAGTCTGGCCACATTGCGATTTCAAAACACACCTTGACATTAACACATCCTAAATGTCATGTTTCTACTTTCTCGATTTTCGTGTCTCGTTTTCATGCATAGACTTTGCGGTAGGACTTTTCACGCACACACATGAATAATTCATTGAAATCTTGAAACTAAACTAGCAAGGTTATCCAACTCCATCTTAAATTTCATGCTCATATTATTACATCATCATGCTTGACATTTAACACACAAAGTAAAGCATAGTGCCACTTGGATGAACACCTTTGGAGTGGTAAACCACATATGCTTTATCACAAAACCACAAGTAATACAAGCAATAAGCAAGTAAGTTCGTAATTAATTTCAAAGGTCAAAATACGAATACTTCTAATCATGAGCTACATTTTATCCTTAGGCATTCCTAATCATACTATGGAAGAAATTATACTAATCATGCAATTCATAGAGCTTCTATACTTAGAGGAAGTAGGTTCGAAGAACTCTACCTTGATCCAAAACTAGTCGGGGCCGAATAAGCTAGTTGGAAAATTCTACGGGCGGTGAAACTCACAAATCTCGACCAAACTTTGGATGGCAGTAACTCGGTCAATATTTGTCCGAATAGGATTGTTCTTGGGTCGAAATCGAAGCTCGAGAAGTGCTCTACAACTTTTGTGAAGAAAGTTGATCCTAGAAACTAATTTAGGTAGGAGAAAAATGGTGATAAAGGGAGTGACAGTAAGCTGTCTGGAACTGGAAATCCGAGTTTTTTACTGAATTTAAGATGTCGATATCTTGGTCATTCCTTGACCGATTAGGGTGGTTCTTAAGGCTAACTTGAAGGTCTCGAAATGTTCTACAACTTTTCCGAAGGAAGTTGGTTCTAAAAACTACTCTAAGCAGGAGAAAAATGAGGATTTACAAAGGGTAATAGGCTGACTGGAAAAACAGAAGTGGTTTCTGGAGAGAAGTTGGAGCAAGGAGTGAAGGTGTGAGTTCAAGGCTTGAATGGCTTGCTATTTATAGGCCAAGCTCTCCTCTCTCCTCTCCCTAGCCGGCCTCTCTCTCTCTCTCTCCATCTCATTTTTATATTCAACCAAATCAAGCTTCCTTGGAAGATCAAGGTCTAAAACTAGGCTTGCATGGCTATGGATTTGGTACTTGGATTTGATCTTGGGAGATTTTGAGTGAAAGATGAAGGTTTGTACAAGATTTGGCCATTTGGTAATGCATTTAAGGACAATTGGTACATATATTTTGCTTGAAAGGGCATACAACTATGGATTGAAAGCATAACAAAGGACAAGAAGATTAAGGTCAAGGTACACATCAAATCTCCCTCCTTCTTTCTCTCTCTCTCTCTCTCTCTCTCTCTCTCTCTCCTATGTACTATATATATATATATATATATATATATATATATACTTATTGGAAGTATACATATATTATAATGTATATAAGTACTAGAAAATCTAATACTTTCAAGTAAATAGGATTTTTCATTTAAAAAATCAATTATACATATGGTACTTTACAATATTATATATATACATATATATATGTACAAGTACACACACACACACACACACACATATATATATATATATATAAGTATGTACTTCATAATCTTACTAGATATATCAAATCCAACTTTCCCATTATTTTAACCAAAGTACTAAGTACTTATATTATTTAATCTAATGTACTAATATCTAATTTAATCAATTAAACACATGGAAAATCTACTATTTTATTATATCCTAGTACTTTGTTGGCAAGACTACCTATTGTCCAATGGATAATGATTCTCCTAGCGGTTATTAACTAACGGGTAAAGTTAACAAGTACTTAACTTATTGTCCAATGGGTAATGATTCTCCTAGCGGTTATTAACCAATGGATAATGTATTGTACTTTGAATAAAGTATATATATACTTTTAATCATGTGTATATATCACTATATAATACTATATCTAAGTACTAATAAAATCTAGTCATGTACTTTGATGGATTAAACTAAGTTTTTCCTTTTATCCAATGGGTAAAGATTATCCTAACATTTATCGTCCAATTATTAATAGCTAAAAGGTTCAAAAGGATCAAAAGGTTCATCTAGGGTTAAGGTTCAAAGGGTTCAAGGGTCAAAGGTTCATAAGGTTCATCCAAGGTTAGGAAGCAAATGGTAATTAGGTTATTCTAACTCGTAGGTTAAAAACTAACTATACTAGTCTAGTAGGATTTCCAGCCAAGAATCGTAATTACAAGACTTTGATCTAACCACGGTGGATAATAAGCAATTAGAAGTCGATTATAAACCAACCAAGACTTCAAACAAGATTTTTATTAGTCAGTAACGACAGATTTTTGGTTATGAAAATAATATTATATTAAAATTCAAATTTTTAACAAAATTTTTATTTACCAAAAATCAGGGTCGTTACAAAGACCAACTCCCCTTACCGATGCGGAAGGCCTTTGAGGTCGGTGTTAGGAAACAGCTGGACCTCGACGTCCGGATGAATGCTGTAAACTCTCTTGAACTCGGCGTAAGTGGCTGGTGTGCCGTTGAAATATTGATTTCGATAAGGACATGGCCTCATTGGTCTCCTGTATCCCCGGATTTCCTCGGAGGAATTCGCGAATGGTCCTGGCCTTTGGTTCGAGGTATTGGGAGCCTCCATTTCTCGGGGATCAAATGTCGTAACCACACGAGGAGCTCTGGAGGGGCCAAGCGGCTCGTATGGTCAACCGGGGTTCGATAAAATGGTCAGATCCGCTTCGCGAATGTCTTCGAGAATATCAACAGGAGAAGAAGTAGAATTACTGGAACTATTCAAGGAGAGTTCAATGACCATTTGCCCCTACCTAATAGAGAAAAGAATGTGCAAAAACCCGTTAGCTATGTGCCTGGGGGAAAGCAAAAAGATCTAATGCTCGGGACAGAATGGTCGTTGCTCTTCAGAACCTCTAGGTCTTGGTCTTTACCAGGATACTCTTCCTCGAGAAGAGCGCCTGGGGCCTGTAACTATCCCTATGGCACTCGGGAAGAAGATAGGCCTCAGGAAGAATATAGGCGTCGGGAAGAACATGAACAGCGCCAGAGAAAGCCAGCGCCGCCATGAATCAGATGCCGGCGAGCGGTGGCTCAGCCCCAATGCGTGATTAAAACGATGAAAAACTTGCAGAGAAGCATCAAGAACTGAAGATTAATGTTTAGAGATCAACATACCTGAGTTTGGTGTGAGGAGTTATTGCCAAATCGCTAGAAATCTCGTTCGAAGGTTGGGAGCAGCGGCTGCAGCGTTTCAGCGTCGAAGAGTGGAAAAGATAACCGATGTCTCCCCATATCTCCCTTTTATAGTGGAGCGTTCGAAGGACTGCGTGGGAAACGAAGCGTCGTGTACCAAGCCATTGGATCATTGACACGTGTCCTCATTAGATGGTTAGCAGTGAAAGTTCTGCACTGAGGTTAAAGCGCTGGATCACCGAGCCATCGGCGTGATGACACGTGTCTTCGAAAGGATGTTTCGTACCAATCAACTGACATGGCACATGCCGAGACAGCTATCAACTCCAGGCACCTCAGTGATGATCGACACATGGCTCCTAGGGCTGGGGTTAGAGGTCTGACAACTATCGGAGTCGCTTGTCACCTCGGTAACCAAAGTATAGAAGATCCAAGCCTAGCGGTTCACAAGAAGAATCAACTTCCTAGAGCCGAGAGGTGATGCTCTAGTAAGTTGAGGGGCTATTATGGTGGCTTCGGTTACAGGCTCAGTAACCTAGCCGAGGCATTGTGAACCAAGGTCCCATGAAGACCCAGCCCACAACTATGTATAAGCGATGAAGGGCCCTGGTGTGCTGTTCTGTTGGGTTGTCGGTAAGAAGATTTTGGTGGTTACTTCGGTAGCATCCAACGGCATGGAGTGCATCCGTTCCGTTGCTCCCGAGACCGCCTAAGAGAAGTAGTTACACCAGATGGGGCCCACGAGGATTGTGCAGCAGGCGTATTCATTGGGATCAAGTCTGGCCATGTGCTCCGTAACCGTTTTATCCCCTACATCATGTATGACGTCACCCGAGGCGGCTACCCGAGCGTACCCTTCGCACGCTAGCTTGGAGGCCAAGTAAACCTGAATCTATAAATACAAAAGGATACGAGCCTAAAGAGGTATGCTACTCTACCCTTACCCTAGACCTACATTCTTCTCCTGAGATCTAACTTGATCGTCGGAGGGTCACTAGGTTCCTAACCAGAACCACGGTCAAGATCCCGTCAAATCGAACCCCGACAGAGGGGAAAAAAACATTCAATGTTGGTGAGGATAAAAACGTCAAGTTACATAAATAATCGTGGCATTAAAAAAGGTTGCCGTGTATTTAACTTTACCCTAGGGTGGTCTGCGACAACCATTCAAAATAGAATGATTTTTTGATTTATTGTCTCTATTTAAAAAAGGTTTCATATTTTTTTTACCTTTTATATATCCTTTTTGTCAAGATTATCTAATAATCTATAAAAATTAGTGCAAAACTAATAAATACAAAAGATTTAAATAAAAAATAAATAAATTTATTAAATTATTAAGATAAAACAGGCCTGTTTGGCCGGGAAAAAAAAAGCAGCTAAAACAGGCCTTCATTTCTTTTATTTTTTTTGTATCCGCAAACAGGCCTTAATTGGATGTGAATAAAATAAGGCATGTTTTACATTTTAGAATTAAGGCATGATTGAGCTTAATAAGTTAAAACAATAGTAATTCATAAAAATTTAACGTAAAATTAAGTAAAGACAAAACTCAAAAGTTTAAAAAACAAATCCCTATAGAGGACCAAGGCCTCATTAACTTTCCTGCCAAGTGTGTGTGAGAGAAAGAGAAGTATGGACAAAAGCAGAAGACAGAAGTGAAAGTACATCCACGCGGGAACAGTCTTTATATGAGTACTACTAAAACCTGGTCTGGAGAGAGAGAGAGAGAGTGCACGAGGCTCAAAAAACAGGAGACTTTCGGACTGGAGAGAGAGAGAGTGCAGGAGCCTGGGATTTTCAAATGCAGGAAAAGGAAGGAAGTAGAGTAGTCCACAGACTTTTACCAAAAAAAAAAAAAGAGTAATCCACAAACTCCACACAAACACAACCTGACAAACACAAAGTCACAAACCCCGCAAATGCAATACTGGAGTAATAAAAACCAAATCCTCTCTCTCCTCTGCGAGAATAACATTTTACACACATACACAAAAAGATGCTACTCCTCCTCCTATTAATCCTAGTGGCTAAGCTAGCTAGTTCCTACTACTACTACTACTACTATTCCTTCGCTTGCTTTGCTTTTCTTTTTAACCCTGCTCGCATGCATGCAGGCTACTTTAACAGATCTTATACTATATAGCCACTTATGGTGCATGCATGCATGGGTAAATATTATAGATGCATGCATGCATGCGGTTTTATTCGCTCGTCGTCATCCTCATCCATCATCATCATGCATGATGATGCATCCTCAATATCCATCATAATAGTAACTCATACAAACATAAATACATACATACATACAGTTAGTCTGTACGACGTACTCCTGTTACTAGCAATGGCAGAGCTAAGATTTTGGATCAGAAATTTAAACTATATGTGATTCACTTTTCTAGTTGCTAATTGTAAGAAACAATTAGGATTAACAAGGTAATCAAAAAGTAATATATATTAATAACAAAATGTAATTTCGATTTACAATTTACCTCGACGACTTTTCATACTTTGAAAATAATGAATGATAGCCTCGTTTTTAATGGTTTCAAAACTATATGTCTAGATGCACAACCAAGCTATCATGCATTCATTGAAACACATACGATTTAGAAGTCTATTCTTTACAATCTTCATAGCGGAAAATGCTCTCTTTACCGTGGCAGTAGAAACCGGTAAAATAAGGGCCAAATTAAGAAGCCTATAAATTGAGAAATATGCAAATATCTCTTCGAGGCTCAACCATCTTTTGCATAGTAGAGATCAGAAGAAGTGAAACAAACGAAAACCCTTGATTTGTTTTGAAGAACGAACGAAACTAGTGCTGTTACATTTGGAAATTTTCTAGGTGGAGATTCTATTTTAACCTCTTTTTTTTCTAATTACAAAATCTTAGATGGGCTGGAGCAAAAATAAATTTTAAAATAGGGCCAAATGGGTAAAAATGAGGTAAAAATTATACCAATCCTTATTAAAATTTGACAACCAATAGAATCGGCTGTCCACCTTTGTCGCAACGTCCCTCCGACCGTGCCTACTAGCCTATGTACTAATCCCTCCGTCCCTTTTTAAATGTCTTGCTTTGTAACTCCAACTTATTAAAAAGGCATCATCATTACACCTTTTACATCAAATTTTTCCTCCACTTTCCCTACCTACCCATCATTATTACACTTTAACTCACAAACTATTCAAAATGAAATACAATTTTAGGGACAAAATAGACAATGCACCAACTTTTACTCCCTAACTTTACAAAATAGACGCTTATTAAGGGACAACCCAAAATGGAATACTGGACTATAAATAAGGGACGGAGGGAGTACTACTATGTGTAATGTGTTGCAATGTGGGAGTGGGGCCCACTGGAGAGTACTTTTATTTATGAGTGGTATATTTTTATTACTACTTCTACTAGTACTAGTACTAGTAGTATCTCATGCAGTAGTAATTTGAACAGGAGGAGGGGACACTGCAGAGTACTTGAATTTGTTCACTTTTGTTGCCAACCAACCGGACACCGAACCGCAGCACTAACGTTGTTGTCCGATGTGCTGCTTTGCTCTCAAAAACTAGTGGGAGTGGAGTCAATTCCTTATTACCATTCGCCTCCTCCGACTCTTTAAATTTCAGTTGTTTTAGCCAATCATTTTTAAAATGCCTATTGTATAAGCTTCTCCATTTTAACTTCAACCCATTAAAATATTTTTTCTTTATTATTTTTGTACTATTTTACTTCTCTGTTTAATACTCCTACTACATTTTTTTAAATTTTTTTCCAATTATCGTTTTTATTTTTTGTAACGACTATATTTCAAGAGGATGGGTGAATTTCATATTTGTGGTTTTTTTATTCTAAATTGATGTTCCTCAAATTTTAGATTGATGCAATGTTGTTCCTTAAAAAATGGTGAGGACGAAAAATCATCGTCAAAATATTGGCTTTTTTCATAAAAAACGAAAAGAAAAGGTTAATGATCAAAATATTGCCTTTTCACATTCTTTATTGTTATCTATTTCTTTTCTAATGATCACTGTTGTAAATGTAGGGCCATATTCCCGAACAGGTATAACCGTAAGCCGAACACGTGATGGAATTGTGCAATGAGAAAAGTGACGAAAGGCACCATGATAGTAGGGACCGATGAGTCGAGATATACGCCGAACAGTGGGTTATCCAGGATGAAGGGACATGAGAAGTCCCAGAATCATACCAGCTGTTCGGCGGTACAGGTTTTTTACTTAACAAACAATAGTAGTTAAGGTGCAGTCTGTTCGGCAAAGAGCATGCCGGACAGATAGAGTCATCTTAAGATAGACAGCCTTAAGAGATAAGGCGAAAGCAGTGTTTAAGAAGGAGTGTCCAATATCCAGTCAGGATAAGCAACGAAATAGTCCTATTATGGAACGAATCCCATATAGGAAAGAGGACCTACGAGTAAGGAATCTCTTATAATTGGGCAAGAAGATCCCTACGAAGGTCAAGATTCCTATACGAGATAGGAAATCTAGGGCGATAAGGATACTTGGGCAACAAGTAAACGTGTGTCTATATATACAAGGTAAACCTGAAGGCAAAAGGTACGCAACACATTGCACTCAGTCTATACTTTCCTATTGATAATTAGGGTTTGATACAGTACGAGATACTAACTTAGGCATCGGAGGGCCTTTGCCACGAGAGGCAGAGGTGCGCTCACCCCTTGTCTGTCTTACAGATTAGGGTTCCGGCGGAGGCATAAGGGTATCAACCGAGGATCACGTGAACAACTGTTGCGAATCAACAGTGTTCCAGGTACCTTTTGTTTTTCTGCACCTACAATTGGCGCCGTCTGTGGGAAGCGAACGAGTTCCATTTGAAAAACGACTATGGTGGAAGTAGACCCAGTCACACCGCTCGCTGAGAAGAACCAGGATGGTGGGGAAGGAGATAAATCCCCTCCAAGTGCTCCGAAAAATCATGCTGGTGGCCATGGCAGGAGGACCACGAGTCAAGATCGTCCCCTGACCATTCAAGATGATCCCAAGAACAAGGATGGTAAGACTGCTACTGACTCCACGAGAAGGAGCAAGTCCCACCATACAGGAGAGTCAGTTGCGCATTCGAAAAGTGTGCACAATAATAGTGACATCCTCGATAGGAAGAGGCAAGAAATCGAGGAAGTTGCTCGATTAATCAAGAAACGAGAATACGAGATCCGCGAGATGGAGAGAATCAGAGATCACCCTGAGGATTCTGGACTGTCACGAAGGCATTCCGGGAGGGAAAAAGGGGCTTTGGTGACATATAAGGCCGCTCCTTCGCACCAAAGAAGCAGGAGCAGAAGTTTATCTCCAAGAAGAAAGAAGGCTTTTTCACAAAGAAGAAGAAGCAGGAGTCCGAAGGAACGAGGACTTTCTCCACGAAAAAGGAGAAACAGGAGCCGAAGTTCTTCTATCGAAGAAAATACCCGAAAACACCATAGGGACAGGTACGAAAGACCTGAGTCCGACTGGGATAGGGTTCGGGCACATAGGAACAAGGAACAAGAGGCTGAAATGATGACTGCACGAGAAGCAGCAAGAAAAGCATTGAGTAACATAGCAACTTCTCCCTTTACAAGAAGGTTACAAGACGCACGACTGCCGAGCAGAGTGAAGCACGGGGCGTTCGTACTTTACGAGACAAATGCGGACCCAGTTGCTCACATACAACACTACCAGCAGGCTATGTTTATGCACGAAGGAGATGACGCTATCATGTGCAAGATGTTCCCGTCGAGTTTAGGGAAAGTGGCTCTGTCTTGGTTCCATAAGTTGGAATCACGATCCATACGAGGGTGGACACAGTTGGCCGAGGAATTCACTGCGCGATTCCTAACAAGTAGAAAGGCTCCCAAAACATTCGAGAACCTTTCCACGATGAAGCAGGGAGACAATGAGCCAATCAGAGATTATGCCAAAAGATACTTGGAAACCTTCAATGAGATTGACAGTTGCAGCGAGGAGTATGCAATTGCTACTTTCAAGACAGGCCTGCCTGTTCGGGAAGAACTTCGCCGGTCATTGAACAAACATCCTGTGTGGACGTTGGCACACTTGACGAAACGAATCGAGCAGCATGCTAGAATGGAGGACGACATTCTCCGTGACGATGGCAAAGTGATTGCCGAACAGCCGAAAACGCCAGCTAAGAAGGTGGATAAACCAAAGCCCAAGACTTATAAGGAGAGAAAGGAGTACGGGCAGGTTAAGAGAGAGCCATACAAAGAGAAGCCAGCACCGGATCCCAAGTCATTCTTTTCGATAACAACAGTCTGGAAAGAGCCCATTTATAGGATTCTTTATCGAATAAAGAATCAGCCCTACTTCAAGTGGCCCCCAAGTCTAGGTGGAGACAAAGATGCGAAACGTGCCACGAATCAGCACTGTAGTTACCATAAAGATTGGGGCCACATGACTGAGGATTGCGAAATGTTTAAGAAACATCTTGATGATTTGGTCTCTCGGGGCTACCTGAAGGAATATATCCAGGAGGATCCCAAAGATAAAGGGAAGGCTATGGAGATGGATTACGAACAGAATCCTAGAGGGGTAATCCACATGATACATGGATTAGCTGCACCTTATACGAGGAATGAGGTTAGGCTGCTCCAAAGGCAATCCAAGCATGACCGGCATGTTATGAGATTGGGAAATAAGAGGGGAAGAGAAACCAATGGAAGCAATGAAGGCAGAGTTTTTACAGATGAGGATCTCGGAGATGTCCAGATGCCTCATAATGACGCTTTGGTCATTACCCTACGGATAGGGGAATATGACATTGACAGGATCTTGGTGGACTCTGGGAGTTGCACAGAGGTTTTGTACTATGATGCGTTCAAAAAATTGGGATTAGCTCAGTCAGATCTGGAGCAATCAATAACACCTCTGGTTGGGTTTGGAGCAGGAGCAGTCTGGCCCCTTGGTAAGGTAACGCTGCCCGTTCATGCTTGTTCTGTAGTTTTGAGAATTTGCTAGTGGCTGATGTCCCATCCTCCTATAACGCGATTATAGGGAGGACGTGGTTGCATAAAATGAGGGTTGTTTCCTCTACGTATCATCAAATGGTGAAATTCCCTGGTTCCAATGGGATCGAAAAGATAAGGGGAAATCAGAAGGCAGCACAGCAGTGCTTGATTTCCATTATCAAGAAAGTTCCAAAGGCCCATCAGGTTCATGCGATTGAGGCGCCAGATCAACCGACTATCGAGGATGTCGGTAGGAATCCAACAGAAAAAGTGATTGAAGGCCTGAAGAAAATACAGATCAACGCGACTGATCCTAAAAGGTATTTTTTGATTAGGGAATCGCTACCAGTCGAGGAAGAAAATGAACTAGTTGGATTCTTAAAGGAGTATGTTGATGTGTTTGCCTGGGTACCAAAGGAAATGCCCGATGTAGGTGCAGATGTGATCTGTCACCATTTAAATGTAGATCCCCAGCACAAGCCTATGATTCAGAAGAAGAGAAGGGCAGCTGTGCAGCATGTTGATGCTGTTCTTGAAGAGGTAGAACGGCTATTGGAAGCCAAAGCAATACGTGAAGTTTACTATCCAGAATGGTTGTCCAATACTGTTGTAGTAAAAAAGAAGAACGAAAAGTGGCGTGTCTGTGTGGATTTCACAGACTTGAATAAAGCGTGCCCAAAGGATAGCTTCCCTCTTCCCAGAATTGATCAGTTAGTTGATGCAACTGCTGGGTACGAACGAATGAGTTTCCTCGACGCATATCGAGGATATCATCAGATTGCCATGTTTGGACCTGATCAAGAGAAAACTTCTTTCATTACACCACGAGGGTTGTGCTGTTACAATGTGATGCCTTTTGGATTAAGGAATGCGGGGGCAACATATCAAAGGCTGGCCACCATTATGTTCAAAAAGTTGCTTGGCAAGACTATGGAGGTTTACATAGATGATATGATTGTGAAAAGCAAGACCAAACAAGGTCACATAGCAGACTTGAAAGAGGCCTTTGATATCTTGAGGGAATACAAGTTAAAACTCAACGCTTCGAAGTGCGCATTTGGAGTTGGTTCTGGAAAGTTCTTGGGGCATCTCGTAACCATAAGGGGAATCGAAGCAAACCCGGATCAGATATCAGCACTGCAAGGATTGCAGAGTCCCAAGACGACGAAAGAGGTACAGAGGTTAACTGGGATGGCTGCTACCCTCAATAGATTCATCAGCCGGTCAAGCGACAAATGTAGGCCTTTCTTTCAACTTTTGAAGAAAAGGGAAGGATATGAATGGGGAGCAGAATGTGAACAGGCATTCCAGGATTTGAAGCAATACCTGGCTAAAGCCCCGCTTTTGTCAACTCCAGACCCGGGTGAGTCTTTGGTTTTATATTTGGCTGTTTTTAAACATGTCGTTAGTGCTGTTTTGTTGAGAAGTTAGGGATCAGAGCAAATCCCGATTTATTATGTAAGTAAGACGCTGTTGGACGCAGAGAGGAGATATCTGCCTCTTGAAAAACTGGTCCTTGCATTAAGGACAGCTACCAGAAAGTTACCTCATTACTTCCAAAGCCACAAGGTTGTGGTTTATACTGAGTATCCATTAAGGTCACTGCTATGAAAGACGGACTTTTCAGGACGGATCTCGACATGGTCTGTTGAGTTGAGCCAATATGATACTGACTTTCAGCCGCGCACGGCAATAAAAGGCCAAGTGTTGGCTGATTTTGTAGCAGAATTTTCACCAATGGTAGCACCTGGGCCTCCTACGAGAAAGGAGCAATCTGTTCAACAACCAACCAAGAAAAGAAAGATGCCTGCCGAACAGGACCCTCTGGAATGGAAGTTATTCGTCGATGGTTCGGCTTGTAACACTGGTTCTGGAGCTGGCGTCGTTTTGTTCCCTCCAGACGGAGTAATGGTTGAGCTCTCTGTTCGGCTGGGGTTCATTGCATCAAATAATGTGGCAGAATATGAGGCATTGCTGATCGGCCTTAAGAGTGCAAAAACCTTGAAAGCAGAGAGGTTAAGGTTTTATTGTGATTCTCAATTGGTGGTATGTCAACTGTCCGGGGAATACGAGACCCGGAGTGAAAAGATGGCAGCTTATGTAGAGGCGGCCAAAGATTTGCTTGATACCTTTGAAAAGGTATGTATTGAACAGATTAGTTCAGGGCAGAATGCCCATGTAGATTCTTTGGCTTGGTTGGCTGCTGCTGTTCCTTCTGAGTTGAAAAGGAAAGTAGCAGTCGATTATCTTGATGAACCAAGCATTGGGAAAAGTATAGAGTTGGTCCTGGACGTGAACCAGGGGCCAAGTTGGATGGATCCAATCATAGGGTTTCTACGAGATGAGACCCTTCCTTCTGATAAAAAGGAAGCCCATAAGATTAAGACCAAATCAGCAAGGTTTTGGTTGTCTCCAGAAGGGAAATTATACAGGAAATCCTTTACTGGGCCATACCTGCTTTGTGTGCACCCCGAGATGGTGCAAAAATTTCTTCACGAGATTCACGAGGGGACATGTGGAAGTCATGCAGGGGGTAGGTCCGTAGCCCACCGAGCAATTACTCAAGGCTATTGGTGGTCACATATGCAAGAAGATGCAAAGGTTTACGTGAAAATTTGTGAGAAATGCCAGAAGTTCTCTCCCATGATTAGAACACCAGTCGAGGATCTGGTGCCCCTAACAAGCCCTTGGCCTTTCGCTCAGTGGGGAATGGACATCGTGGGTCCATTCCATAAGGCTACTGGGAATCGAAAATTCCATCTGGTAGCAACAGATTACTTCACGAAGTGGATTGAAGCTGAACCTCTAGCTAAGATTACTGAACCTATGATAGAAAGGTTTGTCTGGAAAAGTATCATTACTCGTTTTGAGTTCCCATATTCATTGATTACAGATAATGGTTCCCAGTTCCAGAAGAAGTTTAAAACTTTTTGTGCCCAGTATGGGATAAGAAATTATTACTCGACCCCTGCTTACCCTCAGAGTAATGGGCAAGTAGAGGCATCCAATAAGACCATTCTGGATGGGATCAAGAAGAGGTTGGACAAAGCGAAGGGCAAGTGGCCTGATGAGTTACCACTAGTGCTGTGGGCACACTGAACAACGCCTAGGAGGTCTACAGGTGAGCCCCCTATTCTTTGGCTTATGGCACAGAGGCAGTCATTCCATTAGAGGTTGGTCTTCCCACTAATAGGACTGCACTAGTAGAAAGTGGGGGGAATGACAGGGCCCTCGAAATCGAGCTTGACCTTGCCGAGGAAAGGAGGGAAAAGGCCCTGGTACATCTTGCTTCCTATCAGGAGCAACTCATGCAAAATTACAACAAGCATGTTCGTCCTCGAGAATTTGGTGTTGGGGACCTTGTGCTACGAAAGGTGCTTGGCAACACCAAAGTGGCAAACGAGGGCAAGTTGGGGGCCAATTGGGAAGGCCTATATCGAGTGACTGAAATTGTGGGCATTGGGGCCTATAGGTCGGCGGACTTGGACGGGAACCCAATACCGAGGCTTTGGAATGTCCATAATTTAAGGAAGTTCTTTGTTTAAAGACTTCGTTTATTTTTATTATTCTGTTTAGAATTGCGTGATTGTGTGGAAATTATGAATAAAATTCCGTTGTGTTTCATTTTTTAGTTGCATGGGGTACGCATAACGACCCCTTGAGTTTCTAGGATTATGAATAAAAGCCTCTATTTTTGCAAAATATTGGTTCTACAGCAATTTTGTTTCGTATAACATATGCCTGTTTTTAATCTATAAATATGAATAAAGGCCTCTGTTTTCCCTCATTCATATTGGGGAGCAAGGGCATAATTGTCTTGGTACGTACGAATACACGTTTCAATTATTTTGGGTACGAAAAAACAAACTTAATATATGACAACTTATTTAAGTACGAGATACTTAAGAATTATGTAAGTACGTGAGACTTAATGTTGCTTAAGTACGAGATACTTATGAATTATTTAAAGTACGAGATACTTAGAAATTACTTAAGTGCGTGACACTTAGTGATGTTTAAGCATGAGAGACTTAAACTAAACGTACGAGTATACGTATCAAATACACAAGTACGTGAAACTTACTAAGTACGATGACACTTAGATGTGCCAAGTACGGAATACTTGGGTAGAAACATAACGAAATTATGTATGTATCTAAATACGAAAAATTTAGACAGACTAAGTACGAAATACTTAGTAAAAATCTAAGCAAAACCCAAATAGACATACGAATCTGATCATAAGGAAACATACATATGAAATACGTAACAAGGTACGAGACACCACCAATAGTATCTGGTCACGAAGGGCCGAGCAAAATAAATAGGCTTTGAAATAGCCACCAAAGAGCCAGTGTTTCGCCACACAGGGCCAAATACTTGTGTTACCAAAGTTTAAATTGTACTAATGCCACGCAGGGCCAAAAATTACGGTCGCGCAAGACCTGCCAAAAATTATGCCAAAATGTTTGGAAGGATTAAAAGACGACTTACCAAATTCAGTCCAAATTCTGGACCTCGGGTTGAATCTCATTTGGAACCTCAGTGGTTGTTCCAGTGTTGATGTTGCCATCAGCAGCTCGCTCCCCCAAATCACTTTGATGATGTGTTGTTGTCTGCACATTGGCTTCCTCGAGACCAGTGCCTTGTCGTTCAGTTTGAACCTCCTGCGTCTCCATCTCGATATTCTCATCAGCATCTGCAAAATTATCAATCTGCTGGTCCACATCGTCTGCCGGGGTCTCATCTGGCACATGAGATGAAGCTGCACGGCGGCTAGGCAGGTCATTTTCCACCCACAAAGGGCAGTCATCTGCAGCTCCAATCTTGATTAGGCATGCCTCCCAGCCGGCTGCCCAAATTTGGTCCTGGATGGCTGGCATCTGACCCATATAGTCCGCAGTAGCAGCATCAAACCCCTTCTCATACCCAGCTTCAAAGGCTTCTTTCTTAGTGTTGTCAATCTCGGCCAAAGCCTGTTTGAGATTGTCCTCGACAGTGTCCAGCCTCTCTTTTGCATCGTTGTAGTCAATTTTGGCATTATCTCTCTCCCTCTCCAGCCTCGTCGCTGTTCGGAGTAGTCTGGTATTGTCGTTTTAACAGATTGTTCCGTTCTGTCTCCACCTCTTGTATCTTTTGACCAAGAGTCACCATTTTTTGAATAAACTGTAGCACACAAATGCACAGAACAAAAATGTGAAATTAAGTGCTCGTTCGAAGCAAGATTGCAAGTCACGAAATGACTAGACATACCTTGATGCCGCTGACGAGTCCAGTGGAGAGTACCCGATCAAAGGGAGACGTGGACTCTTTTTGCATATCCACTGGTAAAAGGAGAGCTTGTGTAAGGGCCAATGCCGTTTCTAAAGAATTGGCACTGTCCCCAATATGCACGGGCCGATCACCGCGGGTGAAAGCAGGGGCCTAGATTTGAGGGGGAGCCTGAGTACTGACAGACTGAGGTTGCACAAGTGATGCTTCAGCTTGGGCTACCGCATCTTCAGAAGATTGATCTCGGGTACGCTTGTCCCGGTGGGCGTCCCCGGCGTCCAGAGAAGCATCTTGACCCCGCGGAGAGGAAGATGTGCAAATTGAACCCCCTCTGGTGCGCCTTGGCGGGGGCAGAGCCTGGCCAGTTGATGCCACCCGACCAGTGGCACCACGACCACGCGAGGAAACAGTAAGAAGGGTGCTCAAGTTCACCGTTTGGCGTGTCATTATTTCAAAATTTGGGGGTGAAGGAGAATACCCTTGCGACGACGATTGGCTAGTTTCTCTGTCAGGAATTGACTGTTCGGCACGATGTTGTGTGGACCTTCTAAGCACCAAACGAGGTAATGGGATTCCTTCTGAAATTGGCACCTCGCCTGGCTGTCCGGCGATGGTAACCCCCGAACTATTTCTCTGACTTCTTGTCTGGGGAGCCGCAGATGTAGATGCACCGTCTGTGCTCGGGGTCGACAATCTCCTATCTATAAAACCCTTGTAAGCAGGGTCATATCCTAACAAGACGTTGGCGTCACGACCTCGCCCTGCAGTTCGTGTGCCCGGCACTCCCTTGTACTTCAGTACCTTGGTTATGTCCTCCGTTCGAACATAACTTGGTTCTCTGCTCGGTCTCTTGCTAGCATTTGTTGCTGTGAAACAGAGCAAAGTAAAGAGTTACACAGAAAACAATATGTTCAGGATTCAGAAGCACTGGAAATGAAAAGCAAAATTTGGGAGCATACGTGGGTGGCCCCACACGTGGGGGCAATGAAAGCCCACCACCTGGCCGTCTTCCCCTTGTGGCTCAAAGGCTCCAGTGACGTATAGAAAATCAATCTCGTGATCCCGAGCAGAGTCTGGAAGATTCAGCATGAAACGCTTGTCTACCTTCCAAACTTTAAAATAGTAAGTACTGTACTCACGATTGAGCACTATACTATACTGTGGGCATCATGCCCTTGGGAAAAGGATTCCGTTCCTTTTGCGCCAAAGTGGCCCGATAGATCGAGGGAGCGCGAGCAGAGAAGCAGGCGCTCGCAAAAACACAAAGTCGCCACATGGGTTTGAAGGTCCGTCACCCAAGGAACCGTATTTCGAAGCACCTGCCGCACTATTTAATTTAAAAAAGTGAAGGAACCAGTCCGTCATAACCATATCTGGGTTCGGGAGCCAGGTTACGAGAGGGGAAGGGTTTTAAGGCACCCCTCTCGCCCAATCCGGAGATTGGTCTCTACTTAGACATTTTGTGAAAATATTTGTGATTCGTTTTCTTATTTAACCAATTTTAAGCCAATTAGGGCTGGGAAACAGTTTAATCGGGGATTTAAAACTGTAACATTTTGCAAGATGTGATATAAACATGATATGGATGCATGAAACAATGGAAATAGGGTAAAATCCAACCCCCTGATGAGGAATGAACCAGGCTGCACAGGGAATGAATGTGCCATACACCATGGTCACCTTTGCATGCATGGATCAACGTGCATGCAAAGCAGTACATCGCGCGACACACCCACTCACTCGCGCGAGGGTCCTGTTTCACCACAGGTTGAATTTAATCATCTTCTGGGCTCTGGAACAACAAGTGCACACCCAGGAGGCAAACCAAGCAATTTATATGGACTGAAAGTAAATGGTTAATTACAAATTATTACAAACAGGAGCCAAATTAATGAAAGGCAACCCCTAAACAGTGGGGGTGTTAAAACAAAGGCCAAGGGCCAAGTTGCTCATGCAAGGGCAGTTACTAGACTCAGGAGGATCATCGCGCGCGGTGAATCCTCGCGAGAGTCCTAATTGGACTTCCAGGAATTGCTTTGCATGCTCTGGGCTCTGGTACATGTCCAGAAGCAACCCAGAAGCATTCCAACCAAATAACTGAGCAATGAAAGCTAATCTATGTATTTTATCATGCAAGACAGTGGTCTAAAAGGCCTAATGAACTGTAAAACGAATAACAACATGATAAACAAGGAAAACCAGCATCCCCAAACCCCACGAGGACTGTCGCGCGAGATAGTGGACTGTCGCGCGTGAGAGTGAATCCATCGCGCGAGGCTATGCTCGAACCCAGTTTCTTGTAACTCTACTGACTTTAGGACCAGAACTGGTATTGATTACCAATCCTGGCCCTGACAGCCCCCCTCAGGGATCAAAACAGTAAGCAGTTTAAGGCTTATACATTTGCTTGAAAGGTTTCGGAAAGGTTTGAACAAGTTTGAGAAGCTTGTGATGGAAAATGGAGTGAAGAAATGTATGGAAAGTGAGCTAGGGTTGAGAGCCTTTGTGTTTGCAAGAGTTCTCAATCTCCTAAACTTTTTTAAGTTAGTAATTTTTTTGTGGCCCTTGCAAAGAAAGACAAAGGGGGGTATTTATAGGAGGAGCCAAGGGCCAAAGGTGGTGGCAAACACCCCCTAAGACCAAACTTGGTGGCTAAGCTTGGTGAAAAGGTGATGGGAAGGGTTATGTGAGGGCGTGTTCCCAAGGACAGCCCTGCCGCTGTCCTGTGGAGAAAAACGGGGTTCAAAATAGCCCTGTAGACCCCCAGGTAAGCAGCCAACTGGCTGAAAAAGGTGAAAGTGACTGGAGAGGACTGTCGCGCGAGACACTGAGAGTGTCGAGCGTGGGTCAACAGTCAAACATTTGACTTTGACCACACCTGGACAAGGAACACACTCGCGCGAGACAGTCACATACTCGCGCGATGGTCAAATCCAGACCCAGGGTTGACTGATTTTCTATTTTCTTTTAAATGGTTTAAAGGGTTCAAAGGGGGTTCCGCACACACCGAGCTCAATCCTTTCCAACCTTAAGACTGCTTTTTGATCTAGTTCATCATCGAGGAAACAAGAAACTGCAAAACGATCGAGAGATTCAGATTGGGATGTCTACAGTAGTCCCCCTTTGACGACACGCGGAGCACCATTGACTGGTAAGGGTAACGTCAAAGGTTTCTAGACACCCACCAAATCCACCCAAAAGCCGATTTAAGGGAAAAATGCGCAAGTATGTTAAAATACCATGCACCAAAGAATGAATGTGGACGGATAGATCGTCGATGATTTGAAAGTGGACGGATAGATCGTCGCTGGTTTGAAAGTGGACGGATAGATCGTCGCTGATTGACGGTTAGATCGTCGTTGATTTAAAATTGGACGGATAGATCGTCGCTGATTTGAAATTGGACAGATAGATCGTCGCTGATTTGGAATTGGACAGATAGATCGTCGCTGATTGACGGTTAGATCGTTGTTGATTTGAATGTGGACGGATAGATCGTCGCTGATTCGAAATTGGACGGATAGATCATCGTTGATTTGAATGTGGACGGATAGATCGCCGCTGATTCGGAATTGGACGGATAGATCGTCACTGATTTGAAATTGGACGGATAGATCGTCGCTTATTTGAATTTGGACGGATAGATCGTCGCTGGTTTAAAAGTGGACGGATAGATCGTCGTTGATTTGAAATTGGACAGATAGATCGTCGCTGATTTGAAATTGGACGGATAGATCGTCGCTGATTGACGGTTAGATCGTCGTTGATTTGAATGTGGACGGATAGATCGTCGTTGATTCGGAATTGGACGGATAGATCGTCGCTGATTTGAATGTGGACAGATAGATCGTCGCTGATTCGGAATTGGATGGATAGATCGTCGCTGATTTGAATGTGGACGGATAGATCGTCGCTGATTCGGAATTGGATGGATAGATCATCGCTGATTTGAATGTGGATGGATAGATCGCCGTTGATTCGGAATTGGACGGATAGATCGTCGCTGATTTGAAATTGGACGGACAGATCGTCGCTGATTTGAAAGTGGACGGATAGATCGTCGCTGATTTGAAATTGGAAGCGCATGCAGGCGGACCATAGCTGGAGATATAAAAATACTCCAGATCGGAAGGATCAATCGATCATGATCCCAAAAGGTTTTAATTTCAGACCAAAATTAAAATCAGGGATTTTAAATGAAATGGTAATAATAAAACAAACTGGGCTTGCTTGCGGGGAAAATGGGCCTGGAGCCCAGTAGAGTGTCTCGCACGAGGCAGTGACTCCCTCGCGCGATGGTCTGCTTTCTGGGTCTGGATTTAAAATCAGGCCAGACCCGGCCCACGTCCGTTCCAACCCTTCAAAACGTCGCGGGACGTTACAGAACTGCTCCACAGCAGTTTCAAACTCCCCAGACCTCTCTCGTCTCTTTAAAACTTCTCCAACCATCCCCAAACCCTTGATTTGGCTTAAGAATCCACAAACCCACGCACGAAAAACACTCCCATGGCTGATCACGGTGGCAATGGTGGCGGGGGAGAAGTAGTCGACCAAACCGAGGACCGAGGAGGCCCTATGGAGTGTGAAATAGGAGATCAGACGGCGGCAAGGACCGTCGAGGATGTCGGTGCAGAGGCTAGAGATGGCGGCGATGGCGAACAGGAGCAGCAGGAGGCTGCTGGTGGTGTCGAGGAGCATCGCGCGATCGAGGGAGTACCTCGCGCGACGGACCAGGCCGAGGCTGAGGGGTCCAGTAGTGAGCCAGGGAACGTGGGCATGGTGGTCGAGGGCCCACCCATGGTGGAGAGGGGTTCTGGTGGTGTAGGAGGCAGTGGAGCCGTTGGAGATGACACGGAGCCGAGCCAAATCCCGCCGAGGGACTCGGCGAAGGGCAAGGGGGCTGTTACTGAAGAGGCGCATGCTGAGGAGGTGCGCATTGAGGAAGTGCAGACCACAGAGGCTGCCCCTGTTGAGATCCGGGAGGAGGATATAGCATTCAGGCCACCGGCGGATGTAGCTACATCATCCCGTCACGTGCCGATCACTTACGCTGATATTGCCGAGCACGCACCCGACGAGCTGCTGGCCAAGCTCCTGGAAGATCATCCTGTCATTGGGGAATACGTTTTGAAAGCCAAGGAGGACCGAGCAAGGGCAATTGAGGAGGCCGAGGCCGTTGCGAGGGCCGAGAGGGAGAGAGCCGGGTCAGAGGGACTGACGGCTGATATAGAGGCCGAGGAGAGGGAGGCCGAGGAGGCACAGGGACCAAGGGTGAGTGCAGTGGTTGAGGCGGGTGCTATGAAGCGCCCTGAGTTTTCAGAGGAGACCTATACGCTCTTGAGACCGCACTTGTTTGTACCGTCAGGCTTTGCGGGATACAGGCCACCACAGCAGACTGACTACGACTTGGAGCTGGTGCTGAGGGATCCGAGGGTGCACATTGCGAACACCTGGGCTGAGGTAGATCACTTAATAACCCCCTTTAGGCTTTAACTTTGATATTTGCAAACTTTCAAAATCACAAAACACTTCGTAATTGAATCATGCAATAAATGATAGCCTTTGTACTCTGAATGCCATGCATGTAATAACTTGAACCAACTATCTGTTGTAGACTGAATATAAGACATGCTAGGGCAAGAGAAAGCTCGTATAACACACCATGCATACGATAACTTCCGCCAATAACCCAATGTTAAGCTGCACCAAGAACACATCGTGCAAAAAGCATAACTTGAACCAACCATCTTGTGATAGTCTGTGTAGATGTCAAAACATGACGATATATAGCCCTTGTATCACACGCCATGCATGCAAGGACTTGAACCAAAGAACCGTTGAAAATGGTATAGAATTTCAAACTATGACAGGTTGGCCTTAACATCGTAGTCCATGCATGCTATAATTTGAACAAGAGCTTGAAACAATAACTTGAATCATCCATCTGTGGTCGCACCGATGCATTGATTACCTGGAACTTGAAAATGAAAGCCCTGCATGCTAACATCATATCCTGTTGCTTGTTTACCCTGCATGGTTAAACTGCCGCATTGATTACGTAGAACTTGAAAATGAAAGCTTTGTATGCTAATCATTATCTCTTGTTGCTTGTCTTTGTTGTCTGAAACAGGCGGAGCAGAGGGATATCCGCGGCTTTGGCGGGTCGTGCAGTTCTCTGGCACTGTACATAGGGTTGCCAGCGAGGGTGAGGGAGCTGGTGGACGCAGCAGGCTTCAGGGAGTTCATACAGACCCTGACTGTACCAGTCAGGAATGATCATGCTGTCCTTGTTGCACTGGCCGAGAGGTGGAGGGATACATCCAATACCTTCCACTTGCCTCTGGGAGAGATGACGGTGACGCCGAGTGACTTTGCGGCGATCACAGGCTTGAGGGTGGGGGGAGAGCCCATCCCTTTTGACTCAGGGATACATGCCGACCCAGGGGCTCTGGAGTGGTTCTTGGGGGAGGTGCTCCAGGTAGAGAAAGGAGCGGCGAGGTACGCTCAGTTTATACGGTACTTGAAGAAGAAGCCAGCCAATGAGCATGAGGAGGCGCAGATGGCCAGGGCATACTTGCTATACCTCTTCGGGGCTTCACTATTCCCAGGCAGGGGAAGCACTATACATTTGTCGTACTTGCCTGCGCTGAGAGACCTGAGGACGACCTCACGCTTTGACTGGGGAGGAGCGGCGCTTGGCACGGCCTACCTGTTCTTTGGTGACTCCTCGAGGACCGGGCAGAGCACAGCCGGCTACTGGCGTGTCTGGGAGGTATGATTTCAATTATCGTAGCACAATTTCCATTGTACCGATTGATTGCTTAGATTGTTTACCAGCTTTAACTGTATAACCGCACCATTCGTGACTGATGATGCACTTCTATTTTTGATAACACTGCAGCTTTGGGCATACGAGGTGTTGAGGATTTACCCTCCGGAGTGCAAGCATCCAGACTTGAGCACCCTCCCGCGAGCGCTGATATGGAGTAAGGAGTACAGAGGCACCAAAGAAGGAAGAGGCAGCCTAAATGCCTACAGGCTATATCTGGATGAGCTGAGAGCTTCACAGGTATAACATCAGAACTCAAATGAACAATCATGTATGCTTTCCATGGTTTTAATGCTGTCGCTGATCAATTGTATACATTGCTTTTTTGTCACTTTGTGCAGATCGAGTGGAATCCCTGGAGGACGAGCGGGCCAGAGCCAGAGTACTTGGCGCAAAGCAGAGCGGTCACAACCAGCAGGGTGTTGTTGGAGTCAGCCTTCGGTTGGCAGTGGTATTTAGGGGATCGAGTGACTCGCCAATCACTTGGTTACCTTGAGTTCCAGGTGCCAGGGCCACTCCCACCATGAGCTTCCCACACAGGAGACTATGCTGGCTGAGTTGGAGAGGTACACGAGACCAGACACGCTGACACGCCACTTGCGTCCGACGACGGACTATGCAGCTTAGAGAGATCGCTTGGCGAGGCCACTTGGTGTCGGGGCCCTTGAGAGATCGAGAGCCACGCCCGGTAGTGCGAGAGAAGGCCCGCCGCCGAGGCACGAGAGAGGAGGAGAAACGCCGCGAGAGGCGCAGAGAGAGCAGGTTAGGTGGGCCCCCAGAGTTGCCTTGGAAGGTGGATGTAGTGGATTATCGTGAATCGGTAGAGGTGGAGTTTGTGCCCGGCACGTATAGAGCTGCGGTAGTAGTCTGCAGTAAACCAACTTCCATTTCTGTAATTTCAACATCCTTGAACTGTGCCTGAAATATTTGCTGATTGTAAAACATGCACAGGTGCCTGTTGAGTGGGTGAACGAAGCCATATGGCGCATGCTTGCTTTGGAGAATATGGTGAGGAGAGCAGCCCAGGGCATGCCATTGCAGTTGCGTTATCCAGCACCCGCAGCTCAGCCAGCTCAGCCAGCCACATCCCGGAGGACCCAGGTATACAAAACGATACATTCCCTCCTGCTTCCAATACGCACGATACGTATCTGCCTTCGATACATGCACGCTTACTTTGAAAACGTTCAATACTGGTAGACAGTTAATAGATAGCTTTAAGTCTGATAGAATGTACCTGTCATTTAAACATTTGATAGACAATATACTGCAAAATGTACACTCATGCAACATATGAACATGCAGGCACAGGGACGGGCGGCTTCTAAGAAAAGAGCGCGATCTCCGCCACGAGCACAGACCACCACGCCTCCAGCCACTGCTCGAGACACCAGGAGCTCACAACCTGCCATGGTGAGCAAGGAGACAGCCAAGAAGGCGGCGGTGCGCGCGGGAGAGAGGTACTGGATTGAGAAGCGAGACAGGTCGGGCCAAGGCAAGCTGGCCCGCAAGAAGCAGCTCGTCTTGGTCCAGCCTCCTGAGGAAGAGGAAGAAGAGGAAAGAGGAGAAGAGGAAGATGAGGAGGCTAGGAGCGACTCTGACGACACCGTTGATGATCCCCGGTACCTGCAGAATCCACACGAGCTTGCCGCGGATGACGACGAGGATGACGACGATGATGACGATGGTGGTGATGCTGAGAAGGACCTGAGGGACACCGACTGGCTTGGACGAGATGAGGACTACTGAGGAGCCCTTTTTACTTCTCGTGACCTGCTTTTGATTTTGGGCCTGCGCGCCCAAGTAGCTTAGAATAGAGGTCGACATGCCTTTCATACCCTGATACTCGCTTTTTTGGAGGCCTGCGTGCCTTTTGATAGTGGGCGAGTGTGCCCTGGTATACTATGGTGATTTTTGATTGGCCGGAGCGCCACAGATACAGTACTTTCCTTTGATTCGGTATGACACAGCATGGTTTAGTTATAAAATTTGCATTTTCAAGGTTTATTTCACTCTTATATGCCTAAAAGAGGTAAAACGCCATCCACTAATACCAAACTTGCATCGATAAACACAACGAGACTGTCCACAGACACAGATGCACATATAAGAGTGACTAGCTCACAAGAAAACAGAAAATGTACCCTAGGACACGGCCAGGATACAAGGATACGGCAATCTTAATGAAATTTTGGGTATTAACCGGCCAAAACTCAAAATACTCGACTTTGATTGAAACTGACGCTTCCGTAAGGTCAAACACGCATAACGAGACGTGCACGAGTTGATGGAATCAAGAAAAACATCCCGAGGCGAGAAACATGCCAAAAATGACATAAAAGGAACACGAGACAGCTAAACAAGACTCAAATATGTCCGGGACTAAAACCGACACCTCCGTACAGTCACATACGCTCCATACGACCTGTACAGCATGAAAGAACTTGACAAAAACCTTTAGAATGGATTTCGAGCCTCCAAAACCTTTGATTTTAGCCTGAAACGGGCCGCCGAGGGTCCAAAATCTTCGTTAAACGCGCATTTCCGTAACCGATGCTCGGGTACAGTCACATATGCCCATTAAGACTTGTAGGAACCATAAGGAGTGCCCAAAGACCCCTGGAACCCAAAAGGACCAAGCCAAACCAGTAGCTGCTGCACACTATCAAAACTGCAGATTGGACCATGGCTTGAAACATTCGTTGCAGGTGATTGGCTGTCGTTCCGGACCCACGGGCTGGCCGCGTTTCGTTATCTTCGAAATAAGACTGCGCCCTGAACTCCTATGGGCTGCAGTGCGGTTCTGGGACCCAGACGTCCACGTATTCAGATTCGGAGACGACGAGCTATGTCCAACGGTGGAGGAACTCCAAGCGTACCTCCAAGGTTTTGCGTCCGACGTGATCATCATACCCCCCTACAGAGAAAGCATGTCCTAGCTTCTGAAGTCCGCGCTGAAGATCTCAAAAGGTGCAGCAGAAGGTCTGCTAAGCAGAGGGCAGATAAACATAATGTGCCTGATGGAATGGTATGGCCCCGAAGGTGACCTTACAGACACTACCGTGCAGGCCAGGCGACGTTTTGCTTTAACAATCTGCGTGTTAGCTGCATATCTGCTGGTGTCGACAGACGGCCGGGTTAATCCTTCATTGGTCTACGTTGCCACCCAGCTGGGTGTTCGAAAGAACATCGTGCCACTGGTTCTTGCAGAAACACTCATGGGGTTGGATTTAGCGGCTACCGGTCAAATAGAGACATTCGGCGGCAGTCTGCTCCTACTGCAGGTGATCTCACTCAGCTCACCTTTTTCTGGCTTTCACACATTCTGTTTTTACCTCAACACTCAGCTAAGGCTAATATCAGAGTTTCTGACTTGTTTTTCCACTCAAGTTTTATATAGCTTCTTACTTGTCTTTTTCACTCATGCAGCTGTGGTTATCAGACAAACTGGGATTGATTGCAGCCCCAGAGGCGAATTGGCCAAACCTGTCCGAGCGAATGCATCAACGAGAGATGCTATACCCAGAAATGTCCACAGGGGACTGGTATGGCTTCATGAACAACCTGTCGCCGCAGGAAATTGTTTGGAGACACAGGGCTTTAGATATTCCAGATATGGCCCTACACTCTGCCGGCTATGAAAGAATGGTGATCGCCGGGCTGTCCAGTTTCACTTTCTATATTCCAGGCCGTATCCTTCGGCAGTTAGGCATGAGCCAGGGATTACACCGAGCTGGGGTGGAAGCCTTCCGCATTCCTGCATTCACTGCCCAGAACCTGATTGGTTATGCACACAACTGGGGCTTGAGGCAACTTGGAGGAGCAGATCCAGATTTCAGCACTGTCCTGCAACGTTGCTACAAAGCATGGCTACGAAATGAAGTTGCAGAAAGACAAAATGCAGACTGACTCCTGGCAAGACTCGCATGATCTAGAATAAACTGTGAGCCTGTTAAGGCCTCTAGCATGTATTCTATTTTTATGCTTAACTGTTTTAAAGGCTTTGCTCAGCTATGTAATAGAGATAATAGTTTGAATAAAATTTGAAAAATCAAGAATTCTCCCCTTGTGGTCCAAGTGTTGAATACCAAGCCGGCTCTTGAACGTCGGTATATATGTTGGAAAGGAGAACCATGGATCAAGTTGATTGATTATGACCGAATCTCACAGAGAGATTGCCTACGTATCCTCTTTGAAGGAATCAGGTCAAAACGTAGTTCAGGCTAAGGTTCACTCGTGTATTTACCTCTCCTTTTGCGCTCTAATTTTTGCCTAGGGCTGCCCTTTCAGGTTTCCAGCCTAGCGAGCTTTTGATGTTTGCCTATTTATTTTTGCCTAGACTGCCTTCACAGGTTTTCAATCTAGCAGGCTTGCTCTAATTTTTGCCTGGAACCGCCCACCCTTGTGGTTTTCGGTCCAGCAAGCTCTCTCAGGGATAGTAACGTTTGAGTTGATCCAGGTTGACCAGCGTGTTGAACTCCTTGCCGTCCAAATCAATGAGTTGAGCTGCTCCACCCGAGAGGATAGTCTTGATGATGTAAGGTCCCACGCACTTCGGTCGGAACTTTCCACGAAGATCAAAGATGGGAGCACGGATTTCTTTTGTAACCATATCGCCTTCAAGCAGGTCACGAGACTTGACTTTCTTGATGAATGCCCGAGCAATCCTTCGCTGATACCCCTGAACATGGTACAAGGCCCGGAGCCTCCTCTCGTCAAGAGGCATAAGTTCAACGAATCTCCCACCGAGCCATTCAGATGAGTTCACATTCCGTCATGATCCTCAAAGATGGCACCTCCAGCTTGATAAGGAGTACCGCTTCCATCCCATAGACCAGGGAGTAGGGTGTTGCCCCGGTTGATGTTCGAATTGACATTCGATACCCCCAAAGAGCCAGAGGCAGCTGCTCGTGCCAGTCCCTGGCGGACTCTGCAGACTTCTTGATGATTGTTTCAATGTTCTTGTTGGCCGCTTCGACCGCCCCATTTGTTTGAGGGCGATAAGTCGTTGAATGATGTATCTGGATTTTGAATTCGTCAAAAAGCTCCAAAACCCTGCCTTTGAAGTGAACTCCATTGTCTGATACAAAGGCTTGAGGGACACCATATCGATAGATAATGTTTTTCCTGATGAACTGAGCAACCTGAACTGCAGTCAGAGTTTTGTAGGATTCAGCTTCAACCCACTTGGTAAAGTAGTCGATTGCCACCAGAATGAACCGATGACCATTCGAAGCAGACGGCCTGATTATGCCGATAACATCAATGCCCCAGATAGAGAAGGGCCAAGGCGAGGTCATACCAACCAACTTAGAAGGAGGAACATGCATAAGATTGGCGTGAATCAGACACCTGTGACAGCGACGGACATAATCCACGCACTGTGATTCCATAGTGGACCAGAAATAACCTTGACGAAGGATTTTTCGGGCGAGCATGACACCGCTCATGTGAGGACCGCAGATTCCCTCATGAATCTCCTCCATTATTGTAGTGGCTTCAAGATCATTGACACAGAGCTTGTGCATTCCACAATGGGATCTCCTGTAAAGCTTCCCTCCACAGATGATGTAATGAGCAGCCATTCTTCGCAGTGCGAGTTGATCCTTTTTAGAGGCCTCAGTCGGGTATTCACCCCTTTCTACAAAGTTCCATATGTCATGGTACCAAGGCAGACCATCATCGAGATCATCGATGGTGCTAACATGTTGATAAGCAGGGCAGTCCCGCTGTTCAATTAGGATAGGACGAAGCTTGAAACCCAACGGAAGTTCAACCATGGAGGCCAAAGTTGCCAAGGCATCGGCGAATTGATTTTTCAAGCGGGGGATGTGAGTGAAAGTCACTTTATTAAATCGTGGAATTAGCTCTTCTAGATCTTGGTGGTAAGGCTTTAATCTTTCTTCACGCACTTTCCAGTCCCGGTTGACCTGAGATACAACAATATTAGAATCGCCAATGACATCGAGCTTTTCAACACCAAGTGTTAAAGCAGCCTCCATTCCAACAATACAGGCCTCATATTCGGCTTGGTTATTTGTGACGTTAAAATTGAGTTTGAACGCCAGCGGAATGTGAGAGCCGTCGGGTGTTATCAGCAAAACCCCGATTCCATATCCTTTCTGATTGGCTACCCCATCGAAGTATAGAGTCCACACGTCGTCAACTACTGTTAGCACCTCTTCATCTGGAAATGTAAAGTCGGAGTCTTCCGGCCCATCCACAGGATGATCAGCCAAGAATTCTGCCACAGCACGGCCTTTAACAGACTTCTTTGTGACATACTCGAGATCAAACTCGGCCAGCATGAGCAACCAACGTGCTAACTTACTAGTAAGCGCTGGCTTCTCGAATAGATACTTGAGAGGATCCATCCGGGAAATCAACTTCACTGGGTAAGCCAGCATGTAGTGTCTCAATTTCTTAGAAGCCCAAACAAGAGCCCAACACGTCTTCTCCAGAGCAGTGTAGCATTCTTCGCATCCGACCATCTTCTTACTCATGCAGTAAATGGCCTTTTCGACTCCCTTATCTCCTTCCTGAGCTAGTAAGCATCCCATAGAAGATGGATTGACAGACAAGTAAAGTATCAAGGGCTTCCCGGGTACCAGCGGCATCAAAACCGGAGGATTCTGAAGATAGTTCTGAATGGAAGTGAAAGCCGCTTGACACTTGTCTGACCACACAAATGGAGTATACTTCTTGAGTAGACGAAACATTAGCTCGCAAGTTAAAGTCAACTTGGCTATGAATCTGCTGATGAACTGAACCTTTCCCAGAAAGCTCCGCACTCCCTTTCAGACACTGGTGGCTTCATCTCAAGCACTGCCTTGATCTTTGACGGGTCAACCTCTATCCCACGGGAAGTGATCATGAAACCAAGCATCTTGCCAGCTGTGACTCTGAAAGTGCATTTCTGCGAATTAAGGCGCATGCGAAACTTACGAAGTCTCTCGAAGAACTTCCTTAGCACAGGAATGTGTCCCTCTCGAGTTTTGATTCAGCAATCATGTCATCCACATAGACCTCGACTTCTTTGTGAATCATGTCATGCAAAATGGTCGTAGCAGCCCGCTGATAGGTAGGTCCAGCATTCTTCAGTCCGAAAGGCATGACCAGATAGCAGTAAGTTCCCCACTCAGTGATGAACGTTGTCTTCTCACGGTCCTCGGGTGCCATGAGGATTTGGTTATAGCCTGAAAAACCATCCATGAACGAGAGCAAGGCATGCCCCGCCGTATTATCCACAAGCACATCGATGTGTGGCAAGGGAAAATCATCTTTGGGGCTTGCTTTGTTCAAGTCCCTGAAATCGACATGCAGACTCGTATTTGCCCATTCTTCTTGGGAACAGGAACGATGTTGGCCACCCAAGTGGGATCCTGAGAAACCCAGCGTCAATCTATTTTGTGACCTCATCCTTGATCTTCTCAACCAATCCGGCCTCATCCGTCTGAGCTTCTGGTTTCACAGGCTTAGCATCCGGCAGTAGAGGGATTCGATGCTCCACTATCTCGGTCGATACAGGCATGTCTTGATGAGACCATGCGAAGACATCAACGGTACTCAGTGAGCAGCTCCTTGAAATCACGATGCTCCTCTGGTGAAAGCGTGGAGCCCACTTGAACCATTCGGGGATCATTTTCATCTTTTAAGTTTATAGAAACTATTTCCTCTTTTAATGGCTGAGCATGCCTTTCATCTTCCCTCTCGATGAGGGCACGGATTTCCTTGGGAATATCCCCATCGAAATCTATCCCTTCATCGTCGGGGTCGACACAGTTTATATAAAGATCATGCAAGTACTCAGAAGATGCCTCATTCATTTCACAAGACCCCAACGGGTCGCCAATTACAAGAGAGTCGAACTCGAAATAAAAGCTATGACGTGGAGAGCTGAGAGGCACAAACTCCGACTCAAAGCTAGACTTAGACGACTCTACAGACTCTGTGTCAGACTTAGACTAAGACTCAGATGTGTCATCAATGCAAGTTAGGCACGGTTTGAAAATGCAATTTTTAAGACTACCCTTGGCCACCACTACAAGGGAGGTGGGGTGATAAGCGACCAAGATGGCATAATCTTCTTCAACTTCCTTGGCCAAACCCACTTGAGAGAATTCTTGGAAGAACAGCTCCAAGCTCCCCTGATCGAAAGTCCCCAGCCAATCAGTCTTCGCTTTTGGCTAAGTAAGCTTCCTCTTGAATTCCAGCTTGGCTGGCTCGTCATCACTCTCAGACCAGGTGTCGTCGGCGAAGACTTCAAAACTAGGCAGCAGCTCCCCAGTTTCCGGATTAATGAAGGGCTCATACTGTCCAGTGTAAGCAGCATTCCCCACTTCACGCACAAAGTAGCTGTCGGGATCACCACAGAGAGTTCGAGGTTTTCCCGTATGTTTCCTCCTTTTGGCATTTCCGGCAGAGGCAGAGTACCCAAACCGAAACGGCCCTCAGAAGAAGGAAAGGCAGAGAACTCCGGAACTCCCTGATGGTGGATTCCTAAGCCCAGACCAGGAAAATAAGACATCCTGAGCATGATGTCCATAGTGATTGAGCTGATGAGGAAGTCCTCGTCCACATTGATAGCCAAGACAGAACCGAACGTATCAAAAGTGAATCCTCCGAGGTCGACATCCTCTTCACCGTGCATGATTCCCAGCACCAGTGTTCCATCTTCTTTGAGCAGGCGAATTCCAAAGTCCCCGCAAATGGTCAGCGTACTAGTCGGCAGTCCCAGCATGACTTTTTGATGAAGAGTGGATGGCACAACCATGATATCTGAACGGTGGAGCCATGGCCTGCCTAGCAGCAGGTTGAAAGTTGCAGGTATGTCGATGACATGGAACTCAACGTCCATTTCGAAACCCTCAGCATCGAGCTTGAGCATCAGAGTGCCCTCGACCACACGACGGGTGCCGTCATATGCCTTGACAGCCAGATTGGAAGGTGCAAAGTCTTTTTTGGCCAGTCCCAGACGATAGGCCACCCTCATCGAGCAAACGTTGATGGTTGAATCGTTGTCAATGAGGACAGTCGGGACCCAGAGTCCGCGACACTTGACTGTAATATGCAGAGGGCGGTTATGATCAGTTCCTTCCACAGGAAGATCCTTGTCGGTGAAGACCACAGTGTGCTTAGCAGTAGGAGGAAGGATGAGGGAAACCATAGCCTCAGGAGTGACATCAGATTGAACTTCCAGGCGGGCAAGGGTGTGGCATAGCTTCTGACGATGCTCACGGGAAGAACAAATTAAGCCCCAGAGGGATATTGCAGTGGGAACCCGCTCGAGCTACCTCCGAATAAGATCCGTGCTTGGTAACTCAAGTGGTGCAGACCCTGGGAAGGCAATGGTTCATTCCTTTGATTAGAAGGGTTGGACGAAGTCCCAGCTTGCAGATTAGCAGGCTGAAAGACTCGTCCACTCCTCGTAATGTTAAGAACGTTTCCCGAGGAAGGCACGGCTTGAGGGTCTTGATTCACATCCCAAAGATCAGACGGAACTTCCCCCAGTTTACGCTTTCCTTTGTCAGTAGCCAGTTCAGCTACCGGCGCTTCTGTATTCAACCCCAGGTCTTCAACGAGATCCTTCATCAATGGTGAGTCCCAAAAATTTAGATCTTGGACCGCTGCAACTTCGTGTTCTGGCTCCGGATTTGCAGTGAAAGGAACATCCCAGAGGCCACCATCAGCTAGAGAACGGCTGACAGCCCAAACTTCGGCCCCAACCTGGACATTGACTATCTCGTCCATGACGCTGAAGTCTTCTGGAGGAGAAACCACAGGGCGTGGTTGATCTTCATCTATGATATTGAGCACAAGCCTGTTGATGGTAGAAGGGAAAAAACACTCTCCCAAGACACGGGTCTCTTCTTGAACCAGGTTGTCTTCAACGAAGTGCGTCATGTACTCAGGAGTAGTGTATCCTTGGAGAGGCCCGGGAAAGGTGACCGGAAACTGCCAAACAGGCTCAGGGTCCCGAAAGTAATCTTCCTTAGGAATCTGAGGCTGAGGTTCTTGGAAGAGCATGTATAAGGAGATACCATCCAGAGGATCAAGTGCTATTTGTTCATGCTGAGCAATCCATTCCACGTCCCATGCCAGGTTGGGTGGAGCTTGCTCGAGATGCAAAGGAAAACCTTCCAACTCAAGTTGGAACCATTCTTGGATGAGAGGGGCATCGTAATCTTGACTATCAGCTATCGCCCAGCCTACAGCCTGCTTATCAAGTTCTGGTTCTGGCTCAGGTAAGGCTAACATCATAGCTCTGAATCGACTTACAAAATCTTGCGCAGAATCAGGAGAATCAACACCAAAAATGGGAAGATTACGAGTTGACGTAGGATCAAGTCGGATCCGTGGAAAAGGACCGTCGTGAAGATCACTGATATTGTAATCGAGGAAGTCCAAGCCCGCTTGCACCAATCGGGTAGGCGGATTATAAGTTTGCCCTATAAACATGAGTTCGGCATCAGATTCTGAAGGCATGAGCACAATGGGTTTGGGTCGATCGACTAGGATTATATGGTCGGTAGGGTCAAATATAGTGGAGATGGGGTTGATTTTAGTGGAGCTGAGAGAGATTTGGCTGATATGTGGAACAGCCTTGTGATTGGGTAAGGAATTGGAAAGGATATTTGGTTTTTGGGCTGGCGGAGGTGGTGCCGAGAGAGTCCCTTCGTCTATAAAGTCTTGAATTGCATGCCGAAGACGAAAACAGGAATCTGTAAGGTGGCCGGCACCCTGATGGTAGGCACAGTAGAGATTGGCCTTGAAGCCTGGCGAAGGGTTCTTGGGTAAAGGAATTGGATCCAGGGGCTTGAGATGCCCTGACTTCATCAACTTCTCCAAAACTGAGGACAGAGGTGCCTCAATTGCAGAGAAGCTATGTTGTCCAGGAGGCCGGTTGTTCTACGGCGTTTGCAACTGATTGACATCGGCGATGTGGTTTGTGGTGTTGGAAGCAGAGGCGTTGGTACCACTGGTTGCTGTATTGGAGTAAGTCCCCATTCCAAACAGAGCATTGGTGTTCCCAGAGTAAGCACGGGGCTTTGCCTTCGGGGGATTAGAAGATTCCCCTTTTGTCAGAATTCCGCTTTGGAGTGCATCCTCGATGGCCAGACCGGAATCATAGAAGGTGTCGAAGTTTGCAGATGCCTGAGCGAGAACCAAATGCTTGGCATAGTCCGGCTGGAGATTCTGAGAGATGATGCGGAGCTGGTCTTTCTCGCTGGGGCAATCAATCATTAGAGCAGCCTTAGCTCTCCATCTCTTGACAAAATCGGCAAAGGACTCCTTTGCCTCCATCTTTGTAGATTCCGGCTCTCGTGTGGTCATCTTCAGTTGGGAGTTGTAACTGTACTGCGAAATAAACGCAGTCCCAATGTCCTCCCAAGTCCTCCTTTTGGCGATGTCGAGTGACAAAAACCATTGGAAGGCAGGGCCCGAGAGGGTCTGAGGAAAGAGCTGTGACATGGCCTCAGGCTCAACTGAAAGCAACTTCATTGCCGCATGGTAACTGTAAAGATGGGTTCGGGGATCACCACTTCCATCAAATTTTGCCAAGTCTGGCATTTTGAACTTCTCAGGAAGCTTGGCATTAGGATACAGGCAGAGACGATCCAAGTCAATGCCACCAGCTTTGACCTTTTCCGCCTTGGCAATGGACTCCTCAAGCTGGGCCATCTTGGCCACGAGAGCAGTAATGTCTGGATTTTCAGCCAGGACGTTGCCTGCAGGGTTACCAACAGGTGTATGAACAATTCGGGGGTTGTGCTGAACAATGACGTGTCCTGGATTGTTGGGATCTTCAACCATAACTCGCTGCACGTGCGGATCATCTTCAGCCTCGCTTTCCTCCTCAAGAGGTGGTGGAAGGCGAGTGTCGAAGAGTTCATTCAAACGGGTGACATTAGCATCAGTTTGGGCAGCTCTCTGCTGCATTGCAGTGATGCTGGTTTGAAGGTTCCTGAGCATTTGTTGCACAGTAAGCGGCTGGACCTCCGGGTTTCCTGCCATGTCGGGAGTTTCCGATGCTGAAGAAAGAACAGGAGATGTCGACTGAACAACCTCTTCCAAGATTGGCGACGAGCTTGTCCGTAAGGCAGCTAACGAAGAAAGCGGTGAGTCTTCCGTTGCGACTGACTGAGATTGTAACCTGACAAGTCTTTGACCCGGATTCTGTTGCAGACGTTCCCAAGCGGGTTTGGCTCTTTGCCTCAATACTTTCCTCGGCGGTGCAATGGCTCAGAACTTTGCTTGACAATAAAACAGAAGGCTCAGTAGGGATCCTGTAGCAACTTTAATCTAAATAAAAGACTAAAGTAATGCAACCAGCGTCGTTGGTGTCGCCCCTAGACTCTAAGACTAGAAAACAAGTCTATCTCGAGCTTTTCAGGCACTGCCAAGATCCTCAGAATTCTTTTCAGAGGTGTATCCTTGTTTGAGCTAATATGAGACTAAAGGATGTCGAAAGAAACCTAAATCTTCAGCCATTTTGCTGATTGGGGTTTCAACTTTGCGGTTGGAACAACTCAGTGTGCATGTCATGATACTATAACCAGAAACGGCATGAGCGGCACAGCACTGCTAGCCGGGCGGTGTAAGTGACGAGTCACTTGTTACCTGACTGGTGTAAGCATCATGGCATGTTCTTTTTTTTTGTTCCTAGTTTTCTGTTTGAAACCCTAATCAGGTATATAGACAAGGGTGTAGGAAACTTTCGATTTCCTAAAGTCCCTACTGTTCTAAGGATTTTTGAAAAAGCTGACAACATGCATCATCTGGATGCATGACTCCTCATTGGGCCATAACAGTGTCCAACACAGCTCAAGACATACTTGTAGGAACAAGATCCTATAAGCCGCCCTAAACATGCTCCTACGCAAGACGGTATGATGTACAATGCATGCGATAGGGAAAGCGGTAACACATAGACAGTAGATGGGGGTTAGATGCAAATAAATCTTACCCTGTAGGTACCTGTCTTAGTTTGGAAAGTGCTAGAGCTTTGTATATGCAAAGGCTGGTTTTGGCTTGTAACGGGTTCCTCGAACTAAAGCCACAGATATACCTCCCGTTGCCCGCGATATCGCTGAGCAACAGTCAAATGGTAGCATGACCTATCATCGTCGAAGGTTGTTGGTCATTCGAGGTCTCCGGGCTCCGGTAAACAGTGCCGGATTGCCAAAACGATCCAACGAGGCTTATCCCACATCGATGCAAATGATATGCTAGAAATTGAGGAAGAAGAAGAAGAATCACAAAATACCTTTTCAAGCTCGGCTCACTTTATTTAGTCCATCTTTAGAGGAAACTACGCAAGTGAACAATTGAAAAAGTCTCCAGGTAGGATTGGCCGGACACGAGGTCCTGTTAAATCACCAATCCAGCCTTCGGCAGCGCGAAGCTCACCGTTTTGACAGACTTTTAAGAAATCGTTCACGAACGTATTAAACTCTAAGTATGAATTAATATTGGTTCGATTTATCCCCAGCAGAGTCGCCACTGTGGGCAGCATGCCCTTGGGAAAAGGATTCCGTTCCTTTTGTGCCAAAGCGGCCCGATAGATCAAGGGAGCGCGAGCAGAGAAGCAGGCGCTCGCAAAAACACAGAGTTGCCACCTGGGTTTGAAGGTCCGTCACCCAAGGAACCGTATTTCGAAGCACCTGTCGCGCTATTTGATTTGAAAAAGTGAAGGAACCAGTCCGTCATAACCATATCTGGGTTTGGGAGCCAGGTTACGAGAGGGGAAGGGTTTTAAGGCACCCCTCTCGCCCAATCCGGAGATTGGTCTCTACTTAGACATTTTGTGAAAATATTTGTGATTCATTTTCTTCTTTAACCAATTTTAAGCCAATTAGGGCGGGGAAACAGTTTAATCGGGGATTTAAAACTGTAACATTTTGCAAGATGTGATATAAATATGATATGGATGGATGAAACAATGGAAATAGGGTAAAATCCAACCCCCTGATGAGGAATGAACCAAGCTGCACAGGGAATGAATGTGCCACACACCATGGCCACCTTTGCATGCATGGATCAACGTGCATGCAAAGCAGTCCATCGCGCGACACACCCACTTACTCGCGCGAGGGTCCTGTTCACCACAGGTTGAATTTAATCCTCTTCTGGGCTCTGGAAGGACCAGTGCACACCCAAGAGGCAAACCAAGCAGTTTATATGGACTGAAAGTAAATGGTTAATTACAAATTATTACAAACAGGAGCCAAATTAATGAAAGGCAACCCCTAAACAGTGGGGGTGTTAAAACAAAGGCCAAGTTGCTCATGCAAGGGCAGTTACTGGACTCAGGAGGATCATCGCGCGAGACAGTGAATCCACGCGCGGCGATCTGGCGGACTTCCAGGAATTGCTTTGCATGCTCTGGGCTCTGGTACATGTCCAGAAGCAACCCAGAAGCATTCCAACCAAATAACTGAGCAATGAAAGCTAATCTATGTATTTTATCATGCAAGACAGTGATCTAAAAGGCCTAATGAACTGTAAAATGAATAACAACATGATAAACAAGGAAAACCAGCATCTCCAAACCCCATGAGGACTGTCGCGCGAGACAGTAGACTGTCGTGCGTGAAAGTGAATCCATCGCGCGAGGGTATGCTCGAACCCAGTTTCTTATAACTTTGCTGACTTTAGGACCAGAACTGGTATTGATTACCAATCCTGGCCCTGACAGCCCCCCTTAGGGATCAAAACAGTAAGCAGTTTAAGGCTTATACCTTTGCTTGAAAGGTTTCGGAAAGGTTTGAACAAGTTTGAGAAGCTTGTGATGGAAAATGGAGTGAAGAAATATATGGAAAGTGAGCTAGGGTTGAGAGCCTTTGTGTTTGCAAGAGTTCTCAATCTCCTAAACTTTTTTAAGTTAGTAATTTTTTTGTGGCCCTTGCAAAGAAAGACAAAGGGGGGTATTTATAGGAGGAGCCAAGGGCCAAAGGTGGTGGCAAACACCCCCTTAAGACCAAACTTGGTGGCTAAGCTTGGTGAAAAGGTGATGGGAAAGGTTATGTGAGGGCGTGTTCCCAAGGACAGCCCTGCCGCTGTCCTGTGGAGAAAAACGGGGTTCAAAATAGCCCTGTAGACCCCCAGGTAAGCAGCCAACTGGCTGAAAAAGGTGAAAGTGACTGGAGAGGACTGTCGCGCGAGACACTGAGAGTGTCGCGCGAGGGTGCCACCTGTCGCGCGTGGGTCAACAATCAAACATTTGACTTTGACCACACCTGGACAAGGAACACACTCGCGCGAGACAGTCACATACTTGCGGGATGGTCAAATCCAGACCCAGGGTTGACTGATTTTCTATTTTCTTTTAAATGGTTTAAAGGGTTCAAAGGGGGTTCCGCACACACCGAGCTCAATCCTTTCCAACCTTAAGACTGCTTTTTGATCTAGTTCATCATCGGGGAAACAAGAAACTGCAAAACGATCGGAAGATTCAGATTGGGGTGTCTACATATACCACCATTGCAATTCCCAAAGCCCAAGCTGTGTTCCCAGAATTTCATTTAACGCTACCATTCCCATTACGAGCCTAAAAACATTGGATGAAACTTGCATGGGAGTAAGTCTATACCAGTTGAGGACTCGACGGAGTAATGGATCGAGGGGAAAACGAACTCCGCCCTCAACTATAGCCACGATTGGGATACACGTCCTATCCCATGAACCGCCATCCCTGTCTGCACCTAAAGGGGCAAGTTCAAGTCCTACATTGTTAGGGACACGATATTGGGTCCTAAAGGCGGCCATGGCGACAGGAGTTTCGCAAAGTTTCCTAAACTTACCGGGTTTAAGTTCACTATCACCTTCATCTGCCATGGATGTGCTCGAAGGAAACTATGAACGAAGTAAAAAAAAAATGGGTATGACAGAGACCCTAAGCGTGGCTGAAATTTGGGAATGAAGATCTCAGAAGAACGCGGAAAGAGGAAGGAATGAGAGATCTTACGATGATTACAACAGTTGTTGTAGCTACCACAGGAAACTGCGAGCAGCGGCGGTAGCAGGAACAGAGCTTTCGCCTGATTTGTTTAGAGAGAGAGGAAAAAACGGGGTCTGGGTTTTTGAGATTTAAAAACCCAAAAGGGGTAACCCTTTTTGATATAAGGGAAAGGGACGGAGACGAAACGTCTCCTCTCACTCCGTTAGGTAAAAAGTAACGGATCAAGGGGTCTGATAGAATGCCGTTTTAACGCCGTCTGGCTCGAACGCCAGATCGAATTAAATGCGAGGCGTACGAAATCTGCCACGTGGAACCCATGCTTCGAGAAAGCATAATGACTAAACCGCCAAAAAATCAAATGGTCATCAATACTATATCTGCACGGGGCATCAAGAAGCTTGGCCTAGGGTTCGCCCTTTAGAAGCTTTACCCATTGACCCGAACAGTTCCATTGGGCAAAACTGGGGAGCAATTGTAGGGCCATATTCCCGAACAGGCATAACTGTAAGCCGAACACGTGATGGAATTGTACAATGAGAAAAGTGACGAAAGGCACCATGATAGTAGGGACCGATGAACCGGGATATACGCCGAACAGTGGGTTATCCAGGATGAAGGGACATGAGAAGTCCCAGAATCATACCAGCTGTTCGGCGGTACAGGTTTTTTACTTAACAAACAATAGTAGTTAAGGTGCAGTCTGTTCGGCAAAGAGCATGCCGGACAGATAGAGTCATCTTAAGATAGACAACCTTAAGAGATAAGGTGGAAGCAGTGTTTAAGAAGGAGTGTCCAATATCCAGTCAGGATAAGCAACGAAATAGTCCTATTATGGAATGAATCCCATATAGGAAAGAGGACCTACGAGTAAGGAATCTCTTATTAATGGGCAAGAAGATCCCTACGAAGGTCAGGATTCCTATACGAGATAGGAAATCTAGGGCGATAAGGATACTTGGGCAACAAGTAAACGTGTGTCTATATATACAAGGTAAACCTGAAGGCAAAAGGTACGCAACACATTGCACTCAGTCTATACTTTCCTATTGATAATTAGGGTTTGATACAGTACGAGATACTAACTTAGGTATCGGAGGGACTTTGCCACGAGAGGCAGAGGTGCACTCACCCCTTGTCTGTCTTGCAGATTAGAGTTCCGGCGGAGGCATAAGAGTATCAACCGAGGATCACGCGAACAACTGTTGCGAATCAACAATGTTCCAGGTACCTTTTGTTTTTCTGCACCTACAGTAAAACTTGTAATTGCAACAAACAAACTATTTTTTTGTTTTTTTTGTTTGGATAGATGTGGCAAAATAGATCAGGTGAAGATAGAAGCAATTTAAGTCAAAACATTAAAATAATAGCTTAGTGAGGGAATAGGCCTCGTTGCCAGAAGCGAGCAATTGTAGCAATTATATAATTCGCGGAATCCCAAACGAGGTTGATGCAGGCCTAACTTAAGAGTTTTTCTTCGCTATTGTGTTTTTCAAAGTCAGGTAGCAAGCTTGGTGCAGATGCTCTTAGTGCTTCAAGAAAATTTGTTAGCCCTTTTTTCATTCTCTCTTTTTCTATTACATTATTGGGCAATTTACCTCTAGGTCCAGAAAATAGAAAGTAATTCCCACCAAGTCTCCTCTAATTAACGAAACACTAAAACCCTATGAAAGTGCCTAAAACCCCAAATATTGAAAGTGCCTAACCCCTAGGGCACCCTATGAAAGTGCCTAAACCTCAGAGTACCCTATAAAAGTGCCTAAAACTCTAGGGTACCCAATAAAAGTGCCTAAATCGCTAAAACCTTATAATAGGAAAGTGCACCCTAAAACTCCTATGAAAGTGCCTAAATCTAAGCCCTAGGGCTCTATGAAAGCACCTAAACCTAAACTTTAGGGTACCTTAAACCCTAGGGTATCCTAAAATCTAAAATCTTAAAGTACCCTAAAACCCTAGGGTACCCTAAAACCCTAAAATCCTAGGGTACCCTAAGATTTTAGGGTACCCAAGGGTACTAGGGTACCCATTAGGGTACCCTAAAACCCTAGCATACTCTAAAACCCTAGGGTGACACTTCTATTAATGATAAATGTATTTTTGTAAAAGTGGACTTAGTGGTAATTAAGTACTTCATCTCTCCTTAATGGGAATTAAGTGTCACTTTTCTGTACTTAGAGGTAATTAACTCTACATTATTCTGCTTTTTTCTCTTCAAAACAAAAATGCAGATTTTTTCAAAGGTGAAAAATACAACTTCTATGAAAAATTACAAAACCTAGCGCACGTTAAAAATACAAATTTGGGAATGTGTTTTTCTCCTATTCTAAAAAGAGTTCGTACATGTTTGATACACTTCACATTTTTAGTTTTCTTAAATAAGGGGAAATGTTGCAAACAATACATATATTGATAGCAACTCTACGCAAATTTATTTTGTCTACTTGGTTATTAAGTCTGAATGACTTCTTGTTTTTAATACTCCGTAGAAGGTTATTCTACATGTCAATTAGCTTTACGAAGTGAACGACTTGGATCACGTTTTCAGACATGCGATGGTACATTATAAAATCTATTTCTCTAGCATTTGCTCAAATTTGTTGTACTACTACTCCCTCCGTCCTGATTTATTTGTTCACTTTTTGACTTTTTAAGTATCCCCAAAATATTTGTCCATTTGATTTGTAATTGAGTCAATTTTCCTTTTTTGCCCTTTCTTTAGTGGAATAAAGTAACTTTTTAAAAAAAGTTGAAGGTAAATGTGAAGAGTTGTATCTTTTTAGATGGACTCATTGTGTTCCCTAAAAAAGTTAAATTTTCGAGATTGGACAAATAAATTCGAACGGAGAGAGTATTTCTTAGTTCATCAAAATAAAGAAAATAGTTGGTAAAAACAAAAGTCACATCTGAAACAAATCTCACAAGGACAAAAGAAAGATAAAAACGTGCAAGGAGAAGAAAGACAAAAGCGTGCAAACTGAAATCCAAAAGGACCAAACAATAAAACTATGAGTACACCATTTGGTGTACACTGGGGTTTGTTGAATTTTTTTATCATGCCCAAGTATGGTAAGTATTGGAGCATTGATGTCCCATTAAATCTCAGCCATTAGATCAAAATGAGTGAATTTGAGCCATTGGACCAAAATCACACACAAAAAGTAAGGTGAAATTGCTAAAAACTAGGCGATTTTGCAGTTTTCCCCCCAAAAAATGTATTTTTACTTACTGCGTATAATAACTATACATACTATGTTTTATGATCATACTTACCACAAAATATAACAATACTATTACTTTCTACGAAATATGGTCGACTCATCAATCCAGTAGCAAGTCACCTAATTTAGGCCGTAAATTCATTAGTTTTGGGGTTTTTATAAAACTACACTTTTTTGGCATGAGGAAGAACACTGGCCGGCACATTAAATCAGTGGGATCTGCTGGCAGTGCGATTAATTAACTGGCTGGCAAATCCATCTACTGGAACAATTCAATTTTTCGTTGTTTTCTGTTATTTCTTGCATGGCGTCCCTTCCCCTGTCTTGTGTGTTTTATTTACTGTCCCGGCTCACCTATTAATTGTTTAAAGGCTTAATAATTGGTTGTGTGTGGTATTAAATAAAATAACAATTAATTCTGCGTTGAATGATTATGGGCCAACCTTATGTCTGAGTGAAGAGGAGTGCCTAGCACCTTCCCCTAACCGTAAAAACTAGATTATGCAATTAAGGACCATATATATGTTTATGACCATATGTTAAGGACCATAAAATGTGGGCCTAAGTTAAGGACCATATGTTTATGTCTGTTAGACTATTAGGTTGAATTCTTAACGGACATGTGAACTAGATCGATTATGGAACAGATTATAGATTATTCTGAGTTTTGAATTTAAAATTTAAATTATTTTTATCGTGATAGATTGTAGAGTAAAAACTAGATCATGCAGTTAAGTATAGTGTTTCAAGATGGGAGCTTTAATTATTAGTCTAATTGGGTTAGCTGTAATTATTTAGCCTGGAATTAGACCAAATGAATTTTAAAGTAATCAACCTTTTGTCTGAAGTTAGCCAGCAAAAGACTCTTGATTGAGAGATATCTCATCTCCCCCCACAAATAAATGTCTATCAAATAATTATATTATTAATGGATCGTTATGCTGTGGTTCTTGTGAACATGAAAAGCACATATATCAGCTACTACCCCCCTAAACCTCTCCCTATTTCTTTAGTAGATTATGACCCCATTCCGCTTTCTCCCAAATATGACGAAAATGCAAAAATAATTTTTTAATTTTTTTTGCATCGTTTAAAAGATCTCAATGAAATCTATCAAACAAGATCCATATTACTAGGAAAATTATTTGCATAAACACATGATTTTTTAGCTTAAAATTACCTTCTTTTTCAAAAAAAGGGTTTTCCAAAAAAGTGGAACACCACCTATTACTCCCACCATCCTAATTTAGTTGTCCACTTTTTGACTTTGCCTTCTCCTAATTTACTTGTCCGCTTGACTTTTTAACGGATAAAATTTCATTTCTGCCCTTACTTTTTTGAAATAAAGTAGGCAAAATTGGAAAGTAAACAACTTTTAGGTGTAATCATTATGCTCCCTAAATAAATTGGATTCTCAATATTGGAAAAACAAATTGGGACAGAGGAAGTATTATTTTTCTTCGGGCAATGAAGAGTATCTCGATGAATCGGACTAATCTCTCCAGCTGAGCTCCTTCCATAATCGTTTCCACACTTTTGCATGAGGTGAGGTAGCCCCAAAGACAAATCGATGTCGTGGAGATTAGACCCTGGGACCTTCGGGGTGGTAAGTCCCGCCGAGACAAGTCGATTAACCACTATGACAACCCCTTGCGGTTAATACTTCTCTAATCCATATTCCAATACTTCTCTGATTCCCCTCTTTAAAACTCGAGAGAGACATGATGTAAAAACTATGATGAAATGTTAAAACATAACTAAAGCTTAAAAACAATACTGGCTCTAATTTACCAGTGGTGCTGGTGCTCTCTCTCAACACTAAACATTTTGGTTGAGGTTTTTTTTAACACTTTAATTGAAAGAGTCCACCAAATGTATAATGTTAATAATAAGAAGAAATGTTGAGCACTACCACAAGAATGGATATCCAACAGATTTCCCCTCCATTAGGATGGGAAATATTCAAGTTTGTTTCATTGGATGTGACATCCATATGCATACTTTTATGAGAGAGAGAGAGAGAGAGAGAGAGAGAGAGAGAGTCATGGGGACCAATATTTTGGCAGACCCTCAACCGCTCTTCCATGTATATGTGTGTGTGGGTAGCATTTGATGATTATTTACCTCTGCCAGAAAAACAGACACACATACAGATTAAAGAGATGACTTCACCACAGTATTATTACTACTACCATATCACAATGATCAGAAGATGGGGAAATAAATATCGCTTGGGTTGGGGCCACCTTGTTGACTTTAATCTACAACTGCTCTTATTGGCTTGTTCGGCTTAATAAACCATTTAGCTTATTTTTTTTGTTCTTATTTTAAAAAAATTTACATTTGTTAATTTTTCGTCAATTTTTTAAGATTATTGTTTCGTCGTGACAAGAGAAATCTAAAAAGTAAAAAATTATAATCGAAACTCAATTTTTTTAAAACAAAGACAAAAATAAACCAATAAGTCGATTTTTTGTCTTTATTTAAAAATAAATAGATTTCGAACGTAATTTTCTACTTTTTAAATTTTTCTCGTCATAACAAAGCAATAATTCTCAAAAAATTAACAAATGAGAAAACAAAAATAAGAACAAAAAAAAATAAGTCAAATGACTTATCAAGCCGAACAAGCTTACATGTGTAATACCACTACTACTCTACCCTGCACTTTCCCCAATTATTGCTTCTCTTGATATTATCTCTCTTCTTTTCTCTTTACATAAAGACTCTCGTGAGAGCAGAAACTTGCTCAAAATATGAGGTAAGTGGGCTTTAAATTAAGGCCGTGGTTGAGAGGAAAGGAAAAAGATAAGCAAGAAAAAATGGAAATGAAGATGCTAAGTAAGGGGTGTTCCATTTCAACAGTTAAAAAAACTCTTAAAAAAGAAAGATTTTTTAAATTCAAAAATCATGTATTTACACAAATTTTTCAAACAATATAAATCTTGTCTGATAGATTTCATTGAAATTTTTTAAACGGTACAAAAAAAATAAAAATATTTTTCATTTTCAATATATTTGAACTTGAAATCACTCTCATTTGAAAAAAAAAGTACTTTTTTTTAAGTGGAACACCACCTAATACCCTATTGTTGCACCTATCATTTTCTCTACCATTTCTACACACGTATAAGCCAAAAACCGCCGGAAAGATTGCAACAAACAGCTTTAACCGTATCCGTAAAGCTAATAAATCTGGGATACAAACCATGCAAGCACAAGTTAGTATACAGATAGACCAGGTTTTCACCAGATACTAACATGATCTAATTCACACGTCCATCGATAATTCAACAAAATAGACATAAACATAACTTAAGGAGTTAGCTAATGCCGAAGTCATAAATATATAGCTGATAGAGAGAGAGAGAGAGAGAGCTAATGCTATAGTCTTAAAAGATAAGTTTTTCCCTTAAACAAAAGACCAGTTCAGGAACATGAAAGACAGGCAGTGATAGGAATCGTTGTCATCAAGAACTTTCCATGCAATGGCTTGCTCATAAGACACTGGCCTCCCCATGCTCGATACACATATCCCCGCTGGTAAATAAGCAAATCCCTGCACACATGCAAAACGCACGAAAAAATGGTTCATCATTGCATACCGTTGAAGACCGATCTCAGAAACTCATGTCACAATGAAAAATAAAGGCATGAAAGCAGTGAAAGCAAATTCAGTTTCCAGGTCGCACAGGGTGAAAAGGTTTTCGTAAAGGCTTGTACCACATAGAGAAATGCTGGTGGTGCTTTAGTTGTGGAACTCAAAAATTAGAAATCCAAAACACCAAATGTCAATAGTGTTACCTGTTGCATGATCTTTGGAAACTCGGAGAGTAGAATCTTCCGACCAGCTTCATCGAGAATCTTATCAAGCATTATGTCCTGAAGGGACACAAGAGTAGTTTCAAGCATATCAAGCCCTGCCTGGTTTGCAAAAGTGAAAACTGCAGATGCCTGCCAACAAGAAATTTAAATATCGTGTTAGGAGTGATAATTTCCTTTGTAGAAATAGCAAAAACAAATTTCATCATCAAAAGAAACAGAAGACAGAGTCCCGTTTTACTGCTGTGTGAGGATAAGCTTTATCATAATTCGGTTCTTTGAAACCCAATCACTGTAATCGAACTGAGTACTTATAAAGCGAAGTCATTTTGCAAACTTGGAAACATATCTTTGGTATTTTCTTAAAATTTGGCTCTATCCTACAAAATTCCTTGCGAAAATTTGAAATTGTTAACCAACCTAGTTATGGAAAAGTAATTCTGAAACAACCAAGCAGGGGATTAAAAGGATAACAATAAGATATCGTAATTACCTTTGATTTGACAGAGCAGCACATTATTGCATCTGAATGGTGCCAAAGTTGTTTCAAGACAGCGTCACCCCTTTGAGAGTCAACCCGAAGGAGCTCTCCCCCAGTATGAACTCTGTATTATTTACACATTTACTGGTAAGCAAAAGATGAAGAGATTCAAATAAAAAGTAAGAAACAGATGTATAGTACTCTCCATTCTATTCCAGTTATGATCATAGCTAATGGCACTAAAATTCAGCCTTCTACACATCAGTTATGACCAAGATTGCTTCAAACATTTAGTTGAAAAACAAGTACTACTATAAACTCTCTAATTAAGGTGAAGGGTTGAAGGCGCACACAAAAAAATACATTGAGCCACATTATATGATTGGTTTCTCATCGTTATCATAGCTTTTCACTGGTAGTTAACTTTGATACGGACACGAACACAAACACGTACACAAGATTTCTTAAAAAAAATGGGGACACGGGCAAATCAGGGGACACGGCAAAAATAACTAGATAGTAATTTTTATTTTCTACAATTGGAAATATAGTTGGATGTATAAGATGAAGCTTTAATATAGTAAGCTTTATTTTCTCTGTTAAGTCAAAAAAAAAAAAAAAAGCATCATATTACACTTTTAACACAATATTTGAAGTAATGCACATTAACCACCAAATTTTGCAAAACAATTGCATATTTAACCCCTACCATGTACCCGTACGTGTCCCTCATATGTGGGGCGTGTCCCCCTAAAATGATTAGTTTGATTTATTGGACACTCCATGTGGCGTGTCCCATACGTATTTTGCCGTGTCCCCACGTGTCCCTTTGTCGGACACATGCCTATAGGAGTGTCGGTGCTACATATGTACTAGTTCACAATTCATTAAAGAGATAAATCTTCACTCATAAATGGAGAAAAATAAGTATAGAAAACTGTAATCTTGCACAAAATTTCCATGTGTCTTTGGCTGGAATGATGCTGCAGTGACATTTTTAAACTTTGAAGTCATCTAAACGGGCGTACTGCAATCAAGTGATAAAATCAAGATTTGTCACATTCATCTGTATTGATTTCCATTTCTATTCTAACTTCCAGTTTGCATATATGATTACTAACACATGCATCCCATACGTTCAGTTAATGTTGAAAGATAATTCAAACTCATACCTGTAACTCCTGCAAATCCACTGGGCCAAAGTAAGAGCCTCAGGAGAACCAGGCAGTGGTTTTGGCCCCATATGGGAACTGCACGGTGAGGGAGAAATTGCCATGGCTACCCTCTGAACAGACCCCACCACACTACGTACATATTGGCGAGCCATTGCCACCACATTGTCCCGAAAGTGGTTTTCAAAAGTAAACTGAAACGCAATAGTCAGAACTGACCGCTGATTGTAAGTGCCCGAATCGGATTCACCTGCAGGACGAATTCCACCATGGCCGACTTCAAGGGTAGAAGCTAAATCCAAAGTTCGAGTTGCAGTGGGCCCATCCTGCTAAGAAAAAGAGAAATTAATAGCGGAAGATGGAAAGAACAAACAAGATCTCAACTGCTTAAGTTGAGTGTTAGATCTCTGTAATAAAGTTCAATTTAACCAAAAAGATATAGCGCTACAAACGAGTAGTAATAAAAGCTAACATTTTGAGTTTTGCAAAATAGTTTATTAATGAACCTACTACATTCTAGAACTACAAGATCATATAGAAGTTGAGATGACACTAAACTGATTTAGGATCCAGTGGTATGACGCGGAAACCGGAAGGCAGCAAAGGAGCATCATCAGCAAAAGATTCATCAATAGGAGCAAAGACAAGCTGAGCACAGGCACCAGCTGCGTTCTCATCAACCCCACTGCATAACTACCACACAGATGGAGGAAAATTAACAACCAGGGAGGAACAAAAAACAAATATCAGAATTCCGGAAACCATCGAAAATTAAGAAAACAAGAAATAGTCAAACCTGTAATAAGTACATATCTCGTGACAGAGCTATATCCTCGGGGGAGAAGGCATGACCCTCTAGGCGTACGACCTCCAGAAACTATGTAGAGAGAGTCAATAATCAAAACACTAGGCTTCAGTCACAGCACAAGGGGAAAAAAAGTTTGATTGCCGTTTCAGTATATCAAATTTCTCGAAACTCGCCAGGCCAGAAGATTTGGAACTTAATTTTTATGATTCTTTCTCAAGAAATGCTCCATACATCTGTTAAGCTGCAAAGATATTTCTAAATTCCACCAAAATATTTCCGCTGAAAAGAAAACCAATAGAGAAGGATAGGTACTTTTGACTTGGAAATCTGTTTTTCTTCAAAACTGATTCTGGAGAGTAACCAAACAATTCTTCACAAGTACAACATATTTATGTTGGATGAGTTTGTTACCTCCTCATGTTCCACAGTATGGGCAAGAGGTAATATAACCGGGTTACTAGCGAAGCCGCTAGGTCTTGCACAAGGAACCGCATAAGGACTCGTTTTAAGACACGCAGCAGAGTAAGCATCAACCCCGTAGTCAGCCCACTCAGCCCTATGCTCCCTTAGGAAACGAACAAGCAAAGCTGGGGGAACATTCTGAACAACCATGTCATTAGTTAGCAACTACTATACAGAAGTAGATTGGAAGTTGTAAAAATACGGGATGCAAACTAGTACATTCAGCCTGTAAAGAGTATCACTATTGAATACGTATGTCCAGAAAGGGTCCCACAAGCCTTTTAGGTTATTCGAGAAGTACCTGCAGAAGCATCGAGGCTTTTGCACACAAGACTCCACCAAAGCTTGGGAGCATTGCCAATGAGTTATATTGAGATCCCAGAAATTTGTTTGGAGAAGAGTTTATTGCAATGGTCACATCCTCCACACCGTCACCGGCGACTATCGACCAACCATCATCCATAAACCCATTAATAGCATCATTAAAACCCCTGAAGAAGAAGAAAACCAAGAATTTCATAGTCTCAGAGTGGTAATACAAATCTAAGTAGCAATTTCTAGCAAACCAAGCAATTTTACTCCCATTACAATTGGATTGGTTACTTCAAAACCATGGAATGCCTTTACCTGCTCAATCTCTGGCTAAAGGTCCTTAATACAGCAGGTTGGCGGCCCCCACTATACTGAATTTCGCCACTGGTTTCCTGGGCAATTTGTCGAATGTGTCGCAAGGCCTGCATATAAGATTCACGGCATAAGACTAAAAGCAAGAGATGACAGAATTATTAAACATGCAAAGGACGAATTTCTCACCGCCATTGTCATTTTCTGTGCAAGGATTTTGGAGGACTCATAGAGTGGCCTCAGAACTTCAGGGACACTCCAAGCCTAAATCACATAACAGGTAAAATCAAGGAACTTTGCTCACGAGGAAATCAAAATCCCAGTACTAGACACACTACAAACAACTGTTTGCATTTAATCCTTACATCCAAGTCAATGTGATCTACAATGTGAATAATGGAGCCCCCACCATCACACGGACGTATCAGATAACCACTAGGTAGCATTTCAGCCCTTGCAAAACATGTAGCAGGAGGCCCCGTAGGCCCACCAGTGGAAGAAGTCAAAGACCTCTCACAAATCTGCAAGATTAAGCTAGAAACCATCAAAAAGACATGACAGCAGCATGAAAAGCACTTTTACAGATCAACTGATTCCATAACTAATAATCCAATCTGATTCGAGAATGTCCAAATGTATAACCCAATTTAACTACATAAGACATAAGAGCAGGGAAATAAAACTCTGTTTTACGGATTTTGAACTTGGGAAACAGAATTTGAGAACATGGTTTCCCCAGACACAATGTGGCAATGTGCTATCCAATGTCATATTTAGTCTCAAATGAGTGCTGACTATATTACATCATTGGTATTTTGGGAAAATTTTACCTTAAAAGGAGAAGTAGTAATTGCTATTGTCCACAAAAGCAATTTTGTGAATGACCAAACTTCAAGCAATTATTTCGCCTAAAAGAAGAACAAAATGAAAAAACACATGGAATTACCACAAGACTGCCATCTGGTAAACTTGTAGTATATCTTAGTGTCCAAAAGTCACGAGCCACTGCCAATGTTGTTGGTGCGTAAGTCTGTTCAGATAAAAATTTCAACACATGAGAGGATTTACATCCATAAAGTGAAAGATCAATATTTTGTACATCTAAATTATTAAATTAGACCAACTGTCAGTTAGCAAATAGGACAACCTGCATATATATTAGCTCCATCATCCCTCCATTTTCGGTGGGGATTGCCCCCAATACATCAAGACAGCGGCAGTCGCGAAACCAAGATGGACGATCTTTAAGGATTTCAGCAACCTGAAGCACAATAGGTTTTAGAAATCATCAAAAACAAGGAAATGTTTTCTTACAACAAAACTAAAATTGAATGTTCCCTTTGATCCAATGCTTGAAGCAAAAACAAAATACAAACCTTTGTGGGCTCTAGGCTCACAAGACCGCAGGCTCGTGCTGCTACCCCACTACAGTTGCGGGAAACAGCAACGATGCCAATAGAATCCGGACCAGGCTACAATGAAGTAAAAAATGACTAGTGAGTTGTGAAGCTTAAGCAAAATAAATAAGACTAAAAAGTGATACGCCCAGAAGAAGAGAATAATTAATATCATGCCTTCATCCCAATCATCTGAACCCAATCGACAGCAGTTCCAGTAGCCTTAGAAAGGAACTCTGCCAAAGTCTCCTCAGCTATTGCGAGAAGACTAACACAAAAACACAGGCCTCAGGCAATGAAAAGTACAAAACTTTGAAAAAGAAGAGTGAGTTTTAAGAGAAGAGTTGGTTACCCAGCTGGGTTGTTGGCATCCCTTTGAGGATGCTGAGGCGTTGGGTTTTGCTGTTGATGTTGATCGCTCACGACCACAGACTCACAGCTACCGTCAGTGGTTGCAGTGGTGGATACCTATAATGACAAAATTTTAGGAAAGATAAGGGAAGAAAAACAATTGTAGGGCTTAAACACCAGGAGTTGGTATGCCATGTCCCTCACCAATTGCTTTCGCAGAATCTCGACCATAATTTTGCCTAAACACACCCACAAACCATTTGAAAGCTTGAGGGATTGGTATGTTGTATTGTTGTGAAGGCATATCGGGTAATCCACAGAGACACTCATATACATATTTTTTGTATGTATATCTTCCTTCATTTTCTTATCATAATCACTATCCCAGCCAAAACAAGCATAGGCTACATTCTATACATCTCCCGGCCTCTCTGCATATTCCAAGGGAGTCTATATCATATTCCAAGGGATTCTATATCATCTCCCAGTCTCTCTACATATTCCAAGGGATTCTATATCATCCCAATGCTCCCATTTATCTCCAGTCAAACAAACAGATTGTTGGGACTGTAAAATGTGGATATCAACATTATTACTAGTAAAAGACCAAAGAAAATATATCAACTACACGTAGAGAGAGAGAGAGAGAGAGAGAGAAGCCAAGTGTCAAAGATGGAGAACTTACAGTGTGCAGTTTCTGGCGCATGTATCCATTGTTATAAACAAGATGCGAGACCTGCTTCTGTAAGCGATCATTCTCCTCCATCAGCAGCTTGTTCATTGCAGTAAGCTTCCTGTTTACAGTCTGGAGACGAGAAGATTCCTTCCTCTGCTTTTCACGGCATCTGTTTAAGAAGTGCGTGTGAAACGTTACTCGGAAAGGGTCTCCATATTTTACTTACGCATAACTACATATAAAAGGAGATGAACCTTCTCTCCATATTAATCCCTCCAGGTAAAGCAGAAGGGTACAATTCCTATTAACTCTATTTGGATGTATTCCCTCTGATGCAACTGTTCAAATTGCTACCAAAGTTTCCATGTAATTATTTGCATTACAAGAACTAGATTCATCAAAACAAAAAATAGTAAAGTCAAGCACTTTCATACAATTCAACGGATGCCCCACAAGAACTGACAAGAAGTTCATTTTAAGTGCCACAACAAGACTAAAAAAACAAACATAAATATCAAAAGATGGGACACCAAATAACATCGTTAGCTAACTAATTTCGATAGCATATCTGAAAAAAAGTATAGCGAGAGTGAACATCATGGTTCCTTCGGTGTACTATCGTGATTTTAATACGGCAAAAAGATGAGCTGCCATTATCTTTCAAAAATTGATTTCAGATCCAACTAGAGAAATTACAGGGCAATATCCACCTAAAGAGAGAACAGTTATCACTACAAAATAAACCAAAGAAATAAAATGTTAAAAAATAACAGAATGATGATGACACAGAGCAAACTGTCAAGTGACATACATTACCATTAGATTCACCTCAATACTGCCGAGAAACACAATAAATCACTACCTATTATCAGGGCTGCAGCATACATTCCAAAAGGAATGAAAGAGAATTCTTCTTTCTACGCCTCATATTTGGAAGATATACCAAATGCAAATGTAAAGGCTAAAAACATAATAAAATGTAAATGGTAACTAAAAGAACCGGTAACAGGATGTGTGACAAAGAAGAAAGCCACTCACTGCCAACTCTATTGACGACATAAAACTAAAGCCAAAAACTTAAATTCAGAAAGTGAAATAATAAGAAAAAGAAGGGACAAGAAGATTGCATTTATATCCAAACACAAGAAAAGAGAAAGAAAGCCCTTTCAAACAATCCACTTCCTCATAAAAGCAATGAAATAAAGTGAAAGGAAAAACGTTGGAAGAAGGATATTCTAGTTAGTGACAAACATAATGGGGGGAAAAAAGCAAAGACATTAGGCCCAAATCATAAACAAATCGGGAAAACAAACAACCGAACCTTCGCATGCTTCCAATTCCAATTAAAGCCTAGAACTTTACTCGGGAAAAAAATTAATTACCCAAATTCCGTTTGGTGGTAGAGTACCAGTTTGGAAATTCCACAAACACTTACTAAGAAAATGCATAATGAGATGAAAAAAGGGGAGAAAATGGAAACCATTTCTCCCATTTCATTTTCTCCCAACCTGGAAACCCATGCGAGGAAATAAAAATAACAGAAACTAGAAGATAAGGGTCAGAAACAGCTGTGTGCTCATAATATCCTTTTTCTGAAACATATATGCAAAATAAAAACAGGAAATTAGAGTACCCATTTAAAAATCCTCCTACTCACAACCCCAAATGAGAAAATAGAAAGAAAAGAAAACAATGAAGAGAAGAAGAAAAGAAAAAAAAAAAACCAGGTAAAAAACAACAGGACACAAATCTTTGTCACTTACCAAAAACAAGCCCAGTTTTTGTCGAAAATATAAACCAAAAAAAATACAAGGAAAATACAAGCTCACTCTTGACAATCGTCCTAGTCACAAGTAGCCCAAGAACAAAAACATCCATCTTACTAGTATCCTTTTCCTCCGAACCACAGGAAAAAGCAAATCCCAACAATAGACACAGATTTCAACAATAGCTCGTATGAGAAAAGGCCCGGTTGAAAAACAAGACCCAAATTATTTTTTTTATTGCAAGTGTTTATACAGCATAAGAGAAAATGATTATGGTAGCAAGATATGCGTGTGAAAAATATGCAAACAGAGAGAGAGAGAGAAGGGGGGGGTGGTTTTCTTTCTAGACTAGAAGAAGACTCTTAAATAATACCTGCGGTTCTGAAACCAGACTTTGATCTGTTTAGGCTCAATGTTAGAGAGAATGGGACACTCCCTAATAAGCTGCTGCCTTCTCATAGAGCTGGGTTTGGGGCATTCAGTATAAACCCTCTCTAATGCCTCCACTTGCTCAGGCGTATACCTCACGTACTTGCTCGAATCCATCTGTTGTCGGTTCCCACTACTGTTTGACTCTCTGTGCATCGAAAGTGCCATTTTTTACAGAGATCAACAAACCCAGAAAGAAATCTTTAATAAACAGTTTTTAGAGAGAAATATTCTGTAGTTTTTGCATGACCAGGTAGGCTCTCTCTCCTCCAAGAGAGCCTCCTCTCTCACTCATCAGTTTTGTGTTTTATCTCTCTCTGTTTCGCAAAAGGGATTTGAGAACTGTTTGAGGAAAAAAAGGCCAAGTTGAAGAAGAAGAGTTTTAAACAGGGATTTGCTGGTCTTTATCAATACCTCAATCTCGAGAATTTAGAGAAAGCGAAGGGTTGAGAGAGAAGATGTAAAGAGGGGAGAGAGAGAGAGAAAGAAACAAATCAACCCACAGAAACAGAGACAGAGCCAACGACAAAAACAAAAACAAAAACAAAAACCTTTTTATGAAGAAAATTATTATAGTCACTCTTTTTCATCAAGATAATAGTAGGAGTCAGGTCCAATTCAGTATTTAGGGCTTGTATGAATGCGAAATAAGGATTAAAGGTATTATTTTATTTATAAAGAAACGATAAAATAGTATGGGATATTAATTAGGAGTAATAATAAATGATCTATATTGATGTCATATTTATAGAGTAGATTAAATAATAGTTGGTTTGGATGAAATATTAAAAATGATAGATAAAATAGTACTTGGTTTGAATGAGCGATAAAACAGAAGATAAGATTATTTTGTAGTTAAAATGGCGAGGGGTATTTTAACCTTATCCGGGGTATTAAATAATAACACTCAAAAACTCCCCTATAAATAATCTCCCTGCGGGGTATTAGCCGGTACAAGAGAAGAGGAGGAAAAGCTAATACCCCTGCTTTTTGGTTGCCAAATCAGGTGATAAATCTGGGCTCCTGGTTTTAGGAGGAGCGAAAACTAATACTCCTTAATACCCAATCCAAACGAGCCCTTAGATATAATCCGGTTCAGTTTTGGGTCGTTGTGAGCCCGGGAATGATCGAAATAGTTTATTTTATAGAGCTTGTCAAATATATCATTCACGTAAAAAATTAATTTAATCGAACATATATACATAAACAAAATATACAATTATTGAATTCGAAATATTCCATCCGGACATATTAATAGGTACATAAACGAAATACATAAGAGCATTTACCCAAAAAAAAAAATACATAAGAGCCCGTAACAGAAACCTTTTAAAAAAATAAACAGTTTATTTTATATTTTCAAACTCAAATATAATATAAATGAAATAAATGAAAAATAATTTTTTAATTTTTTTTCATCGTATCAAACAAAATCTATATTGTATATTTTTAGTTTTCAATAAGTTCATAATTTTTAAATTTAAAATTTCTTCTTTAAAAATAAAGGTTTTTTTTTTTCATTCTAGAACGGACTCTAAGGGGCTGTTTGCCCAAATAAGTCACTTTGGCTTATTTTTTGTCTTTATTCAAATTTTTTTCGCATTTTGTGGCTTATTGTCAATTTTTTGGAGATTATTGCTTCTTTATGACGAGAGGAATCTAAAAAGTAAAAAATTTGAGTCGAAATCCAAATTTTTGCACAAAAAGACAAAAACGTGGCTTTCCCGCCAAATTTCGTCGAAATTTCAAAAAAATTGGATTTCGATCAAACTTTTTTATTTTTCCGATTCCTCTCGTCATAACGAAGCAATAATCCCCAAAAAATTGACAATAAGTCACAAAATGCGAAAAAAATTTGAATAAAGACAAAAAATAAGCCACAGTTACTTATTTGTCCAAACAGCACTTAAATGACACAAATTAAATCAGGACTAACAATTTGGGAGGAGGAGAGTAGTATGTAATATATATGTAAAATAGAAATAGAAAAAGGAATGCAGAGGGTCTGTTTTAATTTTTGGCAGACTGCCAGAGACTGTTTTAGACAAGAAAATGGGTATGGGCCTATGGGGTAGCTGTTGGTGTTTGCTGTAGCTTTATCCTTTCTCTCTCTCTCTCTCTCTCAAGGAAAATGAAAAGGTAGTAAGGTCTGCTCTCTCTCCCCCCTGCATCACTTTCTCTCTCCTCTGTCTTTCTCTGATGATGCTGCATGCATTGGTGGAATATACATGTTGGGTGTATCATGTATGTGTATGTGTACGTATGTTTTGTATGAATGTGGTGAAACAGTGGGTATGGTGCGCATGTGTGTTCGACATAGAGCATGCATGAGTGGCGTGAGGAGAGAGAAAAAATTGTCACTGTACAAACCAGTGCTTTGCTGGTTAACCCAGAACCCAAGAAGATCAAAAAGGGCCAAAAAAAGACCAAGAACCCAAACTCAGCGTAGTGTTTACTTATTTTAGGCATCAGATGAGAGTATCCTCAACAGCCTCACCATAACTAAATTCGGGGACGGCTCTAATTGGATTCCAAAGGGTTCAAGCGAGTATCCTCAACAGCCTCACCATAACTAAATTCGGGGACGGCTCTAATTGGATTCCAAAGGGTTCAAGCCAACTCTCTGAGTTCAAAAAATGCACTGAAATTTTTGTATTTTTTATATAAATTAAATTTTTCTTAATATTGTCGGTGTTGAGTTACTTGTGCAAGATAAAAATATAAAAGCCCAACTAAAATTGGACAAATATTATAGCCCATTAAAATAAATAAGCTCATCCCAGGTAAGTTTGACTATTTAAAAACCTAAAACTTAAAGCGGTGAAAAAAAAAATCAAGTGGAGTACTATTCTTCTTTCACGTGAGTAACAAATTTCTTCTTATTTTTATGACAAATACATCTAAGGTCTCGCTCCAATCATATAATGTAAGCATGGGCGGCTTTACTTGTACTTTATGGGCTTCAAGCAAACCTATTGGGTTAAAAAACTACACTAAAATTTGTATTTTTAATATAATTTGATTATTATTTGTTATTGTCACACTAGTCACTCGTGCATAGCCAATGTAAGTAAAAATCTATTTAAATTTTTGAGTAAATAGATAATATATGACAACAAAACAAAATTAATAAGGCCCAGTTTTTTTAATCAAATAAAAATTTGTATTTAAGTTAGAGTTCTGCATTGCCAAATTTTCTACACAATTTTGTCACCGCTGAATCAAAATTCTAGATCTGTCGCTGACCAAATTTGTCCAGGGAAAGTGCATTTCTCTAGTTTGACTAGCCACCAAATTCTTGCACTACCCAATAGCTTAGAAAAAATCCCTCTACCGTTTTCTTTTATGCAGAAAAATTGATACAAACAAAACAAAAAACCCCTTCTCAATCTCTTCACCGCCACCACTGGCCCCCCATCTTTGGCATTGGAACCCTCAACCTCCATGGCAACCACCAGATCTAGCACTAATTGATTCTTTATATTTAGATGACCAAAATAATTTTTGGGTCTCCAAATCTCTAAAATAGGCGATAGATCTCTTTAAGATTCTCCTAGAAATACAAAAAAATTGAAGAAAAAATAGAATAAATTATAAAATCTCTCATTGACATGTCTCATCCACACTCTCAAATAGAGATATAGATGTAGAAACCCATAATTAATTTATTAGATTTTAATGTTGGGTATGTGTTTGGGTTATTTAAAAATGTGAATGATGATGTGGATATGTGTTACGGGGTTAATGTGTAATGGCGTGGTAGTTGTAGGAATGGTTGTAGTGTTATAATGGTGGAGGGGGCATAGTGTAAATAGCCTTATATAAAGCAGAAGCTAGGAGAAAATTCACTCTTATCCTCCCCACCTGCCATGTTACTCCATCCCCTCTTCTCTCGACTCACCCTTTTTCCTTCTCTGTGTGTGTGTGTGTTGAAACTCCCGCTACAACATTAAGCCCATATAGATCCATTCATATTTCATCGTATTTGGGTGATCTCGGCTTGTAGATAACGTGGCTAAAGCTTGGAGTGAGTTGTTCTTGGTGGACTTCAAGCATTTGAAGTCTAGAGCTTGGATGATCTTTGGGATTTGCTCAAAATCTTTGAAGTAGAGATTTCTCACATTCTTTATGTGTTGATTTGGTGCTCAAAATCGTATTTGATTCTTTATTTTGAAGTTGGGCATAATCTATCAAAAATTTGTCATTGCGATGGAAATCTCTAGGTGGCTACTGGTACCATCCTTTTTGTGGTACCGGTACCCCTTCTTCAAAATTGGAATATTTACTTTCCCTATCGGTACCACACTTTTTGTGCTACCGGTATCACCTCCTGTCGGTACCCCTTTTCCATGGTACCAGTACCAAAGGTCCAGAATTGAATTTTGATGTTCAACTACCGGTACCACTTGCAGAAATTCTTGAAATTGGTCTCATGTGGATTCTAAGTCTGTGGTTCATTTAAATTGGATTGTTCTTACCTATTAACATAAGATTGAGTTTCTAAATACGTAGTTGACGTGTGGGAGCATGATTGGTGATTAGACAATGAATTTATTGACGAGATAAGAACTTGTGTAATATAAAAGCCGGTTACCTTATGAAATGGTAACGTGGGAATCAAATGAATGATGAGAACATGTGTTGTCACGCCCTGCCCCCGAACGACACCCGTAGTGGGCTTGAACCGACACGACCACGTGACATTCCACAAAAAAAAAAAAAAACTAAACGATAACCAAATAAGAAACAGAGCAAAAAGCCTAGCGGAAGACTTGACGTTAATATAAACAAGGTGTCTACGATAATTACAAACTTGCATTGTACAAAAAGATGCCCAACATAATTACAAACTTGAAGTCATAAAGTACTTGACAACATTTGTCACAAAGTGAGTTTAGCAAAAGTAAGAGTTTGATCCAGTACAACCAACTTGACTACAAACACCAACACTCGATGTAAAACCAAGTGTCCCCAAAACGATGACCGGTAGTGAACCACTCTACGACCACTTGTGACCTGGCAGTCCAAAAAGAAAAATCAGAGTGTGTGAGATATAGAATACATTCAATAAAATACCACAATACCCGAATGAATATCTCACTTGAATGTAATTTACACAACTTAGCGTAAATACTCAATTGAACAACCACATGTATAATCACCACACATGCGGCATGTCTACCACATCTCATGTACCCAAGGTATTGTGTCCCGCACACCATGCTCCCAACCACCGTTAATTAGATGGTATGACTTACGACATGGTGTGACTCACTCCACAAACCTCAATGGGTACAATCAACACCCAATAAGCATGCATATCATTAGCTTAATTTCAAAATAGCATGATATACAAACACCACCATACAATATCTCATTAAATATAATCATATCAAACACACTCCCCTTTGCATAGACCGAAGTATGCCAAACTATGGTTTCATCACCTCTTGAATGACCGGTTCTTTACCTAGCCACAAGCTAATTCGTATTAGTTACGAATTCCATGAATACTCGGCACAACGTTATAAAGCTAAGAGTTCAAACTAAAACCCAACTCAACTTGAAATCACCCCTCTAAACATGAATTCAAGTTCAATAAGCACAACTTCAAGCAAGAGAAGCATGAATCAAGGTAAGAAAAGCATGGTTTACCAACTTAGAACTTCAAACCAAGCAGAGCAAGAAATCCCTTCTCTTCTTCTCACCTGTCTCTCTCTCTCTCTCTCTCTCTCTCTCTCTCTCTAACGTAGGAAATAAGATAGAAAGGAAATATGTCACGACCTGGATTTTCAACATAAATTAGATAATACGTTTTAATAAAAGGACCTCGCTTGCCATCGTATTCCCAAAATAGCATCCCACCTGTTTAAATTACAGACAAGTCTCCAATCCAAAAGAATATACAACTTTGGCACCACGGCCCAAATTAACTTAAGTATAGTTACAACATGTGCGGAGCGTTATAAACTTCCTTATCAAAAGATATTGATGAATGATTAGTTACAAAACCATCTTGATCAAAAGCTAAACTGTTACAAGATGAAAAAGTAACTAAAAGTGATACGCTTCCCAAAAGTCGTCCACATCCCAAGCACGCATTGCATGATGCTACTGTCCGACATTAGAACCTGAAAAGAAGGATTTTGTTGAGCTACACTAGCCTAGTAGGAAAATCTTTACCAATGTTATATGCAAATATGTTAATTAGTGCAAGGGAAAGGAATATGAGAAAACAAAGCTCGGTATTTGAAGAACAATAGGTTTGTTAATTGAACCTCTATTCCGATTATGCACACAAGTCACATGACTCAATAATCTCTACACTCCCAACTCCACCCGCTACCTTAAACTTCCCCCATCGGTATTTCCACCCCTTGCGTCACAGTGATCCCTATAACCCCAAGTTACCGTATTACCACCCCTTGCGTTACAAAACCCTACAAAGTCTCCATATTACCACCCCTTGCGCTACGGGACTCCCTGTGCCAGCTTCCGACCCAAACAACTAAATTCTCAAACCACAAGCAGGCTAAGACTTTCCCTTGATCACATTCATGAACGTAACATCTTAGAATATGCCAACGATATCACAAATGTATCATAAACAATCACATATTCCGACAATCAAAGGAAACCAAATAAACGAGCTTGAGATCGATTAGGAGGTGTTCAAGAGGGTTTAGAAGTGGTTGGGAGCCAAAACAATCAATGAAGGATCAACAGGAGCAAAACCTGGAGTTAAGCTTGCTGTATCGATACGCAATCAACTGTCCAAAAAGATAAGCTTACTGTATCGATACGCCACAAAATCCGTATCGATACAGATGGGCTTCGGGTAGCGATTTCTGTAGATTTTCAGAACACAAACCACAACCAAAATCCAACAACCAACAGCTCGATTCTACACCAAAACAACAAGTAAACATATAAAAGAGGTTAAGAAGTTCCTACCTCGCAACGATGGCTAAGATTCACGCGTTATTGAACGAGCCCTATCCTTTCGAACTCCGAAACTCCGATTCGAATTCCACCCAAGGATTTCCGAGCTTATGAACGCAATTACAAGGTCGCAAGGAGATTGATTCTCAAAGATTTTCGGGTTTGAGGTGGAGTTTTATGTGAGAGGGGAAGAGAGAGAGAGGGACGGTGGATAGAGTGGAGAGACCGAATGAGGGAGATGGGAAAAGGGGAAGAAAATGATCTCATACATATGCACACCCACTTATATATACCCTCATATCAATAAATCACACATTCTCCCCTCAATCTCCTATTCTTTCACTTTGATCCTCAAATCAGTTATTCACCAAATAATCCATAATTTCTCAATTAAGCATTTAATAAGGATTTCAAAAATTAAAATTATTCGGGTCTCCACAAAATATCTCCCGGGATATTTTGATAAAGGCTTAAGGAAATTATCCAATGCAAGTGAAACCATGTGCTAACTTATGCTCCACACATAAATCACACACAAGACCCTTGAACTTCCCCCATAAACATATAATTCAATTAAAACGTGAATTAAAAACTAAATATTCAGAACGGGTATTACATGTGTGGTGCAATGAGGATATTGCGAGGTCCCGAATGCTCGGCAAGGGATAATACGGGGTCCCGGACGCTTGGCCATCCATCACATGATGATGGATTGGAGTTGAAATGGAAAACCAAGAAAGAGTTAGGACTAACGTTATAATGGATTATAACTTGAGATATGAAATGTTGATCGGGGGGTGTGTGTGAGTGAGAGAGAGTGTGTTCCTTGGAGCTATATTATTGGAGTTATTTGAAGTATTGATACTCGCATTCAGTTTCTTTTCGTTACCAATCATCTCATGTGCATATAGACTTTGTAGAGATTTTCTTACTGGACTAGTGTAGTTCAACCCTTCATTTTCAAGTACGAACCAGGGGCAATAACATGTAGTTTTTGACATGCATTTCGGATATACCTTTGAAAGCTTACACTAAGGAGTCATTTGTTCATCTTTGTAAATCATGTTTTGGTGATGAAAATGTAATCTTATTCTTATTTATTTTAACTTGGAAAGATGTAAGCACTTAATTCTCTTTTCACTCTCAATGACACATGAAATATTGGGCCGTGGTGCCCGGGATGTGGTCATGGATGTAGTCTTTTGAACTATCTGAACCTAACTATGATTCTGAGAAATGTGTATGGCAAACCTTTTGTGGGTATTTTTGGATGGGATTTGTTAGGGTGTTATTAATGAAAAATCACATTATTTATGTTTAAAAATCGAGGGCATGACAATAGAGGTGGGTTACAGATGCTTTGAGTGACCTGGTTTCACTCAATTTCTTACTCCCTCCGTCACTTTTTAAGGTCAACTACAGTTCTGCATGCCATTTTTAATTGCCTACATCTCTCAAATATTATGGGCTCCCTGACCAAAACACTTGAGAGTCACCACCTGGATTTTTGAGATGGATGATCCAAGAAACCGAGAGCTTATTTTAGAAAAATGATAAGGTTTTAGTCTAGTGAAAACTTTGAAAATCTTGGGTTCGGGAGCCACGTTACGAACGGGGAAAATTTTGTTAAAAAAACACCACGCTCGCCCGACATGGAGTTGGTCTCCACTTAACATTTAAAAAGGGGAATTTTAAATCATTTGGAAAGATTAACTTTGATAAAATACAACAGCAAGTAATAGGGGCAATTTTAAACTGCTACTATGATGTAGAAAAATGAAATGAATGATGTACTATGATAAGGATGTATGTAAAGATGTAACTTGTGGAAAATTTGTTTTCCACTTATTCCTTTGCTACTTCATCATTTATCCCTTCACGTTCGTCTACTAGTAGAAATTCGTCAGCTTCTTTTTCTAATCTTGAGTATTTGTATGAGTTTGAATATCTTCTTGATGACAGTAAGGTTCCCTTAACTCCAAAAGATGACACTGGAGGTGGACAGAAAGATTAACTGGGTGGAAGACCAGAGAGCAACGTGATAGAATATAATGTTGCACGAAAGTATATTACGCTGCATGGTATAACCACTAACTCGTGCGGTATATTACTCAGTATAACCCAGGATAACTTTTGAATGTGGTACGTGAATCTTAGTCTTGAAAAATGATCTTGCGTGCTTCGAGTTTCTGAAAATAGTTTATGGAGCCCCTTTTCATTCACTTTTGTCGTATCAAACCATATTAAAAATCATTTCAGAACATTTAGGGATCTTATCAATGTTCAAAAATAATTTTTAATATGAGAAACTCTCCTGGGATAATACCCGCACAGAAAAGTAATAAACAAACTAAACAGAGTAACATAAGAAGGAGTATGTATGAGAAATAAAATAATGCACGGTGTAGTTTCCAGTGCAGAAACTGTTTTTTTTGTGCTTTTTGAATATAAAGCTCATTCGAGGCCAAAACCCAGCATAGAAAGACTAGGAAGGGCCTCAGTGAGCTCCCTTCAAGGCCGAACGTGATTTAGCCCATATGGGCAGCATGCCCTTGGAAAAGGAGGATTTCGTTCCTCGTTTTGCCAAAGCGGCCCGGAAAATCGAGGGAGCTTGAGCGGAGAGGCAAGCGCTCGTAAATACAGAGTCGCCACTTGGGTTTGAAGGTCCGACACCCAAGAAACCGTATTTCAAAGCTCCTGCCGTGTTATTTGATTTGAAAAAATGAAGGAACCAGTCCGTCATAACCATATCTGGGTTCGAGAGCTAGGTTACGAGAGGGGAAGGGTTTTAAGGCACCCCTCTGGCCCAATCCGGAGATCGGTCTCTACTTAGGCATTTTGTGAAAACTTTTGTGATTCTTCTTTTATTTAATCAATTTTTATCCACTTAGGGCTGAGAACAGTTAATCGGGGATTAAAACTGTAACACGATTTGCAAGATGTGTTTGTATTGAGCATGGGATGGATGGAATACTGCGACAATAAGATAAAACTCAACCCTCTGATCAGAAACCTCAAGAACTGCACAAGGCTTTAGGCATGCCATACACAATGACCAACTTGGCATGCATGGATCTACGTACATGCAAAGAACCATCGCGCGACATTCCTAAACCCTAGCGCGAGTGTTTGTTCCCACCACAGGCTGAATTTTATCCCCTTCTGGGCTCTGGAAGGACCAGTGCTCACCTAGGGTACAAACCAAGCAGTTTTATATGTACTGGAATGTAAATAATATTACAAACAGAATGAATTAAATCAGGAACACAACCCCTAAACAGTGGGGGTGAATAAACAGGGGGCTAGGCCCTGGTTGCCATGCAAGGGCAGCCACTGGAAGTTAGAGAAGCATCGCACGAGACTATAGAAACGCTCCGCGAGGGTTCGTACTGGACTTCGAGGAATTGCTTTGCATGCTTGGGGTTCTGAAACATACTCAGAAACATCCCAAAGGCATTCCAAACCAAGTAATACAGCAAAATAAACTAAGCTATGGATTTTAGCATGCATCACAGTGAAAGTATGCTTAAAAACAGTAAAAACAATATATGAAACTCAAAGGCCAACATCCCCTTCCCCACGTGGTTCATTCTCACATTGACAAAAATGTCATGCGAGTATGGAGAACCATCGCGCGAGGGTTTGTGGTCCACGATTTCTTGTAACCCTGCTGACTTTAGGGCCAGGACTGATATTGATTACCAGCCTTGACCCTGCTAGCCCCCCTCAGAGATCAGAACAGGAAAACAATAGGTATGCTATACCTTTGGTTGAGTTTGAAAGAGTGCTTGAGCCTTGAGTTGAGTTGAGGTTGAATGCTTTTGAGTGGTAGAAACAAGGTGTGAAAATTAGGTGCAAGATTTTGTAACCTTTTTTCCAACCCAAGGTGTATGGATTTCTAAGCCTTTTGTTTAATTTTTTTGAACTCTTTAAAAAGACTAACATAGGGGGGGGGGGGGGGGGGGGGGGTGGGGTATTTATAGGGCAAGACCCTTCCATTAATGGAAATTCTCCATTAATGGAATTTATTCCATAAAAGAAACCATTCCATTAATGGAAAACATCCCATTAATGGAAACTATTCCATTATTTTGGAAGCATTCTAGAAACCTTCCATTAATGGAAACATTCTAGAAACATTCCATTAATAGAAACCTTCCAAAAATGGAAAGTTACAGGTCGGTTGCAAATTTAACCAGCGCGTGCGGATTGAAAACCGCCGCGTGCTAGTAAGGTTCCGGGAATTTTAAAGAGTTTTGAAAACACTCAAAACTCAAACATGCTATCACTCCCAGGGTGTTCTTGATCCATTTCATCATCGGGGAAACAAGAAACCGTAAGCAAACTAATCTGGAAGCCCAGATTGGGGTGTCTACAGCCCAAGGAACTGGATTTATACCTTCTTGTAAGCTTGGATGTGCTTGAAAATAGAGGAGTGGAGGTTGATTTGGATTGGAAATCCCTAAAATCAGTTGGGTTTCTGAGTTTAGGGGAGATTTGACTGTGCTTTGTGAAGATTTGATGAGGCTTTGTAGAGAGAATAAGAAGAAAAATCAGTTTGAGACTGATTTTATAATAGACCAACTTGTGGGTTGATGTAGAGAGAGAAAAAGATGTCTATGGTGGTGTGAAATGGTTAACAATGAGTGCATACATAGTGGTTTTTATGAGTACGGGTCATTTATAGGAGGAAGTAGAGGGCATGTATATGCTTAGAGTGCACCCAAAGGTATATGCTTGGAGTGCACTCAAAGGCAAAAAAAACGTGCTTTGACTGCTCTGCTGTGTGCGTCTGATGCGCATGGAAATCTTTTAAAATGTCGTGCGGTGTATTGAAATTTTTTTAGAATGCTGCGCGGTAATGTGTGACAGCACACTACACCAAACTTCACGGAGGCACCCCAGTCACTCCTGAACTCGAATTTGAGTGCGGTTCAAAGTGTTCGAAAGCTTGTTGAGTCCTCTTTTTAACATAATTGGTTTCACTCAAAGATGTTTTATACATTGAAATGTGTGCCCATTTTACCCTTTGTGTGTCATGGAAAAAGTTATTTTTGACAAAGCAAACACATATTTCTCTTTTGCAATTGAACCGGGGGCCACCCTACATGTTTAGAAAAGGGGTTTTGTTGAGCTTTAGAGAAGGAGTAACAAAAGAGCAACAATCCAAACCTTAAAGGTATATTTTTTCCTATTTCATCATCAGGGAAATTAAAGATTATTCGGAGGCCCAGATTGGGGTGTATACAAATATATTGTTACAAATATGTAATATGAATCCTGTTTGATAGATCTCAATTGTTTCTATAAGACAATGATTTTAAAAACCTAATATAATATACGTCGAGAGATATAAGCCATTAAAAAGTGCACGTAGAATCTTAGTGGACACTCAAAAGGAGAAGGATATCTATTGCGCCCGAGATTTTACCCCTCGCGTGCCGAATGTCTCATTCGCCTTCCCTTTTCCACTGGGAAGGGGAAGAAAGGAGCGAGCGGAGGGAAATGGTTGTAGTTAAGTGATCCGGTTCCTATGGATTGCAACGTGATTTTTGAAAAGAAGGGAAAAGGAAGAGTTTTGTGTTCTATAAAGGGCTTCGAATATTTTAGAAAAAGGCTTGAATTTTAGAAAATGAAGGGGGTTTTGTTTATAAAGGGGATCGAACTTTCATCAAGTTGCCTCTTTATCTCCGGGGAAAGGAGAATCAGGTCTAGCTGTAGTTCGGTCCAAAAGGGAGTTTAGAAAATAACTCAGAGTCGCCACCGGGCATAGAGTGTAGGTGTGCCTGATCACCTCTTAAATATCCAAAGAATAGTTCAAGTATTTTAGAAAAAGAACCGCGGGCTAGAGAAATTGATTTTTAGAAGAAGATTGACTCTGTTTTGCTTTTTAGGAAAAGGTTTTAGGTCTGTGAGATTAGAAAAGAAAGGGTTCAGTAATTCACTATTATGTGTAGGGAAGCCAGAGAGCACCATACCCTACCCTTGCAGTACTCGCTTCTTTGAACATGCAATAGAGATTAGTTATTTCCGGATGAAGACGAAATAGAAGGACATTATGCTTGTCATTTCATGGATTTATTCATGCTTATGCTTAGTAAGGAAAATGACCTTTTTCAGAAGGGGGAACAATGGACTGAGCCTGGTCAAAAGGCTGCCTATGTATCTTCAGAGCGGGAGAAATCAAGTTCGTGTAGTTCGGGGTCTGAGAAGGGGAAACGGCCGTTAGCGGGCCACTGAGGATGAAAGAGACTTACTAAAAGTCTAGAAAAGGGTTTATTTGGTTGAAAATGGGTTTACGGCGGAAAGTTGGAAAAAGTCAACTCAGGCCTAGAAATAGTCAACTGTGGCCGGGAGGGGTAAAAAGGTAATTTAGTGGTAAAAACGATTCCGTGGGGTAAATCATTGATTTGGTGAAGTTTTGGTAAAAGGTCAACCGAGGCTCGGTAAAAGTTTATCGGGCCTCGGAGGGGTAAAATGGAAATTTGGCGTCGAAAATGGCTTCATTGGGTTGAAACATTGTTAGGGTGAAATTTTGAAAAAACGTTAACCAGGGCCCAAAAAAAGTTAACCGGGGCGCTGAGGGTAAAACGATGATTGGGAGGTAAAAATACCCTAGTTAAGTTAAGAAAATAATTTGGTAAAAATTTGAGAAAAAGTGGTCCTGGGGCCTGAAAAATGTTGACCATGACTCGAGAAGGGTAAAAAGGTAATTTGGGCGGTAGATTCACTATCGCTAAATTTTAACAATTTTTTTTGGGATTTTCTAGAAAAAGTCAAACCGGGGCAAAAAAAAGCAACTGAGGCTCGAAAAAGTCAACTGCCCTTGTTGGATTTTATTATTATTTTTGTGATTTTAAAAAAAAGTCAACTGTGGCTCAAGAAGGGTTCAAAGGTAAAAGACGATAATAACAACTCAGCTTAGGGCGAGAGGTGTTTTATCGTCTTTTGAAAGATAGATATAATCCTACTACGGGTAGAATGGTCATTTCAACATCTCCACTTAGGAGAATGGTATTTTTGTCTTTTTTAGATGTGGCCCATCGAGGGGCAAAATGGTAATTAGAAGGCCTTCGTGGCGGAACGACAATTTAGAAAGAGAGTTGGATAGATTCTAATCGAGACCCTTATCGGACCACCTACGTATTGCGAGGCAAAGGAAAAGTTAGTTTAGACGTAGTTCAAACAAGTGGGAGATATGAGGATAGATTCTACTAAGCTCTTATCAGGCGCCTACGTATCTCCGGTCATGGGTGAAATCAGGTCAGACGTAGTTCCGACAAGTGGGGATGGATTTTGACCTAGCCTTTTTATCAAGCACCTATTAGTCACGGGAGAAATCAGGTCAGACATAGTTCCGACATATTTCTTTTTGTCTTTTTCCTAATTCGACACTCCGCATAGATAGACCACTACTGACCTCGAAGGGTGCGCTCGACTACTGTGCAGGAACGTGGATTTGTTCTATCCGATTACCTAGCTACAAGGCTATGAAGTAAATACTCCAAGTAAAGATGAAAACTGAAAGTTACTTACAATCTCTTGGTAGTAACCCGAGAATAGAAACCGATAGGAAAATAAATTTTTAGAAATTTGGACAGAGTTTTGGCTATGCTGGAGAGATAAAGTGCTGGTTTGAATTAGGCAGCATTTTGGCAGTATTTTGAATGATTAGGCAGTAGCTGACGAAATTTTGACAACGCTTCCATAGGACCTTGTGGATTGGGGAATTTCTGCGGAAAATCGGGCAGAGCTTCCACAGGACCTTGAAAGTTGGAGAATTTCTGCGGAATTCCGACAGAGCTTCCGCGTGACCTTGAAAAACCAGAGGGGTAGCTGCGGAAATCTGGCAACGCTCTTGCGTAGTGCTAGCAGAAAGCCGATCTCTTGGTCTGGGAGACAAGCTCCCTCTAGGACCTCCAAGATCAAGGCCAACTATTAACCTGAGGTTTTTACTTGGGCAGGGCTTCGCCGTACTTCCAAGGCTCCGAGAGCTGAAGAAAGAAGAAGCCTTCGAGGACTTCGGAAACTAGTCACAATCCAGAAATTTCAATGGAAGGTGAAGAAGGGGTAAAAACTATGGAGGTCTTGGACCCCCTATTTACAGGGAGGGTGATGGCTTGGGGGAGCCGCTCCTTTGGGCCCGTGTGGCTCTCTCGCAACCAATTGTCTTTGTCTGCTTTGGTTTGATACGTGCACTGCTTCGCATGTTTGTACGGGGGGGTGGGTGGGTGGGTGATGGCTTAGGGGAGCCGCTCTTTTGGGCCTGGGTGGCTCTCTCGCAACCAATTGTCTTCGTCTGCTCCGGTTTGATAAGTGCACTACTTCGCACGTTTGTACGCGGGAAAAATTTGATTCGAATTTGATCAAGGTGACCTTCCTAAGATTTTGAGGCATTCTGGATGTCGTGGTGACAACCGTTTTTCAAGATTACGGCCGGTTCAATGAGAAAAAGGATCGCTTGGTTCTCGTGCGTCTTTTGACGATATAGGCGACCGGAAGACCAAACAAACTCCAATTGACCTGAGATTTTGCAAAGAGCTTCAAATTCATAGGAATGAGCTAGTAGATGGTTTAGATCAAGAAATTTTGGTCTTGGGCTTCAAGAACAAAAATACTGCATTTTTCAAAAATTTTGGTATGCGCAAAAATATCAAACAAGCTCCGATTCGCACAAAACTTAACCAAAGAGCTAATAATAGCATAATATCACCATGTGTAATGTTTGAAATGGTATGGAGATGACTTCAGCCGATCAAGACTTCCTGGGTCAAATCAAGTGCTTTATCGGTAACTGGTAAAGGTTTGGTGACGATCCAACGGTGAAACGTCAATAGATTGTGATCAAACTTAGCAAGTCACCTTAGAATGATAGAATAGGCATATCCAATGGTACCGATCTTGGTTTGGATGCCCTGATGTATATGTTGTCTTTTTGGTCCAAGTTAGGGTCTTTGGGACCCACTTTTGGACCGTCACCCGGAAAGGGGACCATTCTAGTACAGAAATGACATGCCTTATTGCTAGGCTATGCACATGCAGATTATCATGATAGGTGTTGATGTTCTTGCTTTGCTGAGATGGTAAAATAGGGGTGGTGCAAAATTCCGTGTCTACATTATTTGCGTCTCTCAATTTTCTCGTGGCCAGTACCATCAACCTCCTAATCACTAGCGGCTCTCTTTACCTTATATGCTCTATTTTCTCTTAAAAAACCTCACCAGTGGCTAGGGTTTCAACCCCCCTCCCCTTCTTCTTCCTCCACCTACCCAAATCCACCATTCGTCGTTCCCTTCCCCATTTCCCCCCGTCTATTTTACTTGCTCTTTGTTTCTTGACCTGGTGGTCCTCATTGTTTGGTGATTCTGGTTTAGGCCGAAGAAGGGAAGGCAGCTTGTGGGGGTCTGGCAAGCGGTGGTAAACAGTGTGGCTAATAAAGGTGAGGTTCAGTTAGGATTTGTTTTCTCTACCGTCTATTTGGCTTGGTTTTCTCCTGGCTAGTTTTTCCAAGTAACTGTACTAGTCTAATTTTTTTGATCTGGTGGATGTTGGTGGTGGGCAAATAAGTTCTTCAAAAGTTGGAGGTGCGGTTTAGCAGTTGTTCACTGGTTGGTTTGGTCTATGTTTGACTGATGGACTTGTATCCAATAAATATTTGCCATGGGAGCGACGGCCTGCTGAAGTGTTCTTTCAGCCTTTGGTTTCAGATTCTAAGTCCCGCTGTTGATCTTGTTGTTTTGGAATCCACGGTTTTTTATGATTATGCAGTGGTTATAATATGTAATCCCTTGGGTGCCTTTTTTTTTTTTTTTGTTGTTGGCGGGTTCTATTGACTGACATGAAATGTCGATTCTACTTGTGCAGTGTGTGCTTTGCCTTGTTAGAAGTAATTAGGTAGCCCTTTGTTTTATTTAGGATACGTGTTGTTTGGGATGCACTTATTGTTATTATTTTTTTATCTTTGTAGATTTGGATGAATTTCTTTGTAAGTGTCGCTGGTCTTTGAAATAAAATATGATTGCCTAGTGTTAAAAAACAAACCTCCTAATCAAGTCACCCTCGAGACCGATTTGCAATGACCTTAATACATATCAATTTTCTAGAGGTAGCAATTTGGGTCCAGTAATATGATTTCACCAAACCCATCCATTTATAATTAGCCAAACCCCACCCTTATTTAGATATGGGTTCTAATTGAGCCAACTTAATAAACCCACTGATTTTATGGGTTTAGATGAGTTGGTAATGGGTTGAAAATGGGTCCAACTTAAAAAACTCACCCATTCTTCTACTAGGGCTTTTCACCCACTAATGACGAATTTAGTTCAGTTTCTTGCCTCCAAACAAAACCATTCTCGGTCTTCATTATTCAATCACTCACACACACACACTCTCTCTCTCTCTCATCGTAAAATCCAAGCTCACCGTATTCTCCATCTCTAGAGTGAAAATCCACCTTCTACCCACTCACAGCCCACCCAACCAAATCTTGCTTTTGGAAAGAGAATGATAGTGGTGGATCAGTGTAATAGTTCCGAAAGTTTGGATGGGTCATGGGTGCTTGCCTACACCCTGCGTAACATCCCGATTTTTATAAACAAATAAGGGGCTAAAAAGAATTTGGAAAAATAACAAATAAAGAGTTAACTTTTAGCGGGCTGCCTACCGTTAGGTTTTAAGAAGTATATCGATTGTGACTCAAGATTTATTAAAGATTATGGTATTTTTCTATCTAGGTGGCAATGTTTTTCAAACACTATAAATATCGCCCTAGCCCTATTAACAACAACCTGGCACGAGATTGAGGTACAGGATTCTGCGGGGCAGAGAACCGTGGGGTTCAAACAAAAATGAGTCAGTACTCTATTATTACACTACAGTATTCCTAGATTTTTTGAAAGAGTATTCTAGATAATTCTAGGAATATCCTAAGCATCAAAGGCATATACTTGAATATTAAATGGATAAGATAAGATAAGATTTGATTTAGATATTGTTGGATAAGATAAGATTTGATATTATTGGATAAGATAAGATTTGATTTAGATATTGGATAAGATTAGAAATTGGATAAGATAATATTTGATTGGATAAGATAAGATTTGATCAAGGATAGTTCTAGACTCTTGCCATCCTACTATAAATAGGCATGCCTACTCCTTCCCATCTCATTCCACACACACTACAACACACAAAAGGCATAACAAGCACACACGTGCACGCACGGCTACACCACCAAAATAAACACCCCATTTTCGACACAACCCCGGCAAGAGCACGTCACTTTGTCAACACTCTCTAGCTCTCCTTGGTTTCGATAAGTAAGTAGTTGTGCACATGGTAAATTGTGTGCTTCATTGTTGAGGTGAGTTACGAATATACTTTGGCTACATATTGTTTTTCTAAATCTTGTTTTATGATTGTTTTATTAAATCTTATGTTGAATAAAAATAAGTTATATAAGTATAATAATTGTGAAAAGAAAAGATTTTTATAAAAAGACATGGGATTGATTTTCTTAAAAAGAAGTTTAATGGATATTGGTGTAACATCTGGGTGAAAAGCTCTGATGAGCTATGTTTGAATTGGCGCCTATGGATTGTGGAAAGGATACGGCCGGGTATCCATTGTATTGATATTAATTCCATTGTTTTGCTGGGGTCGCTCCCCGGGCTACTGGATTACCGCCTATGATGGTCAAAGATGATGACGATGATAATATGATAATTATGATGATGATTGATATATCTCTCTTTGTCTCATTTGTGGCGATTGCAACTTGAATATGATTGTTCTCTCTTTTACGATTTTGCAAGCTGATGAATTATTATGCTATGTTTTTATCCTACTTAATCCCATGCTTATTATGTGGGGAATGACTTCGGTGTCCCCGGTCATTTTGGGGACACCGTAACTTTTGGCATAACAAAACCATTATGAGTATAACCAAAATCCATTACAAGCATAACAGAACTATAATAAGGCATAACTTGTTTGTTATGCCTTCATTGGTTTTTTGGATATTCCTTGGTTATGCCTTATTTGAATTTTGTTATGCTTGTAATGGGTTTTAGTTATGCTCATAATGATGAAGTTATGCCATGATGAAGTTATGCCAAAAATTATGGTGTCCCCAAAATGACCGAGAACACCATAGCATCATCCTATTATGTAGCCTTAGTATATTGTAACTTACTGTATTGGTTTTGTGTTTTATGAAACCATTTCAGGGAATCAAGAATAAGGAAGGTTTACTCGTTGCATGTGGAAGATTGCAATGGATATATATGGCTAAATAAAAGAAAGAGTGATAATAAGTGGCACTTGTGTGTGCGAGCCACATTAATGTAATTTCAAAGTGGTTAGACAAAGTTTGTATTTGGATAGCTCTGATTGTAATATATTTTATTTTACGGACCTCGGAGTTTCTAAATAAATAAATAAAAATTTCTAATTGTATGATATCAGGGCCTTGGGTGATTTTTAAATCACTGGCCATATCACGATTTTACCCTTCAATTTTGGGTCGTGACACCCTGTATTCATCGACTATGGTATCGAACTAGCAAAGGTTTTGTTGGACAAAAGCAGAACTTTATTTTTACGAACTAGGTACGTAGCCACGTGCAATGCACGTGTGCTCTGCCCGTTGAATTGAGTGGTTTTGAATTTTCCTGTGATGTAGCGGTATATTAGTATGCTATATTTATGTATGCAAAAGGGTTATCCAGAGTAGGGTACATAAGTTTGGTATATTAACATGACTATCTGCAAAACGGCTAGGAGTGAAGTAGTTTGCAAAAGGGCTAGTACTAAAGTAGATTTTGCATATCTTGGACTTTGCAAAAGTTGGTGGTTTAGAAGTTTGCTGCTTATTTGTTGTTGTTGTTGCTTTTGCATGTTTCTTCAGCCGTGGGCGCAGAGTTTTCCGTTGGGTTGTTCACTGGTGAAGCATCCATAGTGCGAAGGAGAAGGAGCTTGCATTGTGCTTTGCGGTTTTGGTTTGTTTATTTGGAGCATTTGGAGGCAGACCAAGGAGTTCCTCTGAACGGTTTTGCGATTTTGTCATGTCTTTGGTGCGATGGTAGCTTCCTTTGGTTCATTCAGTTTGTGAAGGACTGGGAGGAGTACTTGTCCCTGTGCTGAGTAGTCTCTTAGATTCTTTTGTAATTTAACAAGATGTATGTATTTTTCTTCTAATGTAACATATTGTATGTATTAGATTTAAAAATGTAAGTATGGTTGTCTTACATCAATTAAATTTGGTGGTACCTTGTGTAGAAATACCGGAAGGTTGGCAATTCTTGTGATCTTATCCTGTGATTCTTCAGTTGGGTTTGGCAGGAGAAGTTGTGATGGTGTTGTTGGTAATTCTCTGTCTTGCTAGCATTCATGACACACCTGCAATGGTAGCGGGATAGAGTAATATCTTTGATCAAGCATTCATTGACGAGCATGACTTTCTAATTAGTAAAGGATCCTTAGCATATTTTGACATTAAATTGAAAATTGAGAGATGAGAAATCATACTATGCTAATTTAATATTGGTTGAATCTGTAATGGCAAGGTCAAATAGAATTTTTCTTTGTGGAGTTGGTAAATTTCTATGAGATCAGTAGGACAACATACAGTTAGCTCAGCTAAATGCATGAAGAGTATATAATCTTGAAATTGGATATATATTAATACATTTGTACGAAAATAGTAGAGTTGCTGAACATAAAGCAGCATACATTGTCATAGTGTTAGTTAACTACACAAGAAAATGAAATACATAGGTAATGCAATGTATGAGAAGTTGGTAGCAGCAATTTGCTATTACATTGTCATAGTCATGCATAGATTGTTCATTCATATAAGAATATCATCTAAGGAAGGGAATTGGCTAGTGTTAATGACATAAGGGCATTAGAGGTAATAGGTACATGTGAAGTTAAAGCTGCAAAGCAAATTGGATTACTTGTTTCTGGAGACTAAAGTTTCAGCATTGGAAGAAGTCACATAACTCTATGTTCTGAGATCTGTACAATATAAGCAATAGAATTTTATGATATATTGAAACTGGATGAATTGGAAAACTGTACATTGAAATTTTGAAATACTGTGTAGAATGGAGGAACAAAATATTGGGGAGGGAAGATTAAATTTGCAGAGTATAGTTAAATGGGTATGGCGTAAGATTTTACTGTCAGATTCATGGTGCATTAAACTTTGGAGAGATGTCTAGGTAGTATTCAATCTATATGCTTGCTCCATTGCATAAGAACCAGAAATTTGCATAGGTGTTTCACAAAGGTAGATAACTTTGGTTATATAGGACTGAAGGGATACATGTGAGTGGTATGTACTGAATTATCTGAATTTTCTGAGCACAGACGAAGCATCTTTGGATTTTCCTACAAGAATTGATCTAAGGAACGAAATACTTAAGTATTAATGGTATGAGAGGTAACAAGTACATGTAAAGTTGAAGTTGGGAAGCAGATCGCACTACTTGTTTGTGCAGCTGAATCCGATAATACATGAGTTCAGCTGGGGAGCATGTCATTGATGATGAGGATGAAGTTTTGTTATATAATAGCAAGAGGGAATCACTGAATAAGCCATAATGCATTGCTTTGTAGTGAAGTTTAATCAATGGAAAACCTGTAACAGTTTATTTAGAGTATGCGGTTCTACTGGTTTTCGATTGGGAAGCTGATATAGTTGGATCTTTAGCCCTTTGCTTTTTAAGGGCAGGACAGAGTTAGTGAAGCTGGAGTGGCGCCTTGAGCTAGAGCTGTTTTAGGTTGAGTTAAGGTAGCTGGCTAAGGGAGGGCTAGCTAGGTAAGAAGTGTTCGGCAGCCCGTTCTGTATCTGCTGGTGAATCTTGATACAGTTAATACTTTGCATCTATGCTCTCTTTTTTTCCTATCTTCTTTCTATGTTGTTTTTTCAGAGCATCTGCTAAGGGGAGTTCATAAAAGGTTTTGTATGAGATGTTCCTCGAGTTTTTCATGTTTCCCTCCTGTCTTCTTAAGCGGCGAGAATCCTAGCTTGTAATGAAGAGGCACTGACCTAGAAGTAAAGTAGCACTGATTAGCATTTTCTTTTGTTATATAGAGGAAAAACTGTACTGATCAACAAATGCACTGAATCATTTAATGAACGTCTGTAGGATTAAGATTAGGAAGCTATGATAGTAAAGCCTAGGATTAGAAGCTGTGTTAGATAGCAGATTATTTTTCCCTTTCTAATGGCAGTAGCAGATCATTTTAGGGTATAATCTAAAGAAGATCTCACATTTGTATAACTATCATAGCAGTAGGAGAGTAAAGAGCATGTTGCAATATTGGTCCAAAAGAGTAACTGGAACAGTACATATTAGGAAGCTATGCTAGTGAAACGAAAGCTTAAAATCTGTGAGAGGTAGCAGTTTTTTTTTTTGCGTTTGAATGGGAGGATGAGTTAATTTTAGGTTATAACTACAAGAAAGATTCGTAAAGTTTTCCCTATTTCCCTTCTCTGTTCGTAAGCTGCAAGAATCTTAGCTTTTAATAAAGAAGCACTGGTCAAGAAATAAAGTGGCACTGATGAGCATTTTCTTTTCCCATGTAAAGCTTAAAAATGTACTAATGAACAAATGCATGAACTCATGTAGTTAGATAAGGAAGCAAAATAGTGAAAGCGCATCTGGGTACATTAGTACTGCAGTAAAGCTGAAAGCGGGAGTGAGCAGGGCATCTGTGAATGAGATTCTTTCTTAAGATATCAGCCCAAAGAGCTTGAGAAAAAGTAGAACCAAAGAGGAGATGCGAATGATTCTCATCAGTTTGATAGGATTAAATATAGAAATCACACAGTAGAACAGTAAGGTTTCTTCAGATGAACTGTTTGAATAGAAGCTGAAGCAGAATGTGCGGCGTAGCACTTAGCAGATGGAGCAAAGGGTAGCCCAAGCTTAAGATAAGTTTTTGCAGTTAACGGAAGCTTTAAAGTTTTGCGCATCATTCTGGTTACATACTAATATAGACAACTGCTAAAGGGATAGAGCAAGCAAAAGGTAGACATCATTCCACTCTGGAATAGCAAAAGTTGAGTTCATTGTAGTTTGATATAGCAAAAGTCTGTTCATCCGAAAAGCTTTTGGAAACTTGGAGCTGGTGACAGCTGATTATTTGTTTTTGTTGGGGCTAGTTGGAGCTTCTTCAGTTGGCAAGGAAGATTTTGCTGGGCTGGTTTCTGCTATGCTGTCAATTGGTGGGCTGGAGGTTGATGTGCTCGAGTCGTTGTGCCCCTTTTTACTTCTTTTTATTTGGAGTGTTTGGTGGTAGAGCGAGCACTGTTTCTGAACGGTTTGCGCCTTCTGCACTGTTGTCAATGGAGATGCTGTGGGCAATGAATTTCAGCTGACTGATTCCAGCATAGTTGTGCATATTAGCTTTCAATGTGATGATGCATTCTTTGGGTTCAGCTAGCATGTGGAGCACCGGAAGAGGAAGTTGGCCCTGCATTTGCGTAGTAGTTAGATTTTTTTTAAATGTCAAGTAGTTAAGTTTGCTTTATATCAATCAATTATGTTTTTCTTACGTTAATGACATCTGCTGCTGTAATGTTGTAGAACTGTGATGCGACTTCTGAAAAAACAGTTGCCTCGATTGTTCCAGTTGGATCTGTGATCTGGATGTTGAGTTTGAGCCTGTAAATTAAGCAATTTTTGTTCAGTTGTGTTGTCAAAAATGAGGAAATGCATGCAGGTATAGGAAAGGTTTTGTACTTTGTTAGTGCTGGCACTTTTCGGGCACAGTAGTCGCACCAAAAGTCTTCATCTCCATATGCATTTGTTGCTTTTTTGCAGATTGAGCAAGCTAGGTAGTAAAAGTTTTGCGAAAAGTCAGTAACTCTCGCTATGCCTTGGACATTGAGGTATTGTGTCTGCATAGGAGGAGTAGGAAAATTAGTAATAGTTATTTGCGATGTTTTATGGTAAAAGTAAGTATATTGGTTTTAAATTTGATTATTTGTAGTACCTTATCCACTGATATGGGGAGGTTAGCAATTTTCATGATATCATCTTCTGGATGTTCAGCTCTTTTTGGTATGAGAAGGTGTTCTGGTTCTGTTGCTGCCAGTTCTCTAAGCTTTGCTGCATTTGCTATAGCCCTGCAATAGTTAGATGTAGGTAAAGGAGTACACAGTTAGTATTGCATAAGTTTGGATAATAATGTTGTCATAGGCTTTGTGGTGTGTAGGTAATATAGTATTTACCATGACTGTAGTGTGGTTGCCTCTGGCAGCACAATGTCGAAGATGAAACTTGATGAGTTTCGTGTGGCAAGTGTGCAACCTGTATTTGGATATTTTTGTGAGCATTAATTTGGTAATTGTGCTATTAATTGTTTTGAGTAAAGAGTAGAGTACCGTAGTATTTTGAAGTTTTCAATCGGAGGCCAATTGCAACTGGGAAACTGCCTGGTCACTTTGTCATTGCATCGGCTTCATATTCTGAGAAGTGGTCCCAGAGTGATACAATTGATGGCTGGAGGCTATGAGGATTTGATAGTAATATTGTTAGTAGTGTTAGGTAGTTGAGTGCATTAGGTACATATGTAGTAGTTAGGATCAGAGGTTTTTTTAGAATCTTTACCTTTGATCGGTTATTCGGACATCGACGACGTAGGAATTGTTTATAAACTTGCGTGGTCCAACATTCAGAATTATGAACAATACATCTGTAATACAGTGGACATATGAATGATTTATAATCAATGTGAATTTGTTAGTATAGGGCCTTACCCAGCTTTGGATTCGCTTCTTTGATTTGTTGGAGATCAGCAATTGGAGTGAAGTTGTATTTCATTGTTCTCATTGTCAGTCCATCGATCTCTATTTCTTCCACTGGTGTGCGTGCATTGATTCGCAATTGGTTCTTGTTTTCCAGAAAGCGGAACATCTCTGGAGTTGGGCCAACAGCAGGATTTGTTATGGAGTATGTATGATACAGCTTCAGCGAACTTTCGAAAACTCTGATGTTGTATCCGAAGACAGTTGCTTGCATTCTGTTTTCCTGTCGATTGATCAGTTCTTGGTTGTTATATCTTAGTTGAATATTTCTGCTGGTATGTATGAAAACATTAATCATTGAAGTCTTAGTAATATTACCTCTTTGTCTTGCAACACAATCCTTTCATATAGGGAAGTGCCACTGCTTGACATTCTTGGGATGTTTTTTTCAACTACCATAGCCTGAACTGTGAAGTTCTTGCTTGTCAGGGTTATGTCCTTCAATGCTATGATGTTTGGAGCCATCTGGACCTGCTGAATTAAGAGGGATTCAAATGGACAGAGCAAAGAACAACATTAGAAATGAGCAGCATCAGAATTTAGGAGAAGTAAATGGAATTCATGGTTACTCTTAAAGTAAAAGTTAGCATGTTTGTATACAATCATTGATAATAAGGGATAATCAGTCTGTATTCGAATGCATCTGCGAATAAGTGCAATGTGATATACCTTGTTGTTCCTTCAATCATTTATGTATCTATGCCTTTGACTTTTATTTATTTGCTCTAATTACATACAGTTAGCTTGTTCGAGCAGCTCTTTGTACACGATATTCTTAGTATAGTAGCATGATGAGCTGTGATTTTCTGATTGGTTGAGATAGACTCGAATTTTAGTTGCTGTTGTTGCTCGTGATAAAGCGACATACAGTTGGCCATGTGCGAAGACTGGCTCAGGTAGATATATGCCAACGGTGGCTAAAGTCTGACCCTGGGCTTTGTTTATAGTCATGGCGAAGCATGCTCTCACAGGGAACTGACGACGTGTGAACTGTACTGGGTAATGTTGAGGATCATTTGGCTGCAGAGGGATTCTTGGTATGAAAACCCTAGCTCCTTTTCTTTCGCCAACAGCTATCTGAGCAACGATCAAATGGCTCTTAAATTCTTTGCATATTAATCTTGTGCCATTACATAATCCTTGGGATGGATTTATATTCCTGAGTAGGAGAATTGGGCTGTTCTTTTTGAGATTTAAACGATGAGATGGCATTCCCTGAAGTGTTATGGAATTTAGGAAGTCAATGTAGAGGCCTTGTTGAGTAGGATCAGATGTCTCATCAAAACTTAAGTAGGTGTGCTCTTTTCCTAGGAATTTTGCAATCATAACCTCATTGATTTGATCGACTGCTTGGTTTTTGGGTGTGAGGATGGCAGAGGTGGTTAAAGAAAGTGGATCTAATCTAGGAAGATCAAAGGAGGGGAAGACAAATTGGATTAGCTGTTCTAGAGGTGGTATTTGTGTGCTTGGTTCTAGGATCAAAGACGGTGGTAATTTGATTTCTCCTGCTTCATTTTCCTCTTCCAAACCATTGCCAACCTGGAGAATGTATCTATTGAATGCTGGATCAGTCTTTGCACACATATTCTCCTTGAGCTTGAATTTGATGAGTGACTGCCATATGTAAGATCTGACTAAGCTTGCATTCATGCAATCAGTCTTTGTTCCTTTAGGTATGACAGGCAATACTTGCCAAAAATCACCTCCTAGCACGACAACTTTTCCTCCAAATAATGTATCATTTTCTGTAAGATCGCGTAGGAGGTAATCCAAAGCTTCAATTGATTCTTTCTTTGCCATTGATGCTTCATCCCAAATGATAAGGATAGCTTGGTTAATAAGAGTAGCCAAGCCAGATTGCTTTGAAATGCTACAACAGAGTTTGCCATCAGTATTTATTGGAATCTTGAATCGAGAATGAGCTGTTCTTCCATTAGGTAGAATCGATGCTGCGACGCCAGAGCTAGCTGTTGCTAGTGCGATTAGACACTGTGAACGAACCTGTGCGAGTAAAGCTCGATAAAGAAATGTTTTCCCTGTACCTCCAGGTCCATCAATAAAAAAAGCTTTTGGCTTTGTGATTTAGAACAACATCAAGAATTTCATCATAAGCTATTGCTTGTTCTGCATTTAACAAAGCTGGGCTTCTTAGATCATCTTCTGATATAGAAAGATTTAGTTCATCTTGTACTTCTTTGGGCATTGCTCTTTTCGTTGAATCAGAAGTAAGAAGATGGGATAACTGGAAATCACGCAGATTCTTGCCCATAGATTGGAGTTCTGCATTTAATGCTTGTAGTAGAATCGGTCGTGCGACATCTTTTGTGCACCTTTGTATGGAGATGTAATCTTCTGTCATATCATCTTCAAATTTGTAAAATAACTCCAATGGATTGACTGGAGCACAATAAACAAGGATAGTGCAGAATAGCTGTCTTAGTGATAACGGCATTCGATATAAGCATGCTTTTTCCATGCACTTTTCGTTGCTGTTATCGTCTTCTAATAAACCATGGCTAATAGCTGCTTCTCTATATGAATTGAAGGTGATTCCATTGGCTGTTCTAAGGTGTGCATATGAGGTAGGTGCTGGAATGTGAGTGAGCAACAATCGCAGATAATATCTTTCACCTTCAGTTGGATTTGCTGCCACAATTCGCCCAATCACTTCTTGTTGTTTTCGCTCTGTCCATGTTCTCGACGAAGGAGTCCATACGAAGTGTTCTGGAAGTTCCTGTACAGCAGTTGTAAAGATCTTGGTTTTTCATTGTGAGCATTCATCCAAAAAAATGGTGTCAGCATCGTTCTCGATGGAAACTCATTCTCGACTATATTATGCAGATTTGTATCCTTCTTTAGTGGTATCAGCTGACAACCTTCCAGGTGCAGCAGGTTGGATTTCATGCAGAGGGAATCGATATATTCGCCATACAGCTTCTGGTGGTGATATCCATCTGGCTGCTTGAAATTGCTGGATCTCATCAACATCTTGAGGGAATTTCGATGTTGCTAAGCGGTAGATGACCTGATCATGTCCCTTGTATATATATTTGTGAAGATACTTGACTGCTTTAACAGTAGAGCAAACTTCAATATTAATATGGCAATCAAACATAGCTAACAGATAAGGATTATAAGGGACTACCCATCTGTTATCAAGCATTTGACCACGAATCTGGATTACTTCATCAGTTGAGCGTCTTTTATATATTGGATAACCATCTGCATCTATACACGTCTCTGAAGAATAGCTTCTTGGATAATAATTCTTACACTTGCCATTTTGCACACACGCTCTTCTTGGATCTAATTCTCCACATGGTCCATGCATCATATGTTTGAGGACCATCGCATATAAATGTGGATACTTTTTCCTGTCTGGTATTTCAGCTGAAATGAATGCATCAATTTTCTGAATTGTGTCGAGCTTGAAAGCTCTTTTCAGTATCATCAACATATGGACATGTGGAAGGCCTCTTTTTTGGAATTCAACGACAAATGTATATGCAGCTATTGGACCAAAGAGTTCGTTTCTAACTATTTCTTTCTGCAGATGTTCAAGCTTGCTTCTAAAAACTCTAGAGAGCAAATCAGGTCTGTTCTGAGCCTCTTCGTGTGGCTTCATTTCATCTCTTATTTCTTGCCAATTTGGATTACATGTCATTGTGAGGAAAAGATCAGGTTTTCCAAACCTTTCTACCAAAGTCATAGCATTTAAGTATCGCTTCCGCATATCCCTCGGTCCTCCTATAAAACTACCTGGAAGAACAATCCGTTTGCCAATCTTAGAAGGATCAGATTCACCATGTCCAATACTATCAACGATTCCTTGGTATAAATCAGCTCGGATCTCTTTTTGTCGATTTTTGAAGTAGTCTAGTCTTGAAGTCTCAATCTTAACATACATATCAACTGTGAACTGTTGCAGAAGTCGGGCAGATTCCAATAATATCGCGTTTGTGTTTTTTCTGATCTACAGTCGATATGCATAGAACTCTCGAGCTGAAACCATGTTAGCTTTCTTTGCATTTACCTGACGCACTGAATAAATAAGAGGATTTAAGGTTTTGCATAAATTCAACATATGTATTTAGCCTTGTAATCACACGATTAATAGATTACAGATCAGAAGTAAAAAGATTTACCTGCTGTTTCATTGCTGATCAGCTCCTCTGCTGTTGCTGAGTGTGTTGGCAAGATACTGGTCTGTGCTAAACAAGATTTTGACACACTTGTCTCCTTAATTTTCTTAATTCCTTGATGCCATCCTGGTTCGCCCAATGGAAACAACAATGGATATTGAAGAGGATCGTAGCAGCCAAAATAATAGCTAATTGTTTGGCTATGGCCATCATGTTTCTGAACAGTTATATCACGCTCTTGTAATTCTGGAGCCTCTTCATTTTCTAACCAAATAGCAGCAACTTGTGGTACAGTTGGTGGCACAGCAGTGTAATCTTGAACTTTAGGATCAGCTTTCAATATTATCTGATACTCATCAATATTTGGTAAATGAGTAAGACCACGGAAAAACTGGGAATATGGATTAGCTTGTAACAGATCTATCAAGGTTGAGATAGTCCCATGCTGCAATTTATCTTTACTGCCTATTCTGAGTTCAGCCTCCTTTTCAGTGTCGTAGAAGTATAACTGTAAATATGATGGCATCTGTCCTACAGGATAAAGACTATCAATGAAATGATAGATTTGTCCTTGTGCGCGGAAAGTGTAGATTCCGTTAACTCGCTTTGCAAATGCAGGATGAAGATGCACTCCCATTGATGTGAACGCCAAAATCTCGTTGTATGGTTTTATGTATTGCAGAAAATGCATTGAATCTGGCCCAGAACCTGAATATAACTGCTGAAGGTCTGGAGGAATAGTAATTGGGTAAAGAGAAACTTCTCCTCCAGAGCAGCAGAATTTTGGTGATTCATATGGAAATCTTTTGGTACCACAATGTCGACAATCTTCGATATGTGGCAGTTTGAATGCCTCTGTTGGTATATTTTGTTGTCGCAAATTTTCTGCAGATATGCAATTATATACTGCAATACACATATTATAATTTGAGCTATGATCAGTTGCACTTCGAAAATGAATCTGGAAAAAGCATATAAAGTAGTTGTATATCATACATTGCTTATGACGTGCTGAAGTCGATCCTGCTGATGCCATATGTGCAGGACCAGCATTATGCTCATTAAGCCTTTACTGGTCATCAGAAGCATTATCTTGTATATAGCTGTTGGCTAGGCTTGATTCAACATTTTCTTCAGTGCTAGTTTGTACTCGTAACTGAACTGGTAGAAGTGTATTTTCTCTTTGTGATCTTCTTTCTGCATATAAAGCCCTCCGCCGTGTATTTATCCTGTTTTTTTCTTCTTGTGGCAATTCACAATATGGTTTTCTTATACGTTTGTTCTGAGGCATTTTTGTTTGATTGCTAAGAAGTTAAGAAATTTGTTGGACTAATGTTTTCTGCATTTTAATCATAGCTTATTATCCATATGTGCATATAAATATATATTAACAAAATAGCTATAAACATGTATGCTTGCTCTAACTATATAGAACAAGAATGAACCCTACTCCATGAGTAAGAAGCATATGAAGAGCAAAATTTTCAATTAGATCGAAGGATAGGAATATAGTTAAGTCATATGTTTGAGCAACAACAGAGTAACTTTTGAGCTATTCAGTATATTGCTATCATAAAGTCTAAACACATATAGTCCAGGGCCTTCTGCTATAAGAAAAAGATAGTAGCTTTTCTCTGGATAATTCCGTTTTCCTGTTTTTGTAGCTAAGAATTATAGTGTCCAAAAGTCTATGTCTATTAGTGCACTATCTTTATTTAGTGTATTGTAGCCTCTTTGTCCTATATGCATACAGATAGACACATGGTAACATTCTAATGATAACAATTAATCAAGATGTATAGTAAGCTGGAAAATCAGTTCAGATAAGAGTAACAAAGAGTAAGGATTTTTAATGATAGTTATAGATTGGCATGCATGATAATTTGGTAAGGTAGTTCAGATAATCAAAAGAGAGAGGAAGCAAAGAATACATATACCAGTAATTGGAAGGTCTGGGAATTATTGAGAATTAAGTCGATGAGGGAAAAACTGGATTAGCAGCAGATCGAAGTGCAAGCTCTCTTCTATGGGCTGCATGAGAATTTAAATGTTTCAGGAAATTTTTTTTTTTGTTTGCAGAGAGGAAAGAACAACTGTAAAACCAGAAAAGTAGATGTGTCTTGGATTTTCTTTAAATTATTTGTTCATCATAATAAAGGTTATATGGATAAGTTTGGTTGATTAAGCATCTATTAGCTAAGACAATTGTGTAGCATAGATCGCGATGCATGAGAATGTGCAAAAGCAGATCACACAAGAGCAAGGAGGAGGAAAGATTGTTAATGACAGTCATACAGCAACATGCATGGTAATTTATTAAAGTAGTTCAGATAAGAAAAAGAGAATAAGGAAAGAAGGCATGTACCAGAAATTGGAAAGACTGAGAATTAACAAGAACGAACTGGATTAGGAAAGAACTGGATTAGCAACAGTTGGAAGTGGAAGCTTTGTTCTGTGAGCTGCATGAGAAACTGGATGTTTCAGACAAATTTCATTTTTTCCTTTTCTCCTCTGGAAAAGAAAGAACAACTGTACAAGTAAAGAAGTATAATTTGAAAGAACTGGTCTATGTGCTAAAACCAGTACGTGGCAAAAGGTAAGAGTGCAAGCAGGAAATCCATGCTTAAGTAAGAGTGAAGGGGTGGTATTGTAGATTTAATCCAGAGATACACTGTTTTGTCTGTCAGTTAAAGACATACAGTAATGGAGTGACAGATTATAGCACAAAGCAAAAGGGTAAAAACGTGGCATGGATTAGGAAGGGTAAGTAAGAAGTGCATGGTGGAGGTAGAGTAAGAAAGGGATAACTGTTAGAGTATAAAACTGGTATTACTCAGTAACCAGGATTCAAGAATCAAAGAATACTCAACTTTTGCCGCCTGAACACACTAATAGATATATTTTCTGTCTCCAAGAATGAAATCTTTTTATGGTATGTATGGTTTTCCGATTATAAAATTGGTTCCTACTATTCAGAAGAAAGAAAAGAGGCATAAATGATTGTGTTCTGCACAAAGAAGAACACAATCTTCTAAAAAATTCTATATCTGTTGAATGGTTGATGTAGTGTAAGAAATGAATAACTGCTAAACTGTGAAAGGAGTGTTAGTCAGTAGCCAGAGGCAGAAAATGGATGTATAGTGGATCTTCCTCTCATGCAGACACAATGTCACGCCCTCGATTTTCAACATAAATAAATAATCCATTTTTAATAAAAGTCTCTCGCATATCATAGATAATACCCAAAAGAGTCCTCCACCTGTTTAATTTACAAACAAAGTCCCCAAGTTTAGAAAATTACATCCATGGCTCCATGGCCCAAATTAGCTTAAGTACAAGTACGAACAAGTTTTCCTTGAATTTACAACGGTTTAGTCAAAAGAAATTTCAAAGTTATTAGTTACATAGCCATCTTTAACCAAAGGATAATCATTACAAATAAGATTAAGTGACTAATGAAGTTAGCTTCCAAAAAGTAATCTTCTTCATCCAAGCACTCAATGCATGCGAGCTATAGACCAGGACTTGAACCTGAAAAGAAGGATTTTATTGAGCTACACTAGCCCAGTAGAGAATTCTATACTCAAGCTATATGAAAATACGATGAATAATGAACCAAACGCAAATGAGACTCAACAAACGAACATAAGATACAAGAGGGATTACCACAATGAACTAACAAATTTAGACTTCGAGATTTCGGATATTTTAGAGATAACCCTAACCATCCACACGTCAACTAGAAGTAGCATCACAACTCATATCAATCGATCAAATAACAATCATAGTTCAACCATCTAATAATGTTCCGAACGAATGTCACAGACCCCTTTTCATTTCATACCATCTACCGTAGAGTCTCATTCATAAAATTTCCCATTTGAATTTCCAAAACAATTTATAGAAAACACAAGACCACCACGGGTCAAGCTCCGTTGATTCGCTCAAGAATACCAGAGGATTTTTATCTCAAATTGCTTTCTTTAATAAAACTTTGATAAAATCAACCTTTCAATCTCTTTTTCGACAATCACAATCCCAAGCAACATTCAATCCAAACATCAACATAGGCCTCTAAGGTCAACCAAAATTCTCTTCATCATGTGAGACATTCAACTGTATCACCACCCCTTGCGAACGATACAATGAATTCTCTCCGGCGAGACATTCAACTATATCACCACCCCTTGCGTACGATATAATGAATTCTTTCCGGCGAGACATTTAACTATATCACCACCCCTTGCGTACGATATAATGAATTCTCTCCACCTGGGTTTCCGCACTTCCACACCTTGCGTTACGGGCCCTCTAGAGTCTCCGCACTACCACCCCTTGCGCAGCAGGACCCTCAATTTAAACACAATCAACCAAGACATACACACACGCGCATAATCAACCCAAATACATGAAGACAACATTTTCCAAGTTCACCTCACTTCATTTATGATCATGCAATGCTTTACAAATTTATAAACACGTCCCCTCGGATCACTAAACAAATTCATGTCTAATTGTAATATTCACCACTTAACCCCTAACCGCACACGGTACTCCGATCAACCTTACAGTACTATCTCCAACCAACCATATCAACATCATACTCTAACGAGATCCAAGAGCTAACATCGAACAACGAGTCATAAGACACAAGCAACCATACTCGAGAGTGACTTAAACATGCTATAATCATATAAGGAATCATCACATAGAACGAAACAATCTTAGAAATAACCAACCGATATTGACAGCTCGACACACCTCTACTCAAATGGTCATAACTTTCTGTGTACTAAGAGTTTTCAGGTGATTCTAGCGGCGAATGAAAGCTAACTTCAAGACTTTCGAATCGATATAAAATTTTCATGAAACGGACTTCGGACGAAGAGGTTATGGCCGTTTGAAGTTGGCTGAGACCCAGAAAACGGGCTGAAATTCCCAAATTCGACCGAAATGTAAAACCCAACCTCAAGCATGAAACAAAACACGATCTAAGCACATAATCATCACATAAACGCATAACAAGAGTAAGAAATCCCTACCACAATGGGTTTTGAGCAAAACCCTAAGTCCACCAAGTGGATTAAGCCCTAATCTTCCAAGAACAAGCTCATCCCAAGTTTTGCCACAAGATCTAGGGTAAATATAACCCAAAAACAAGATGAACAAGTAAGGATCAACAAGTGATTGAGAGGAGAGAGAGAAAAACGTGATTGAGAGCCGAAAAATGTGAGCAAGAACACAAAACTTACCCAATGTTCACCAAATGCAAGAATCATGCGAATTTGAGGTAGAAATCACTTGGATCTTGAAGATTTGAGATATAAATCAAGAGTTTTGGGTGAGAGATTGAAGAGAGAAGGGAGAGGGGCGTTTTTAGGGTTTGGTTCGAGGTCTAGGAGTGAAAAAATAACATAAGGGGTCTATTTATAGTGTCTGAAATGCGTGCTGAAAGTTGCAGAAAATTGTACTGGTATAGGGAAAAAAGCTGTACCGGTTCATGAACCTTCAAAATGTCAAAAACACTACTTCTGGACACTATGAACCGGTACGGGGAAAAAGCTGTACCGGTACAAGATGGGCAGAAAATGAATTTTTTTTGCAACGGTCACCGGATCAAACCCCACTTGCTACCAACACTTCCAAACATCAATACAACCTCAAAATACAATATTCCACGTATTTAAACGATTAAAGAAAAATATAATAGTAATTCACGAGTCTCTACACACAAAAATACTCTTTGTATCCTCCTTTCCTCTTTAAAAGAATGTGTTTTTTTTGCCAGAGACATATATATTTTTTTGCTTGTATAAAATTGCTAAGAGGTAAATAATCAATGGACAGTGGATCTTTCTCTCACGGAGGTACAAAGGTATTCTGTGTATTCTTTTTTCCCCTTTAAAAGAATATATTTTTTTCCTGGCATATATATATTGTTTTTCCCTGTATAAAACTGCTTGTTATGATGCACTGGTAATTCTTTGTGTCTTTGTGTCGAATAGGGCAAGGACTTTGATCAAGCATTAGTTGGTTAATACAACTTTCTAATTACTAAAGTATGGTTGGAGTATTCTGAGACTGGATTTAAAAGTGGAAAGGGGAGAAATGATAATATTGTAATCTAACACTGACTGAATTTCTGATGGCAAAGACGAGTACAGTTTTCCTTTATGAAGTTGGAAAATTTGTATAAGACTAACACCTCTTTGCATAGAAACTATAGACACCTTCGATAAACAAACAAGCAGTATGTAATTGAAAATCTGAAGATAAGTCAACATAGTTGTTTCAAAACAGTACACCTGATCCAGATAGCATAGCATAGATATATTGTCACACTGGTAGTTAATTACATAAGGGAACGAAATACATAGCTAATATAATGCATGAGCAGCTGCTACTAGGAATTTTCCTATTACAAAATGCAGCCCAACCAGTACCAGGGAAGCAAACCAGCAGCGCGAGATATCGGAAGACAACCATGACATCTACAATCTAAAAACTAACAGAACTTCATCTACCAAAAAGACATATTACTGTGCAGATTCTTCAATCATGTCGACAACCATGACAGCTGGAATCTCAAAACCAACACAACTTGATCTACCAAAAACACATATTATTGTGGAGATTCTTCAATCATGTCTTGATAGCATGCCAAGACCAGCAGAGATCAACTTCAAACTAAAGCCAATCATAAATCCTTTCCTTGTCGTTTCCAGCATCAAGGATGACAACCCTAACCTCAAGGTTTGGTACCATAGCAATAAAGACATAATCATGGACCTGGAGCTGCAAGGCATTCAAGACGGGATTGAACATAGCAGCATTGAGATCCCCATTATCAACAGATATCGTCCAGCTTTTATTTCCCATTCTTATTGAAATAGTCTGCAAATTCAGGTCTTCAAGCATAGGTTGAAGCCTAGTTTGAAATTCCTGCACGGCAAACAGATGTTGCAAAGTTACAAAGCCGATGCTACATGGAACACAACTGAAGCATAACTACAAGAAACTGAGCAAGTTTACCTGCAGATAATTCACTTTTGGGATACAGCAGTATCCAGACTTGATTAGTGGCAAATTAGATAGGATTGTTGACGGCAAACAACCAATTATCAGATGACCTTAAGTTACAAATAACACCATTAATTGTATGGTGAACAATCTAGTAGATCACAGTTAGATAGTTTTGGAAATAATAGCAACAAACTTTGGAAGATTCTTGTATTTTTCAGGTAACTTACCTTGAACAGTGTGGAATTGACGCCAATGTTCATTCGCCAACATTGTCCAGTTATATGACACTTCAATATCATTCTCATCAAAGATTATCATGTTGAAAATCCACTTTCACTCACACATGAAAATAAGCTTATAGTTAGGTGCAATGCCATGGGCTGTACGGAACTCACGCCAACCATTTTGCATCACAGCATCCACAACCTGAATAGGCCAAGCTTTACACCCATGTCTTAGCAAAATCCAAGTGCTTCTACCAATCCCTTCGAAAGAACTGTGTAAACCTTGGGGCAGCAGCTACGCAAGATGGAAAAGTACATTGTGACTAACCAATGACATAGAAATATGCACATATAATCATAGAACAGTAACTTAAGTAATCATAATCATTAATTAAATGAACAAACCATGGTAGGAGCAAAGGCAAGAAACTGCGAAATACGTCTAAGATACCAGCATCGGTCAACACCTACAAAATCAATGGAAATTTCAACTGTTATGAACTAATCGCCATACAGCACAATCGCATGACTATATTAATCAAAACTGAACATATTTAATATATTGAACTAAGCAAATACCTGGAGTGCTATAGCGCAAGAACGAATTATGCACAAGAGCATCCAACCACTTGACCAAGTCAGCGCGAACAGCCCATACCAAATTATCACCCAACCCCAGTACATCTCCATATTCGCGTACAAACATACTATAAGCTTTATACTCAAGCTGTCCACCATGTCGATAGCTTGCGACAGCAGCAATCACCCTTTGACCTTGAATAGGTAGAAGACAATAAAACCCTCCATGTATAGTTTGAGAACCCCGATACTTCACAAGCACCCAACGACGAAATGGAACAGGAACAACCATCCCACATAATCACAAAATTAACAATACATATTGACTAAATTCCAAATGATATATAATCAATATCTAATTATATGCACAGACAAAATCAGACAGGGAAAACTACATTAGCGAATCATAGAAGTAAAGATAATTCAATGGATTTGCGAATCTCTAGCACAGTTAATTTACGAATCTGCAGCACCGTCTACCTTATCCCATCACTTCAAGTCAGTCTATTCCATATGTAGTTATATGCAGAGCCAAAATAAGACAGGAACAAACCATATTAGGGGATCACACAAGTCTGTAAAATGATCCAAATGTGTGATGCCCTCGGTTCACTCTTGGTATTCCATAATCATGGGAAGTTGGTGCAATCAAGCTCTCTGTTAATGTAACCAAGCAAGTGAAGAAAAGGAAGGACTAAGCAGGCAACGAATGATGGTCATCTTCTTTGCTCAAAATCCACTGTGAATGATGTTTCTACTTCATTGGTATAGCTATTATGATGTACGATGTTCACACAAACAAATCTAAAAGATCACGATGTCTTGTTAGAGAGTTTCTGCAGATCTTCCTCATAGTTCTTCTGTCTGTGTTTGTGTTTTTGTACTATGTGATCCTTTCTTCTCCATACATCTTAGCTATTATGATCTACGATGTTCACACAAAGAAATCTAAAAGATCACGATGTCTTGTTAGAGAGTTTCTGCAGATCTTCCTCATAGTTCTTCTGTTTGTGTTTGTGTTTTTGTACTATGTGATCCTTTGTTCTCCATACATGTTAGCTCCTAGTCCTTAGTTCCTTGTAAGCTACTGTAATAATGTAGAGAAAGATTTATAACAAAAACAAAAGAAAAGAAGAATACGTGTACGAAGAACTGGAAGAAGTAAACATTACTGAGGAAAACATCAGTTATTGATCTCCTAGCTTAATACCAGATCAAACTCAGAACTTTGTTCAGTGAGTTACATAAACAAGTCCATATCTGACAAAGATTGTTTTGTAAAAAGTCTGTGAGCTCTGTTAAATTCAGAAGAGAAGGAAAGACTGGTCATCGTTTGACATATATATGCCTCCAAATGCAGAAAACCAAACGTCCCTAAAATCATCCAAATGCAGCAACTGAACACAGGGAAATCAATGACTGGAGAAGCTCAATGACTGAAGAAGCAAAGACTAATCTGGAAGACCAAAGAGCTAGAATCGCAATATATATATATATATATATATATATATATATATATATATATATATATATATATATATATATATATATATATATATATATATATATATATATATATATATATATATATATATATATATATATATATATATATATATCCCTCTCTTGAATAAGCTAAATTATTCGAAATGCAAAAAGAACCACATGCAACAACCAAAAAGAACACAACATGCAGCAACCACAAATACAGAAAACTAATGAATAAGTGAAGAAGCAATCAATGGCTGAACAACAGAGCAATCAATGACTCAACCAAAAAGAACAGAACACGCAGCAACCACAAATGCAGAAAACCAATGAATAAGCGAAGAAATAATCAATGGCTGAACAACAGAGCAATCAATGACTCAAGAAGCAAAGACTGGTCTGGAGGACCAAAAAGCTAGAATCTCGATTATATATATATATATCTCCCTCTGTTCAGTAAGCTAAATTATTCCAAATGCACATTCAATAAATTATTCCAAATGCAAAAAAAACCACATGCAACAACCAAAAAGAAGAGAACACGCAGCAACCACAAATGCAGAAAACCAATGACTAACTGAAAAAACAATCAATGACTGAAGAACAGAGCAATCAATGACTCAAGAAGCAAAGACTTCCAAATGCAGGGAAAACCACATGCAGCCCGTTTAGTAATTCCAAATGCAGGAAAACCCACATGCAGCAACCAACAAGAACACAACATGCAGCAACCAAAAAGAACAGAACATGCAGCAACCCAAAACAACAGAGCAAAAGAACAGAACATGCAGCAACCAAAAACAACAGAGCAATGGTAAGAACAGACCAAAAACCTTCAATCTCGACAATTAATTCTACCACAAATAACTAACCCGAGCGAAGAGCGGCACAGTTCAAACACCAGCTGCCACACCTTCCTCTCCAGCCCTCCTTGTCCCTCTTTTCTTCCCTGGCCTGAGTAATTCGTGCCTATTTCTTTGTTGGGTCAGATGGTCTTGATAATGCCGTGGGTTGCGTGGCAAGATGGTTTACCGGGTTAATCGGCTGCATGTTTTGGTTAGCCGATTAGTGGAGACCAGGGTGGCAAAACAGGAGGGGGAGAAACGGGGGGAAGGAAGGGGGAAAAGAAAGCAAAATGTGGAAACCAACGTGGCAAAACAGGGGCGGGGGGAAACGGGGGAGGGGGGGGGGGGGGGGGTGGGGAAGAAGGCAGAACGAAGCCAAGCGAAACGCACTCACAAACCACTTCTTATTTAAGAGGAGTAGGAAATAGAGGAAACACACTCGATAAAAAACCGCCTCAGAATGGGATAATTGGATCGACGATCGTGTTCTTCACTCATCTAATTCATCGCCTTAAATAAGTCCACCACGTCATGGCATAGTTTTCCAATGGAGGACAGATCTGAGAGAGAGAGAGAGAGAGAGAGAGAGAGAGAGAGAGAGAGAGAGAGAGAGAGAGGTGTTACGTCAGAAAGAAACGAAGAATTGTCCCTGTTAAATATCATAGGAGAGGATCTATAATATATTCTTCTGTAGTATCTAAAAACAAAAAGATAATTTTAATCCAAGAGTACGAATAAATAAAATTTTTAAAAAAATAAGAAAGGAAAATGGGTGGGTTTGGATATGGTTTGACCCATCAATTATTTTTACATCTGTAATTGCTGGAATTTGCATGCACCCACGTGTGCAGAGATAGATGAGTCAGATTTGGATTTTTTTGTGAGATGGGTCAGATAGATAGATATAAGTCATCTTTCTCTCTCCCTCTCTCTCTCTCTAACCTTAAAGAAGCCGCCGCCCTGCATCTCCTCCTTTCCCCTTCCCCCCTGGGTTTTACGCCCTAATGGGTGACGGGAGGGGAGGGATTTCTCCCCCTCGTGGGTTTTTTCGTCTCCCCATGTTAGATCTCGGAGGTTTTTTTCTCCTTCCCCCTTCACCCTCATCCTCTTCCCCAAACCACCATCTGCTGCCCTTTCTCCACCTCTTCCGCCGTGCAGTCCGACGACATTTGGAGGTAGTGCCTTGTAGATTGTAGTCACCAGAGGCGTTCTCCCTGCTGGAGTGGGAGAACTAGGTTGTTGGATGAAATTTGCTCCGGTATGGCGGACTTCGCCTGGTTCCGTTATCGGTTTTACTCTTTTTTGTTCTTTCTTTGGTGTCCACTGTGTGAGATTTCTCCCCATTTGTAGGGCTTCTATCACCCTGTGTGGGTATTTTTGGTTATTTTTGTAGTGCTCGACTGTTTAGAGCAATGGGTTTAGTTGGAGTTGGGTATAGTCTTTGAACTGAGTCCCCTTCTGTTTGGTTTTTTGATCCCTTATTTAAGGATGAAGTTTCCTCTTGATGTACTGTTTTTTGAATCTATAATATCATTTGTTATCGTTTTGGCAAAAAAAAAAAAAGATAGATAGATATGGGTCTAGTTGTGTTATGGGTACATACGCCATACACATATCTTACACACAGATTTTGTTGTGGGGCTCACCATGGATCCCACACAAATGATTCGAGTTATTGATTAAATGTAAAATATTTTTTAAAGGGTTCGCAAAAAATCAGCTCAATCCGATATCTATCGATGCTCGATCCAATCGTCTAACTTTTCATTCAGATTTTAGAATAATGAAAAGTTAAACGATTGAATTGAGCATCTATAGCTATCGGATTGAGTTGATTTTTACGAGGACCTTTGAAAGAATGTTTTACATTTAATGAACGGATCGGATTATTAGTGTGGAACCTGTGGTGGGCCCCATAATAAAATTTATGCACAATCTGTGCACAAATTGTCGGTGTGTAGTAGAGTTCCAAAAAATGTTCCGAATTTCTCATTATTTTTTAAATGACATTTTAAGGGTAATCGTAAAATATCAGATCAATAAGATATCGAAATGTGATTTTTCCAAATTCATAGGGCGAACCAAAAAGTTTCCCCTACGAATACTGAAAAAACACTTACCGATATGTGATTGATCTTATTTTAAATTATAACCCTTCAAAAATTATTTTAAGAATAGTGAATAGTTCATATCATCTTTGAGGGACCCGAGATGAGCCCCACAAAGAACTTATGTGCAAGATATGTGTATGTCTCAGACGGGTTTGGTTTTAGTGTTGGTTTTGGGTTTGAGATTGGGTTTGCTTTGGTTTGTACGATTGGATGAACTGTGAATAAGTTTCCCAAAAAGTTTATCCAGATTTTATGCGCACCAATTGCGCACAAATCGGGATGTGAGACCCACTACAGATTAAAATATGAATGAAGAGTTAGAAGATTTGATCGAACATTTGTAGTTATCCGATTGAGTTGGTTTTTTACAAGGGCATTCAGACAGATATTTCAAATTCAAGAAACGACTAGAATCGTTTGTGTGGAACCCGTAATGAGCCCCACATTGCAATCTATGCACACTGTGCACAAAAAATGGTCCAAGTTTCCCCTTGTTACGAGTCTTTTTTATGGTGGGTCAGCTACAATGGCAGTTTGTTAATTTTGAATCATTTTGGTTGTGCACATCAGCTCCACATCACATTCCCTTAGATGGGTCCCTTAATTCTGTCATCAAACTCATGGGAAGAACAAAATTGATTAGCATATCTTATAGTAGGGACTCAATCGAAACAACTAAAATTGCAACGACGAAGTTGAAACTCACTTAATTTTGTAGGGATCAAAAAGAAGATAGCCATTTTCTTTTTGGGTACGCGCGGGAGTATATTTTCTTGGGAAAATGATGGTAAAAAATGTGGTTTGATAATTAATATACGCTAAGGACATTTTCAGCATTAACAAATGTTCTCAGCATATTCGTGATGGATATTAATTATCAAAACACGTTCTGGGCCGTCACTTTCCCTATTTCTTTTGAAACTGGGACCATTTTTATGGGTTCCTCCCACTTGACGGCCCACAAATAATTGGTTTTATCAGAAACTTTTTCCCGAAAACAAAAAATAAAAATTTTGCGTTCTTTCTTCTTTAGGGTCTTCTTAATACGAGATAGATAATATGGAAATAATTTCAAATAAGTTCAGATTTTAATACATGTCTCACGAATATTAATATATTTTCACAGATATCAATTCACTGTTCTTGGGTTATTGCAAATTAGAACAGGGATTGGGTTATTATGTCAGCTGGATTCGTTAAATTCCAGGATGGGAATGAATCTGAAAATGAAGAAGTCCCCTAATGAGATGCTATAATTATTTGGGAGGACAATACGTAATGTAGTACTTGATTTTGTTAGTTGTTATGTTTTGTTCTTACGTTTTTTTGTGGTACGGTGCCCTTACCATGCAACCATGTTCGGAGATTGATGAGCACATGATATATATGTCGACCTAGTTGGGAGTATATTTCTTTAACAATGACGTTCAATTTGTTCGTGTTGTGAGAAACATCTCCTCACCAAAGATTTTCTTTCTTCCTATTTGTTGTATCTATTACTCAAGTTCATAAAATTTCTTTGGCATGCTATATAGGGAAAAAAAAAAAAAAAGCACTCAAAAAGGTTTGAAGATGAAAATATAGGGAAATTATTTTGCCACACCTTTTTTTGATAATGCCACATCCTGCAAGTGTATTTTTGCACCAAAAAATTCACTTGCAGGATGTGGTATTATTAAAAAAGGGTGTGACAAAATCACTACCCAAAATATAATAACTTACATAAACGAACTCGTGTTGCTGATAATTAAGAAAAGGTCATGTTATTACAAATGGACCAGCGTTGACAAGACTCGATTTTTCTTTAACTGGTTATATTATTTTTATATGTACTTAACTATAATCTATGTGCAAGCCAAGATTATAAGTACCAACGGAAACGACCTTCATTGTTCACCTAAGAACAAGAATCTTACAAAAGTTCTATTTTGATTATATAAACTGCCAAAGAACCAGCTTCAAAGAACCTAGCTATAAGCACAAGTTAATATTTAAGGGCCTGTTTGGATGCGGGATAAAGATTGAGAGTATTATTTATGAAGGGGGATAACATAGTATGTGGTATTATTTATGGAGGGTGGACGCCCCACATTGATGTGGCTTTTATGGAGAGTGGATAAAAAAAGTAGTTGTTTTGGATGAAGTATTAAGAATGAGGGATAAAATAGTACTCCATCCGTCCCATAAAAAATGACAATTTTTGAAATCCGTGTCATTTTGCATCGCTTATATCTTTCAATCTATAATGTTTTTCATGACTTTGAAAACTTTGTATAATAGAATTAATCGATAACTATCAAACAAGATCTATATTGCATATGTTTTGACATCCATATTGAAAGATATAAGGAGTTGAAATTGACACAGATATCAAAAATTGACATCCAATTTGAGACGGAGGGAGTACTTAGTTTGGATGAGGGATAAAATGAGGGGATAAGATTTTTTTTGTAGTTGAAATGGAGGAGGATGGGATATTATTTAAGCCTTACCAGGGGGTATTAAAGACTACTTGGTGGTTGTCCAACATATTTTCTGCATTTTCTTCCTAATATTAGGGTGCGTTAGACAAATCTACGAAATGCTTGAATGAAACAAGCCAAAATAATCATTCCCAATGAAAACTCTTTCCCAAACTGATTTCCTTGCGCCCAAAGTCCTAAACAAACGAAGATCTCCAAAACAAATCCTCAGTAGCGCACAAACCAAATTCAGAGCACCGACTGTCCAAGATCACCATCTAAATAGGAAAAACAGAAACATCACAGCGTACAAGCCAGACATAAGTTTTTTGTTTTCTAGGCGTAGATAATACATACATAAGTTTTTTTATTCCTTTCAAAGACTTTTTCTGGTAACACTCGTACCATTTGGAATTCAAATTTCAGGATTGACAATAGATTCACAACTTCTCTTCCACAATGTCGTAAATTAGATTTACTAAATAGCATTGAGATATGAGTTTACATGCCCAAATCCACAGTACACAATCACAGCACATAAAACCCACATACATCGCAGCTACACAATCGCAGCAACACTCAAACCCATGTAGTTTACACGCCCAAATAACAGCTACACTTACAGATCCATGGAGTTTACACCCCCAAATCGCAGCTACACTCAAAACCCACACATCCATGGACTCGAAAATTGTAGAAAACAGAACGTACAACTTAATTGAAGCCATACCTGACTGAATCAAACCTCAAATCGGTTCAATTGGTCCAAATCGCCACAAAACCCTCTTTTCTCTTCGAACAAACACAGAAGTAGGGTAGCGACAGAAATTACAAGCTGAAAAAGAAATCGCAGCTACACTCAAAACCCACACATCCATGGACTCGGAAATTGTAGAAAACATAACGTACAACTTAATCGAAGCCACACCTGATTGAATCAAAGCTCAAATCTGTTCAATTGGTCCAAATCACCACAAAACCCTATTTTCTCTTCGAACAAACACAGAAGTAGGGTAGCGACAGAAATGGCAAGCTGGGGCTGGGAGAAGGGGGATAAGGAGGAGTTCTCGTCATTTTTTGAGGGGGACTAGGGGGTATAAGATATGGACACCTCAAACCCTAGCCATCGGCAACACCCCCGAATACCCTCTTCTCCGATGTTAGGTAAGAACGGGAGAAATAATCCTAGCCTCAACCGGCTTCCCAAACCAGGGATTAAGCTGTGGGACCAGGTTTCAATGGGGGTATTACTTATTCCCCCTTCATAAGAATGCATCCAAATGGGCCCTAAAGGTCATTAATATATATATACATATACAGTGGGCTTCCATTGAGGACCTAAGTTGCGGACTTTGCCTTTCCCGATCGAATTTCGATGATCCGAGCCGCTCAATGTGTTCAGAACGTGATTTTAAGGGTACTCGCGAGAAATCAGCAAAAAAAATACCGGGAAGGGCTTCATCCGAGCCCGCAATTTTGCAAAATGCGGGAACATCAAAATGACGTCGTTTTGATGTTCCTTTGACCCTGTTGGTTCTCGCGGGTTAAATGAGTCTGGGTCCGGGTAATTTTAACTCGCGGGTTGAATTATCCCCAATCCGGGTTAGAACAAACCCCACGGCCCTCTCTCTCTCTCTCTTCATTCTCCCCAATTTTTTGAAATCGCGACCAGAGAGAGAGAGGCGAGAGAAATTCAAACGTACTCCTTCCAAACCACAACGATGACGATCGATCTTCCTGCACGGTTATCTTTTCTCTCCCTCTCTCTCTGGTCCTTGGTTCTTCTCTCTCTGTCTTCAGTCCCCCCCAAATCGATCGTTCGTTCCAGAGCAGAAGAGAGAGACAGAGGCGATTCAAAAAATTTGAAATCGCGACGACGACGACGAACGATCTACCTTAGCTTTTTCAAGATAGGTATCTTCTCTCTCTCCCTCTCTCTTGTCCTTGGTTCTTCTTATATGTAACAGCTAGGGTTTTTGTAACCCTAGGGTTCGAAGAAGAAGAAGAAAAACCCGTCACAGGCGAGCAAATAGGAACGTGAGACGACGACGACGATCGATACACTGGTATCTTCTCTCTCCCTCTGTGTTTTCTCTCTCTGGTTCTTCTTAGATCGATAAATCAAGGGTTTTGGAGAAAAAACCCCTAAATTCCAAAATGCTGGGGTTTATTGATTTCAATGTATGTGTGATGCTTTGCGAGCCTGAGGTCCTTTCTGGAAGGAAAAATATAAGACATTGTTAGTTATTTTTGTTTAATAAAAGCTGGTTTACCTTTTCCCCCTATGGACTATATATCTGATTAAGTGAAAAAACAATGAAAAAGCAAATGATACTAGTATTGTTTTGTTGTTTGATGTTTGGAGAGTGGAATAGACATGTTGGTTTCGCAAGAAAGTAAAGTTTGGCTGGTTTGTGTTTTTATTTTACACAGGATATTAGTCATTACAAGGTAATGGAACACAACATTACCTAAAACCTGCATTTCGATTGGGTTGGTACCAGCAACCATTCGATTGGGTTGGTATGTAATATTCCAAGGCAATAATACTTCCCCACTGATTTGGGCCAACATTGGATGTTTAGACTCCACAGCTTAATTTTTTTTCTTTTATATGTATAGAAAAAATTGGTGCCTAAAATAACCATCCAATATTCTAAAGTCTTTTACTCGCAATTATTTGGCTATGGTGACATGAATTCTGATGCTAAGAACATTTTTGTATGCAATGGGGAAATTAACCAGGAAATCCTTGATTCTATCTTGAACTCGCGCCAAAATTAATATTCACAGAGAAAGCTTGTGTGCACAGGTTCGTGTGCTTAGATATAGACACAAATGTGTCTCATTTGAGTGACCTCAATATTCTCATTAATGGAGAAATTGGCATCATTCTTTGGTTCTCTCTTTCTATTTAGAGATTTTTGTTAAGATTACTCCCTTACCAATAAAATTTGTAGAGTACAAATGGATATATTTTGTTAGAGAACGTGTCACTGGTTCTTTGTTACAGGTTCCATATGGATTCTTCATCTTCAACAAGCACAAATGCTGACTCATTTCCAAGGTATGCAGTCAAGCTATGCGGTTGCAATGACCAAGCTGTCATAAGGGTGACTAATTCAGAACCAAACAGCGGCAGAATATACTACTCATGTCCAAATAATAGGAAATGCGATATGTGGGAATGGTGCAGGCCAATTAATAGACGTCAAAACCGAGGTCAAAGTGTCACAACCCAGAGAAGGGCCTCCCATGAAGATGAGACCCAAAATCCAACACTTCGGGTTCAGAATGCAAGAATTGGGGATGACAATGCAATGGCTGCTAAGATACAAGTTCTGGAAGGGCATCAAGCAAATATAAAGATGATGATCGTGTGCCTCAGCACCGTTGTGTTTTGTTTGCTTTATTTTAGCGTACTCAAATGAATGTAATGTAATGCCAAACTTTCCTTAACTTTGGAGGCATATTTTGGGATGCTTTTTGGTAGGTTTGCGTAGAATGGGATCTTTTCTTTTGAGAGGAGATAATATCTAGTGGGGTAATTATGTGAGATCAAGCACCTTTAAGGACATTGGAATATCTCTTTCTCTTTCCATCCTTTTCTTATCTTTGCTAGTGTTTCATTCGATGGTATAGGTTTTTTGTTAGCTGAATTTTGTACTGCTAGTGATGTGGATATGCTGCTGTAGCTGCTTCTGATTTGTTAAGCTGTTGTGGTCTTATATCTATTAAGCTGATACTTTTTGGTAGACATTCTGCTGTTGTTTAGCTATTGTTCAGCATTTGCATTGTATTGTGGCTGCTCTTTGGTTTGGCCTATCCTTGGGGGGTTGTCCCTTGGAGTGTTATGCTTTTCTAGGGGGCTGTCCCTTGCTTTCTGTTGCTTTTTTTGGCTGCTGCTGCTGTCCAGATTTGCTAGGTGGCTGCTGTCCAGTTCTGTCCTGCTATGCTACTGAACTGATCGTGTTCTGTTCTGCTACTATGTGTGCTGCTGCTGTCCATTGTTGCTGCTATTATATGCTACTGCTGTCCTGTTTTGTGGCTTGCAGTTGTGTCAAGCTGGTGTTTTTAATAGCTTGAACTCTGTTAGCTCTGTCCAGTCTGCTATTGAACTGTCTTGAACTCCGTTAGTGCTATGTAGCTTTGGCTTATCAGTGAAGTGTTTCATGCATGTTTTGAGGGGCTACATTTTCTTGGTTGGTTAAAATATTGTCGGAGATTTTCTGCATTCAAACATGTGTTCTGCTTCAGAAAATTTGTTGGTCCCAATGGATTACCTTAATCGGTATTAAAACCCGTTTGGAAGAAATCCAGTCCCCGGTAAAAACAGGTGCACGAGTAACTCATGCAATATTCATTCATGGCAAAAACAGGTGCAAGTAACCATCCAAGATGCCTGGAGAGATTGCATATCCAAATATGAACCGAGTCTTGTTTGAGGCAATGCCAACATAAGGCATTTTAATAGGCATTTTAAAAGTTTAATTTGCTCCAATGTATTTTGTTTGGTTTGAAAGTAAGACATACATAGATAAAAACTAGCTTATTAATAATCAGACAAACATAATAGTACAAACTAGATTTCCAAAAAATGGAAGATGCACAGCTCCGACCAGTAATCTCAATCAAAACACCGTTAATTAGCATCTAATTTTTCTATGATCACACCTTAAAATAGATCAGATCAAACAGAGCAGCAGATACAGCATCAAACAGCAGCAAATGTCTATAAAATGGTTGCTGTCTAGTTGAATTACCAAACTGCAGGATTGAAAACAGATCAGATCAGATCATCAGACACAACAGCAGAACTGGTTGCTGCCGGACTGAAAATAGATCACAACAACAATACAGAACAGTAGCAGAATACAGAACAGCAAAAGTAGCCACCACCTTCTAAATTAATACACGGCAGTAGCCAAAATTAGAAGAGAACAACAGCTTTTACAGCCAAATTAGAAGAAAATAGATCTGCTCTACTGCACACCACAATTCTGGACTGTAAACAGCAAATAACAGCAAGAAAACAACTCAAAAGGTGGCTGTTAGACTGATCATCCATCCTGCCCACGCGATTATGACACTGCAATTAGAGAAACCATTATTCTTTTATCAAGACATACAAATAGAAGTCCAAAAACATGTGAAAAGTATCAAAGATGCACTGTTTCATGCACAACCTAAGTTTTATCAAGTATATATTTCCCTCTCTCTTATCCCAGAGTAACAAAGCATGGTACTGAAGCCTAAAATCAAAACTAAACAAGCTCTCCGAATTGTCTATCAAAGATTCATTGTTTCATTAAAAAGGCAACAAATAGGTCTATCATATGAACGAAATATTTACAAAATTGCATACTTAAGACAACAATTAAATGAACTAAACACTTACAATCATCATAGTCCATGTCATCCTAGTCATCAACATCTTGCGAAGAGCTAAGAAAATAAGCCAACAATTAAAAGTTGAACAATTAAACAATTAAATTGAAATGAACATATTTAATTGAATTCACCTACATGTTGAGAAGTTTTGGACAATTCCTTTTGTCATGCGACTGCCCCGTTAAGCCACAACCATTGCATTTCCTACTCTTCTTGTTTACAGCCCTCTCTTTTCCTCTCTTCTTGCAAAACTTTGGTTCCTTCCTCATCAAATATAGCGTCATCAATCACATTAGATGCAAGTTGAAAGAGACCTTGGCGCCTCACTAAAAGAGAAGTGCCACATATTTCATTCGCACCGTTGCGCAAGTCATCCATAACTCTATTAGCCTTCGCGGTTTTAGTCCACCTCGTGCAAATGTACTCAGTAGGCAGTTCCCTAATCCCCATTCTAAAGAAGTATGCCAACATATGCCGACATGGAATTCCTTCACATTCAAACATCTTACAACTGCAACTTACATGGTTTGATGTCTTATCTATTGAAACCTCACGACTTCTCGAACCAACCTTGTCTTCCCTCTTGACATCCCACAAACGGCAATGTTCATCCTCATGTTTCATCGTAAGCAAATAAGCACTATTTTGAAAGATTTCATCCTGGAACTTTTGAAATATAGGCAAGGTATATACTTTGCTCATTCTCTTTTCCATCAAGAACATGGTTTTCATTTGTGGCCTCTCATTTACATCTTTATGATCGAAATCCAATTCATTATGACGTATATGAGAAATTCCCCTCTCAAAACGCGTCACAAAATCCAACAAAGAATTATGTTTAGAAACAAACCGCTTGAAGAATGCGTGATTATTTTCAGCTCTTTGACTACTCGTCATGCCTGTAGAAAAAATGTATCTGGTATATGCAGGAATCCATCTACCACGAATTTCAAACAAGTCATTCAGCCAACCATGCCCCGTTAAATCTGTTTGTTGTAGCAAATCACCCCATCTTACGTCGAACTCTTCAGGTCTCTCGGATTCCCATATACAACTCGAAAACTTATCATAATGTTCTTTATAAATGACTGCACCTAGTTTCTCAGAAATTTTTTTCGTGATGTGCCAAATGCAATACCTATGAAGTGTATTTGGAAGAACATTACCGATTGCTTTCGTCATTGCCGGATCTTGATCAGTGATTATCATTTTGGGTGGGCCTCCTGGCATTGCTTTCAACCATTCCTTTAACAACCACTCAAAAGAATCGGTTGTTTCCTCATTCAAGAATGCACACCCAAAAAGTGTTGTCTGCCCATGGTGATTGACCCCTAATATAGGTGCGAAGACAAGAGAATATCAGTTTGTGTTATACATCGTATCGAACACCACCACGTCCCCAAAATAGTAGTATGATTTTCTACAGATCGCATCGGCCCAAAAACAACGACTCAACCTCCCCTTATCATCTTTCATAAAGGAAAACACAAAATTGGGATTCTTTTCTTTTTCAATCTCAAACTTCTCATACAACATATTGGCGTCATGACCTGCATACATTTTTCTTTTATCCCGGTCACTATTGTGAAGATCTCAGTTTGTAAATCCATTGTTTTCAACACCTCCGGCTTGCACCTCTAAAATAGCCATTTGTTGGCAAGGTGGCACATTTGCAGCTGCTAGATCTTTTGTTAAAGATCTAGCTGCAGCTGACATTGGACGATGAGAAGGTAACAAATGCACCCTCCTTGGCGAGGTAAGATCGTGGTTATGACCCTCCAAAAACTGGATGACAACAAACCCTTCACCTGATTTATTTCTCACAATAGTCAATTTTGCACTACAACCATCTCTAATTAAACCACGCCGCCGTATTGTGGGGCCTGAGAATTTTTTGAACTCTTTGGTGTCCTCTTCCCTTGCTTGTAACAAACGTACTCCTTCCTAATTATTTGACCATTCTTAACCTTGCTAGAATGGATTCGGACACTAAATCCAATTAGTCTAGCGTAATTGTTGTAAAATTTCATAACATCGTCTAAGTTGTCAAATTGTTGTTCCAGTTTCGGTACAGAAGAATCAACAGATTCACACCGTTCAGATGGTACGGGTGAGACTAGTTCTATAGCATCCAAAGACTGCACACTAAAAACAACCCAACAGACAAATATCACTAATTCTACCAGGTTAACCTACTGTTCATGTGAGAGAGAGAGAGAGAGAGAGAGAACCATACCCTGGTGGTGGTGGTTCGAAAATGGGGTTTGGCCTGCTTACAACTTCTTCTCCCATTTCTTCACTCTCTATTTCTGTATCTATTAGAAATAAGGGGGAAAACACAATTTTTATCCAAAAAAAACACAAAACTTTAACCCTAGTTTTTTTTAAAGATTCAGATAGAGAGGAGAAGATACCTTCTTCTTCGTTCATCGATCGTACTTTTTCTTCTCATTCATCATTCGTTCTTTTTCCTGTTTTTTGAAATCGAAATAATAGAAACAAAAAACCCTCAAAACATTTCGGATTGGTTCCTCAAACATGAGTTCAAGAGAGAGAGGAAAAGAAAGAGCAAAGCCTCTCTTCTTCGACAAATGATTGACTGGTTCCTAAAACGAGTTCGAACCCTAGGGTTACAGAAACCCTAGCTTTTTCTGTACAACCAGAGAGAGAGAGAGAGAGAGAGACATAGGGAGAGAGAGAAGATACCTGTGATGGAACTCCTGTAGATCGATCGTCGTCGTGTAGGTCAATCCTCGTCATCGTCTCCTGTTCTCGCGCCTCTCTCTCTCTCTCTGGTCCTTTGTGCCGATTTCAAAAAGGGTTAATTAAAGATACACCCCCTGTACTTTGGTCGTTTCTCAACTACACCCCCTCTACTTCATTTTTAAACACTCGCACCCCTTGTACTTAAGACTGGTTTGGAACTGTTAGTATTTCCGCAAAAGTAACGAAAAAGCAGGTAATGGCTTGTTGACGGGAATTTTCCCTCATAAACGTCTTTTATAAGACCAAATTGCCCCCATAAGCCATTTGCATCCTATATATATCATTTCTCCACAGGTGGGAATACAAAACAGAGCATCACCCACCCACCATGGCCTCTTCTTCTTTTTCCCATTCTCCCTCTCGTTCCCCTTCATCTAACCAAGTCCTCATTTGCTATTGTGGCGAACCATCTCCTCTGCGTACGTCTAACATACCATCATCCATGGGAAGACGGTTTTACGGGTGTGGAAGGTATCCGGTAAGGGACGAGCCGTTTTTTTTTTTTATGCATTTGCTATTGTAAAATGAATTGTAATGTATTTTTTTTATGCAGTTCACGAAATGCAAGTTTTTCGTGTGGGTTGACCCCCCAGCTTGTGATTGCTGAAGAGACGAGTTGTTGCAGACCATTGATCGCTTAGAGAGAGAGTTGGAGAAAAGCAAGGCCGAGGAGAGAAGGCAGAGGGGGATGTTTGTGGCAACTTGGGTTGCCATTTTCTGCTTTATGGTGTTGTATTTAACTAAGTAGAATGTGCATGTATGTAATGCACTTTTTTGTCAAGGGTTATGTAATCCAGAAAATATGTCTATCCCTTGTAATGAACTGAAAAAATATGTGCACTGTTTTGTGTATGCTATCATGAAATGCAATCCCTTGTATATGATTCAATGCAAACCATATTGAGAACTTCATACTAGAACAACTACTAAATGGTCTAACACTAACAAAAACCAGGATTGAATGTCAAAACCCATAGTAGAGAAACATAATGCATCACTGTCAAAACCCATAGCAGGTATACATAGCAGAGAAACATCTTCAGATCACCACAAACTGGGAATAGAAAACAGAGCAGCAGAAAGCAATATACATGAGCATAGCATTACTGGTCCAACAAACCATAGCTACCACAAACTTGTCCACACAAAGTACCATAAGACTACTACAATTACTTGGCCAACAAAAGAAACCGTAGGACTAACTGGCCAACAAAAATAAACTGCAGAAATAAGTGTCAAAGTACCATAACACTATTGCAAACTCCAGGAATACTTCAAACTAGTCCAAAGCATAAAATATCATAACATTACTACATGGTACTTCGACACTTATCATAAGATTACTATTTGACTAACTTGGCCAACAAAATGTTGCATATGTAAATTACCACCACCAACCTCGTTCTCTACCACCTACTTCTCCATTCCCTGACTGTGTATCACCTTTTGAAGCACTTGCCCTGCCACCACCTCTAGTTGCACTTGCCCTTCCACCACCTCTTGTAACACCTGCCCTTCCACCACCTCTGGTAACACCTGACCTTCCACCACCTCTGCTAGCACCCGTCCTTCCACCACCTCTTGGAGCACCTCCCCTGCCACCACCTCTTTGAGCACCACCTGGTTGTCCTCCTCTTGGAGCACCTCTTCTGCCACCACCTCTTTGAGCACCACCTGCTTGTCCTCCTCTGTTAGCAACCCCCACACTGAATCGAGGACCATTTCCTCCAAACTTTCCACCAATACATTGCAATTTAGATGGCTACACCCATAAAACCTTAGTTAAACAGTATGCTTTAAACCAGAAAATGCAGAATGTACCATAATTAAACATTACTTATACCTGTGAGGAAAAACCAGGATTGGCAGAATTAGCACTGCCTTGGATAGGTTGAGTGTAGAAACCAGGGTTGATTGGTTCAAATAACTGTGCTGGTTTAGTGTAGAAACCAGCATCCACAGAGGGCTGAGTTGAAGTTTGTGGTGTAGTCCTTGTTCTTAATTTCTTTTGCTTTGGTTGACCTTGTTGTGCCTGCCAAACCTTGGTCAGTATGCTTTCACTTTAAAAAATTAGCAACTTAGAATTTGGATGCTTTTACGTACCTGAGATTGTGATGGATTCTTCTTCTTTACCACCTTAGAATTAGGGTGGATTGGATTCTTTCATGATCTGACATTGTGACCCTTCTGCAAACATTTTGAACATGACATATACCTTCCTGCTCTAGACAGACCTGCCCCTGCATCCTCAACCTCCTCTGCAGCCTTTCTTCTTGCTTTTTTAGGCCTGCCATTTGGCCTTCTCATGAAGGGAGGAAGGACTTCCTCATTGTTGGACTTCACCCAATCATGTTTGCCAGGAATTGGCTGAATCATGTGTTGGTATACCCCCAAATATGTGTCTCTGCTATAGCAAGGATGCACATATTCCTGTACCTTCTGCCTGTTGAGTCCAATAGCAGCACATGCATGTTTACAAGGTATTCCTGTGAGATCCCATTGTCTGCATCCACATGTCTTTTCCTTCAAATCCACAGTGTAGGTTGTGTCATGGCAGTCCACTTCAAACTTGTACTCACCACAAAAGTGTGCAAAACAGTCCTTTGAATCCTTCTTGATTGCATCTAATTTGGCCTTGATCCTTGGACATATGGCTTGATTATATTTCTCCATTCCCATCCTCTTAATTTGAAACTTGTTCATAACCTTCCTTCTTATCCATTCTAGCATGGAAATTATGGGTTTATCTCTTGCTTCTAAAATGTAGTTATTGAATGACTCACTTAGATTGTTCACCAACTAGCCACACTTGCTTCTGGGGCTGAAATGGGACCTACACCATTGCTCAGCTGGAATGTCCTTTAACCACTTGTGTGCCTCCTTATTCAAACCCTCAAGTGTCTTCATGTGATGGTTATGTCCCCAAACTGTGGTTGCAGAGGCTGCCCTCCACATCAAATCTTTCAATTCCTTACCTCTGAATTTCTTTCTGTAATTTGCATACAAATGCCTAAGGCAGAATCTATGTTCTGCATTTGGCATTAGCTCTTTGAATGTCTCTACCAAGCCCTTCTGCCTATCTGAGATAAATGCCCATCCCCTCTCCTCCACACTACCAATATCCTCCAACAATATGTTCAAGAACCAAGTCCAAGACTCCTTAGTCTCTGCCTCTACCACAGCTATGGCTATAGGAAATATGTTGTTATTACCATCCAACCCAACTGCACTAAGAATTTGTCCCCCATAGAAACCTTTCAGAAAAGCTCCACCCAACCCAATCATAGGCCTACAACCAGCTAGTAAGCCCTTCAATTGTGCATCATATCTGACATACATTTTACAGAAAGTTGGGGGTAGTTCTGGACCAGGCTTCTCTGACTGTATCTTGATCCAACTTGAAGGATTGAATTTTAGAACAATTTCCACATAGTCATTTAACCTACCATATTGCATAGAGTGGTCTCCCTCAATCATTTCCTTAGCCTTGTTCTTGGCTCTGTACAATTGGCTCTTGCTCACATCAACTGTCAATTCCCTTTTATCTGTTTTTGAAATGCATCAACTTTCATCCATGGATCATCCCTCAACTTGTCCAAGTACTTGTCTGCAATGTACTGTGAAGTCACTAGATGGTTATTGTAAGTTCTTAGACAACTATGATAAGGAGTCATTGTTTTGATTTGGAAAGTATTTTCACACTCTGAAACCACAGTCTTCCTCTTTACATTTCACAGTCACCCTGCTACTTTCATTCTTCACAAATTTGTAGTCAAACCCTTGTTGCACTTGCCACTCCTTTAGTGCCTTCCTAAATACTACCACATTAGTGAATTTCATTCCCTCCTCCAAAGCTGGTTTAATCATGTCCACATCCTCATTAAACTCACGACACTTCTTACTAGTGGATTTCATTCTTCCTTCTTCATCTTCATCTGATCCATACAGACTAAGTAACTCATTAGAATCCCCCCCATCTGAGTACCAATCTTCTGCTTGTTTTGGTTGCTCTTTATCACCCTTGTCTTGATTTGGTTGTTGCTTTGGAGCAAAAATGTCATCATCACTAGGCCATTCCAGATTCTCAAACATTCAGCTAGGTGTAGAACTCACATTTGAACCATCCTCATCATCCTCATTCTCTTCATCCTCATCTTCATCTTCATCTACTTCATAATCAGGGTCATCTTCTTCATCTTCATCTTCATCCTCACCAACTCTTTTATCCACTGGTATATCATCCACCTCCTCATCATTGCCCTCATTGGCCTTATGACTTTCATCATCTAAGTGCACAACATTTGTTTCCACAGGGGGAACATCCACATCATCATCAGGGTAAATGATTTGGAGGGGCTCATGACCTCTTTCACAATACAAGCTAATGACTGGAAGACCTTTGTAAACATTCAACATTTCTCTAACCTCTTTGTCAGAATTTATAACTCTAAGTCCTTTAGTCAAACCAACACTAGGAACCAGGTAATACATAGTACTTGTGGTGGGATAACCATATGACATAATTACGTTCTTCAAGTCAAAGTAACAAATCAAATCAGGGTCAATTTCGTCAACCATTTCCACTGTCCCACCCAGATACGTAGTGGCCCATGGGGTATGCCGAAAAAACCCCCATGATGCAATTGAAGGGTAACATATGTAGTCATCCTGCATTAATGATTAAAAAACCCAACTTTACAAACCTAAGGGACCACATGCAAGCATTAAAAAACAATGCAGACAAAAAACCATTAAAGAACAACATACACGTATTCGGGTATGGGACCACAACCATTCAAGAAGAAACCAACAGTGAAAAGTTCCATTAAAGAACAAAACAATAGTGGAAAGTTAGGACAAAAACCCTAAAATCGAAAAAGATTTAAAACTGTACCAGAAAAGGGTTACAACTTCAACCCTTCCCCAAATCATGTAAAGTTCTTCGTTTTCAGAGCATTATGTCTCCCTTTGTGTGAAAATCAGCAAAAATTTCCCCTTATTGGCCGACAAACTCACTTCAACACCATATAAAAAAAACGTAACTCAAAACCCTAGACAATGAGTTTAGGGCTATCAACGTACCTTACGATCTGAAAACCCTAGACAATGAGTTCTTTGAAGCAGATGATTCACGTTCTTTGAAGCAGATTTCTTCTCCCTATCAACGTACGTACGTTTCTCTCTCTGCCATTGAAGAACCAGAGCTTCTAGAGAGAGAGAGAGAAATACGCGAATGATAAAAGAGGAATAAGGAAGGGGTATACGATGGGGTATTTCAGTCTTTTCGTTACTTTTGACGGAAATACTAACAGTTCCAAACCAGTCTTAAGTACAAGGGGTGCGAGTGTTTAAAAATGAAGTAGAGGGGGTGTAGTTGAGAAACGACCAAAGTACAGGGGGTGTATCTGTAATTAACCCTTTTAAAAAATTGGGGAGAATAAAGAGAGAGATAGGGGGCCGTGGGGTTTTGTTTTAACTCGGATTGGGGATAATTCGACCCGCGAACAAAAATTACCCGGACCCAGACTCATTTAACCCGCGAGAACCAACAGGGTCAAAAGAACATCAAAACGACGTCGTTTTGATGTTCCCGCATTTTGCAAAATTGCGGGCTCCCGCAGGTGAACAGGATTGTGTGTGTGTGTGTGTATATATATATATATATATATATATATATATATATTGTGGTACTAAATATATATCCATAATTAAGATTTAAATCTTGAAAATCTGAAACCCATTTCTAAATTCATCAAAAGTCATGAGATGCTAATGAATTTTTTTTTTGTCATGCCATAAAATGTAAATTCAACTACAAGAATAGAAAGAAATAATTCGCTTTTAATTTACCAAAGAATTCAAATTAACCACCAAGGCTCTCCATAACATACCATAAACTTACAAAATCCAACCACAAAAATACAAGTTTTTCTATCCATTCATCAAAGACATAGAAACAAGTTTTCTAGAGTAAAAACTAACACTATCATTACATGTCCAAGTTAAAAACATACATGTTGTCGCAATGGTGACCCGACCACACTTAACAATAAGTCCTCCGACTACGAAATATAAGAGTTAGTTCAACCACTAGCTCCATTAAGCTTGCCCAAGCCCTTTAAATCTGTAAGGTATAGGTGAGCACAACCGCCCACGTATAATCTATTAATTAAACACTAAAATATGCAAGTGAACAAGTTTTTAAAATATGAATGCTTGTACCCATGTATCCCATTTTATTAAACTCCAAAATATACATGCTTGACACAATTCATAACGAATATAACCAAGTCCGAAAGATGAAACCAAAATTTTTCAAACATAAAAGAAGTCAAATTATTAAACTCAAATACGAGAAAATAAGAGCTATCATGTCAAGTTTTTATTTGGCAAATCCCATGACAAAAATACATTGATTTGTATCTTTTATTATTGAGTTGAAATTTATTCTTTATTTATTTCTAGATTGTCTGTTTAGGAAGTGGAAGGAAATCAAATCGTTTGTAATTGAGAGGATGCGTTTTTAGGAACTAAATCAATTATATTGTAATTGAGAGATAGAGAAGGGAAAGGATGGAAGGAATCAAGGAGATTCGTGATTATGGCAGATCAATAAGGAAAGATGATCTCAAAATCTGTGGGTTGAAAATAAGGCAACGTGCATCAATTGTGATTGCTCGAGCAACTCCGAACAAGCCTATACTGGTCTTTGAGCAACTTGACATATTTCATCCATCTATCTATATCTATATATATATATATATATATATATATATATATATATATATATATATATATATATATATATATATATATATATATATATATATATATATATATATATATATATATATATATATATATATATATATATATATATATATACTACCGAATATATGAGTGCAACCCCTATCTTGCTCCAAAACATAGAAATATCCAAGGGAGATTTTTAGTTTTTCTCGGAAAAAGATATGATCGTTTGATCATCAAACTTCTGGATTAATTCCAAGAGCCTTCTCCAAACTTTGTGATTGTTAATTGAAGTGTTCTTTTGGTAAGTACCTACGGTGGATTTCGTAGGTTATTGGAAGGCTTGAGCGATTCTACACAGCGGCGGTCAAGCACTGGGTGCAGTGAACGAGTGATTCGACAATCAACCTTGGTCAACCAAGAGTGATTCTAGGTTGTAAGTATAGGTTTGTTTGTAACCGTGCAATGAGTTATAGTGCATGATTTCCTTCCCATGGTTTTTTCCTGTTTAGGATTTTCCACGTATATCCTGGCGTTCTTTATTTGTTTGCTTTCCATTGGTGAGATTGATTTAATTTTCACTTGGTGGGTTACTTAATTAAAGAGATAAAACATACCAAAACTATATACCTAGGCGATCTAGGATTTTTCAAGAGCACATAAAATCGAAAGTCCAAGTTATCAAAGTTGTGTACCAATCCTAGGCCACTAAGCAGGTCCTTAAATTATCCAAATTTATGGGTTACTAACCCAAAGGCCTATGAGGCATCTTATCCCATGCGGGTTTATGGACAATAAACCGACAGACATCTCTTCTAATTCAAAATGCTCCTGGATCAAAATCTGAGTTTTGAGGTTCTACTCGTAGAGAAAAAATCTTCGTCTGGTAGAAAATGGCTCTGAATTAGGTTTGAAATTGTGGCCATCTCTTTATTCTTGGCCCTTCCTTGCACTCTTCAATGCTTCTCAAATGATTTCTATGACTTCACAAAGGACCACCACGGGCTCTTGGGCACTCTCGGGAGTTAATTGGACAAAAACATACCTTGCACACAGAGCCGGCTTTGAGATTTTTGAGGCCTAAGACGAACTTATGAAGGAAAAAAAAAATTCATATGAGGAAGTAAAAAGAGGCCCCTAAGACTACCAAGTACTTTTTGGATAAAGGAACTAAGTTTTTCCACTAGGCTAGCTAGCTTATTTGTTATATAGTTGTTAGATTAAATATATATTACATATATGGGGCCCTAATTTTGATCCAAACTTCGGAGGCTTAAGTCCGTCGCCATGCCCTTCTCGGGTTAGAGTCGGCCCTGCTTGCACGCGATATCATGACATAATAATGAGTATATATATATGCAAGTATGACAAAACGAGAGGGTAACACTACAAGAAAATATATATTCAGTGACAAAAAAGTGGCGATGAAATTAAATCTCGTCACGAAATGAGTATATTTGGTGACGAAAACATAAAATTGTCACTGTTTTGACAACTTCTACAACAAAGTTATTTCGTCACCAATTATACCTATTTAGCGACGAAAAAAACATTTTTGTCATCAAAGGTACCCATTTGGCGACAAAATACATTTTTGAAGTCGAAAGTGTAAAAGATAAGACGACGCTATTTTTCATTGCCAAAACCATTTGGTGACGAACTTTGATAACGAAATATTTTTTTTGTCACCAAATAGTTATCTTTGGCAACGAATAATAATTTTGTTTAATCTTTTACGCTTTCATCAACGAAAATATATTTCATCACCAAATGAGTAACTTTGGTAACTGTAGACACCCCAATTTGGCCTAACGATTATTTCAACTCCCACCTTGGGACCATCCCGATGATGATACGGATTTGATGATTACTGATTGCTTTCTTGTGAAACCCATGGACTTATGGTACGAACTTTGAGCCACTTAGAGGACCCAATCCAGAGCCAAACAGCCTTTCAGACAGAAACATAGTGTGTTAGGAAAATCCATCGATCGGTCGCAACATTGATTCCACGGCCTTAACATCCATTCCTCACCCGAGCAACCTGTTGCTAGCAAAATCTCCCTGAGAGATCGAAACCTCGGCCGCCAGATCAATGGCTCGGCCGCCACATCCATTCTTCGGCGGCGACATCCTTTGCTCGGCCGCGGATCGGCTCTTTCGGACTCTCGAACCTTCTATCGGTTGATCGATCCAATCCCACCGCCTCCGATGCGTTCGGGCCACGTTCAGGGATTGCAACGAAGAGTTTGTATTGCAATGCAATTGCAATTGCATCCCCGTGATTTGATTGGACCGAGTGAGTCACCCCTTTGCCTATATAAAGAGACCCTCGGATCCGAAAATAATACACAGAAATTGATAGATCTACACCCTCTCATCAGTCACGAAACTCTGCAAAAATACTCCCAAAATCCCTCTCTACGAAAGCCCTAACCTCCCGAAGGCAGCCTCAAATCCGACGATCAAACCCCGGAGTTCCAAACCCTAACCCTAGGGTTTTGTCCAAGTAGCAATCAATCAATCAATCCCGATCAATCCGAAGCAATCAAGCAACTGAGGGATCAAGGTGGTGAGGCCCAACGGCCTTTGGTTTGGTTTATTTTCTGTCTATAAATCTTAATCGTAGTGTTTTGATCGTCTGTTAAGCTTTCTGTCTGGTGTGAGGAAGAACACCAGCCGGGGCTTCGATGCCTCGGCCGGTACATCGATTCAGTGTAATCCCTCGGCCGCGACATCCATTCGCTGGCCGAGTGATCGATTTGCTGGCACAGCTTTGATTTGCTTGCTGCTTTCTGACGTATGATTTATTTACAGTCTTGGCTCACCTTATTAACTGTTTAAGGCATAAAAACAGATTACGTGTTTGAATTAAATGAAGCATCTACATGTTTTATGTTGAATGATTATGGGCTAGCCTCGCGGCTAGGCAGAGAGGGGTGCCTAACACCTTCCCCTTACTGTACTTTTGGCTTCCGTATCCAGAATCTCTATCTGTTTTCCTAGCTTTAACAAACTAGGTGGCGACTCTGTTTTGATGATAACCGCTATCGTGTGGTGATACCTCTAGCCATGGAAGTATCCACGATCTTGGTTTATGAAGCGAGCAACCAATCGAGCAAACACAGTGATGATACAACTGTATGGCGATGCCCCGTTTGGGAGGTATCTACAGTTTTCTGGCGACTCTGCTGGGGACATGAGAGCCATAACCAGAAAGTTCAACATAAGACTAATACATGCCTTATTTAATTCATTTATCATATGCATAGAGCAGGCAAGCCTCGTTGAGTTCACCTAATACCCCGGCATGACACGGGCTATGTTAGGGATTTCAGCAAACTCCACAGTCACTCGTACCTAGTGGTATATCAAAAAGGGAATCACCCAATTACCGCCTATGTTGGGTTGGTGAAAGGACTGGTGCCCTTTGACAACGGAGCACCCTGAGACTACCTAAACCTTTCATGTGTTAGAAAGCCATAGAACTTATCAAACTAAGACAGGAACCTACAGGCTAGGAACCTACTTGCATTTTGCTTCAAAGTTCTTCCTCACACCTTGTACCATATTGTATTATCTTTTTCTGTGCAGAAGGGTTGGGGCATGGACCAATAGCCCTAACTCTAAGTCTTCATAGCTAAGCACCAAGGCATAGTATTGCCTGCAAGGTATGTTTTTGGCAAGTTGAAAGCATCATTTACTTAACATTCCGGCTTTACTTAAAGCACCGCAAAGCATGGATTTCTAGAATGAAATCAAACACTGGCTGCCCCGCCGACAATTGAACTAGGGGTTACTCTAGCAATCTTTGCTTTGCGAGGCTAAAGGAAAGAGGGGGTGTAAAGTAGTAAAGCAGTTTATGGATGATATTATGGATAGGACTTGCAATACTTATTTCTCCATGGATGATTCAGCATGACAAGTGTAGGACTTCGGTTCCTATCGGCCTAGCAACTCATCTTTCAAAATTCAAAATTTTGAGCATGCTTACTGTAACAAGCCGGTAAGATTTAGGAGTTTGTCAATGTGCTAGCAAATAATCACGTGGATTTCAATTACCTTAATCACATTTTGAGAAAGAATCTTCCCTAACCAAGAATTGAAAGAACTTCTAAAACTCTTTGCAATGCCTAGTCTAATCCTCAAATAATAAGATTTCCTGAAACATTCAAATAGCCGCTAGCACAGCGATGGACTTCGAGTCTACTTTTTGTTATAGTCATATGCTCAACCTTTTCGGTTTGTCTCATAATATGAATTGGCTTGGAAGTGGGATCTTAAGTGGCAGCAACAAGTCTTAAGAATCATCCATATCAAAAATGGCAGGCTATCTATAGTATCCAATCAACTCATGCATACAAACGAATTGCAATGCATGATTCATCCATAACCTGTGTCAGTAGCTGTGGTGCCATATATATACATATCATTTTGATTGCCTCTTTCTAACTATGCAGGGGCCAAACCAAAAGAGGAGTCCGTCCCTCTCATTTCCTTTCCTTGTTCATCGCATGTCATTTGGTTGCACCACCACTAAGGGCAGTTTGCATATTAGAAAATGCGCCGCATGAACAATTAGTTTTGGATATCTCAACTTGAGCATGATTATGTTTCTCCTTCTCTTAGACTTGGAGTTTGATCTCAGACGTGATGGCAATCGCTGACAAAAAAAAATTGAAGTTTTAATCCAACCAAGTTTTGAGCAATGGTAGCCATGCCTATCACGTCTTGGCTTAAATTTTAAAAAAATCCTTTCGTGGAAATCCTACCTAGCTAACTTTCGCCGCCATTTTGGCCCATGTTGATATCATTTTGCTCATCATGGTTTGTGGCCAATTGTCACACTCAGCATGAAATGTGGATCTTAAGTTCAAACCTCCTCGGACATGAACTACGAATGGCCTGATTCTCTATTGGGATACGTAGGCACCTTTCGGTCGGCCACAATTTTGAAAATGTTTTCTCTTGTGCTAGTTTGCTGCCATAAGAATACTCATGATAACGTCAAACGTTGAAAACAATCCACAAGGGTTTTAAAGTAATCTTATGACATCTTTTGGAACACATCATAGTCACTCGAATTGTCAAAAGCACAAAATGAGTTTTTCAAAGTCATGACCCACGTCATTTCTGTTGAGCTAAGAAGGAGTTGAAACATCTTTGCACCCTTACAGAGATCACCTGTAAGCAAACTATGCTGTTGAAGATGAAGAGTATGAAAAAAAAAAAGAAGAGAGGAAAAAGAAAAGAGGAAAAAATGAGCTCGCTAGATTGAAAACCCGCAAGGGCGGTCTGGGCAAAAGTTAGAGCACGAACAAAGCGAGAAATCAGCCATGTCTCCATGCATCTACTATGTCCTCAATCTTAGAAAATTCACTTAGTTAAACATCAAAGCCCCTAATCTCTTGGTTAGGACCTCTGTCACTCTGTCGTGTGTTTCAAAATGAAGAGAGGCATTCATTTCATCTATCCAAACACTTCTCCCTTGCTAGCCATGTTGAGCCTCTGGATAATTTCTTTGAAAAGCCTGCTAAGCAGCCATCCCCTACGTTAGGGCAAAAAAAAAACACAAGGAGAGATAAAAGAATGAAAGAATTAGCACCCCGTCATACAAGGGGCATTTTGAAGGAAACATTTCTTCCAATCCATACAGAGGACATTTTTGAAGAAAACAACTCTCTCACACAAAGTGAGACAAGAGACAACAAGAGTTGAAGATGGCTGCTAGCTTTTAAAACCCAAGCATGAGTAGAAATTAGGTTTGAGCCTTTATATCCACTTCTTTCTTAAGCCAAAACCCCAAGCCTACATTATGGTCCATAACAAAGTCCTCTCAGATTGGGGAAAACGACTTAGTAGCAAGGTCCTAGACGCTAGGGGCATCACCAATGTGGGACTTAACTAGAAGGGCAAGGATCCTGGAATTCACATCGTCTTGGCAAATCGCACAACATGGAAAGTTACAAGGGGCATGGCTACATTCCCCTTTATGCACTTCTCTCAAAAGTATTCAACCTCTTATGTGGGTCTCAGTAGGCGCTTATCAATCTAACTCAAGTCAACCAAATCAGGCTCAAAGCAACGAACTTACCTAATTGACTAGGGGAATAGTTTTGCAAAATAGTTCTGTGTTCTTTGATGATTGAATGACGTGAGTGTGGAACATGGATGGAATAATATGACTTTGAAATCCTTGAGGAAAACTTTCAAACATGGCTTTATCCTAAGCATTTTTACCACAGCAATACATGCACAATTGCTTTTACAAACTTTCGAGGAGATAAGATGAGTCTCTCACTTCATGAAGAGTACAACAATATGGTCCCTTGACCAAACAATGTTTTCAGTAGTGCCGCTAAGGCATTGCGGTCTTTTAAATGCCTGGCTAGTATAAATAAGTCATTATTTGTTTCCCTAAATCAAAGAGAAGCATTAGCTTAAATGTGCGAAAGTTGAGATGTCCAAAATGCATTGCAGATTCACATGCATATCATTCTTACCCTATCTTTTGCATCCTAGTATTTCGTTATGGCTACTTAATGGAAGTAGTTGTCTTGGTTGCACAAGCTAACCCCAAGTATGAGGTGTTCTTATGCTCAAACAAGGCAGGTTCATCAAGGCATCATGGCCACTCTCTTTATATAAGGATAAAGGGCAACAAAGGGATGCATTGCAAAGTCTACCTCCCTGTCAACACACTTGAAGAAAGCTCAGCCTGAGAAGCGCTTCAACTCTTTTGTGGAAATGCTGTCACACAGCACAGTCAAGAGCATGCCGAGATCTCTGCCGGACAGAAACATCGCACTCACCTTCATCGTTAATTGCATCGCATGCTAGGGGCAATTAGATCATTGTCATCATGCACGATTTAGTTGGGGATTCTCCTGGATTTTGGTCCTTGAACCGACCATACCGAGCTTTGTATCTGTGGCCGACAAAGCCTAGTCAAAGAACCTGAAAGATAGCCTTGCCCAGAGCAAACTCTACAAATGACACCATGTCAACAACATTAAAGTGGCTTCACACTTCACATCTCCATAGCTCCTTGCTTCACGCTTTCATCTCCATCTTAGCAGCTCTGCCTTCATAAAATCAGAAGCCTCACACTTGCTCTTCAGTAGCAACTCTACACTTAGGCCTTGCCATATGCACAGCCTCGCGCTCAGCAGGTTCCATCTCAAATAGTGCAGTGCTTGCCCAGAGCTCACATCTTGAAGCTAAGCAGCCTCGCCACTTCCAGGCCAGCGAAACAATCCCGCGGCTTCCACTTAATACATTGAGTGAACAGCCAACAAGAAAAAGCACCTATATAAAGCTTGCACACTTCGGCCCTTCAGAAGGCGTCTATCCTCCAAAAAGGGCATCCGTATTAAAAAAGCCCTCCAGAAGGCATTTAAGTTGTTGGCTTCCAGAAGGCGTTTGTGTAGTCAACTTCCAGAAAGCATTCAGTCTCCGGAAGGCACCCCGTCAGAAGAGGAGTTGGAAATCTACTGAACAAGGTTGAAATTAGGAGGCGAAGGAAATCTCCTAGGCGTACATGAGGATCATCTCGTCAGCAAAGACGATAGAAATCTGTGAAGGCCATAGTAGCCGAAGCATTTAACAAACCTTATGGCACTTTGGGTCAACAAGTCAACAAAGTCAAAGTGGAATATGGTCAAGAACTAGCCTTGGGGGGAATCCCGAGCACACTCAGAACCAGTCTTGGGAGGCATCCCACGCATGTGGAAATTAACCTTGGGCGCATGCCCAAGCACGAAGAATGATCAAACACTGGTGTCGAAGCCATATTGGGACTTTTTCAAAGCTCTCTCCATAGCAGCAAGCTCATAATTACTCGTCACTTGATCGTCAAGGATTATCAATCACTGAGCTCTTGGCCACAAAACCCAAGGGTCCTTGATACCTCAAGCATAGGCTCTACGCTAGCCATCACAGCCATAAACGGCATTACACTCATGAGATCACTACTTCAAGCTCCAAGCTCACTATCTCTGTAATCGTAGCTCCAAGCTCACCAGCTCAGCAGCACCACGTGCTCAGCTCCACTCATTCAACAGCCCTGTGCTTCTTCATATTCACCACCATCAAACTACTTGATCACTTAAGCAGCTCTATGCTTACTCATCGTCATCAAGCTACCTAATCACCTAGCAGTTCAGTGCTCACCCTCACCATCTCAGTAGCACTCGCTGCTGCCAAGTCATTATCAACAAGCCCTAAGCAGCTCTATATTCATACTCAACAGCCTTGTGCCCAAGTCGCTCAAAAAGCTCCATGCTCACTACCTTAACAGCCTCGTGCCTACTATTTCAGTCATTCAGCATCTCTGCAACCAAAGCCTCGAGCTCATTATCTCAGCAGTCCTATGCTTACTATCAGCAGCACCATGCTCATTGCTTCAAGCCCCATCTCGGCGGCTCCACGCCGACAAACTCAGCGGCTCTACGCCTATGCTCAAACTACTTCAGCAACTCCATGCTCATTGCCATCAGGCTACCTGATAACTTCATTATCAGCAGCACCGTCCTCAGTAGCTTCACCATTCAGCAGCTCCAAGCTCACCATCATTTAGTAGCTCTATGCCCGTATCCACATCTCAGCAGCTTTATGCTCATTATCCCAGTGGCTCTACGCCCGTAAATGCTACTACTCACCACTTCGCTCATCCAGCGGCTCCACGCCCATTATTTCAAAACCTCAGCGGCTCGAAGCCCGTTATCATAGCAGCTCTACGCCCGTATTCACTATCCGCAGCTCTACGCTGGCTCAACTGGCTCCACGCCATAATTATCTCCACAGGCTCTTCGCCGCCCCAACAATTCAGCGGCTCAAAGCCCATTATCTCGACTGGCTCCATGCTACATTATTACTCAAACGGCTCCACGCCTGTTATCGATTCAACGGCTCTAAGCCCACCACTCAGCGGCTTCAAAGCCCATTACTTCAGCGGCTCCAAGCTCATTGTCTCAACGACTCCACGCCTGTTATCATCTCAACTGGCTCTACGCCATAGCACCACTCATGCGGCTTGAAGCCCATTACTCAACGGCTCCACGCCTGTTATCGACTCAGTGACTCAATACTCAATGGCTCCACGCCAGTTATCGACTCAGCGGCTCGAAGCCTACCACTCAGCGGCTCGAAGCCTACCACTCAGCAGCTCAAAGCCCATTATCTCAGTTGGCTCCAAGTCGTAACCAATTCAACTGGCTCAAAGCCGTAACAAACAGGCTCTACGCCGCCAGCAACAATTATCAAGCCCAACCACTGTGTACTGGATGCTCAAGTTCTACACTTGAATGCGCAAGCTCTACGCTTGAATGCCCAACCACTGCGTACTGGATGCTCAAAGCCTGTACTTTGAACGCTTGGATTCTGCCGTCCGAATGCTCGAGCTCTACGCTCTGATTGCTCAAGTCCAGAACTTGAAAGAAGCTTTAAGCTTATATCAAACACACACGCACGGGCCCGTGCACATATTGCATCAAACACATCGAGTTTGCATAACCATCCCCATCATCATATTTGCTCACATCTAACAAACACTCATCATATATACATGCTATGTTTTGCATATCTCATTCACTCGCAGGTCAATCTTGCAATCAACCGGCTCCATGCCTCGGTTTTTATTGATCGGCCCGGTGCCTCGATCCTCTGGCTCGAAGCCAAAATCTTATGATGAGAAAGCTCCATGCACAAATCATCAGAACACAACCGGCTCTATGCCTCGGTTCAATCACATCAAGCTCAAAGCTTCAAACCTCCCTGACTACTCGAGGCTGATGATCAATGCCAGCTCCGCACTTCGGTTCAAAGCTCCAACACCTCAGACTCTCGCTTTACTTCAACCACGTCAAAGCTTGAAGCTCTGACCTTTCAAGTTCTTACCTCCGGAAGGCAAAGATTTTTGAACTATAACCACCAGCTCCGTGCTTCGGTTCCACCTCCTAAAGCTCTCGCCTTATAATCAAAACCAGCTCCGCGCTTCGGCCCGATCAAAGCTCAAAGCTCCAAAACCTCAGGCTCTCACCTCATGATCACAACCGGCTCTGTGCCTCGGTACCTTCATCTCAGCACTCTAGGCCCCGGTTACTGGCCCTTACGCCTCCTGCAATGGCATCCAACTCATCTCCAGAAGATGATTTGGGTTCCACCCCTATCTCAAAACTGGCATCCAATTCATCCCTGCAGATGGCTTGGATTCCGCCCCAACTACATCAATTCCTTCCAGCTCATTCGCAAGGTGTGGGCTCCCGCGCCCGAAAAGCGCTAACTCGAAGAGTCGCCACCCGGATTTTTGAGATGGATGATCCGAGAAACCGAGAGCTTGATTTGAAAAAGAAAGGCTTTTGGTCTAGCGAAAACGTTGAGATTTTGGATCCGGGAGCCACGTTACGAACGGGGAAGGTTTTGTTGAAAAAGCACCCCGCTCGCCCGGTAAAACCGGTCTCTACTAAGCATTTTAAATGGGGGATTTAATACCATTTGAAAAACTTAACTTTAAAACATATACGGGGAAGGGACACGGGATAGAATATAACACATTGGTGTGCTTGTGGTGCGAACTGTACAGAATGATAAGAATGATGCAAGCAAATATAATGAAAAACATTTAACAAGCTGTCTGGACCGCGGCCATCTCTTACGCGGCACACTGTAATGCCCCGCACGGCTCTTCAGTATGCCGCGCGTGGTACTTGTTGTGCTGTCAGTCTGTTACAAGCATTCAAAATATCATCCAGCCCACTGTTTTCACCGTACACCTTTTTTAAAAGACTCATCAAAAGCCACATAATGACCAGATCATTCCAAAAAAATTATTATTTTCTCAAAACATAACCCCAAAATAGTTTTTAACATGTTTGATCATTCGGGATGATCTAGAAAACCTTGTTTGAGAGTCAAAATATGGCTTGTAGATATGGTCTTACTTTTAAAGAAATAAGAACAGTCAACAATAGAAACAAGCAGCCACAACAAAGGGTACCTCCGATCCAGACAGCCTGCTTATAATAACATCAGTAACCAACATGCCGTGCGCTGAAGGTCAACGTGCCGCGCGCCTGTCCAGGCAGCCGCACGATACCTTGACCTCAGCACAATACTGACTTCTTTTTCTGAAAATGGGTTTTAAGTCAAGATCTAACCAAAAGGGACTAGATCTGACGACAAAAAAGTTCCCCTCAGGGCCAAAACGGGGTTTAGCCCAAGGAAATGGATTTATACCTTTTGATTGAAGCTTGGATGTGCTTGAAGGTGGATGAATGAAGTTGATTTGGATTGAGCTTTGAGAGACTTGAAAGCAAATGGGTGTAGAGAGAGAGAGAGGTGTGTATAGTGGTGATGGGTGTAAGAAGTTGTAGAGAGAGAATCAAAAGAGAGTATTTTTAGAGAGAGAGAGTGAGAGCCAAAAAAATGGAAGAGTAACTTTACTTGGAGTTGAAGGGGTACTTCTCAACTAGAGAGGGAGTGTATTTATAGGCAAAAGAGCCAAGGATGATCACTAAAAGAGGGGAGGTGACTTCTGGGCCGAATAAAACTCATTTTCTGGCATAGACGCTCCTCCTGCAGGCGTGGCCGACAGCTTTCTGCGACTGTCAGAACTTTTTCTCAAGGTGCCGTGCGACGTAGTGGAGTCCCGTGCGAGAGAGTGATTTTTTGAATTTTCTAAGGTGCCGTGTGCCCTTTTGAAGTGCCGCGCGCTATGTGAATCAACACAGTACACCGAACTTCGCGAGGGCGCCCCGGACACTCCCGAACTCGGATTTGGACGCGGTTCAAAGCATTGGAAAGCTCGTCGAATCCTCTTTCTAACCCAATTGGTTTCACTCAAAGTCATTTTATACATTGAAACGTGTGCCCATTTTACCCTCAGTGTGTCATGAAAAAAAGTTGTTTTTGACAAAGCAAACGCGTCTTTCTTTTTTGCAATTGAATCGAGGGCCACCCTACATTGTTGAAAAGGGATTTTCTTGAGGTTAGAGAAGGAGTAGCAAAGGAGTAGCAAAGGAGCAACAATCCAAGCCTCGAAGGTATATTTTTCCTTATTTCATCATCGGGGAAACTTAAAGATTATTCAGGGGTCCAGATTGGGGTGTCTACACAAGGATAGGCTACTCTACCGAGCTCCCCTCAGTCAAAGTAAGGATGATCAAGAAAAGCAAACACACCCGCCGTGTACTGATCTACCCCAAAATACTAAAGGTAACTCTCCGCAAAAAACTTCTCCGGCAGTCCCGCGCTCCTTCAACTACTTTCCGCCAAAACCCTGGCTCTACCCAAGTACGTTGCACTACGGCTTTTTAAGCTCGAAGGTACGTCTTCTGTCTCTAATCCTCCAAACTTTTCTTTTTTTTATTGCCCCTCCGAACTACGATTGGTCTGAATTTCCCTTGAGGAATACGTAGGCAGCCTCCCGGCCCGACCATAACAAAACCTTTTCCAAAAAAAACCCTTGGAATAGTGGTTGGACCAAATTGAGCTGCTTTTACAGCTTTGACTTTTACTCAAACATGTCTCGCGATCCGTCTGAGCTCAGTCAAAGAGGGGCATCTATAGACACCCCAATTTGGCCTAACGATTATTTCAACTCCCACCTTGGGACCATCCCGATGATGATACGGATTTGATGAATGCTGATTGCTTTCTTGTGAAACCCATGGACTTATGGTACGAACTCTGAGCCACTTAGAGGACCCAATCCAGAGCCAAATAGCCTTTCAGACAGAAACATAGTGTGTTAGGAAAATCCATCGATCGGCCGCAACATTGATTCCACGGCCTTAACATCCATTCCTCACCCGAGCAACCTGTTGCTAGCAAAATCTCCCTGAGAGATCGAAACCTTGGCCGCCAGATCAATGGCTCGGCCGCCACATCCATTCTTCGGCCGCAACATCCTTTGCTCGGCCGCCAGATCGGCCTTTTTCCAGACTCTCGAACCTTCGCGGCCGTCTGATCCAATCCCACCGCTTCTTCGATGCGTTCGGGCCCGTTCAGGGATTGCAGCGAAGAGTTTGTATTGCAATGTAATTGCAATTGCATCCCCGTGATTTGATTGGACCGAGTGAGTCACCCCTTTGCCTATATAAAGAGACCCTCGGATCCGAAAATAATACACAGAAATTGATAGATCTACACCCTCTCATCAGTCACGAAACTCTGCAAAAATACTCCCAAAATCTCTCTCTACAAAAGCCCTAACCTCCCGAAGGCAGCCTCAAATCCGACGATCAAACCCCGGAGTTCCAAACCCTAACCCTAGGGTTTCGTCCAAGTAGCAATCAATCAATCAATCCCGATCAATCCGAAGCAATCAAGCAACTGAGGGATCAAGGTGGTGAGGCCCAACGGCCTCTGGTTTGGTTTATTTTTTGTCTATAAATCTTAATCGTAGTGTTTTGATCATCTGTTAAGCTTTTTGTCTGGTGTGAGGAAGAACACCAGCCGGGGCTTCGATGCCTCGGCCGGTACATCGATTCAGTGTGATCCCTCGGCCGCGACATCCATTCGCCGGCCGAGTGATCGATTTGCTGGCACAGCTTTGATTTGCTTGCTGCTTTCTGACGCATGATTTATTTACAGTCTTGGCTCACCTTATTAACTGTTTAAGGCATAAAAATAGATTACGTGTTTGAATTAAATGAAGCATCTACATGTCTTATGTTGAATGATTATGGGCTAGGCAGAGAGGGGTGCCTAACACCTTCCCCTTACTGTACTTTTGGCTTCTGTATCCAGAATCTCTATCTGTTCTCCTAGCTTTAACAAACTAGGTGGCGACTCTGTTTTGATGATAACCGCTATCGTGTGGTGATACCTCTAGCCATGGAAGTATCCACGATCTTGGTTTATGAAGCGAGCAACCAATCGAGCAAACACAGTGATGATACAACTGTATGGCGATGCCCCGTTTGGGAGGTATCTACAGTAACAAAATTTATGAAAGTTGTGTTTCGTCGCCAAATGTATTTCGGACATAACTCTTTACTCAAAACTACGATTGAGATAATTCAAATTGAATTTGAACAATAATAGAAAGGCTACAACTTTCATGTTTATCAAAATTGCTAATCTTAATGTTTAAAGGTTCAAAATGATGTTCGAAATATATTTTAATGTTAAATGTATATATTATATTAGGTATATCAAATATGGATGGGAACACCGAAGGTATCTCCCAAGCAAAAGGGGACACTGTATCCTCCGATTGAACGATTCAGATGATACCACAGATGCAAAGTTTGACCAAATATGACCGGTCATCCTAACAAGTCATCCACTTTTATGTAACGAAATCACTTAACGCCATAAAATGTAGGGAAATGCTACGGTGTCCACTCGCAAAACGGGGACACCGTAAAAAATGGCATAACGGACCACTACGAAGCATAACAAGACCACTGATGTGTATAAACAAAACCATTGAGGAGCATAACTCCCAAAATCCCCAGAATTTTTAGGGATTTCGGAGGTTATGCCTTTGTAAGGTTTTGGTTATACACATCAGTGGTCTTGTTATGCTTCGTAGTGGTCCGTTATGCCATTTTTTACGGTGTCCCCGTTTGACGGGTGGACACCGTAGCATTTCCCTAAAAATGTAACACCAAAAAAGGCATAACAGCAGTTTAATGGGCGTAACAAGAGTATCACATTACCATGAATAGGTATAACATTTAGACAAAATAGGCATAACATGTAAAACAAAACCAATAAGTGGCATAACAATTGAGTCGTAACATTGGAGGAAAAAAATGGAAATAACAAAAACCATTGACAAGCATAAAGTGAAACCATTACTAGGCATGACATAAAACCTTTAAAAATTATAACATTTGAGAAAGTCTCTTAACGATCAAAACCGTTCACTTTGTTTTGCTTTAAGTTATAATCAGCGTCATAATTTTTTTTGGGTCTATGGGTTTGAGGAAGCCCCTTATTGAGATGCAAATCCATGTATTAAATAACATTTTAATTTGTCCGATCAAGTATCTACCAATGGGAATGACTTCGGTGTCCCCCGTCATTTTGGGAACACCGTAACTTTTGGCATAACAAAACCATTATGAGTATAACCAAAACCCATTACAAGCATAACAGAACCATAACAAGACATAACTTGTTTGTTATGCCTTGGTTGGGTTTGGTTATGCCTTAGTTGGTTTTTTGGATATTCCTTGGTTATGCCTTGTTTGGGTTCTGTTATACTTGTAATGGGTTTTAGTTATGCTCATAATGGTGAAGTTATGCCAAAAATTACGGAGTCCCCAAAATGACTGGGGACACCATAGCATCATCTTCTACGAATACTCAACAAAGTTCATACTTGGTGAGTGGGATGATGCTATGGTGTCTCCGGTCATTTTGGAGACACCGTATGACATAACTTCACCATTATGAGCATAACTAAAACCCATTACAAGCATAATAGAACCCAAACAAACCAAGGCATAATGAACAAGTTATGCCTTGTTATGGTTCTGTTATGCTTGTAATGGTTTTGGTTATACTCATAATGATTTTGTTATGCCAAAAGTTACGGTGTCCCTAAAATGACTGGAGAAACCGAAGTCATTCCCCGGTGAGAATGATGTTATTGATATTAACCAAAAGGTAGATTGTTTTGATTGCAAAAAATTACCTTAGACGGTGCTCTGAGTGGTATACTATAAGACTTAAATGCCTCCGGAAGCATCGGATATGGATTCCGATCATGTAGTTTGCAGCATTTGATTATCACCATTTTTTGTGGCAATGATATATTCGGTAAAATGTGAAATCTTAACTGTTCGAATCAATAATTAGAACAAATGACTTGGTAACTACCTTTAAAATCTATGCGTTCAACCTCATTGTCTGTAAACTAAAGTATTGTGCTTTACCATAATGTACGGTAGTCACATGACCATAAAACAATCACAACGATCGAGACCATTCACACTTTGTTGTGCTTGTTATTATAATTATTCTCGTAATTTTTTAGGTCTATCGGGTTTAGGAAGGCCCTTCATCGGGAAGCGGTTCTATTCTTAAAATGTTTTTTTTTTGTCTGATCAAGTGTCTATCAATATGTGATAGACTTCATTATTGACAGTAAAGATTTAATTGCTCATATGTTGCAAATAAAAGATTCCGATTGCCAAATGATATGACATGTGGGGCTTGGGTGGTGCACTATAAGGGCTCATTTGGATGCAGAATTAGGTTTGGAGGTATTATGTAAGAAGGGGAGATTGGATACTAGGGGGTATTGGTTAACAAGAGATGGCCAACATTGATATGATGTTTATGTAGGTGCAGACACCTCCCTGGAGCGGGGCATCACCATACAGATTGATCGTTGCTGTTTGTTGGTTGTTTGCTTCATAAACCCAAAATCATGGATATTCCCATGGCTAGAAACATCGCCACACGATAACAGTTATCATCAAAACAAAGTCGCCACCTAGTTTATTAAAACTAGGAAAACAGATAGAGATTCCGGGCACGAGAGCCAAAAGTACAGTAAGGGGAAGGTGTTAGGCACCCCTCTCTGCCCAGCCATATGACTGGCTCATAATTGTTCAACATAAGATTAACACATGCTTTATTTGATTCAAACACTTAAATTGATTTTAGCCTTTAAACAGTTAAAGTTTTTTTTTTTTTTTTTGAAAATTAGAACAGTTAAAGGTGAGCTGAGACAGTAATTGAAAACATGCATCATAAAGCAAAATAAAACAAATATGTCCCAGGGAGATGCATCTCGCGGCCAGTGAATAGATGTCACAGCTGAGAGATCCTCCTGGTTTGATATACTAGCCGAGGAACCGAAGCCCTGGCCGATGTTCTTCCTCACACCAGACAATACGATTAACAAAGAATCAGAAAGCTATGATTAAACGTAAAAACAAAAAATAAATCAAACCAGAGGCTTTTGGGTCTCACCACCTTGATCCCTCAGTGGCTTGATTGCTTCGGATTGAATCGAATTGACTGATTGCTTCTTGAAAACCCTAGGGTTAGGGTTTGAACTTTGGGGTTTGATCGTCGGGTTGATAGCTGCCTTTGGGAGGTTAGGGCTTTTGCAGAGGGGATTTGAGAATATGTTTCTGTAGAGTTTCGTGACTTGAGAGGGTGAGTAAGTATATGAATTTTTTGTGGTCTTTATTTCGGAACCCTAAGGCCCTTTATATAGGCAATTGGTGACTCACTCCGTCCAATCAAAATGCACGGTAGGAATTGGAGTTGCAATGCAATACAAACTCTTCATGGTGATCTCTAAACGTAGCTCGAACGCATTGGAGGTATCGTAGTTGGATCAAACGATTGACAGAATGTTCCAGAATTTGGAAAATAGACAATCTGGCGGCTGTAGAAAGGATCTTGCAGCCGAGGAATAGATGTTGCGGCCGAAGGATTGATCTCTCAGGGAGATTTTAAAGCAACAGGTTGCTCGGGTGAAGAAATGATGTTGAGGCCGTGAGATTAATGTTACAGCCAACAGATGGATTCTCCTGGGGTACTGTATTTTTGTCTGAAAGGTTATTTGGCTCTGGATTGGGTCCTCTAAGTGGCTAAAAGTTCTTACCGAAAGTCCAAAGATTCACAAGAAGTCAATCAGCAATCACTCTATCCATTTCATCATCGGGATGGTCCCCAAGGTGGGACTTGAAATAATCGTTAGGCCAAATTAGGTGTCTACAGATGCCCCTCTTTGATTGAGCTCCGACGGATCATGAGACATGTTTGAGTAAGAGTCAAAGCTGTAAAAGCAACTCATTTGGTCCAACCACTATTCCAAGGGATTTTTGAAAAAGGTTTTTGTTATGGTCGGGTTTGGAGGCTGCCTACGTTTTCCACAGGGGAAATTCAGACCAACCGTAGTTCGGAGGGCAATAAACAAAAAATAAAAAGGTTTGGAGGATTAGAAACAGAAGATGTACCTTCGAGCTTTAAAAGCCGTAGTGTGACGTACTTAGGCTGAGCCAGGATTTTGGGGAAGGGTAGTTGAAGGAGTGTGGGGCTGCTAGGGATATTTTTTGCGGAGAACGTCCTTTGTATTTTGGGGTAGATCAGTACATGGAAGGTGCGTTGCTTTTCTTGATCATCCTGACTTTGACTAAGGGGAGCTCGGTAGGGTAGCCCACCCTTGCGAATGAGCTGGAAAGAATTGATGTAATGGAGTGGAATCCAAACCATCTGCTGGGGATGAATTGGACGCCGATTTTGAGATATGGGGGTGGAACCCAAGCCATCTTCCGGAGACGAGTTGGATACCGGTTTGAGATATAAGTGACTTGGGGCTGGTTACTGGAGCACGGAGCGTTGGGATGAGGGAACTGAGGCGCGGAGCCGGTTGCAGTCATGAAGAGCTTTGAGCGTGATAAAACTGAAGCGCGGAGCTGGTATAAAGAGCTTGGAACTTGATAGAACCGAAGCGTAGAGTTGGCATTGATCATAAGGCAAGAGCCTGGAAAGATAGAACCGAAGCACTGAGTTGGTTGTAGTCATAAGGCAATAATCTAAGGAGTCAGAGCTTATAGCTTTGAGGTGATTGAACCGAGGCGTAGAGCCGGTTGCATTCTGATGGTTTGTGCACGAAGCTTTCCCATCATAAATTTTGATAGAGAGTCAAAGGATCGAGATTCTGGACAGATCAATAAAACCGAGGCGTGGAGCCGGTTGATTACAGGATTGACCTGTTTCATAAGTGAGATAGATATGCAGAATATGTATGTGATGACGACGATTAGATGTGAACAGATATGATGATGCAGACTCGATGATGACAATGGTGATGTAATTAATACTTGTAAACACCTCCAAAAAGGGGCATCGCCATATAGATTGTTCGTTGTTTGCTCGTTTGGTTGCTTGCTTCATAAACCAAGATCATTGATATTCCCATGGCTAGGAACATCGCCACATGATAATGGTTATCATCAAAACAGAGTCGCCATCCAGTTTATTAAAACTAGGAAAAAAGATAGAGATTCTGGGCACGGAAGCCAAAGGTACAGTAAGGGGAAGGTGTTAGGCACCTCTCTCTGCCCAGCCGTGAGACTGGCCCATAGTTATTCAATAGAAGACATATACATGCTTTATTTAATTCTAACACGTAGTCTGTTTGATTAGCCTTTAAGCAGTTAATGGTGAACCAAAACTGAGATTGAAACATGCATCAGAAAGTAGAAAACAAAACAAAGCTGTCCCAGGGGAATGGATCCCACGGTCGGTGAATGGATGTCACGGTCGAGGGATCAAAACCCCGGTCGATGTTCTTCCTCACACCAGATAGAAAAATTAGCAGATAATCAAAAGCTACAATTAAGCATAAAAACAATAAATAAATTGAACCGGAGGCCCTTGGGCCTCACCACCTTGATCCCTCAGTAGCTTGATTGCTTCGGATTTGATTGGGATTGACTGATTGCTTTTTTGAAAAACCCTAGGGTTAGGGTTTGAGACTTCGGGGTTTGATTGTTGGATTGATGGCTGCCTTCGGGAGGTTAGGGCTTTTGTAGATAGGGTTTGAGAGTGTATATTGACAGAGTTTCGTGGCTTGAGAGGGTATGAATCTGATGTATTTCGTGTGTATTTTCAGAGTCCAAAGGCCCCTTTATATAAGCAATTAGTGACTCACTCCGTCTAATCAAAATGCACGGTTGCAATTGCAATTGAAATGCAATTCAAACTTTCGTTGTGATCTCTAAATGTGGCCCAAACGCATCGAAGAGGTAGTGTAGTTGGATCAAACAATCAACAGAACGTTCCAGAGTCTGGAAAATACATGATCTGGCAGCTGGGCAAAGGATCTGGCGATCGAGGGAAGGATGTTGCAGCCGAAGGATTGATCTTGCAGCCGTGGGATTGATCTCTTAGGGAGATTTTTAGGCAACAGGTTGCTCGGGTGAGGAAATGATGTTAAGGCCGTGAGATCAATGTTACGGTCAGCAGATGGATTCTCTTAGGATTCTGTATTTCTGTCTAAAAGGCTATATGGCTCTGGATTGGGTCCTCTAAGTGGCTCAAAGTTCTTACCGAAAGTCCTAAGGTTCTCAAGAAGTCAATCAGCAATCACTGTATCAATTTCATCACTAGGATGGTCCCTAAAGTGGGACCAGAAATAATCGTTAGGCCAAATTGGGGTGTCTACAATGCTAATGTGCACGGGCCCGTGCTTGTGTGTTTAATTTAAGCTTGGAGCTTCTATCAAGTTCTGGACTTAAGTATTCGGAGCGTAGAGCTCGAGCATTCGGACGGCAGAATCCGAGCATTCAAAGTACAAGCTTTAGGCATCCAATACGCAGTGGTTGGGCATCCAAGCTTAGAGCTTGAGCATTCAAGGCATAAACCTTAAGCATTCGAACTTAGAGTTCGAGCATCCAGTTCGCAGTGGTTGGGCATTCAAACGTAGAGCTTGAGCATTCAAAATGTTAGATTTTGAGCATTCAAGCGTAGAGCTTGAGAACAGATGATATCTTGATTGGGGCGGCGTAGAGCCTATTGTGGATTGTTTACGGTGCGGAGCCAGTTGAAGTAGCGAGCGTAAAGCTGTTGAGTGATAGCGAGCTTGGAACTGCTGTGATGGCTGGCATGAAGCCTGTTGAAATAATGGGCGTGGAGCCCTGAGATGATAGACGTGAGCGTAGAGCCGCTGAATGGTGGGCGTAGAGCCATTGAGTGATAGCGAGCTTGGAACTGCTGAGACCGCTTGAGTGGAGCCGTTGAGTTGGCTGATGCGGGCATACAGCCGCTGGGTGAGCTTATGAGATGGTTATAGGCGTAGAGCCTGCTGTTGGGATAGCAAGCGTAGAGCTGCTGAGTCGTGGGCTTAGAGCCGCTGAGTTGGCTGGCGTGTAGAGCCTGTTAAGATAGTGGGCTTGGGGCCGCTTAAATAATGATGGTTATTGATGGTGGAGATAATGAGCGGAGGCATAAAGCCACTGGAGTTTGCTGAGTGATAGCGAGCATGGGTGTAGAGCCATTGAAGTTGCAGGCGTAGAGCTATCGATAGAATTGCATGGGCGTAGAGCCGTTAAGTTGTTTGATAGGGACGAGCTCGGAGCATGCTGAGTGAGCTTTAGAGTTGCTGAGGTGAAACGGCTGAGATAATGAGCTCGGAGCTGTTGAGCGAGTGTAGAGCTATTGGAGGAGTTGTTGAGATAGCTAATACGGAGTAAAGTCACTGGGTAGCTTGATGGCAGCGAATGGTATGAGGCTGCTGAGGTGATTACAGGGCTTGAGCTTTAGAGCTGCTGATAGTGAGAATGCCGAAATAGTGAGCATGGAATGCTGTGTTGTTGACCATGGGGAAGGTGAGCACGAAGCCACTGAAGCTGTTTGTAAGGGGTAAATAATGAGCGCGAGGCCGTTGAATGATTATAGGCATAAAGCCACTGGGTGACTTGGTGGAAATGGTAATTTTGAGAGTTCGGAGTTAATAGTCATTGGTGGTCAAGCGATCAGTAATTGTGAGCTTTGCCATGATAGAGAGAGTTTTGACATTTTTCATGTTCGGGCGTACCCCCAAGGCTAGTTATGGTTACGTTGCATTTACTCAGGGATGCCCCTAAGGCTGATTTAATCATTGGTTTTGTTGGTCATGGACCCAAAACTTCATAATTGCTTCGATTAATACACTGAGCAAGATCTGATGCTGCTATGGGAGATTGATTAAGGGGCCAGGAGATCGATCTCTTGGCCGAAGGATTGATGTTTAGACCGAGGAATCGATGTCTCGGCGGTGAGAAAGCCAAAGGTCGGCGAATCGATTTAAGTTCCGTTTGATCGATCTCATGGCTCATTTTTTCTTTTTCCTTCGTTCATTCTTTCCTTGTCCGAAACCTTTCCATCCCCATTCTTTCGACCACCGTCGTCCAGCCGCTGTCGTCCGTCCAACCACCGCCGGTTCCGACCGCCATTACCGCCGATCTCGACTACCGTTTGTGTTCTCCTTTGCTTGTCTTGAACGTGATGGCCACGCCTTCTTCGGAAGCCGACGACTTGCCACCATCCTCTTCTACAGACATTTCGGGTTTGTCTTTGCACCCTCCATGCAGATGTGAGAAACCTTCTTTTGATGAGGAAGCGATTGAGGAGCCGGGTTTGTTTGACGCTAGTACTTACATTATTCCTTCGCGTAGGTTAGGTTTTGGCAGTTTCTTGCAGTACCGCCCTCTCGTTGGTGGCCTAGAGGCCGAGGTGGTTCGCCGGGAGCCTGAGCTGCACTTGGGCATCGTCAATGTTCCGGTAAGTTTCCTAAAAAGTAAAAGGTTTACTTTAGTTTGGAGTTTAATTTGTTATGAATTTTGTTCTCGGGATGAAATCCCTTTTAGCCAAGGGCATGAATAAGAGGGACCCAGTGTTGGGTCGAGTTTGTTTTGTTAAAAAAAGGACTAAAATGATTATGCCCCCTGTTTAGGCAATGCATGCTTTTTAAATGTTAATTTGATTCCCCTAGCTTTTTTGTTTGTTCATGCAATCATGAGATTAACTCCCTTCTTGTTGAATTCTTTAGAGGAATAGAAGATTGGAGGCTCGCGGTGAAGGCAAAGAGGTGCATAAGTGGTTTCTGGTGCTGCTCGAGCAGGCTCAAAAGTTGGTACGCGCTGCGGGTTTCAAGATGTTCATTCTGGGTCTCAATCTTTCGAAGATGGACTGGTCGTTGATGACCTCACTAGTTGAGATGTGGTGGGATACCACCAAACACTCCACTTTCCTTCCGTTGGTGAGATGACAATCACACCAGGTGATTTCTCTTTACTTACTGGCCTGCAAGTAGGTGGAGTTCCTCTTCGAGTTGATCCCAAGTTTTGGGAGTGAACAGGGGCCTTGGAGTGGTTTTTGGGCAAGGCGCCACCGCTTCACTCACGAGGTCACATTGATCTTGCTTGGCTGAGCAAGGCTTACATGAACGTCGATATTCTGACCCAGGTAAGCGTGGAGCAGCTGACGCGGGCTTTCCTTCTCTACCTCCTTGGGCAAACATTGTTTAACAACAAGGATAGTTCGGTGCACACACAGTTTCTAGCTCCTCTGTAGCACTTGGAGGCCGTTCGGGAGTTCTACTGGGGAATGTCTGCTTTGGCTACCTTGTATGGCAACCTCGGAGCCTGTTCACGGGACAAGAGTCCCATCCTTTGGTGGTCACCATCGGGTGCTTAAGGTATATATCCTTCCTTTTTTTTTTTTCCTCATTTCCTGTTTTGGCTTCTCCTAGTTTTGAACTCGTTTTGCTAATCCTTTTTTCAGCTCTGGGCCTTTGAGCATCTTCTCCAATTTCCCATTGACACAAGACATGTGGATGCACACTATATTCCTCGCTATCAGCAATGGTTGATGGGGCAACGGAAGCCACAATTGCCGGTCTTGAGCTTTTCCGAGTGGCGACAGGTTTTGGATCAACTGACGGTTGATCAGGTGGCCCTCTTCTCTTGTATTCTTTGTCTTCAGGTTTCCATATTCTTATGTTGTGGCTAATTTGATCTTGTTTTGCAGGTACGGTTTGACCCTTGGGGTGGTGTACTAGAGGATGCCCCTCTCGCGCGCTCTAGGGTTCTGGATCGTACTCGTAGCTTGCTTGAGGGTCCATTCTGCCGAGCCTAGTACTTAGGTGATTGGGTGGCTAGTCAGTGGCGTCTGTGTGTTGAGGTGCTTCAATTTGTTCCTCCTCCTCCTTCTCCAGCATCGATGAGGTCTACTTCTTCGATGTCTAAGGAAGATTTGAAGAATGCTGAGATCAGAGATTGGGCGGGAATGCTTCTCCAGGCAGGAGACTATATGGAGTATTGCCGTCTTTACTTGGCCCCAGCTGCTGTAGCTCATCTTGTCGCTCCTGTTTGGCCACGGGCCCCCCCTTTGTTTCCTTTCATTCCGATGATGGAGAGGAGGAGCGCTTGGTGCTTACCCCTTGTATGACCCTGCTTTACACATTGCCAGTTGGGGATTATCAGGTATCTCTTTATTTCTGATTTTGTTTCCTTGCTTCGTTACTGTATCCTGTGTTTCCATGTTTGAAACACTTGGTTATTTGCGCAGGTGCCTGCTGAGATTGTACAGGAATGGCTAGGTGCCTATCAGAGTGCTGAGGCTTTGATTCGGAGACAGCATCATCAAATTCTTGAGGTATGGTCATTCCTTATATCCCTTTGCTTTGTATTTCTCCCTGAATCTGAATCTTTGTATCCTTTCTTTGTTGTAGCTTGAGACTGAGCGAACTCCAGCTGCTAGTAGGGAGGGTATGGGAACTAGTGAGCAACCCCCATCTTCATTTCAGAGGTCGTCTCAGAGGCACCTAAACTAGGCACTCATGACTAGTTTTTATGATTTTTCTTTTCCTGTTCATAGTTAATAAAGGAGACAAGCAGAAATTGTATAGTGAAAACAACCACAGCGTTGTAATTGAGCTTTTGTTCATGAAATAAGAAATGCTTTATATGGCCCTAAATGCATGTGAAAGTCAGAACATGGCTTTTTGAATAAGTATTTGCTGATAGATAGTAATCTGTGTGAAAATGAAGTACTGGCCAAAGAATCGATTATTCGGCTGAAGAATCGATGTTGCGGCCGATATATCCATTCTTCGGCCGTTACTTTGATTTTCCAAAGGTAGATTTTGTTTTGGCCAAGTGGCATCCTTTTTTCTCTTCCTTTTTATGCTTGATTTTGATTTTCTGCTTTTTGCTTTTGCCATGTTCGGTAGTCTTTTTGCCAAACTCGAGAGTTTTCGAGCTATCCTGCTCATTGTGTTAATGACCTTCAGGTTAGAGGGGATGAACAATAATTCTCGTGTCCTTTGCTGTTGCCAATTCCTTGAAAAAGGCATACTCATCTTTTGCGAGCTCAATACGCAGGGTTAGCTATGCCTATCATTGAATACAAACCTGTTGATGTTTTTCCTTCTCTCCAAATGTTTGGGCCGCATCTCATTGTGAGATTGCCTACGTATCCCTATTAGGGAATCAGGCCTTTTATGTAGTTCCAAAGTCACCACCTTTGAGGTTGGGTTTCTACTCTTGGTTTTTCTTCTTACGTGGTCTATATTTTGCCTAGGTTATCTGATAGAGGTTGAGTCCCTAGTGAGCTTTTCTTTGAATGCCTTATCTTTTGCCTAGGCTACATTTTTGCATTTTCTTGCCCTGGCAGGCTTTGCTCTTACTTTGGCTGGGGTTGCTTGGTCACCCAATGAGCATTTCTCTTAAAGAGAGTTTTCATGTTTCGGAGAGGAATTTTGATGGAGATATTTTTATGAATCTCCTATTGAGTTTGTACTTCATGATGGGCAAGCTAACCCTAAGTGTTCTCACGGAGATAACATCTTCTTTATAAGTTTTGACAAAAACCTAGTTTCTTAAGCAACTAGAGTTCATCTTCCCCTTCCTTTTTATCAATGACACAAAGAACTTGATTTCCTTGAAATTTCCTTTGTTTGGCAAAGAGACTATAGTGTTTTGGCAATTGCAATTTAGGAATTAGATTGTTGAATAAGCATAATCTCGAAGATGAAATAGGAATTCACTTAGTAGAAATAAAATGGCCAAACAGGGGCCCAAAACATGTTCTAGTTTGATTTAGAAAGCAATGTTTAATGTTCTTTGCCATGTTGTGACTTCTCAACTACTGTAGCATGTCTTCTTTGCCTTTCGCAACTTTATACTCTTTTCCACCCTATTCCTTACCAAACAGAGCCTTTGAACTAGACCCGTCTTCACAGCTTACATGATAGCTACCTCTTTGAGACATGAGTAGTCCCCAAATGGAAATGTCAGTCTGGGTTTTCATCACCTCTTCTTCCTCCTCGTTGATTGTGCAGTCATAAGAGAGATTAGTCACTTCCACTTGACTGAATAGTGATGTTAAGGAGATTCCATCGAGTGGATCATCGCATTCTCCTTCCATTTCAACAAAGTCACTTTCCCCTGTCTTGTATGGATCTGGGCATGTGAGATCTTCGCTTTCCTATATCCACTGGCTGTAGTCGTATTCATCGTAGGGATTGACCCATGGTTGCATTTGGAGCTCCTCCATCTTCTCTATGAGATGGATCATTTCCCAGATGATGGGTGGTGTCAGAATTTTGGGACGGTTAATGGGCACCACTATTTGGGCAAGCTCGAAGCGGGCGTGCCTTCTCATCATAGTGACCCTTTCCTTTTCTTTCTTCCTATTCTCAAACCTGATACGTAGCCATTTGTCATCCTCTACAAATGGGATGTCGGGATCCTCTAAATTGTGTTTTACCCTGGAATGCTCTTTCCATTTCCTTAGCTTTTCCTCCTTTGCTCGCTCTTCTTCATCACTCATATCGGGATCAATTACCTCTGATTGATCGGACTCATCGTCTCCTTCCTCTTCCATCATGAGACACTCATCCCCCTTTGGGAAGGTTAAGGTTGGCTTAGCTTGGTTGTTTTGGACAATGTATTGGCAAGGATTGTATGTGGGGCTGTGAGATAGGTTTATGAGATTGATATTTCGGGGTGGTTCAGTATTGGGTAGTTTGGTTTGTGCATCAGGTTGTGGAGGTTTTATGGTGTGGCTATCAATGAGGTCTTGAATGTCATGGTTAAGATGCATGCAGTTGTCCGTCTCGTGCCCAGAATGTTAATGGTAGGCACATTGCTTGTTGGGGTCATGGTTTGGGCTATAAGGCGGCTGAGGAGATGGTTTGTTCAAAGGTTTGAGATGTCCTTGACGGCTTAGAATGGTTAAGGCTTGAGAGAGAGTCATGTAGAGAGGGCTACAGTTACGGCGAGGCCGGTTTGAGCTTTGGGATGAGCTAGTTTGAAAAGGGTCTTGTAGTGAGGTTGAATTAATAGTATTTACAGATGCGTGAGATGCACGGCTTGGGGAAGATTTTTTTGGTAGAGGAGATTCTTCTTTCCCAATGAGTCCCAGTTTGATTCCTTCTTCAATCTGCAGCCCAGTAGCATGCAGGCGTTTGAAATCTGTGATAGCCTGTGTGTAGATATGCTTGAGATACTTGGATTGCAGATTTTTGACGACTATCCTCACTTGATCTTCCTCAGAGGGGCATTTCTTCATTTTGGCAGCCTTCTCCTTCCATCTAGCCACGAAGGTAACGAAGTCTTCGTTTGACTCTTGCTTGGTCATTTCCAAATCTCGAGCGGTTATCTCAATTTGGACATTGTATGCATATTGTTTGATAAAGGCGTTGGCGATTTTTGGCCAAGTGTGATAATGTTCGAACTCCAGAGTGAGGAACCAATCGAGAGCACTTCCAGTGAGAGTTCTTTGAAACAGTTGAGTGATGAGCTCATCATTCAAGCCCATCGACTTCAGGGTGTTTATGACATGGTAGACATGGCTAGTGGGGTTACCGGTTCCATTGAACTTTTAGATGTTTGGCATTTTGAACTTCTTAGGCAGTTGAGAGTTTGGAAAGAGGCAAAGTCCTTCAAAGTCCAGAACTTGGTCTCCCTGCGAACGGGCCAGGGCATGCTTAATTTCTTTGACTTGCTTGGCTAACTCAGGATTCTCTGGTCTACTTTCGTTTGCCATTGATCTTTCTTCGTCTTTAGCATCGCTTGTTGCTTTTTCTGCTAGTAAGGAGCGACTTGAGCCTGAAGATCGGCAATGGTGGCGTCGTTGTCTGCCATTGAAACAGGAGGATTGCTTGGTGAAGCTTGGAATTTGGTAGATGACCGGTTTTGTTGAGAAGATGACCGCGAAGTCCTTGGAAGTGATTGGGGCTGTTGCGGTGAAGGTGTTCTGACAGGCGAGATGGCTGCAAAGACCTTTGTTTGTTGTGACTTCGGGTGTTATAAGAGTTTAAAATTGGCTGTGGTTGTTTTCTTGGCTTACCTATTGTGCCTGCTTTGAAAGTAAAATACCTGCAAGTTAGTACTTAGTCGTATAGGGTTAGGATTTGGGCTGAAAGTCCCAACCCTTCTGCGTAGAAAGAGATGTTACAACATTGAATGATACATGGTGTGAGGAAGAACTTTAAAGCAAAATGAAGGAAAATTCCTTAACCTGCGGGTCCCTGTCTTATTTTGATAAGATCTATGGCTCTCTATCACATGAAAGGTTTAGGTAGTCTCAGGGTGCTCCGTTGTCAAGGGCACCAGTCCTTCCAGCAGCCCACCATAGGCGGCAATCGGGCGGTTCCCCTTTTGATATACCACTAGGTACAAGTGACTGTGGAGTTTGCTGGAACCCCTAACATAACCCGTGACATGCCGGGGTATTTGGTGAACTCAAAGAGGTTGCCCGCTCGATGCATATGATAAGTGGATTGAATAAAGCATGTATTAGTCCTATGTCGAACTTTCTAGTTATGGCTCTCAATCCCCAGCAGAATCGCCAAAAACTACAGACACCTCCCTGGAGCGGGGCATCGTCATACAGATTGATCGTTGCTATTTGTTGGTTGTTTGCTTCGTAAACCCAAAATCGTGGATATTCCCATGGCTAGAAACATCGCCACACGATAGCGGTTATCATCAAAACAGAGTCGCCACCTAATTTATTAAAACTAGGAAAACAGATAGAGATTCCGGGAACAAGAGCGAAAAGTACAATAAGGGGAAGGTGTTAGGCACCCCTCTCTGCCCAGCCATATGACTGGCCCATAATTGTTCTACATAAGATTAACACATGCTTTATTTAATTAAAACACGTAAATTGATTTTAGCCTTTAAACAGTTAAAGGTGAGCTGAGATAGTAATTGAAAACATGCATCATAAAGCAGAATAACACAAATATGTCCCAGGGAGATGGATCTCGCGGCCGGTGAATAGATGTCACAGCCGAGAGATCCTCCTAGTTTGATATACTGGCTGAAGGATCGAAGCTCTGGCCGATGTTCTTCCTCACACTAGACAATACGATTAACAGAGAATCAGAAAGCTATGATTAAACGTAAAAGCGGAAAATAAATCAAACCAGAGGCCCTTGGGCCTCACCACCTTGATCCCTCAGTGGCTTGATTGCTTTGGATTGAATGGGATTGACTGATTGCTTCTTGAAAACCCTAGGGTTAGGGTTTGAACTTTGGGGTTTGATCGTCGGGTTAATGGCTGCCTTCGGGAGGTTGGGAGTTTTGCAGAGGAGATTTGAGAGTATGTTACTGCAGAGTTTCGTGGCTTGAGAGGGTGAGTAAGTATATGAAGTTTTTGTGGTCTTTATTTTGGAATCCTAAGGCCCTTTATATAGGCAATTGGTGACTCACTCCGTCCAATTAAAATGCACTATAGGAGTTGGAGTTGCAATGCAATGCAAACTCTTCATGGGGATCTCTGAACATAGCCCGAACGCATCGGTGAGGTATCGTAGTTGGATCAAATGATCGACAGAACGTTCCAGAATCTGAAAAATAGATAATCTGGCGGTCGTAGAAAGGATCTGGCGGCCGAGGAATAGATGTTGCGGCCGAAGGATAGATCTTGTGGCCGAAGGATAGATCTCTTCGGGAGATTTTCAAGCAACAGATTGCTCGGTGAAGAAATGGTGTTGAGGCTGTGAGGTCAATGTTACGGCCGACAGATGGATTCTCCTGGGATATTGTATTTCTGTCTGAAAGGTTATTTGGCTCTGGATTGGGTCTTCTCAGTGGCTAAAAGTTCTTACCGAAAGTCCTAAGATTCACAAGAAGTCAATCAGCAATCACTATATCCATTTCATCGTCGGGATGGTCTCCAAGGTATGATAATCCTGTATGACATTTATGGATCTATCAACCTCAGTGAAGTATTTTCCATAAAACCATTGGGTAAAAGGGATTATTTTCTTGGCACGTTCTAGCCATTCATAAAATTCCCTTTTGAATTCCTGCAATTGATTCTCATTATATTTCGAGAAATACCAAACCCTAAATTCTTTATATTTGGGTTGAAAGAATTCCTGATTTATTCTTTTTCTATCTTCAGTCATGATTATCATTAATAGAAAAATTCATATCGCTGGCAGTAGGTGATTCTACTGTATGAGGAGTATTATATACTCCATGAGGAGTATGGTTTTCAGATATCCTTATTCCTACTAAATTAATCTCCTCAATAGGATTTGAATTTATTAATTCCGGAATTTCAAAACACTACTACAATAAACCATAAATATCACAGCTATTGACCGTGATTGTAAGTTTTCCATCACACTCCTGCTACCGTGATGGATCTGGGTGTGATTGTAAGTCACTCTCTTTTATCACAGTTTATAACCGTGATTGAAAGAGAGAAACAATCACGGCCAATAGGTGTGATCGTTTCTCTTTTATCACAGTTATAAGCCGTGATCGTTTCTCTTGGGCATGATCGTGTCTCTTTTCTGGGTGTGATTATAAGTCACTTTAGATCACGGTCCATAATCGTGATTGAAAGTTCAAAATGATCACACCCATAAATTGAGATGGAAAACCATTGGATGTGATCTTTTCTTTATATCTACTAGACCATATTTTCTTCTCATTGCCAAGTTTCGAACCCACGCACTCTTGGTTGATTTCCCAAGCCCTTACCACTAAGCTAGCCAAGAACTTTTGTTACATCATGAAAACAAAAATATTTATACTTACTTCCTAAAGTAAGAAAACTTTTTTTTCCTTAAAATTTGCTGAATTTTTTTGAAATGTAATTAACATGATATTAAAATATATAAAAATACATATATAAACATTGTTTAAAAAAATTTTAAAATATGACAACAGATTTTTTGCTAATCAAAATTAGTTGTTGGTCACCAAAAGATTTTCTTAGGGCGAAAAATTTAGTTTTAGCCAGTAAATTTAGTAGACAATAGTGTTTTTTGTTGTAGTGTACACTTTGAATTTTTATGAAAATCATCACAACCCGCATATTGTAACATTATGGACAAACTTTAGATTTTTTTTTTTATAAACTAACCATTTCACATATATTTTGTGTTTACATTGAATTTCAATTTCAATGGTGGCTTTCAAATTGGATTTTAATCCTTTTCAGATAAGGCTAAACCATAATAATATAATTGCTTTTTTACCCTCAAACACTTGAAAGACATTCGAAATAACAAAGTTTCACCACTACAATAAATCATAAAAATCACAGTTCGCCCACATGAAAATCAGGCACTAAAGAAGCAGCCCGCCGTTCGTCGAAGAAACAACTGGGCATTAGTGGAACTCAGTCGTGAGATTTGCCTTCTCTCTCTCCCTCTCTCGATCTTTTTGGGCGTGAAGATGAAGATGAAACGTAAAGATTTTTGGGGTGAATGTAATTAGGACTTATCTTCTTACCTTTTGTAAAAAAAAAAACTTTTCGAAGTCCTTAAACGACATCGTTTCCCACACATAACTTTTCAAAGCCTGCATAAATGAGTATTAGCCCGCCCACGTGAAAATTAAGACCGCTCGCCTAAATGGGTAGGCTTTTTATCTCACTGCAAAAGTGAGATCATTTATCTCACTTTTTTTCGCACTAATGTTTTTTTATCACGCCATAAGGGTGATATCTTTTCTCTTTTATCTCGGCACAAGAGTGAGATCTTTTATCTCATTCTTTTCCACCCTCAAATCTTTTATCACACCACAAGGGTGAGATCTTTTCTCTTTTTTATCACGCCACAAAGGTGAGGTCTTTTCTCTTTTATCTCGCCACAAGAGCGAGATCTTTTATCTCATTCTTTTCAGCCCTAAAATCTTTTATCACGCTGCAAGGGTGAGATTGTTTTTCTTTTATCTTGCCACAAGAGCGAGGTCTTTTATTCCGCGCTAAAACCCACTTTTTATCTCAGTTTTGGACTTAAACTGAGATAAAAAATTTAAGCACCACTTTTTATCACGCTTTCACTGAAAACCGTGATTTTTGTGAATTTCTTTAGTGTGATACATATCTATTATTGTAGTAGTGAAAGTTGAGTGTCTACTAGTAGGTGGGACACTAACCATGTATGGTATTTGAGTGGTGCTCATCCGCGAGCTACTACTTCGTAGAAGTCTCCTAGGCTGGGGAATTTTTAAAATTGAGAGATACAGTTCCCTCATTATTTGTACAATTTGGTTAATTATTGGTCTGGGTGGGACAACATTAGTGATGACCCAGTTTTCAGGAAAAGTAGGGCGTATAAGGAAGGGTAGATGATGTAAAAAGTTGTCAAATGACCCTTTTGCCCTTGTACAGTCCCAAACTTAATTATGTATTATGTTATATCTGTAATTACAAATATAATTAATCTTTCACACTTAGTCGTAATATTTAATTTTACTAACAAATGTACTAATTTAATAATATTACAAAATAAAAAAGTCAGTTTTAATGTGATAAATTTCATTTTTTTTTATAAAAAATTCTATTTTTTTATTTTTATTTTTATTTTTGGAAAAATACATTGTTTGGTAGTTGAAAATGTGTCTAACAATTTTGTTAGGTGAATTCCCATGTGGCGAACATATTTGTTTTTGGTGAAAATGTGCCTAACTAATTAGGTTGGTAAATTTTTTCCTTGTAAATTGTTCTCATGTTTCTTCTTCTCATTTAACATCTCATACTCATTGAAAAAAATAGTTTTTCCTTTCGTTGGTCAATCATATTGATGGCACGCCGAAATTGGACCGAGATGGAGGAAGAAACGTTATTAACAAACGTAACGACCGTTGTAGATCAATGAATTTGGAATGGCGAGGCCGGTGGGTGGCATCCCGCCTACTTGGAATATCTTCAAAATCAAATGCAAGCAAGCTTCTTTTCCCCAAGCAGGTATCGAACGAAATCATATCATCGAGAAGATGAAGTACTGGAAACGGGATTATTACTACGTAGCCGATATGCTTCATCGTCCTAGGTTTGGGTGGGATTCAAATGAAAACAAAGTTGTGCCAGAAGATGAAGTTTTGAATAAATTAATCCAAGTAAGTAAATATTATATAAAGTCTTGTTCAGTAAATTGAATTTTATATGAAGTCTTATTTAGTAAATTTTCTAAAATATTTTCCCTTACTTTATGTAAGATTGGCCAGAAGTGAGACGTTATCAGGATATGCAATTTCCTAATTTCAATCGATTGGGCCATATTTTTGGTCGCGAGGAAAAGTAGAAGGTTGAAGTTTGTAACGCCCCTTCTTTTGGATACGTTAAGTAAACATCTTTATTGAAAATTTAAAGAGAGTCTGGCTCATTATTACATCACATACTCCACAGAGTTCAATATTTACATAAGGGAGGGAAACTAAGTTTCCTAACTACAGCTCCGACTGCTCCTCCATCCTAGCCAGCTCTTCGGCTCCGAAAGCCTCCAAGGTGTATAGCTCACCCTGTTCATGTATAAAGTCTGACACATTATACCAGCGTCGCCACCAGCATAATATGTCAGGGTCACCAAAGGCAACACCGTGAGCTTCAAAAGCTCAATAAAATAATCCAAACCCACTAACCCTTAACTTACAAGAAAAAGATAATATAGTTAATGATTTTCCAAACTTAACATGCAATCTTAACAACAGTCAACAATTACACATCCACATTCACTATTTATTTATCGTCGGTGTCCATGATTTCTGAGTTTCTCATACGCGACTCATTGTAGACCGTGTCACCAATTTCCACCTTTCACAAATCAACTCATCATTTCCAAACTCATTTTTACACACCCAACCTCAGTTCCGCTGTCCCGGGCTCCCGAGTATCCTCACAATGGTTTCGTTGTTTCGGGCTCCCATTGGCGCACAAAACCTTGCATTTGTTCCTCTCCGCGGATAACCAAGCCATATCCCCAATGAGGCTACCACGTCCAGCCCTGTTGGGAATCTTCACAATGGGCTACCAAGTCTGGCCACGTTGCGGTTTTCACAAGTCCACACAAAGGGGTACCAAGTCCGGCCACATCACGGGTTTTCACACACACAACTCACATTGGGGCTCCCACGTCCGGCCACAATGTAGTTTCAAAAATATTTTATCCATGTCAAAACACTTCTTTTTGTTAACCACACCCTAGGTTTCATGTTTCTACTTTCTCAATTTTCGTGTCTTGTTTTCATACATAGACACCGCGATAGGACTTCTCACATAAGTACACATAATTTATTCACTGTATGAAATTAAACTAGCAAGATCATCCAACTCTATATCATTGATACCATACCATACTTTCTACTTCCACATGATCATACTCATTCACTTAGCACACAATACAAAGCATAGTGCCACATGGACAGACACCTTTGGAGTGGAGAACCACTTATGCTTTATCATACATCAAGCAAACAATCCAAGTAAACATGTATACATGCTCATAACCATCCTAAGATCAAAATGCGAATACTTCCATTCAAGTTGATATTTTGAAAATCCGTTCTTTCTCCTTTTTAGGGAAGTTCAAAACAACACATGTTTTTTCGGAAAATAAAATCGAGATATACAACACACTCTCCTTCCTTTTCAAAACTTTAGTAAAACTTTTTCCAATTTTGCATGCATTTCAATCCTACAAGCAACATACAATATATGTAGAGATAGTGGTTAAAGATTAATCTACAAGATCGTATTTTCATTTCAAGATTTTAGTAAAACGAGCTTGCTAGTTATTTCTAATACTTTAACTTGCCTTATCATAAGCAAACATAACTAAAGTTATACTAGGAAAAATGAGTAGAAATTAATCTACCTTGATCCGAAACTAGTCGGGGCCGAATAACCTAGTTGAAAAATTCTACGGGCGGTGAAACTCACAAATTCGGACCAGACTTTGGATGGCAGTAACTCGGTCAATATTTGGCCGAATATGATTGTTCTTGGGTCGAAATCGAAGCTCTAGAAGTGCTTCACAACTTTTGTGAAGGAAGTTGATCCTAGAAACTATTTTAGGTAGGAGAAAAATGGTGATAAAGGAAGAGACAGTATGCTGTCTGGAACTGGAAATCCGAGATTTTTTTTTTCTGAACTTCAGATGTCAATATCTTTGTCATTTCTTGACCGATTAGGGTGGTTTTTGGGTCTAACTCGAAGATCTCAAAGTGCTCTACAACTTTCCCGAAAGAAGTTGGTTCTAAGAACTACATTAAGCAGGAGAAAAATGAGGATTTGTGAAGGGCAGTAGGTTGTCTGGAAAACGGAAATGGTTTTTAGAGAGAAGTGAGAGCAAATGAGTGAAGGTGTGAGTTTAAGCTTGAATGAGCATGCTATTTATAGGCCAAGGCATGTCCTCTCTCTCTCATCCGAATTCTCTCTCCCTCTCTATATCTTTGATTTTTTTCTTGTTTTGTCAAGCTTTGATTGAAGATCATGGGGTTGCTTGCACCCTTCTACCTAGTTCTAGGCTTGCATAGCTAGATTTGGTACCTTGGATTTGATCTTGGAAGGATTTTGGAAAGATTGGTGGAAGAAAGGAGGGTTTGTACAAAGATTTAGTAGTAATTTGTACATATAAGGACAATTGTAAATGGATTTTGCTTGGAGGAGTATACAACCATGTATTAAAAGGATGTAAGAAGATCATGGAAGATCTAAACCAAGTACACCCTCAAATCTCTTCCTCTCTCATTCTCTCTCTCTCGGCCACTCCCATTCTCTCTCTCTCTCGTTCTAGTACAAGTTATATATATGTATATATATGCCTAAGTACACACACACACACACACACACACACACACATATATATATATATATAAGTACATGCAGTCTATTAAATCTTTTTTTAAAAAAAACAACAAGATAGTGTAAAGATTTCCTAATAAAATATTCTAATAAGCACATGCTCCATTTAGTATACTATGTTTGGGTATATATATATATATATATATATATATATATATATATATATATATATATATATATATATATATATATATATATATATATATATATATATATACACTTAAGTATTATACAATCTAGTAAGATTTTCAAGTGTCAAGATTTTCTAATAAACTAATCAAATAAGCACATGTTCCTATTACATTATTATATACATGTACTTGAGAATCTTAGGGTAATAAATTTATATGGTACATCTTTATGTATATCTTTAAGTATATTGGAAATCTAGGAAATGACTTATTTAATCAACTAAGTTCTTATTGGCAAGACTAACCCTATTATCCAATGGGTAATATTTTCCCTAGTAGTTATTGACCAGTGGTTAAAAGGGTGAGGTAATATATATACTTGAATAATGCCTCCTATGTCTTTTAGGCATGTGTATATATGTCTATATATAACTATATATGTGTACTTTAACAATCTAGCAAAGATATCTTTGATGAGAAGTCCATTGTCCTAACTTTTATTGACCAATGGGTAAAGGTTAAAGGTCCATACATATATATATACTCATATATAATGCTACTTGGGTCCAAAGGGTTCTTAGGAAGGTTCATAAGGTTCAAGGAGGTTTAAAAGGCTCATCTTATGATTAGGAGAAAGTAACTAGATGAATTGGTAGTTAGGTTTCTCCAACTAATTGGTTAGAAGCTAGCTATACTTGCCATGTAGGATTTCTAGCCAAGAAATATAATTTAAGACTTTATTCTAATACTAGAAAAATAAACTACTGCTTTTATAAGCACACTTGTCTTTAGAAATGGCTAAATTATCCGGTGTAATGAAATCTAATTTTATAAGCCAAGGTTTTAATTATGACAGATTATTAAGGACTAAAATGGGATTTTAAAAGCAAATCCAAGTAATTAAAATAAAATTCAAATATTTAATGAAATTTTTATTTACCAAAAATCAGGGTTGTTACAAAGTTAAAGGCATGTATTTGAAGAATAAATTTGTAGTTGTGAAATAAATGGATTTGTCTTTCATGGCTTCCTAATTTGTTTTATGTATGTGTGTGAGGTTGCATTTCTGTTGGTCCTCTGTATTGTAGCATTATTTCCAAGTGAAATTTTGAACTGCCCAATAATTTATCTCTTTCATACGTTAGTTTTGAACTGAATATTCGAACCAGTATGTAATCACGTGATTTATGAAATAAAACGTACAACTTATGAAAGTCTTACAACTTATACAGTCTTCCCAATTTAATTTGTCCAAATTCTTGAAATAAAACTTACAATTTGATTCCAAATCGAACAAATGTGCCAATAAAATACAACATACGAAACCTAACAAAAAAATTACAACAAAGTAGGTTGTTAGACTAGTTTTACGTTGAACTTCTAAAGCACTTGTGGATGTCACCATCACTTGATTGATGTTTGGTTCGGGCCAACTGCATGCCTTGAATGAGCCGGTATCTTTCCTCATAAAATGCTAACAATGCTTCTTCTGTTTTGTCTAATGTGTTGTACTTTTTCTTCAAGTTCCCAGCGTATCAATTAACTTGCAGTTCCGCAGCTGCCCAACTTGTATATATTCCTAGTTTATGGCCAACAAAAACCACTCAATACTCTTTATCTCAACTTCCCATCGAAAATCTATTTAGATACAACAATTACGATATCTAAATGTCAAACAATAGTAAGAGTATGCTTACAAATAAATATGGCTCAGATATATTTGACCGGCACATAGTGCACTACTTGGCTACAAGTTATGTTGCCGAATGGTGATTGAACCATTGGCCCTCATAACTTGCCCCACCAAAATAAGTGACTCACCTAAAATTGTCTCGTTTTATATCATCATGGCCTACATAAAATCGATAATGATTGAACAACAAACAGCTTCAAAACAGTGGCAAAGACACATGCTCAACATAGCTAACTACACACACCACATAGTGTAGTCACTTCTTACTCACACCTGCACACTTGTACTTGCAAGCACTTCCCCCCCGACACACACACACAAATGATCTACACACTGATCTACACATAACAGCAGTAGGGTATGCCAAAACAACATAAACCAATGTGATATTGGACTGGAATATAGGCAGTAGTAGCAACACTTTGGACACATACACACAGCAGTAACACATGGTTCAAACTCAGACAACTGATGCTCAACTCAGCTACCTACACACACCACATGCTACACTGCATAGCTAATAAGTGGATTGGGCTAAAAAAATATGGTCGATACCTTGGCTGCAACAAATGTTACCCCGCCAAGGTATCGACCGCAAATAAGAAATTACAGTATGCATCATTGCCCTAGCCAACAAAACTGCACTTGCAATCCCATGCATAATAGTAGAAACCCATAACCAAACTCATTTATAAAAATTATAGAACCATTTTTTGGCAGTTTTTTAGGAGTTGTGGATTGTTTTTTTGCAGAAATGAACTTGGTACTGCAGTGTCCAAACTGATGTGGTCCAAAATCAATTGCACTAACACAAACAGACACACACAGCAGCAGAACATATCATGAAACCATAGCCTTCATTTATGACATTTGGCTCAGAACAATTTCATCACAGCCACTAGTTTACAACCTCACAAAATAGCCCAACTAACACATGGAAATAGCCTATAAAGCAGCCAAAAAACTTCACTACAGTATGACAAAAAATAGTTTAGAAAACAAAAACAAAATAGGCCATAAACAGCCAAAACACAGCCCAACAAAACCCATGCCAAAACAATCATTGTCCATGGCCAAGTAACCTGCAAAAACATCCCACAAACTGCACCTACTAAAAGGGGGTATATCACAATCCCCCTTCACAATACCCCATCCAAACAGGCCTTAACCACTAAAGAAAATGAACCAAAGGCCTAGAATAGTTCAGAAAACTGCACTTCTACCTCACACACACTGATCTGCACTTGCATAATTTCACCACAAAACTACACTTTTCACTTACACACACTGATATGCCACCAATTAATAAACAAACATAGCTGAAAACTACAACTCTCTAGAAGTACTTCCTGCCATTTGGGTCAAAACAATATCATCATCGCCACCAGTAATGATCATGAAAGTGTACAAGTGCAGTTAAGTGATTGAAACATTTGGCTTATAAAAATAACATCATAGCCACCAACTTTTGTGACTGGAAGTACATAACCATAATGATGTCCATATTGGCTTCCATGTGGGCTCAAGCAATTAGTGGAAAACCATTGCAAGTTACTCATGGTTGCAACTAAGGTTACCCCGCCAAGGTAACTACCTTCTTTACCATTTTTAATTTATTCATCATCACACTATTTGTAGTACACAATCACCCAAACCTTGTCATGCAAAGATATTATCAATTACATAACCATCTTTACAATAAGAGACACAGATAACCATATCTAACATAACAGATCTGACATAACAAGTACGATTACATGACCGGCTACCATACAAATTATTGCATCCAACATTGTTCTTAGTTCACCTCATACAAAATTATTGTTCTTAGTCATTCATTACAAATTAACAAATGGCATATACAGCCACTTCTTTAAAAGTGGGTAAAGTACTAATCTTGCTTATAGTGGTACTTAAACCACTTCAAAAGGGCACTATTATTGCCACTAGATGGGACCATACACCCCACTGGCATGGATGGCCACCACCAAAGCCTGCCTCTCATCGGGTTTCGTGCCATAGAAGTCATCAACCCTCTCTTACAATTGCACGATTACAGCACTGAGCTTGAACTTCTCCGCTAAGGTGATATCAAGCTTTGACAACTCCTCTTTCACCATCGTGCATTGGGCGGATAGCTCTTTCTCGTAGCCAAAGGAATTGGCCAATTTCTCCACATGGTCATTGGTTGATTTCAACAAATTGTCCATGCGCGCGTAGATGGACAACTCCGCTTCACCCATTCTTGTCCTCTTCCTCCCCTTTGGGGCTCTGGCATTGAGCCACGGGGAGTGGACATGGGGAGTGAGGCATGAGGTGTGAATGGTTGAGTTCTGCCACTTGTGGGAGTTGTGGGAGTTATAGGAGTTGTGGGGGTGTTGGGGAGATGTACGTCGTAGCCAGTGAATAGAGCATCATAGAAGTAATTGGAGTTGTATGGCTCCACACTTTCGTTGGCAATATCCGGGTGCGCCATTTTGTCTTAATCTTTCACACTCGCCCCCGTAGCTCTATCCTTGCCAATATTCTTTACCAATCGTCAAAGTATGGGAAAGACTTCCCGTACAAGCCTTGAGCCTTTTTAGGATGGGCCTACACAAATATTAGCACTTTTGGTAAGAATTCTCATGCTTTAATATTCAATTAAACCATTGGAATTCAATATTGGGAGTTACCTTTTCATAGTCATCCTATATGGGTTGCTCCACGTTGATGCGATTGTTGACAACATCCCACCCGAAACCACTTAGGCCAGTTATGTCAACAATTCTAGCCCATATGGATTTCCAATGCTTCACCTTTGAGTCAATGTGGGGGTTAGCCTTAAAGTTGCACCCCGACAGCACTTTTTGTAACTCTTTCTGCAAGTGGGTGAAGTAACCCATTCGGAAGCCATTCTCGGACTTCCACTTCTCCCCTTCTTCATTCAGCATGCACTTCGTTAGTGCATCCTTATCAACTTTCCTCCAACTCCTACGTTTTTGCTTTGGAGGCCCTTCCACGTCCACTACTTCCATTCCACGTCCACTACTTCCACTTCGTTAGTAGCCATTGTTGCAAATGCATTTGTGCAACTATTGTAAAGTAGGACCTTAAACAAAAGTTATGAATAGAGCATGAAATACAATAGTATGTTACAAGTTGTTCAACGACAAAAGTTAAGAAAAAATTACGAATAGTACAATTACAATGTCAAATACAACAAAACCAAATAGAATCAAGGAAGGATGCCCTCCACTTGTCCCCCACCATTGGCTAACCAATGGTTATACATGGCCGCCGCTAGAGTATCCCTCCCCGCAGTCCACTCATTGAACTCTCTACGGCACCAATGTGATCATCAACAGGGACATCGTTCATATGTGCTTGTTCCCACGCTGTGTACTCGTATTCAATTGGATCGTTGGGCGTCTCTCTCTTAATTAGGTCATGAAGAAGACAACATGCCGACATGATATGACATTGAGTCCTTATTGGGTAATAGAAGGGAGATCTCAAAATTGTAAACCGCATCTTGAGAACCCTAAAACTTCTCTCAATGACATTCCTAGCGGCGGAGTGTTTCATGTTGAAGTACTCCTCTTTGCTTGTTCGCATATGACATTGCCACCAAATGTTAATGTGATATCGTTGGCCATGGTATGGTGCTAGAAAACCGTTCCCATTGGTGTAGCCAGCATCAACAAGGTAATAATGTCCTGTAACCAATGAAAAACAACACATTGATGGGTGGATAATTGTAATGGAGTCAAAGAAAACATCAACTTAGGATATGGAACATACCATGGGGGACTTTGAGACCGTGGGGTCATGGCATTCCCAAGGATTGTAGAGTCAGTGGCCAATCCTTCCCAACCAAATAATACATAGTCAAGTTTAAGGTCCCAAGTACAAACACCTAAAACATTTGTAGCAATTTCACCCTTCCTCGACTTATATCGTGCCCTATCAGTGACCGGGGGATTTATTGGGACGTACGTCTCATCCAATGCCCCAAGACAATTCTAACAAATGTGGACAAGATTATTAAGACGTAAGTGAATATGGCGAACTAGAGGAAAGCTTTAGAATGGAAGAAATAGGAACAATTCAACACGATTGTACTTGAAACCAGTTCCACTTAATGTCTTGGTAGTTAGCAGGTACAGGCTCGGGCATCACTAGGAGCATGTAGTGAAGGCGCAAGACAACTTGGAGTATAGCATTGAAATGCCTACTTGTGTCCAAAAAATCTCATTCTTAGTGGGTTTCGAACCCATGTCTTCTGAGTTTTGCGCACAAGCTTCGACCAATTGCACTACATGTACACACTTTTCGTTATATATTTGACGGATAATGCTAGAGTGTCTCCCGCTTGTCTAGGGGACACAGTATACCCAAATTTTCCACCGTCCGATTCATCGCAATCGCCGAATTTAATATTGCATAATACTATTTACTTTTTGAACCGGTTACTCTTCTAAAAAAAAAATAATGACCTAAACCCATGGTTTAGGCTGTTCCCTCTCTCTCTCTCTCTCTCTCTCTCTCTCTCTCCGTAATCAGCCAAAACCATTTTCCTTTCCCTCCTCCTGCTCCATTTTTTATCCTCTTAACAAGAACTAGGTTTGGTTTGCCCTCATCTGCATAGGTAAAATCAGGTGACTCATCTGCAAGGGTTGAAAGATGCGATAGAGTTAGGTCACAAGAATTAGGGCAAAATTAATCAGGTTCCTCATTCCAGTAAACTCTGATGGTGGCGGATGGTGGCCACGTCAGTGGTGTGGATGATCATGGCGGTATGGGGTGTAGATGATCATGGCGGTATGGGGTGTAGATGGTCATGGCGGTGGGGGGTGTGGATGGTGATGGCAATCGGTGGTGTGGAGTGTTAACAGTGAGGGAGATAGAGTTAGGTCACAAATTTGGGCGAAATCATCGGTGAAGTACACTCTGATGGTGGCAATGTCACTGGGGAGTGTGTGTATGTGTGCGCGGGGGGGAGTTGAAAGTGAAGAAGATAGAGTTTGGGAAAAGTTAGATTTTTGGGATAGTCGATCTTACACGTGTTATAGTTCATAGGCCCCGTTCCAAAACACATTCTTAAAAATTAAGTACTTATTTCACATTTTCAAATTCAAAAATAATGTAAATAAAAAGTTATTTTTTTTATTTTTTTTTGCCTCGTATAAAAAATCTCGATAAGATCTATCAAATAAGATCCATATTGCTAGGAAAATTATTTGCGTAAATACATCATTTTTAAGTTTGAAATTGCCTTCTTAAAAAATAAGTACTTATTTTCTGTTCTCATTTCAAGTTTTGGAAAATTATTGTATGGACCCAGTTGCGCCTACATTGCATACAAATTTTATACTTCATCACTAGAATTGTAATTTTTTTGATATAAACAATGTTTAGATCATAACACGTTAAATGCATCCCAAGGAATTAAGCCTTAGAGCTTGTTTGGAAGGGGTATTATGGAGGGGGATTGTGATATCCCCTCTTTTAATACCAGGGCTCTAGTCGAAGACCCCGTTCGGCAAGTTAAAATGGAGGGGGTTTTCTCTTTACCCTCTCTTCGACAACACCTGCTAATATTGGCTGAGGGGATCTTAGCAATGGATACGGTTCGACATGTTATTATGGAATCCTCTTAATCCGCCTCCATTTTGGACCATTGTACCCCTCTAATCCCCCTTCCCAACCCCCAGGTACCCATTTCCTGTCGCTACTCTTTCCCGCACTGGTTGTTCGAAGAGAAAGAAGAGTTTTATGGCGATTTGGGTGCTTTTTGGTCTATTTCAATTGGATTCAGAGGTATGGTTTGATTTTTTTGTGCTTTTTGGTCGATTTGGGTGTTTCTGTTGCTGTTTCGATTCCATGGTTTGATTCAAAGGTTCAATTTTGTTTAGGTTTCGATTTCTTAGGGTTCGATTTCTTAAGGTTCAATTTCTTAGGGTTCGATTTTGTTTTGTGGATTTCAACTGTATGCATGGGTTTTCAGGTTCCATTGTCCCTAAATTGCAATTTTTTAGGGTTCCATTGGTTCGTCCAAATTCTAAATCGTGCTTCCTATAATATGAGAATTTCTATGTTGTGAAGCCAACAGAAACATACCATATTAAAGTGAACAGAAAATGATACTAATCAAATATCAAACTATTTGGGTATCATTTGATGCAGTGCCTTAATAAATTGCAATTTTTTAGGGTTTGATTTTGTTTTGTGGATTTCAACTGTATACATGGGTTTTCGATTCCACAGGTTTTTGATTCCAGATTTATGGACTATTTTGTGGGTTTTCAATTCCGTGGATTTTTGATTCCGTGGATTTTGATATTGTGTTTTGTTCAATTTAGTTTTGTGGGTTTATGGACGAAAATCCAAGGATTTGTGGTTGTGGACCGTTATGCAATTTGTTGGTGAAGAATATGTTGTAACCCTAAAATTTTTGACTTTTTATGGTGAAGATTATGAAACCCTAAAACTCTAAATTGCAATTTTTTTATAGTAACATGAAACCCTACCTAAAAACCCTAGACCCTACTAATATTGGCTTTGATTTTTGATGAATATTGTGCAACTGATGTAATTTGGGCAAACAAATAAAGGACACAGCAAAACACCAATCAATCGGAATATTCAACTACGTAAAACCTTATCGCATAAACCAATGGTTTAGAACTACATGGCAAAGAACCTAGTCTCCATTGTTTAAGTTAAAGTGTCCTATTATGTGCAGTGAACAAAAGTTGAATGTGTAATGCCAAAACTCGAATGTTGTATGAGCTACCTTCAAGCCATTTGTTTCTAATATTGCTAGACTTGGGTTGATCATTGTTATTTAGGATCTGAAGATTAGGTTTTCATAAAAAATCCTAAACCTTGTAAGTGTTTTTTAGGATGCCAAAATTAAACAGAAAAGGAGAAGAGAAGAGCAAGAGGGCTTCACGGCATTACATGTCATTATCAACGCTGTCATTGGTATTTTTCGTCTCTACTTGTTCATCACGTCCATGTTTTGCCGTTCTCGTCCGGAGTTGTTTCCGAATCCGGACTTTTACCAGTCGCACATAAACAATATCAATAGGCTTGTAAGGGGTAATGACGTGGACTGTGCCTTCACTAAAGGCGACACGATCTCCATCCTCGGTAATCTCTAAGGTGTCTAAGATCAACTTGACTTCCTTCAGCCATGTCTCAGCCACGGTGGGGTTAGTATCTCCGTGGAAGGTCGGGGTTGGAGTTTGCAAAATTCGTTCATCGCTCTGGTTCGGGTCATTGGTCCGTCGTTGTGGTTTTGGTTTTGGGGGTTGGCGTTCAAAGCGGCTACAAATGCTTGCATGATTTGGGTCAGGTTAGGGTTTGCATTAGAGGATTCTCCGGTTTCGTGTCCTAATCCGCTACGTCTGTTCACCATCTACGAGTTGAAATTGAAAGGGGGTGTTTTTAGTCTACTAACACAATTTTCCTTTGGCGAATGGTATTTTCCTGTTATAGTCAAAGCAGTTTTGTTAAGTAGTATGCAACAGTACTCTTTCTGAAATAAAGCAAAGCTTTTCATAATTAAAGGAGAGATACAATCATAAGCATAGAATTCTACTACAATGGCAAATAGTGACCTAAGCTTCTTCCTAATACAAGTTGAAACGATCCTACGTACTCCTACTACAAGGTTCCTTTTGTCCTAGTGCCACAAGTACAACTATGGTTATCTGGATCTTATTCTAATGCTACTACTACTCTACTGGCGGGGCATAGCCGCTTAGGAATAAGAGACAGGCACGAGGGTGAGCGGGTACATGAAATAGTGACCAAATACTAAAATATATAAGAACAAGTAGCAGTCGAAATAAGCCTTTTATTATCAAACATAGCAGTAGTACAACTTAGGGAATTTCTTAAATAGACAGCAGTGATCCTAATTTTTCCAACTTCCTACATCCCGAATGATTACAATTGTTACTAGACTTATCTAAGATACACCTAATTGGTATCCTTGGCTTTTAGGGTCTCGTCCTCTTCGAGAGTTGCCTCATTGGCATCCTCTTTGTCACCAATTTCTTCCTCCTCATCACCAACCTCAAAGTTTTCCATCAGGGGCAGGGCTCCGAAGAACTCATGGAAGGCATATAGGTTTGGAAACATTCTGTAGACACCCCAATCTGGGCTTCCATATTAGTTTACTTACGGTATTTGATTCCCCGATGATGAAACAGATCAAGAACACCCCGGGAATGACAGTGGTTTGAGCTTTGAGTGTTTGAAAACCCTTGAACCTAACCTAGCCTAAGCCATGTCAAAAAGCCAAAAACCCTACTGACGCGCGTCAGGGCGCAACCATTGCGCGCCGGGGTGCACCATCGCGCGACAGTCTGACTCCATCGCGCGATGGTCAAATTGCCAGGTGGTGGTCAACAGTCAAAGTTTGACCGTTGACCGTCGCGAGCCAAGGCACACCCTCGCGCGCCAGACTGACCCCATCGCGCGATGGTTCATGCCAGTCCTCAACAACTGTTCTTGAGGTGGAAACTTGGCCACCAATGCAACCTCAGCCAGTCTTGTGGCTGGGCTTCTCTCTTTGCATACCCCTATCACCCACCAACCATTCCAAAGGAGGCAATTTGGCCACCAATCCAAGTTAACCTTTACTTGGTTGATTCTTTCTCTTCCATACACCTTTCCCACCTCTCTCCTTATATATAGCCCCATGGTTCTTCCATTTAAAGGGTTTAAAAAAAAAAGAACGTTAGAAAAATACATACACCTTGGGTTACAAAGCCAATCAAGTAAACATCCAAGAACAAAGCTTGTTCTTCCATCTGAACCTTTTCAAACACTTCAATCAAACCTTCAAAACTCAAAGCTCAACACCATTCAAACTCTAAAGAACTAAATGTATAGTTTACCTTTGTTCTGCTTACTGTTCTGATCCCTGAGGGGGGCTGGCAGGCCCAAGGCTGGTAATAAATACCAGTCCTGGCCCTAAAGCTGACAAGGTTTCAAAAATCATTGTGGTAAGAACCAACGCGCGACAGTCCTACTCTCACGCGCAACAATCCGTTGCCGTGCGCGCTGGACTGCGTGGGGATTGGTGTCTTGCTGTTTTGTGTATTCCTTTCCATATATCTCACTGTGAGCATATTAATAACCAGTTTACTGCTTTCCTTAGTTTAAACTATTAGTTGTATTTCAATATGTATTTCTGCTGCTGTGGGGTACCCCTGTGATCATTCTGGACCTGTCCTAGAACCCAAGATGAGCAAAACCAAACACTGAAAGGTTGACCCAAACCCGCGCGCAATAGTCAAATGGAGCGTTGACCAGCGCGCCAGGGCGCAACTGTCTCGCGCTAAAGCGCGACCATCGCGCGCCAGGGCGCACCATCGCGCGACTGTTTGTCCCCGACCAGTGGCTGGCCTTGCATGGTTAACTTGGTTTTAGGCCTTTATTTTTATTCCCACACTGTTTATGGGGTGGTTTGTTAATTTGTAGGGCTTTTCAACCTCTAAACTGTGTAGTATAAACTGCTATAAACTGCTTGATTTGTCCTGGGTGTGCACTGGTCCTTCTAGAGCCCAGAGAATTTGAGAATAAGAGTTGTGGGCTTAGGCTTACTGGCGCGCGCAGGTCTTGTAGTAGCACGCGCAGGTTTGGTCAACATGCACTGACTTGATCAGTGCATATTGGTTTCTTTCTGTGCACGACACTCCAAGACAGGGGCTTTCCAGTCTGTTTAAAACTCGCACAGCAGTCTGTTCTCATCCTATACTAACTGCTCATTCAAACACATCTTGCAAATCGTGTTACGGTTTAATCCCTGATTAACTGTACCCCCGCCTTAATTGGCTAAAAATTGGTTAATAAAAGAAGAATCACATCATATTCACAAAATGCATAAGCAGAGACCGATCTCCGAATTGGGTGAGAGGGGTGCCTTAAAACCCTTCCCCTCTCGTAACCTAGCTCCCGAACCCAGATATGGTAATGACGTACTGGTTCCTTCACTTTTCCAAATCAAATAGCGCGGCAAGCGCTTCAAAATACGGTTCCTTCGGTGTCGGACCTTCAAACCCGAGTGGCGACTCTGTATTCCGAGCGCTTGCCTCCCCGCTCACGCTCCCTCAATTTCTGGGCCGCTTTGGCAAAGGAACATAATCCTCTTTCCAAGGGCATGCTGCCCACACATTCCAGGAAACCAGGGATCTTCTTCAACAGTAATAGGGGTATTCTACTGTACTATCTTGAAGTCTCAGATTTCTGCTAGTATAGTGGCGATATAGTCGGGATCATCCACCAATTGAGTTGTCATTGTTTCAATGGTGTTTCTGAGTTGGTGAGCTCTAGCTAATAGGTTGACTAGGTAGTTCATCTACAAGGAAAGAATTTTAAACCTCAATTAGTACTGTTTTAAGACTAAGAAACTTTCATGTTTCTAAGTTCCATACTTGATCCTTAATTTAAGTCATTATCCAATTGTTCGGGAATTCCCAGCTCGGTGGTACTGCCAATTCCACACCTTGCTTCAATCCGAAGATTGTTTTGTCAGAATTCCACCCAATTTGGGATGGTAAACTTAAACTTGATTCACGTTTGTGCAACGGTCCAACTATCTCATGGTTCTACCCATCTTGCCCATGGCCGAGGTTTTGAACCTAAAGCTTTGGTACCAAGTTGTAATGCCCCCATTTTTGGGCACGTTAAATAAACATTTTTATTGATTAACAAGTAGAGTCTGACTCATTATTACATCACAATTCCCACAGAGTTCAATATTTACACAAGGGAGGGAACTAAGGTTCCTAAACTACAGCTCCGACTGCTCCTCCATCCTAGCCAGCTCCTCGGCTCTGAAAGCCTCTAAAGTGTACATCTCACCCTATTCATCTATAAGGTTTGACACATTATATCAGGGTCGCCATCAGCATAATATGTCAGGGTCACCAAAGGCAATACCGTGAGCTACAAAAGCTCAATAGAATAATCCAAACCCACTAACCCTTAACTTACAAGGAAAAGATAATTTAATGGTAGTGATTTTGCCACACCCTTTTTTGATAATGCAACACCCTGTAAGTGTATTTTTTGGTGCAAAAATACACTTGCAGGGTGTGGCATTATCAAAAAAGAGTGTGGCAAAATAATTTCCCTAATTTAATTGTCAATTTCCAAATAGAACATGCATTCTTAACAAAACAATTAACAATCACACATACACATTCACTATTCAACTATCGTTGGTGTCCATGACTTTTCTGAGTTTCTCCTAAGCGACTCATCGTAGGACGTGTCTCATTTTCATTTCTAAATCAACATTTTGAAAATCACATTTAGCACACCTAACCTCGGTTCCGCTGTTCCGGTCTCCCGAGTATCCTCATAATGGTTCCGCCGCACTGGGTTCCCATTGCACACAAAACCTTATATTGGCTCCTCTTCATGGATAACTAAGCTACACACCCAACCTCGGTTCCGCTGTTCCAGTCTCTCGAGTATCCTCACAATGGTTTCGCCGCACCGGGTTCCCATTGGCGCACACACACACACACACACATACCACTCACACTGGTTTATGTAGTGTCAAAAATATTTTAATCACGCACACACACACACAATTGGAAAATCCGGCCACATTGCGATTTCCCAAAACGCACCTTGTCATTAACACACCCTAGGTGTCATGTTTCTATCTTTCTTAGTTTCTGTGTCTTGTTTTCATGCAACGACTCCGCGGTAGGACTTCTCATGCACGTATAAATCATTCATGGTAATCTTGAAACTAAACTAGCAAGATCATCCAATTCTATAGTACTTTATCGTGCTCAAACAACTACCTTAAGCATAACGCCACATGTACGGACGCCTTTGGAATGGATACCACTTATGCTTTCACACAACCACAAGTAATGCAAGCAAAACATGTATTAAAGCTCATAACCATTTCAATGATCAAAATACGAATACTTCTAATTAAGTTAGTACTTATCGAAATCCGTTCTTTCTTTCTTTGTGGGAAGTTCCAAACAACATAAGTTTATTTGAAGTAAAAGACGAGGTTTCCAACATGATCATACCATTCCTAATATACCAAGTTGCAATGACTAAGTTTAAACTACACATGCTTAACATACGAGTATCATACAATATAGGTAGATTCCACATGCGATTCAAACGTTATACCAATCCCATTTATACTTAGGAGTAAGATTATCCAACATATACTTAGGACTAGAGAATAAGGGCATCCTACCGTTCTTCTTGGCGGTAGAGACGACTACGAGGAAAGAGGGTACGTCGGCAGTTGAACAGAGTAAAGTCCTATGGTAAGCTTCCGGTAGCTTCGAAAGAGAAAGGTTTCTCTCGAAATTAGATCTTGACTATTACTACTAGAACTTTTGGATCGAAAGGGTGGTCAAGTGGTGGTTTGGTGGCGGCTTAGGATGAGTTTCTTGAAGAACTTCAAGAAAACTCAAGAACAAAGGAAGAACTTTAAGAACAAAGTAAGAACACAAGAATTTTAGAGAGAGAATTTGAAAGGCTTGAAGGTGTGAGTTCAAGGCAAGAGTGGGGTGCCTATTTATAGCAAATTTTGGCTCTCTCTCTTCCATGACTTGTTTTGTCCAAATCTTTTAGGCTTAAGGCTAAAAACCTAGGTTATCATGAAGGGTTTTTGGCTTGTCTTGTCCTAGGAAATCTTGCTTGTAAGGAAGAACAAAATCAAGTCAAGAATGGGTTGTAAAGGTTGTACTTTGGTTGAGTGTGAAGTTGATTAAAGCAAAAGTAAAAGAGGTGACTTGTTGGAGTGACCAAAACACACTCACACACTTGCACACACACACACACTCTCTCTCTCTCTCTCACGGTTTTCTCTCTCTCTCTCTCTCCCTCTCTCTCTTGGTCAAAAGTACATATATGGAAAGTCTAGGAAAGAACAAGTACTATGGGCTTTCAAGTGACCTTTCAATGAAAAGTAGGTGGTTAATACTTTCCCTAGAAAGCGTACATGTGCTTGGAGAATCTAGTAAAGTACCGAAATAGGGTTAGGGCTATTTAGTCTAGGGTGGCATGCATGGCAAGGCTATGGTTGCTTCTTTTGGAAGCAAAATGAAGAGATTTAGGCCATGACTTGTCTAGTCAAGTCTAAGTATTGATTAGCATGACTAATTTTTCCCTATCAATTATTAACCAACGGGTAATGAGGTAAGTCATGAGTGTGGTCTTTGAAAAGACTAATCATGTAGTATGATGATTACTACTTTTGGTTCAAAAGGTTCCATTAGGGTTTGGAGGGGTTCAAAAGGTTCAAAGAGGGTTACAAGGCTCATCTAGGGTTAGGAGAATGTAACTAGGTGAAATGCTAGTTCGGTTCCTCCAACTAATCGGTTGGAAACTAATCCTATTGTAGACACCCCAATTTGGCCAAACAATTATTTCAGGTTCTACCTTGGGGACCATCCCGATGATGAAATGGATACAGTGATTGCTGATTGACTTCTTGAGAACCTTAGGACTTTTGGTAAGAACTTTGAACCACTTAGAGGACTCAGTCCAGAGCCAAATAGCCTTTCAGACAGAAGTACAGAATCCTAAGAGAATCCATCTGCCGGCCGTAACATTGATCTCACGGCCTTAACATCATTTCCTCACCCGAGTAAACTGTTGCCCAAAAATCTCCCTGAGAGATCAATCCTACGGCCGCAAGATCCATCCTTCAGCCGCCACATCCTTCCCTCGGCCACCACATCCTTTCTACGGCCACCAGATTGTCCTTTTTTCAGACTCTGGAACATTCTGTCGATTGTTTGATCCAACTACACTACCTCTCCGATGCATTCGGGCCACGTTCAGAGATCAAAACAAGGAGTTTGTATTGCATTGCAATTGCAATTGCAATCATACGTTTTGATTGGACCGAGTGAGTCACCAATTGCCTATATAAAGGGGCCTTTGGACTCCGAAAAAGGGACACGAAATTCATATCATCATACACCCTCTCTAGCCCCGAAACTCTGTCAACATACACTCTCAAACCCTCTCTACAAAAGCCCTAACCTCCCGAAGGCAGCCATCAATCCGACGATCAAACCCCGAAGTCTCAAACCCTAACCCTAGGGTTTTTCAAGAAGCAATCAGTCAATCCCGATCAAATCCGAAGCAATCAAGCTACTGAGGGATCAAGGTGGTGAGGCCCAGGGGCCTCTGGTTCGGTTTATTTATCGTTTTTATGCTTAATCGTAGCGTTTTGATAATCTGCTAACTTTTCTGTCTGGTGTGAGGAAGAATATCGACCGAGGCTTCTATCCCTCAACTGGTATATCAATCCAAGAGGATCCCTCGGCCGTGACATCCATTCACCGGTCGCGGGATCCATTCCCCTGGGACAGCTTTGTTTTGTCTTTTGCTTTCTGATGCATGTTTTAATTACAGTCTCGGCTCACCTTATTTACAATTTAAAGGCATAAAAATAGATTACGTGTTAGAATTAAATGAAGCATCTACATGTTTTATGTTGAACGATTATGGGCTAGCCTCACGGCTAGGCAGCGAGGGGTGCCTAACACCTTCCCCTTACTGTACCTTTGGCTTCCGTATCTAGAATCTTTATCTATTTTCCTAGTTTTAATAAACTGGGTGGCGACTCTGTTTTGATGATAACCGCTATCATGTGGCGATGTTCCTAGCCATGGGAATATCCATGATCTTTGTTTATGAAGCAAGGAACCAAACGAGCAAACAAACGATCAATCTGTATGGCGATGCCCTGTTTGGGAGGTGCCTACAGTTTTCTGTCGACTCCGCTAGGGACATGAGAGCCATAACCAGAAAGTTCAACATAAGACTAATGCATGCCTTATTTAATTCATATATCATATGCATCGGGCAGGCAAGCCTCGTTGAGTTCACCTAATACCCTAGCATGACACGGGCTATGTTAGGGGTTCCAACAAACTCCACAGTCACTTGTACCTATTGGTATATCAAAATGGAAATCACCCAATCACCACCTATAATGGGCTGGTGAAAGGACTGGTGCCCTTCGACAACAGAGCACCCTGAGAATACCCAAACCTTACATGTGTTAGAAAGCCATATAGAACCTATCAAACTAAGACAGGAACCCGCAAGTTAAGGAGATTTCCTGCATTTTGTTTCCAAGTTCTTCCTCACACCCATTGTACATATGTATGTTGTAGAGTCTTCTTTTACAGGTTAAGCCTTAGGGGCCTTTCTAAACCAAATGGAAGTGGGTAAGCTAAACTAATCTAACTAAAAGCAAAAAAATTTCAGGAAAAATGGCCACCTCATTGTTCATGTTCGATTTGCACTTTCAAATTGTCACCAAGCTGTCTGGTCCGCCCCACTCTGCGGTCTAAGATTTCGACCCCTCCAAATACATCACTCCAGTAGAACAACCAAGGTTTATGGTAACTATCATTGAAGACAACCATGTCATGTTCGCCAGAACAGTCTATGAAGAAGAGATGGAAGACATAATCGAAGAAAAAGGGCTTGGCAGGGTCCCAATCTATTTCTATGACCCTTATGCACCTACCGATGACTACTGGCCAATCAATGAGGTCAACAACTCTGGAGCTGAAGAAGCAAAGGAAGAAGAACCTACTGACAATGATCCACTAGACGAAGTATCACTGAACTTACTCTTCGATGAGAGGGTCACCAACAATGAAGTAAGGGTGATCCACCCCATCACAGATAGGTTTGGTAATTGGTGGGGATTTGTTGGCACACGAAGAGTCGACAACAGCGACGAAGCAAAAATTAAAGCTCAACTGGAGGAGATAACAGCAATAGAAAATCAAATGGCCCTCCAAGACTTGCAGGGTGACAATGATGAAAGTGCGAATCAAGGTGACAGCGAAGTGCTGATTGATGAGCACAAAATACTGACACTTAGAGGCCCCTATTTTATATTTTGTTAGTTCCTAATTAAGCTTAATTGACTAGTATTATTATCTTTTTATTCATTTTCCTTATACAATTGTGTTTTTGCAGGAAAAGATAATAATTGCAATTATTTGGTCTCAAAGCTGAGCTCGTGGTTAATGTGCAATCCAAAGGAATCTAGTCTCGAAAGAATTCTGGCTAATGGAAGGCAAAATAAGGAATGATATTAGAAATTGCCTAATAAATAGAGTGTGGGAAGGAAATAATTATATTTACCTAAGGTCAATTTCTAGCATTATATATAACAAAGCAGAGAGTTTGGCCAAAGGGAGGGAGACGCGCAGCACGATCTCGGCAAGAAGGAAAACACGGCTGGAGAAAAGAATAGGATGAGCAAAAGAAATCTTTGTAAGGTTTTATTGTTATCTATGTTAGGCTAAAATCTTCAACTAGGGTTGAGGATGAAACCCTATAAGTTTTATTGAGTAATTTTATGCATATGATTTTTCCACGTGCGTTCATAGTTTATTGTTCTGATCTCATTAATTAATTTGGTAGAGACTCGGATATGGATTCAATCGGAATGGGTTTTTTCCATGATTTGATATCACCTTATTAATCAAATTGCTTGGTTTATCAAAGTTAATATTTAAGTTCGGGATATCTATTGTGATTTGTTCATACGGATACAGTAGATGATTTTGTCTTAACTTTTGAAGCAGAGGAGGAACGTATTTTTGACGGGAAATAAAAAGGGCTTAATGATATATGATCCACGGTGATTAAGATTAACTTCTAAATCATTGTGTAGAAATCATAGAAAAAATCGTTGCATAAGATTAGTAGATATATATTTGTGGGTGTGGATTCCAAAACCTTAGTTACTTTTCTCAATCGGCAATCTCACTATTTTTCCGTGCTAGTTTAATTATTATTTTGTCATTGCTTTATTTAAATTCTTAGTTTAAAAATCAATCGCACCTTTGTTAACTAGGTTAGGGTTTAATCGATTTAAGTTTATCTAATTTTTCCTATAAAAAAATCACAAGTCCCTATGGGTTCGACCTCGCTCTTGCGTTACTATACTTCAGTACGATTCGTGCGCTTGCGAGTACATTAAAATTTCACAACAAGTGATCAACCTAGGTGATGAAAAAGACTACTCTGAGCTGATTGTGGATGCTGAAAGAGGAGCCTACCCTAACTGGACCGTGGAACACACTTTAAAATACAAAACATGCTGATTCCGATCTTAGCTCTGATTCCGATTCCGATTCCGATTCCGACTCTAGGTCCACTCAATCCGAGTCTAGTTTTTCATCTTCCCAAACTACTGAGTTTAGTGAGGAAAACCTGGTCAAAGTACCAAGGCATAACATCTATTTTGAATTTGACTCTGAAACATCATTTGGCAATTTTAGCAATGAGAAGGAAGATTTAGAGTATTTCACTTTGCCTATAATTAACTGTGTGGATTCCGACAATCCGAATTTTGAGGAAGAAATTCCTAAGAAATTCTAGAATTCATCGAAAGAGAAGAAGAAAGGCACGCTAAACCTTTTTCCGAGGAAATAATTACAATAAACATAGGCTCTGAAAATGAGCCCAAACTGATTAAAATTGGTGCAACACTATCTTCTCTAGAAAGTGAAAAATTAATCATTTTGCTAAAAGAATACAAAGATGTTTTTGCTTGGTCTTACAAAGACATGCCTGGGATAGACCCTGAAATTGTTCAGCACAAAATTCCTCTTCATCCTGATGCAAAACCTGTTAAACAAAAGTTAAAACGTATGCACCCTGATTGGGTCTTAAAAATAAAAGAAGAAGTCACTAAGCAAATCAATGCCGGTTTTCTCATAGTCACCGAGTATCCACAGTGGGTAGCCAACATCGTTCTAGTAACAAAGAAAACTAGAGGAATCAGGGTCTGTGTAGATTTTCGACATCTCAACAAGGCTAGCCCAAAGGATGACTTCCCACTACCACACTTAGACGAGCTCATGGACAACACCGCGGGACATGCACTGCTATCTTTCATGGATGGGTTTTCTAGGTATAATCAGATTTTGATGTCTCCCGAAGACAGAGAGAAGACCACCTTCGTGGGGAACTTACTGTTACCGAGTGATGCCATTCGGATTGAAAAATGCTGGAGCCACTTACCAAAGGATGGCAACCACACTACTACCTGATATGATGCACAAGGAAGTAGAGGTGTATGTCGATGATATGATAGTCAAATCAAAGGAAAGAGAGGGACACTATGAAGCACTTCAAAAGTTCTTTGAGAGGATTAGGCAATACAAGCTACGTCTCAATCCTCAAAAATACACTTTTAGGATGATGGTTGGCAAAATGTTAGGATTTCTCATGACTCAAAGAGGAATCGAGGTAGACCCTTCCAAAATACAAGCCATCATGGAGATATCACCGCCAAAAACGTAAAAAGAGGTAAGGAGCTTTCTAGGGAAAGTGCAGTTCATCGGCAGGTTCATTTCTAAGCTCACAGCCATCTGTGAACCTCTCTTCAAGCTTTTGAAGAAATGTACGGATTTTGAATGGAGCCAAGACTGTCAGCAATCGTTCGAGGCAATTAAAGAATTTCTCCAAAACCCACCTGTACTATCGCCACCCATTCCTGGGAAGCCATTGATTCTATATCTTTCAGTAACAGACACATCCATGGGATGCATGCTAGCACAAGAAAACGACGCCAAAGTGGAGTGCGCCATATACTACCTCAGCAAGAAGATGATGGACTATGAAACAAGGTATACTCTCCTAGGGAAGACCTGTTGGGGGCTAATGTGGGCCACGAAGAAACTAAGGCACTACCTATTAGCACATCCGGTAGTGTTAGTTTCTCGTTTAGACCCAATCAAATATCTTTTCGAGAAGCCAGCACTTACTGGAAAGCTAGCTAGGTGGCTACTGCTTCTAGTAGAATTCGACCTCAAATTTTTGAGAAGGAAATCGGTGAAAGGAAGGGTTGTGGCGGAATTCTTGGCATATCACCCTGTAACAGAAGCCGAAGCAGAGGACTTCATGTTCCCTGACGAAGACATCTTATGTCTCCTAGACGACACCTGGCAACTATACTTCGATGGAGCATCGAACCAAAGTGGATATGGCATAAGGATACTGCTGGTTTCCCCAAACAACTCTCATATCCCTTTGTCATATAAACTAAGGTTTGAAGTCACCAATAACCTGGTTGAATATGAAGCTTGCATCGCTGGAATGGAGGCAGCCCTGGAACTAGGGGCAAGAAGGGTAGAAGTCACTGGAGATTCAAACCTAGTAGTGTCCCAAGCAAGAGGAGACTGGAAGGTCAAAGAAGATACGCTGAAACTATATCACTCTGTACTAGAAGAACTGATTCCACAATTCGACTTAGTCATTTTCACGCACACTCCTCGAGAAAGCAATAGATTTGCAGATGCACTGGCAACACTAGCCTCTATGGTTGAAATACCCCTGAGATTCACAATGCGCCCCCTTATGATTGAGCAGAAGGTCAAACCAGCGTGCGAGTGCACTTTCGTCCAAGAAGTTGAAGATGATGGTAAGCCCTGGTACGAGGACGTGAAGAAATTCTTGGAAGAAAGAGAGTATCCCTCTGAAGCCACTTCAAAAGACAAGGTGGCTCTACGAAAGTTTCCACTCGATTCGTAACCTGTGGGGGAGCATTGTATCGAAGAGCGTATCTAGGTCCCAATCAGCTTTGTGTCACGACAAGGAAAGTCGTAAGATAATGGAGGAAATACATGAGGGAATCTGCGGGCCGCACATGAATGGGACCACAATGGCAAAGAAAATCCTGCGTCAAGGGTACTACTGGACTACAATGGAAGCCGACTGTGCTAACTATGTTCGCCGATGTTACAAATGCCAGGCTCACGCTGATCGCATGCGTATTCCACCTACGGAATTGTACAGCATGACATCTCTTTGGCCATTCTCCACCTGGGGGATAGATGTCATTGGAAGTATAAACTCGAAGGGAAAATACGAGCATCAGTTCATTTTAGTAGCCATCGACTACTTCACCAAGTGGGTAGAAGCAGCCTCCTATGCCACCCTTAAGGCTACTCATGTGGCTAAGATTATTCGCACCAATATCATCTATCGGTATAGAGTACCTCATGAGTTCATCTGCGACAATGGATCACATTTCAAAGGGGCAACAAAGAAGCTTTTTGTCGAATTTGGGATACAGAATCATCGGTCATCTACTTATCGAGCTCAAACTAATGGAGCAGTTGAGGCTGCAAACAAGAACATCAAGAGGATTCTACGGAAGACTATCGACACTTACACAGACTAGCCAGAAATGTTACCCCTAGCACTATGGGGCTATCGAACAACTGAAAGAACTTCAACTGGGGCCACTCCTTACTCCCTAGTCTACGGGATGGAAGCTGTCTTACCTATCGAACTAGAACTACCCTCATTAAAGGTTCTAGCCGAAACTGGTATGATCAAAGAGGATTGGATTCAAAACCGCTACGACGAGTTAGCATTGATAGATGAAAGGAGACTTAGAGCATTATACCATGTGCAAGGGTATCAACACCGCATCGCACGAGCATTTAACAAAAAAGTGAAGCCACGAAACTTCAAGGTAGGGGATATGGTGCTCAAAGTAATCTGTCGCCACATTTTAGACCCGAGAGGCAAGTTTAGACCAAACTGGGGAGGACCCTACCTTATCAAGCTCATACTGTCTAGAGGAGCAGCCTACATTGCAGTCTTAGATGGGATGGAATTCGCAACGCCAGTCAACATCGACAAGCTGAGGAAGTATTACTCCTGAGAGATGCTCGTTGGGCCGAAAACAACAAGGGTGGGCGGACCCAAGCAAAAATTAGAGTAAGCCTGCTAGGTCGAAAACCCGCAAAGGCGGCTTAGGCAAAAACTAAGGCATAAATAAAAGCGCTTGCTAGACTGAAAACCCGCAAGGGCGGTTTAGGCAAAATCAAGAGCACAAAAGGAGAGGAAAATACCCGAGTGAACCCTAACTAAAACAAACAAACTTTGTTGGAACTACGATTATGGCCTGATTCCCTCCATGGGATACGTAGGCAATCTCTGAATTGAGATTCGGCCACTACTATCACTATCACTTCCAAATTTCTAGGTCTATCCTAAAGCATGTTAACTGTCAAACCATGGCAACAATATTTTTGAAATAAAGCAACCAATGTTTTATTATTTCCAAGAAAAAAGGAAAAAGCAAGCTCAAACAATTCCCAGTCTATGAAAACTAGAATCAAATCTTTCAAAAAGCATAAGCAAAACGTCGATCTCTAGGTTCTCCTTCTCTTTGCTCTTTTGTCCTTCAAAAGGTTTTTCCCGAACCAACGCTTATACGAACCCGATAGTTTGTCAGCAAAGTTCTCAGCAACCTCTTGCATTATTCGATTTGGCCATAAATGAAGCACGTTACGACGAAGCTTGGCATCATGAACCTTAGAAACAGCATACTCAGGGTCACCCAAAACCTTAACTTGTTCAGCCCCAAATTGCCTCTGGAAACGAGCAGGGAAATAGAAGGTAACTTAAGTGATACCAATCACTGCTACACCAAAATGGTTCATGGTACTTGCAGTCTTGCTTTTTACACCATACCAGGGGCAAACCCATTGGATTCGATCACCCTTACGAGTTTCCATCCATGCTTTCCAAGCAGCTACAGTGGGAAACTGTCTGATTATGCGACGCTCCATGTAGTGATCTGAACTATAGGGCATCCGCTCTGGCACATCCCACACCCTCAACTTCTCATAAAGCCATACCTATAGAAAACAAGGGGAAATTGCGAGTTGTGAGAACACGTGAGTCAAAACAAAAGAGTGACGAGCGAAAAGATAAACTTGGCAAAAGAAAAAAAATAGAGCGAACCAGCAGCAACAAAGGGCTGCCTGAAAACTGGGCTGTAGGATTACCCTTTACCATATCAAGGCCTATCAAGATCTCTACCAACACTAAACCAGCAAAACCTAAACGGTTTCCCATCTGTTGGGCAAAGTCAAGCAGCATAGAGTCAGCATGGCCAGTAGAAGGTCCAAGCAAGTAGTAATGGAGAAACAAATGCACAACGCATGAAAACATGCCTTCTGTTGAGGGATTTGACGATGAGCTTCAGTTGAACCAAAGCGCTGAACAAGCTGTAAAGTTTCCAACCTTCCATTCACCATGAAAAACCTAGCTTCGTGTTTCTGAACTTGAAGCAAATCCTTTAAAAGATTACCTTGATTAAACAAAGGGTTAGGAATAATGAGACCTTCTCTATCCGAATGACTCATGATAGCTGCAAATTCCTCGATGGTTGGACACAATTCCTCTTTTCTAAATCGAAAGACATGAAAAACAGGGTCCCACAGGCTAGTGGCTGCTCGAAGGAAAGCAAAATTCACAGGAATTTGGCGAAGGGAGAAGATGAAGTCCATACCGAAGGACTTAAAGTGCAAACGGTCGAGGCTGTTAAAGGAGTCCAACCACTGATCAAGGACTGGTTGTGCCATGAAATCGTTGCTGACAAATACTATCGAGTTCGTAGAATGTATACTTATAGGCTAGATTGAGTCCTAGTTTGAATCGGAATCAGATTCTAAAATTCTCAGAAATCAAGTCGGTCTCTCGGCCGGTACTTCGATGTGGCGGCCGCTTTCACCAGCCAATCAGAGATCAGGTAAGAAGAATCAATATTTCGGCCGCTTAATCAAAAGGTCGGCCGCCAGAACGACCATTTTACAGAAAATTTCCACGGTTCTGTCTAGTTCGTCAAAATTTCTATCAAACAAACCAATTTTGCGCCATCACAGGTGTAAACAAAAGCATACACAATCACGTATCAAAGCAAAATGTTTTGTTTCATATAACAAAAGTTCTTTTACATCACAAGGTGAATCATCCCATATTTCCTAAACAAGCTATACATCGGTTTTCTATCTGACTAACCTATGCAGGAAAGCAAAAAGAAGGAAAAGTGGATGCCGAATTCTCTGGTGGTCCAAACACCAGAGACCAGCTGCAAAAAAGAAAAGGATACCCCCGGGGCAACGTGTACCAAAGAAGCACTGCGGTGCAAAAGAGACATCACGCAGCCCAGAAAAACCATCATACCACGTACAAGCGCCACCCCAAAAGCTCCGCATCACGGAAGCAAGCCACCCATGCAAGGGTCCCTAATCAAGCAGCAAGACAGAACCAAAAACAACGCGGACTCCCTCAGCGATCACTGGCCGCACATCGCCCATCCCCCGGACCCAACGGGAACGAAGCAGAGAAAAGGAGCGGAGAATCCTCGGTGAATTTCTCGGAGAGGAGAGAACGAAGAAAGGAAGAGGAGAAAATGAAAACAAAACGTCGAGGCTATGGCCTTTTAGAACGCTCTGAAAATAAAGCGATTACTCGGCCGGCTTATTGATAGATCGGCCGCGATATCAGTTACTTGGCTGAGGGATCAATCTCCTGGCCTCCTGATCAATCTCCCATCAGTGCAACGATTGAAGCCATTATGAAGTTTTGGGTCCATGACCAACAAAACCAATAATTGGTTCAGCCCATACCCAAGCACAAAAAAGCTCTCTCTCCACCATAAACAGCTAATTCACAGCTACTGATCACTTGACCACCCGGGATCATCAAATCCAAGCTCCAGCCTCATGCTCAAATAGCAGTCCTAAGCTTGACGTCATGCTTATCAACAACCACCACTATCAAGCAAACTCAACTGCTCCGAGCTCATCATTACCAAGCAACTCAGCGGCTCCACGCTCATGCTCACTATCTATTCAGCAGCTCTACACTTGCCACCATCAACGGCTCCACGCCAAATGCTATCAAACAAATTAAGCAACTCCACGCCTGTACCAATCATCTCAGCAGCCCCAAGCTCGCAACTGCTCAGCGGCTCCATGCCCATATCTATCAACTCAACAGGCTCCAAGCCCATCATCTCAGCGGCTCTACGCCTCTCACCTATCAACTCAATGGCTCCAAGCCCATTCTCAACAGTTCAACGGCTCTAAGCCCGTGTTCATTGACAAACTCGCAGCTCCATGCTCATTATTACCTCATCTGGCTCCCCGCCATAACAAAACAGGCTCCAAGCCAATCATTTTGGCGGCTCCGTGCCCATTATTTCAACTGGCTCTACGCTGTAACAATTCTCAACAGGCTCTACGCCTGTCAACTCAACTGGCTCCACGCCGTAACAACTATCTCAATTGGCTTCACGCCATAACAATAATCTTCAGCAGGCTCTACGCCGCCCCAATCAAGACATTGTCAATTCTTAAGCTCTACGCTTGAATGCTCAAAATCCAACATTTTGAATGCTCGAAGCTCTTCGAATGCCCAACCACTGTTTACTGGATGCTCAAGTTCTATACTTGAATGCTCAAGCTCTATGCTTGGATACCCAACCACTGCGTACTGGATGCTCAAAGCTTGTACTTTGAATGCTCGAATTCTGCCGTTCGAATGCTCGAGCTCTACGCTCCGAATGCTCAAGTCCAGAACTTGAAAGAAGCTCAATGCTTAAATCAAACACACACGCACGGGCCCATGCACATATTGCATCAATTGCATCACCATAATCACATCGAGTCTGCATAATCATTACCATATCTATTCACATCTAACCACCATCATCATATACACATTCTGCATATCTCTCTTATTCATGAAATAGGTCAATCTTGCAATCAACCGGCTCCGCACCTCAGTTTTATTGATCGGTCCAGAACCTCGATCCTTTGGCTCCATGCCAAAATTTATGATAAGAAAGCTCTGCGCACAGACCATCAGAACACAACCAGCCCTACGCCTCGGTTCAATCACGACAAAGCTCTAACATGTCAAGTTCTCACCTCTAGAAGGCAAAGCTCCTTGAACTATCAACCGGCTCCGAGCCTTAGTTCCATCAAAGCTCTAAAACCTCAGGCCCTCGCCTTGTGATCAAAACCAGCTCCGCGTTTCGGTTCTATCTCTCCAGGCTCTCACCTTATGATCAAAGCTAGCTCCGCGCTTTGGTTTCATCAAAAGCCCTATAAACCGGCTCCGTGCCTCGGTTCCTTCATTCCAATGCTCCGTGCTTAAGTTACTGGCCCTGCGCCTCCCCATATCTCAAAATTGGCGTCCAAAACATCTCCAACAGATGGCTTGGATTCCACCCCAATTACATCAATTCCTTCCAGCTCATTTGCAAGGATAGGCTATTCTACCGAGTTTCCCTCAGTTAAAGTCAGGATGATCAAGAAAAGCAAATACACCCGCTGTGTACTGATCTACCCAAAAATGCAAGGATGCTTTCCGCAAAAATATCCCCGGTAGCCCTGCGCTCCTTCAACTACTCTCCACCAAAATCTTCGCTCAGTCTAGGTATGTCACACTACCGCTTTTAAAGCCCGAAGGCACGTCTTCTGTCTCTAACCCTCCAAACTTTTTCTTTTTTTATTGCCTCTGAACTACGGTTGGTCTGAATTTTCCCTGTGGAATACGTAGGCAGCCTCCCGGCCCGACCATAACAAAACCTTTTTTCAAAAACCCTTGGAATAGTGGTTGGACCAAATTGAGTTGCTTTTACAGCTTTGACTTTTACTCAAACATGTCTCGCGATCCGTCTGAGCTCAGTCGTAGACACCCCAATTTGGCCTAACGATTATTTCAGGTCCCACCTTGGGGACCATCCCGATGATGAAATGGGTACAGTGATTGCTGATTGACTTCTTGAGAACCTTAGGACTTTCGGTAAGAATTTTGAGCCACTTAAGGGACCCAATCTAGAGCCATATAGACTTTCAGATAGAAGTACAGAATCCTAGGAGAATCCATCTGCCGGCCGTAACAATGATCTCACGGCCTTAACATCATTTCCTCACCCGAGCAACCTGTTACCCAAAAATCTCCCTGAGAGATCAATCTTGCAGCCGCAAGATCCATCCTTTGGCCGCCACATCCTTCCCTCGGCCGCCACATCATTCCCTCGGCTGCCAGATTGTCCTTTTTCCAGACTCTGGAACGTTCTTTCGATTGTTTGATCCAACTACACTACCCCTCCGATGCGTTCGGGCCACGTTCAGAGATCACAACAAGGAGTTTGTATTGCATTGCAATTGCAATTGCAATTGTGCGTTTTGATTGGACCGAGTGAGTCACCAATTGCCTATATAAATTGGCCTTTGGACTCCGAAAAAGGGACACGAAATTCATATCATTATACACCCTCTCTAGCCACGAAACTCTGTCAACATACACTCTCAAACCCTCTCTACAAAAGCCCTAACCTCCCGAAGGCAGCGATCAATCCGACGATCAAACCCCGAAGTCTCAAACCCTAACCCTCGGGTTTTTCAAGAAGCAATCAGTCAATTCCGATCAAATCCGAAGCAATCAAGCTACTGAGGGATCAAGGTGGTGAGGCCCAGGGGCCTCTGGTTCGGTTTATTTATCGTTTTTATGCTTAATCGTAGCGTTTTGATAATCTGCTAACTTTTCTGTCTGGTGTGAGGAAGAACATAGACCGGGTTTCGATCCCTCGGCCGGTATATCAATCCAGGAGGATCCCTCGGCCATGACATCTATTCACCGGCCGTGGGATCCATTCCCCTGGGACAGCTTTGTTTTGTTTTCTGCTTTCTGATGCATGTTTTAATTACAGCCTTGGCTCACCTTATTTACTGTTTAAAGGCATAAAAACAGATTACGTGTTAGAAGTAAATGAAGCATGTCCATGTCTTATGTTGAACGATTACGGGCTAGCCTCACGGCTAGGCAGAGAGGGGTGCCTAACACCTTCCCCTTATTGTACATTTGGCTTCCGTATCCAGAATCTCTATCTATTTTCCTAGTTTTAATAAACTGGGTGACGACTCTGTTTTGATGATAACCGCTATCATGTGGCGATGTTCCTAGCCATGGGAATATCCATGATCTTGGTTTATGAAGTAAGGAACCAAACGAGCAAACAAACGATCAATCTGTATGGCGATGCCCCGTTTGGGAGGTGTCTACACCTATTTGTCATGTAGGATTTTTAGCCAAGGAAAAAATTTTAAAGGACTTAAATCTAATTATGACAGATTATTAAATAAGAAAAATTAAAAACAATCCAAGAATTAAATAAAGAATTTTCAAATATATAAACAAAATTTTTATTACTGAAAAATCAGGGTCTTTACAAAATGGAACAAAAAGACTGCCAGGAAAAAAAATACAACACAAAATCAAACAGAAACTTTGAGCAAATCGACCAAACCACCAAAATCGCCACAAAATCAAACGTAAACAGTCCAAAATCGAGAAACCCACAAAACCCACATACCAAATGGAACAAAAACACTGCCAGGAAAAAAATACAACACAAAATCGAACACAACATTCGAGGAAATTGACCAAAGCACCGAAATCACCACAAAAATCGAACGTAAACAGTCCAAAATCGATCAAGGAAGAAATATACCTCTCAGCGAATCGAACTCTCAAATCGACCAGCACCCAAATCGCCTCAAACCTCTTCTTCTCTTTCAAACAAAAACACTGCCGAGAAGAGTAGCGACAGAAATGGTACCTGGGAGTCAAAACCCACAAAACCCACAAATCAAATTGAACAAAAACACTGCCGAAATCAGTAATCAACACAACTCGAACACAAGTAGGAAAAAGTCGAAGAACAACAACATACCTAATGAATCGAACTCCAAATCGACCAAAGCACCCAAATCGCCACACTTCTTCTCTTTCGAACAAGACCAAGAAGACTGCGACAGAAAATGGAGCCTGGGGAGTGGAAAAGGGGGATTACAAGGGGTAAGATCGTCCGAGATTAGGAGGGATTCCACATAGCCACCTCAAACCCTAGCAATCATAAGCCCCCCTCAGCTTGTATTAGGAGGGGTTATGGAGTCGGGGGTTTTAAGGAATCCCCCGGTTTTTCCCTTGGCAAACCACGCCATAGAGGAGGGCCCACGTATTAGAAGGGTGTATAATACAATACTCATTCCTATTGTGGCATCCAAACAGACCCTTAATACAACCTGTGCATTCTCCATCAACCGTATTCCTGCATAAAAATTAATATATAGAAAACTAAAGGAGCTACATTTTTTTGTTCAAAGGCTGAAAAGAAAGGAGGAATAAATTAATATTTAATGAGTTAGAGGGTGGGGCCGCAACCATTTATGGATGAAGGACCAAGGTGTTATTGTTTTGAACTACAGTGTTATTATTCAGGGTAATTTTTTAGTTTCAATTCCGGGTAGGTAGCATTTCTATTTCTTGTATCAGCACGTACATTACAATGGTGAAGTTGTCGAACTTTGAAATATACTTTCGTGATGAGTGACCCGCGGATCATTGCAATTGAAGCACAAAACGGTCCTTTCACTTGCATTCTTATCGTGCCTCAAAATGCGACAACTTAATTATCCGAAGCGGCGGGGCGAAAATAGGGTATCAACAGCTGGCCCTCTTTTTTATTTATATTTTTTTTGATAACGTAGAGTGTCATCGAGTCAGCTTACGTGCATCACGGAACTAAGTCTCTACAGCCCTCACCAACCTGTGGAGCGTTCTTATGGGAGTCCATGGGGTGGCTCTTAGGGATCTCGAATCGGGGACTTGGGGGAGCAAACCCCAAGCCTTAATCAACTGAGACAACCCCTCTGCGCAGTATTAATTGTTCAGACAAATAATAAAAAGGAATGCGTCATTTTTGCTTCGCCGCGACAGTTCTGGTATTCTTGATGCAAGAGCATAATGATTCCGGCTGAACCGAAGAGTCTTTTAATCATGTCTTTTCAATTTTTAAAGTTCATTAAATTATGTCTTTTCATTTCTAAGGTCAAATACTTTGCATGTTGAGTCTTAGTAGTCCAATGGTTCTTTTCTAGTATTAATTCTATTGTGGGAGAGTCCAAAGGTCTTATGGGGAAGGCTAAAAGGTTGTGTCTAGACTCATCCATTTGTTAGTATAAATAGGATTGTAAGTCCTTGGAATTATGTAGCTTTTGGTGATTAATTAAAATGATAGTTTTCTCTTTGTTCTTCCAATTACTTTGGTATTCTGCGGAATCAACAAAGTTATTGATGCCCTTGGTCCTGGTATTCTTAGTGAATCAACAGGTTTAAGGAAGGATTTTGGTCTCCTGGTATTCGTGCGCGAATCAACAGACTCAAACTCGCGTAATATTTTATTTCTTCAAGCTTCCGCTACATCAGTTGGTATCAGAGCTTAGGCTCGTTCCTAATTAACTATGCTGCCAAGAAATAGACGTGTGAAGGAGGTTTATGAGAAGGATTACGCAAGGATGCAACAACAAATTGAAGCCTTGACTCAACAGATGGCTACGTTGTCTGCAGCATTTCCACAACAACGATCATTTCAGAATCTATATCGTGGGAAGGACAAGGATAGTTTCAAAGTGGATGATGCTACTCTTGAAAGGCTTTTTACAACAAAAATTATTCCAGATCCAATTGTGGATTGGAGTAAGCCGCTGATCTACGATGAATATACCGAAGATGGGCTCCTGATTGTTCCAAAGAAGAATGGTTCTCTCAATAATTCACAAGAGCCAACATTCTCATCAAAGACCACCTTGGTGTTAACCAAACAAAATCCAAAACAAAGGATGAACATGATCCGAGGAAAGGGCAGACAAAATTGAATAATGAAATCACTTATGCGGACGACGGACTATCACTCATGGTAAGTCGAAGTTTGGGCACGGTCCATGATAGAGATCAAGCTGGAAAGAAATTGGACCATGAGGAGTGTTCCAAAATTTTGATGGCAGCAAATATGGAGACTGAAGTTGATTGGTCTAAACCTCCCATGTATGATGAATATCCAGGAGAGGAAGTTGATTCGGACGAGCTAAAATTGTTGACTGCTCGCGGCGTCCCCCAATTTCACCCATCAAGCCTGACTGTGAACTCAAATAAACGGAAGGTTGATGATTGGGATTGGCTCGATGAATTGGTCCTAAAATAACGCACCCGAATTTTCGAGACTTACGGAGTCATTCGAGGGTCTGAATGTAGCTTTGTCATGGACTCGGGAAGTACAGGAAATTATGTGTCCAAAAATCTGGTTTCATTTTTGAATCTCTCTACCAAAGATCTTGCTAGTCCTTATCATGTGCGTTGGGTGAATCATGAGGCAAGAACATTGGTGACTAAGCGATGTTTAGTCGAATTCTCCATTGGATGCCAATATGAGGACAAGATTTGGTACGATGTGATGTGAATGGACTCATGTCATATTTTGTTGGGGCGACCATGACAATGGGACCGCAATGTTTATTATCGTGGGCGCGAGAATGTTTATGAGTTAAAAGTGAATGGAGAACCTATAAAATTATTTCTAAAAGTTGAGAAAATGAAACGAGAGAGATTTTTGCTGGTCGAGGAGAAAGCATTTGCAAGGAAGAAGGGGGTAAATTTTGAAGTCAGTGCCAAGGACTCGAGGTCGAGTCTTTTTCAACCCGGGAAGGATGATGCAGGAGCATAATGATTCCGGCTGAATCGAAGAGTCTTTTAATCATGTCTTTTCAATTTTAAAGTTCATTAAATTGTGTCTTTTCATTTCTAAGGTCAAGTACTTTGCATGTTGAGTCTTAGTAGTCCAATGGTTCTTTTCTAGTATTAATTATATTGTGGGAGAATCCAAAGGTCTTATGGGGAAGGCTAAAAGGTTGTGTCTAGAATCATCCATTTGTTAGTATAAATAGGATTGTAAGTCCTTGGAATTATGCAGCTTTTGGTGATTAATTAAAATGAGAGAGTTTTCTCTTTGTTCTTCCAATTACTTTGGTATTCTGCGGAATCAACAAAGTTATTGATGCCCTTGATCTTGGTATTCTTAGTGAATCAACAGATTTAAGGAAGGATTTTGGTCTCCGAGTATTCGTGCGCGAATCAACGGACTCAAACTCGCATTATATTTTATTTTTTCAAACTTCCGCTACATCAGTTCTTTAGGCTGATCAATTGATTATGTGGGCAAATTTTCTTGAGACAATTGCTATCAGCGTTTCTCCACGCCAGGCACATCCCTCACTTTCTTTTTCACTCCATTCCTTGCCATTTTAATTTTCGGCTCCAAAAGGCAGGCTCATTTTTGTTTTGTACTCAGCTCCTCGGTCGCTTCATGGTTCGAATTGCTTGAATGAGATATCTTGTTGAGCGAGTCTCCGCTTTTAGTCCTGCAATACATACACAAAATCCGCAAGTGTAAAACTCACAAGATAAAACTCAAGAATGTGCTGAAAATAAGACTCGAGAATGTGTTCGATATCTTAGAACAAGTGGAGGGAGGACTCGAAATATGTTCGAGGTCTTAGAAAATGGAAGTGAGACTCGAAATGTATTCGATGTCTCTTAGAAAATGTAGCTAAGACTCGAATGTGTCCGATGGCCATAGATAAAAATTTAATACAAAAGGATATATATCTTATCCACATAATTGCCAACTAAAAAGGAACATAGTTTTTTGGAGCTTATCAAAAAGAAAGCGTCAGGAACACTTGGGTTCCCCTGACTTATTAAACAAAAGTGCAAGGCGCACAACTGTTATGTTGGAACATTGTGTGCCTAATTCTCGCTGTCCAGATGTGTTTGAACGGTCTAGATTTTAAAAAAACTCTTATTGGAAAAAATTTGAATGAATCCTGATCGTTTATTACAACCATGAACGGACAGAGATTAGTTGTATGTTGTGTTTTATACAACGGTTGTGTATGTAGCACTTTTAGTACTAGTAGATAGATTAGCAACTACTAATAAGTTTCCATAAACCCTACTTGTCTTTACTGGATAATATCTCGATCGCTACCGGCCAGTGCCAACCAACCCTTTACTACAATTGAAAGCGTTTCCCACCTCCTTCCCCTGGCCCATAAGAATCACAGAGAGAGAGAGAGAGAGTGAGAGAGAGAGAAAAGCAATTGACTTTTAGATTTCACGAGGTTGACATTTAGCACAAAAAAGGGTTTTCCATAATGAAAGCATCCAAAGCAAATAATGCAGAGATATCACTCGTCAAAGCTGGCTATGCTCACTTTTATCCCATCTTTCCCCTCTTCCGATCTGGTAGATATATACAGGGGTATATAATTAATGGCTTATGATGGGTTGAAGGAAGGAGGAGTCAAATGCATATATACACAGACTCTCTTGGTGTCTGCTTGTCTCCCTAGCCCATCATTCATCATCATGATCATCAAGCTAGCTAGCTCTTAATTTGCATCTCCTTTTTCCTTTCACCCTTTTGTTACTTATTGGGAAAATTAGTCATAAGGTCAGTAAAATAATTTTCATTTAGCGAAAAGACACCAACGAAACAGTTTTTTGTAGAGGTCCTTCAAGTTTTTTACTTTTAGCCTTAAGGCCAAAACATGTTTAGACACTTTCATAGAGTTTTAGGATGCATTTTTCTATTATAGGATTTTAGTGGTTTAGACACTTTTATAAGGTACTTAGGGGGTTTTAGACACTTTTATATATATAGGGTACCTTAGGGTTTTAGGCACTTTTATGAGGTATCCTAGGGTTTTAAGCACTTTCACAGGGTTTCAGCCACTTTCATAGGCACATTTGTCAGTATATTTGATTGCAAAATGTACTTATTCTTGAGCTCAAAAAATATAAATATGAATTTTTTTTAGCTAAGTCTCCTTTTATTATTATATAAACCCTTCATTTTACCAAGGGGAAGCTTTCGGACACTACGGCCCCGCGTATTATGAATTTATGGAACCTAATGGTTCTTTCATAACTCGTGTATCTAGGTTAGCTTATACGCGCACCTTTGTTAGTCTACCGAAACCAATCACACCGTCTATTGGGAGGAACGCAATTAAAACATAGCAAAACTCTATCTATATATATTGATTCCAAAAGAGTTAATAACACTTGAGAAATTTCGAATGTAAAACCTTGGAAGTTAGGAGGAAACAAATACCTAGCTAACTTTCACGCCTTGACCACTAGGCCTACTCTTTAGAATTTTGTGGAAGCTAATGTTTTGGTGATACTAATGCAAAAATTGAACAAATCGGATGAAAGAATCATACAGGAAACCAGGGTTTTGTTTTTCAGCTTTATTTTTGGAAGTTGGCTTTGGGACAGTAAAGGCCCACCATGGGGCAAGTCCACTTAGACATGTCCCCGTATCAGGAAAAACTTAATCCTATTTACGGACCTTTCCGTGTATTCGTGTTTACGGAGTCAAATTGCGTAGTGTGTTGGACGAACTCTTTGCGCGAATAGTTTTCTTATAATCCGGACTGTCCAATGCCAAGACAGATGACTGTGATTGCGCAATTTTGTGAACAAGCTGTTCACGGAACCTCTGTGAAAAAGTTTATCTCGTCCCCATATATATCCAATTGCGTGATTTTGCAAAAGGAACTACCAAAGGTGGAAGTCCCTTTCCAAGTCCCAGCTGCTAATTCCAGCCAGAGAGAAAGAAAGGAAGGGTCCCCAAAACCAAAAGCCTTGGGTGGAGGAGGGGTAATAGGGCCCATTTTTTGACATGCACCAAAAGACAAACAACTGCCACCAACCAAAAACAACGAAGGGCCCCACCTGGCACCTGCACGTTTCTCTCTCTAGAATTGTGTGCCTGCCTGCCTTTGCTTCCATTTTACACCTGTCTCTCTCCCAAATTTAGGCACACTTTTTTTTTTTCTCGGCTTTTTTGTTTTTACTTTTGTAGACCACACGATCAAATTTTTTTTTTTTGACAAATAAAAACTCATTCATTTTTTAGGAAAACCATTTTGAATCTCCTCATCCAAATTTGGTACTCCCTCCCTCCGTTTTTAAAAGTTCAATATTTCATTTTGATCGTCTTCCATAATAAATTTTTATTTTTGTAAAATTAGTGGGTAAAAATTGATATTTTTATATTTAATTTTAAAAAGTTATAGCGTAAAAGTGTAATGATGATATTTTTATTGAGAATATATATGTAATGTTTTAACTTCTAGAGTATAATGATGATCACTCTATAAAATGTTAGATTTTCGAAATGAAACTCTTAAAAAAAGATGGAGAAAATAGCTCTTGCATAAGCCCAACGTAGTTAAACCTCTTCGATCTCCCTAGCTAGGAACTATATGACTCGCTATTTTTTGTAATATCGTCATATATTGAACTATTTTCTCTCTCTGTCATAATTTTTTTCACTCATCCAACTCTTTAGAGAAGCTTAGTGGCCCAACAATTTACGTTTATCACTGAATTAATTAACTGCAAGCAAAGAAAGTCTTTTGTGGTGGTACTAGGGTGCAGAGCTCAAGGTTTTAATACTGTACTGGCTTGGATAACCATTTTTCTATTATTATGGTACATACCAGTACAGTCTGATTACCGGGTATCGTTTTGGAGCAAGTGATATCAATATATATAGTTATAAAGTTGATTTTTCTCAAACCGTTTGAAATTGGTATTGAGAAAATATGAATGAATTTACATTAATAAAAAATGAAACACCGATACAACGATTATATACATGTCAGAATATACACTTAAGGAAATAACGTAAAATCTGCCTATGGAATCAATTATGATATCCTTGATTTATGTCCACATTAGCTTCTTTATATCAGCTAATATACACTCCAATACTCCCCCTCAAGTTGAAGCACGAATGTCAATTAAGCCCAACTTACACGATAGGTTGTGACACGATTTGCAACCCAAAGGCTTGGTGAAGATATCTGCTAGCTGATTTGATGAGGGAAGATAGGTAGTGCGAATCAGGCCTCGTTGAATTTTCTCTCGAGCAAAGTGACAATCGATTTTGATATGCTTCATTCGTTCATGAAAAATAGGATTGGAGGAGATGTGGAGGGCTGCTTGATTATCACAATATAAAATTGTTGGCTGGGAATGGGGAATACCAAGATCGTGCAACAAAGTGAGAAGCCATTGAATTTCGCAAGCCGCTTGACCCATGGCACGGTACTCGGCTTCGGCAGAGGATCAAGAAACTATACTTTGTTTCTTTGTTTTCCAAGAGAGAGGGCTAGAGCCAAGGAGAGCACAATAACCACTTGTGAAACGCCGTGTCATTAGACAATTCACCCAATCAGAATCGACGAAGACACAAAGTTGAAGAGAGCTTGTGGAAGATAGCAAAATGCCTTTGCGGGGACCACCTTTGAGGTAACGAAGAAGCCGAATGGCAGCCTCAAGATGCGGAGAATGAGGCTATTGCATGAATTGGCTTAGGATGTGCATGGCAAAGACGATATCGGGCCTTGTGATCGTCAAGTAGATGAGACGACCAATAAGATGACGATATTGGGAAGGATCAAAAAGAGGATCACCATCAGAATCTGTGGGTTGGACGCCTGGAAAAATAGTTTTCACCTTTTTGCCTCCTTTTTGTATTTTTAGTTTACAAAAAGAAAAAATGTTGGTTCGTTTGAGAGTCGCCCCACTCGGGTTTTGAAAAGCATTGTCCCATAGAAATCATATTTGAGAAACAACATGACTCTTTTGCCCTTTTTAAAAAAATGTTTTGGTCTATCAAAAATAGAGATTTTGGGTTCGAAAGCCAGGTTACGAGAGGGAAGATTTTGTTTGGAAAAGCACCCCGCTCGCCCGATAAAATCGGTTTCTACTAATACTCACTACAAGAAAAATGAAATTTAGTGACGAAAAAGTGGCGACAAAATTTATTTTCATCACTAAATGAGTATATTTGGCAATGGAAAAATAAATTTGTCACTGTTTTGACAACTTTCGTGACAAAATAATTTTGTCACCAATTATACCTGTTTAGCGACGAAAAAAATATCTCCGTCACCAAAGATAATCATTTGGTGACGAAAAATATATTTCATCGCCAAATGGGACCAATTTAGTAACGAAATATTTTTTTCGTCACCAAATGCTTAACTTTGGTGTCGAAAAATAATTTCGTTACCATTTTAACGCTTTCGACGACGAAAAATCTATTTTGTTGTCAAATGGGTACCTTTGGTGACGAAATTTATGAATTGCGCTTTGTCACTAAATATATTTTGGACATAACTCTTTATTAATAACTCAGATTGAGATAATTCAAATTGGGTTTGAACAATAACTCAAATGCCTACAACTTTCATGTTTATCAAAATTGCTAATTTTAATGTTTAAAAGTTCAGAACTACATTCGAAATATATTATCATGTTAAACATATATGTTATATATTAGATATTTCAAATATGTAGTGAAAAGGGTGTGTGGTGTAGTTGGTCGAAGTTTACGTGAAAAACTCAGGGGACTCGGGTTGAAAACCCAGCAAGAGCAAGAAAGAGAGATTTTTTTTTTTTACATGAAAATGACTTTTGCAACGAAAAAATTCGTCACCGATGTGACCCATTCGTTACGAATTTTTTTGTCGCGAAAAGAAATAATTGATAACAAAAAATTTCGTCGTCAAAAAGCACAATAGGTGAGGAAAAATAATTCGTCAGCAATTATTCGCTTTTTGGTGATGAAATATTTCATCATCAAAAGGCACTATAGGTGATGAAAAATAGATTTTGTCACTAGGTAGGAATCCTGGACAACCTTTAGTCGACAAATTTTTTTTCGTCACCTATATTATTTGTGACGAAAAATATGCAATTTGAGACGATTTTCATTCGTCACCAAATGTAATATTTATTGTAGTGACTTGTGGGATTTGAAAATCATTTTATTGCTTAACTTTTATGCCACATAAACAGTTTATAGCATGTAAACATATAAACATAAAGAATCATACCAAACCAAACCAATCCGAGCCTTATGTCCCAATTAATTGGGGTTGGCTATATGAATTATTTTTCTCCATTGAGTTCTATTGAGGGCCACTTGTTCACACAAACCTACCATACTCAAATTTTTGTGCACTACAGCATCTAATGTCAATTTAGGTCTACCCCTCCCCGTAGCATTGCTACCCAAAGCTATCATATCCGCTATCTTTACTGCTGCATCTCCTGGTCTACGGTAGATATGCCCAAAACACCTTAGCCTATTCTCCCTCAATTTCTGTTTAATAGGTGCTACACCTACCATCTCATGAACCATTTCATTTCTAATCATGTCTCGTCTAGTCTTACCATACATCCACGTCAACATTCTCATTTCTGCTACACTCATCTTGTTCACTTGTTGTTTCTTAATAGGCCAACACTCTGTTCCATAAAGTATCGCTAGTCTGATGGCAGCTCCATAAAATTTTCCTTTAATTTTATGGGTACTCTCTTGTCACAAAGTACACCAGTAGCGCTCCTCCACTTGAGCCACCCCACTTGGATCCTATGGGTCACATCCTTGGCAATCTCTCCATCACTACTAATAATTGAGCCTGAGTACCTAAAATGATCACTATCAGGTATCTATTGGTCTTAAATCATCACTCTTTCTTCAAGCGCACTGTTGATATCACTAAACTTGCACACCATATACTCAGTTTTACTCCTACTTATTCAAAAACCCTTTGACTCCAATGCTTCTCTACAAATTTCTAGTTTCGTATTAACACCTCTAGCAGTTTCATTTACAAGGACAATATCATCTACAAACATCATACACCACAAGATATCCTCTTGAAATTGTCTAGTCAATTCATCCATAACTAAGGCAAAGAGGTACGGGCTCAAGGCTGACCCTTAATGCAATCCGACAGTGATTGAAAATTCACTCGTTTCCCCTACCGGTGATCGAATGGTAATGATGGCACCATCATACATGTCTCTAATCACCTCGATATACCCTTTGGTCACTCCCTTTTTCTCCAGAACCCAACATATGATGTCTCTAGGCACCCTATCATAGGCCTTTTCTAAGTCTATGAAAACCATATGGAGATCATTCTTTTTTGCTCTGTGCTTTTCTACCATTCTCCTTAACAGGTAGATAGCTTCGATGGTTGATCTCCCAGGCATGAACCCAAACTGTTTCTCCGACACCGTAATCACCATCTTCAGGCGATACTCAATAACTCTCTCCCACAATTTCATTGTGTGACTCATCAATTTCAAACCTCTATAGTTGTTGCAGCTTTGAATATCCCCTTTATTCTTATAGATAGGTACTAGCGTGCTCCTTCTCCATTCATTGGGCATCTTCCTAGTAATAATAATCTTGTTAAACAATTTCGTCAACCAATTTACCCTCAGGTCACCTAGACTTTTTCACACTTCAATGGGGATACCATCTGGTTCTAAGGCCTCATAAAGAATCATGATTGAACAAAAACAATTAAACAGTTTGTATCTCATGCTAAAATAGAAAATTGATAGATGATTGCATATTAGACATTTAATTGCAAAAATTAACAGTTAACAAATTAATCTATCCCACGTGAACTCCACCGCATGGTAAAGATGTGTGCCATACGGTACATGTTCTATGGTTTGCAATTTTAAAATAAGTTTAATTAGCATATGACAATCTGAAATAGGTATGCATGCTTATGAATCAAATGAAACAGAAAAAGAAAAGAAGTTTTGGCAAAATGTATCCCTTGAAGAATCTCTACCGTACGGCAATAATATGTGCCGCACGGTAGAGATTGTGGGACATTAGTTTTGATATCTTTGAAAATGTTTAAGCCATCTAAGCCCAAGGTTAGTATGAGGAACCAGTCTGAGTTTAAAGGCTTTCCCTCATATTACAGAAACAAGTATTCGCTAAAAGATTTATACCTCTTGGAGCGAAACCGTCCTTTGGAAAATTATGACAATTACAAAGTCCTTTGGCATGAGCGAGGCTTTGGTATACCATGATGAAAAGGAATGAGACTTGGCTTTGGATTTGGATTACTTTGAAATGGTTTTGGACTTGGTTTTGAGGTGTTTTGGTGTTTCAAGGTGAGGGAGAGTGAAAATTGGCTTTTCTTTTGAATGAGGAGTGAAAAATGGCTTGTCTTTGGATTTTGGTGGTTTATAAAGGGTTTGAGTTTGGGTTTTGAAAGTGAAAAGGAGTGAAGAATGGCTTGTTGTTTGAAATGGGAATAGGTAAGGGTATTTATAGAGTCAAAATGGCTTAGGAATCAAGCAAACTTGTTGTGCACACAAAGAATTTCGGCCCTCAACTGATTGCTGCCTGGCTTGACACTTTTGACCTGAATTTGGTCCATCGTACGACATTGTATGGCACTAAATATCCATTGTACGACACTTATGGGTCTACTGTACGGTACTAGGTTATACCGTACGGCACATCCCAACCGACTTAAGTTAAAGCGATTAAAAACTCTACCGTACAGTAGATATATGTCCACCGTATGGCATAGTTGATGACCATACGGTACAGTTGACCGCCGTATGACTGCTCAACAGGCTGAACTTCGTAAGGCCGCTCCAGACATTTTCGAACTCGGTTTTCGGTGTTCTTTAGACCGTTGGAAAGCTCGTTTAGTCTATTTTCTATCCTAAGTTGTTTGGTCACAAAAATATTTCGTACATCAAAAGATGTTACGGTTTTACCCTTAGGTGGTCGAAAAAGAAGTCGTTTAAGCAAAATCCTTATATGTCCTTCATTTCAAATCGGATTAAGGTTTATTATATATCGATAAAGAGGGTTTTGAATGTACTAGAAGATGGTGGCATCAGACCAGAAAAATAAGTAAGTTTTGTTTATGAAAGATGGACTTAAAATAGACTAAACCAAAGACCATTGGTGCCACGATGGCCAAAACACGTAGTCACTCATTCTAAGTGTCACTTGGCACTCTCATACCTAGTTCTAAGATGTTTTCTCACTCCTTTGAGTACAAAGAGCATTGCTTGAAGCTTCTAAGGCACGTTTTCATTATTGGGAAGCTTATCGGTCATTTGTCTACGGTTTTCTAAGGGTAGTGCTCCAAAAGGTTTAGATCAATCCAAAGGTTTAAATTATGCTTTGTTTATCATCATTGGGGACTTAAAAGATATTCGGGATTTTCAAATTGGGGTGTTTATAGTTGCCTCTCTTTGATGAGACTTGATTACCATTGTATGGTACAAGTTGCGTTAAAGACATAGACCACCCAATTTGGTCGTCTAGGTACGTTTTAAGCAAATGCATTGAAAATGCAACATATGGAAACATATGTGTAACACCCCTGATTTTTGGGTACGTTAAATAAACATTTCATTGATAAAATCAAATGGAGTCTGGCTCATTATTACATCATAACTCCCACTACGGTTCCATATTTATACAAATGAAGGGTTCTAGTGTTCCTAACTACAGCTCCGCCTGCGGCTTCATCCTAGCCAGCTCCAAAAGCCTCCAAGGTGTACTGTTCATCTTGATCATCTACAAAATCTGACACATTATACCAGCTTCGCCATCGATATAATATGTCACGGTCACCAAAGGTAACACCATGAGCCACAAGAGCTCAGCAGAATAATCCTTTACCCGCTAACCCATAATTTACCAATATCAGAGTATAAGAGTAGCATACCAAATCTTGCACAAGCAGCGGAATAATACATACATGTTTAACAAGGCATTAACAACGACATATCCACATTCCTTAGTCTAACGTTGGTGTCTGCATTGTATGTGTTTCTCCTACGCAACTCATCGTAGACCGTGTCACCATATTCATCAATGTTTCCGAAATCCTTTTCATTATCCAAATCAACATTTTGAAAATCACATTTAACACACCCAACCTCGGTTCCGCCGCGCCGGGTTCCCGAGTATCCTCACAATGGTTCCGCCGCGCCGGGTTCCCATTGGCACACGTTTGCATTGGCTCCTCTCCACGGATAACCAAGCTACACACCCAACCTCGGTTCCGCCGCGCCGGGTTCCCGAGTATCCTCGCAATGGTTCCGCCGCGCCGGGTTCCCATTGGCACACAACACACACACACTCACATAATGCACCCACATTTGGTCATTATGTAGTTTCGAAAATATTTCATCATTTGTAATACGCATTCCCACAATGGGCAAGTCCGGCCACATTGCGTTTTTAAAACACACCTTGTCTTTAACCCTTTTTGTCCATATCAACCACACCCTAGGTGTCATGTTTCTATTTCTCGATTTCCGTGTCTTGTTTTCATGCATAGACTACGCGGTAGGACTCTTCACTTAAATCATTCGTTGTAATCTAACTAGCAAGATCATGCAAGCATTCTTATAAACAAGCTCATCACCATCCTTATACAACCACAAGTAATACAACAACATGTAAACAAACTCATAACTTTCTAAAAGATCAAAATACGAACACTTTGAATAAAGCTTCCGATTTCTCTTGTTTTGAAATCCGTTATTTCTTTCTTTGTGGAAAGTTCAAAAAGACCACATATGTTTATTGACGTAGAAATCATTTGTTCAACATGTTCATATTTTCAATAGCAAGAAAGGTTTACTTCCAACATTCATTCGACGTCAAGCTTCGTACCATATTTTTGAAGTTCAAGACAATCAACGTTTAGTTTAACAACATAACTAGGGAAAATGAGTTGAGACTAATCTACATATACTTAGGATTAACGAGTAAAAGAGAATCTACCTTGATCCGAAACTAGTCGGGGCCGAATAAGCTAGTTGAAAAATTTTACGGGCGGTAAAACTTCCAAATCTGGACTGGACTTCGGATGGCAGTAACTCGGTCAATACTTGGCCGAATAAGATCGTTCTTGAGTCTAAATCGAAGATCTCAAAGTTTTCTACAACTTTCGTGAAGGACGTTCTAAAAACGACTTTCGCCCGGAGAAAAATGGTGATAAAGAGGTGACAGTAAGCTGTCTGGACTGGAAATCCGAGAATTTCACTGAACTTCGGATGGCAATATCCTGATCATTTCTTGACCGTTTGGGGTGGTTCTTGGGTCTAAACTGAAGCTCTCGAAGTGTTCTACGACTTTTGTGGAGGACGTTGTTCCTAGAAATGACTGTTGCCCGGAGAAAAAATGGAGTTTTTCGGAGGACAGTAGGCTGCCTGGGCAAAACAGAATGGGTTTTAGAGAGAGATGGAGCAATGCTTGAAGGTGTGAGTTGAATGAGAAGTGAGGAGGCTATTTATAGGCAAAAACCTGGCCTTTCCTCTCCCTCCATGGCCGGCCCCCCTCCTTCTCTATCTTTCCATGTGTTGTTCCCTCATGGTTGGCCCCTCTTCCTTTCTTCTTCTTGCTCCAAGTGTTAAGCTCCCATGGTTGGCCCCCCTAGCGGTTATTGTCCAATGGATAAAAGTTTTCCTAACTTTTATTGACCAATGGGTAAAGTCAAAGGTCCAAAGGGTTCCATAGGGGTTCACAAGGTTCATATAGGAAGGTTCAAAGGGTTCACCTAGGTTTAAGAAGAATTGATTAGGCTAAGTGGGCATTAGGCTATTCTAATTAATTAACGATACTTAATCTAGGCTTTCATTGCTCGAGTGGTATTTTGGTTGTATTTTGTAGGAAATCGCCTAATAACGGAATATTAAAGCCCGACGGTGCCAAACGCCAAGGCAAGGCGTGAGCGTGGCCAAGGTAGCCCGCTAGCAAAGCGGTGGCCAAGGCAGCCCGCTGGCAAAGCGGTGGCCAAGGCAGCCCGCTAGCAAAGCGGTGGCCAAGGCAGCCCGGTGGCCAAGCGGTGGCCAAGGCAGCTCGCTAGCAAAGCGGTCTCCAAGGCGGCCCGCTAGCCAAGCAGTGGCCAAGCGGTGGCCAAGGTGGCCAGCTAGCCAAGCAGTGGCCAGAGCATGGCAGCCCAGCAACGCCAAGGCAAGGCCAGAGCAAGGCAGCCGAGCAACGCCAAGGTAAAAGCATGGCGCGACCAAACGCCAAGGCAGAACCCGATGGCAGCCAAGGCAGAGCAACCCGACAGCGACCCGACACCTAGGCGAGGCAGGCCCGACAGCGACCCGACGCTTAGGCGAGGCAGGCTCGTTAGCGACCCGACGCTTAGGCGAGGCAGGCTCGTTAGCGAGCCGACGCCAAGGCAAGGCAGGCCCGACAGTGAGCCGACGCCAAGGCGAAAGCAAGGCGCGACAGCGACCCGATGCCAAGGCAATGCAGGCCCGACGCCAAGGCGAAAGCGACCCGATGCCAAGGCAGCCTAGCTAAGCCAAAGCAAAAGCAGTCAAGTCAACGGTCAAGGCAAAGACCAAAATTTTTCTACTAACCACTCCGGCATCGATGCATCACTAAGCCAAACGGTAGTTAGGGTTTGCTAACTAATCGGTTAAAACTAACTATACTTGCCATGTAGGATTTCCAGCCGAGAAATATAATTTAAAAATATTATTTACTTACTAGGAAAAATATACGAGTATGTTTACAAGTATACTAGTCATGGGAGAAGGACTAAATTGTCCGGAGTAAATTGATTCAATTTTACAAGTTTCAAATCTAATTATGACGGATTATAAGAATTTAAAAGAAATTTTTAAAGCAATCCAAATAAATAAAAAAAATTCAAATATTTAACGAAATTTTTATTTACCAAAAATCAAGGTCGTTACAATCTATCCCCCTTAAAAATAATTTCGTCCTCGAAATTGGTAGGTGGCTACAGATTAGACCTAGTTGCTATACTAGTTTCGGAATTATCGTCTATCCCCCTTAAATTGGAGACGAGTCCCTTCTAAGGTATTAAGCTGTCACCATCTTTTGGTGGCAATCTATGATCGCTCGAGGTGCTGATAGTCAGTCCCTTTTCGAATTTGTCGAAATCTGCCATGTTGATCACTCTAAGGTTGCAGTTAGGCGTAGGTTGGCTATTTCTAGTTCGCACTCACTACACATTTAGACTAACGGCTATGCTTTCCTGAAATGGTGATGATACATTCTTGAACTAAGAGGTTTTGTTACTGGTGTTAGCATGCAATGAACAAGACAACTAAATTTTGATTTAGAAAAGATCATTATATTACACGCCTAACGGCATCATCAGATACAAGAAAATAAAAGTAAAAGCGGATAATAATGGCTAGGGTGCCATTGCTACGCCTCGAGCCGCCATCGATCGGCGAAGGCTTGGAGCGCACGACGTTCGTATTCCTTCCCGAACGCCGCGAGTGCGATGGCCATGACGAGAACCCAGTACCAGAAGGTGGTGAGAGGATTGTTCATACCGAACCACCATGGCATGGCCAATGTAAGCACGACACAAAAGAGGACGAGGATGAAGGGCTGCAACTGTATTGCCCGGATCGCGCCGAGTTGAGCTCGATTCGCTCGATCTCTCGGACTAGGGCGTCCTCCGGGAATCCTCGTCGGTAGATCGCCATGGCTCGATTTGGTGGGGTTTGAAAAGGTTAAGATGGTAAAAAGGGTGGAGGGATGGGAGAGGTGAAGAGATGGGGTGAAGAAATGAGAAGTGGTGGTGGGGTATATATAGGGCCGGGTGAGGGGTGAGTAGTGGAGGGAAATGATTTGGATTTTGAAATTTGAATTTAGAGGTTGAAATTTGATAATTGGGAGTTTGAAGTTTTGATAATTGGAGGTTGGAGGGTGCGGTTTTGGCCGCGCCGAATGGGGTAGACCCGGCTCTAGGTGCTAGGTTCCGCTCTCATTCCTTAGGAGGTGTGGGAAAATATTTATCCAAAAATGGCTTCTCATTGAACCAAAATAAAAAAATTGTCTAAAGATAGTGCTACAGTACCCGTAACAAAGAAAATTTTATAGGTCAGCAAAAAGATTACTATCATTGAGCAACTTGCGTCAACTAAAATAATTGTCCTTTGTAATAAGGGTTTCGTTTACTAAAGCAAAATATTGTATAGCACACAACAGTACTCTTTATTTTAAGAAAATAAGCTTTTCATAGATAAGCAAAGGATTACAAACATAAGCATAGAGTTCTATTACAAGACAAAAGATAAGACTTTCCTATCACATCAAAAGTCTACTACTACCAAGCTTCATACTATAATGGCAAATAGCGACCTAAGCTTCTCCCTAATACAAGTTGAAACGATCTTACATACTCCTACTATGATACTACTACGACTCGGGGTGTAAAGAGAAAATCGTATACGAATAGGTATAAAATACAAGTATGCACGTAAACAGTGATCATGTATTGATAGGAAAATACAAGTCTTGCATTAAATGGAAACAAGTACACATAGATGATCTTACAAGTCTTTACTGGAATAGAAATGCATACAACATAGATGGACTCTTAAACAGACAAGGGTGATCCTAATTTTCCAACTTCCTACATCCCGAAGGATTACAACTATTGCTAGATTTATTTAGGTACGCCTAGTAGCATCCTTGGCCTTACAGGGTTGCTAGGACTTCATCTTCCTCGGGTTCATCCTTACTTCCACCAGCTTCTCCCTCCTTAGTCATCTCATTAGCAATCTCCTCATCTCCAGTTTCTTCTTCATCATACATGAAGTCTTCCATCGGGGGTAGGGCTCCAAAGAATCCATAGAAGGAACATAGGATGGAAAACATCACCGGAAACCAAGGGTCATCCTCCACGGAAGTAGTGGTATGGAGTTGTACTCTTTTGAAATCGCGGATTTCAGCGAGTATCATGACAATATAGTCAGACTTCCCCATCAGTTGGGTAGTCATGGACTCTATGGTAATCTTGAGTTGGTGAGCTCCAGCTGCTCGGTTGACTATGTGATTCATCTACAAGGAAAAGTTTTAAACCTCAATTAGTTAACATTTTTAAGACAAAGTTTGCTAATGCTAAGGAAACATTGAAATTTCTATGTTCCACATTCGATTCTTGATTTAAGTCATCATCCAATTGTTCGGGAATTCCCAGCTCGGTGGTACTGCCAATTTCCACACCTTGCTTCAATCCGAAGATTGTTTTGTCAGAATTCCACCCAATTTGGGACGGTAAACTTAAACTCAATTCACGTTTGTGCAACGGTCAAACTTATCTTATAGGCTACCCATTCTACCCATGGCCGAGTGTTGAGCCTAGAGCTCTAATACCACTCTGTAACTCCCCTGATTTTTGGGTACGTTAAATAAACATTTCATTGATAAAATCAAATGGCGTCTGGCTCATTATTACATCATAATTCCCACTACGGTTCCATATTTATACAAATGAAGGGTTTTAGGGTTCCTAACTACAGCTCCGCCTGCGGTTTCATCCTAGCCAGCTCCTTAGCTCCAAAAGCCTCCAAGGTGTACTGTTCATCTTGATCATCTACAAAATCTGACACATTATACCAACGTCGCCACTGATATAATATGTCAGGGTCACCAAAGGTAACACCATGAGCCACAAGAGCTCAGCAAAATAATCCTCTACCCGCTAACCCATAATTTACCAATATCAGAGTATAAGAGTAGCATACCAAATCTTGCACAAGCAGCGGAATAATACATACATGTTTAACAAGGCATTAACAACAACATATCCACATTCCTTAGTCTAACGTTGGTGTCTGCATTGTATGTGTTTCTCCTACGCGACTCATCGTAGACCTTGTCACCATATTCATCAATGTTTCTGAAATCCTTTTCATTATCCAAATCAACATTTTGAAAATCACATTTAACACACCCAACCTCGGTTCCGCCGCGCCGGGTTCCCGAGTATCCTCACAATGGTTCCGCCGCGCCGGGTTCCCATCGGCACACATTTGCATTACAAAATCATTTTTAACACACCCAACCTCGGTTCCGCCGCGCCGGGTTCCCGAATATCCTCACAATGGTTCCGCCGCGCCGGGTTCCCGAATATCCTCACAATGGTTCCGGCGCGCCGGGTTCCCGAATATCCTCACAATGGTTCCGCCGCGCCGGGTTCCCATTGGCACACATTTGCATTTCAAAATCATTTTTAACACACCCAACCTCGGTTCCGCCGCGCCGGGTTCCCGAGTATCCTCACAATGGTTCCGCTGCGCCGGGTTCCCATTGGCACACGTTTGCATTGGCTCCTCTCCACGGATAACCAAGCTACACACCCAACCTCGGTTCCGCCGCGCCGGGTTCCCGAGTATCCTCACAATGGTTCCGCCGCGCCGGGTTCCCATTGGCACACAACACACACAAACTCACATAATGCACCCACATTTGGTCATTATGTAGTTTCGAAAATATTTCAGCATTTGTAATACGCATTCCCACAATGGGCAAGTCCGGCCACATTGCGTTTTTAAAACACACCTTGTCTTTAACCCTTTTTGTCCATATCAACCACACCCTAGGTGTCATGTTTCTATTTCTCGATTTCCGTGTCTCGTTTTCATGCATAGACTCCGCGGTAGGACTCTTCACTTAAATCATTCGTTGTAATCTAACTAACAAGATCATGCAAGCATTCTAATAAACAAGCTCATCACCATCCTTATACAACCACAAGTAATACAACAACATGTAAACAAACTCATAACTTTCTAAAAGATCAAAATACGAACACTTTGAATAAAGCTTCCGATTTCTGTTATTTTGAAATCCGTTCTTTCTTTCTTTGTGGAAAGTTCAAAAAGACCACATATGTTTATTGACGTAGAAATCATTTGTTCAACATGTTCATAGTTTCAATAGCAAGAAAGGTTTACTTCCAACATTCATTCGACGTCAAGCTTCGTACCATATTTTTAAAGTTCAAGACAATCAACGTTTAGTTTAACAACATAACTAGGGAAAATGAGTTGAGATTAATCTACATATACTTAGGATTAACGAGTAAAGGAGAATCTACCTTGATCCGAAACTAGTCGGGGCCGAATAAGCTAGTTGAAAAATTCTACGGGCGGTAAAACTTCCAAATCTGGACCGGACTTCGGATGGCAGTAACTCAGTCAATACTTGGCCGAATAAGATCGTTCTTGAGTCTAAATCGAAGATCTCGAAGTTTTCTACAACTTTCGTGAAGGACGTTGTTCCTAAAAAGGACTTTCGCCCGGAGAAAAATGGTGATAAAGAGGTGACAGTAAGCTGTCTGGACTGGAAATCCGAGAATTTCACTGAACTTCGGATGGCAATATCTTGGTCATTTCTTGACCGTTTGGGGTGGTTCTTGGGTCTAATTTGAAGCTCTTGAAGTGTTCTACGACTTTTGTGGAGGACGTTGTTCCTAGAAATGACTTTCGCCCGGAGGAAAAATGGAGTTTTTCGGAGGACAGTAGGCTGCCTGGGCAAAACAGAATGGGTTTTAGAGAGAGATGGAGCAATGCTTGAAGGTGTGAGTTGAATGAGAAGTGAGGAGGCTATTTATAGGCAAAAACCTGGCCTTTCCTCTCCCCCCATGGCCGGCCCCCCTCCTTCTCTATCTTTCCATGTGTTGTTCCCTCATGGTTGACCCCTCTTCCTCTCTTCTTCTTGCTCCAAGTGTTAAGCTCCCATGGTTGGCCACCCTAGCGGTTATTGTCCAATGGATAAAAGTTTTCCTAACTTTTATTGACCAATGGGTAAAGTCAAAGGTCCAAAGGGTTCCATAGGGGTTCACAAGGTTCATATAGGAAGGTTCAAAGGGTTCACCTAGGTTTAAGAAGAATTGATTAGGCTAAGTGGGCATTAGGCTATTCTAATTAATTAACGATACTTAATCTAGGCTTTCATTGCTCGAGTGGTATTTTGGTTTTATTTTGTAGGAAATCGCCTAATAAAGGAATATTAAAGCCCGACGATGCCAAACGCCAAGGCAAGGCGTGAGGGTGGCCAAGGTAGCCCGCTAGCAAAGCGGTGGCCAAAGCGACCATTGTAGCGGTGGCCAAAGCGATGGGTAATAGCGGTGGCCAAAGCGACCCGTGTGGCGGTGGCCAAAGCGACCGGCAGCGGTGGCAAAGCGGCCCGCTAATAGCGATGTAGCGGTGGCCAAGGTGGCCCGCTAATCAAGCAGTGGAGCATGGCAGCGCAGCAATGCCAAGGCAAGGCCAGAGCAAGGCAGCCCAGCAACGCCAAGGTAAAAGCAAGGCGCGACCAAACGCCAAGGCAGAACCCGATGGCAGCCAAGGCAGAGCAACCCGACAGCGACCCGACGCCTAGGCGAGGCAGGCCCGACAGCGACCCGACGCTTAGGCGAGGCAGGCTCGTTAGCGACCCGACGCTTAGGCGAGGCAGGCTAGTTAGCGAGCCGACGCCAAGGCAAGCGAGCGATGAGCCGACGCCAAAGCGGCGAGCCCGACAGTGAGCCGACGCCAAGGCAAGGCAGGCCGGACAGTGAGCCGACGCCAAGGCGAAAGCAAGGCGCAACAGCGACCCGATGCCAAGGCAATGCAGGCCCGACGCCAAGGCGAAAGCGACCCGATGCCAAGGCAGCCTAGCTAAGCCAAAGCAAAAGCAGTCAAGTCAACGGTCAAGGCAAAGACCAAAATTTTTCTACTAACCACTCCGGCATCGATGCATCACTAAGCCAAACGGTAGTTAGGGTTTGCTAACTAATCGGTTAAAACTAACTATACTTGCCACGTAGGATTTCCAGCCGAGAAATATAATTTAAAGGTATTATTTACTTACTGGGAAAAATTTACGAGTATGTTTACAAGTATACTAGTCATGGGAGAAGGACTAAATTGTCTGGAGTAAAATGATTCAATTTTACAAGTTTCAAATCTAATTATGACGGATTATAAGAATTTAAAAGAAATTTTTAAAGCAATCCAAATAAATTAAAAAAAATTCAAATATTTAACGAAATTTTTATTTACCAAAAATCAGGGTCGTTACAATATGGTCGTGCCCTCTTGGGCTACTTACGTATCCCTTTGTAGGGATTAGACTTGCGTAGTTCATGGGGGCAAATGCGATGTATGATATGCAAACATGATACGGGTAATATAACAAATCAATCCTATCAAGAATAACAACTTAGCAAGGCTGAAAATGACTTGACAAATGGTCAATAGTACAGAAGTGTAGACTTAGCAAGGGAGTATGATTATGAGTAATACAACAAATTGATCCTATTGAGGATAATAATGTGGAAGTGTAGACTTAGCGAGACTATCCACACCATTGAGGGTAATTCGAAAGATGATGGAAGATTGTTGAGGGTTTGAACTCAACAAGCTATTTGAAAATCGGTTATTGAGGGTATGACCTCAATGAACCATTGGAAATATGGCTATCAAGGGTGAGACCTTAACAAGTCATGATAGAAGATTATTAAGGATAAAAACTCAACAAGCTATTTAAAATGAGGTTATTGAGGGTAACACATCAATGAGCCATTGGAAATATGACTATCAAGGGCGAGACCTTAACAAGTCATGATAGAAGATTGTTGAGGATAAGAACTCAACAAGCTATTTGAAAGGCGATTATTGAGGGTACGACCTCAATGAACCATTGAAAATATGACTGTCAAGAGTGAGACCTAACAAGTCATGACAGAAGATTGTTGAGGATAAGAACTCAACAAACTATTTGAAAGGCATTTATTAAGGGTGCAACCTCAATGAACCATTGGAAATATGGCTATCAAGGATGAGACCTTAATGTAGGGAGGTATTCCCGAATAGGTAGAATTAGTGACCGAACACGTGATACACGGAATCCGTGTATTGAGAAAAGTAATGTAAAACATTGCGCAGAATAATGGACGGCAGTAAGAACCCGTGATGTAAGGGGGCAACAAATCAGATGGTCTGTTCGGTAGTAAATGCTCAAAAGACATGAGATGTCATAATAAAGTGCAATCTGTTAGGCAAATGAAACTGCTGAACAGATGGAAGTTATCTGAAAAAATGTAGTATTAAGGGAGGTATTCCCGAATAGGTAGAATTAGTGACCGAACACGTGATACACGGAATCCGTGTATTGAGAAAAGTAATGTAAAACGCTGCGCAGAATAATGGACGGCAGTAAGAACCCGTGATGTATGGGGGCAACAAATCAGATGGTCTATTCGGTAGTAAATGCTCAAAAGACATGAGATGTCATAATAAAGTGCAATCTGTTCGGCAAACGAAACTGCTGAACAGATGGAAGTTATCTGAAAAAATGTAGTATTAAGAGATAAGGCGGTGAGAGTATTCCAGAAAAAAGAACTCAAAATACCTGGTTAAGATAAGCAAGGAAACAATCAAACGAGTCCCATAAACAGAAGAGTCCCTATGAAAAAGGGATCTCGATTAATTGGGCAGGAGGATCCCCAGGGAGGCTAGGTTTCCTATACGAGATAGAAAACCTAAGGCAACAAGGATACTTGGGCAACAAGCATCTGAAAATCTATAATATGAGGTAAAACTAGAGGTAAAAAGTACGCAATAAGTTGCATTCATTCCATACTTTCCTATTAATAATTAGGGTTTCATACAGTATGAGATACTAACTTAGGCATCGGAGGGCCTTTGCCACGAGAGGCAGAGGTGAGCTCACCCCTTATTTATTTTGTAGATTAGGGTTCCGGCGAAGGTGTTAGGGTTCCAATCGAACAACACGTAAAGCTATTGCAAACCGGTGCTGTTCTAGGTACTATCTATTTTTTTCCACCTACAATTGGCACCGTCTGTGGGAAACGAACGAGTTCCCTTTGAAAAACAACCATGCTGGAAGTAGATCCAGTCACGCCACTCGTTGAGAAGAACCAGGCTAGTGGGGAAGGAGATAAATCCCCACCAGGTGCTCTGAAAAAGCCTCTAGCGGGCATGGTGGGAAGACAACGAGTAAAGATCGTCCTCTGGCCGTCCAAGATGACTCCAAGAATAAGAAGGGCAGAACGGCTACAGACTCCACACGAAGGAGTAAATCCCACCGTAGGGAAGATTCGGTCACACATTCAAGAAGTGTGCACAACAGTGAAGACATCCTCGATAAAAAGAGACAGGAAATCAAGGAGTATGCTCGGTTGATTAAAAAGAGAGAACATGAGATTCAACAGTTAGAACGGATCTGAGAGCACCCCGAGGATTCTGGACTGTCATGAGGACATTTCAGAGGAGATAAAAGGGGCTATGGTTAAGTACAAAGCATCTCTTTCACAAAAAAGAAGAAGCAGAAGTCCAAGTAGGCTGCGAGACTCCCCGCAAAAATGGAGAAGTAGGAGCCGAAGCTCCTCGCCAGACGAAGGTACTAGGAAGCACCACAGGGACAGGTACGAGAGACCTGAATCCAATTGGAACAGGGCTAGTCCCCATAAAATTAAAGAAGGAGAAGCTAGGAACATGACTGCACGAGAAGCAACAAGGCAAGCCCTGAGTAACATAGCGGCGTCACCCTTTGCACGAAAGCTGCAGGAAGCACGGTTGCCGAGCAGAGTGAAGCACGAGGCATTCATACTTTACGAGATAGATGCGGATCCCGTTGCTCACGTACAACATTACCAGCAGGCTATGTTCATGCATGACGGGGATGCTGCCATCATGTGCAAGATGTTTCCATCGAGTTTGGGAAAAGTGGCCTTGTCTTGGTTCCATAAGTTGGAACCACGTTCCATACGAGGATGGACACAGCTGGCAGAAGAATTTACTACTCGTTTCTTAACTAGTAGGAGAGCTCCTTAAACATTTGAAAGCCTCTCCACGATGAAACATGGGGAAAGTGAGCCGGTCAGGAATTACGCTAAAAAATATTGGGAAACTTTCAATGAGATTGACAGTTGCAGCGAGGAGTATGCAATTGCCACGTTCAAAGCTGGCCTAGCTACCTGTTCGGGGGGAGCTACGCCGGTCATTGAACATGCATCTTGTGCAAACATTGGCTAGGCTAATGGAGCGAATAGTGCAACATGCTAGGATGGAGGATCATATACTCCGAGAGGATGGCAAGATCATAGTCGAACAACCAAAAACACCAGCAAAAAAGGTGGATAAACCAGAGCCCAAGACTTACAAGGAGAGGAAAGACTATGGGTAGGCTAAGAAAGAACGATACAAAGATAAGCCAACACCTAATCCCAAATCTTTCTTTTCTATTAGTACGGTTTGGAAAGAACCCATTTATACGATTCTTTACCGAATAAAGAATCAACCTTATTTCAAATGGCCCCCGACTCTAGGTGGAGATAAAGATACAAAACGTTCTATGAATCAGTATTGCAGTTACCACAAGGATTGGGGTCACATGTGTAGACACCTCCCGAACAGGGCATCGCCATACAATTTGATATCGTTTGTCAGCTAGTTTGGTTTCTTGCTTCATAAACCAAGATCATGGACATCCCCATGGCTAGGAATATCGCCACATGATAGCGGTTATCATCAAAATAGAGTCGCCACCCAGTTTATTGAAACTAGGAAAATAGATAGAGATTCTAGATATGAAAGCCAAAGGTACAGTAAGGGGAAGGTGTTAGGCACCCCTCTCTGCCTAGCCGTGAGGCTAGCCCATAATCATTCAGCATAAGACATATAGATGCTTTATTTAATTCTAAGCAAGTAGCCCGTTTTCATGCCTTTAAATAGTAAATAAGGTGAGCCGAGACTGTAATTTAAATATGCATCAGAAACCAGAAAGCAAAACAAAGCTGTGCCAGTAGATCGATTACTTGGCCGGTGAATGGATGTCACGGCCGAGTAATCAGGCTGGTTTGACGTACCGGTCGAGGGATCGAAGCCCCTGCTGGTGTTCTTCCTCACACCAGACAGAAAAGTTAACAGATTACCAAAACGCTATGATTAAGTATAAAAACGATAAATAAACCGAATCAGAGGCCCTTGGGTCTCATCACCTTTGATCCCTCAGTAGCTTGATTGCTTCGGATCTGATCGGGATTGGCTGATTGCTTCTTGGGAAACCCTAGGGTTAGGGTTTGAAACTTCGGGGTTTGATCACCAAATTTATGGCTGCCTTCGGGAGGTTAGGGCTTTTGTAGAGAGGGTTTGAGAGTATATGTTGACAGAGTTTCATGGCTTGAGAGGGTATGAATCTGATCTATTTCGTGTGTATGTGGTGTGTTTATACAGGCAAAGGGATGACACACTTCGTCCAATCAAAACGCGCGATTGCAATTGCAATTGCAACGTAATTCGAACTCTTCGTTGTGATCTCTGAACGTGGCCCGAACGCATCGGATAGGTAGTGTAGTTGGATCAAACAATCGACAGAACGTTCCAGAGTCTGGAAAAAGGATGATCTGGCGGCCGAGCCATGGATCTGGCGGTCGAGGTATGGATTGAGCGGCCGAAGGATCGAACTTGCGGCTGTGGGATGGATCTCTCTGGGAGATTTTCAGGCAACAGGTTGCCCGGGTGAGGAAATGATGTTAAGGCCGTGAAATCAATGTTACGGCCGACAGATGGATTCTCCTAGAATTCTGTATTTCTGTCTAAAAGGCTGTTTGGCTCTGAATTGGGTCCTCTAAGTGGTTCAAAGCTCTTACCAAAAGTCCTAAGGTTCTCAAGAAGGCAATCAGCAATCATCGTATCCATTTCATCATCGGGACGGTCCCCAAGGTGGGACCTGAAATAATCGTTAGGCCAAATTGGGGTGTCTACAGATGCCCCTCTTTGATTGAGCTCAGACGGATCGCGAGACATGTTTGAGTAAAAGTCAAAGCTATAAAAGCAACTCAATTTGGTCCAACCACTATTCCAAGGGTTTTCGAAAAAGGTTTTTGTTATGGTCGGGCCGAGAGGCTGCCTATGTATTCCACAGGGGAAATTCAGACCAACCGTAGTTTGGGGGCAATAAAAAAATGAAAAAGTTTAGAGGGTTCGGGATAGAAGACGTACCTTCGGGCTTTAAAAGCCGTAGTGCGACGTACCTAGGCTGAGCAAAGATTTTGGCGGGAAGTAGTTGAAGGAGTGCGGGGCTGCCGGGGATGCTTTGCGGAGAGTATCCTTAGTATTTCGGGGTAGATCAGTACACGGCGGGTGTATTTGCTTTTCTTGATCATCCTGACTTTAATTGAGGGAAACTCGGTAGGGTAGCCTATCCTTGCGAATGAGCTGGAAGGAATTGATGTAATTGTGGGGGAATCCAAGCCATCTGTTGGGGATGAATTGGACGCCAATTTTGAGATACGGGGTGGAACCCAAGCCATCTTCCAGAGATGAGTTGGATGCCGTTTCTTGAAATATAGGGAAGCGCAGGGCCAGTAACTTAAGCACAGAGCATGGAAGGAACCGAGGCACAGAGTCGATAGAGCTTTTGAGGAAACCGAAGCGCGGAGCTGGCATTAATCATAAGGCGAAAGCCTGGAGAGATAGAACCGAAGCGCGGAGCTAGTTTTTAATCACAAGGTGAGGGCCTGAGGTTTTTAGAGCTTTGGCGGAACTGAGGCTCGGAGCCGACTGATGATTTAAAGAGCTTTGCCTTCTGGAGGCAAGAATTTTGAGATGTCAAAGCTTTGAGCTTGACGTGATTAGGCCGAGGCATAGAGCCGATTGTATTCTGATGGTCTGTGCACGGAGCTTTCTCATCATAAATCTTGGCGTGGAGCCAAAGGACCCAGGTTCTGGATCGATCAATGAAACCGAGGCGCGGAGCCGGTTGATTGCAGGATTGACCTATTTCATGAATAAGAGAGATATGCAGAATGTGTATATGATGATGGTGATTAGATGTGAACAGCTATGATGATGCAGACTCGATGTAATAATGGTGATGCAATATGTGCACGGGCCGATGCGTGTGTGTTTGATTTAAGCATAGAGCTTCTATCAAGTTCTGGACTTGAGCATTCGGAGCATAGAGCTCGAGCATTCGAACGGCAGAATCTAAGCATTCAAAGTACAGGCTTTGAGCATTCAGTACGCAGTGGTTGGGCATCCAAGCATAGAGCTTGAGCATTCAAGTGTAGAACTTGAGTATCCAGTACACAGTGGTTGGGCATTCGAAGAGCTTCGAGCATTCAAAATGTTGGATTTCGAGCATTCAAGCGTAAAGCTTGAGAATTGAAGATGTCTTGATTGGGGTAGCGTAGAGCCTGCTGAGGATTGTTGTTACGGCGTGGAGCCAGTTGAAGTGATGGGCTTGGAGCCGCTGAAGTGATAGGCGTTGGGCCTGTTGAGTAGTTGCGAGCTTAGAGCTGCTGAAATGATAAATATCGGCGTGGAGCCTGTTGAGCTGATAGACATAGGTACGGAGCCACTGAGTGATTGCGAGCTTGGAACTGCGGAGATAATTGGTACGGGCGTGGAGCCGTTGAATTTGTTCGATAGTATTTGGCGTGGAGCCATTGATGGTGGGAAGCATAGGACTGCTGAATAGATAGTGAGCTTGAGCTCGGGGCTGCTGAGTGATAGCATGGGCAAGAAGCCTATGAGCGTAGAGGCGTGGGACGATAATGAGCTTAGAGCTGCTGAAATGGTCGAATGGGGGTGGAGCCTGTGGAATGGCTAATGGATATGATGCTTGGTAAGCTCAGGGCTACTGAGTGGCTTGATAGTGAGTTTTGAGCTATTGGTTTTGCAAGTAATAGTGAGGCCGGATCTTGGATTTTGATAATCTCAGGTGGTCAAGCGACTAGCAGCTGTGAATTTTCTGTGTTTGGTGAGGGGAGAGCTTCCTTGTGCTTGGGTAAGCCCCTAAGGCTGATTTGATCATTGGTTTTGTTGGTCATGGACCCAAAACTTCATAATAGCTTGAGTTGGTGCACAGGGCAAGGTCCACTGCTGCTGAGAGGGATTGATTAGGGGGCCAGGAGATCAATTTCTCGGCCGAGTAATGGATTTGGCGACCGAAGGATCGATTGCTCGGCCGTGAGAACGCCAAAAGTCAAAAAATCGATTTAAGTTCGGTTTAATCGATCTTTCGGCTCATTTAATCTTTTCTTCTCCTCTTTTATTCTTCTCGTCCACCTCGTTCGTCCGAGCTCCTCCAGTGGTTATCACCGCTTGGCGTCGTCATTCTTCTCTTTTATCGTCGTTCGGCCACTACCTCACCGCCGGCAGCCATTATCTCCGGCTGCCGTGGCCATTGCTCTCAGTGGTTTTCTTCCTTTCTTGATTCGGTCGTGATGGCCACGCCACTTTCGGATGTTGCGGTTTCGTCCTCGCACCCTCCATGTAGGTGTGAGTATCCTTCATCGGATGGGGAGACGATTGAGGAGCCCGGCATATTTGACGCTGCTACCTACGTTCTTCTTTCTCGTAGGCTGGGTTATGGCAGTTTCTTGCAGAACCATCCTCCTATTGGTGGCCCAGAGGCCGAGGTGGTTCGCAGGGAGCCTGAGCAGCATTTGAGCATCCTCAATGCTATGGTAAGTTTCCTGAAAAGTAAAAAGATTTACTTTAGTTCGAAATTTTAATAATGTAAAGGTGAAAATGTTTTTATTTGTTTGTTTTTCTTTTTCTTTTTGGGATGACATCCCTTTTTGGCCAGGCGTGTGAATGAGAAGGACTCATGCTTGAGTCGAATTTGTTTTGTTAGAAATGATTTAAAATAATCGTGCCCCCTGTTTAGGCAATGCATGTTGATTTGGTGCCCTTAGTCTTTATTTGTTTATGTGATCATGAAGTTAACTCCCTTTTTGTCTTTGGCAGAGAAATGGGAGACTGGAGGCTCGCTGTGGAGGTAAAGAGCTGCACAAGTGGTTTCTGGCGTTGCCTGAGTAGGTTCGAGTGTTAGTGCGTGCTGCCAGCTTTGAGGCGTTTGTTCTGGGCCTCAATCTTCCGAAGATTGATTGGTCGTTGATGACCTCATTGGTGGAGAGATGGTGGGACACCACCAATACATTTCACTTTCCATCTGCTGGCGAGATGACGATCACACCAGGTGATTTCTCTTTGCTGACTGGTCTACGGGTAGGCGAGATTCCTCTTCGGGTTGATCCCAGGCTTTGGGAACGGACAGGGGCTCGTGAGTGGTTTTTGGGCAAGGTGCCGCCCCTTCATTCCCGAGGTCATATTGATCTTGCTTGGCTGAGTAAGACATTCATGAAGGCTGATATTTTGACTCAGGTGAGTGTTGAGCAGTTGACACGGGCTTTCCTTCTCTATGTCCTTGGGCAAACGTTGTTTGCCAATACGGATAGTTCGGTGCATACACAGTTCTTGGCCCCTTTGCAGCAGTTGGAGAGTGTTAGGGATTTTGATTGGGGGTCGTCTGCTTTGGCCACCCTATATGGCAATCTTGGAGCCTGTTCACGGGACAAGAGTCCCATTCTCGGTGGGCACTACCGGGTGCTTGAGGTATATATCTTTCTCTTTTGCTACCTTTCCTGTTTTGATTTCTCTGAGTACTGAACTTGTTTTGATTAATTCTACTTTTCAGCTCTGGGCTTTTGAGCACCTTCTCCAATTTCCTCCTGAGACTAGGCATGGAGATGCGGACTGTGTTCCTCGCTATGAGCGATGGGTGGCAGGACAGCGGAAGCCGAGGTCGCCTGTTTTGAGCCTCCCTGAGTGGCAGCGAGTTTTGGACCGATTGACAGTCGATCAGGTACCTTTCTTCTCCCTTTGTATTCCTTGTCTTTAGATTTCCATATCTTTGTATTGTGGCTGATTTGATCTTGTTTTGTACGTACGGTTCGACCCTTGGGGTGATGTACCGGAGGATGCCCTTCTTACGTGTTCTAGGGTCTTGGACCGTACTTGCAGCTTGCTTGAGGGTCCCTTTTACCGAGCTTGGTATTTAGGTGACCGGGTAGCCAGCCAGTGGCACCCGCGTGCAGAGGCACTTCAGTTTGTTCCTCCTCCTCCTCCAGCATTGATGAGATCCACTTCTTTGATGTCTAAGGAAGATTTGAAGAATGCTCGGATTAGAGATTGGGCAGGCTTGCTTCTCCAGGCAGGTGACTACATGGAGTACTGCCGTCTTTTCTTAGCACCAGCTGTTACGGCTCCTCCTGTTGCTCTTATTTGGCCGCGGGCCCCCTCTTTTGTCTCTTTCCATTCTGATGATGGGGAGGAGGAGCGCTTGGCCCTTACTCCTTGCACGACCCAGCTTTATACGTTGCCAGCTGGAGTTTCACAGGTATAATTCTATTTCTGAACTTGCTTCTTTGCTTGTATCTGCTGTTTCAATGAAATATTCGATTTGCTCTCACAGGTGCCTGCTGAGGTGGTGCAGGAGTGGCTGCATGCTTATCAGAGTGCGGAGGCTTCGGTTCGGAGGCAGCGTCGTCGGATCCTCGAGGTATGACTTTTTCCCATGTATATCATCTGCTTTGTATTGTTTCTCGATTCTGAGTGCTTGTATTCTCTTTTTGTTGCAGCTTGAGGCTGAGCAAGTTCCAGCTGCTGGTGAGGAGGGTATGGGAGCTAGTGAGCGATCCCCATCTTCTTCTCATAGGCCGTCTCAGAGGCGCCGTCAGGACTAGCTTTTTAGGATTTTCTTTTCCTGTTCATAGTTAGCAAAAGAGACAGACAGAAATTGTATAGTGAAAGCAACCACAGCGGAAATTTTGTATCTAAACTATTTGTTCATGAAATGAGGAAAGCTTTTTATGCCCTTAACTGCATGTGAAAATCAGAACATGGCCTTTTGAACAAGTTTTTGCTAATGGGCAATAATCTGTGTGGAATGAAGTACTGGCCGAGGAATCGATTACGCGGCTGAAGAATCGATGTTACGGCCGCTATATCCATTCTTCGGCCGTTACTTTGATTTTTTCCAAAAGATAGATTTTGTTTTGGCCAAGTGGCATCCTCTTTTTTCTTCCTTCTTATACTTGGTTTTAACTTTCTACTTTCTGCTTTTGCCATATTCCGTAGTATTTTTGCCAAACTTGAGGCTTTTCAAGATATCCTGCTCATTGTGTTAACGTCACTTAAGTTAGAAGGGATGAACAATAATTCTTGTGTCCTTTGCTATTGCTAATTCTTTGAAAAAGGCATACTCATCTTTTGTGAGCTCAATACGCAGGGTTAGCTGTACCTATTATTTAGTACATAACCTGTTGATGTTTTTCCTTTCTTCCAAATGTTTGGACCGCATCTTAATGTGAGATTGCCTACGTATCCCAGTCAGGGAATCAGGCTTCTTACGTAGTTTCAAAAACATCACCTATGAGGTTGGGCTTTCACTCTTGGTTTTTCTTCTCACATGCTCTTGGTTTTGTCTAGGTTACCTAATGGAGGTTAAGTCCCTAGCGAGCTTTTGAATGCCTTTAACTTTTGCCTAGGCTGCATTTTTGCGTTTTCTTGCCCTAGCAGGCTTTGCTCTTACTTTTGCTTGGGCTACTTGGTCACCCAACGAGCATTCTCTCTCAAGAAGTTTTGCTTTACCTTTGGAAGGGAACTTGATGAGGGTATTTTATGAATCTCCTCTTGTGTTTGTACTTTCCTAAAAGGCAAGCTAACCCTAAGTGTTCTCATGGGGATAGCGTCTTTTTCTAAGTCTCGGCGAAAATTTAGTTTTAAGCAACTAAAGTTCATTCCTTCTTTCCCTTCTGTCATTAACACAAAAATCTTAATTCTTTGAAATTTCTCTTGTTTGGCAAAGGGATTATGGAATATAGCAATTGCAATTTGAACAAGCATAATTAGGGAGATAAAACAGGAGTTTACTTGGAAATGAAATGCCCAAACAGGGGCCCAAAACATGTTCTAGCTTAATTTAGAAAGCGAAAAGCAATGTTTTTGATGTTCTTTGCCATGTTGTGACTTTCTTGGCTACTGCAGCCCTTTGGGGTTGTCTTCTTTTGCTTTGTCTTTCACAATTTTATACTCTTTTCCACCCTCTTCTTTGCCAAACAGAGCCTTTGAAACGGATTCATCTTTGAAACTTGCATGATGGCTATCTCTTTGGGACATAAGGAGTCCCCAGATGGAAACGCCGGTTTGAGCTTTTATCTCTATTGGATTGAATAGTGATGCCAAGGAGATTCCATCGAGTGGGTCACCACATTCCTCTTCTATTTCATCGAAGTCGCTTTCCCCTGCTTTGTACGGATCGGGGCATATGAAATCCAGATTTTCTCTTTCCTCTATCCACTGGTTGTAATCGCATTCATCATAGGGATTGATCCATGGCTGCATTTGGAATTCCTCCACCTTTTCTATGAGATTGATTGTCTCCCAGATGATGGGAGGTGTCGAAATCTTAGGACGGTTAAGGGGTACCACTATTTGGGTGGGCTCGAAGCGGGCGTGCCTCCTCATCATAATGACCCTTTCTTTTTCCTTCTTCCTGTTTTCAAACCAGATACGTAGCCATTCGTCATCTTCTACAAATGGGATGTCAGGATCCTCTAGATTGTGTTTTGCCCAAGAATGCTCCTTTCATTTCCTTAGTTTTTCCTCCTTTGCTCGCTCTTCTTCATCACTCATATCGGGATCAATTACTTCTGATTGATTGGATTCAACATCTTCTTCTTCCTCCATCATGAAACACTCATCCTCCTCCGGGAAGGTTAAGGTTGGTTTGGTTTGGTTGTTTAGGACAATGTACTGGCTTGGATTGTATGTGGGATTGTGAGATAAGTTTATGAGGTTGACATTTCGGGGTGGCTCAGTATTGGGTGGTTTGGTTTGGGTATCAGGTTGTGGAGGTTTTATGGTGCGACTATCAATGAGATCTTGAATGTCATGGCGAAGATGTATACAGTTGTCTGTCTCGTGCCCAGAATGTTGATGGTAGGCACATTGCTTGTTGGGATCATGGTTTGGACCATAAGGCGGTTGAGGAGATGGTTTGTTTAAGAGTTTGAGATGTCCTTGACGACTTAGAATGGTAAAGGCTTGGGAGAGACTCATATAGAGAGGGTTAAAATTACGGCGGGGCCGGTTTGGGCTTCGGGATGAGCTAGCTTGGAAAGGGTCTTGTGGTGAGGCTGAGTTAAGAGTGTTGACAGAGGCGTGAGATGTACGAGTCGAGAAGGTTTTCTTGGGTGGAGGAGCTTCTTCTTTCCCAATGAGTCCCAGTTTGAGCCCTTCTTCAATCTGTAGCCCGGTTGCATGCAAGCGTTTGAAATCGGTGATAGCCTGTGTGTAAATATGCTTGAGGTACTTGGATTGCAGATTTTTGACGACTATCCTCACTTGATCTTCTTCAGAGGGGCGATTTTTCATCTTGGCAGCCTTTTCCCTCCATTTAGCTACGAAAGTAACAAAGTCTTCGTTTGACTCTTGCTTGGTCATTTCCAAATCTCGAGTAGTCAGCTCAACCTGGACGTTGTATGCATATTGCTTAATGAAAGCGTTGGCGATCTCAGGCCAAGTGTGATAGTGTTCAAACTCCAAAGTGAGGAACCAATCAAGAGCACTTCCAGTGAGAGTTCTTTGAAACAGTTGAGCAATGAGCTCATCATTCAAGCTCATCGGCTTCAGGGTATTGATAACATGGCAGACATGACTGGTAGGATTGCCAGTTCCATTGAACTTCTCGATGTTTGGCATTTTGAACTTCTCGGGCAGTTGAGAATCTGGAAAGAGGCAGAGTCCTTCAAAGTCCAGGATATGGTCTCCTTGTGAACGAGCTAAGGCATGCTTGATATCTTTGACTTGCTTGCCCAATTCAGGATTTTGTAGCCTATTCTCGTTTGCGATTGATCTTTTTTCATCTCCAGCATCTCTTCCTGCTTTCTCGGCTAGCAAAGTAGCGATTTGAGCCTGAAGGTCGGCGATAGTTGCGTCATTGTCTGCCATGGGAACAGGAGGATTGCTTGGCATATCTTGGGATTTGGTAGATGATCGGTGTTGCTGAGAAGATGACCGCGAAGTCCCAGGAAATGATTGGGACCATTGCGGTGAAGGTGTCTTGACAGGTGAAGATGACAAGCGAGATGGCTGCAGTGGCCTCTGTTTGGCGTGGCTTCGGGTGTTATAAGACTATAAAATTGGCTGTGGTTGCTTTCTTGGCCTACCTATTGTGCCTGCTTTAAAAGTAAAAATACCTGCAAATCAGTATTTGGCTGTATAAGGTTAGGATTTGAGCTTGAAAATCCCAACCCTTCTGCACAGAAAGCGATGTTACAACAATGAATGATACAGGGTGTGAGGAAGAACTTGGAAAAATGCAGGAAATTTCCTTAACCTGCAGGTTCCTATCTTAGTTTGATAGGTTCTATGGCTTTCTAACACATGTAAAGGTTTAGGTAGTCTCAGGGTGCTCCGTTGTCAAAGGGTACCAATCCTTTCGCCAGCCCACCACAGGCGGCGGTTGGGTGATTTCCTTTTTGATATACCAATAGATACAAGTGACTGTGGAGTTTGCTGGAACCCATAACAGAGCCCGTGTCATGCCGGGGTATTAGGTGAACTCAACGCGGCTTGCCTGCTCGATGCACATGATAAATGAATTAAATAAGGCATGTATTAGTCTTATGTTGAACTTTTTGGTTATAGCTCTCATTACCCCAGCAGAGTCGCCAGAAAACTGTAGACACCTCCCGAACGGGGCATCGCCATAAAGTTTGATATCGTTTGTTTGCTTGTTTGGTTTCTTGCTTCATAAACCAAGATCATGGACATCCCCATGGCTAGGAATATCGCCACATGATAGCGCTTATCATCAAAACAGAGTCGCCACCCAGTTTATTGAAACTAGGAAAATAGATAGAGATTCAAGATACGGAAGCCAAAGGTACAGTAAGGGGAAGGTGTTAGGCAGCCCTCTCTGCCTAGCCGTGAGGCTAGCCCATAATCATTCAGCATAAGACATATAGATGCTTTATTTAATTCTAAGCAAGTAGCCCGTTTTCATGACTTTAAATAGTAAATAAGGTGAGCCGAGACTGTAATTTAAATATGCATCAGAAACCACAAAGCAAAACAGAGCTGTGCCAGTAGATCGATTACTCGGCCGGTGAATGGATGTCACGGCCGAGTAATCAGGCTGGTTTGAGGTACCGGTCGAGGGATCGAAGCCCCGGCTGGTGTTCTTCCTCACACCAGACAGAAAAGTTAATAGATTACCAAAATGCTACGATTAAGTATAAAAACGATAAATAAACCGAATCAGAGGCCCCTGGGTCTCACCACCTTTGATCCCTCAGTAGCTTGATTGCTTCGGATCCGATCGGGATTGGCTGATTGCTTCTTCGGAAACTCTAGGGTTAGGGTTTGAAACTTCGGTGTTTGATCACCAGATTGATGGCTGCCTTCGGGAGGTTAGGGCTTTTGTAGAGAGGGTTTGAGAGTATATGTTGACAGAGTTTCGTGGCTTGAGAGGGTATGAATCTGTTCTATTTCGTGTGTATGTGGTGTGTTTATATAGGCAAAGGAATGACACACTTCGTCCAATCAAAACGCACGAATGCTATTGCAATTGCAACGTAATTCGAACTCTTCGTTGTGATCTCTGAACGTGGCCCGAACGCATCGGAGAGGTAGTGTAGTTGGATCAAACAATCGACAGAACGTTCCAGAGTCTGGAAAAAGGATGATCTGGCGGCCGAGGTATGGATTGAGCGGTCGAAGGATCGACCTTGTGGCCGTGGGATGGATCTCTCAGGGAGATTTTCAGGCAACAGGTTGCTCGGGTGAGGAAATGATGTTAAGGCCGTGAGATCAATGTTACGGCCGGCAGATGGATTCTCCTAGAATTCTGTATTTCTGTCTGAAAGGTTGTTTGGCTCTGAATTGGGTCTTCTAAGTGGTTCAAAGCTCTTATCGAAAGTCCTAAGGTTCTCAAGAAGGCAATCAGCAATCATCGTATCCATTTCATCATCGGGATGGTCCTCAAGGTGGGACCTAAAATAATCGGTAGGCCAAATTGGGGTGTTTACAACATGACTGAAGACTGTGAAATGTTCAAGAGGCACCTTGATGATTTAGTCTCACGTGGCTATCTCAAGGAATTCATCCAGGAGGATCCCAAAGATAAGGGGAGAGCCATGGAGATGGATTATGAGCAGAATCCCTAGGGGATAATCCATATGATACATGGGTTGGCTGCACCTTATACAGAAAATGAGGTTAGGCTGCTCCAAAGGCAAGCCAAGCATGACCAGCATATTATGCGGTTGGGAAACAAAAGAGGGCGAGAGAGCGACACATGCAACGAGGGCATAGTTTTTACAGACTAAGATCTGGGAGAAGTTCAAGTGCCCCACAATGTGCATTGGTCATAACCCTACGAATTGGGGCATTGGTCATAACCCTACGAATTGGGGAGTATGACATTGAAAGAATCCTAGTGGATTCAGGGAATTGTACAGAGGTATTGTACTACGATGCGTTCAGAAAGTTAGGGTTGGCCCAGGCGGACCTAGAATAATCAATAACACCCGTGGTGCAGGGGCAGTCTAGCCCCTTGGTAAAGTAACGTTACCTGTTCGGGCAGGATCTGTAGTTCTAAGGACAAATTTTCTTGTAGTGGATGTACCATCCTCCTATAACGCAATTATAGGGAGGACCTGGTTGCATAAGATGAAGGCTGTTTCCTCTACTTATCACCAGATGGTAAAATTTCCAGGGTCTAATGGGGTCGAGAAGATTAGAGGAAATCAAAAAGTAACAAAACAGTGCTTGATGTCCATCATCAAGAAAGTTCCAAAAGCCCATCATGTTCTTACAAAAGAGGAACCAGATCAACCAACTTTTGAGGATGTCGGAAGAGATCCAATGGAAAGAGTGATTGAAGGTCTAAAGAAGATACAGATCAACAAGACTGATCTTGAGAGATATTTTCTAATTGGGGAATCACTGTCGGATGAAGAAGAATCTGAATTGGTGGGTTTCTTAAAGGAACATGTTGACGTGTTTGCATGGGTTCCAGAAGAAATGCCCGGAGTGGATGCAGATGTGATCTGCCACAACTTAAATGTAGATCCTCAGCATAAGCCCGTAATTCAAAGAAAGAAAAGGGCGGCCGTACAACATGTTGATGTTGTTATTGAAGAGGTTGAGGGTTTGCTAGAAGCCAAAGCAATACGAGAGGTTTACTATCCGGAATGGCTATCCAACACTGTAGTTGTGAAAAAGAAGAAAGGAAAGTGGCGTGTCTTTGTGGATTTCACAGACTTGAACAAAGCATGTCCCAAAGACAGCTTCCGCCTTTCCAGGATTGGTCGATGCCACTGCAGGGTACGAACAGATGAGTTTCCTCGACGCATACCGGGGATATCATTAGATTGCCATGTTTGGAACTGATCAAGAGAAGACTTCTTTTATTACACCACGATGGTTGTACTGTTACAGCGTCATGCTTTTCAGGCTACGGAATGCGTGGGCAACATACCAGAGGCTAGCAACGATCATGTTCAGAAAACTGCTTGGCAAAACCATCGAAGTCTACATAGACGACATGGTGGTAAAAAGTAAGACCAAATAGGGACACATTGCAGACTTGAAAGAAGCCTTTGAGATTCTGAGGAAGTACAAACTAAAACTCAACGCCTCGAAACGTGCATTTGGAGTGAGTTCCGAGAAATTCTTAGGCAATCCGATGACCATAAGGGGGATTGAAACAAACCCTGATCAAATTACAGCTTTACAAAGGCTACAAAGTCCCAAAACGTCGAAAGAAGTTCAAAGGTTAACTGGGATGGCAGCAGCCCTTAATAGATTCATCAGCCGGTCAAGTGACAAATGTAGGTCCTTCTTCCACCTGCTAAAGAAAAGAGAAGGATATGAATGGGGAGCAGAATGTGAGCAGGCATTCCAGGATTTGAAGAAATACCTGGCTGAGGCTCCACTTTTGTCAACTCGAGACCCAGGTGACACTTTGATTTTATATTTGGTAGTTTCTGAGCATGTTGTAAGGGCAGTTCTGTTAAGGCATAAGGGATCTGAGCAAATTCCTGTTTATTATGTGAGTAAAACACTACTGGATGCAGAAACGAGGTATCTGCCCCTTGAGAAGCTGGTCCTTGCATTAAGGACAACAACGAGGAAGTTACCTCATTACTTCCAGAGCCACAAGGTTGTGATCTATACTGAATATCCATTAAAGTCACGGCTACGAAAGGCAGACTTCTCTGGACGGATCTCAACTTGGTCTGTCGAGTTAAGCCAATATGATATTGACTACCAGCCGCGCACTGCAATAAAAGGCCAAGTGTTGGTTGATTTTGTGGCAGAGTTTTCACTAACGGTAGCACCCCAGCCTCCTACAAGAAAGGAGCAGCCAGTTGAACCATCAACCAAGAAGGGTAGAGCACCTGCCCAACAGGATCCTTTGGAATGGAAGCTATTCGGCGATGGATCAGCTTGTAATACTGGTTCTGGAGTTGGGATTGTTCTGTTCCCCCCTGTAGGAGTTATGGTTGAACTGTCTGTTCGGCTAGGGTTTAGTGCATCCAACAATGTGGCTGAATATGAGGCTCTTTTGATCGGCCTCAAGAGTGCGAAGACTTTGAAGGTAAAGAAGATTAGGGTTTATTGCGATTCTCAACTGGTGGTGAATCAACTGTCCGGGGAGTATGAAGCCCGGAATGAGAAAATGGCAACCTATGTGGAGGCAGCCAAAAACTTGTTTGATACCTTCGAAAAGGTATATATTGAGCAGCTAAGCTCTAGACAGAATTCCCATGCAGATTCTCTGGCTTGGTTGGCTGCAGCCGTTCCAACTAAGTTTAAAAGGAAGGTAGCAGTTGACTATCTTAGTAAACCAAGTATTGGAAGAGGCATGGAAATGGTCCTGAACGTGAACCAGGGACCAAGTTGGATGGATCCAATCATGGGGTTTTTACGAGATGAAACACTTCCTTCTGATAAAAGGAAGCCCATAAAATCAAAACTAAATCAGCAAGGTTTTGGTTGTCCCCCGAAGGGAAGTTATATAGAAAGTCCTTTACTGGACCCTATCTGCTTTGTGTGCACCCAGAAATAGTGCAAAAATTCCTTCACGAGATTCATGAAGGAACATGTGGACGCCATGCTGGGGGCAGGTCTATTGCCCACCGAGCAATCACCCAAGGTTATTGGTGGCCGCATATGCAAGAAGATGCAAAAGTTTATGTAAAGATTTGTGAGAAAAGCTAGAAGTTCTCACCAATGATCCAAACACCAGCAGAAGATTTGGTGCCTTGACTAGCCCTTGGCTGTTTGCTCAATGGGGAATGGATATCATGGGTCCACTTCATAAAGCAACTAGGAATCAAAAATTCCTATTGGTGGCTACAGATTACTTCACAAAGTGGATTGAGGCAGAACCTTTGGCCAAGATCACTGAACCCATGATATAAAGGTTTGTGTGGAAGAGTATGATTACTCATTTTGGGGTCCCCTATTCTTTGATCACAGATAACAGGGCACAGTTCCAAAAGAAATTCAAGACTTTTTGTTCCCAGTATGGGATAAGGAACTACTATTCAATCCCAGCTTATCCTCAAAGTTACGAGCAAGCAGAAGCATCCAATAAGACCATCCTTGATGGGATCAAGAAAAGGTTGGATAAAGCAAAAGGGAAGTGGCCCGATGAGCTACCACTGGTGCTATGGGCACACCGGACGACACCTAGGAGGTCTACGGGAGGGACCCCCTATTCACTAGCATATGGTACAGAGGCAGTTATACCCCTGGAAGTTGGTCTTCCAACCAACAGGACTGCATTGGTTGAGAGCCGGGGCAATGACAGGGCCCTTGAAATTGAGCTCAATCTTGCCGAGGAAAGGAGGGAAAGGGCCCTGGTGCATCTAGCCTCTTATCAAGAACAGCTAATGAAGAGCTACAATAAACATGTTCACCCTCGAGAATTTGGTATTGGAGACCTTGTACTTCGAAAGGTACTTGGCAATACCAAAGTGGCGAACGAAGGCAAGTTGGGGGCAAATTGGGAAGGCCCATATCGAGTGACTGAAATTGTGGGCATAGGGGCCTATAGACTGGCAGATCTGAACGGGAACCTGGTGCCAAGACCTTGGAATGTCCATAATCTAAGGAAGTTCTTTGTTTAAAAGACTTCGCTTTATTTTTATTCTACTTTAGGATCATGTGATTGTGTGGGAATTATGAATAATATTCCCTTGTTCTTTATTTTGATTAGTTGCAAGGGGTACGAGTAATGCCCCCTTGAGGTTTTGAGCTCAAGGATTATGAATGAGATCATAATTTTATGCAGTACATCGAATTTTCAGAAATTTTGACTTCTTGTTTTACGTACTTCTGAAACTCTTAAAATACGAACAATAGGCCTTGTTTTCCTTTTTTCGTATTGGGGAGCAGGATATGGGTATGAAAGCCTTGCAACGTTTGAATATACGTATCAAAGTACGTGACACTTAGGATATACATGTATGAAAAAAAAAGTATCCATGTACGTGACACTTAGGATATACACGTATGAAAAAACCTGTATTGCATACGAAAATATGCACAGATTTCTAAGTATGACAAAACTTAATTTTCTAACTAAGTATGAGAAACTTATAGATTTTCACAAGTATGAAACACTTGTATTGCATATGTAAAAAACAATGGTCTCGCTTGTTCTAAGTATGAAACACTTGGGTCAAGTCATAACGAAACTGTGCCTGGTGAGTATGAAACACTTATATAGGTAGGTGCACCCGAACATGTGAAAGTAAATCATATTTGAAAACCACTTAGCCAAGTAAATGATTGCTTAGAGGTATGTGAAATCAATATAAAAACTACGATAAGAGTTTAGGGGCCACAAAGGGCCGAGCAAACTAATCCAGGCCATGTTAAGGCCATACGAGCAAAAATTGCACCACAAGGGGCCGAATACCTGTGTTAGCATAAAAAAGTACTGAGAATACTGGTGCCACGTAGGGCTGAATACTACGGTCACACAGGACCTGCCAAAATGTTGCAAAATGGTAAGGAAGATAAAAATAAACTTTACCAACTCAGTCCAGGTTCTGGACCTCTGGGGGTTGTCACTTGGAACCACTGTAGCTATTTCAGTGTTAATATCACCCCCAGCAGCTTGTCCCTCCAGGTTGATTGGTTCATTAGTTGATTCCCAAACAGGTGATTGTTCGTGATGAGCATCATGGGAATTAGTTGGAACATCCTAAGACTCCATTTGGATGTCTTCATCAGCATCTACAAAATCATCGATCTCCTGGTCGACATCATCCACCGAGGGCTCTTCAGGCTCGAGAGAAGCAGCAGCGCGTCTACTCGGGAGATCATTATTCACCCAATAGGGCGAATCTTCTGGGACCCCCAATCTTTGTTAGGCACGCCTCCTAGCAAGCTGCCCAAATCTGGTCCTGGATTGCTGGCATTTGTTCAACATAGCTCACCGTAGCTACGTCAAAACCCTTCTGATAGCCTTCATCATAGGCAGCCTTCTTAGTATTGTCCGTCTCGGACAATGCCCGGTTGAGACTATCCTCGGCCGTCCCGAGCTTTGACTTCATCTCTTCTATATCCAATTTTGCCTTATCTCTCTCTCCCTCCAACCTTGTTATCGTTTAAAGCTGCCTCGTATTATTCCTCAAAAGTCTGTTTTGCTCGGGCTCTATCTCCTGCAACTTTTGGCCCAGCGCAACCATTTTTTGAATGACCTGAGGAAGTCCAGATGCAAGAGCATGAGTCAGTATATTATACGAGATATAAAGCATTTAATTGAAATAATGAGGATACTTTACCTTAATTCCGCTAACAAGGCCAGTTGATACCAGCCGATCAAGTGTTGATGTGGCCTCTTTTTGCATATCAACGGGAAAGAGAAGGCCTTGAGTAAGGGCCAACGCCGTCTCCGACATTCACCAGCCAATCACCTCTCCTAAGCTGAGGGTTCCAGGTTTGAGGTAGGGTCTGGGTGTTTGGAGTAAGGGTCTGATCAAGAAACCCAGCTGCTTGAGCTGCAGCATTTTTGGTGTTCTGGTTTCTGGGACGTTTGTCCCGGTGAGCATCTTCAGCATCTAGAAGGGTGTTTGAGCCCCGAGGAGAGAGGAGGATCGAGTAAAACCTCCTCTGATGCGTCGAGGAGGAGGGGGACAAGCCCGATTGACGGGGCACGGTTCGAAGTACCGCGTCCTCATGCTGATACAGTCAGAAGAGAACTTAAATTCATCGGTTGGAGAGACATCGTTCCTGTGCTTGGTGGAGATGGGGAATACCCAAATGAGGAAGACTGGCTAGTATCACGATCTGGCGCTGGGTGTTCGGGTTGTTGTTGCGAAACAACCTGGCGTTGAGAAGACCTTCTAAAAACCACACGGGGAAGTGGGATACCTTCTGAAATTGGAATTTCACCAGGCTATCCCGCAATTGTCACACCAGCTTAAGGTCTCGAGATCCTAGTGTGGGCAACATGCCCTTGGAAATTCAGAGGATTTCGTTCCCCGTTTTGCCAAAGCAGCCCGAAAATCGAGGGAGCGCGAGGGGAGAAGCAAGCGCTCGCAAAATACAGAGTCGCCACTCGGGTTTGAAGGTCCGACACCCAAGGAACCGTATTTCGAAGCACTTGCCGCGCTATTTGATTTGAAAAGTGAAGGAAACCAGTCCGTCATAACCATATCTGGGTTCGGGAGCCAGGTTACGAGAGGGGAAGGGTTTTAAGGCACCCCTCTCGCCCAATCTAGAGATCGGTCTCTACTTAGGCATTTTGCAAAAACTTTTGTGATTCTTCTTTTATTAACCAATTTTTAGCCAATTAGGGCGGGGGAACAGTTAATCGGGGATTAAAACTGTAACAGGATTTGCAATGTGTTTGTATTGAGTATGGATGGATGGAATACTATGAAAATGAGATAAAACCCAACCCTCTGACCAAAAACCTCAAAACTGGACAAGGTTTAGGCATGTCATGCACCATGGCCAACTTTGCATGCATGGATCTACGTACATGCAAAGAACCATCGCGCAACAATTCCAAACCCTCGCGCGAGTGTTTGTTCCCACCACAGGTTGGATTTTGATCCCCTTCTGGGCTCTGGAAGGACCAGTGCTCACCCAGGGGGCAAACCAAGCAGTTATATATGTACTGGAAAGTAAGTAATTATTACAAATTAAGACAAACAGAAGCCAAATGAATTGAAATACAGCCACTAAACAGTGGGGGTGAATAAACAGAGGCTTAAGCCTAAGCTGCCATGCAAGGGCCATTACTGGAAAGCAAGGAACCATCGTGCGTGTGTTTAGAACCCTCGCGCGAGTGTTCGTGACTGGACTTCCAGGAATTGCTTTGCATGCCTGGGGTTCTGAAACATACTCAGAAACATCCCAAGAGCATTCCAAACTAAATAAGACAACAAATTAAGCTAAACCATGGCTTTTTCATGCAGCACAGTGATCTAAAAGCCTTAACATGCTTCAAAATAGTAAGAACTATGTATGGAACACAAAGATCAGGATACCCTTCCCCACGTGGCTCATCATCACACAGACACGAAGTGTCACACGAGTATTTGGAACCATCGCACGAGGGTTCCTGCTCCACTGCTTCTTGTAACTTTGCTGACTTTAGGGCCAGGACTGGTATTAATTACCAGCCTTGGCCCTGTCAGCCCCCCTTAGGGATTAGAACAGAAAGCAGGTAAATGTTTATACTTTTGCTTGAGTTGTTTTGAATTGGTTTGAACAAGGTGGTGTAGCTTGGAGAATGAGTGTATGTAGAACACAAGAGTGAGAGAATTGGAAGTGTGGTTGGGGTTTGTAAGCCTTTTTTGCTTGATATTTTGTAACCCTTAGATTTGGAAGCATGGGGGGATATATATAGGCCAAAGAGAGGTCAAGGGGTGATGGCAAACTAGGCCAAAACACCAGCTAACAAGGCTGGCCAGCCAAGAGCTTGGTGGAGAAGGTGGCCAACAAGGTGTGGGGTGGTTACATTGGGAGGTGCCAACCATGCAGTCACCAATAGCTGTTCTGGAGAAAAATGGGGTTCTACTGCCCCATAGACCCCCTGATGATCACAAAATCCAGCTGGAAAATGGTGATGGGGACAGGAGAGAACCATCGCGCGAGGGTTCCAAACACGCGCGCGAGTATTCAAATGGTCGCGCGTGGGTCAATGGTCAACAGTTTGACTTTGACCCACACCTGGCACCAAACCCTCGCGCGAGTATTTCAAATGCACGCGCGATGGTGAATCCTGGCTTAGGGTTTTGACTTAAGGTTTCTGTGGTTCAAAAGGTTTAGGGAGGGTTTCACACGCACAAAGTTCAAACCATTCCAAACTCAAGTCTGTCTCGACCTAATTCATCATCGGGTAAACAAGAAACCGTAAAATGATCAGGAGATCCAGATTGGGGTGTCTACAGTAGTCCCTCTTTGACGGCACGCGGAGCACCATTGACTGGTACGGGTAACGTCAAAGATTTCTAGACACCCATCAAATCCACCCGAAAGCCGATTAAAAGAAAGATGCAGACGAATTTGTAAAAATACCGTGCACCAATTGGACGGATAGATCGTCGCCGGATTGAAATTGGACGAATGGATCATCGCTGAATTGAAATTGGACGGATGGATCGTCGCTGAATTGAAATTGGACGGATGGATCGTCGCTCATTGATAATTGGACGGATGGATTGTCGCTGATTGATAATTGGATCAAGCGTGTGCGGGCGGACCACTGCTGGGGATATGAAAATAACTCGAATTTCGATAGGCTTAATTCCAAATAACTCCCAAAAATGACTCAAAATCATAGCAATACACCACAAGCCACAACAATAGGGACACGCAAGATTAGGCCTGCACTGCTGGGGAAATGGGCCTGAGGCCCAAAAGAACCATCGCGCGAGTAACCAGAACCGTCGCGCGAGGGTTTTGTTGCGGGGCCTAGATCTGGTACAGGCCCAGACCCGGCCCACGCCTATTTTCATTCCATATACAACGGGGGACGTTTCAGAAAACCGCTCGTCAGTAGGGTGCTGCTTGAGTCGGCCTTTGGTTGGCAGTGGTACCTTGGAGACCGGGTGTCGCTCCAGTCACTTGGCTATACGGCCTTCCAGGTGCCAGGGCTGCTTCCGCCCCGAGCCTCATACACGAGCACCTACACCCGGGCTGAGCTAGAGAGGTTCACGCAGCCTGACACAGAGCTGAGACGCTACCTGCGCCCGAAGATGGACTGTGCGGAGTACCAGAGAGACCGCTTGGCGAGGCCACTGGGTATTCGGGCTTTCAGAGATGTGCGGAGTCAGGCACGTGGAGCTACTGAGGAGAGGAGAGCTGCTGGAGAGAGAGCGAGAGGTGGCGAAGGCCGTGTTAGGCACCATGCAGGTGTACCTGTGAGAGGCAGACCCCCAGAGATGTCATGGACAGTTCCAGTTGTGGATGCGCAGGGAAATCCAGCAGAGATACATTTGGCGCCTGCCAGAGTCGAGCCACCGCCCGTGACTGTTCCGGTACGAACCTTGTTTATATTTCGATACATGCACCATTATTGAACAGCTTGATGATACTGAATTGCCTTTGCAGGTGCCCAATGAGTGGGTGAACGAAGCCATTCGCCGTATGCTAGCGTTGGAGAATGTGGTTAGGCGAGCAGCAAGTGGCTTTCCACTAGAGTTGCGCTATCCAGCACCATCTCCACCACAAACTCAGCGAGCTGTTGCCAAGAAGCCTCAGGTGTACAACGATACATTCCTGCATCCGATACTTGATAATGCACCTCTGCTTTCGATACATATGCTTTGATTGCTTTTAACAAAATGTACCTATCATTCAAACGCTTGATATATACAACATACAATATTCACAATGTAAACTAATGATTTACATAATATGACAATGCAAGCACAGGGACAGGCGACTTCTAGGGGTAAAAGGGCACGGTCGCCTCCACAGAAGAAGCTAGCTACCAGGACTCCCGTACCACCGGTCGTATCACAGAGACAGACCAGGAGCTCGCAGCCAGTTGCTGCAAGCAAAGAGGCAACCAGGCAGGCTGTAGCATGCACTGAGGAGCAATTTCGGATTGCAATGCGCAAGAGACCAGCATCAGAGGAGCAGCGAGCCCAAAAGAAGCCCAAGCTGGTTTTGCTTCCGACTTCCGAGGACGAGGAGGAAGATGATGGAGAAGAGGAGGAAGATGATGGAGAAGAGGAGGAAGATGAGGAAGAGGGAGAAGAGGAGGAGGAGCACTCATCCACCCGCAGCGATTCCGTTGATGACCCAGCATACAAGGAAGACCCCAAGGAGAGGGCTGATGACAGTGATGACGATGGTGATGACGACGGTGGCGATACTAGCCTGAAGGAATGGCTTGGAGGCGAGGATTGAGGTTCATAGCGGAGCCTGTTCATTAGCTTTACTTTTGGGGGCCTGCATGCCCTAATAGGTAGATGGAGGGCAGGTGTGCCCTAGTACTGAGACTGATATGGATTTTGGAGGCCTGCGTGCCTTTTTGATGGATGGGCGGATGTGCCCGAACTACTTTTGGTGGTTTTGCCTGGCAGATGTGCCACAGATACAGCAATTCCCTTTCGTTTTGATATTTGGATTTGGATAGCGTACGGTTAGTTATAAAAGTTGCATTTTCACGGTTTATTGATTCTTATCATGGATAAAGAAAATAAAACCAACCACAAGAACCGAACTTGCATTGATAACTTACTGAGACCATACATAGACACACAAATATGTACAGGTGTGACCAGCTTGAAAGAAAACAGAAAACATCCCTAGGACATAGCTAGGATACGGGGATACGGGAAATATAATGAAATTTTAGGCGTTAATAGGCCAAAATTCAAAATATGTCGATTCTGAACAAACCGACACTTCTGCAAGGTCAAACGTGTATGACATGACTTGTACAAGTTGACGGAATGAAGAAAGACCCTTCGAAATGAGATTTACACCGAAAAGTGCCCAAAAGACACAAAAGGGACACGCGACACAAAAACATGACTCAATTATGTCCCGGACTGAAACTGACACCTCCATACAGTCATGTAAGGTCCATATGACCTGTACAGCATGAAAGAACTTGGCAAAAATGCATAAAACGAGTTTTGACCTCTCGAAACCTTGATTTTTTCTTGAAACGGGCCGCCGAGGGTCTGAAATGTTCATTAAGCATGACATTTTGAATCCGACGCTTGCACATGGTCATAAATACCCATTATGACTTGCTGGAATCAACCTAGTTGCCCAAAAACCCTCTAGAACCAAAGACGACCAAATTTGGACAGTAGCTGGCAGAAGTTGTCAAAATTGCAGACGAACCGTCGCACGACGGTTTGGAATAGTCGCGCGAGTGTTCCTTTTCGTGCGAGGGTTTGTGAATGCTCGCGCGACGATTTGTCCTGCCAGGCTGCCCTTTTTGACCAGGCCAACCTTTGAAGGTACCAGGGGCCCTGTTATCTTTCCCAAACGTCCTGCAGACTATCCTGAAGTTTTCAGAGGTGAGTGTCCTTGCATGGCAAGGTGTCCTAACCTTTCATGAAGCTTTAACCCTTGGCATGAGAACCGAGGATGATATTTTTGGAAACTTTGCCTATAAAAGAATGGCATGCAAAGCAATGCAAAGAGCATCCCTCTCCCAGAAGCCTAGGAACACCCATATTACTCAAGATGGAAAGTCCGCTAGCTGCCATACTCGATCCGTGGCTAACACGGACTGAAACCATCGATTGGGAAAGTCCTCGTTCCCAACACCTATCTTCCATTTATGACCTCCGATTCATGGAGGCACGATCTGAGTTACTTGAAGCTGTGATGGTGTATTGGGATCCCGTCATGCACGTTTTCCGCTTCCATAACGACGAGATGTGCCCGACAGTAGAGGAATTCCAAGCCTACCTCTGAGGATTCACCGACTGTGAAATTCTTGCCATCCCCCCGTTCGAAAAGAACATGAGCCAACTCTTAGAAGCAAAGCTCAACATTCCCGAAGAAATGTCAGCAAGCATAATCCAAAACGGCAATCTCAATATTGTCCGTCTTATCGAGCTGTACGGTCCCGGAGGAGCCCTGGGAGATTACGTTGGACAGGCTCACAGACGCTTTGTACTCTCAGTCTGTGCGTTGGCGGCCTACATGCTGATCCCTACTAACAAAGGAGTTAGCCCTAGCATAGTGATCATGGCTCTGTAAATGGATGCTCGAAAGAATATCATGCCCGTCGTTCTGGCGGAAACCCTCATAGGCTTGGATTTGGTCAAAAGCGGCCAAGCAAGTTGGTTCAGTGGATGTCCTCTCCTGCTCCAGGTAGGTTCTCACTCAACTCACCTTTTTCTTACGCGCACACTTTCTCGTTTTACCTCAACCCTCTGGCTAGGATCACTCGACAAACCTTACTGGTCTTTTCACTCTGGCTATATCTGACTTCTTACTTGTTTTCACACTCAGCTTTGGCTTTCAGACAAAGTGGGTGTACTTGAGGCTTCGGAGGCCGGCTTTGAACATTTCCCAAGGCAACTAGTCGAGAAACCGATGGTGTACCTTGAGGTGATGATTGATGAATGGTACGCCTTTCTGAATGACATGCAGTCGGAAGATATTATCTGGAGATGCCCATGGCTAAATCTACCGGCGATGATTGTAAACTCTGCAGGGTTCAAACGAGTGATCCTTGCCGGACTAACGAGCTTCACCTTCTACATCCCGGGACGGACGATTCGACAATTGGGCAGAAACCAAGAGAGTAGATGCATTGGGAGAGAACATTTCGGGCTTCCCACATTTGACAGCCATAACTTGCAAGCCTACGAGTACAGTTGGAACAACAAAGAGCTGGAGGAGCCTTTTCCTGATCCCATCACATGGTTGGAAAGCCATTACGTGAAGTGGCTTCATAGAGAGGTCAAAGCCAGATTAGGGGGATACTTCTGAATCCCGCCGAAACCAAGTTTGTACTAGAAATAAGCTCCCAATCGTTGGATTGTCTGAGCTATGTCTCTTGCTTTTAAACACTTGCTATTGTAAGCTGTATGGCCTTTAAGCCTGGCTCATTTAATGAAATAACAACTTGTGCAAAGACAAAGTGCGGACATCGTCCTTCCGAGGGCCCGAAACCCATCATCAAAAACGCGATTTGAGTAAATAAAACTTCCATACGGTGATAAACATCCATAACAGCCTGCTGGACATGTTCAGAGTTCGAAAACTGGTTTAGGTCGAAATGTGAAAAATCACCCTCCAAAAGTCACTAGCCTGTCTATTTCTGGCCAAGACAGACCAAACCATCGCGCGAGTAATTGGAACCAACGCGTAAGCATTCCATACTCGCGCGACACACTAAAACAGTCGCGCGAGGGTTTAGCCTGACACAGCTGCCAGCCTTGACTTATTCAAAAAGTGAGGGGGTGCAGGCCTTATCATCATTTTGCCCGTCCTGGGGGTTCGGGGACACTCCAATAAGTGTGCTCTTGAAGTGAAGGGGACTTGTCACCTTGCCTGACATTGTACAAGGGCACAGGGATATTTCCCATGCATTTGGTTATAAAAGAGCACTTCTCGTGAGAAAGTAAGACACTTCTTTTGCTACACCCTGCATATCACAAACAAATGGCAAATCATCTACTAGCCCTTATTGATCCATGGCTAGAAACCTTCGTCGCGACTGACTGGCTGTCCTTCCAAACTCATGGCCTGGCCGCCTTTCGTTTCTTCCAAAGCATAAGGCTTCGCCCCGAAATCTTGCAGTCAGCTGTACGGTTCTGGGACTCAGCCGTTCATGTGTTCAGATTTGGAGACAATGAGCTGTGTCCGATTGTGGAGGAGTTCCAAGCATACCTCTAAGGCTTCGCCTCCCATATGATTGTTATACCATCGTACCGGAAAAGCATGTCCAAACTTCTAAAAACTAGCCTGAACATTACCACGGGTGAAGCTGAAAGCCTGCTGAGCGGCGGGCAGATAAACGTCATGCGCTTGATGGAATGGTACGGGCCCGAAGGCGATACCGGGGATATGGCCCTGCAGGCCCACCGTCGGTTTGCACTGGTGATCAGCGCACTCGCCGCGTATTTATTGGTATCCCCAACCGGACAGGTCAACCCCTCTCTGGTGAGCGTGGCCACACGCTGGGCGGTCGAAGGAACGTGGTGCCGATGGTTCTCGCTGAGACACTCAAAGGGCTGGATTTAGTAGCAAGCGGCCAAACCATGATATTCGGCGGCAGTCCGCTGCTATTGCAGGTAAACTCTCACTCAGCTCACCTTTTTTCGGTTTTCAGACATTCTACTTTTACCTCAACACTCGGCTAAGGCTAAATTAAGGTCCTTACTAGTTTTTTCGCTCAAGTTTTATGTGGCTCCTTACTTGTCTTTTCTCTTAATGCAGCTGTGGTTGTCAGATAAACTTGGGTTGATTGCAGCCCAGAAGCGAACTGGCCCCACTTACCCGGGCGAATGCACCAGAGAGAGATATTGTATCCGGAGATGTCCATAGATGAGTGGATCAAGTTCATGAATGAGCTGTCACAAGAAGAAATCACCTGGAGGCACGAGGCACTGGACATCCCGGATATGGCCGTAAAATCCGTGGGTTATGACAGAGTGGTGATTGCTGGACTGTCTAGTTTCACATTTTACATCCCAGGCCGCATCCTTCGGCAGTTAGGGATAAGTCAGAGATCACATCGAGCCGGAGCAGAGTCCTTCCATGTTCCTACCTTTACTGCACAAAACCTGACTGGGTATGAACATAACTAGGGTTTGAGGGAGCTCGGTGGAGCAGATCCGGGTTTCAGCACAGAGCTAACAAACCGTTATAAAGCATGGTTAAGAAGAGAGATTAAGAGCAGACAAAATACAGACTGACTCCTGACACGCCTTCGATGATCTAGAATAAGCTGTGAGCCCGTGAGGGCCTCTAGCATTTTATTCTGTTTTAATGCTTTAACTGTTTTTAAAGACTGCTCAGCTTGTAAAATAGAAGTAGTAGTTTTGAAATAAAATTGAAAGATCAAGAACTTTCCCCTTTTGCTCAAGTGTTGAACAGCGCGCTGCATGCTGAACACACCCCTCAGAATAGATAATCCTGGATCAGGTTGATTGATTATGACCGAATCTCATTGAGAGATTGCCTACGTATCCTTTTTAAGGAATCAGGTCAAAACGTAGTTCAGGCTAAGGTTCGCTCGTGTATTTTTTTGCTCTCCTTTTGCGCTCTAATTTTTTCCTAGGACCGCCCATTCGGGTTTTCGGCCTAGCGAGCTCTTGATTTTTGCCTAGACCGCCTCCTTAGGTTTTCGATCTAGCAGGCGTGCTCTAAATTTTGCCTGGAATCGCCCACCCTTGTGGTTTTCGGCCCAGCGAGTTTCTCTCAGGGATAGTAATGTTTAAGTTGATCCAGATTGACTAGAGTGTTGAACTCGTTGCCGTCTAGATCCATGAGTTGAACTGCTCCACCGGAGAGGATTGTCTTAATGAGGTAGGGCCCTTAGCGCTTCGGACGGAATTTTCCGCGGAGATCAAAGATGGGAGCCCGGATTTCCTTTGTAACCATATCTCCCTCAACTAAGTTGCAAGACTTCACCTTCTTGTTGAAAGCCCGAGCAATCCGACATTGATACCCCTAAACATGATACAAGGCACGGAGCCTCCTCTCATCGAAGAGCATGAGTTCAACGAACCTTCCACTGAGCCACTCGGATTCTGTGGTTGAGATTCTACCATGACTCTCAAAGATGGCACCTCAAGCTCAATAGGGAGTACTGCTTCCATCCCATAAACCAGAGAGTAGGGAGTTGCCCCCGTTGATATTCGAATTGACGTTCGATACCCCTAAAGAGCCAAAGATAGCTGTTTATGCCAGTCCCGGGCAGACTCTGCAGACTTCTTGATGATCGTTTCAATGTTCTTGTTAGCGGCCTCAACTGCCCATTGGCCTGCGGGTGATGGTCCGTCGAATGGTGTATCTCAATTTTGAACTCCTCGAAGAGCTCCAAAACCCTACCCTTGAAATGAGACTCATTATCAGAGACGAATGCCTGTGGCACACCGTATCGATAGATAATGTTCTTCAGGATGAACTGAGCCACCTGAACAGCAGTCAGGGTTTTATAAGATTCGGCCTCCACCCACTTGGTAAAATAGTCTATCGCGACCAAGATGAAACGGTGACCTTTTGAAGCAGATGGCCTGATCATGCCGATAACATCAATGCCCCATACAGCAAAGGGCCAAGGCGAAGTCATGCCGAACAGCTTGGAAGGGGGACCGTGCATAAGATTAGCATGAATCTGACACCGATGACAGTGGCAAACATAATCCACGCACTGTGATTCCATAGTAGACCAAAAGTAACCCTGCCGTAAGATCTTTCTGGCAAGCATGACACCACTCATGTGAGGGCCACAGACTTCTTCATGAATGTCCTCCATTATTTTGGTGGCCTCGGCACCACTGACACAGAGCTTGTGCATCCCACAATGGGATCTCCTGTAAAGCTTCCCTCTGCAAATGATGTATTGGGCCGCTAACCTTTGCAATGCAAGTTGATCCTTCTTGGAGGCCTCAGGCAGATATTCACCCCTTTGAACGAAGTTCCATATATCATGGTACCAGGGCATGCCATCATCGACATCATCGATAGTGCTAACATGCTGATAAGCAGGGCAGTCCCGCTGTTCAATCAGGATAGGTCGAAGTTTAACGCCCAACGGAAGTTCAACCATGGAAGCCAAAGTTGCCAAGGCATCGGCAAATTGATTTTTCAAGAGGGGAATGTGAGTAAAACTCACCTTGTTAAAACGAGGAATAAGATCTTCCAAGTCCTGATGATAAGGCTTTAACTTCTCTCCTCACGAACCTTCCAGTCCCCATTGGCTTGAGATGCAACAAGATTAGAATCACCGATAACTTCGAGCTTTTCAACACCGAGCGTCAAAGTAGCTTCCATGCCAACAATACAAGCCTCATATTCCACTTGGTTATTAGTGACATCGAAATTGAGCTTGAAAGCAAGCGGAATATGGGAGCTGTCCGGTGTAATCAACAAAACACCGATTCCATATCCTTTCTGATTGGCTACCCCATCGAAGTAGAGAGTCCACACGTCATCGACTACCGTTAACACTTCTTCATCTGGAAACACAAAATCTGTATGTTCCGGCCCATCAACAGGATGATCAGCCAAAAACTCTGCCACTGCACGTCCCTTGACGGACTTCCTCGTGACATACTCGAGATCGAACTCTGCCAGCAAGAGCAACCAATGTGCTAACTTACCAGTAAGTGCTGGCTTCTCAAATAGATACTTGAGAGGATCCATTCGAGAAATCAGCTTCACTAGATAAGCCAGCATGTAGTGTCTCAACTTCTTGGAAGCCCAGACAAGAGCCCAACACGTCTTTTCAAGAGCAGTGTAGCGTTCCTCACATCCTACCATCTTCTTACTCAGGTAGTAAATGGCCTTTTTGACGCCCTCATCTCCTTCCTGAGCTAGCAAGCATCCCATAGATGAGGGATTCACAGACAAATAAAGTATCAAGGGCTTCCCAGGCACAAACGGCATCAGAACCGGAGGATTCTGCAGGTAGTTCTGGATAGACTCGAAAGCTGCTTGGCATTTGTCGGACCACATGAACGGCGTGTTCTTCTTGAGTAGACGAAACATCGGCTCGCAAGTTAAGGTTAACTTGGCGATGAATCTGCTGATAAATTCAACCTTTCCCAGAAAGCTTCGCACCCCCTTTTCGGATTCCGGCGGCTTCATCTCTAGCACTGCCTTGATTTTTGACGGATCGACTTCGATGCCTCGAGTAGTGATCATGAAGCCAAGCATCTTGCCAGCTGTGACCCCAAAAGTGCATTTCTGCGGGTTGAGCCGCATACGAAATTTACGGAGCCTTTCAAAGAACTTACTAAGAACAGGAATGTGCCCCTCCCGAGTTTTAGATTTGGCAATCATGTCATCGACGTAGACCTCAACCTCCTTATGCATCATGTCATGAAGGATGGTCGTAGCAGCCCGTTGATAGGTAGGTCCGGCATTCTTCAACCCAAACGGCATGACCAAGTAGCAGTAAGTTCCCTACTCAGCGATGAACGTTGTCTTCTCACGGTCCTCGGGTGCCATAATAATTTGGTTATAGCCTGAAAATCCATCCATGAACGAGAGCAAGGCATGTCTCGCAGTATTATCCACAAGCACATCGATGTGCGGCAAGGGAAAATCATCTTTGGGGCTTGCTTTGTTCAAGTCCCTGAAATCAACACAGACTCATATTTGCCCATTCTTTTTAGGAACGGGAACAATGTTGGCAACCCAAGTAGGATACTGAGAAACCATGAGAAAACCAGCGTCGATCTGCTTAGTAACCTCATCCTTGATCTTCTGTACCCAATCCGGCCTCATCCGCCTGAGTTTCTGTTTCACAAGTTTAGCATCCGGTAACAAGGGAATTGGATGTTCCACTATATCAGGGTCGATGCCTGGCATGTCCTCATGAGACCATGCAAAGACATCACTGTACTCTGTGAGCAACTCCTTTCGTCTTCCCTTTCGATGAGGGCACGGATTTCCTTGGGAATATCCCCATCGAAATCTATCCCTTTATCGTCGGGGTCAACACAGTTTATATAAAGATCATGCAAGTAGTCAGAAGACGAGTCATTCATTTCACAAAAGCCCTCAGGGTTGCCAAGTACAAGGGAATCAAACTCAAAGTAAAAGTTATGACGTGGAGGGCCCAGAGGCACAAACTCCGACTCAGAGCTAGACTTAGACGACTCACTGGACTCTGACTCAGACTCAGACGCAGACTCAGACTCAGAAGTGTCATCAATGCAAGTTAAGCGTGGTTTGAAAATGCAAAATTTAAGACTGCCCTTGGCTTCCACAATGAGTGATGTTGGATCCTCTAGAGCATCTGACCCGAGCATGAACACTTCAGCTTCCTCAGCTTTCTCAGTTAAACCCGCTTGGGAGAATTCCAGAAATAACAGCTCTAAGCTTCCCAAATCAAAAGTCCCCAGCCAGTCAGTCTTCAACTTCGGCTGAGTAAGCTTCCTCTTGAATTCAGTCTTCTCTGGCTCCTCATCAGTAGATGACCAGGTGTCATCAGCAAAAACCTCGAAACCAGGCAGTAGCTCTCCAGTCTCAGGATTGATAAATGGCTCTGCTTGTCCAGTGTAGCATTCCATACTTCACGCACGAAATAGCTGTCAGGATCGCCATAGAGAGTACAAGGTTTTCCCGTATGTTTCCTTCTTTTGGCATTATCGGCTGAGGCAGTGTACCCCAAACCAAAACGCCCCTCACAAAAAAGAAAGACATGGAACTCCTGGACTCCCTGTTGGCGAATCCCTAACCCTAGACCAAGAAAATAAGACATCCTTAGCATAATGTCCATCACGACAGAGCTGATGAGGAAGTCCCCGTCCACATTGATAGCCAAAATAGATCCAGTAGTGTCGAATGAAAAACCCCCAAGGTCAACATCTTCTTCACCATGCATGATTCCCAAAACGGGAGTTCCATCTTCTTTAAGCGGTCGAATTCCAGAGTCCCCGCAAATGGTTAGTGTACCAGTAGGTAGTCCCAGCATGACTTTATGATGGAGAGTTGACGGGACAGCCATGATGTCTGACCGATGGAGCCACAGCCTGTCAAGCAGCAGGTTAAAAGTGGCAGGAATGTCAACCACATGGAACTCAACGTCCATCTCAAAGCCCTCAGCATCGAGCTTAAGCATTAAAGTACCTTCGACTATACGACGGGTGCCGGCATACGCCTTGACAGCCAGGTTACAAGGTGCAAAGTCTTTCTTGGCAAAACCCAAGCGATAAGCCACCCTCATAGGACAAACATTGATGGCTGAGCCGTTGTCAATGAGGACAGTCGGGACCAAGAGTCTGCGACATTTGACTGTAACATGGAGGGGGCGGTTGTGATCGACCACTTCAACGGGCAGGTCTTTATCAGTAAAGACCACAGTGTGTTTAGAGGTAGGAGGGAGGATAAGAGACATCATCGCCTCAAGAGTGATATCGGCCTGAATTTCGAGGCGGGAGAGAGCATGGCATAACATCTGACGGTGCTCTCGGGAGGAACAGATCAGTCCCCAAACGGAAATAGCAGCAGGAATCCGCTCCAGTTGTCGTTGAACCAAATCAGTCGTGGGTGGACCAATCAATCCTTCAAGAGGTGCAGACTTTGGAAAGGAACAGGTTCATTCCTTGGGTTAGAAGGGTTGGACGAAGTCCCAGCTTGCAGATTCGCAGGTTGGAAAATCAGTCCACTCCTCGTAACATTATGCATGTTTCCCGAAGAAGGCATAACCTGAGGATCCTCATTTACATCCCAGAGGTCAACAGGAATTTCCCCTAGCTTACGCTTCCCTTTATCAGTGGCTGTTGCAGATTTTGTACCTCCATGTCCAGCCCGAAGTCTTCAGCCAGGTCCTTCATCAAAAGCGAGTCCTAGAAACTCAAATCAGCGACCGTTGCTTCTTCAGGAACAGGTTCCGGATTAGCCATAAATGGAACATCCCACAGTCTGCCCTCTGCCAAGGATCGATTAACGGCCCAAACTTCTGTCCCCACCTAGATGTCAACCACCTCATCAACATCCCACAGATTAGCAGGAGGAACAAGATTGGTTACCATAATGCTGCAGTCCCTGTCGTTGGGATATGGAACCTCAGGAAGAGGAAGCCCCTCATTGGTGATGTAAGAGCAAGGGTCGTGATCAGCATCGCAGACCAAGTCAAAGACTGAGTTGAAAGTGGAAATGTGATCTCCCAAGACCCGAGGCTCTTCCTGAACCAAATCGTCTTCTACGTAATGCTGCAGATAATCAGGTATAGCATAGCCTTGTAAAGGGTTAGGATCAAAAACCACGGGATCCTGCCAGATCGGCTCAGGGTCCCAATTGTACTCTTCCTCAGGGACGACAGGTTCAGCTTGATGGAACAACATGTAAAGGGAGAAGTCATCCAAGGGATCGACCATTGCGGCTTCATGACCAGCCATTCAACCATCATACCAAGCCTCATCAAACGGGAGATATTCAGGCTGCTGTGGGAACCCATCTAGTTTGAGTGATGACCACTCGTTGATTATCGGAGTAGCATAATCCATGTCGTCGGCGATGGCCCAACTTATGGCTCGCATGTCAGCTTCTGGAGGAGGTGCACTGAACGGCAACCGGTCTGTCAAACTAGGAGATGGGTTAGGGTCCGTCGCGGTGAAGTACGGACTGTCAAGGAAGAGGCAGAACTGAGCTACACGGCAGGGATCGGCTGGTGAAAAAGGTCGCTGACAGGCGCGCTCAGCACAAAGGCCCCATTTTGTAAACGTGCCAAAGGCACATCAGTATCAGTAATCTGGCCTTCCTCTACTCGTAAATACGAGACTTTGGCACAAGGCTCGGGTGGAGAAGATACAACCGGCTTGGGTTGATCTGCGGATATTATATGGCTAGTGGGGTCAAATGAGGTAGAGTTGGGATCAATTTGAGTGGAGCTGAGAGATATTTGGCTAATATGGGGACAACTTTGTGGTTAGGCAGGGAGTTGGAGAGGATGTTTGGCTTTTGAGAAGGCGGTGGTGGAGCCTGGAGAGTGCCTTCATCAATGAGATCCTGAATCGCATGTCGGAGGCGAAAGCAGGAATCCGTGAGATGACCAGCTCCTTGATGATAGGCACAGTACAGGTTAGCTTTGAAGTTTGCCGGAGGATTTTTGGGTAAAGGCATTGGGTCAAGGGGCTTCAGGTGCCCTGACTTAACCAACTTCTCCAAAACTGAGGACAGAGGTGCCTCCATTGCAAAGAAGCTGCGGGGCTGACCGCGAGCCCGGTTGTTCTGTGGTGTTTGCACCTGATTGACATCAGAGATGTAGTTAGCGGTGCTGGAGGAAGTGGAATTTGTGCCACTGATTGCTGTATTTGAATAAGTCCCGCCCCCAAATAATGCGTTGGTATTTCCAGGGTAAGCACGAGGCTTTGCTTTCGGAGGGTTAGAAGACTCCCCTCTTGACAGTATCCCGCTTTGCAGTGCATCTTCGATGGCTAGGCTAGAATCGAAGAAGGTTTCGAAGTTCGCAGACGCTTGAGCGAGAACCAGATGTTTAGCATAATCTGGCTGGAGATTCCGAGAGATGATGCGGAGTTGGTCTTTCTCACTGGGACGATCAGTCATTAAGGCAGCCTTAGCCCTCCATCTCTTGACAAAATCAGCAAAGGTCTCCTTTGCTTCCATTTTTGTGGATTCCAGCTCCCGTATGGTCATCTTCAGTTGAGAGTTGTAGCTATACTGCGAAATAAATGCAGCCCCAATATCCTCCCAAGTCCTCCTTTTGGCTATGTCGAGTGACAAGAACCAATGAAAAGCAGGGTCCGAGAAGGTCTGAGGAAAGAGCTGTGACATGGCTTCAGGCTCAACTGACAGGAGCTTCATAGCCGCATGGTAACTGTAGAGATGAGTTCGAGGGTCACCACTTCCATCGAACTTTGCCAAGTCTAGCATTTTAAACTTCTCAGGAAGCCTGGCATTGGGATACAGGTAGAAACGATCCAAGTCAATACCGCCAGCTTTGACTTTTTCTGCTTTTGCAATGGATTCCTCAAGTTGGGCCATCTTGGCCGTAAAAGCAGCTATATTCGGATTTGCAACCGGGACATTGCCTGCCAGATTTGGATTGACAGCAGGTACACGAAGCACCCTAGGGTTGTGCTGCACAATGAGACGCCCTGGGTTGTTCGGATCTGGGACCATGATAGGCTGCTCCTGGTCGTCCTCATCGTCCTCGCCTTCCTCCTCGAGTGGAGGCGAAAGACGAGTGTTGATAAGGTCATTGAGATGGGTGATGTTAGCATCGGTCTGATCTGATCTCTGCTGCATTGTGGCGAAGTTGTTCTGAAGATTCATGAGCATATCTTCAATGGTAAGCGGCTGATGTGGTGGTGTTCTGGCCATGTTAGGATTTTCAGAAGTGGTTGACACAGAAGATGGAGAAGTTGGCTGTCCTTCCCGTTGAACTGTCGGTGAAGCGGATGACTGAACTGCAAATGGAGAAAACGGAGAGTCTTCCATGGTGACTGATTGGGATTCAACTCAGACAAGTCTTTGACCAGGATTCAGTTGCAGACGTTCCCAAGCGGGTTTCCCCTCTCGCTTCGATACTTTCCTTAGAGGTGCAATGGCTCAGAACCTTTGCTTGCATAGAAAGAGAATACCAAGATAAGGGTCCTGCTACTACTTCAATCTAAATAAAAGACTAAAGTGTAAATGCAGCCCGCGTCGTCCGTGTCCCCTAGACTCTAGAACTAAAAGACGAGTCTGTCTCAAATCATCCGAACATTGCCAAAATCCTTAGAATTCTTTTTGGATATGTATCCTTGCTTGAGGGAAAGGGGGCTAGAAGATGCCAAAAGAACTCTAAACCTTTGGCCATTTTAGTGATTAGGGTTTCAACTTTTGAAGCTAGAACAACTCGATATGAATGTCATGATGCCATAACTGTAGGTGCAGGAAAACGAAGAGGCCTTTGAACAGCACCAAGATCCAACGGCTACTTTCTTTTCCACGCCGGAACCCTAGACACACCACCGGAGTTGAACCTGTAAACCAAACAAAGGTGAGCGCACCTTTGCCTTCTTGTGGCAAAGGCCCTCCGATGCCAAAGTTAGTATCTCATACTAGTGAAAACCCTATTCTCAGTAGGTAATCAGCCAATAGCCAAGAATTGCGTACCTTTACCTGTAGGCTTACCTCATATTTATAGATCCTTGTACGCCTGCTGTCCAAGCCATCTCGCTGCCCTAAGTTTCCTTTCTCGTAAATGGAACCCGGAACATCAGGGATTCCCGTTCCCATAACTGCATTTCCTTTTAGACCGTTTAGGAACTCTTTCCTTAATTGGTCGTTCACCCCATTCCCATTGGGTATCTTTTCCAGATCTCGCTTTCTTACTGGTTACTTGCCATTCCTGGACTCTTCTGGAGCATCTCCTCCAAAACGCTGCTCCTGTTCGGCCCTCTCGTTGCCGAACAGACTACCTGGACCAATGATTTCTCATATCACTGGTCCATTTACCATGTGACTGGTCCAACAACTTCCCTTGCTCTTTGGACCATACCCCTGCTCGGGTATCTCGGACCTGGGACCTCTCGTGTCCTCTGTCCTCTCTGCCGTTCACCGTGCTGCACGGCGGATGCTCCGATTATGTATAACCTAGGTCCTACGTACCACGTGTTCGGGCCTCTTTTACACCTGTTCGGGATTACCTCCCTACAATGGCTCCCCAGCTTTACTCGTTATTTTCTCTTAATATGACGAGCAAAGCTTCTGAACACCGAGCAAGGTTCTCGTCCTTTGCTCCAGCAGTTTTTCGTACTTGGTGCAAACTTCATCATTAGTCCAGGCCAAACGTCTCATCGTTTGGTCTGGGCAGGCTTTTCCAGCTATCACTTTTACACGCGGCACGCTCTGTACTGCCCATATTAAATGCGAGCAGACGTTTCGGGGAACGAAACGCCCAAACGGCGTCTGGGGTGACGTTTCTCATACATCACCCCCTTTGCTGGGGTATACTTGGGTTTTCGTCCCAATTTCAAACCCACTTTTCTTTCACCTTAGTTCCCTCTACAGAAAGCACGCCCAAACGCTCTCGCCATTGAAGCTCTGCTCACCGTCTCAGGGTCTGATTCTAGGGTTCTACTCATTCGTAAGTTCTTACTCCCCTTTTCTATTCCGCTTTCCTCGTTGATTTTGGACTCCCACAACCTCTTTTAGGGCTTCTTCGTACGCAACCTTCTTTTTAGAAAACCCGTACCCACAATTTATGGGTCGATTTCGTAGGCACTGTGACACTCCCCAAAGGATGGCCGAGTTCAGATCTCGCTATGAGATCCCAGACAACGTGGCCACTACATTGGCCCCTGAAAATGCCATCCGCGAGTGTTTTGACAACGACACCCTGCACATCCCTGTCGTCGCTGTAGTTGAGGGCGGCGTCAGGTTTCCCCTGGCACCATTGCTCCGCCAGGTTCTGTCCCATTACAGACTGTCCCCTATGCAAGTTTCAGCCAACTTCTTTAGGGTTGTCATGGGCATCAATGCCCTGAACCAGATGCTAGGTACGTCCCTAGGTTTGCACGATATTCACCATCTGTACAGCATCTCTCGAACCAAAGATGCTCTGACCTACTATCTCAAGAGTAGGGATTCCAAGAAAAGGCTGGTGCTTGAATTGCCTGACTCTGCCAGAGGGGACAACGACGACTTCCTCATCGTCACGGGAAACTTCGAGCCCAGAGACGAGGACGGTAGAGTCATAGGCTTTCATGCACCCCACAGATTTGGCACTCCACGTTAGTTCTCTTTCTCGTAGAACTTCATACCGAGCACTATTTCATATTGCATTACATGTTTTTGCTTTACTGACTGCTAATTTTTCTCGTATTTGCAGCCACAAATGTCAACCAGGGGCACGCCATCATCACCCCTCAGGTTCACGTTACTGATATCAACCGTGCACTTGCTTTCAGCGGGCAAGGCACGTGCTTGGCTGGCCGAGCAAGAGCAGCTCAAATCCTTTTGAGCTACCGGGCTTCGTACGGTGGATTCATTGATCGGAGGATCCGAGCAGCCGACGATCCTGTTATCCCAAATCCTCCTGCTCAACTACCCGAGCAACAAGACGAGAGGCGTTCTCAGACCCCTCCGTTTCCCGACGAACCCGTCCAGCTCGCCGACGAAGCCTCCACGTCTTCGAGTGGATACTCTCCATCTCCCCCACCTCGAGAAATGGATCAACCAATCAATCTCAGCAATCTGCTCACCATCGGCCGTGGTAGAGGCCGCGGCACTGCTCGTGGCCGCGGACGCTCTCAGAGCTCGGCGCCGTCTCAACAGACGCTCCTCTAGGCTTCTCCCCCGAGGAGATTTAGGCCAGCCACAGGGACAAACGCCAACGGCTGGAAGCCTCTTCAATCGAACAACCTCCTCCCCAACTCCCAGCACCTCCAACCCCCCTCTGGGCTCCGCAATTCACCTATGGCGGACGGCGATCCATCGGCGACGATGTGGAGTCTGAAGGCACTGCACTTGCACTGTCTCAGGCATTCATGCTTCCTGGGGACATGCAGAAATTGATCACCAGCTCCCCAGACAACCTCCTTGGCTCATTCATGAGCCACAGTGCTAAGGTAACTTGTCATGTTTATTTTTGTCTGCTTGATGGCTTCAGATCGTTATTCCTGTTATCTGTCTGACGTTGCTTCGTGTTCAAAATCTCCAAGCAATGCAGAGGATGGTGGCCATGGCACAAAAGCTTGGCCAATCTGAGCCCCAGCGTGCCAGATTGGCAAGTGAGAACGCCAAGCTGCAAAATACTATCGTCAGGCTGGAGAGGGAGAGGAACCAGGCTCGTGGGATTGCTGATGAGCTAAGGGGCAAGCTGGAGGGAACCGAAGACAGTTTGAGCCAGACTCTCACGGAGATGGAGGTGAGCAAGAACGAGGCCAAGGCCGCCTATCAACAGGGCTACAACGAGGGAATCCGTGTGGCCACTGAGGGCTACACGGATCAAATGCCAAGAATCCAAGACCAAGTTTTTGAGGCCGGCTGGTTGGCCTGCCTCAAAAAGTCTGGTACAGCAGAGTCTTCCCCCCTTTGGATAGAGATTGACTTCCCGAGCATCCAAGTTGTTGAGGAGCAGGAAGAGGTTGTAGGAGAAGACAACCTGGAGCCTAATGCCAACGTCCCCGAACAGCAAAGTGCTGATGCTGATCAGACTGGAGAAGTGACCAACCCTGGCCAGAAGGAAGCCGGTGGCGGTCCGTCTGAACCTAGCACTGCTGTGGGTGATGCAACTGCCCCTACCTCTGCAACCGCTCCAGCCTCTGCAACTGCTCCAGCCTCTCCCCCTGTCATTGAGGACCTGACAATCGAAGAGTAAGTTGGACTCTTCGTAGTGATAACAATTGAAACTTTGAATCAGTTTTGACTGGCCCTGCGTGGCTTTTGGTATTGCCCTGCGTGGCACTTGATACATTTCTGCATACTTTAACTCTGCTGGTTCTGGCCCTTCGTGGCCTTTCCTTAACACAGGTGGCCGTCCCATGGCCAGTATTTTATGTGCTTAGTGTCTTCGTACTTAGCCTTATGCATAGTCACGTATGCGCCCCAGGTCTCATCGTGCCTGCTGATGATCTAGTTGTATTCACATTTACACTTTTGCAGGTTTCTCGTACCTTAGAACAGTGTTAACTGCACTCGTAGCTTTCCTACCAATACATGTACTCGTACATATTCAGGATATGCTCGTACCCGAGCAAGCTGCTACCCTTATTCGTACAGTGTTTGTATTTTTTTCATACGTGCTCAAGGTCTGTTCATACCCGAGCAACCTTCAAGTTTTTTCGAACTTGGATATTGCTGCATATTCTCGTGTGCAGCCCACATGTTTCGTGCTTGGAAAGTTTCCCTAGTATATTCGTACTTAGGTTACCCAAATGTGCTCGTATTTGGACTAGGTAATCTTCAGTTTATTCATACCCAGGTTATGTTGTAAATTCGTGTGGGCATGCACCCGTACAAGTAAACAAGTCTATTCGTACTTGAAATTATCCCAAACATATTCGTGTTTGAGAACAGTGTGCATAATTTCGTATACACTCTGGGTGTATTCGTACCCGAACAAACAGACAAGTATATTCGTACTTGGCTCAATTCTGGGTGTATTCGTACCCGAGCAAACAGACAAGTATATTCGTACTTGGCTCAATTCTGGGTGTATTCGTACCCAAGCAAACAGACAAGTATATTCGTACTTTAGCTCAATTCTGGGTGTATTCGTACCCGAGCAAACAGACAAGTATATTCGTACTTGGCTCAATTCTGGGTGTATTCGTACCCGAGCAAACAGACAAGTATATTCGTACTTGGCTCAATTCTGGGTGTATTCGTACCCGAGCAAACAAACAAGTATATTCGTACTTGGCTCAATTCTGGGTGTATTCATACCCGAGCAACCAGACAAGTATATTCGTACTTGGCTCAGTTCTGGGTGTATTCGTACCCGAGCAAACAAACAAGTATATTCGTACTTGGCAAAATTCTGGGTGTATTCGTACCCAAGCAAACAGACAAGTATATTCGTACTTGGCTCAATTCTGGGTGTATTCGTACCCGAGCAAACAAACAAGTATATTCGTACTTGGCTCAATTCTGGGTGTATTCATACCCGAGCAAATAAACAAGTATATTCGTACTTGGCTCAATTCTGGGTGTATTCATACCCGAGCAACCAGACAAGTATATTCGTACTTGGCTCATTTCTGGGTGTATTCGTACCCGAGTAAACAAACAAGTATATTCGTACTTAGCAAAATTCTGAAATATTGGAAATTCCATTTAGTTACCCTATACCTCTGCTCCCCAATACGAAGCGATGACAAAGGACATAGCTTGACTTTGTATTTAAAGCATAATAAAAGAAAAACTCGTAAAAAACAGCGTTTGTGTTACCAAAATCCGGGAATTTTATTCATAATTCAAAAAACTCAAGGGGGCGTTACGCGCACCCCTTGCAACTAATAAAAGCAGACACAAGGGAATTTTATTCGTAATTCCCACACAATCACAAAATCGAAGTTCTTTACACGTAGAACTTCCTCAAGTTGTGAACATTCCAGGGCCTTGGTACCGGGTTCCCGTCCAGGTCTGCCAATCGATATGTCCCAATGCCCACAACTTCCGTAACTCGATATGGGCCTTCCCAATTGGCCCCCAACTTGCCCTCGTTGGCCACCTTGGTGTTGCCAAGCACCTTTCGTAGCACAAGGTCTCCAACACCGAACTCTCGTGGGTGTACATTCTTGTTGTAGCTTTTCATCAGCTGCTCCTGGTACGAGGCCAGGTGCACCAGAGCTCGTTCTCTCCTCTCCTCGGCAAGGTCCAGCTCGATTTCCAGGGCTCTGTCATTGCCCCCACTCTCCACCAATGTGGTCCTGTTGGTCGGCAAACCAACCTCCAATGGAATCACAACCTTTGTTCCATATGCTAGCTAATAGGGGGTCTCTCCCGTAGACCTCCTAGGAGTTGTTCGGTGTGCCCACAGGACCAGTGGCAATTTGTCAGGCCACTTGCCTTTTGCTTTGTCCAACCTTTTCTTGATCCCGTTAAGTATAGTCTTGTTGGACGCCTCTGCCTGCCCATTGCTCTGAGGGTAGGCCGGTGTGGAATAATAGTTCCTTATTCCATACTGGGCGCAAAAAGCCTTGAACTTTTTCTGGAACTGCAACCCATTATCAGTGATCAATGAATAATGAACTCCAAATCGAGTGATGATGCTCTTCCACACGAACCTTTCTATCATAGGTTTTGTGATTTTTGCCAGTGGCTCTGCTTCAATCCACTTGGTAGAATAGTTCGTTGCTACCAACAAAAACTTCCTGTTCCCAGTAGCCTTGTGGAGGGGACCCACGATGTCCATTCCCCATTGCGCAAACGGCCAAGGGCTTGTTAATGGCACCAGATCTTCGGCTGGTGTTCGGATCGTAGGTGAGAATTTCTGACACTTCTCACAGATTTTCACATACATCTTTGCATCTTCTTGTATGTGCGGCCACCAGTATCCCTGGGTAATTGCACGGTGAGCAATGGACCTGCCCCCAGTATGACTCCCACACGTTCCCTCGTGTATTTCATGGAGGAATTTCTGCTCCATCTCGGGGTGCACACAAAGCAGGTACGGTCCAGTGAAGGACTTTCTGTACAACTTCCCCTCTGGTGATAGCCAAAATCTCGCAGATTTTGTCTTTATCTTGTGAGCTTCTTTTTTATTTGTGGGGAGTGTCCCATCTCGTAGGAACTCCACTATTGGATCCATCCAACTTGGTCCTTGGTTCACGTCCAAGACCAATTCCACACTTCTCCCAATGCTCGGCTCAGCAAGATAGTCCACTGCCACCTTCCTCTTGAACTCTGTTGGCACAGCCGCTGCCAACCAAGCCAGTGAGTCAGCGTGGGCGTTCTGCCCAGAGCTTATCTGCTCAATGTGTATCTTCTCAAAGGCATCAAGCAAATCCTTGGCTGCCTCCACGTAGGCTGCCATCTTCTCATTCCGGGCCTCGTATTCCCCGGACAACTGATTACCACGAGTTGTGAATCACAGAATACTCGAATTTTTTTTACCTTCAAGGTTCTTGCGCTCCGTAGCCCGGCCAGGAGTGCCTCATACTCTGCCACGTTGTTCGACGCACTGAAACCCAAGCGCAGGGACAATTCGATCATAACTTCTTCAGGAGGGAAAAGCACCACTCCAATTGCAGATCCAGTGTTGCATGCGGATCCATCTACAAAAAGCTTCCATTCTAATGGGTCCTGCTCGGCGGACGCCTTTCGCTTCTCGGCTGATGGCTCGACCAACTGCTCCTTTCTCGTAGGAGGCCGTGGAGCCACTGTGGGAGAGAACTCTGCCACAAAATCTGCCAAAACTTGCCCTTTGACTGCCGTGCGCGGCTGATAATCAATATCATACTGGCTCAATTCCACCGACCAAGTTGATATTCGTCTCGAGAAATCGGCCTTTCGAAGCAATGACTTCAACGGGAACTCTGTGTAAACCACCACTTTGTGACTTTGGAAGTAGTGGGGCAACTTCCTAGCTGCCGTCCTCAGTGCCAGGACCAATTCTCAAGGGGCAGATATCTTGTTTCTGCATCCAATAGCGTCTTGCTCACGTAATAGACAGGGATTTGCTCGGATCCCTTGTTCCTCAGTAAGACCGCACTTACAGCATGTTCAAATACTGCTAAGTACAAGGTCAGGATCTCGCCAGGCTCAGGAGTAGACAGGAGTGGGGCTGCCGCCAAGTACTTTTTCAGGTCTTAGAACGCTTGCTCACACTCTGCTCCCCATTCGTAACCTTTTCTCTTCTTCAATAGCTGAAAGAAAGGTCTACACTTGTCACTCGAGCGACTAATGAACCTGTCAAGGGCTGCCGCCATCCCCGTCAACCGCTGGACCTCCTTCGTGGTCCTTGGACTCTGCAGCTTCTGCAAAGCTGTTATTTGATCGGGATTCGCCTCTCTCCCTATAATGGTCACTAAGTGACCCAGGAATTTCCCAGAACTTACTCCAAACGCACATTTCGAGGCGTTGAGTTTCAGCTTGTACTCCCTTAATATCTCGAAAGCCTCATTCAGATCAGCGATGTGGTCCCGTTTCTCCCTACTTTTGACCACCATATCGTCTATGTATACCTCCATGGTTCTGCCGAGCAACTTCTTTAGCATAATCATTGCTAGTCTCTGGTAAGTTGCTCCAGCATTCCTCAGACCAAAGGGCATAACACTGTAACAGTACAACCCTCGTGGTGTGATAAAGGACGTCTTCTCTTGATCGGGGCCGTACATGGCTATCTAGTGATATCCTCGATAAGCGTCGAGAAAACTCATACGCCCGTACCCAGCTGTTGCATCCACCAGCTGATCTATCCTGGGCAGGGGAAAACTGTCTTTTGGACAAGCCTTGTTCAGATCTGTGAAATCGACGCAAACCCGCCATTTCCCATTCTTCTTTTTTCACCACCACTGTGTTGGATAACCATTCGGGGTAGTAAACCTCTTTTTATCGCCTTTGCCTCGAGCAGACGGTCGACCTCTTCAATAACAGCATCCACATGCTGTACGGCAGACCTTCTGCTCTTCTATATTACGGGCTTGTGTTGTGGGTCCACATTCAGGTGGTGGCAAATCACGTTTGCATCTACCCCAGGCATCTCCTCGGGCACCCAAGCAAACACATCAACGTGCTCTTTGAGAAACTTCACCAACTCTTCCTCCTCTTCTTTGCACAGGTTTTCCCCAATCAGGAAATACCTTTCAGGATCATTCTCGTTGATCTGGATTTTCTTCAATCCTTCCACCACTTTCTCGGCCGGATCCCCTCCGACATCCTCGATGGTCGGCTGGTTGGTAACCTCAACTGTTTGCACCAACTGTGCCTTGGGTGCCTTTTTGATTATGGAAACCAAGCATTGCTGGGCTGTTTAGTTCCCCCTTATTCTCTCGATCCCATTGAACCCTGGAAACTTCACCAACTGATGGTAGGTTGATGAAACTGCCTTCATCTTATGCAACCACGTCCTTCCTATAATCGCGTTATAGGAAGATGGCACGTCCACCACCAAAAGTCGGTTCTCAGCGCCACTGTTCCTGCCCGAACAGGAAGGGTCACCTTGCCCAATGGCCAGACTGCCCCTGCACTGAACCCAACCAACGGAGTTACTAACTGTACCAAGTCTGCTTGTGCCAATCCCAGCTTCTTGAACGCATCGTAATAGAGCACGTCGATGCAGCTCCCTGAATCCACCAGGATCATTTCCATGTCATATTCCCTAATTCGTAGGGTTATCACAAGAGCATCATTGTGCGGCACCTGGACTCCTCCCAGGTCCTCATCCGTGAAGACTATGCCCTCGTTGCATCCTTCCGCTTCACGTCCTCGATTCTTTCCCAACCGCATCATGTGCTGGTCGTGTTTTACCTGCCTTTGGAGCAACCTCACCTCATTTCTCGTTTAAGGTGTGGCTAATCCATGTATCATATGGATCACGCCCCTTGGATTCTGCTCGTAATCCAGCTCCATTGCTCTCTCTGCACTTTTGTGCTCCTCTTGGATGAATTCCTTCAAATACCCACGTGAGACCAGGTCATCGAGGTGCTGCTTGAACATCTCGCAGTCCTCCGTCATGTGACCCCAGTCCTTGTGGTAACTGCAATGCTGACTCGTAGCCCTTCTTGCATCTTTATCACCCTCCAGCCGTGGAGGCCACTTAAAGTACGGACGGTTCTTTATTCGAAAAAGAACCCAATAAATTGGTTCTTTCCAAACCGTCATTACTGAGAAGAATGACTTTGGGTCAAGGGCATGCTTCTCCCGGTACAACTCTTTCTTAGTCTGTCCGTGCTCCTTCCTCTCTTTGTAAGTCCTGGGCTCGGGTTTGTCCACTTTCTTCGCGGAACCCTTGACTTGCTCGACACTCAACTTGCCATCTTCCCGTAGTATGTCATCCTCATTCCGGGCATGCTGCTCAATACGTTCCATCAGTTTTGCCAGCGTGCTCACTGGACTATGTTTAGGGACTTTCGTAGCTCCCCCTGAACAGGCAGCCCAGTCTTGAACGTTGCTATTGCATACTCCTCACTGCAATTTTCAATCTCGTTGAAAGTCTCCCAATATTTCTTGGCGTAGTCCCTGATCGACTCATTCTCTCCTTGCTTCATAACTAAGAGACTCTCAAAAGTTTTGGGTGGTTTCCTGCTCGTCAGGAACCGAGCAGTGAATTCATCGGCCAACTGTCTCCATCCTCGTATGGTGTTCGGCCCCAACTTATGGAACCATGACAGGGCCACCTTTCCCAAACTAGATGGGAACATCTTGCACATGATCGCGTCATCACCATCGTGCATAAACATCGCCTGCTGGTAATGCTATATGTGTGCCACCGGGTCTGCATTGGTTTCATACAGGATAAACATCCCGTGTTTAACCCTGCTCGGCAACCTTGCTTCCTGCAATCTTTTTGCAAAAGGAGAAGTTGCTATGTTGCTAAGGGCTCTCCGTGCTGCTTCTCGTGCAGACATGGTCCCCTCCTCTGACACCTTTGCAGCCCTGGTATTATTTCTTTCCCAGTCGGAATCTGGTCTCTCGTACCTATCCCTGTGGTGCTTCCTGCTCCCTCTTTCCTCGGGGGAGGAACTCTTGCTCCTGCTTCTCCTTTTTCGTGAAGAAGCCTTTGGCCGTTTTGGAGTGAGACTCTCGCTCCTTCTTTTCGTGAAGAAGCTCTTTTGTATTCCGCCATATCCAGCCTTTTTCCTTCCTGGACTTTCTTCGTGAAAGTCGAATCCTCCGGATGTTCTCGTATCCGCTGCAGCTTGTTGAATCTCATATTCTCGCCTCTTAATCAGACGGGCGTATTCCTCTCTCCTGTCTCCTTTTGTCCAGGATATCTTCCCCGCTGTGCACGCTTTTCGAACGTGCCGCTGATTCCCTCTCACGACAGGACTTACTCCTTCTCGTGGATCCTGTGGCCGTCCGTCCGTCCTTGTTTCTGGAGTCGCCATGAACTGCGAGGGGGCGGTCCTTGCTCGTGGTCCTCCCCGCCCGCCCGCCGTCGGGTTTCCTCGGAGGGTCTGGTGGGGACTTGTCACCTCCCCCACCCAGCTGATTGTTTGGGTCGAGTGGAGTCTTTGGATCTTCTTCCGCCATGGTCGCTTTTTTAAAGGGATCTCTTTCGTTTCCCACAGACGGCGCCAATTGTAGGTGCAGGAAAACGAAAAGGCCTTTGCACAGCACCAAGATCCAACAGCTACTTTCTTTTCCACGCCGGAACCCTAGGCACACCGCCGGAGTTGAACCTGTAAAACAAACAAAGGTGAGCACACCTTTGCCTTATCGTGGCAAAGACCCTCCGATGCCAAAGTTAGTATCTCGTACTAGTGAAAACCCTATTCTCAGTAGGTAATCAGCCAATAGCCAAGAATTGCGTACCTTTACCTCTAGGCTTACCTCATATTTATAGATCCTTGTACGCCTGCTGTCCAAGCCATCTCGCTGCCCTTAGTTTCCTTTCTCGTAAATGGAACCCGGAACATCAGGGATTCCCGTTCTCATAACTGCATATTTCCTTTTAGACTGTTTAGGAACTCTTTCCTTAATTGGCCGTTCACCCCATTCCCGTTGGGTATCTTTTCTAGATCTCGCTTTCTTACTGGGTACTTGCCATTCCTGGACTCTTCTGGAGCATCTCCTCCAAAACGCTGCTCCTGTTCGGCCCTCTCGTTGCCGAACAGACTACCTGGACCAATGATTTCTCATATCACTGGTCCATTTACCATGTGACTGTTCCAACAACTTCCCTTGCTCTTTGAACCATACCCCTGCTCGGGTATCTCGGACCTGGGACCTCTCGTGTCCCCGGTCCTCTCTGCCGTTTACCGTGCTGCACGGCGGATGCTCCGATTATGTTTAACCTGGGTCCTACGTACCACGTGTTCGGGCCTCTTTTACACCTGTTCGGGATTACCTCCCTACTATAACCATAATGGCGTGAGCGGCATAGCGCTGTTTTAGCCAGGCGGTGTAAGTGACGAGGCACTTGTTACCTTTTCGGTGTAAGCATCATGGCATTCTCTCTATTGTCCCTTGTTCTCTGTTTGAAACCTTAAGTATGTATAATGCCGAGGGTGTAGAAATTTCTGATTTCCCAAAGTCCCTTCTCCCCTAAGGATTTGAATTTGAAAAACGTGCACCATCGAGATGCACAACTCTTCATCGGGTCTAGCAGTGTCCCGATAAATTTTAAGACAGACTCATTTTTAAACGAGAACCTAGAAGTCGCCCCTAACATGCTTCTACGCAAAATGGTATGAATGAACAGAGCATGCGATAGGGAAATCGGTAACACATAGACAGTATATGGGGTTAGATGCAGATAGATACTACCCTGCAGGTACCTGTCTTAATTTGGAAAGTTCTAATGCTTTGTATATATGCAAAGGCCGGTTTTGGTTCGTAACGGGTTCCTTGGACTTGGGCTACAGATATACCTCCTATTGCCCGCGATTTGCAGAGCAACAGTCAAACGGTAGCATGACCCATCATCGTCGAAGGTTGTTGGTCATTCGGGGTCCCCGGGCTCCGGTAAACCGTGCCGGATTGCCAAAACGATCCAACGAGGCTTATCCCACATCGATGCAAATGAAAATGCTATAATTTGATTAAGAAGAAAAAGAATCACAAAATTGCAAAATGCCTTTTCAAATTTGGCTCACTTTATTTAGTCCATCTTTAGAGGAAACTATGCAAGTGAACAATTGAAAAAGTCCCAAATTAGATTGGCCGGACACGAGGTCTTGTTAAATCACCATTCCAACCTTCGGCAGCGCAAAGCTCACCGTTTTGACAGACTTTTTTCAGGAATTGTTCACAAACGTATTAAACTCTAAGTATGAATTAATATTGGTTCGATTATCCCCAGCAGAGTTGCCACTGTGGGCAGCATGCCCTTGGAAATACCACTACTTTTAACGTTATTTTACTTATTCCGTGAATCGGAGGCGGGGCAATGCCCCTCTTTTTGGACCGAAGGCTCGCTTATGCGGGCCGATCCGGGCGGAAGACATTGTCAGGTGGGGAGTTTGGCTGGGGCGGCACATCTGTTAAAAGATAACGCAGGTGTCCTAAGATGAACTCAACGAGAACAGAAATCTCGTGTGGAACAGAAGGGTAAAGCTCATTTGATTCTGATTTCCAGTACGAATACGAACCGTGAAAGCGTGGCCTGACGATCCTTTAGACCTTCGGAATTTGAAGCTAGAGGTGTCAGAAAAGTTACCACAGGGATAACTGGCTTGTGGCAGCCAAGCGTTCATAGCGACGTTGCTTTTTGATCCTTCGACCTCATTCGCACAAACAGCGGCCAGCAGGCTGTCCTCAGGCTCGGACGGGATGGATGTAGCCGGCTTGAAGTTCGGGTTGATTTGAGTAGAGTTGATAGTTATCTGACCAACCAGAGGGTCAGACCCGTGTTGAGGCAAGGGGTTGGAAATGATGTTGGGCTTTGGTGGAACTTGAAATGTACCATTGTCAATTAGATCTTGTATCTCGTGTCGGAGACGCAGGCAGTCATCCGTGAGATGGCCAGGCATTTGATGGAAGGCACAAAATTGGTTGGCATGGTAATTGGCTGGTAAGACTTTGGGTGGGGAAGTTGAGGTCAAAGGTTTGAGATGCCCAGACTTGACGAGTTTCTCCATCACCGTGGATAAAGATGCCTCAAAGGCAGAGAAACTCCGGGGTTGGGTTCGAGCTCGGAAGCTTTGAGTGTTTTGAACCTGATTGACATCGGTTGTTGATGGAGGTGGGGTTATGATGATGCCATAATCGATGAGATCTTGAACGGCATGTCGAAGCCGGAAACAGGCATTGGTAGAATGGCCAGGCATTTGATGGTAGGTGCAATAGAGGTTATATTTGAAGTTGGCAGAGGGATTCTTGGGTAATGAAGTTGGATTGAGGGGCTTGATGGAACTAGCATCGAGGAGCCTCTCATAGACCGAGGCCAAAGGTGCATCGAAACATGAGAAAACCCTCGGTGGGTTCCGGCGACCGGATTGAGAATTCAAAGTAGGACCCTTGTTTGCTTTGCAGTTGCAACACATGTCCTCATCAACAGGATGCATTCTTTCACCTTTGGGGTTGAAATCATCACTAAGCATGTCCTTCTTTGGGTAGGTCCTGGCCTCGTGAAATTTAGCCAGGTCTTTGAACATGTCTCCTGAGCACAGCTTGACTCCGACCGTTGGAGGGTGGTAGGTTTGAGAAGGTTCTATGATTGGCCCCATATCTGGCTGCGGGGCTGTGAAGGTAACGAGGCCAACCAGACCCTGGACCATAATCATCTGCTTGTCCATCTTGTGACCCAATTCCTCTACAGCTTTCCTGAGCTCAGCTAGCTCCATTTGTGCTGCCATTTTGGATTGATGAACGAGGAAGGAGATATGACCTTGGAAGCGAAGGTGTAACAGCCCCGGTAGACGTTCCCAAGCAGGTTTGGTTCTTCCTTTCGGTACTCTCTCCGACGATGCAGTGGCCCAAAGCTTTGGCAGTAAAGTAATGGAAGCTCAGTGACGTCCTTTCAGCAGTTTATTGAAAGAATTGAAAGAACAAAAATGCACAGGTCATCGTTGTCAGTGTCCTCCTAGACTCTAGAACTAGAGACGAGTCTGTCTCATAATGTCCGGACGCTGCCAAAATCCTCAGATTTTCTTTTCGAGGGTGTATCCTTTGAATAGATCAAACTGATCCTAAGAGATGCCAAAACAGATTAAGTCTTTGGTTAGTCCCTTTTGAAGATTCGACTTTGAACTTGGAACAACTCGGCATTGATGGCGTGACACCTTTACCAGGGTGGCTTCAGCGACAACACGCGTTAGCCGGGGTGATGTACATGCTGCGCACGATAACCAAAATGACATCAATATCACGACGTCAATACTTTGTGGTTCCGTATTTTCGGTTGAATCCTCAACCGGGCATGAGCCGAGGACTTAATAAGGTTTGATTTCCCAAAGTCTCGTTGATCTAAGGACTTTGAAAATTAACAACATGCACCATCGAGATGCACGACTCTTCATCGGGTCTAGCAGTGTCCAAATTAGCATAAGACAGACTCGAAAGCAAGAGACAACCTAGAAGCCGCCCTAAACATGCTCCTACGCAAAACATGTATGTGTGAACAGTTCCAGAGACGAGTTTGCCTCACGAATTTCAGACGTTGCCGGAATCCTCAGAATTCTTTTCTGCGATGTGTCCCCATGTAGATCGACATATCCTAAAAGATGTCAAAATAGACTAAATTTTCGTCTAGTCCCTTTTGAAGGTTTAACTTTGAATTAGAAACAATTCGGCATTGATGACATGGCACCTTAACCTTGAACAACGTGGTGTATAGTGACAACGCACTTCAACCTGGGTGGCGCCAGTGACACAGCATCAATACTTTGTTGTTCCTAATTGTCGGTTGAATCCTCAATTAGGCATGAGCTGAGAATTTAGCAAATTTTGATTTCTCAAAGTCTCATTGAACTAAGGACTTTGAAATGACGACGAACATTCAACAGAATGAACGACTCCTCATCGGGTCCAACAACGTCTCAGACAGCGTAAGACAAACTTGAAAGAAAGAACTGCCCTAAGCATGGTCCTATGCAAAATGACATGTATGTACAGTGCATGCGATAAGGAAAGCAATAACACGTAGACAGTATATGAGGTTAGATGCAGTTAGATCCTACCCTGCAGGTACCTGTCTTAATTTGGAAAGTTCTAATGCTTTGTCTATGCAAAGGCCGGTTTTGGTTCGTAATGGGTTCCTCGGACTAGGGCCACAGATATACCTCCCATTGCCAGCGATTCGCAGAGCAACAGTCAAACGGTAGCATGACCCATCATCGTCGAAGGTTGTTAGTCATTCGGGGTCCCCGGGCTCCGGTAAACCGTGCCGGATTGCCAAAACGATCCAACGAGGCTTATCCCACATTGATGCAAATGAAATGCTAGAAATCGATCAAAAAGAAGAAGAATCACAATTTTGCAAAATGCCTTTTCAAATTTGGCTCACTTTATTTAGTCCATCTTTAGAGGAAACTACGCAAGTGAACAATTGAAAAAAGTCCCAGATTAGATTGGCCGGACACAGGGTCCTGTTAAATCACCATTCCAACCTTCGGCAGCGCGAAGCTCATCGTTTTGACAGACTTTTTAGGAATTGTTCACAAACGTATTAAACTCTAAGTACGAATTAATATCGGTTCGATTATCCCTAGCAGAGTCGCCACTGTGGGCAGCATGCCCTTGGAATTTTCGAGTTCCAAAGCGAGGGCCCATAATCGAGGGAGCGCGAGCGGAGAATCAAGCGCTCGGAATACAGAGTCGCCACTCGGGTTTTGAAGGTCCGACACCCAAGGAACCATACTTCGAAGCACATGCCGCGCTGTTTGATTTGAAAAAGTAAAGGAACCAGTCCGTCATAACCATATCTGGGTTCGGGAGCCAGCTTACGAGAGGGGAAGCGTTTTAAGGCACCCCACTCGCCCAATCCGAAGATCGGTCGCTACTTAGGCATTTTGAAAACATTGTGATTCTTCTTTTATTAATCAATTTTTAGCCAATTAGGGCGGGGGAACAATTTAATGGGGATTAAAGCTGTAACAATTTGCAAGATGTGATAGATAGCATGGATGAGCAGTTAGTATAGGATGAGAACAGACTGTTGTGGGATTTTATAGGCTGAGCCCACAACCCACAACTCTTATTCTCAAAACTTCTGGGCTCTGGAAGGACCAGTGCACCCCAGGACAAACGAAACAGTTTATAGCAGTTTAAATATACAGTTTAAAACAATTTTAAAAGGCTATAGAGCCACAAAATTACTAAAACACCCCTTAAACAGTGAGGGGACAAAACAGAGGCCTAAAATCAAGTTAAACATGCATGGCAAGCTACTGGTCGGGGACGAACCGTCGAGCGAGGGTTTCAAACTGTCGCGCGAGGGTTCTCAGTGGACCGCGAGGGTTTGCGCCTTGGCGCACGACTGTTGCGCCCTGGCGCAATGGTCAACGCTCCATTTGACCATCGCGCGATGGTTCCGGTATGACGCGCGAGGGTTCAGATCACCTTCCAGTGTTTGGTTTTACTCATCCTGGGTTCTGGGATAGGTCCAGAATGATCCCAGGGGTGCTCCAAAATAACAGATTGAAATACAGCTAGCAGTTTAAGCTAAGGACTAAAACTGGTTGTTTAGCATGCAGCACAGTGATCTACACCTAAAACATGCTTCAAAACAGTAAGAACTATTTATGAAACACAAAGAATAGGATACCCTTCCCCACGAGGTTCATCATCACACTGACACAAAGTGTCGCGCGAGTGTTAGGAACCGTCGCGCGAGGGTTCTTGCTCCACTGCTTCTTGTAACTTTGCTGACTTTAGGGCCAAGACTGGTATTGATTACCAGGCTTGGCCCTGCCAGCCCCCCTCAAGGATCAGAACAGAGAGCAGAACAAAGGTAAGCTATACCTTTGGTTCTTTTGAGTTTGAAAGGTGTTTGAGCTTTGAATTGAATTGAGATTGAGTAAGGTGATAGAGCTTGTAAAATGAATGTATGGAAGTGGTTTGAGTGAGGGAGTATCAAGGGTATTCAAAGTTGAATAGCCCTTTTTGCACTTGAACTTTGGTAGCTTTCTTTCTTCTTCTCTTCTTTTGAACCATAAATTGTTAACTCTTTTTTTTGGAACCCTTGATAATGAAGCACCATGGGGGGTATATATAGGAGGAGTGGTGGAAATGGTGTATAGAGGAGAAAGAACCAACCAAGTAAAGGTTAACTTGGCTTGGTGGCCAACTTGCCTCTTTTGGAAAGGCTGCAATGAGAGAAGCCCAGCCAGTCCACGAGGTCTGGATTTGGGTTACTTGGTGATTAAGTTGCCCAGCTGAAAAAGGTGATAGGGACAGCCTTAGAACCATCGCGCGATGATTCCAAACTGTCGCGCGAGGGTTCTCCCTGGAACCATCGCGCGAGGGTTCCAAACGTTCGCGCGAGGATGCGCCCTGGCACGCAACGGTTGCGCCCTGGCGCGAGACGAATGCGCCCTGGCGCGGGTCAGTAGGGTTTTTGGCTTTTGGAAGTGGCTTAGGTTAGGTTAGGTTCAAGGGTTTTTCAAACATTCAAAACTCAAACACCTATCATACTCGGGGTGTTCTTGATCTGTTTCATCATCGGGGAATCAAATACCGTAAGTAAACTGATCTGGAAGCCCAGATTGGGGTGTCTACACATACGCCAACTTGGACGAAGGGCGCAGGTATTTGAAAGCCCGCCAATAACCGCGGCCTCAACGGCCGGAGCCTTGCCTGCATCCCTCGACGCGGCTGTCGAAAAAGATGGAATGTTGGACAGTGGTGCCGGTGTGGTGGTGGTGTCGACCGAAGGAGGAGGAGACGAGGAAGCCATGGAAGCAAAGTGAGAAGGATGGCGGCGAAAAGGGGGGACGCCGGAGAATGACGGTGGCCGAAAGTATGAGAGAGGGGCGATTGCCTCATCGGATGAGAGAAAGAGGAAGAAAAGAAGGATAGGAGAAGTGACCTGTGAAATCGATTAAAACGAACTTAAATCGATTTTCTGACTTTTGGCTTTCTCACGGCCGAGACTTCGATTCCTCGACCAAGACATCGATTATTCAGCTGAGTGATCTATCTGCTGGCCCCCTAATCTATTTCCTACATCCACATCAAATCTTGCTCAATGCATGAATTAAAGTTTTAGGTCCACAACCAACAAAATAGACAGCAAAGGATGGTCAAACCAAGCCTTGGGGGCATCTCTGAACCCGAGAAATACAAATACTGGGCTCGAAAAATCCTCAATACCTCATGCTCCGGTCCCATGCCTCAAATTACTACACTCCAGGAGATCGACAATCATCACATCTTATGCAAAAGCCCCAGCTCTAAGCTCACCCTCTCTACTCACTACCATCAAGTTACTCAGCGGCTCCACGCCCATAAACTCACTGCTTCAAGCTCCTCCACTTCAGCAACTCTATGCTCACTCAGCAGCCTTGTGCCCAAGTCACCCAGTGGCTCTACGCCCATAACTGCTCAGCGGCCTTACGCTCTCTATCCTACTTCAGCAACTCATCATCACCATCAGCAGCTCAAAGCTTGCCCAGCAGCACCCTACTCATCATCCCAGCAGTTCCATTCAACCATTTCAACGACTATTATCTTGGCAGCTCTATACTCCTAACAGCTCAGCAATCGCATGCTCGAGTCACTCAATGGCTCCGTGCCCACCTTTTCCTTAACTATACTCACCATTTCAATCAAGCCACTTAGCAGCTCCATGCTCTTAAGCTACTAGCCATCTTAGCGGTTCTACGCCTCTATACTCACCATCACTCAGCGGCTCTATGCCCATACGTTTAGTCACTTAGCGGTTCTACTATCGCTCAGTAACTCTAAACAGCTCCAAGTTAACCATCTCAGTGGCTCTACGCCCTTTAACTTAGCAGCTCTTCGCTCACTACCTCAGCAGCTTCACATACTTCAAGTCACTCAGCGGCTTTACGCCCATTATCTCAATTGGCTCTACGCCGCCACAACCAACAAGATATCATCTGTTCTCAAGCTCTACGCTTGAATGCTCAAAATTCAACATTTTGAATGCTCGAAACTCTTCGAATGCCCAACCACTGTGTACTGGATGCTGAAGTTCTACACTTGAATGCTCAAGCTCTATGCTTGAATGCCCAACCACTGAGTAATGGATGCTCAAAGCCTGTACTTTGAATGCTCGGACTCTGTCCTCCGAATGTTCGAGCTCTATGCTCTGAATGCTTAAGTCCAGAGCCTGAAAGAAGCTCTATGCTTAAATCAATCACACACGCATGGGCCCATGCAAATAAGCATCAATTGCATCACCATTGTCATCATCAAATCTGCATCATCATATCTGTTCACATCTAACCACCATCATCATATACATATTTTGCATCTCTTTCTCATTCATGAAACAAATCAATCCTGCAATCAACCGACTTTATGCCTTGGTTTTATTGATCAGTTCAGTGCCTCGATCCTCTGGCTCAACGCCAAAATTTATGATGGGAAAGCTCCGTGCATAGACCTTCCAACTACAGTCGGCTCTACGCCTCGATTCAATCACTTCAAGCTCTAAACTCCAACTTCTCAGGCTCTCGCCTCATGACTGGCCTTGTGCCCCCAAAATCTTGAAACTGGCGTTCGATTGTCTCTAGCAGACGGTTTGGATTCCACCCAATTACATCAATTCCTTCTAGCTCATTCGCAAGGATAAGCTACTCTACCGAGCTCGCCTTTGTCAAAGTAAGGATGATCAAGAAAAGCAAACGACTCACTCATTGTGTATTGATCTACCCCAAAATTTTGAAGATGCTCTCCGCAAAAATTTCCCTAGTAGCCCTGCGCTCATTCAACTACTCTCTGCCAAAAATCCTAGCTTAGCCTAGGTACGTTGCACTACGGCTTTTAAAGCTTGAAGGTACTTTTTCTGTCTCTAACCCTCTGAACTTTTCTCTTTTTATTGACCCAAACTATGATTGGTCTGAATTTCCCTCGCAGAATACATAGGCAGCGTCCTGGCTCAACCATAACTAAAACCTTTTTCGAAAACCTTTGGAATAGTGGTTCGACCAAATTGAGTTATTTTTACAACTTTGACTCTTACTTAAACATGTCTCGCGAACTGTCTAAAGTTCAGTCAAAGAGGGGCATCTAAAGACACCCCAATTTGACCTAACGATTATTTCAAGTCCCACCTTGGGGACCATCCCAATGATGAATGGATACAGTGATTGCTAATTAACTTCTCGTGAATCTTAGGACTTTTGGTGAGTAATTTTAGCAACTTGGAGGACCCAATCCAGAGCCAAATAGCCCTTCATACAGAAATACAGCATCCCAGGAAAATCTATCTTTCGGCCGTAACATTGATCTCACGACCTCAACATCATTCTTTCACCCGTGGAATGTGTTGCTTGAAAATCTCCCTGAGAGATTGATTCCTCGGCAGCCAGATTGATTCTTCGGTCGCCAGAACTATCCTTCGGCCGCCAGATCATTTATTTTCCAGATTCTGGAATGTTCTGTCATACGTTTGATTCAATGACCAAAAACCCTAGCAGCCTTTTTCTGATGCATTCGAGCTACGTAAAGAGATTACCATGTAGAGTTAGAGTTGCCCTACACTACCAATTCAGTCGTGCATTGTGATTGGTTGGAGTGAGTCACCCTCATGCCTATATAAAGGAGCCTTTGGCTCCGAAATTAAGATGATCAATCATTCTCTCTAGCCACGAAACTCTGCACATATACTCTCTCATACCCACTCTACAAAACCCCTAACCTTCCGAAGGCAACCGCGATCCGATGATCAAACCCCGAAGTACAAATCCTAACCCTAGGGTTTTCGGGAGGCAAAGTCAGTCAATCACCTTCGATCCAAAGCAATCAAGCAACTGAGGGATCAAGGTGGTGAGGCCCAGGGGCCTTTGGTTTGTTTATTTTACAGTTTTTACATGTTAATCGGAGTGCTCTGATTTTCTGCTAATCTTTCAATCTAGTGTGAGGAAGAACATCAGCTGGGATTCCGTTCCCTTGGCCGGTACATCGATCCAGGAGGATCCCTCGGCTATGAAATCTATTCACCGGCCGCAAGATCCATTTCCCTGGGACAACCTGTTTTGTTTTCTGCTTATTTTGATGCATGCTTTCAATTACTGTACTGGCTCATCTTATTCACTGTTAAAGGTTAATAACCAGATTATGTGTTAGAATTAAACAAAGCATGTATTAATCATATGTTGAATACTATGGGCCAGTCTCATGACTTGGCAAAGAGTGGTGCCTAACACCTTCCCCTCATTGTACTTTTGGCTCCCGTACCCCGAATCTCTATTTGTTTTTTCCTAGTTTTTATAATTTAGGTGGCGACTCTATTTTGACGATAACCACTATCGTGTGGCGATGTTCCTACCCATGAGAATATCCACGATCTTGGTTCATGAAGTGGAAAGCAAGCAAACAAACAACGATCAATCTGTATGGTGATGCTCCACTTTGGGAGGTGTCTACAGCAGCTCTCTTTTTTATAAGCAAGAAAGGCTTTTTTCTTCTTTGTCTAAATGATCCATTATTTTGAGAGGGTAGTAGTAGGTTGGACTTTCGAGGGTGGCGTGAAAGAGTATAACAACCCGAATTGAATAACCTCCTGAATAACAATATGAACAACTAACAACATTTTTGAAAATAATCATACAAAAAAGGAGTGTTTGCATCAATTAGGAGAGTGTAAAAATCAATTTCTTATTTTAAGAGGGTACTGAGGACAAAAAAAAAAGAAATAAGAAAAACCTCCACTGAATAAAAGTATGAACAACTAACAACATTTTCAAAAATAGTCAAATACAAAAAATGAAGTTAATAGTTATCTCCTTTTTACCCTCAAATTAGAACAAAAATTAGCTCAATAAAAGGCCATGCATATGATTATTAGATTCTCTCATTCCCTATTGTCTTTTAATTTCTTTTATACTTCCACTACATCAATTGTTTTCTTATTTACTTTATCTTGTCTTCAATATAGTAAGTACTAACCTCTCTCTAACATCTCCATCTTCTTTCCACCCCCAACTCCAGCTAGGATTTCTCCGGGGGAGGCGCCGCCTCCTCCCTCATCCCTTCAGGTGCCATTTTCTTTTAAATTACTTGAAATCATAAACCTTCTCTGTTCTTTAACTTTTAATAAAATGGTTGTCAGTACTGCCAATGGAAAGGCCCCTATCGCCGACGTTCTGCTTAAAATCTTGCTGGAGATAATCTTGCATCGAGGAAGGTGATGTGGGAAATCTACAGACTACAGTTGGTGTCTGAGTTTTGATGAGAGGAAGATATCGATGATGTTGTGAAGCTCAAGCTTAATGCCACCATTACATCAACCTAGAGAGAGAGAGAGAGAGCAATGAAGTTTACTGGGATTTGGGTGACTCTCTCCGGCTGCACTCTTTTTTCTTTTTGTATGTGTGGCTATTTTGCATGTAGGGATGGCAAACAGACCTGCCCTGCCCCGAACGCAGTGGGTTTTTCAACTCATTTTCGGGTATAGGGGCGTGGTCGGGGTTAAAATTTTAAAACTCAAACCCGCCCCGACATACATTTATTATATATATATAATAAGCACTTCCTGGTCATAATTTTTGGTAATTTCTCGCAGGCACCCTTAAAATCACATTTTGCACACATAGAACAATTCGGATCATAAAAATTTGATCGAGAACTATGAGATTGAGATTTGGGGTATTTTTTTAGGTATTTGTTTGAATATCCCTTGAACCGCCCCGATATTTTATATAAGTGTGTGTGTGTGTGTGTGTACAGTCCATCTCCCGTAAGGACTACCTCATTTTAATAAAATGCGGACGTCCCATTTTCCGATCGAATTTTGATGATCCGACCCACTTAATGTGTTCAGAACGTGATTTTAAGGGTACCCGCGAGAAATCAGCAAAAAAAAAAAGACCGGGAAGGGCTTCATCCGAGCAGTTTTTGTTTGTTTTTTATCGAACGGTTCAAATAAAAACTGTTCAGATGAAGCACTTCCCGGTCTTAATTTAATTATCATTACACTTAAAATTTAACATTTTTACCCTAATATTATTATCATTATACTAAAAAACCTTATATTCTTAATTTTATATTTTCACCATTATACTAAACTACCACTTTTTTATAACTATTTTCTTTTATTTTGCTTTTAGATTACCAAATTTTTTTAATTTCTTACGGAGCGGGGCGAGGTGGGGCGGATAAACCCGTTCCCCGATTGGGGCGGGAACGAGGGTACCCAAAAAATATCCGGTCGGTGTAGAGACCCGTATTTTCAAAAAATGATTTGAAGGTTTTATAAATGCTAAAGCATTTAATAAATGAGAAAATTGTGAGTCTATTTTATTTGGGGCTTAAATGATAGGATTGTTATTTGAGGGAGTATGAATGTAATTGGATTGGGTGCTAGTATAAAAGGGGTGTGTGTGTTGTAGGAGAACAAAAGTCTCCCTCATATCTCTCTCTCTCTCTCTCTCTCTCTCGCTCTCTCTCTCTCTCTCTCTCTCTCTCTCTCTCTTCATTCCACCTTAAAACTTGCACTACACCTCAATTGCTTGAAAACCCATCTCCCTTCCACTGTTTGGAAGTGTTCTTGACTCATGGATCGCATGGGTAGAGCTCGGAGGAAGAGTTTCATGGAGGATTTCGAATTCAAAAGCTAGGGCTCACTTGTTTGGGTTGGATCTTCGTGTTTACACATCAAGGTAGGAATTTCTTGCTCTTGTTATGTGTTTATGAGTTGATTCCATGCTTAGATCGGGCCTTGGTTCGATGTTTGTGGTTGGGTTTTGCCATCTGAAATTCTGCAGAAATCGCTGTCATAACGTTTGAGTATCAATACAACCAAAATGGTTGTATGGATACAGTTAGCTTATCAGAATTCTAGTCACCCCCGTATCGATACAACAAAAACTGTTGTATGGATACCAATCCCTTACGAAAAAGTTTTGCCTTTGCTCAAACCGCTTCAATTGTTTTGAACCCCGATCACTTCAAACACTCTTTGAACACCTCCAAACCACTTCTAAGCTTAATTTGTAGAGACCCGTATATTTCTAATTATTGAGAATGAGTTATAAATGCCAAATTAAGAAAAATATGAGTAATGTGGTGAGTGTTGCATTGGGGCTTAAAGTGAAAGAATGGGAGTTAGAGGGAGTAAAAGCGTGATTTGCTTCTAAGGTTGTATAAATTGTGTGTGTTGTTATAGGAGATAATTATATCTCCATATCACTCTCTCTCTCTCTCTCTCTCTCTCTCTCTCTCTCTCTCTCTCTCTCTCTCTCTCTCTCTCTACCGTCTATCTCTCTCTCATCTCTTCTCACTCAAAACTCTACCAAATACGTCAAGAACCTCAAAGATCCACTTTGTTTTCACCTATAGTACGCAACCCCGGGCTCGCATCGTGTTAGGTGAAGCTTGGAGAGAGGATCTCGGTTGATTCAAGAAGCTTGGAGCTAGGGCTTGTTCAAATCTCTTGGGTTTCGCTCTTTGGCTCGAGGTAGGGATTTCTTTACCTCTTTTATGTGTTTTTTTGTTGATTTGGTGTGGAAATCGAACATTGATCGTCCTCCTTTGTCCTCTTGAAAGTCTGTCAAAAGTGCAGAAAACGCCCGAAATCGTCCAGGGATCGATTCAAATCTGGATTTTTCACCTTGGGGATCAATCCCCATGAGAGGAGGGATCGATCCCTCCCCTCTCTGGAAATTCGATCTGCTCACTTTTTGGGTTTCAGCTCAATTTCAAACGGCCATAACTTCTCCGTTCGGTGTCCGTTTCATGCAAACTTTATATCGAATCGAAGGTCTTGAAGTCAACTTTCATTTGCCACCAGAATCATCTTAATAATCCTAGTACACTGAAAGTTATGACCATTTGAGTAGAGGTGTATCAGCCTACCGATGTCTGTGGCTATTCCTAAGGTTGTTCTCGCTCTGTGTTATGATTCCCTATATAATTAGAACATGTTTAAGTCACTCTTGAGCATGATTTCTGCTATCCTAATGACTCGTCATTCGACCTTGTCTCTTGGCACTCATTAGAGCATAATATCAGCAACTTTGATAAGGGAATGTACCGTAAGGTTAATAGGAGTACCGTGGGCTATAAGGGGTCAAGTGGTGAATGTTATGAGTAGACATGAGCTTGTTTAGTGATCCGATGGGTTGTATTGTGACTCGTATGCTCACACTTTGTCTTGTTGAGCTCCCTAGGTTCCCTTGGCAATCGTTCTATAAGATTCTCGTTCTATCGTTGTGACTTCCTATGGTTAGTGGATGTTATTCCTGACCCGTTGGCCTTCCGTTAGTAAGGAATGAATAATAGTTTACTTTGTTAAAATATCAATAAGGTGCAACTTGTGATTGATTGATTATTTGTGAACGTTTGTGGCATATTTGTGATATTGTTGGCATGTCGTGACATATTTCATGGATGAATGAGGTTTTGGGAAAGTCTTAATGTGTATATCGAGTGAGGAAATAGTTGTTTGGGTCAGAGGTTGATTTAGGAAGTCTCGTAACGCAAGGGGTGTTAATACGAAGACTTAGATGGTCTCGTAACGCAAGGGGTGGTAATACGGTGACCCTAGATGTTGGTGTACACCGTAATGCTAGGGGTGATAATACGGTGACTCTCGTGGTGTTATACGGTAATGCAAGGGGTGGAAATGCCGATGGTGGAGATTTGAGATAATGAGTTGTGCCAAAATTGCATAGTTGCCTGAGTGAAGTGAACATAGTGGTTTGCTGTGTTGATGGCATGTTCTAGAATGATTATTGTGAGCAATTAGCATACCCATGAGTTGATTGTCATTCATCGATTGAGCTGTAACTCTTGTCTCCCTTCTTGCCCTATCATCATATTTGCATATAGAATTGGTAAAGATTTTTCTACTGGGCTAGTGTAGCTCAACCTATCATTCTTTTCAGGTCACAATACCGGACATAGCTTGCTTGCATTTGTGTGCTTGGATGCGAAGACTTTTGAAAGCTCACTTCATTCAGTTACTTGATCACCTTGTAATGACTTTCTTTTGACTAAGATGGGTTTGTAACTAAATATTCTAGAATTCCTTTTGACTAAATCTTTTGTAACTTGATAATGTGTCCGTTCTTGTACCTGAGCTTATTTGGGGCCGGAGTGCCAATGTTGTATATTTTCAAACTTGAGGACTTATTTGTAAAGTTAAACAGGGGGGAACTTTTTTTTTGGGTATTATTTATCTTATGCGAGAATCTTTTATTGAAATGGATTATTTATTTATGTTCAAAATTGAGGGCATAACATAATTGTTCGTACCTTAAGTGATTCATTGATCAATCTATCTCCTTTGACCCTCGTTGTGTAAGAGAACCGTGTCAAATCCTATGAGTACGGTACCTATTCGTCGTCTATGTCTTAAAATGAGTATGTTAATATTGTGGTATGATATGATGAACGATATATACATGTTAGGAGCTATGACTTGACGTGGCGAATGGTGGGATCGAAAAACGTATCGTAGAGGGGTTATAGAACTTCGTAGGCTATAACGTATGACGTGGGGTGCATAGTTGGTCGATGGGGGTTTGCCTAGTGGTCCGAATGAGAATAGGGTAACTCGTATCCTCGTGTTGCGTCTTGTTGATCTTCCTAGGTTCTTTCGGCACTCGTTCTATAAGATTCTCGTTTAGAACCTAGCGGGTGGTGTGTCGTGGAGTCATTTGTGGGTTCAGTGCGTGACACAGAATGCTTTGAAACGTTATTGATCAATTGATATGTGGATATGATGAGATCATGTGACATGTTGTATGAATGATATAGATTGGTTATAGGTTGAGCATGAGGTCATTAAGGAATGTGAAATGGAAAACAAGAAATAGAACGATACCACGAATATAAAGAAAGCCACGAATCCACCGGATGGTGCGATGCCGGAATGAACATGGGATGCACGGGGTCCCAAATGCCCGGACAAGAATGAAAGGTTTCTAGTGGACCCACAGGGTCCCAAATGCCCGGAATTGTATTGAAAGGAAAATTAAGTGACATGTTCGTATTGTTCTGCTGAGAGATATATTCATTGTCATTAGCACCTTTAGGTTTGTCGTACACATTTATTATTGCTCTCATATTACTGTTGGTGCGTGATCATCACATATACTTGCAAATTGAGGTAGAAAGGGTATCCATACGAGAATCTAAATTTTTAATTTGCATAGCGATGGACAAGTGACGCTTGAGTTCAAGTGTGGTTTAATTAGAATGATTCGAGTTGGTTCCTACCTCTAGTTGACGTGTGGGTTATTGAGGATACTCTTATAAAATCTTAATTCCCCTTCTTTGTTGTAAAGTGCTCATTCGTGGTGAAAGACCCTTATCTCTTGTGATATTTTGTCGTATTCACCCATTCTAGATGCATTATTCATCGCATTTTCATATAAATTGAGTATAGATTTCTCTACTGGGCACGTGTATGCTCAACCCTACCATTTTCAAGTACAAGCAAAGGAAGTTGGCATGGCGTGCTTGTTGTGCATTTGTGACCAAACCTTTAAAAGGTATTCAAGAGAGATTTCATAGCACAAGATCTGAAAGAGCATTTAGAGAAGATATTTATTGTAAATTGTAATAACATTTCCTTCGAATACTAGTATTTTGATGACTTGGGACCTTTGAGATAGAAATGTAATATGAATTTAATTTGGAATCAGTGAAGAGAAAGATCTTTTGGGGTATTATTTGTATTACAGCGAGAACTTTATTTATTAAATGTGTTTACTATTTATGTTAAAAATTGAGGACGTGACAGTCGGGGTCGGGGCCGTGTAATAATTTTCGGGTCGGAGTCGGGGTACGCAAAAACCTACCCCTTCTCTTTGCCATTCCTATTTGCACATATGAGAGAGAGAGAGAGAGAGAGAGAGAGAGAGAGAGAGAGAGAGAGAGAGAGAGAGAGAGCAATGAAAGTTTACTGGGATTTTGGTGACTCTCTGGCTCTAGCTTCTCTCTTTTTTTCTTTTTTATGTGTTGCTATTTTGCATATATTCATGACAAGTTGGTGGCAGTGGACAAGATTAATGCTTTTTATGAGAATTTTCACATAATAAAAGGACATTAAGTTTATAATTTTAGTTATTTGATTTGATTTTTACTTCAATTAGAAACCAAACTCTCAATTAACCCTTATTTTTCTTTTTAGATGTCAATTGCCAACTTAGTAAAATAAGTACTTATAACATTTGTAGTACTTTGTTTACGATTTATATCACAATGTTGGAATGACTAATAAGGAACTATATTCTTTTTATATTTATCATCCTCCAATTTTATTTGTTTATTTTTATTTTGGAAAATTAGTCATAAGGATGGTGAAATAGTTTTCATTTAGGGGAAGGATCCTAGCAAAATAATTTTCAGTGGAGGTCCTTCAACTTTTTGAGTTTTTTAGCAATAAGATCAAAACATGTTTAAGCACTTTCATAAGGTTTTAGGGTGCACTTTTCTATTTTAGGGTTTAGTGGTTTAGGCACTTTCATAAGGTATCCTAATATTTTAGGCACTTTCATATATAGGATACCCTAGGGTTTTAGGCACTTTCATAGGCACATTTGTCCTTATGTTTGATTGCAAAAGGTGATTGTCCTTAAGCTCAAAAAATATAAATATGAGAAATTTTTGGCTAAGTCTCCCAAAATTCAACCTTGGCTTTGCCAAAATTTTAAGGGAGTAATTACATTGTTATCACATTGCCCTAAGTCCTTTTAATCTTTGTAATATTGTACTATACGAATATTTTTAACGATTAATAAATGTTTCTTTTGATGTTGGCAAAAATAGAGTATTTTTACAGAGATTGATAAATTTCTTTTCAATTAATTCAAAAAATAATACTGTCTTTTTTTTAAGTGTCCAACTTCGTAACTCTAATTTATTAAGGAGACATCGTCATTATACGTTTTACATCAACTTTTACTTCCATGTACCAAAAATAAAAAAAATAAAGCTTTTACCTCCACTTTCCCTACTTATCCTCTATGGAAATATCAGTATTACCAGGGATGGAGCCAGGGGGGGCCAGTAGGGGCGGTCGCCCCTGCAAGAAGAAAAAGAAACATTACTATTATATGTAAAAAAGAAAAAATCCTCAAAAAGTATATAGGCTCGCCCCTGTGTAGAATTTTGAAAAAAATATATAATAGTAATATTTGAAATACGATGATACCAACATTAATTACTAAAGGCTAATGGCTAAAATATAACAAAAAATAAAACTATAGGGTTAATATTGTGAATATTCAAGTAATAACCTTCCACCTTTCATTAGATGGGTTTAGTGTTTTACAGTTTTATTTTATCTTTTGCCCTAAAATCTCAATGGCACACCAAATCCGCTCTCTCTCCCTCCCTCTCTCTCTCTCTCTCTCTCTCTCTCTCGGCCCAAACATTCCTAATTGTTAAGACTTCAAGGGCAATTTTGAGAAAATAGCGACGGAGGAGAAGAGATTTTGAAAACCCTAAGTAATTTGGTGAAATTTAAGTTGTAGGTATATCTTTCCTCAATTGTTGTTCTAAACTTCTACTAATTCTTTGTTTTTTTGCCTGGTAATGCATTTTGGAGTGGTCTGAGAGATGATAGATGGAACCTAACATTTAATCGAGAGATACACGAATGGGAAATTGTTCAAAGGGAGGAATTAAAGCAGAGGCTACAACCAATTTTTTTGGATACGGACAATCGTGATTCATTGAATTGGAGTTGGACCTCTGATAAGAGATTCTCGGTTAAATCGGTGTACAATCAGTGGGAAAATAGTAAGCAACCCGGAAGTCTGGGATTGGAAGCCGTGTGGAAGAACATTAGCCCCCCTAAGGTGGAAATTTTCGCTTGGATGGCTATTCAATCTAAGGTAGCCACGAGATCGGTGCTTTTGGGCAGTAATTTGATTTTGGAGGGACAATCTTCTTTGTGCCCTCTTTGCTCTTTGGTCTTGGAAACTCCGCAACACTTGTTTTTGCACTGTCTTTTTTCGTGGGGTGTTTGGTCGCAGATTCTAGAATGGTGGCGTGTTCAATGGGTATGTCCTGAATCTCTACATAATCTTCTCAGGTGGTGGATGGATAACAGATTTCGAAACTTGGAGAAAAGATTGTGGGAAGCTACTTTCTTCGCGACCTTGTGGTCATTATGGCAGGTGCGAAATGAGTTTGTATTTAACAACGCAACTGTGACAGTTGAGCAGTTGGGGAAGTGGTCGATAAAGTAAAATTTAGAGTTGCTATGTGGGTAAAGGCAAAGTACGACATTAAGGTGTATACGGTGAAGGAGTTTAAGATCTTTCTGGATGGGATTAGGCTGTTAAAGATGTAAGTCGTGCTTGTGATTTTAGGTAAGGTGTGTCTTCTTCCAATGTTCTGTTGGAAGGCGTTGTAAGGTGTATTTTCTTTTTCCTGTTCTCCGCTTGATCACGTAAGTTTTGTGTACTTACTGTGGTTGAGCCCCCTCGATTTATCCCTTCGAGTGTGATATAAATGTTTCGTTTGCCGAGCAAAAAAAAAAAAATTCATGTAAGATGAAAACCCATGTACCGAATTTGTCCAGTTGTGATGAATGAAAAAGATGAAGATAAACAATGAAGAAAAACAAGACACATACATCAAGATCGTTTCCATTAGTTAAACTGATTTGTGTATTTATGAAATTTTGAGTTTTAATGTATTTGCGTGATTATGCATGTGTATTTATATTTTTTTCTAACATGCACGGTCGCCCCTGCGTGGCGAAATTTCTGGCTCCGTCCCTGAGTATTACACTTTTACTTACTAACTTTTCAAAATGAAATCTATTTTTAGGAACAAAATAGAAAATGTACCTACTTTTATCCACTAACTTTAAAATGGTCACTTATTAAGGGACAACCCGAAATGGAATACTAGACTTTAAAAAAGGGACGGAATGAGTAGTAATCACATTGCTACTACAAGAGATGGTTGCCATTGGTCGGAGATGGCACAAATATTCACCGAAGAGAGACTACCATAGCAGAAGGTTGGTGGCTGTCGATATGGCGGGTAGTGTTGATGTAGTCAGTGGTTCTCATCTGATGGAGGTAATTTCGCCCATAAGAAAGAAAGTATTGTGCCTTGAAGTTAATAGCATCAAAGGCTTGAAGAAGACAATCTTGATCAGTTTTCTCTTTCTCTTCTAAAGAGATCTTCCGTTTCGTTCACCAATACTTGGCACTTTGCACAAGCGCTTATGGATTTTTGACCATGTATTACAATATTTGTTATTACCATAGGTGTATTACCGTAACAGAGGAATGAAATATTCTCAGAATTCTCCGTCGATACGACATGATGTTTTCTCCAACTTAAAAACATAAAAATAGCGGGGATTTTTGGCCAACTGAGCCAAGAATAGAAGTGCACAGCATAGAGAGCACAAGGGAAATGGATAATAATGATGACATAAAATGGCAACCAAACCCTCCTCCAAGGGCACCTGCTTTGAGAAAATTAAGAACCAAGAAAACCAAGAATATTCATTGCAGATTGAATTCCTTTATTGAAGTAACAAAACTGAATTAAATTACTGTAACGAAAACGAGAAATTCCCAGATAAATCCTAAAACTGACAGGGCACAGACAACTACATCATATAGACATGGTCACTGCGAATTACTATAAGCACCACTGTATTATCAGGTTCACCTAGCTGCAGAAGCTATAATGGGTACTGTATTATTAACCAGTATCACATTCCAACCTAAGTAATCACTCAAACGAACAGCTTGGAGAGAAGGAGCACTCATTTACCTAATTCTGATGGGGGAAAGAATGATCAGCCCTATTTGACTGTTAAGACCCATAATGTACAGAAGGCTCTAAAAGGTAAACAACGTAGAGCATAGACACCCATAAGTATCGTGTATTGGGGTTACCTTCCCACCAGATCAATGGCTCCAAGTATTAGTTAGCCCAGTCGTCGAACCGAGAAAGTGAATTTACAAAATCCCCACTTCAACCTTTTCCTCCTTTTCCACAGCTCCGGAAGAGCCTTCTGTGGCAACAGGCTTATCCAAATCAACAGAAGTACAGCTAGGGTCACTGTTCGGATTATCATCTACCCAATCCGGTGCCTGAAAAGGCTTTGAACTGGAATCTGTTGAATCTGGTGATCCTCCACTGTCCATTTTGCTATCATCTATGGAAGCATCAGCTGAGGATAGAGAAGGATTGGCTACAGTTGGTTCCATACTTTTGTTCCGCTCCCCCAGTTCCACTTGAACCTCACCATTTGGTGAAATGGATGGCTTTTCAAGATCACATGAATCCACTGAATCTGAAGTCTCCCTCCATTCAACCCATTCAGGTGGATTTTCACTCTCTTTGGCTCCGGTTTCACTCAATTCGCCTGAAAAATTAACTGATGTGGGTTCTGAACTGGCATTTGGTTCGGGTGGTTGAGAAGTTGCAGTGTCTGCTAAATCCTCATCTTTGTCTATGATAACTTCGGCATCACCAACAGTGTTGACCGCTTCGGAGTCGTCGATATTAGGTGAGGGAGATGCGATGGAGTCAGCTGAGAGCTCATTTATTGTTCGGTCATCCTCGAAGGCAAACCAATTGGAATTCGTGAAAAGAGAGCCACTGAAAACATGACATAAAACAAACAAACAAATGTTTAATCAAGTAAATAGCAAAAACTAGGTAATAAGGGTAGAGTAAGGGCAGGCAGGCACAATCTCAGAGCCCCAAAAGGGGAAACAGAACATAATTGAAAAGAATTGTTAAAATTCTGGTCATAATCAAGCATTAGCAGGCTATTGTGGTTATTAAACCAAACCGATTGCGTAAGGAGCAGGGATACGGAAATGGACCCGGTAAACAACTAGTCTTAAGAGTAGGGACATGGACACAGGGACACGGGAAAAGAAAATCTATGTACATTTTTGTAAATATTTATTTTGATATTCATGAGAATATTGTATCAAGAAAGGAACAAAGTTAGTTTATAGTAACTTGCAATATTTAATTTTTGATATTACGAGAATAGCAATTTATTTTGTTAGTATCGATGCCTGTCGTATCCCCACCCGTGTCAAAGTTTTCGACACGGTTCCCCTGCTTAAAAAATAACAGAATTAGCAGGACCCATACGTGTCTTGCTGTGTTGCATGTCGTCCAACACGGATAAGTTAACCAGTTACACGTGTCGAGCGCCATAGCATATTGCTTTCTCCACAAAGAACAGCCAATACAACCTTTACCATTGCTCTAAAATCCAACAGAGATTTCCAAAGATAATTCTAAGATGGAAAACCAAAATGGATAAACCAAAACTTCTGAAATTCTACCAAGTTAAATGCATGAATCGCGCGGGATAGTTGGCAATTGTGCGTCAGGAAAAAGACCGTTAGCCACGAATATTTCAAAAACTGCTTAAGAAAAAGTTACTAGGCGTAGCCTAAAAGCATGCAGTGCTGCATCTATACCTACTATAAAACAGGGAGTTGCAGTTTGTCATTTAACTAGTGAAAAGACTACTTTGCCCTCAATCTTTCTTTAACCCTTATTTTTTTGTCATTATTTTGTGGCACCTAAAAAATAGAACACTGAACTAGAAATGGCACCCACAACGTTCAATAAGCAGGAGCGTGTGGGCCCCATTCTCGAAGATAATACGAAACATCAATTTTTATAAGACAATAATGGACTCCAAACTCTTTTATTAGTGACCATAAAAAATAAATGATTGAAAATCATTAGAAATTACCAAAAAAAAAAAATTGATAGCTGAGACAATGGAGACAATTGACATTATTGATTGAACAATTTGTGGCAACCAAAATACTTTGAATAGTATTGGATAAAAGAAGAATTATGACAAACATGGTAGATGCCAGTGATACGGATAAGAGAGTATTTAAAGTGACACTCAATAGAAATAGTGCAAAAAATATATATATAGATTATTAGGCAAAAAAAGCATTTCAAAATGTGATGGGGGCGATTGATGATGGTAGTTGACGAGGTTACCGATTTTGATGTACAAAGATAATACATATCAACATGTTATTGCGGATAAACTGAGAGTTGCAATAACACGGTTATAATTATAATCCGATAGCATAATCACTTGTGTGATACTATTTATCAATAGCTATTGACGATTGACTTAACAAATATGAAGACCAAATTGACTCAAAAAACAGGAAAAGGTAAAAACCAGCGAAGATAAGACAATTTCTGCTCAATATCTAATATGAAGACCGATTGCAAAGTACGTGCCCAGCGCTATTATACAGAAAAAAGGAGAACAATAGGTTGTACTCAATTACAAATAACACCAAAACGTCGAAAAGGCAAAAACCAAGAGGTGCCACCTACCTTTCCCTGTCATCTCCAAGACGAAGCGAAGATAACACAACTTCTGCAGACTCATCATCAAAATATACATCCTGCAAAATAATATAGTAAGGAACCATCTCTAACATTGTAAACGAAAAGGAAAACAGCATTATCAAACTAGAGTGACGTAAAGTAAGTAGAAGATTAACAACATAAGTACTGTCTATGTGGATATGGTCAATAAACTCAGGTGTGTTAAACCAGGCAAAAGCAACAAGTTAACAATTTCAACTTTTCAATGGAACAAGCAAGTAATGCGTTGGCATTCAAATTTAGAACATTCTCTCCAACAATGGCACTTCATCTCCACTTTCGAATATCTTTTCAGAAGATACGGATTAGACATAATATCAGTAAAAGTAAGTTACAAACTTTATTCTTCGACTTTCAGTGGACAATCTTTTTGGGACATCCTAAACTGGAAAGATAGACAAACAAACTAGAACAGCAGGAGTTTCATCTGGAAACTACAAATAAATAAGTTTTTAAGGTACATCTTAAATTAGAAATTGATTAATTAACTTCCTATAACGAATTCAACTTTCTATTGCATATATAACCAAACCAAGGACAGGAACATCAATTGGCTAGAGCTTGTGGCTTCCTCTACTATAAGATCTTCTAGAAGTAGTGTGAAACTTTTAGTGAAAGGAAGAGTTTTAAGGTTGTTATTTAGTAGCCATCACAAATTTCATTGCCTGCATTAAGATTTAAAACTCGTCGTCAAAGAAAAAGGCAATCAATCAGAATTCGCGCGATACGCTTCTTGCACTTACTTCTAATCCTTCAGAATAGTCAAACTTTCAAATCAAAATTGAACTAGAAATTATGACGACTATAAAGCAATACTGTGAACCACCTCATTTATTTTAGAGTGGATTCTCCAACTTCCATCTCCCTTGTTTCTCCACCCACGTTACTCATCTATCTAACAAGTAGGGGACCCAGTAATAAAGGTCTCCTTTTACTCTATTCTCACATCCATTCTTTTCATTATTTTAGTGATCTTGCTTTGACTACTGAGTAGAGTTTCTAACCTATCCATAGAGTTTTCCAAGACAGTTCATAATACAAGTTACTTTTTTTTTTTTTTATAAGTAAACGATAATATTAATAAAAAGCATTTAAGGAACAAGTTACTAATGTCCCTTAGGTTTGAAATTCTTTTTATTTGCATTTCTGCATCAACTATTTACAGTAATGTGATGTATTTTGGAACCATTATTCGTGCTCCACAAAAAACTCGTTATTCTTTCCACTTACGGTGTCAAAAAAACCTGGACAAAATCAACACTTGGCCCCATTATCCACATAAGAAGCCCCTCTTTGTCCCCTTCAATTATGAGTCTATGACCCTTACACTTCATGTCGGAATTCAAATAAAGGGGCATGATGAATCACAATTTGAATACTGATTTGACAATTATGTTCCACACCAAACACGACAATCCACCTCCCTTTGAGAGCCTCATATGCGAACAAACACTTCTGAAACAAATGCTCAAGGATATCTATTACGCGAGACACGTGTAGGCATAACATGATTCTTCACACTTTACGTACATGGTGGAAACGTAGTACATATGACTACCAAATACCAAGTGACATGTGAAAATGGACCTAGAAAGTTTGGATGCAGTACAAATCACTAATTCAATTTACTGCAAGGGAAATGATAATGCCAAAACTGTTTTTGTTGGTGCCAAAACTCTAGTGCATAAAAGAATTGTACCATGTGCAATGTACAAGACTTTTATGCATTGGAGTATTGGCACCAACAAAAACAGTTTTGGCATTATCACTAGCTTACTGCAATTGTCAATAAACTTTAGCAACCAAACAGTCATTATGTACTGTTAGAGAATGAAATTTACATTATTAGATCTTATTTTATGTTGCATAGTGTACTTGTGGTAATTCTCTTGGATATCGATATAAATACATGTGATGTAAGGGAGCAGGTTTAGCTTCCATCTCTTCCCCTCCTATATTTCAGTCACTCTTTCTTCTCCACCTCTTCTACTTACTCGCATTTCAACATTAAACTTGGTATCAGAGCTAGGCTTTTGGAGGTTTTTGGAGAAGACTCTCAATTGATCGCCCTGTTGTTTGTGCCATAAGTGTTCCTTGTTCTGTTATGATTACAATGTTATGGATCCTCTGGTTACCTCTCCATGTGCGGGCAAGGTTCACACATGTGGGGTGTGTTAAGAGTGTAAGAGCTTGTCCAAGATTGATTAATTATAACCTCCAAACTAGTATCAGAGCCTGAGTGGCCTCTCCACTCATTGTCCATTGGTTTGGAGTTGGATGCCCACTTCTCCTAACAACCCCAATTTACATTTCAACATTGGTTTGGAGTTGGATGCCCACTTCTCCTAACAACCCCAATTTACATTTCAACATTAAACTTCTACAACATATACTTAAGTTTAGAAGAATTTAGGGAATACGGAAGGGAGCTCAATCAAAGATATAACCAAACAATTACTACTCAGACAAGAATGCAGACTCAGACATACCTCATCATCTCGCTCAAGTGAGCCATGAGCCTGCATGCACCAACAGAAACATTTGTTAATTCAGGAAACAACAGTTCTTACTAACTATTAAACCATTATCTAACCAGGATCATATTCAAATAAACAGTTGTATGAAGACAAGGATAGTGAAAAGATCAAATCAAATAGTAAATCTAGAGAAGTCATGACAAACCTCTTCGATATCATCATTGCCATAAATGCCATACCGGAAGGCCTGGCTCAAATTATTTGCTAGAGCTGCTACATCATAATCTCTATCTTGATAATCATCATCATCACTATCCCTAGTCCGATCATGCAAGGCTGTTGGCCTCCTGTTGTAGTTGAGGAAGCCATATTAGGTAAGATGCAAGCAAATATTATATATACACAAAAATGCAGGAAAGAGACACGGAAAGGACAATTTAAAGCAGATTAAGTATTATATCGGACAACTAACTTTAGAATGCAAGATCACCCCAATAAGGAAAATTGAAAAATGATGGAAAAGTCAACAATTTTCTACGAATCCAAAACACAGAATATTCATTATTTGAATATAAAATTAGAGTAACAGCGACAATTGAAATTGTGAGATAGCAGTAACTTCCACTACGAATGCAAAAGTCCAACCGCCTTCCACTTCCATTTGTTGACGCTGACTTCATTTGCTAAACCAGTAATTTCAACAAACCAGGACTAAAATATTACGAGACAGACCACAAGGAATGTACAGAAAATGCACTAAACAGAGGAAACGGTTAGACATATGCCGGATTGCGTCGAGTTCCATACAGGTAAGCTCACCACCAGCGATGTCCAGTCAAAACAATTTTGGGAAGCACAACACTCGCATGGCAATCACCGGTCTCATACCTTGGTACCTCAACATACTTAACACCTTTAAGCTTCTGCCCAACAAAAGTGGAAAAAGGAAATGTAATCAATGCTTTGCCTATAGAAGTTCCAAGGCAGGGCCTATGGAACATGGATCCACCATTTTGAGCGAAGCACCGATGTCGACATGATTGACAAGACGTGACAAGGGTACGGGGGTGGGATAAGAACGTGAATACAGTTGTTCACAACCGAACACAGCTGTCTGGCTTTAAATGTTAAAAAATACTTCTACTTCAGAGGAAACATACCATAAGATGAACAGTCCTCATCGTGTTATCATGCCCAATTCAAGGAAACACACTCCACGATAGATACTACAAAAGTCCATCCATTGATCTCTTGGTAATTAAGCTCTCTAAAAGAGGTTTACGTCCAAGCACAAATGCAGAAGCAATGGAAATCTAATGAGATTGAGAAAGGCAATACAACTATGGAAAAAAACACTTAAGAGATGCCTCCCCTCTAAACATGCTGCCAAAACCGAAATTACTTTTTCCAATGCCCACACAACGAATCGGGTGAACCTATGAAGGAAAGAAATATGTTGAGGGAGATTTTCATCATGATCAAGAATTTCCCTGGCTAACCACGTGGTCGTCCCTATCTATTGGCAATAATCCCTCATCGACTCTTTTAGTCACATAATAGAATTAAGAATCAAGCTCCATAGGAAACCTTCAAAACAACTTCAAGTGCAGTGTTCGTGGCCACAATGCTTCCCAAAAAAGACCCCAGAGAAACCACATCCCAACAAACCAAATGGCCATTCTTCCCGTTTTCACTACCCTCAAATAGTGGTGTTATAAACACACACATCATTTTTATTTCGATATTAAAATAACACATCAACTCTCTCTGAACTATTTCACTAATGTATATCAGACATGACGGGGCCTGGAAATATACTTATTCCCAATGTTCAGCTAATATAGGCATACTTTGAATCCAACCACAGGCGTGTATGTATATTTTATAACACAGACAAAAGTTAAACCAAAAACAAGAAAATTCTGTAAGAGGTGTTAAGCATCCAAGAAAAAACCAATTGGCTATGAGTGGAGAGATAGCCTAGGCTCATATTCTTAGTTTCGGAAGTTATAACTAACCAATGAGGGACAAGCTCTAACAAGAGGGAGGACAAACGCTAAAATAACAAACAGAAATTTATGATAAATGGATTTGTCATGTAGCAGCATGCAAGTTTTCAGATACCATGGAATATCCCTATCGTGTTTTTAAGTCAGAACACAGAGGTTAGCAAAGGCTTATCGCTAGCGCTACCCAAATTAGGGGAGAATATTTGCCATGCTGTCACCAATGCTTCAACTCAACTTGCAATAGAACTCCAACAAAACAAAATATAAATTTATCTGCTTTTGTAGCTTCTTTATTACATGAACATCAGAAAAAAAACATGCTCGCCAAAAACTTTGCACCCATGACTAGTATTTAAGACATCGAGACAAAATGTGTGTAATTTAGGAACACCTACCCGCATGCCCATTGTTGGACATTTTCCAAAGAGTTGCGCTTGACTAGGACATTTGCATGCCAGTCTACCCATTCACTGTTCTCCTGCCAGGAGTATACGATTCCAGACATCAGGATAGCATAATGCCACAAATGTTATTACATGGCTGCAAAGGTAAATATAACTCAAGGCCAAGACGACATGGAATTGAACTTCATGTTTGAAATCCATCACTTGCAGTATGTTTTTGGCAATAGACACCTTGAGGAATGTGGTCACAGCAACTCTTAAAACTTAAAACCTTCAACAGTGAGTTATAATGACTGTATTATTATACAAATTAGAGGAGCCAATGCAGTGATTCAGGTCAGGAAAAACCTGCAGATATGCTTGTATGTCACTGTTGTTGTTCCCTACTTGAACAAGTTTGTTAGATATACGAGTTGTGTGTCCAATATTCCCTATCCTCGGTGCCAATTTACCCTCGGCAGGGATGGTAGGCTGAAATATACACATTCAAAAAACCTCAATACCATACTAATTCATCATGCATAACAAGATTAGAACTCACAAAATATGAGCAAAAACAATATGCATTTATTTTGCCAATAAAAAAGGGAATATAACTATCACCTTATCTGGATCAGCAGCCAATGTGAAGTTAGCTTCTGCTTCAAGAATTTTCCCAACGAGATTACAGTCATTAAGGAGATGTTCAATAAAAGAAGCACTCTTGCTCTCCAAGCAAGACATAATTATGTGCTCTACATGGTGATGCAGAAAATTATTGTATGGGTACCTGCAACGACAATAAAATCAAGTAATATAGACACAATGTTAGAAATGCCAATCAAAGGGGAGAAGAAGGGAAGCTGTAAGAAAGGAGTAAACTGAACTAAGACACTTACTCAAAAAACAAGTCTAAAATGCGTTTCACAGCGCAAAGGCGGATCATTTCCTTTTCAACAGCTTCACTACTAACAGTCATCAAGACTGAAATGAACTCTATAATCTGCAATTTACCATGTTAATTGATAACAAGAATCAAATAGCATTACTTCATATTGACAAGTTCTCTTCAAAAACTCCAACAGGGGGGGAGAAAACTGAGGCAAAGTGGTGGATAAATCACAGGTCAAATAAACTTTTTTTCTAAAATGGAAAAAAAAAAAAAAAAAAGAATACCTTCAGGCGATGTTTTCCAAGAGGTGGCTGCAACTTGCCATATGTAGTGAGCAACACATTTTCCACTGATGAAACATCCAGAAGCTTGAGTACATCACCTTCAAGAGCAAAAGAGACGAAAACAGTTAGTTCCTTATGACATCATAATTTAACAACGTATTGACTATATTTCCTTGCGTGAAACAAGTCCACAACCAGCATCTTGATCCCATGTATGCATTTTTCAGGGAATATACAAATGCAACCTCAAAACTCATAATTCACTCCTCATAAACCAATATGTCTGCACCTAAGCGTGGAAAAGAGGCCCTTTTGGGGCACCCCCATGACCGCATGCTTATAAAATATAGTCGAAAGATCTGGAGCAGTACACAACAGAATATTACTCTAATGTATCTGCAAAGTCCAAAACAATGCACAAGAACCAAATATATACGAAAAAATAAAATTCTACCCTTAAATCTAAAAAGGGGCTCTCTTTGCTTTCTATCCGCAGAAATGGTGCATTCTTTTCATCAGTATCCACATTTGTGTGATTGAGATCAGCACCAACCACCAACGTCCCCGAACCCCAAGCCTTCGTCCTCCGTTCAACCACTCTTGAAGTAGGAGGTTCAGCTATAGCTGTAAAAGGTGCATCAGGGCGCAAGGCACATCAAGGCTCAATATTGGGGCCTAGACGGGGTCCAGGCGGGGCCTAGGCGGCCAAGGTGCACGCCTTTGGAATAGGTGCGAAGCGTGCGTCTGTTGACCCTCTTTCAATTCTCACCAAATTTAATTTTGGAGGGAAAAAATGGATCCAAGGTCTTAATCTAAATGCTTAATAACCTCAGTCGTCATTACACCACATTGATCTCTCATTTCTCAGTCTAACGACTCGAACCAGACAACCTCTCTCAGCTCTGTTTCAACGTCAATCTCTCAGCCCCTGATTTCAAATTTGCTCTATCATCTCTCTCATCGTCAACCTCTCACAGACTCAGAGTGACTCGAGCCAGACAATCTCTTTCAGCCAGTGTTCCATCTCTTCAAACATCCAAGGTAAATTGATGTCTTCTTCTTTTCTTCCTCTCCATCTCCTCCTTCCCAATTCCCAGTGATTTCTTTTTCTCTTTGCACATCCATGACTGAGGAAAATTCTCGAAGATCGCTATAACTAGTCATACAAGATGATACCTTAGTTACCCAAAGCGCAAATTGTTCTGGTGCAAGGAACGGAAAAGGGGACACAGTATGCCACATGCCCTGAATTGGGGTATGGTGGGGCTAAACCCTACAGTTACCATATAAGAATGTACTTGTTTTATGAAATACAGCAAATAGATTATCATCTTTACCGATGTAAAACATATGTCTGCAACATTTTGACAAACTTCTTTCAAAATTATTTTACTTAAACCGGATTAAGAAAAAAAACTGCTCAATTAAACCTCCATTTCTTGGTTCCTTACATTTTGTTTTCTTGTCCTAAAGAGAATATTTTTTGCTAAGCCTCCTAAAGAAAATGTTAAGGAAACAAATAGGGAAAACGAAAATCGAATTGACTGGGACCGATAATAAACTCACGCCAAAACAGGGAACCAGGGTTTCAAATAGAATATAACTTGTGCAAAAATTCAATACTGGAACTTCAAAATGTGTTAGGGCGTTGGCAATCCCTGATAGGTTGATACAAAGAAGTATGTCAGATATGAGGAGACTAGGGTGGATATATACAAAAGTGGGAAACATAAGATCACAGATGAACAAACAAATTAGGAACACAATTATGAGAATGTATGATTGCGTATAACAAATGCGACAAATTGGACCAGAGAAGAGTGATACACATCGTTGGGAATGCTAGCCAACATGGTTAGAAAGCAATACTCAAAAATCAAAATCAATCCTTAAGACCTTCAAAGCTCTGCTAAAACAAAGAACTTCATCAGGATCAAATAAAAACTCATGCCAACACCCGACTTACTAGACCAAGTAAAGTCCATTTAAAATAGTAGGAGGCCCTTGTTGTTAGAGAGATAATCAAAGGTGTTTCGGGTGCTAATAGGCCCTAGAACACAAATGACTAATACAAATTGAATAGAGTAAAAAATATCAAAAACTAAACTCCCCTCACCCAAGAATGCTAAACACAAACTCCTAACACTACCCCCTCAAGACCCGACTTGTTATGTAGTATCTTAGTATCTCTAAGCGTGGCAGCCCCAACGGTTTGGTGAAAACATCCGCTATTTGAGCACCAGGAGTAGATACTGCACCATTATTCATTCTTGAACAAGGTGGCAATCTACTTCAATGTGCTTAGTCCTCTCATGGGAAACAGGGTTAGATGCAGTACACATTGCGGCTTGATTAATCACAACACATTCATGGGCAATTGCACACCAAAACCCATAATTGCACTCATCAAGGCTCACTCCTGTAACCTGGAGGGGGCCCAGGCGAGGCGATTTGACAAAGGCTTGGTTGCCAGCCTTTCGAAAAGGCGCAAGGCGTGCGCCTAGTGAGCCTCTTTCAATTCGCACGAAATTTAATTCTAAAAGAAAATGTAGCTAAGGTCTTAACCTAAGGGCTAAATAATCGTCAAACATCATTACACCATGTTGATCTCTCATCTGTCAATCAAACGGCTCGAACCATACAAAACCTCTCAGCTTACGTTTCAAATATTGGATGATTTTCTTTTACTGAATTTGACGTTTTAGTTCTTCTCTATGCAAGAATTGTTGACCATTTGGCATTTAGTAGAGGATTTTATGGATTTTTTACAGGGTACGATTTCTAAACTCCATTGTCTTAGTGTTAATTATTTGCAAAATTGGTTTATGATATTTTTGCTATTTTTTCTCGCCTGAGTGTGCCTCACTTCAATGAGGCCTCACACCTAGACCCAATAGACCTTTGCGCCTCAATAAACCTCTCGCCCTTATACCTATTCCAAACACTATCTTCCCAAGTAAGGACCGCACCCAAACAATTTCTCATGTAATTGAACCATAGCTTTGCATTCCACTTCTGCACTTGACCTTGCAACAACTGTCTCCTCCTTGATTTTCCAAGTAACCAGATTTCCACTAAGCAATACACAATATCTAGATGTGGCTGTGGCAGTGGCAGTGGCAGTGGCAGTGGCCGTGGCATTGGAAGAACTAACAGCCATTGCGAATAAATCATTGGCCAACATGAAACAGAAACTCAACAAGAAGCCAAAAGTTAACAACTAACAACCAACCAAAATTCCAATAAACAACAAACAACTAATCACCGTGCAATAAGTGCATCAAGTGCATCAACAGCAAACGATAATATAACCGGTCGCCACAAACTGCAGTACCCAACAGAACACAACTAATCCCGTCATAGTAAATCAAGTAAACCAACACCAGGATTCAGCGAAATCAGAACAAACTGAAACAACAAACCAGATAGAGATGAGTAGTTCAAAAAGGTCAAGTGGACCCTACATGACCAGAAATCGAGTAACACTAGAGATCAATTGACCGCTGGCATGGTTGAACAACGTACGATGGCAAATGACGACCAACAGAGGTCAAAGGGTGTGCTTCTGGCGATGATAAGATCAAAAAGTCAAACAGAAATCGAACAATATCGGGTGAGGTCGATTGATTGAATGGTGCAAACGATAGACTATAAGCCAAACACATTTTGTTCTAAAAAAATCGAATGTGCTGAATATAGGAAAAGAATATAGACCATGACAAAGGATTTCTCTAGAAAATATAATCGTGGAAACGAGACATCGAAATAGCTGCTGAAATTTTGAACTATACAAATTTGACAATTTTCCACCTAAAGGCAAAGGCCGATGAAGAACAAGAGGTTGAGGAAATATCAGAGGATCCCTTACCTAGACTCCCCAGCATGCCCTCTACAGTCTCTGGATTAGCACTTGTTGTCGATCCCGAATTCAGCTGGCGGCTGTACATATGGTATGTCCCCAAGGTCAATCTCCTGGGGTCTAACAAAGAGATGAATACAGACAACGAGTTCACCAAAACAGAATTAGGTCGCAAGTCCTCCAGAGCGTGACGAAAGAGTCTTCCTATAAAACTGGGAAAGCACCAAACAGCAAACAAGTACATTATTAACAAAGGGAAATAAGTCGATGACATAAATCTGGGAGAAGTCATACAAGATGGGAACAAAATTTCAATGACACCTTGGGCTGGAGATTTTAGCAGCTAAGCCCGGGGGAGCATATCGAGTTATAGCACAGAGCGTTTCTGCTGCATTAGCATGCACTTCAGGACAATCCTACAATCAATATTATAAAAACAACAATTGAAGTGCAATATATAGCAGTTGCAAAAGAATACAAATAAGACTTTAGTAAATTTAGTCCACATTTATAAGATCAAAAAGGCAGCCATGTACACGTGGAAAGATAGCTCTATAGTAACTAGAACAGATGAACCAAAAATAAATTTAAACAGTGCCCAGAATAATCTCCCCTGGCAAATATTAACAACTCCGTCATGGGTCAAAAAAGGAGAAACAGTTAAATGCATGGAGAAGTTCAACAAATAACTATTAAGTCAATTTGATAAGCACGTTGGTGATTGATTGCCCGCAAGTTAATCATACAAATGTTGCCTACAACACCTCCGTTGGGACCCTTTATGATGGGTTCGAACAGTCTGTAGATCTCCCAAATAAACAAATCAATGATACATTTTCTAGTGAATTCACCTACCGTGCCCAAAGAGAATCAAGCAACAAGAAGCCCAAAGAGACTTGAGCAACAACAGGCTCAATGAACTCGAGCAAGAAACAGCCAAAACAGGTTATACCAAAATTCATAAAAGCCAATATCTGTCAGTCCAATAATGTAACTTACTGATGCACTGAACTTATCGACAATCATCTCCAGCACATCCGTATCATCTAACCACTTCAATGAGTCTGTGTAAGTAGTATACAGATGCTCATCAGCACCAATTAGCCGAATCAAAACCTGTTCAACAAAAGAAATAAACACTAGCAAGGGGTGCAAATTGAGGAAAACAAAACAGGGACAAATGTTTCATGTCAAACCTCCATGATGGACGTTATACCAATAAGGTCAACCAGCTTCCTAATAATTTCCTGGTGAGCCTAATTGAGCACACAGTCAAGATACCAGCACAATACCAAGTGTAGAACGAGAAAAAAATAAGTAAATAATAGTACTTCTTCAAGCAGGATTCATAATTTAGCACAGAGACCACATCAAATTTGGACACAATGTATTACTCTTTTATAATAAAGACTACACTAAATTAACCTTTTATATGTAAAAGCATGATAAATCACATATATGCATATTGCGTACACAAGAGACGGGATTTAGATATATAAATCAGTTCCGTGAGTGTGTGGGTGTATCTGTATGCAAGTAACGAGAGGGGGGTCTTAAAGATGTTAATATGGTATATGGGAGAAATGCAGCAAGTCAATGAAGTGCAACATTGTGACCAAATTCTGCAAGTTTCTTAGACCGGAGCGGGTAAATGGAAAAATAATCTACCCAAATATGTTGACTTGTCAGGTTTTCACTTCAACATACCAAGGCAACTAGTTCAAACCATACATAGTTTCCAATAACGGTAAGTAGTTTCTGATAAAAAAATCCAATTATCATTCAAATGGAAAGAGTATACAGATTCATGCTTCTGCATGTGTACTCTAAGAAAACATGATGAAATGCCATATTATTCTGTTACTGATTTCCAGTTTAGTCATGGAAAAAAGGAAAAAGATTTTCTCTCGGCAACAAAAGAATTGTTAGCAAATCATATTTGACCTAGCTCAAACATAGGTGTGAAATTCGGGAGAGAGACACAAAACTAGATTGGGAATATAGGATGATGGTTTATCAATAGGGGCTATCTAAAAACAGCTTTGCTGCCAATCGTAAGATCGAAGGAAAGGGACTTGTTCTGTCATCATAAACATGTTTTACTAAGAAAGTGATCCTTTCATCAAAAAAGGAGAAGAAAAAAAAAACACCAAGCAAAACCTTTTAGAGCTACAAAATGCCTTTCTACAATTATGTATAGGGTCTGACTGAAAGAATTTTAAACCAGAATACCCATTTAATTTCATTTCTGAGTAGCAGATTGAAGTTTCGTCTAATTCTATGGAGATGCGACTAGAAATAAAATTATATGACTATCTGCTAAATTTTTTTCAGTTTTTGTTTTTGGCTGATAGCTCCAAACAATGGGTTAACAAATCATCAAATGATTGATTCAAAATTGTGTCAAATGGCAATGAAAGTTTATTTACAGTCCTGTTAGACACCAACTCCCGTGTCAGGTACGTCAATAAAGGGGATGTACTGCTGTTCAAACAAAAAAAACTGTTCAAAAGAAATAAAGAGGATGTAGTAGAAAGCAAGAGGATGGAAAACTTAACTAATCTCAGGAAAGTACATCAAACCAAATTAGATAGGACATATTCTTCTCTGTCCAGTCAGATAGAGGGTAGAACACATAAATACTAGATGAAGTCCATAATCTCCCATCAGATTAGACATTTTTTCTCTTTTCCGTTTGGCATGAGCAGCCACTTTGTGCATGCATATATTGCCAAAGGTCAAGTCGGTCACCAGTCCTTCCCGGCTCATACCCTAATCTTTACATTGATACTGTTATTGTTGTTGATTGGCATGTCCAATCAGATAGACAGAGAGGGTCGAAAACTTAAGAATTGGTTTTCTAATCCCTATTTTACCGTCAGCACTCCCTTTTTCTTTTTATACACATGAATGTCTATTATCCCTTTGCGTGGAAAAGTGCATAAATGAAAGGGTACAAGTGTAAATTCACATGAATGAGGACAAAAAAGGGAGTGCAGATGGGGAAAAAAAACTAATACAAAGATTTAAGTACATTTTATCAAATCAGAATCAGATAAGTATCTTTTTCTCTTCTCATCGCAAGGTCCAATGAGAGAAACTGTGCGTCATCTGGGATGACACCTAATTATGCTGGTCAGTTCAGCACAAGCAGAAAGAGGAAGCACGAGCGATCAAGTGTTAAAGAAGTTGCAGATGTTGCTGGTTTAGTACCAGCAAGAGATAGATGATTGAAGTTACTACCAGCAATATAATCACTTGCAATGGTCCTTTAGTCCACTTATTTCCATGTTTGATGTTCTTGTCACCCTTCTTAATTGATATCCAACCAAGGATTTAAAAATCGGCTGTTATGTACCATATCAGCTGATACATACGGTGTTTTAGCCTTCTGCATATCAGCCGTCTATTTCCAATTCATGGACCGATTCACAACAATTATGGCTGATACTTGACCATTACAGGTGATCTAAGAACTTTTTCAAAAAACTTCACGACCGCTACAAACAAATCCCGTTACGTATCGTTCAATATTCCTATACCATTATATAGCAACTGCTATGGTTACGTGTCACCAAACCGTAATTTAAAACTTTGTATCCAACCATCCACTCACACCACCAATGGAACTTTGCGGCTAATTATTGAATATGTTGAACAAATACAATACTTCAAACAAGACCCCAATGCGTGTGCATGCACACACACGTCAATGAGAGAAAAATTACCTGGAACCTAGAACTGAGATCTTATGATTATACACATAAGGATGCATGTGCAACTATGCATAAAGGTATACCACATCCCTCACAAACACCCAAAAATGTATCAGACATCTAAAAGACAAGTTATTTTCCTTAAAGAAAATTAATATCCTCGCCTTACTTGAATATACTTCATAAAAGGAACCGTCTTGCGCAACAACAAGCATACAACAACCTACAATATTTGAAATCAAGGCATCAAACACCAACACAAAAATAAGCACAAAAATGCAGGGAATGATTACATCATGATTTGGATTTAATTACGCTCAAAGTTGCAAAAGTACCTTGCTGAAGTAACCAGCCAGTAGGGTACTATGAGAGTGTTCAGGTTCTAAGAAGGAGAACAAGTAGTTCATCAACTGTCGACCAGACACAAGAACCGCATCACAGAAGTAAATCAATATGAGGGAAAAAATTATCAATGAAAACAAACGCTTATAGTTTTTACCTCCTCGTCCTCCACCAAAGATTTGAGTATGATATCAACTTCACAAGTAAAAATCTCACATGCAATAAAAGGAAACCTATGTCCAAAATCAAATTACAAATTCTGTCACTACATGCATCCAGGTTACAAATACAGCGCACCACATTCATTACACATGCATCCAGGTGCACAAGAATGTTGAAGCTGGAAAAATGAATAGTATCAGAGATCCATACTTAAAACTTCGTCTTTTCTCAGCATCCTCAGGAGCTTCCTCCACTATATACCGAAGAAGTTGTTCAACCTGGGCTCTTTCTCGCAAACTGCAAAGAGGCAGTGTGAAAGAGTCATATAACAAAGATTCCATACAATACTCTGGTGGCTAAGTACATACGGACTGCTCGATATAAATGATTTTAAGAGAAAACAAAAATCAAAACCAACTTTGAAGCAGCATAGAGGGAAATATGAAACATACATTGGAAACATGTTACAAGGGTTCACATATATTACAAGCTAGGACTATAACGAAATCATGTTGCTGCTCCAAGAACTCCAACATGTTGTATTCCATAGAACCAAGTAAATTAAGTAAACGATCCAAAAGTTTGGGAGGCATGAAGCAACATAAAATATGCATTAGCTACTACATCCATACTCTATGAAAGATTCAAGACAGGGAAAGGTGCTGAGGTCTACCAAAGCCTATGCACAAGGCACAACATAGAGAGCGCGTACCTTGGTAATGTAAAGTGTCTGTAATAGGCATGTACTTCATGTAGGTAATTTTCTGATTACAACTACTAAATAAACTTGCAACTAAAAGAAATTTGAAACATGTAACACACACGGTGATGTCTTTTACATGCTAGCTGAGATGTTCACATAGGTTACTGTATATGTAAATAATTTAATTGGTATAAGCACCAACGCATAATACCAAAAACTATGAATTATGCATAACGGTTCTATCATAAACCATCAAGCACCAGGATCTAGAATAAAAACTATAAAACTCATTAAACAATATTATTGAACGCTAAGATTGTAGAAACAACACGGCACATTAAATATTGACCATTGACTGAAAAAGATAGCTATAGAATTTTTTTTTTTTTTTTTGATAAGTAAATAATTGGCTACTAAAAAAGGCTTCCTAGAGAGAACCTAAAGCCTAATAAAAATCATAGCCAAAGCGCTTTACGCAGGCCTGATGAAATGGCACCTTCTTCCAGCCTTGATAGATATAGGCCATTTTAGAGCCTAGAAGTACATTTAACAGCATTCCTACATTCTGCAATAATAGCTTCGAATGCAACTTTGGATCACAGCTCTAACCTGATACAACAATACTTCTATTTCTTTCATATTCTTGTCCTTCTGCTCTTTTGGATGGCGAAGTGGGTGTCAAGTGTTTCCTAATTACAGGGGCCAAAAGATGCTCACCCTGCAAAGAAAAGCCATCGAGGTATATCTACTAATATCTTGAATCCAAGCAAATCACAAATTCTTAGAGCATCCAAAAGGTACGATCACAGGAAATCATCGACTATAGACAGTTGACGGCTCATTAATTTCTCCAATCCAGTAGCTCATAGGCTTTCAAATACAGTTCTAGTTTCCAGAGTTCGGACATAATACTCAAACTCCCACAAGATTCCCGTCAGACCAGCTTCAATTCTACTTGTTGAAAGCAACAAACGAAAAGGTAACATGGCACTACCAGTCATAAAAATTAGAAAAGGAAAAACAACCTAAAACTCGACATATAAGAGCTATACTAGGTCTGTATGAAGTCCCAAACAATGGCCGAGGATAGATAAACATTCCCCAAAAGCCATATTTATCTAAGGGCCCAAATTCCACTTCTCATTTTAAACAGAGGCTCTTCCTTCCCAAAATAGTCCTCCAGTCGCACCGTAACATAAAATGACTCCAAACAAGCAATGTTAACATTGCTAAATTTAATCCTGGCAAGGGATAAGTGCAATTTCTAATAAACTATCTTGCACGGACTTGAGTGCGAGTATCGGATATGGGTGTATATTTGAGGTTCCCATACATTGATTAAATTTAGAAATAGAAGAATGCTTATAGGAATCCCAATTTGGATATGGGTACGGGACACATCATGTAATTGTTTAAGAATATATAACAAAGAGGAGTTAAAGGTTAACTTGGTATTTTTTATTTGTGTGTGTGAAATAACAGTACAAACACAAGTCAGTCAAACAAGGCTTCGATTATACCGATATATACATATATCTAAAACCAAACCAAACCAAACCGAGCCTTATGTCCCAATCACTTGGGGTCGGCTACAGGAATCCTTTTTCTCCATTAAACTCTGTCAAGGGCCACGTGTTCACACAAACCCATTATACTCATATCTTTGCGCACAACAGCATCTAATGTCAATTTAGGTCTACCCTTCCCCATAGTATTGCTACCCAAAGCTATCGCTCTTTTAACTACTACATCTCCTGGTCTACAGTAAACATGCCCAAACCACCTTAGCCTATTTTCCCTCAACTTCTCCTCTATGGGTGCTACATCTACCATCTCATGAACCGCTTCATTTCTAATCATGTCTCGTCTAGTCTTGCCACACATCCACCTCAACATTCTCATTTCCGCTACACTAATCTTGCTCACCTGTTATTTCTTAATAGGCTAACACTTAGTTGCAGGAAACGCCTACCTTGGGGCCGCTCCCGAGGGAGAAACGCGAATCCCCGCTTCTGGGTCAGAAACGTGATGGGAGCGTGTCTCCCTTGAGACGGGAGCGCGCTAAGGGAGATGGGAGCGCACGACGAAGATGGAGAGAGAAGACACAAATCTACCATTACCGTTTCATGTTCTTCCCCTGTTTTTTCTATTTTGGAGAGAGAGAGAGAGAGAGGAATACAATGACTTTGTATGGAGTATGTTTCTTCTACACGGGCATTCATCTTCTTGATCGATCTTTCATCTTCTTGATCTCCTCACCGTTTCATCTCTTTACCCTATTTTTTTCTATTTTGCAGAGAGAGAGAGAGGAGGAGGAAGACCAAGAGAGAAGGCGAAGAGATACCCACTTTTGCATATGTTTCTAGACACTTATAGGGCCAATGACAGTGTATTGTTTTTTTTTTTTTTTAAACCAATTACATCTTTACTTGTATTTGGAATCTTGGATGGTACATCTGTATAGTTGGAAATGGGAAAGTAATAAATTGGTACAGCTTTATAGTTGGAAGTTGGGAAAGTAAATTGGAAAGTGAGAAGGGGGAATTTTTTTTACTGCTCATTTCCCCGCCTTTTTATGGATAGTGAATGAAAAATTAAAAATCAAATTTTTGCAGGTAGATTCTGTGCATCTGCATCAGATTTAAAGTTTTCTAAGTTGACCACAATATTCAATTTTTTATTATATACTCATGTTTTAATATATATAAAGATATATAAAAATATATACAGCCGCTCCCAAACTAAGGAGCTTCTAAGCACCCCCGCCCCCGCTTCATGCAACTAAGGGCCAACATTTTGTCTCGTAAAGTATCGCTTGTCTTATTGCGGTTCCATAAAATTTTTCTTTCAATTTTGTGGGTACCCTCTTGTCACGTAATACACCAGTAGCGCTCCTCCACTTGAGCCACCCCACTTGGATCCTATGGGTCACATCATTGGCAATCTCTCCATCTCTACTAATAATTGAGCCTAAATACCTTAAATGGTCACTCTTTAGTATCTCTTGGTCTTGGATCATCACTCTTTCTTCTTGCGCACTGCTGGTACCACTAAACTTGCACACCATATACTAAGTTTTACTCCTACTTATCCGAAAACCCTTTAACTCTAATGCTTCCCTCCAAATTTCTAGTTTGGTATTATCACCTCTAGCGGTTTCATTTACGAGGACAATGTCATCTACAAACATCATACACCATGAGATATCCTCTTGAAATTGTTTAAGTCAATTCATCCATAAATACAGCAAAGAGGTACGGACTCAAGGCTGACCCTTGATGCAATCCTACAATGATTGGAAATTCACTCTTTTCCCCTACTGGTGATCTAATTGTTGTGACGGCACCTTTAGACAGCACCTTCATACATGTCTCTAATCACATTGATATACCCTTTGGTCACTTCTTTTCTTTCCAAAACCCACCATATGATGTCTCTAGGCACCCTATTATGAGCCTTTTCTAAGTCTATGAAAACCATATGGAGATCCTTCTTTGCACTATGTTTTTCTACCAATCTCCTTAAAAGATAGATAGCTTCCATGGTTGATCTTCCAGGCATGAACCCAAACTGTTTCTCTGACAACGTAGTCACCATCCTCAAGCGATGCTCAACAACTCTTTCCCACAACTTTATTGTATGACTCATCAATTTAATACCTCTATAGTTGTTGCAGCTTTGAATATCCCATTTATTCTTATTCTTATATATAGGTACTAGGGTGCTCCTCCATTTGTCGGGCATCTTCCTAGTCATAATAATCTTGTTAAACAACTTCGTCAAAGCTTTAACCAGTTTCATCCTTTTCATAGCTTTAACCACTTCGAACTTTTGTATTCTCTGATAAAACTCATATTCTATGTTCTTGCCGGGTACATACACTTCCTCCCACCAAAGCCTCCGTCATGTTTCTCATTTAACAACTTCTCGAAGCACGACTTCCATCCATCTTTGATCGTCTCGTCTTTCACCAACACCACCGAATCAATACCTTTTATATACTTAACTTGAGAAACATCTCTAGCCTTCCTTTGTCGCAACTTGGCAAGTTTATAAATAATCTTTACTATCGAGTCTAGCGTAGAAATTCTTATAGGCTTTCAACTTAGCATCCCTAACGACTTTCTTAGCTTCCTTGCTAGCTTGCTTATAACCCTGAAAATTTTCCTCATTCCGATCATTTTGCCACTTTTTAAACCATTCCTTGGCTTTTACCATGGTTTGAATCTCATCATTCCACCACCATATCTCCTTAGAAATTGGACCTTTTCCCTTCGACTCCCCAAGAACTTCTTTCGATATTCTTCTAATACCATCAACTATGGTATTCCACGTATTGCCACTATCACCTTCCACTCCCCACCGTACTTCTTGAGACATTCTTTCCTTGAATACTTCTAATTTCTCCCCTCTTAGGCCCCACCATTTAGTCCGTGGGCATCTAGTTTCCTTTCTCCTTCTATTATTCCCCTTGAGACAAATATCTAACACCAAAAGTCTATGTTTTACCACTAGACACTCTCCGGGAATAGCATTACAATCCTTACATGTCAAGCGGTCTGCACCTCTAGCAAGAAAATAGTCAATTTGGCTTCTATTGGCTCCTCTTAAAGGTAATTAAATGCTCTTCTCGCTTCCTATAGAGAGTATTCCCCACTATAAGGTCAAAAGCTACTGCAAAATCTAAAATCTTCCTACCACCTTCGTTAAGGTCACCAAATCCAAAGCCACCATGCACCTTCTCATACCCTTGCTTATGCACTCCCACAAGACAATTGAAATCATCTCCTATAAATAACTACCCCCCAAATGGTATCTCTTGAACCACGTCATCTATCTGCTCTTTAGTAAGATCATCCAAGCCTCCTTGGGGTGCGTAAGCAGTAAGAATATTAACTATACTCCCTCTGATCAAAAGCTTAACTAAAATAATCCGATCTCCTTTCCTCATGACTGTAACTACCGAATCTTTAAGGTGTTTATCTACTACGATACACCTACCCCATTTCTATGTCTATCCTTACCTATATAGTAAAGCTTATAACCTATGTCCTCTATCTCCCTAGCTCTCTCCCCTACCCACTTAGTCTCCTGAAGGTAAGCTATACTAATCCTCCACCTAAGCATGGTGTAAACGAGCTCCTAGTCTTACCCGTTAATGTCCCTATATTCCAAGTTGCTAAACGAATCCTATAATCCTGGGCTAGCTTCTTTACCCGCGCTTGTCCAAGCACGCGCGAGAACCCTTGCTCACTTATCACCACACACCGGCGCCCCTTGCTATATATAGCATTTATGCATGCAAAGAGCCCAATTAAGTCCCTAGTCTGAGAGAGAAAGAAGAGACATGCAAAAGCCATGAATCCTGTTGGACATGCTTACAAATAACCCTAGTGGCCTTCTCTTGTGTTATTCTACCAGCCCAATTTACATACTAATAAATGATACTGGTTCACAACTATAAATCAAAACAAAGAATAATAGAAGTGCGTTTAAAAGCTGGGGTACCAGCTGTATACGCAAAGTTTTTCCTCTCTAGATCTCACTACAAATACAGTCCACAAATTCTCTCTGCAAGTACAATGATGGGTGAAATTTCATGGTCAATGAAGTACAGTCTACTCCAACATGCTTTGATCCCCTGATCTGCTTCACATTTTTGTCATTGTTAATAGCAGTTGTGATTCCCTCATCTTGCAAAGTGAATCCCACTGTCATTTTCGATTTTGGTTTGGTCAGTATATGTTATGCCAAAGGATGACAACCGGTGAGAAAGCAAAACATCGGTGTCCAGTAGTCATAAAGAATATCCGGTGCAAATCCTACACCCATAAACTGTGTTGTGTCTTGTCAACACAGGTACTTGACCCAAATCAAGGATCCGTGTAACATAGCCAATAAAACAAAACTAAACGAATGCATATGTTTAATAGCCAGAGGCTCAAAATTTAGGAACTCTCTGGTAGTAGGTTCTAAGTACTGAACTTTTGCAATCAAAGGAAAAAATCTACACAATATCTACTCAACCTTTTCATGGACTCGATGACCAAAACAGAAGGCTCGATATTTATCCCAATAAGTTAGACCAAAGGAGAGATGTAATGCTATACTCCACCCATCCTAAAATGATAGGCCATATAGCAAGTTCCAACTTTATGTGCATACATGCATAGAGTGCACTCAAAGTCAAATCTCAAGGCATTGATTTCCAACAATGGCTCTATGTCCCCACTTTTAGAAGCACTCACTATGTTATATGGACTCTTATGAAAGAGTGAAGTATCCTTGTTAAACACTGGATCCTTGGGTGAAGGCATGGAATAAGTGTCCAACGTTTGTAGTTTGACATTCACATATGATACAGATTTAATAAACTGAGTTTGCAATAAAACCATGTTAAAACATTCTTTTATGCATGAAATGATATATGACACCTTGTAAACATCATTTGCCCTTAACTTACCCAAAAAAGAAAAAAAGAAAAAATTCATTTGCCCTATACAACAATATATATTTATCAAGAAACGTCAATTAGCATTTACCCTGTCCCATTTCCTTGCTATGTCAATTAGACGAATTCTAATGCTTTGATGCACATGCATACCCATCCATGTACAATAGGACTGCAAAAGATTTGGAAGGATAGATGTGGAAAATTAAAATTTATACATGCATTTTGGGATGTCCTCTACTGGAAAGTAGCACAAACAAATGGGATGGAGTCGATTGGACACCATATATTTATTTATTGCTATGCAAATATGAAGTCCATAGAACGGATATTGCAATGTATAATCAAGAGTAACATCAAAACAGCCTCAAGTACATTCTTGTGAATATAAAAGCTAAAGAAAGATATGCAAGATTGCTGAGGTCGTACAAATTGATAAGGCGGCTATTAAGAGCTTTGCATTCTTGGATTATTTCATCCTCATCAAGCAGCTCCTCCAAAGTAAAGTTTTCCTTATCCATAATTGTCTCCACCTGCAATGAACACATGGCAAGCAAAAATAAAATGATGAATACAATCTAAATTAAATCCTTCATCAAAAGAAAATGACTGCCATTTAAATTCAGCAAAAAAATAACACGACTGCAATTGAAGCAAACTAAACAAGGAAACAGGTCAAGTTCCAGAAATCCATTTCCCACATTGACATGCTCACACTAAATCTTAAGGAAACGGAGGACACCCATGCTCACACTATAGTTTGAGGAAACGGAGGATACAGAATGGAGGAATACCGAATACTGGGCAAAGGTTTAAGAAACTTTTTATGAGCTATGGGTCAAACTTTAAATCATTGAGCAGAGGACTTGTTGGGCAATATTCTCACAGGCTTCAACAAGGGCGTCACAATTAAGTACTTGGTTCCTGAAGCCCATGTTTTACATTTTCAGGCTTTAGTTCTCCTTAGGTTCCTGAAGTGAGAACGTAATGTTCCTTCTCAAACCACGTAATGATCATTCTTCATTCCATATACAATTTTTCCCTCTTGATAATTTCTATTTCCTATGTGCAACCACCATGTAACTAACAGAGTTATTTTTCTTCCCTTTTTATTGACCAAAAAAGAACTTAAATCAAAAGGAAAGAAAGAGAAAGAGATACACTAGGTGTACCAGGGACAAAGAGTACCAACAAACAGAAGATTAAATGACACAAGGAGAAGGGGGGGAAAAACCAACCGAATTACTATGCTCTTCTCCTGGTTTGCTAGAATTCCTTTTAAAAAAATGAACCGAATTACCATAGAGAAGTCAATTAAAAAATCATATCCCTGAGGCTTTCAAATCTCTTCTCCTTGTTTGCTAGAATTCCTTTCCAACCGAATAACCCACAACACTGCAGAACCTACACACCTCCAAAGATCAATTGCCTTCTTGGTACTAACAAAATTACTATGCTCTTCTCCTTGTTTGCGAGAATTCCTAATAAAAAACCAACCGAAAAACCGTAGAGAAGTCAATTAAAAAATCATATCCCTGAGGCTTTCAAATCTCTTCTCCTTGATTGCTAGAATTCCTTTCCAACCGAATAACTCACAACACTGCAGAACCTACACACCTCCAAAGATTAATTGCCTTCTTGGTACTAACAAAATTATTATGCTCAATCACAAGCATGAGCCAACAACTTTCCACTAGCCGAAACAGTCTATATATAAATTCTCTTGATTACTACTTGGGACGAACAGAGTCACTGGACATGATGATTTTCCTGTTGTGAAATGCTCTACTAGAAATTCCCAAGGAGTATACGACCAACAAGGCAACAAGTAATAGGTAACGATGTAATTTTGCAATTCAATGGCATTGACTACATAAAATCTGAGAAGAATTGCAAGTGGAGTGATTGCCAAGTGGTAGGCACCATGTACTCCCATGCATTTGGCACAGGTTCAAACCTAAGTAACTAGATCTAACAGAGTTGACTTTAGCCGAGCAATAGAAAAACATCTGAGAAGCATTTGACACTGTGCAGACTGCGGAATGCTTGGCAAAGCATGCAATGGCATGATTCCTAAGGAGCCTTAGACAGATGACAGTTTGCAACCAATTGTTGGTCCATTTTGGGAATTTAATGTAGTAACCGGACATCCTCATTACACTTTTTATATTTTGACCTTCCGTTACTAGTTACTACCCTTGAGAAGTTTCATTGTGGCTTTGAATTTTAAAGAGAGTAAATGAGTAAAGTCCACTTTTGACCATTGACTTTTCAAGAGGGACTTTAGTTTCAGGATCATGGGAACAGCCATCGCTCCCAACACGGTAGCGCGAATTTGCACTCCAAAGTAAGGTTTGTGACTGGCATGCATTTGGAACAACAAAGGAACGAATACTAATCAATCTCAGAGCGTCTTGTTCTCTGGTTAGGCGATTGGAGACTGGGAATGACCTATTTTGGTGGGAGAAAGTGGTTTCTCCGGCAACACTGATTTTTCTGGCAACAAGGTTGTGGAAGACATCTGGGTCTCTCTCCGGCAACACCATCGACCGAAATTTTGATTATCGTAGGTATTTTGTATAGAAAGGGGATAATACTGGTCGGAGAGAGAAGAGAAGAATGGTCGGACAAAGAAGATTAACTCAAAAACAGATCTTTCCTTATCTTCTTCCCCTTATTTTTCTTTTTCTTTTACGGGGAGAGGCTATATTCTGATGTGCTGCGTTGTGATCATGTGTAGCAAGTATATACTACACATAGAGTTTTATATTTCCCTATTGTCCTTTTTGTTTTAACAAAAGAGCCACATCTAAACCACTCCTTAAAGTTAATCTGTAAAGTTCGAAAATGTATAACTTGTTTGTTGTCACACCAGATCAATTTATCTATAGATGAAAAAGTATCAAGTCCACAAGTCTTCTTTTTGGAAAAGACTTGCACAATTACTATAGTTATTGCTTCCAACTCCCAACGTTTCGTTTGATGTATATGAATTTTCATTTAAAAACTATATACTAACATAATGTGGACTATGGAGACTTTAATACATATAGGTTACATTCTACTTAATAGCCCTTACAACCAAATAGTTTTTAAAGTTGAAAATATTTGGTAAAATCCTATCGACTAGCAAAAAATACAGGCAGAATCATTTTCCAATTTGGAGAACAGAAGAGGACTAAGACATGTCCATGTTGATATGAACCCGCATTCACTGGTTTAAGAGAGTAACACATTATCATATCTACTTTATAAATCATGGATTATCTATTAGCTAGTAGCCTAGTATAGAATTATCTATGACGTTCGCCTACTGATGTATCAAATTCAAAACATTAACCATCGCAAACCATACATAGTCGTATGACTAATGTTGAGAATGATTAATTAAGTCAAATTAGTTTACTGAAGATCATATGTCAAAATCCAAACCCCCATATAACATGGATACGTAATGGAATAGTTGTAATGATTTTAACTATCGATTGGTTACGTGATAATCATCTATGCATCATACTCATAGGGGTTAATAAACCAAGAACTTTATAATACTAATCCGTTTGTAAGAACTGTATAATACTAATCCGTTTGTAACTTATGAAAGCTTAAGAAGAGCCATATAATAATTAGTATTTATTGAAACCATGGAATAAGTTCATATAGTATGATTTGTTACTAAACCACATGAATAATATGTAAGTGGCCGAGACAATCAAACCAGCCATACTAACCCATTGTAGAGCACATCAAATGCATGTATCACTCACTGTCATACACCATTTGTTTTTTTGTTTTTTTCGCTGGGCCCAAGAAAACTCATTAAAGGGCACAACTTCACAGGTATAGAGAATTGAAACAGTCTTCACGGTACTCATTTTTCTCTGCTATTTTTTGCCCAGACAATTGAAACGTGTCTCTAAAGCCTTCATTTCCACCTCTATAATAAGAATGTCACAGATGAGTCACTATTTATAAAAAATAGAGTCAAATAAATCATTACTTAGCAAAGAGTCCAAGAAATCTCTGGTACTAAGCCCCTGGTCTTTTTTAGTTTTTCTTGTAAACATTAATTAGATTATAAATGTGATTCTATAATCTGTCTTCCTAATTCTGCCTTTATTTCTCTGTCTGCAGATTTTCTATGAGACCTAGCCAAGGCATGAACTCCGAACACAAATGGAAGATGATGATGTTGAAGAGCCAATGGCAACTCCCCTCTGGAAATAAGTTACGAAAACTTCTAATGAAATAGCCAGCTCCAGAGGAGGAGGTGGAGATGGTGGATCAAAGTTCATATGCAATTTCAATTGCAGACAAAGCCATACACTAGTCTTATTCAAGGGTCCACGCCCACGTAATAGACGAGCTCAAAGTATACAGCTTTGTCCAAATATAATCAAGACTGAGAGAGGGCTATTAAAACAAGAGGAAATGATGCAAATCGAATATTCGGCGAAAATGCCAAGGCCAGAAAACTCCCCTCAACCCCATTAGTGAACAATGGGGCATGTCAAGCCAATCAGTCCAACAACCATCTCCAATCAACTGAATACTTGATGACATGACAAAGATCAGTACCAAAGAGGATTTAGATCAGAAGATCGATAGGTTTCTTTATGGAAATGGGAATTCCCTTACTTGGTGTGAGATCTCCTCTTTGAACAGACATGGTTGCTCCAACAAACAATACACCCAAAGAGTACAAATGCGAAGGTGAGTAGCTAGTGATTACTTATCAGAGTTTATGTGGTCACTGTATCTTTTGACAGCAGATTAATGCAACTTACGAGACTTCCACCATGTTTTACTTCATCTGTGCTTGGTTCTTCGCCATTTCCACCTCCAAGTAGCCAATTATCTCCAATGGAGAAAGCACAAGGACAAAGGAAGATCAAAAAAGCAAGAGGGCAAAGGCAAAAGAAGTGAAGATTATTCCCTATTTTGGTGAGAGATGTTGTCAAGAATCTAGTTATTGCCGCCTTCTTTTTTTGGTGAAAGCTTGTTAAGCGCTGGTACTTTTTTGTTGGATCTTTCAATGTCAACATTGGGAAAGGGTAGTTAATTTGTTTGTCTGGATATGTAAGGGAAACACCTTTCACGGTAAAGTACGATGTTCTTTTTCATTCAATCCAAAGTTTAAAACTACAGTCAAGTTTGAATATCTTCTACTACTCATTTTTTAAATTTCTACAGTATCTAAGATGTACACTCCTATAGACGCTCCTAACCTTCGGATTTTCCACTTGTCCCCTCTCCCTCGCTCCCGCTCACGCTCCGGCTTTGTGCAACTAAGGGATGGACATTCATCTTATGACTGCAAAAAAGTCTTAAAATGGACCAACAATTGGGGACGGGGGAGTAATATTTTGTTTTGGGAATCTACGAAATCTTTCACAATTTCATATATATAACGCATAAAATCTAACCAACAACCCTTGACAATCACAACTCTGTCAAGTATGTAATGTGCCAAAAATTAATATTTTACAACTTTAAAGTGAACTGTCCAAATAGAAGTTTAAATACCCATAAACTTATTGTAAACATTAAAGTTTTCCAATCCAATGGCATTGACTACGCAAGGGCTCCGATAATTGTCGACACTTTCAGTAGTTTGTGAAGCAACTTTGCATCAGTGCATGATTCCTCAGGACCCTGGACAGATAGCAGGTTACAACCCCTAATATCCCTATGTGGAGGAACCTTATGGCACTATTCCAAAGAAAATCCTATTAGATCTACCAATCCCTAACCTACTGTGGGTGCGGTCAAGATTATTAATCCTTGACCAGAGGAGACCATTTGACCGTCTAATTACCAGCGGACACCTGGCATTAAGTGCCACGCGGAAGTGGACTCCCCCTGCCAAGTCGCGACGTAAGAAAAGTTGACCGCCCTATTGGAAGGGAGCACGTGTACAAAGATGAAAGGCGCCCGCGGGAAGTGGCCGCGGAAGGAGTCGTCTCCGCGGAGAATCGCTAACTTCGCAAGAAGATGGAACAAACAGCAATCAAGGACCGCGGGCAGGGGCTCGCAAATCAAGAAAGCTTGCCGGATACAGGGAAAGGACCACCTGAAGAGCCCCGGGATTCCGTCCGGACTGAAACGCAGGGTCCGAGAGGGGTCCCGCGGAGAATACGCGATCGCCGCGGGTCGCGACCTTGCTCCAGCGGGAATTGGGGAATTTCTCGTGGCTTGGGACGGAGGGTGCGTCGCGGGGATCCGAGTCCTCCCGCAGAAGGGCAAGTTTCCCTAAGACCTAGAGGTACAGGAGGGACACGTGTTGGGGTCCTATAGGAGCGCCGTCCTGGGCCTGACTTAGGCCCAGGTGCCCTATAAATATCCCTGACATTCCCAATGATTAGAAGAGGCCGACTTTTCGGGAGAGAGGGAGTGAGTGTGAGCACTGATTCTGAGAGAGGAGAACATTCTTTCTCAGAGAGAAGGTGACCTCACCCATTCTGTCTACGGAAAAGTCAGGCGCGCCCATCCCGCGGGAGAGAGAACAAGGGACACGCTGCCTTTGCCTCTCCTGTGCCTCTTGCTCCAACCCGCACCCCACAAGATTTCTTCCCATTCTCCCTTTGCTAATCATCGACCAATCGCACATCTCCAGCTCACGGATATCGACACGTAAGCGATCCCCCGCGAAACCCATCTCCTACACCTACTAAGGCCTAATCCTTTCGTCATGCTTTCTATCCCTCTAATTTACAACAATAATATCATGATTAGATTGTTTGTTCTTAGAATTTCCAATTACGTATACATAAAAGACCGCAATCTGCCACTTAAATATTGAATTTTATAATATAAGAAAGCTCCTCTCACATTATATCAAGTGTAAGTGAAGGCATCATTCCAAAGACAACCCAAACAGATTACAGATCACCGGCTTCAGTAGTCCTATGCGGAAAATAGAAAGCTCATCCTATGTAAAGGAAAAACTATTAGCCCAGGGAAACCCTATCCTACAAAGCTTAATAACTTCCCATTCATTTGCACTTCATTTCAACGTCTAAATGCGATGAATAGATTCTTTCAGAAATCGCACATCCCTATCAGAGAGAACAAGCAATCTGCCGATCAACTTCAACAATCCCTTTTGGTTCACGAACCCTGTTTTTTCTCCCAGTACTGAACCCTAAACTCAAAAGCTTACTGTAGCTCTAACAAAACAAATACCAAATCAAAGGAAAAAACTATAATTTCCTCTGTTCTAAAATCAGTCTAAGCGGGAGTCCAACGCCTAGATAAAAATCGACCTCGGCCACCTAGGGAGCTAGTCGGCCTCCAGGCGCTAGGCGCCACTCTTCTGCCTGACTACCGCCTAGGACTTCTAGAACACTGATAATATCGTGTGTGTGTGTGTGTGTGTGTGTATATATATATGTGCAACAAATCGTGATGATAAGCCTATTTAACGCAAGACTACAAAGAGAAGGCTTTTGAACACAACATGTTGTCCTTGATTACCACGTGTGCAATAATCACTTGTCGCCATGCTTTTGCATAAATCAAACCTAAGGAAATAATTTCACAGCCAAACAAATTTCTGTACGTCTATTCCAAATTATAAACGGAAAAGGAGTTTGAGCAACAAAATGAAATATAAAGAGAGGGGTGAAAAGGTACTTACTGGAGACGCAGTGGATAGACCCGCCATACGCCAGAACATCTTGAATCTGATAACAACAAAATGGCCTTCAAGGAATCGTTAGAAATCAGATCTGCCGAATTTACAAACCCTAGCGCCTCAACCACAACTCTCTGCTAGTCGCCTAACATATGACGTCAGATTACCATTGAATTAGAAGCGCCTAGTGAAGTGATTCGTTGAATCTGGGAAAGGATAGCTTAGATCATCGCATTGCAAAAAACCCTACGTTTCGAGGGATTGGATTCGGGCGATTCCAGAGAGAGAGAGAGTGGAAAAGAAACCCAAACACCTGCAATCGCGGGACGTCAAGTGCTTGGAAGAAAATTACGTAGTATATCGTGTCCATGGAAATAAGTTTTACTATTTATCCAACGTAATATACTAGTAAACACATTGACCAAAAAAAAAAAAAAACTAGTAACACATATTATCTCGTTCGTGTTTGTTTTTGTTTGTCCATTTTTTCTATTCCAAATGCCTCAAAAAATTATTGAAATCTTTCGATACGAATTTCTAAAAGAGAGATGATAGGTGTACAACCTTATGAACATAACACCAAATACAATCTCTCACAAACACGTGGATCTCACACATATTTAACACACGGGACCCGCGTGTATGTGAGGGATTGTATTTGGTATTGTGTTTGAATAATTGTGCACCTGTATTTTTTAAAATATGCAATATGGATCCTATTCGATAAATCTAGTATTATACTTAATTTTTAAAATCATAAAATCCATTATAAATTGAAAGATATAAACAATTTAAATCATGACATGAATACTGAAAAAAGACTAACAAATGCGGACGAAGAGAGTAATATGAAAAGAATATGGTTACATACAATGCATACGTATGTATTTGGGGCCCGTCTTGGGTTCCACAAAAATGATCTGAGCTACTAATTTTGTTCAAAATGATTTTGTTCCACAAAAATTATCCGAGTTCAAAATGGTTTGTTTAGGGTTCTTGTAAAAAATGAACTTTTTGGATATCGGTAAAGGCGTTTACGAAATATCCAACTTTGATTTTTTACAAGGGCCCTAAACAAACCATTTTGAGCAAAAATGAGCAGCTCGAATTGTTTTTTGGGACCCGTCAAAATGCGTATGTACGTAGTATATGTACATGAATGTACCTATAGCACAACTGCACAAAATGCAGTTTCATATTTGTAGGGTGACTAGAAAATGGTTGGTACTTGGTATAAATTATTAAGGGTTTGGGTGCGTTCCACTAATTAAAATTTCAAATATGTATTGTTTCTTGAATTAAAGGTCATGTATTGTAAGAGAATGATTGTCTCGCAAAATAGAAAATAAATATTTAAAAAATAAGAACCTTAGCGGAACGGGGTCTCTATTTATTTGAACATTAAACATTTTACCTCATAAAATAATTCTTGTGTGAAAATTTTTGGCTTTTATTTTTTAGTATTCGATTCATAGTTAAGGAAAAAATTTAAATACAAAATTTTCACTGATTTTATGCTTCTTGTGTAAAGGTGCATTGGCCTTCCTAGGTGTAAGCCATTTTCGGCCTTATTTTGGCTTGGCTTGGCCATTCTGCCCTCCTTCATTTGGCCTTTGTTGGATTGGTTTTGCTGGATAGGGCGAGGGGTATTTGAGTAATTATGTGTTGTTTTCCAATTGTGATATTTCCCTTATTAGACTTTCCATGTTTTTCCTTTGTTTCCTATTGATGTTTTAGCATTTCTTCCGAATATGGAAGGGCTTTTGTGGTAGAAGACGTGTGTAGTGTTAACACATTTAAACCGTCCTAGCAGTTGAATCTATACGTGGATCTTCGTCCTTTGCCTTTTGCCATGAGAATAGAATCATCCAAAAATCTTGAATCAGGTAGGCACGATTCCTCAATGTCGCCTTCTCTCTCTCTAGAGTGTTCTATCTCTTTGGGTTCTGATTACCGTGCTAACCTTCTCTTGCCATGATCGATAGATTTGGGGCCGTAGTTTTCGGGCAAAAGCAACCGTGTGTCTTGTCGTTTGATCTCCAGTGAGCTTTCTTATTTTCATGTTTTAGGGTTCTAGTGCCTCCACTTATGTTTTTGCCTCCTATTGACGTATTGGGCTTGGGTCTGGTTTCTAATGCAGCCTTCTTTATTGGCCTTGCTACAAAACTTAAATTGTTAGCTTCATTGCGTTGTTTTATTGTTAAATTGTAGAATTTGTTTTGTGTGAGTGGTTTATTGATAGGTAGATTTGTTGATTAATTTCTGGGTTTATCAATGAATAAAGCAATAAGTGGCTCTAATAAACATTCAGTGTAAAAAAGTACATATCTGGGGCACATTGTTTAGAAACTATTGCAATGTGACAGATTGTACAAATCTCCAATTTTGCATTGGGAAAAATATATCCACCTTAATGAAACGCTTATTTGGCATGCTAGGCCTATGCGTTCTTGTTCCTTGGACGTCTTCGATTTTATGGGTTGTGTTTTGTACTGGTTTTGTTTTCATTGCATAATCGGGTTAAATTTTTAGAAAATAATTGGATGTTAATTGCGCATTTTGCATGTTAATTGTTGGGTTTTTATTTTTATTGTAAAGATGGAGGATAAAATGAAGGCAAACTCGTGGCATTGTCCTGACCCCAAGGGCAAACGAAGTTTCATTGTTAATGAAGAATTTTCTTTTTTGTTTTTGTGTTGTGTGGTGCTAGATTTCGCATTGCTGCCCTTTATTAATTTTAGCTAATTTTGTGTTTGTGTTTTGTTGTAAGGATGGAGGTAAGATATTTAAGGTCAATTTTGGTTAGGTTTTACACAAAGATGTGCAACTCGACTTCTGCTACATGGGAGACTTGGAGTTCCCCGACATCCTAAAAATCTTTTTTCATCAAATTAAACTCTTATTTCTCATGACAAACCACCGATTGTGTGTTGATTTGGAATCTTGGATTTGATTGATTTTGTGTAGTGCTAGATTTGTTTTTCATTACTGTCTTTGATTTTAGCTCATGTTGTGTATGTGTTTTATTGTAAGGATGGAGGGTAAAATGAAGGCAAGCTTGTGGCCTTGTTGTGGATGCAAGGAAAAGGGAGGCGTAATTCTTAATAAAGAATCTTCGGATATAGGTTGTAGACTGAATAATGACAAGTCAAGTGCTTCTGTTAATAGCTATTCGTCAAGGTCTTTTGATAAGCAAATTTGTCCAGAATTTAAATAAAATGGGGGAAAGTGAAAGAAAGAAAAATGGGGAGAAATGAGATGAAAATAAGAGGGAAATTGTATCATCCACAATCTAGATACTTCTATTTTCTCTCATCTTTCTCTCCAAACCAAACAATGGGGGAGAATTTTTTTTTAATTTTCCCTTCCTTTCCATAAGTTTCAAACAAAGCATAAAAGATTAAGTAGTTGAATCCATACGTTGTATGAAAAAATATTATGAAATGCGCTTGTCAATCAATAGAACCCTCCAACGATATCCTCACTTGGATTTAATCAATGAGTGCAATGAAATTGTTGAATTTGAAATGAAATTGTTGAGTTTGAAATTAAAACGGAGACATCTCTAGTCGAGAGAGAATATGAGCAGGAGCTGCGAAATCGGTTTTATGAAGATGATCTCCTACCTCTCTTTAAGAAGGTTCAGTTTAGGGTGATTTTCGCTTGCCACTTTTGGTCCAATTTGGACAATTGTGCCCCTCAGTGCATGGATGTTGTCTTTGTTGGGTTGGGTATAATGGACATTCTACTCTTGCATGTTGTGGGTTACGTGTCTTTATTGTTATGTGTCTTCATTCTGGGTTACGCCAGATTTTACAAGATCAGAGAGATGCTTTCCTTCCACTTTACTTTCCCTTCTCTCTCTCTCTCTCCTACCACGCAGTCTGATTCAGGCCATTGCTGCTCTTCTCTCTCTCTCTCTCTCTCAGGAACGAAATCCCCAACTCTCTCTCCCTCTATTTCTCTCACAGGAACAAATTCCCCAACGCCAGTGACAAACCCTCATCTCTTTCTCCAGATCAGGGTAGGCAACTCTATTCGGGCGCAGTCCAAATTTTCGACCGCGAACACACCTATCGCCATGCCGGTGAGTCACTCGCACTATATCAGTTGCACAGGTTCTGCATGTCTCTCACTAATCTCAAATCATCTCTGTTCCTCTCTATCTCTCTCTTCGTAACTTTTTGCAGAGTTTATCACAGAGCCGATTCCGTTCCAGATCTACACTTTTCGGTCTGCGTTTATGGTAAGTTTTTTAACATGATTTCGGTTGTACGATTTGGTTTAGAATATCAGCTACTATTCATTCTCCTTATTGTTTTCGGTTACTGTAAATCTGCTAAAATTTCCCTACAAAGGGGAAGGATTGTTTGTTAAATTTTTGATTTTCTGCGAAACTGTTTTTTGCGATTTGTGCATGTTAAAATTTGTAAGAAGGAATTTGGGTATTGGTTGCTGTAAATCAAAGGTGTCTGGTATTCTTACATTCTCGATCTCTATCACATTCGGTTGCTAGAGATAACAACATTTCTGGGCCTTCTCAAAGGAGAAGCTGTTACTGGGTTGAGAACTGCTGGGTGTGTAGTAGGTTTTCCCCCTTAGTTTGTAGAAATTTTACTCACAATCTCTTGTATTTACCCAATCTATTAGTTATGCTTACCCACTTCTTTATTTTCTTGCTGTTGATAGTTTTTCTCATGCATCTTGATTTGCTTGTTTTATAGACTCAACTAATTTTTATTTGTTTTTATTACATTAGGTCATGCGCTTAACTAAGGCGTAAAATTTCCCCCATTTTGCTACAGGATAAACCAAATTCCTACTATTTCAGAGACCAAGATCAAGATCATATCCACCTATGCGGAAGTTCAAGTTGGCTGATTTGTCCCTTTTCTTGACTGTGTTTCACAGTATCAGTGTAATCACCAAAATTGCCACTCTCCCCATATCAGTGAGCAAGGTATTACTTGCACTAAAATCTCAGTATTTTAGTTATGTTCTATGTTGTTCCATTATCTAATTTGCTGATGTGATTTTAGTTTGATGAAAGTTTGGTCTTGATGTTTTTGGGGTCGTCTTTATCTTTTGCCGAGATGGGGATTCGAATAGTTTGCATTGCATAAGATGGGATTGTAGGTATGACGGATTGAACAAGCATTGTGCGCCCCGCCATAAGAAGTGAATGGCCTTCCATCCTGAGACTTTTTTCCGAACTCTATCCATAATATAAATAAGATGCGTTAGATAATCATTGCACCTATTATTTATTCATGCCAATTTCACATGCAGATGGCTAAACTAAAAACAATAGAATCTGTATGTGCCAGTCAACTATTTTCTTCTTTCTTCTAGACAAATAGATGTCATTGCTTACGGCCCTGCAGGTGATTTGGTCATCTATAGAAATCTGTATTCAAGATAGCATGGCTTGGTAGAACAGAGAGAAGCCATTGTTCAGTTATTTTGACTCCAATTATGACCAACTTGAACATAGAGTTTGAGACATTTTTTTCCCTTAGTTTTTCCCTTTTTCACTGAACTTCTGAATACAGTAGGACTAGATTTTTCATCATTTGTTTTCTTTTGTTTATGATGTGCTTGAACTCATTGTAGATTATGTACCTGATTATTTTCACCTCCATTATCAATGTTTAACTTCTTATTGTAAATTCATGGCAGCTGTCTGGAGTGGGGCCAAGTTAGCAGATGTTCTTGAGCTTGTCGGGATACCTAAGTTGACAAGTGCTACACCATCAGGCGGAAAGCATGTTGAATTTGTTAGCATTGACAAGTGCAAGGTAAAGGATTTGTAAGTCTTTTTTTCCCAGGACTGCATGTTTTTCCTTGCCCTTGACTGCTTAGTGTTTGGATCTCCCTTGATTCAATATGCTAAAATGTGCAGGAGGAGAATGGAGGCCCATATAAGGCATCGATTCCATTATCTCAGGCCACTAACCCTCTGGCTGATGTTTTGCTTGCATATGAGATGAATGGAGAGGTAAGCATACTTTTTCTTGAACACTGATCTCTTTGGTCGATGTATCATTAGGTTCTATTGCTTTTATTGTACAAACCTCAAAACATTGTATCCCAAGAAAATTTAAAACCGATCAATTCAACGGGCAGGGCACACGTGCCTTGCACGTGGCAAAGTACCTAGTCTTTAAAATGAATGAGAATGATACCTTTGAATGAAATTGATGAGTTCCAAATGAGAGCGAGTGGTACTTTTACAATTAGTTTTGTAATTGTTGATTAATGTAAAGTGGAGTGACTTTCGCACTCCCTAAAGTTAACAAATTGGGGAGTGCGAAAATCAACTCCGTATTGATTTAAGTGTGGTTAACAATTAGGGAGTACAAAAATCACTCCCCAATGTTAGGGAGTGCAAAAATCACTCCCCATTGTAAATTATTGTATTTATGAGTTCTAACTATGGATATTCTGCTAATTTTTAGAGTAGGTTTCTTATTGCAAATATGTTATAGATTAGGCTTTTGATGTGATCTTATAATTCATTATTTTGCACTATTAGATCTAGGTGATGCATCTGTTGTGAATTGTTGGACATTTTCAAAACTTGTAATTATTACTAAGGATATGAAATGTTGATTTGATAAAATTTATGGATATTGGTACTTTAGTTAGCTGTGAAAGGTAGAAAAATGGTTGCTTTGATTATTGATTAAAAGCTAAGCGTATTGTGTTGCTAAGGATGTGCATGTTGAATGTTAGATCAAGTTGTTGCTTATTGAATTCTAGATATCCCGGGCATAAGCATATTTGTCGGGGTCAATTTTTGTTGGCAAAATAGACAAGACCTTCCGGTACTCATGACTTGTTTAAGAAAAAGTATAGGATGGGAATTATATGTATTGTTATGTGAGAAATTATACGCTAACAATTTTAGGCATACATAGGCGGTGAAATTATAATCCTGCATAAAACCAAAAAATGTATGAACTCAAGAATTTCTTAGTTGTGCTTATTGGTAACAGATCATGTGTTGCACAAAAAAGGTGGATTGCATGGGACTAAAATCATTGCATATGTAATTTAACAACATTAAAGGGTAACCACTTCGGATATGACAGCTATTGGTAGAACTTTAACAATGACTAATGATTCTGATCAGATATTTGTAACCAATATTTGTGATCACAGCCATATAGAGCACAACGATCACTTCACATTCAAAACTATCAAAATATGACTTCCCTAAGGAAAGATAGTAATTACAATGACTAAAACTAAGCTTGTAGAATTGCTATCACCTTTTTGGAGCATGAAGAAAATTGCATTTTTCTGCATTGTGCATATAGTTTTAGAACACATAGGTATTAAATACTATTTTGCATTCCAACTTCAGGTTGAACAAAGATTAACAAAGATTACGAAATAATTAAAAGTTAAAAAAGTGCTTGAAACTTAAATAGCATCAACAATTAGAGACTCAATTGAATAGGGTCAAGGCCAAATGAATTAAGAGGGGGAACTATAAACATTTGGTCATGGTGCTGAAGTAAGCTGAAAGTAAGCTAGTTACCACACACATGGTTCGATAAATCGCAGAAGATATGTAAGCAACTTTGGCAATGAGTAATTGTTGTAATTAAAGACTACTAATTTTCATATGTGAGTGACAATATCCAACATCTATCAAGTTAGGTAGAAGTTGTCGTGTATTCTCTTAGAGAGAAATATCTTTGATTATTTATGATCACAGTTATTTAAGATTTGATGAGCCTTTCACATTCGGAACTATTGAGGTATATATGGCATCCCTAAGGATAAATAATAATAATTATCACAAATGAAATTAAGTTATTAGGAATACCCTTAGTTTTAAGGTTATGATGGAAAATATATTTTCCTCCAATGTGCATCTGCATTTCCAAAAGCAAAGGGTGACATGCATTATTTTGCGACTCAAGTTCAGATTAGGTAGAGATTTTGGGATAATCAAAACTAAGAAAGGTAATTACAACTTAAAAAGTATTGAGAATTAGAATTTTGATTAAACTAGAAGATACGATTACAGAGACATGAAAGGTAAACAATGAATAGTACTAAGCCAACATCCACTTATACGATTCCAAGCTATAATGGAGATAAGTTTCTAAATTAATTGCATTGAAATAATATCGAGCTAATCGATAGATCAAACATTGTTCATAAATATAATTTCATAATGTCTTCATATGTCAAAAGCCAACAAAACATATAGTGTCTTATTAGATACAACCTTGCATTAACCAACTACGTAGAATGATATATAAACAACCTTGCATTAACCAACAAGGTTACTTGTCCCAGCGACAGTTGACCCCACCATAACGGAACCATCGGATCCCCTGGCGGGGTGCCCACAAGCCCTAAATCCGCCTGTACTTGCTGAGTTATCGGGAAGGCTTGGTGAGCTTGGGAGTTCAGAACGAAGTGCTCAAGACCGAGAAGTTGTCCGTCCATGCCAGTCATCTTTGAACGAGGAGGTAAGGAGAGAAAGGGAGAAAAAGTGTTCACCACTAGATCTGAGTCAGATGTGTCCCCAGCGGAGTCGCCAATTGTGGTGCTATGCTTTTTTTAGTTGAACCTTCTTGAATGGTGGCTAGGTTGGTGTATCCTTAGCGTGGTTTGACCTGCACACTTAAATACCTGCATTAGTGCCAAACCCAGATCGTGGAGAGTCCAGGATAGGCACTCTGACGGTTAAGTCAGAAATAAGGAAGATGAGGTTTTTAGGTTGTACTTAGGGTTTCGGAGAGAGAGAATCAATTACCTTCCTCTTAAGGTGGATTACTCATTTTGTAGGCAAAGGTAACGTGGGGACCAACCCACGCGTATGCACCACGCGCTCGGTGATTGGCTCGTCAGTCGTGGCACCAAATCATGCCCACAGTCTAAGGCCTGTCACGATCTCCACAATCCGTTCGTGCAATAGGGGAAATGGTGCCACGTCACCTGCCACACCTACTGGACTCTACCTGACTTCCTCTCCAAGTCAGGGAGCAGCGGTGGCTTGGTGGTCGATATGGCCCAGCTGTGTTCGATGTTCGGACTTCTGTAGAGTTGCTAGTTGGTCCGACGGGACACCGCCAAACAAGAAGTTATAACCGACACCCTTATCCAGGTCCATGGTTCTTCCGCTGTGGACGAACTTGGCTCGGCAAGATAGGTCCAGCAGAGGCATATTGAACTCTATGCACCGCCGGTCTATACAACCCTTAAGTCAACGGATCTGACTAGTCAGTGTGACATGGCTATCGCCCGGGTTGCTCCGCCGAGCCATGCCCACCACACCCTACAACTCTACAACTGGAAACGACACAGCTTTCTGTAACTAATCAGCACGACGACATCTAAACTGCTATGCTCCATTGCAAACGTTGCTACTAACAAGGAAAAAAGAAAGCCCCCTTCTGCACCCTCATCTCCTCTCTCCTTGTCTCTCTCCCACTCTATCAATCATTGGATTCCTCCTAGCTTCATAAGTAACGATTTAATTTCGTCAAATTAAGAAGGCAGACATTAATCATGCAATACCGGTAACATGAATGATGGTATGCTTTTTGAAACACATTCTCTTACGGGCCTTTACCACCGACATCAGCCATGGTTTGCTTTCTTTTTACCCATTTGGACGCACCGTCATCGGATGGAATCCAACTAATAAATTAGTTTAGTCACTAATGATTTAGTTTCCTAAAATAGTTTGCCTTGATGGATGATGATTGTCCGCAGATAGAGGATCAAAAATTGGTGGAGGGTAACATTTAGAGATGGAGTTATTACTCAGGACCACAAGGACTATGAGTTCTCTTCTCAAATACAGGTCATACTTTCGTATATCAAGCAATTGTTTTGTTTTGTAAACTTTGTTTGTGCTTTGTGATGTAGAGAGATGTGAGGAGAAACCAATTTCACATGTATAAGGTACAAAGGCTTTTCTGTAATTTCTAATTTTTTAAAAGTGGTTTAAGTTGTCTTTGGGTTTGGCATTCTCCGAAACCATTTTTCCACTGATTTTTGGTGTATTGTCATTAAAACAATAGTTTCCCTTCATCTTCAAATTGTTTGTACGCCCTAGATCTCCTATAGAAAATCCACATGAAGATGTACTTGTCCTTTTGAGTTTAGCAGAGGGCTAACTGATAGGGAAAAATTATTCCATAGCCCTGACCAACCCACGTGGTGCCCCACGCTCCTTCACCTCCACTTATTGATGTGAGATCCATGATTAAGTATATGGACATCACACCAAGATGTACAAGGAAAGTGCTCATGACACTGAATATAATCTCTAAAAAGATAGGAAAGACTTATGCTTCACGTCTGATCTCATGTGTTACCTCCATATCTTATTGACTATTACAACACTTTTGAGGTCATTATGTAACTGCCATTTGAATTCGACATGGAAATTCATCTATGTTTCGGCAATAAAACGTATTCTTCTTAAGTTAGACTTCTAAATGTTTTGGTACATGAGTCATTTTAGCTCTGACAATGCAATTTTGCTATTGTTTTGTGGAAAGATAGTTCAAATTTTTAGAGATGATAAGTTGCAATTGCTTTCTGTCACATGTGCCTCCCACATGCATCACACGTGCTCTTATACTAGTTCTCTTTAAAAGTATGAACTTGGTAAAGGAGCACAGATTTCATCGTGAAAAGGACTTTTCTTTGATTAATGCTTCGAATATCATATTTAAAAAACAAGATTCTAGGTAATGTGTCTAATGGATTTTAGGCTAGTGTTTTTGGTTATTCTAGACTTGACTTTGAGGAAAGATTTTTGGTCTTAAGAAAAGGAAAAGTTGCAAGATCAACATTAAAAAGAGAAAGTAAGAAGCAAAGGTTTTTAACTTAGTGATTTTTATAGTATTTTGTATTGTGTGTAAATTAGAGGCTTAGAACCCTTTATATAGGCATAGGGTAAGCTCCCAATAGTAAATTCCTCACCAAAATTGGTAGGGGAGGTAGAGGCTCTTGAATACCCTATTGTCAGCCCATGCCTAATCTATAGAAACTGTCTGAAAATGGAGTTTGCGGTTGCACAGTTTAACCATGCATCCACAAGTTGTAAGCATGTGGTCGTAATGTCAAACGGCCAATAACACTGCATCCGTCTCCATCCGTAACTCGATAGTTTTTGTCTGTAAGGTCAGGTTGCCCATTACATTGTGTCCATAAAGTTTGGTTTTTGGGCCAGGAATAGGATTTTGTTTTAGGCTTTTTTGGGGCATGTTTTGGGATTATATTTGAATGATTTTGGTCAGAAAGGTCTGTTGGGTTCAAAATGAATTTGATGGGCATATTTGGCCGAAAAAGGGTTGGGATAATTTATATGGATCAGAACAATCATTATACTCGAAGCATTAACCAATTAAAGTAATTTCTTGGCGTTCTTAACATTATCACATTGGGGATTCATCTGAGACTTAATTTTAGAAATTTTGGATAAGCAAGTTTAGGGCGTTTACACATGTTAACAAGTTACCAAAGTTAGGTCTAAGTTTCATGCCTCGTACGTTGTGTACAACAAGTAGTTCTCATACATAAGTAACACCCCTAATTTTGGATAAGTTAAATAAACATTTTATTGATAAAAACTAAGTAGAGTCTGGCTCATTATTACACCACAACTCCCACAGAGTTCAATAGTTACACAAGGGAGGGAAACTAAGGTTCATAACTACAGCTCCGACTGCTCCTCCATCCTAGCCAGCTCCTCAGATCCGAAAGCCTCCAAGGTGTACAGCTCACCCTGTTTATCTATAAGGTCTGACACATTATACCAGCGTCGCCACCAACATAATATGTCAGGGTCACCAAAGGCAACACCGTGAGCTATAAAGCTCAATAGAATAACCAAACCCACTAACTCTTAACTTATAATCAAAAGATCATATAGTTAACGATTTCCAAATAAAACATACATCCTTAACAAAACAGTTAACAATGACACATCCACATTCACTATTCAAACCAACGTCGGTGTCCATGATTTATGAGTTTCTCCCACGCGTCTTGTCGTAGACCGTGTCACCACTTTTCATATACCAAATCATCAATTCCAAAAATCGTTTTTACACACCTAACCTCGGTTCTGCTGTTTCGGTCTCCCGAATATCCTCACAATGGTTCCGCTGCACCGGGTTCCCATTGGCACACAATAGCATTAGCTCCTCTCCACGGATAACCAAGCCACAAACCTCACAATGGTTTTGCCGTTCTGGACTCCCATTGGAACACACACATCCTCACAATGGTTCCGCCGCTCCGGATTCCCATTGGAACACACACACAAAACTCACATTGGGCTACCACGTCCGGCCACAATGTAGTTTCAAATATATTTCTCCATTTCAAAACACGTCTTTTCGTTAACCACACCCTAGGTGTCATATTTCCAACTTTCTCGATTTTCGTATCTCGTTTTCATGCATAAACTATACGGTAGGACTTCACATGTATTAATCATAAATCATTCATTGTAATCTAAACTAGCAAGATCATCCAACTCTATATTATGTAATCATGCTAAAATCCAACTTAAAGCATAACGCCACATGTACGGACGCCTTTGGAGTTGATACCACTTATGCTTATTCACACATTAGACAAGTAATTCAAGTAACACATAAACATGCTCATAACCTTCTTCAAGATCAAAATACGAATACTTTTAATTAAGTTCTATATCTCGAAATCCGTTCTTCTTCCTTTTTGGGAAGTTCAAAAAGACAACATATGTTTTTTCGAAAAAATAATGTATAAAAATGATCATATAAATTCTATACTTAGAGTAAATAGGCACGGGAAAATCTACCATTCTTCTTGGTGGTTGGTCGGTTTTGAGAATTGGCCGTTGGTTTTGCGAATCAGCGGCGTAATGGCTCCGGATTGCTTTGAAAGGAAGAGAAATGGATTTTCTCTTCCTAGAAACAACTTTACTAACTATACTAGGCTACATTAAAGATCTAGGGGTGGTTTAGTGGTAGCTCTCAAGAAATTTAAGGAAAGTTCAAGAAACTTGAACTTTGGAACCTAGAAAGCTTAGAATTTCTAGAGAGATGTTGAAGCAAGTGGAGAGGGTGTGAGTTTAAACTTGGAATGACCTCCTATTTATAGGCAAGGCATGCCTCTCCCCCTCTCTCACCCGAAATCTCTCCCTCTCTATATATCTCATCTTTTTCTCACTTGTCAAGCTTGATTGGTTAGGTTATAGGGTTGATTGCATATCTTCTACCTAGTTCTAGGCATGCATGGCTAGATTTGGTACATGGAGTTGGTTTGGAAGGATTTGATGGAAGAAAGAAGGGATGGTTCAAAGATTGGGTTAGTAAGGATGTAAGAAAATCATATCAAGGTACTCTCCAATCTCTCCCATATCTCTCCATCTCTCTCTCACTAGTACAAGATACCTATACATATATAACTTGAGTTCGTAGAAGTGAGTTTATATAAAAAAAAAGTTGGTAGAAGAGAATCTAAGATGGCTTGTTCTTCACCTAACATGGTACACAATATCTTTCTCTCTCTCTCTCTCTCTCTCTCTCCTATCTCTCTCCCTTTCTCTCGGCTCTCTCTCTCTAGTAATATGTGTGTATATATATATGTCCATGTATACATATATAGTAGTACTCTTAAGTACTTTGTGATTTAATAAGGCTTTCAAGGGTCAATAAGAAAGATATGGTCAAGATTTCTCTAGCATATAATAAGTTAGGAAGTACATCCACCCATATATAAACATATAAATGTACTAAGTACATATACCTATATATAATTATATTGGTGTACTTAGAGAATCTAGGGTAATAACTTTATACCTATTTTTAAGCATACAAGTAAATAGGAAATCTAAGAAAGTGACTTGCTTTATTTATCTAAGTACTTATTGGCAAGACTAACTTTTATTACCCAAGTGATAAAATTTTCCCTAGTAATTATTGGCCAATGGTTAAAGAAGTGAGAGAAGATATACTTGAATAAGATCTTGAAATGACTATTTGTCCTTTAGGCATGTTTATAATAAACTATGAGGTACATATGTCTATATATAATCTTATATGTGTACTTTAACAAATCTAGAAAAATATCCTTGGTGGAAAGTCTAGGTTTTCTATTGTCCAATGGATAAAATTTCCCTAGCATTTATTACCCAATAGGTAAGAGGTAAAAGTAACAAATCTAGAAATGTCTAATCAAATGAACACACACACACACACACACACATATATATATATATACCCATATATATATATATAATATTACCTAGATCCAAATGGTTCTATTAGGGTTTGGAAGGTTCAAGAGGTTTAAAAGGGCTCATTTAGGGTTAGGAGAATGTAACTAGATGAATTGGTAGTTAGGTTTTTCTAACTAATTGGTTAGAAACTAATGCTACTTGCTAGGTATGATTTCTAGCCAAGAAACATAATTTAAAGATATCATGTACTCACTTAGGAGAATGCACAAGTGTTTTTACAAGCATACTTGTCTTTAGAAAATGACTATTGTGGGCTTTTTCGAAAACATTTTGTTTCATTAAACAAGTAGCAGGTATCCAAGAGTGTATCAAGTAAAGAGGGGTGCATGCATGTGCATGTGTACAGGAAATGATAGAAATGATGAAAAAATGCAAAATAACAGAAAACTGGAATCCTGTCACTGGCTTCACTCTCGAGCGCTCGGGAGTGGTCCCGAGCGCTTGGGAGTATCAATGCCCAATCCTGCAAGTTTTGTTAGGACCAACAAAATATAATGCTAAACTGTAAACTCAAATAAATTTAAGCATGTTATAGGCTCAACAGAGGTTTTGACAGACTGAGACGGGGCCTCAATCTCTCAAACCATGCATCCCTGCCACTGACAAGATTAGATATGCAACTTTGAAAGATTCGTGCATGCAGAGAGTCAGGAAATACAACAAGCTGGGGGAAATGGGATGTAATGGCATGCATGTACTCCCGAGCGCTCGGGATCGGTTCCAAGCGCTTGGGAGTGAGCTGCACACCAGCTTGGTTTCAAACAAGAAATGGCACTGTTTTGACATGTGAACGCCCTTGTTTTAAAGAAAATCATCTTTTAAGTTTAAAGAAACCTTATTCTTGCATGAAAATTTGTGAGAGATGTTTCTGTCTTGGGAAAAATTGATTTCCTGTGCATGCATGTCAAGATGAAATAATTTTACTGAAGAATGCAACTCACCCCCAGCCTGTTGTGTGCCAAAGTGCCATGCATGGGACTGGAAATAGTCCCGAGCGCTCGGGAGCACTCTTGAGCGCTCGAGAGTGTTTCCAGTAGGGGTTTTAAGAAAAAAATTTTTTTTTCGTGCACCCATTGCTCTTGTTGTTAAACTTGAGATCAAAGGAACTCACGACCAGTATGAAGAACTGGTATGAGCCCTTGATCCCCCTCAGGAAACAGAAAGGCTTGAAAAGCCTTGTATTATACCTTTTTCTTGTTGCTTGGACTATGCTTCTTGGTCTGTGCTTCTTGGACTGATTTGGATGCTTGAAAATGCTTAGAAAACAGTAGGAAAATGGAGTAGATGAACTAAAGATTTGAGGCTCTTGAAGCACTTGAAGATTGTTTGAAAATTTCCTTTGAAAACACAAGTTTTGGAGAATATTTGAGAGAGGTTTAGAGACTGGTTTTTGGCAGCAGAATGGGGAGAGAGATAGACTGATTTCGTGCCCTTTTGCATGTAGAAGATGGGGGTATATATAGGGGAAGGGAGAAAATGTTTGAATTTTGAAAAGAAAATCAAAATAAAATGGGAAAATGTTTTGGGGGGGAGAAAAGGCATCATGAGATGCTTTGCTGGCTCAGGCATGCTTGGGACATGCAGGTTTGAACGTTGAAAGATCTAAAAAGCCATGGTCAAAGCCAAGCTCAACATGCATTGGTCTATCAGCACTCCCAAGCGCTCCAGAGTGGTCTCAAGCGCTTGGGAGTGGCACTCCCGAGCGCTCTAGAGTGGTCTCGAGCGCTTGGGAGTGTCTGCCCAATTTCAGAAGGGTGCCACAGACACTCCCGAACTCGGTTTTGGGTGTTTTTCGAAGCGTTGGAAAGCTCATGAAGTCCTCTTTCTAACCCAATTGGTTTCATTCAAAGTTATTTTATATGCTGAAATGTGTGCCAATTTTACCCTCAGGGTGTCGGAAAAAGAAGAGTTTTGGTTTTGAAAAAGTCCAAGAAGCATTGTCCAAGTTCGTCCAAGGCCTGTTTTGATTCATTTTCATCATCGGGGAGCCTCCAGGGCACAAATTAAGGATAATTAATAGGTCCAAATTGGGGTGTCTACAATTATGTTGTCCGGGGTTAAAAGATTCAATTTTTATAAGTTTCAAATTTAATTATGACGGATTATTAAGGCAAATTAAAATAAAATTAAAATATTTAACGAAATTTTTATTTACCAAAAATCAGGGTCGTTACATAACATAACATAACACATACTAGTCTTGGAGATTGAACTAGTCAAAACATGCAAACAAACATAACTTGGATTCTATCTTAGCAAATTCCTTTCGAACGGTTAGGACCTTCCCCTAGACGAATAAACTAATGGGTTCAAGGTTTAGTTTTAAGGCAAGCCATCATGATAGGTGATACGTACATCCAAATGTTTCAACATTACTTGGTAGAATCAAGCTCAACCTTCTGGACGGAAACTACTGGTAGTGTAGTTTTCATAACCAAATCGTAAAAATCTGTAATTTCATCCATCCAAGGCCCGATTGACCCATATACTAACATCATTTATGTGTATCCTAGGACCCTTAATACTAAAAACATGATTAGGGTCAACATGCATGTGAATCTAGTAAGTGATCAAAGAAAAGACTAGTTTTACAAGTATTTTACCTTAGCTCCAATGGGTGATTAAAGAAGTGGCCAACAAACTTTGATAACCTTTGGGAAGTTATTAATTAGCTTGAGGAAGGAAGTGAACGGATTGGATCATTTATTATGGAATGCATCATTTATTCTCTTGATCATTTTTTTTTCTTTTTATGAAGCAAATATTGAAAATAGTCATGCTACTTGCACATACATTTTTACACATATATTGCACATTCACTTTTATGGGGCCCACCAATATGATATGAACCGCTCATTATTTTTAAAATAATTTTTTAAGGGTTTCTGTAAAAAATCAACTTGATAGGATATCGGTAAGGGCTTTTTCCGAAATCGCAGGGCGAATCAGACTGTTTCACCCTATGATTTTTGAAAAAGCCCTTACCAATATCCTATTGAGTTGATTTTTACAAAAACTCTTGAAACATTATTTTAAAAATAATGAGCAGTTCGAATCATATTGGTGGGACCCGAGGTGGGCCCCATAAAAATGTATGTGTAAGATATGTATAAAAATATATGTGTCCTTAGATTTATTGTATTGAAAATAAACATGGCAATAGCAATATATGTTTAAAAAAGTGAAATGAAGTAAAATAACCAACTAAGGTTAGAATGCATAAATCAAAAAGTACAGGATTCCACCCAGTTGAAATGCACTATTCATGAAGGAATTATGTTGAACTTGTATAAGGTATTGAAAGAAAAAATAAAAAATTGGTGGGAGGTCTACTATAACATGTTTGTAACCCACTAGGTCCACTGATCAAATCTCTAACTCACCAAGTCCACTATTAGGTATTTGGTAAGGCCTAAAGTCCACTGCATTTAAAAAGGGAAATAGTGCTTGACAGATTTACCCTTCCATTCAAATTCCATCAATTTAGCCCATTATCCTCCCATTATCCCTTCTAGTTTTGAAATCAAAATCCCATCAATTTAGCGCATTTATCACACCAATCACGGGTCTCTCTCTCTCTCTCTCTCTCTCTCTCTCTCTCGTCTCTCTCTATTTGGAATGCTGATCATATATGACGTTATATATTCTCCTTTTTAAGAGTTACATATTTTTTGTAACGTTGTACAGATTTTGATATATGACCATGTTTTTCGATTATTTGAATAAATATATAAGGTTATATAACATGTATCATCATATAACCATATTAAATCACTTATTGATTTGGTCCGCGCAACGGCCTCTCCGACTTGGAGTTTTCTGAATAAATATATAAGGTTATATAACGTTATATAAGTACAATAACGTTAACATACCATATATTTTGGATTCGTTCATCAGTTCACATTGAACGTGAGATACTTACATTTTACGTGAGATATTTACATTTTACATTATATGTTTATATTTGTTAAGCCACTGCGCAGACCAATTCATATAAGGTTATCTACGGTTATATATATGATTATGGTTATATGTTTATGCATATATATGTTCAAGTTTTAACAAGTATCAATCATTGAAACCATTACATCCACCAATCAAACATCTAGTGTTCAAAATAAATAAAAAATAAATTCAGAGTATGCTATTGTTCAACTACGTAGTTATAAATTTGATCAATAGATTTACAAAACGGATTCAGACTCTTTTGAATAGCAATATGAAAACAAGAGAAAGGAATTACACCAAAAGACTTTAACCAAATTAAAACTCTAAATCTAATATTCTTGGCTGTCTTGTCAGGATCAACGATCCTAATATGGCTCTTCAACTTCATGAGGTACCTTTGGTAGAAGGATTTGATGTGGAGGGCTCTTCTGAGGTTGGAGTTCATTCTAAACTCCATTATCACGGTGTCATTGTGGTGATACTCCAATTTGCAATAAATTGGATTTGGCACTTCATCAAACCATATCCCTATTTCTTTTGGATTCGTCATTTCTGCACATTACAGAAAAAAAAGATTCAAGAATTCGTATATTACCATATATGTTTCATGATATCAGCTGTCAAATAAAAACCTAAACGTTATATATCTCAAGATAGACTATAACAGAAAAATCACAATATGATGACATGATACAAGGTGCAGAATTGGATATATAACCATATATATTCACAAAACAAAATGACAACCAAAACAAAATGATATATGTAAACTTCCAAAAGGAGAATATATAACGTCATATAATGTTACGCTATATATAACCATATATATTCACAAAACAAAATGACAACCAGAACAAAATGATATATGTAAACAAGTAAAAGGAGAATATATAACGTCATATAATGTTACACTATAACATTACAATGTTATATGTTATAACCTAATGTTATATGTTTACATTTAAACTCATATATATATATATATGTATTATGTATAATCACAAACCTGAACATATAACCATATATATCACTCAACAGCAGCTTAAGAAAAGTACAAAAAACATTCCAAAGCCAGGAAAAAAAAAGTTAACCCTACTTCGTTGTCCATTACCTATATTGAATTGGTCCGCGCAGCGGCCTCATTGACTGGCTTCTAATGATTGATATAACCATATATATACTAGCAGAAATTGAAGTTACGCAATAACATATAACATTACAATGTTATATGTTTACATCCGGGGGTGTGGGGGCGAAGCCCCCATGGCACAAAGTGCCGCAGTTCGTGGTGCGACTTTAGGAGCACCACGAACTGCAGCGAAAACGATATTTTCAAGAACTTAAGGTGTAATTTCGGCCATAGAACCCGACCTAATTATATTACAGTCGGTTTGTAACTAAGGTTATATAATCATCGACTCTTATATAACCTTATATGAATTGGTCCGTGCATAACAGATCTGAGTATATAACCATATATACCAATCATAAAAAGTGCTATAACCAGGATGCTCTGTAAAAAAACCCTCAAACAGAAGGAATCAAAGTGGTCTACAAACACTGAACCAGAAGACATCTAATTTATGATATAACAATATATATACTCAACACTGAACCAAAAGTCATCTAATTTATGATATAACAATATATATACTCGAACTTTCAAAACCCTAACTTATATTACCAAAATCGTTCATATAACGATATATACGAATGGGAACGTACCTACTGTTGGTTCAGTGTTGGTGGTGGACGACGACCACGAGACTGAAGAACGGCGACAAGATCGGGTGAAGAACCGGCGAAGAATGGCGATTAGGACCCTACTAGAATGGGTGATGAACGGTTGAAGAACGGACGCGATCGTTGGTGGTGGACGAAGGAGATCGACTGACGCCAACGACGAAGATTGTTGACGACGAATAGCCGACGACGAAGATTGTTAACGATGAACGGTCGAAGAACGGGCTTTTCTCTCTCTCTCTCTCTCTCGTTCGTGCGTTCTGAAAGGGGGGGAAGGGGGGGAGGGGGGGAGATGGGATGGGTTTTATAATGGGGGGAGAAATTTTCAAATAGGGTTTTTTTTGAAATGGATGAAAAACGGGGCAGACTAATCGGGAGAGATTTTAGGGGATTGGAAATTTCAAATGGATATGTTTGAAATGGATGTAAAGGGTATATTAGACTAAACATGATTATTATTTTCCTAATAATAGGTTAATGGACTTAGTGGATTATAGAATTTAGAAGTGGACTTAGGGGGTTTGGAAAGTGCTATAGTGGACCTGGGGAAAATTCTCCCAAGAAAAAATTCTCCCAAGAAAAAATGGGTTCTTATGTGTACTATAAGCTAGAATTTGGGTCCTTCAATAACTAAAATTTGCGGAGTTCTGTAGACTAAAACATCATAGCAAAGACATATTTCTTGAACGATCTACGCCAAATCATCTCAATTAATAGCACGACATCAGATAAACAAACTAAAGCTAGTAATATAAATATCACATCGCAAATAAAAATATAACGAACACCAAAAGTTTTAAATTCTAGCCAACTCAAGGCAAGGCTCCACACAACTCAAATTACACATGAGAAAAACTGGCAAGGCTCAACTCAAGATATTGTTGGGAAAAATATGCGGAATTTTCCACAAGAAAATCACGAAGGAAATAAATATAAATGCAGCGAATAATAGTCTGAAATGTGCAAACCACAATCCAAACAAACACAAGGAAATTTTACGTGGTTCCCCCAAAATCGAGGTACGTCCACGGGATTGGAGTCCGATTCCATTATTAACGAATGTTCTTACAAATGGGTTTACAAGATATTCAAGATCTCACAAACACCCTAAGGTGCATCCAACAAACTTCAACAAAAAGAGGAAAGACCTCACCAAATATAGATGAACAAAGCTCTCCGAAATAGTTGAATGGAGAGGCAGAACCGATAGCAAATCTGCTCCAATAGATCATGACAAACTACTGAAGATAAAAGGCCAAAATGGATGCACTTGACCTTGTTATTTCTCCACCGAAAACACATGCACGCATTGATGCACACAGGAGCACTCACTGATGAACACACACGAGCCCTTTCTTTTTCTAGATACTTGTAATTGTATTCTACCCAAGACAAATAAAACTCATCTAGCTTCCAAGAGAAGCCAAGTGGTACCAAGGTCATGTGCTAGACATGTGCTCCAAAAATAAGTGTGGAGACTTCTACCCAAGCCCACCAAGCAAAATTATCTTTCTTTTGGGCCAAACAAATTATAATTGGGCTAACAAAATATTGGGCTTCCACAAATATAACATAAGGAGGGAACCCAACATTCTCCCCCTTTTCAACTTATGTGGATAGATCCACCAAACTCGACAAAGTTCGAAATTTCTCATGCTTGTCCTTAGATAAAGCCTTAGTCATCATATCCGAAGGATTATCATCTGTGTGGATCTTTTTAAGTTGTAACAATTTCATGTTAAACGTATCCTGTATTCAATGGTATCTAACATCAATGTGCTTTGATCTAGAATGGAAAGTGGAATTCTCACTCGATGTATTGCACTTTAGCTATCTCAAAAGAGAACATACCTCTCTTGATTCAAACCCAACTCTTGCAAGAATTTCAACCACAACAACTCCTTGCAATTTTCGGTAATTGCAATGAACTCCGCTTCCGTAGTTGATAGAGCAACACATTTTTGCAACCTTGATTGCCAATTGATAGCTCCCCCTACAAAGGTCATCAAGTACCCCGAAGTGGCCGATCAAAAAAAAAAAAAAAGGTACCCCGAAATGGACTTCCAAGAGTCAACTCCCTCGGCCGTGTCGGCATTCGTGAATCCATCCAACATAGCTTTACCATTTTCGAAACACAAACAAACTCTAGAAGTGCCTCTGAGATACATGAGAATCCATTTCACAGCTGCCCAATATTCTTTTACCCGAATTCAAAAGAAATCGACTTACAACTCCAACTGCGTGAGCTAAATTCAGCCTTGTAAAAACCATGGCGTACATCAAAGAACCAACTGCTGAAGCATATGGAAAATTTTCCATCTCTGCCTTGTCCTTTTCCCTTGTAGGGTATTGTTTTAAACTAAGCTTGAAATGGTTCACAAGTGGACAACTAACGGGCTTTGCTTTATCCATCTTGAACCTCTCAAGAATCTTTTCATTATAGCTTTCTTGAGACAACCAAATTAACCCCTTCTTTTAATTACGAGTAAACTTCATACCCAAAATTTGCTTTGCCAGTCCCAAATTTTTCATAGCAAATAATTTGCTCAACTCCATCTTCAACTCACCGATCTTGCTAGAATCTTGACCCACAATGAGCATATCATCGACATAGAGCAAGAGAATAATAAAGTTTCCATCCGGAAACTTTTTCACAAACACACAATGATCCGAAGTGGTTCTTGAATAACCATGATCCACCATAAAGGAATCAAATTTATTGTACCATTGCCTTAGAGCTTATTTTATACCATACAAGCTCTTCTTCAATTTGCAAACAAGGTTTTTCTTCCCTTTTTCTTTGAAGCCTTCGAGTTGCTCCATATAAATCTCATCCTCTAAATCACCGTGAAGAAACGCGGTTTTCACATCAAGTTGTTCAATCTCAAGGTTCAAACTTGCAGCAATACCAAGAACAACACGGATGGAGGATATTTTCACAACAGACGAAAAAATTTCATCAAAATCAATACATTTTTTCTGCCCAAACCCTTTCACCACGAGGCGTGCCATGTACCTCAAAATTTTTCCATCATGCTTCAATCTATAAACCCATTTGCTTTTCAACACTTTTTACCCTTAGGTAATTTCACCAAATCATAAGTACGGTTTTCAAGTAAGGACTTCATTTCCTTTTGCATAGCCTTAGCTCACTCACCTTTCTTATCATGCTCCACAGCTTCTTGGTAGCTCTTGGGTTCCCCCTGTTCCATTACTGGCACAAACTCATCGGGAGAGTACTTTCTTGATAGTTGCTTATCTCTAACAAATCTCCTCAACTCCGATTGTGGTCGTGGCTCTTGAATTGATTACTTCTCCTCATTTGCCAACTCAACTTGACTAGGAACATCAACATTTTCACCACCTTCAAGAGGTGGCTGCACATCCTCCTCATTTTTACCATATGCTGAAGGTGAAGGAATTGGCTCCAAGTCAACGAGTTCACTAGCAATTTCCTCCGGTTGCTCATCCTTGTCAAAGTCTTTAATTGTTTGGTCTTCAAGAAAGACAACATCTCTACTCCGAATAATTTTTTTGTCAACCGGATCCCACAATCTATAGCCAAATTTCTCATGCTCATAGCCAAGAAAAATGCATTGTTTTGCCTTGTCATCAAGCTTGGACATTTCATTTTTTGGAATGTGAACAAATGCCTGGCAACCGAAAACCCTCAAGTGATCATAAGTAATATCCTTGCCCAACCAAACTTTTTCTAGAACATCACCATTCAAAGGAACTAAAGGAGACAAATTAATCATGTCAACCGCCATCCTCATGATCTCCTCCTAAAACGATCTTGGCAATTTAGCATGTGAAAGCATGCATCGCATCCTTTCTACCATAGTGTAGTTCATCCTTTCGGCGACTCCATTTTGTTGAGGATTTTTCTTGACGGTCCTTTGGTGTTTAAGGCCTTGGCAATGACAATATTCATCAAACGGCCCAAGATATTCACCACTGTTGTCAGAAAGAACACATTTCTACTTCTTCACGGTCTCTCTTTCAACCTTGGCCAGAAAATCTTTAAGCACATCTAAAACTTGATCTTTAGTTTTTAATGGGTATGCCCAAAATTTTCTCGAATGATCATCAATAAAAGTAATAAAATAAAGTGCACCACTATGAGATCTAACTTTTAAGGGATCACAAACATCCGAATGAACCAAGTCCAAAATGTTAGATTTTCTCGAAAAAGAATTGAAACGAAATGCAACTCTATTTTATTTACCGGCCTAGCAACGAACACAATTTTTAAGAGGGGTACCTTTTGTACCGGGTAAGATCTCCTTTTTGGCAAGAACGTGTATCCCTTTTTTACTCATATGCCCAAGTCTTTTATGCCACAATTTGGTGGAGTCATCATCATCAAGTGTGTTCATAAACCCTTTGCTAATTTTCCCTTTCATTGTATAAAGCGAGCAAGTCTTGTTCCCTTTAGCAACCACAAGTGAACCCTGTAATACCCTGACTTTTAATTATGTTCATAATATAAGCATGTGTTGAGTTTAATGTTAATAATGTGATTTTGGCCTTGCTTTGCTAGTTTATTAGGAAATGGAACATAAGTGGTTACAGGACACACCTACACATGATAACTTTTCCTTATAAACAAAGTAAAGAGTTTCTACGTTCTTTCCTTCTTGTTTCTACGTTCTTTCCTTCTTGTTTCTATCGACCACCATTTGAGAGAGAGAGAGAGAGAGAGAGAGAGAGAGAGAGAGAGAGAGAGAAAGGACTGGAAGAAGAAGAAAAGAAAGAAGAAAAGGAGGAAAATCTAGGAGATTTCTTCTTAGACTTGGATTGAAGCCTAATTTGGTAAGTACATGCCTAGAGGAGTAAAATTTCTTGTTCTTGGTGTTCAATTTTTGCTAGAAGTGATGAATCTAAGTGGGTTTAGGGTAGAGATTGAGTTTGTATTGAAGACCCATGAACCTTGTTTAAATTTCTAGAAATTGACATGTTTAAAGCTTGTGTAATTCATGAATTTGGTATATTTGGGGTAGCCCATGAGTATGTTTAAGTTTGCTTATGTTTTGTGAAGTTTCTGTATGAGTTTCGATGTGAATTTTAGGGTTTTACTTCATAAATTCGTACAACTTGTGGGTAGGCAATTTAGAGTTTCAACAGAATTTAATCTGCCCTGTTCTTGAGGAATTTTTCTCACCAACTTCCCGACCTTAATATTTTTTGATATTTTTATTGAAGATGCCTGTATGTGTCTATTTTATTGTGTAAAATTTTCAGAACCTAACTCAAAATGTGGAAGGACTTAAATTCGTTAACTGACCTGCTGTCGTGGTATCTACAGTGCTGATTGCGTCGTCGCACTTTACGGAAACGGCCATAATTTTTAGCTCGACTTATGAAATTGCGATCCGATTTCTGATTTTGAAACTAGACTCATAGACCTAAAAATTGCGTAAAGATTGTGTCTTAGTTATTCTTGTGCAAGGTCAGTTTTTGGTGTTAAAGTGGATGAAGCTACAGATTCTGTGATTATTTTCTTGGGCTAGCTATTTAACTTCATATGTTTATCTTAGAACCTTATGTTCATAACGATAGGCTTTTTTAGCATCTTCTAATCATGTTTTTATTGCCTAATTGTTTTAGGAAGTTCGGGTGGTTCGTAGAGCCGAGGTGAGTGATTTAATGCTTAAACACATGGTTTTGAACTTGTTTTCCTTATTGAGCTTGTTTGAACATGTTTTATAGTTTGTGTACTACATGGATAACAATGGAAGGTGAACTTATTTGTGAAATATTGGCGAATCTCTTTAATGGCATTCCCAACGTCCGATCTTGCTAGGGGACAGCTTAATGGCTAGCAAGGGTGTTTGAGGTTGGTGTGTGTTTTGGGATAATGTATAGACGTCTGGCTTATCCACTACCGGGGATGCCCGATAGCTTTTGAATTTTGAATACCGGAATGTGCATTATATTCGGCTTATGAAATTGAGTTCTTTGTTTTGAAATATTATCAAATTATTTTGCATTGTCCATGGAAGGCATGTGAGTTAAGTATTAATCATTCACATGAGTTTTGGCTTATGGATTTTCTTTTCCACCTTTCAGGAAGCGACTAGTAGGGTGGCGTGGTGTTTACTTTTGGGATGTGTTGTATTTTTGGAAACTTGTAGAAAGGAAGTTATGCTTGAAGACACTTAGCTTTGTATATGGTTTGTTAGCTTTTCAGTTTGTAAGTAAGCACAGCTCTGAGAGGTTTACCTTTTGGTTTGTAGAACCTCTGTAAGACTTTGGTTTGTTATTAATAAAAGTCGTCTTTTGCTTCCGCTGTTATGTTTAGTCCCTTTTGATTATCACTTGCTTATATGATATTTGATTAGTGATTTGGCCTTAGTGAGAAATCACTGGCATTTGTCATGATTAAGACCTCTAGGGGCGGGTCAGGGTTGGGACAAACCCTTTGTGAGCTTCGATTTTCCATCACCAAAATGGTTGTTTTAGCCTTCATCATCCAACTTTCCGGTGGAGATCAAATTGAGATGAATATCCGGTACATACCTCACATCTTTGAGCAACAATTTGCACCCAACACCTGTTTTCAAGCAAATATTTCCCCAGCCAACAATTTTCGACAACCCCTCATTTCCCATTCGAACACACCCAAAGTCTCCTTCATTGTAGGGAGTGAAGAAATTGACTATTGAAGTTACATGGAAAGAAGCACCAAAATCAATCACCCAATTTGTATCTTGGCTAACCAAATTGACATAACTCTCATCACATACATTCATAAGTTCACCATCAAAAGAGACTGCCGTTGTGTTATCTTGCTTCTTTACACCTTGTTTCGCATGATTTTCCTCCTTGAATTTGAGTTTTAGGCATTCCCGCTTCATGTGTCCTTTCTTTTTACAATAATGGCATTCTATATCTTGCTTTGAAGGTGATCTTCCCCTCGAACTCCCATGACTTTGATACCATCAAAAGAGACTGTTGTTGTGTTATCTTGCTTCTTTTCACCTTGTTTCGCATGATTTTCCTCCTTGAATTTGAGTTTTAGTCATTCCCGCTTCATGTGTTCTTTCTTTTTACAATAATGGCATTCTATATCTTGCTTTGAAGGAGATCTTCCCCTCGAACTCCCACGACTTTGATCACGATTGTGTGTGTGTGTGGGGGGGGGGGGGGGGGGCTTGCTACTTCTACCTCTAGATCGCCCTCTTGGTTTAACAACAAGTGCCTTCGAATAAGAACCGGTGGATTTTCTTTTCATCTCTTCATTCAACAAACTATTAGTAACTTGGCTCATAGAAACAATTCCATCCGGCACCGAGTTACTGATCGTCACAACCAAAGTTTCCCGACTCTCGGGTAGAGAACTAAGTAGCATCAAAGCCTGCAACTCATCATCTAACACAATCTTCATAGAAGCAAGTTGATTAACATTGCTATTCATTTCATTCAAATGTTCCGCAATAGACTTGCCCTCTTTATATTTCAAATTTACCAATTTTTTGAACAAGAATGCTTTGTTAGTGGCCCATTTTCTATCATCGAGACTTTTCAATTTCTTCCACAAATCATAAGCCGAATTTTCGGAGGAGACATGATAAAAACACTATTGTCAATCCATTGACGAATAAGCCCAGCAACTTTTGATTCAATATGGTCCAATCCCGACGTTTCTTATCGATGGGTTTAGTCGTATCACCTTCTACAGGCCCATGTAAGTCTTTATAATACAAGAGGTCTTCCATTTTAATTTTCCAATTCACGCAATTAGTTCCATTGAAACTAATCATTCTACCCACATTTCCTTCCATGATTTACACCAAATAATAAACCTTGGCCAACCGTCGGCTCTAATACCAGTTGTTGGGAAAAATATGTGAATTTTTTCACAATTAAATCACGAAGGAAATAAATATAAATGCAGCGAATAATAGTCCAAAATGCGCAAACCACAAACCAAACGAACACAAGAAATTTTTACATGGTTCTCCCAAAATCAACATACGTCCACGGGACCGGAGTCCGATTCCACTCTCAACGAATGTTCTTACAAATGGGTTTACAAGAGATTCAAGATCTCACAAACACCCTAACGTGTATCCAACAAATTTCAACAGCAAAAAGGAAAGACCTCACCAAATATAGACGAACAAAACTCTCTGAAACAGCTGAATGGAGAGCCGAAACCGATAGCAAATCTGCTCCAATAGATCACGACAAACAACTAAAGATCAGAGGCCAAAATGGATGCACTTGACCTTGTTCATTCTCCACCGAAGACACACGCACGCATTCAGGCACACAGGAGCACTCACTGATGAACACACACGAGCCCTTTCTTTTTTCAGATACTTCTAATTGTATTCTGCCCAGGACAAACAAAACTCATCTTGCTTCCAAGAGAAGCCAAGTGGTACCAAGGTCATGTGTTAGACATGTGCACCAAAAATAAGTGTTGAGACTTCTACCCAAGCTCACCAAGCAAAATTATTTTTCTTTTGGGCCAAACAAATTATAATTCGGCTAACAAAATATTGAGCTTCCACAAATATAACAGTTCAGAAGCAAATGTGAAGACTAATTAAGATTAGACCGCCTCTTCTCCCAGATAAATAGCGTGTGGAATCCAACACGATTCTATTTCGAGCCTACTGCCTAATAATAACTGTGGCAAGGAGGGAACCCAACAGCTACATAGAAGATCATGTACAGGCTCCGATGGCTTTAGAAGTCCCCAAATAATAAGAGACATACACGGAAATGAACCGGAAGGGCAGTCAAGTTCAAGAGTGTTAAGGTGAGAAAAGATTACAGTAGGACAAAAATTTCTTTCCCTTGATTAGCTCACTAATAGTTTGGAAAGAAAACAAATTTCTGCTACTCACTCTACACCTTCAAGGTGAAGAAAAACCTTACAGCTTTTGTTTGATAGCAACCGAATGAGATTGATTCCACAGAATGGAGGTACAGTTGTTTTAACGATGAAAACGATTCCAAGAAATAAAAGAAAGATTGCACAAAACTTGTGGTCAGCTTCCGCAGGGCATAGGAACCTATCAGGTCTCGAAACAGCCAGATGATATCATGGCATATTAGCAGTGTTACAGCATGCCGCGTGCGCATGTGTGTGTGCATGAGAGAGAGAGAGAGAGAGAGAGAGAGAGAGAGAGAGAGTACAGAATGGGTACAGGCCTGCTAAGTCTTATCACATTTGCAATCAGTAATACATGTTTATTCTAGAAAATACAACATTCATATTGTGGATTAGAGCTCATTTGTGAACAGGAAAAAATCGCTGTAATCTAGTTCACGTCAAACATTAATATGTTGACCATTTCAAAAATTCAGCCTGAACAAATTGCAGTCCACGATCACCAGTCTAGACCCAACCCTCTTGAAAGGAAAAGTTTGTCAATGTATGTGACCACAGGAGCCAATGCAGCTATGTAATTTTGCATCTGAATCCTTGCCGAGGTCTCTGGAATCAATGAAAATGGAAAAAAACAAGTAAGAAACAAAATCGGAAGTTAGGAAAGCTAGGGACTAGGGTTAATACACGCTTCTTTAACTCAAGGCTGGTTTGGATATTGACTTTGTAGAGGTTAAAGAAAATGAAAGGGACAACAATCGTATCAACTTTTTTTCCCCATGCTTTACCCTTCCTTTTCTTTTCCTTCCACAAATCAACCATCCAAATACAGCCTCAGAAATATCGATTCAGTTTTTGTTCTCCTGCTTGGAAAACAACATGAAAGCCAAATTAAGGTACCAGACTCTGTTCAAAAAAAAAAAAAAAGGGTACCAGAAATCAGGATAATATCAATGTAACCACAAGGAACCTACAAGGTCATCATTAAATGAAGACCCAATCGTATTTGGCATCAGGCTGCATAAAGCAGAATTGGGTTAACTGAACAATAACAAACTAAAAAACTCCACTGACAGCTAGAAAAAACTTTTAATTTTTGGAAGTACCAACCCCAATTCAAACCTAAATCAGATCCCTTACTGGCAACCTGAAAAGAGACAACGTTAAGCCTAACTAAACCCACTCAAAAGGCAGGATCACATCCGACTGGATTCAGTTCAGACTTGCAGTACCCCTGGATAGAGGCAAAAATTACACCACACCCCAGTTGAGATACACGTCCATTGTCAGACACTACTAAGGCAGTATTTGGATCATGTATTTTGAGAGAGAGTGAGAGAGAGAAGAAGAAAAATGGTAATGTCGTGTTGGAAGAAATTCCTCTAATTCCCTCTCGCAAACTAATTCAGCAAATTATTCATAAATTTTTGAACACACGTTCTTAGTTTCATAAGCCAGGATTTCTTATCGTTTGTCTTTCCCCTGGTAAATCTCTCCACAAATCCATGATCCAAACACAGCCCAAGTGTTTTTTCATCCAGAATGAATTCCAGAGAACTTGTTGAGATATTTCAGTAGAGGGAACAAGGGGTCAATTGGCCGTCAACTCACCATCTTCATTGAGCTTCTTCAATAGCTGAGCTTTGGTAGGAAGGGCATACATCCCTGCAGCAACAGCTTTCCTAATAGCCCATCCATGATATGGAGCAAATACCTGTGCATAGGCTGTTGAAGCTGGATTCTTTAACGAATTTCCCCTGCCAGAAGAAGAGTGAAGTGTTCTATAAATGATCCACTTCAACTATCAAATATAAACATTGGATTTTTGCAACATCCTGCAGGATCATTATGAATGTAGAGTCGTAGCCTAAGTTATAGTTCTGGAGTATCAGAAAGGAGCATTAGTTGTGCTCTGGTAGATTATTTCAAAAACTACCAATCTATAAGTTGGAGATCGATTCAGGTGATTAACTTTCTAAGGCCAATGCATATATTCTTCAATTTTGTTCTGTGTTCTGTCCCATTAAGGCACACATTATAATGCTATGCAAATGGAGCAGATGACAGCAAAAGCAATATCGTGAAAGAAAACCAACGCTAGGTACAAAGTATATGCAAGAGTTCTATTGACACAACCTGCTCAACATGCTATAATTTCATGCAAAAGACAAAGGCTTTCAACCCAGCGTCAGTCTCAGAAGAATAGAAAGTGAAAAACCAGAAAGGATGGCTTGTCCGTCACCACTAATCTATGATGCATGGATATGGATACAGACACGAGGACTCTACAAAAATGGGGATACGGACATGACGGGGGACACACCACGTGTGTATTTATATATATATATATATATATATATATATATTCTCAATTTTTTCCATGTTTAAATTGCAAAATGTGGACAAAACGAAACATCCATAGTTCCAATACCATTCAAACAAAATGAGACATCCATAAGTTCAATACAACCCAATTGAAAGCAAAACATCCATAATTCCATAATAATAAGCCAAAGAAATAAACTAAGCAACTAATCTCCAAATTTCAATTAGACCCAACTTCCATCAGTTCTTCATCACCATCTCCATCTTCCATCAATTTCAATTACACTGCTGTGCTGTTCAAAAAAACCCAGTATACTACAAATATATACGCATACCAGTATACCATATCTACATCGAAAGAGAGAGAGTGAGAGACAAGACAACATACATCAAATACACACACAGATACATATATAGACTGAGAGAGAGAGAGAGAGAGAGAGAGAGAGCTTGCGAGGGTGAGAGAGGAGCTGCTGCCCCATCTCTGAGAGAGGAGAGAGACGAGAGGGAGGGCTGTCGATCGTGAGAAAGGAGGAGAGAGGGTTGTCGTTAGAGAGAGAAGAGGAGCTGCCGATTTAGGGTTTTGAAAAAATAACATACTTTAGTAATAACATATTTAAATAGGTTTATATATGTTTTAACCCAAAACTTTAAGTAATAACATATTTACCCCCAAAAAAATTATAAAAAAATTTACAGATGCACCCCCGCTGTGTCCCCATTGGTGTCCCAACCGTGTCCCACTCCAAATACTTATGCCTTGTTCCTTTCACTTTTCAAAAAGTATTTTTCAAAAAATACCTACTAGATTCTCCCTAGATTCCCCCTACTTCTACTATTTCTCTCTCTATCTCTCTCCACTTATTACCCCTACTATTTTTCAAAAAACTTTTCAAAAACCAAACCAAACACAGCATAAATTAAATTATTAGACATGCCACGTGGTGTGTCGGACACGTTTCTAGCCATGTCCCCACTCCCCCGCATGGCCCCGTGTCCAGACACGCCGATACAGCGACCTCCAGGAGTGTCGGTGCACCATAGGTTTTTGGTTTCTATGCAGCCGAAGAAACTTCTTGTACTTAGGACTAAAGTCGATCACCAATTTCCTGATTGCATGGACTCAAGCATCAAGTTCAAAGGATTCTGGGTATAGTGATGAGATGATCCGTCTTCTTCTCATCCTCTTCCTCATACTTATTTGGAAGTGAATTCAACTTTTAGGGAGATGCCCAAACAAGGGTACAGGCATAGACTTCACTCTTAGAAAACTTAGGGATAAAGACCCTAGTGTGATTTTCTAGCCCTTCAAACCTGAAAGCAAACATTATGTATCAATCTTTTCACCCTCGAACAGCAGAAATCATCTTTTGATAAGCCATGTAAGACATTTCCCGGCATCGTTAATAACACCCTCCTAAGCTAGCATATGTGCCTTGTGACCTGTCCGCTCATTGCCAATTCACATCATGACTGGGATGTTTGAGGCTTTTGGAGAAGATTCTCAGCTTCGTAGTAATTGTTTCTCACATTATTTGAGTCATAAGGTAACGGTCTTTTATGTCATCCAGAACATGCATTTTCAACCTGTCTTAGTCAAAGTTACAAATGGACTCTTCTAATGTATGTGAAGAAAGGTTTGTAGGATATTCAGCTAGCGCTTGTATTGCTAATTCAAAGTTACGGTAGAACCGTGCATTAAACTCCTGTATTATGAGGAATTCTTTAAGACAGCTCTACACAAGAAATAACATAAATACATCAGAGGATGTGAATATTTCTCCACGTCCCTAAAGTCCTTTGTTAGAAGTGTTTATTAGAGAGAGTGGGTTTTGTCCCACGTTGCTTATCTTGTAGTTGTGTAACTCTCCAGACTTATATAAATATAATTTATATGTGTAAGGGTTTAGTAACACCCTAGACACTTTTTCCTTCTTTCTCTCTCAACATGGTATCAGAGCCAAGTTTTAACCTCAATCCTAAATCACCACAACCCTAACCTAAACCCTAGCCTCTGTACATATCCCCAAAATCACAATCTTAATCCTAGCCTCTGCCTTAACCCTAACCCTACTCACAGTACTGTTCACATCGCTACTGTTCACCGGTACTGTTCATCACGCGCTGTTCATCGATTTTACTGTTCATCGTATGTTACTGTTCATCATTGTCTGGTACCGTTCCGTCACTCTTATGCACTGATTGTTCCGGTAATTTTGGATTTTTGGTCGATCTACAGTTTACTTGGATTTGGATTTCTGTTCTTTGTATGTGGTAATTATCTGCAGTTTATCCTCTCCAATAGATGGTAGTTTGGGTATGTTGAAATCTGATTTCGGCTGTTGAATTGTATTGAGTTATTTGGTCTATGTTGGCATATGAGCTCTTGGTTGTTGCTCGATATTGGGATTATGTTATTCGATGGCTACTTTGTTTTTGTTGAAGCAGTTGGATGCATGCGTTGTTGTGCCCTTGGTTGTTAGCCAGTCAATCAGTTTCTTATTTCTTGTTTATTGGCCGTTGTTGGTGGAGTATTCGGTTGGTTGATCTATGGGTAGTTGACTAGTTGTCTCTCTTTGCACGGTGATATGTTTGCAATGAAATCTGGTTTTGATTCTACTTCCGCTGTTTCTGGTGATTTTGGTTCTTCATTTAGCTGTGGCCTTGGTTGCGGCCGTGATTATGGGTGCATTAGTCGTTTTGACCGTGTTTTTGGTGGTCATGATTCTGGTCGTCGTGGATTTAGTCGTACAGGTCGCATGTCAGGGAGAGGTGGCCATAGTCGAGGCCGTGGTTCTAGACTCTGTACTTATTGTGGGGAACTAATCATACGGTGGAGTATTGCTATGACCTACATGGTTTTCCTCAGACTCATCGAGTTACTTCTAATAGGCAGGTTGCATGCACCACTGCTATGGTGACTATTTCTGTGGAGGAGTACCAACGCCTTGTGTCACTTCAGACAAGTTTCTCCATTGCTACGCTATCTCAGACAGGTTCTTCTAGTGCTTGTATTACATCTTCTAGCTTTTCTGTTCCTTGGGTTATTGATTCTGGTGCATCTGATCATATGACTGGTACTTCTACTATTTTTTCTGGCCATCAGTCTATTGATAAACCATCTCGTGTTACCTTAGCCGATGGTTCTACCACTGATATTACTGGTTTGGGTTCGGTTTCTGTTACTTCTTCTTTGACTTTGGATTCCGTATTGTACGTTCCTCGTTTCCATTAAATCTTATGTCTGTTAGTAAACTTACTAAATCTTTAAATTGCTCTGTCACATTTCTTCCTGATGGTTGTGTGTCTCAGGATCTCAAGACGGGGCGAAAAATTGGTGGTGGTACTGAGCGTGGTGGTCTGTATTACTTTACCAACAATGTTCACCCTAGCTCTATTGCTCTTCAGTCTTCTATGTCACCCTATCAACATCATTGTCGACTTGGTCATCCATCCCTTTAAAAGCTTAAACAACTGGTACCTTCATGTAGCCGTGTTGATGCTTTGCCCTGTGAAGTCTGTGAGTTTAGCAAACATCATAGAGTGTCTTTTCATCCTCGGGTTGAGAGTCGCGTATCCCATCCTTTTCACTTAGTTCATTCTGATATTTGGGGTCCAATGCGTGTTCCTAATGTTTTTGGCTTTTAGTATTATGTTATTTTTGTTGATGATTATTCTCGTATTACATATCTTTATATCATGAAAGAGCGGTCAGAGTTGTCTTCTGTCTTTAAGTCATTTTATATGGAAATCAAAACTCAGTTTGATACTTGCATTCGCATGTTTCGTTCTGTCAATGCAGGTGAATATTTTCATAATTCTCTTTCTAAGTTTTTTGATGAACATGGTATAATTCACCAATCTTCTTGCGCTCAAACTCCACAACAAAATGGAGTTGCCGAACGCAAGATTAGGCATTTATCAGAGGTTATGCGTGCTCTATTATTTCAAATGCAAGTTCCTAAGTCTTATTGGAGTTATGCTGTTCTTACAGCATGTTACTTGATCAATCGTATGCCATCTTGCGTTCTAGGTGGTCAGATACCCCATACAGTTTTATTTCCTGGTCGCCCTCTCCACTCATTACCCCTACGAGTGTTCGGGTGCACCTGTTATGTTCATGCTCTGGATCCTGACCGGGACAAACTTGATCCACGATCAATTCGGTGTATTTTTCTGGGGTACTCGCGCACCCAGAAACGGTATAAGTGTTACTCACCATCTCTTCGCCGCCATTTTGTATGTGCTGATATCACATTTAATGAGTCATTGCCCTTTTACTCGGGTAACAGTACTCCGGTTGATCTTCCTGAGTCTTGAGTCTGTGTTTCCTATTTCTGTACCATCTGGTCCTCCCATGCAGGTGTATGTTCGTCGGCAAAACGTATTAATAGCCCCACAAGTACCAACCACCACGTCTCCTCCGTCCCAAGATCCGGTTGCACCTTCACCTCCACCTCCTCCTCCACCTCCGCCTCTGCCTCCGCCATCACCTGGTCTTCCTATCGCTCTTCGCAAAGGTATTCGGTCTTGCACATCTCATCCTATTGCTTGGTTTGTTTCCTATGATCACTTGTCTCCGTCCCTTTGTGCTTTTACTACTTTTGTTTCGTCCATTTTTGTTCCTAACACTGTTCAGGAGGCCTTGTCTATTTCTGAGTGGCGGACAGCTATGGAGGCTGAGATGTCTGCTCTTCATGACAATGGCACTTGGGAGTTGGTTTCTCTTCCACCAGGAAAGTCTACCGTTGGATGTCGGTGGGTATTTACCATGGCACAATAGAACGGTACAAGGCCCGTCTCGTGGCCAAAGGTTATACCCAGACGTATGGCGTTGATTATGCCGAGATTTTCTCTCTAGTGGCCAAGATTAACTCTATTCGCATTCTTATTTCTATGGCTACCAATCTTGGTTGGCCCTTGTTTCAGTTGGATGTCAAGAATACATTTCTACACGGTGACCTGCTTGAGGAGGTGTATATGGAGCAACCTCCTGGGTTTGTTGCTCAGGGGGAGCGTTCTCAGGTGTGTCGCCTTCGCAAAGCCCTCTATGGTCTTAAACAGTCTCCTCGAGCTTGGTTTGGCAAGTTTAGTGATGCTGTGTTGCAATTTAATATGCGTCGCTCTCATTCTGATCATTCTGTCTTCTCTATTCAGTCAGATCGAGGAAGAGTAGTGTTGATTGTGTATGTGGATGATATCATTATTACTGGGGATGATCAGAAAGGTATTGATGAGTTGAAACAGTTCTTACAGCGTCAGTTTCACTCCAAAGATTTGGGTAAGCTACGATATCTCTTGGGTATTGAGGTAGCAAGATCCAAAGAAGGGATCAGTCCATCGCAAAGAAAGTATACGCTAGATATTCTAGAGGAGACTAGTTTATTGGGAGCAAAGCCTGTGGAGACTCCTATGGATCCAAACGTCAAATTGTGTGTTGATCAGGGGGAGATATTTCCTCATCCAGACCGTTATCGTCGCTTGGTAGGCAAGCTGAATTATCTCACCAATACACGGCCTGATATCTCATTTGCTGTCAGTATGGTAAGTTAGTTCATGTCAGCCCCTCGTTTTCCACATTGGGAAGCTTGTCTTCATATTGTGAAGTATCTCAAGGCTCATCCTGGACGTAGCCTATTTTATCGTTCAAATGGTCATTTGCGTGTTGAAGCATTTACCGACGCTGATTGGGCAAGATCACCATCTGATAGACGGTCCACAACTGGGTACTGTACTTTTGTTGGTGGAAATTTAGTTACCTGGAAGAGCAAGAAACAAACTGTGGTTGCTCGATCCAGTGCTGAAGCAGAGTATCGTGCCATGGCTCATACTACATGCGAGGTTGTATGGTTGAGAGCTTTGCTCGAGGAGTTGGGATTTGGCGTACAGTTACATATTCCTATGTATTGTGATAATCAAGCAGCAATACATATCGCTTCGAATCCGGTATTTCATGAGAGAACCAAACATATTGAGGTAGATTGTCATATCGTTCGAGAGAAGGTTGATGGTGGTGTGTTGGCTACCCTTTTCGTGTCTTCAGGAGCTCAATTGGCAGATATCTTCACCAAACCACTGTTTAAATCTCGTTTAGAATTTTTATGTAACAAGCTGGGATTTTGTGATATCTATTCTCCAGCTTGAGGGGGAGTGTTAAAAGTGTTTATTAGAGAGAGTGGGTTTTGTCCCACATTGCTTATCTTGTAGTTGTGTAACTCTCCAGACTTATATAAATATAATTTATATGTGTAAGGGTTTAGTAACACCCTATACACTTTTTCCTTCTTTCTCTCTCAACATCCTTAACATTTGAATTTCTCGAATTAGAATACGTGTACTCCAACCTGAAACCTGGACCTTCCACATAACATGCGTCTATCTTTTAGTAGAGCATGAAGGAGGAGTGGAGGTGGGAACGGCTGCAGTGGAGTGGAGGCACCTAGAAGCTCCTAAGGTTGGGAGCGCCTAAGGAGCTTATATAGATTATATATAAATAAGTATATTAAGTATCTTTAAATACTTAAAAATTGAAGGAAAGTGATACTAAGAATTTTCCCACTCATTTCATTTAAGACGCGAAATTGGAATTCTTTTCATTTTCTTTCTTCAATCATTGATAATAACTTAGAAGTTGCGTTTCATTCAAATTTTTTTAAATGAATAGGAATTTTTATCATTTTGACTGATAGTTATTACATAAATGATGAGTAGGAAAAAAATTATTGGAAGTTAGATATTTTCAATTTGTAAAACTTTTTGACTATATGATTTTCCTATTCTTATTTCCGCAATGGCATAACTCCTTTAAAAGTAAGAGAATAAATGCCTTAACGACAAGAGAAGCTTCCATCTTAGTTAGGAGCGAGCTCCCGTCTTGGGAGCGGATCCATTTAGAAGGATCTTGCTACTAAGATCTATCTTTGTGCAACCTTGATCCAAGTTCCTTCAGGCTTTTCTTCTGAACAGGAAATAGAAATATAACCTGTCTCTCCCACGGGGAGTGACACAAGGACACGTTGACACCCAAAGCTTACAAAAATTGAAGGACACAACACAGCAAGGAAAAGTTTTTAAATGTTACTTGTCTATGGTACACATTTCAAAAAAAATTGGTTAACAAGAAAATGCATAACAAATACAAAAAAAAAAAAAAAAAAAAAGCGTAACTAACCAAAACAATTCCATAACTATACCCCTATTTGTAACTTCAACAAAAAATATACACAACTAATACCACAATAATGCGTAACTAATGAACCAAAAAATATGCACACCATACACCAAAAACATAGTAACAGGCATAAAAAATATGCGTATCATTCTCCAAAACCATTCGTATCATGTCCTTCCAAGGTACACCCATTCTTAACTAACCAAAAAGACGCATAGCATACAACAAAATTACGCGTAACATACATAAAAATGTACGTAACGTTTTTATGGTACTTACATTTTATAGTACTTAAAATAGAGAACAATAATATAATCTATAATATTCCTAAAATGACAAATCTACAAACAAGATCACATACAAATCTAATGTAATCTCATTTTAACGTCATACCCAAGTTATTGTTTTCAAACACGCGATGGTTTTAATCCTCGTTGGACAAACCTGTTCCTCGAGTGTCCAATTCTTAAACATTTACATAAGTAATCAGAAGTGTTATCACGAGTGTTCAACACGTCCTGGGGACTTATTGATGAGTGTTGGTGCCAAAGGCAACAGGTAACCTTCTTTGAAGTGTCTGTGCTTCTTAGCCAAAAACTAACATGAAATAAGACTCAAGCTGAACCAGTACTTGGTCAAAATTCAAATAAGGTCCAAAGCATGCTCCGTAAATTTTTCTTGTTTTGCCCTATTTTCTTCTTATCACATGCTTCATCAAGGTTGACTATCAATTGGTTTTCAATTGTGGATTTTGTTTGGGTAAACAAATCAGTGCCCACTTACCAAGGCATCGTTTGGCATTTCTTAGCATCGAACAATTCATGGTTTCAACTTTTAACGTTCTACGTGCCTGCTTATCCAAACTTTGCACCTAGCTCTTGATCTCCCATGTTTGCATCAATCAAACATTACAAGCATTTATAAGAAGTCCATTTATCAATTTTGATGTCCTCTTCCATCTTGCCTTCATAAGGATATTCCAACCAAGATAATCAAAATATCCCCCTATTGGGATATCATGTTAATGAATCTGATTTAGACCAAAACCTAGTACATCTATTTCCAAGCCAGCCTGAAATATCTTAAAGGCTATGTAGCATGGATATGGACACGGACACAAATACTGATACGGACATGGAATTTCTAGAAAAATGGGGACACAGACACGGCAGGTGACAAGACAAAAATAAATCGATAAACAAATAAATAACATTTATTTTATACCAATGAAACATAGTTCAATCTATAAGCATGAAGCATCAACATATACAAAAAAGCTATATACATCATATTACACTTTTAACACAAAATATTTGAAGTAATACACATTTACCTCCCAAAAAATTTGGGAAATTGCATATTTAACCCCAACCGTGCCCCTATAAGTGTCCTCGCCGTGTTTCTGTGTCCCCCGCTTGTCCCTGTGTCGAACACGGGGCCACGCCGGCCTCTAGAAGTGATGTAGTATGTAGTAAGGGTACTTATGTCTTTTTGTATTGAGTCTATATATAGGTGTTGGAGTCCTTTATTGTGTAGCTTTAATCATTTTGAACAAATATTATCAAGAGCTAGTCTCTTTGTATCCCATTTGGGAGTTTCTCCCTCTAAGTTAATCTATGGGTACCTTTGGTTGCATCATTTGATATCAGAGCATCTGAGCTCAGATCATGACCCTTCATCTCACCGGAATCCACGCCGGAAAACCTACCCTCGCCGGAACCCAAATACGGCGCTGGAAGTCTCGCTGGAACCCTCAAACACCTTAACTCCCTTCAAAATCCATGGATCTGGCCATTTCCGAACCATTTCAGCCTTTAATCGAACTCTAAACCTTGAAATCAGACCTGT